>CM073736.1:11051416-12446416 GCA_037113605.1 Calophaca sinica
GCTTTTGATTCTAGACAAAAAAAAATTGAATGTTATCAGTATAATTAATTTTTATATTCTGTTTTTATGAATGCTACTTTTTTTTTTATAAATGATTATTTTGCTTTTGAGTCCCAAAGGGAGAAAATAACATGTTGTCGCTATAATTTCGTTTTGAGCATATATCAATTTTTATAAATGTCTTTATTATTTTAAATGATTATTTTGCTTTTAAGTCTCGACGGGGGAAATATTACATGTCGTCGGTATAATTTTATCGTCTTTGACACAGATCAATTTTATAAATGTTTAAGTTAGTTATAAATGATTATCTAACTTTTGAGTCCTAACAGAGTTTTGTTATATATTTTACTATTTATATATTTGATTATGATTATCTTTTTATATAATATTTATAGATGATTATTTTACTTTTGATTCTTAACGGGAGGAAACATTACATACTATCATCTATTATTTTGCTTTTGATTCTAAACGGAAAAACATTGTATGTTATCAATATAATTACTTTTTATATTATGTTTTTATGAATGCTATTATTTTTTATTAATGATTATTTTGTTTTTAAGTCTCGACGGGAGAAAATAACATGTTGTTGCTATAATTTTATCTATCTATCTATCTATCTATCTATCTATCTATTTTACTATTTATATATATGATTATAAATATCTTTATTATATATTTTACTATTTTGCCCTAAGAATCTAACTTTTCAGTCTCAACAGAGTTTTGTTATATATTTTACTATTTATATATATGATTATAAATATCTTTTTTATATATTATTTGTAGATGGTTATTTTACTTTTTATTCTTAACAGGAGGAAACATTACATACTATTATCTATTATTTTGCTTTTGATTCTAGACGAAAAAATATTGTATATTGTCAGTATAATTAATTTTTTATATTCTATTTTTATGAATGCTATTATTTTTTTGAAAATGATTATTTTGGTTTTTAGTCCCGACGGGAGAAAATAACATGTTGTCGCAATAATTTCGTTATCTTTTAGCACATATCTATTTTTATAAATATTTTTATTATTTTTAAATGATTATTTTACTTTTATGTCTCGACGAGGGAAACATTACATGTTGTCGGTATAATTTTATCATCTTTGAAATAAATCAATTTTATAAGTGTTTATCTATCTTTCTATCTAAATTTTATGTTATCTATCTATCTATCTATCTATCTAATCAAGAAAACCCTAACCATGTTTATTTCATCTTAGCCATATATGATACACACTACAACAAAAAAGTCTTTCAGCGAAAATTATATAATGACCATACCATAATGGTCCGTAAATTATATGCTAAGTTGGAGATTTTATGGCAAATAAACACTAGTCGGTAATAAATTGTCGCATACCAGCAATTAGTGGTAATAACCATTAAAAATAAAATTAATTGCTACCGCCAAAATACTCTTTTGCCAAAGGAGAGCGAGAGCAAAATAGTGCGAGGGAGAATCGAAACACAAGAATAGTTCTCTAGATTTCTAGGGTTCCATTTCGTTTTCGCTTTAGATTATCGCAGTGTAGAAGCTAGGGTTTCCAATCTCAAAGAGCCTCGATCAATTCAAATCGTTGTACGGTTCAAAATTCGGAACTGCGAAGCCATTATCATCGCTCTCAACGCGTCCTTTCGCATATTCTATTGCATCGGCGAGTTTCGCGAATCTGAAGCTAACCGCAGGTTTTGATGCCAATTTCACTTTGATTTCCTGATTTTCTTTTATTGAATATGATCGGAAGTTTTGATCGTAATGTTGCAATGCATCGTTTATTTCTTCCTGTGTGGAGAAATTGGTGAAAGAGCAAGTTTTAGTGAAGATTGATCTTGAAGTTGCAGTATGGTATTATTTTCATTTGTGATTGTGCCTGTACTTTAAATGAGGAATGCTCGCATGCTGAAATGTACGGTGGTTCGGGCTCGTTTGGTTGTTGTATTGACAGTTATATATATATATATATATATATATATATATGGAAAAAATATGCTTTTGGTCCCTATAATTTGACTAAAAATCAGTTTTGGTCCCTGTAATTTTTTTTCCGAACTTGTCCTTGTAATTCCATTTTCGTCAGTTTTAGTCCCTCCCGTTAGTGATCTGTTTTAAATTCATGACTTGGCAAACGACACTCCTACATGGCACCACGTGGACACACGTGGCCACTGCCTCAGGCAATCCACGTAATATTATTATTTTTTAATTAAAAAAATCAAAAATTAAAGTTTATTATCAGAACGAATGGAGGGGTTCGATCCCAAATTCGAAAACCCTAAGTTTCTCTCCTCGTCTCTCCTCGTCTTCTCTCCTTCGCCATTGTCATCTTCTTTGAGCTCACTGTGTTGCAGAATACGATGGGAGGCAGCAAAGCTTCATCGTTTGCGACATCAAGTGTAAGAAACTTGCCAATGTGTGGCTGTAAGGAGATGATGCGTTCGTGGATTGCCAACACCAGTGAAAACCCTAAGAGGAAATTTTGAAGGTGCATCAACTATGATGTGAGTATCTATGTTGTTTACTCTTTATCATTTATCACCTTTCTTTCTACTTTGTTTGCATTTAGGGTTATTTAGGGTTTTTGGAGAACTCACAAATTTGGTTGTTCTGGTGTTGTTATTGTTGTAGGCCGATGAAAGTTGCAAGCTTTTTGTCTGGGATGATGAGTTGAAAATTGACAATGAAGTGCCTAATTCTTCCAACACCATTGTTGGTCGCAGTAACCGTTCTGGAAAAATGAAGGATCTGTTAAAGGAATTGAAGGATTACAATAAGGAGTTTGCTAGGGATTTTGCTATGGACCTTGCTAAGGAATTTGCTAAGGAATTTGCTAAAGATTTTGCTAATGAATTTGCTAAGCAATTTGCCAAGGATTTTGGAAAGGAGTTTGTGAGGAGCAGAAACAACTGGCTCGTGGCTGCCATGTTGATTTGTTGTGTTGTGTTTTCCGATTTGCTTAAGTTATTGTAATTGTAAGGGATTAAAAGGGATGTATTGGTGTTATACCCTAATTTTGTCCACCTACCTCCTGTAATTTATTTTTATGGTTGTTTTTATTTTATTCTTAACAACACGTTTTGGGTTCATTTTGTTAAATCTTTTGGGCTAATTTCAGCCTAATTGCAATAAAAAAAGGAGGAACAAGTTGTTGGCCTTTTTGTTGCAAATCACATCTCAAGGATAAGTCCAATAATAATAACTATGTCCATTCCAATACAGTCCAAAATACAAACCAAGCCCAAAAATCACAAAGAAGGTTTACCTCTCTTACCCTCTCCCACGATCTCTCTCTCCCTCCTCCCTCACTCTTCCTCTCCTCCTCACGCCTCCCCCTCTCTCGTCCTTCTCCCCCTTCCTCCGGCCACATGTGTTGAAATTTGTGTGGCCGCGCTTCCACTTCCCCTTCTCCCTCTCGCCACCCTTCTTCTCCCCCCTCTCTCTCTCTCTCCCCATTCCTCTTCTTTTCCCAGCGGCGCTGCTGGTTTCCTTTTCCCTGGATTTTGTGTGCTATGTTTTTTAGGTTTCATTGTGTGAGTGTGTGTTTTATTTTTTTTTAGTTTCATGCTGTTAGTGAGTGTGTGTGTGTGTTTAGCGTGGGTGAGTGTGCAAGTGTGTGTGGGTGAGTGTGTTTTAGTGTGTGTGGGTGAGTGTGGTATTATTATTATTATTATTATTATTATCATTATTATTATTATTATTATTTTATTTTTTTTTCTTTTGTTTTGTGTTGTTTTCGAATGGGCTTCAACCCCACTTCAATCCACGCTCCCCCCCTTTTTTTTGTGTTCTTTTCTTTTTTTCTTTTTTTGGGCCCAGCCCATTTCTCTTTCTTTTTACACCCCTCCCTTTTTTTATTTCTGACCCCCTTATTTTTATTTTAGGCTTCACCCCCCTGGTTTTAACCCAATCTAGGGTTTTCTAAAAAATGCGAATGTCCCTCTCATCCCTTTTATTTATTAACCATACTTTTTTTTTGTAAAATTCTTCAATCTTCTTGAATAAATATTAGTAGTGATAACGCCGAATCCGCTTTCGGTTTGGTCACTATGCAAACTCTTAAAAAAAACATAAGATCAAGGACTACCCCAAATCCTCTTTTGGTTTAGTCATTGCAACAATCTAAATAAAATATTTTAAAATATTAGTAGTGACTACGCCAAATCTACTTTTGGTTTAATCACTACGCAAACCATTAAAATTAAGTCATAAATCGATTAATAAAAATCGATAAACACGCAACCGTTTTTTACCCAAGAACTACGTAGCCTTTGATTTCTCCACTGCACCCGAAGATACGTAGGAGCAGGAGCACACTCCTGTCAAGCGCAAAAATAAACAACATTCATTAACCCTTTTTTTATTTATTTCATCATTGTAAATCCTTGTCTTTTTTTTAGGGAAGCAAATATTTTTTAGAAGTTAATAAATTTTGCACAATTAATTAGAGGTAACCTTTTTCGAAAGGATGTCGTGGGGTGCTAATACCTTCCCTACGCATAATCGACTCCCGAACCCAAATCCGGTCTTAAGGACCATTTTTCTTCAAAAAAGGTTTTTTCCAATATTTTTCCTTCGAAAATAAATTATTGGTGGCGGCTCCATTAAACTCGAATAAATCCCTCCGGATTTTTCGGTCGCTACAGCTGGCGACTCCACTAGGGACATTTTTTTAGAGAGTCAAGCCTAAATAATTGATTGTGCTAAATAGTTAACTCTTATGTTTAGTTTCTCTTGTTTTTATTTATTTATTTATTTATTTATTTATTTATTTATTTATTTGTTTATTTATTTGTTTATTTATTTATTGTTCTTTTGTGAATATTTGTTGTGAATATTATGCATATATTGAACCTTAGGTTAGAAGACCATATTTTGTATATTTCATTTGTTTTGCAGCTTGGGTAATTTTAGGTTGCCTCCATCACACACCTCACTTACACACACTTATGAGTGGGACCCTATACCCGGGCCCGAGTGCAACTTAGGGAGTGAGAGGTTGTTAGTGATAGTCACTTCGGATCTACTTTCGATTTGGGTATCACGAGAACCTCGTCTAGAGTGCGACTGTTCCGTGGGTGCCCACACATAGGATCTTCTTCCTATTTGTGATCACATCCCGAAATGGTACTTGGCTCTAGAGACCTTTGGTGAGGAAGTTATTAGTACCACCTGTGAAAGTGCTCACATATCGGATGATTTATAGGCCCTTGGAAGTAGAAATCCTCTGATTTAGGGTAATTTTATTTAGGACACAACGAGGTGGTCTATTTTTCTGGTTGACCTTTCTTTCTTAAAAGAAAAAAAAAATTCATCAAGCAACATGGGCATTCCATCATTTACAATATTTCAAAAAATAGGCATATCACATTTTGTTTGTTGTCCATTTCATTAATAATTGCATTAGTCTGCACGCCCATGCATTCTTTTATAATCAACATGATAAAGTTTGATATTAGTGAACTTTAGCATATTGCATCCATCCCCATTTCATTTAATTTATGGGTAGGCTCGCCAAGGAATCGTAAGGAAGAGCTAGATTGTGATCGGCAAAATAACATGAGATCAAGTAGTAAAACAGTTTCAAAAAACTCATACGTGCCAAAACAATGAGGCTTACGGTTCCCTGGCACAAATAAATAGATCCATGCATCCACATCCATTCATTCATTTTTCTTTTCTTACATACTCATATCATTTTTTTAAATCGCCAGAAAATAATCAAACAAACTGGTTCCTCGACACCCTTATCGAACTCGCTCTCAATCAAAGATCATGGATGACCAAGAGATGAAAGAGGACGTCAACGGTGAAGGAACAGATGAGCAAAGTTTTGGAGCTTCTGCAGTCCCTAAACAAAGACAAGGTTGCAGATGGGGTATCTCCAGCAGTGAATGATGAAAGTCAAGCTACACCTTCCCACTCACCTGGCTTCGGTCCTATGCAGTTGCAATATGGTCTCAATACTCAAGGGATGATGGTACCTTTTGCAATTTACCCGCATGGTCCTACACATTCACCAGTTAGCAACCCTCAGAATCAAATACCACAGTTCCCACTTTACGGACTCCCACCTGGTTACACGCCACCTATGGCCAATGATGATACTGCGAACCATAACCCTCAAGGCCCACAGGCACAACAGTTCCCACTATTTGGTCTCCCGCTCGGTTACACACCGCCGGGTGCTAACAATAACTCCGCAGAAACTGATTCCCAAGCACTTGTTGTACAAGATGTAGCTCAAGGATCCGGCTCAAGTACTGAAACCATACCAGTTCAAAGCTCAACTCCCGTCTTCATGATATACACCTTTCCATCTGGTTATGCACCACCCCATGTCGGGAATACTCAAGGAGTCAGTACGCCTGTAGTGGCCCCCGTAGTGAATCCCCGACCATTTGGTCACCCCTATCATGTTCAAGGAAGCCCAGTAAATCTCCAAACTAACCGTGTTGCCTGGTCTCCAGCCATGGGGGGATCCAATCTGAGTATCCCAGTCGGGAACCAATGGCCTGATACTAAGTGGCAAATTCTTGAAGATAGACTAAGAGCAGTAGAAGGAGCAGGTTATCTCGGTTCAAGTAATGCTTCAGATCTTTGTCTCGTACCAGATGTGGTCGTACCGCCAAAGTTCAAAGTGCCAGACTTTGATAAGTATAAAGGAACAACTTGCCCAAAAAGCCACTTGACCATGTACTGTAGGAAAATGGCATCTTATGCACATGATGACAAACTTCTGGTTCACTTTTTTCAGGATAGTTTAACAGGGGCAGCGTCGAGTTAGTATACACGCCTTGAGCGATCTCATATTCGCTGTTGGAAGGATTTGGCAGATGCTTTCTTGAAGCAATATAAATACAACATTGATATGGCTCCTGATAGAATGCAGTTGCAAAATATGATGAAAAGGGACAACGAGACTTTTAAGGAATATGCCCAACGATGGAGAGGATTGGCAGCCCAAGTGGAACCACCTCTGATCAAAAAAGAAATGGTGGCTATGTTCATGGATACTCTTCAATCACCCTTCTATGACAAAATGATCGGAAGTGTATCGTCAAACTTTTCAGATATGGTCATTGTAGGGGAAAGGGTTGAAGGAGGTATAAGAAATGGAAAGAGTGCCCACACTGCCGAGTAAGTGATGCCAAGAAACCCCCTACAAGCTCCATGAAGAAGGAAGGGGAAGCTAATGCTGTGATGACGAGCCAGGGAGGACATACCCAAGGAAAGTCACCCCATTTCTTTACTAGTTTCCCACAGCCTTTCCCATACCCTTATTTTCCACCTCCATACATTGCCGCTACCTCCCATAATCCACCCACTCAGCCAAACCAAAGCCAGAAACAGCCAAACGACCAAGAGAGAAAAATAATCCAATTTGACCCTATTCCCATGACCTATACTAATTTATTCCATCACCTCATCAGTAATTCCTTGGTCTCCCCGCGCTCAATGAAACCGCTCCAACCCCCCTTCCCAAGAGGGTATGACCCAAACGCCAAATGTGAATATCATGCAGGGGCAGTAGGTCACACAACTGAAAACTGCAAAGCCTTGAAGTACGTGGTTCAGGATCTGATCAATGCCAAATTATTGAGTTTTAAAGAGGATGACCCTAATGTGGGTAATAATTCCCTACCAGGTCATGGAGGTCCAGCAGTCAATGCCATTACTGAGGAGTTTCGGGACCAACCCCTAATAGCTAAATCGGAAGGCAGGGAACCAAATGATAAGAATGTCTCTATTTGCGACATCAGACAAAGCTTTCAGAGCGCAAGAATGTTGAACCCAAAGCAGATAGCAACTGTCAAAGATGATCGCAGTGCTGAAGACAACATCGTCAATCTTGTCCAGCCTTGCCCGTCGAGTGAAAAACTTGGAAATTTGGAAATTGTTGAGTTTCCCGTGATGTTTGATTCATAATAATTTTGTAATGCAAATCCTATTGCTCTGCCTAAGGCTTTAGGATGATTTATTGTCAAAAGGGCGCACATGTTTCATTTCAGTATCTTTATCAATAAAATGCACTTTTGAATTTTCTAATCATTTCCCTTTTCTTTTTTTCATCTTTTCCATTCCCTTTCTTCTTTTTCGTTTTTTCTTTTCGTCGATTTTAACTAATGCAGATCCAAAAATATTGTCTTTGAAAATGACGATGTCAGTGACTCATACTATAACTTTGACTACCCCATGAGGACAATTGGGAAACCCTTTCTGAACCGATGAGATTGATGGAACAAGAGGTAAAAGTGATACAACCCCACGAGGAAGAATCTGAAATAATCAAACTGACTGCTGAAAGTGACAAAAGTAGTTAATAAAAATAGAAAGAAAAAGGTAAAGCAAATGCACAATTTGCCAAAATTAAGTTTTATGAAAATTTGAGCAATGAGGTTTTGAGATGAAGTTTGACCTTTTTTTCTCTATCCCAAAAAATAAAAAATGTATATCCCTTGCTACCCCTTTTGAGCCCTAAAAATTTCTTTCAAATACCCTATACAAGGATCACTCATCCATTGGAGGTCAGCACAATAGTCTATTCAATTTCATCTGTCAGAAAAAAAAGGCAAAGCAAGCAAGCAAGCAAATGGCAAATACAACGTATCAGAGACGCTTGCAAGAATAAAAAAAATCAGTAAATAAAAATGTCAAAATAAAACAAAAGCAATTATGCTAGCAACCATCAAAGTGCATCTTTGCACTAAAAAATCCTTGTAAAAAAAAAATCCCTTAAACACCTTTTGAGCCTGAAATATCCTTTCTTTTGTGACCCTTCAACCCCTGGCCACGTTACAACCCTAATAAATTCTATTCTGATCAAAATCAAATTGCTCATATTTTCTCAAAACTTGATTTTTGGAAGAGGAAATCCATGTAAACTCCTTATTGCAGTTTTTTGCCAAAAATGTGGTTGTCAAATTCATCAAAAGGGATATGATCTGCCACCATGGTCTACCAAATAAGATCATCATTGATAATGGAACTAAGTTAAATAACAAGATGATGAAGGAGTTGTGTGACGACTTCAAGATCCAACATCATAATTCCTCACCATACCGCCCAAAGATGAATGGGGCAGTTGAGGTTGCAAACAAGAACATCAAGAACATCAAGAAGATTGTCCAGAAGATGGTTGTAACATTTGGAGACTGACATGAAATGCTCCCTTTGTCCTTGCATGGTTATCGAACTTTGGTTTATACCTCAACGGGGGCAACATCTTTCTCGCTGGTGTATCGAATGGAAGCAGTACTTCCCATTGAAGTCGAGATCCCCTCGTTAAGGGTATTGATGGAGATAAAACTGGAAGAGGCAGATGGATTCAGGCTCGGTTGGATCAATTGAACCTCATTGAAGAAAAGAGAGTAGTGGCCTTATGTCATGGACAACTATATCAGCACAGGATGAAGAGGGCTTACAAAAAGAATGTTTGCCCTCGGGAATTTCAAGGAGGAGACCTAGTGCTCAAGAAGATTTTGCCCATCCAAAAGGATTCTCGTGGAAAATGGACTCCAAATTATGAAGGCCCGTATGTTGTGAAAAAAACTTTTTTTGGAGGAGCCTTAATCCTCACAAGGATGGACGGTGAAGATCTCCACTCCCAGTAAACTCTGATGCAGTCAAAAAATATTATGCCTAAAAAAGAAAAACATATAAAAACTAAGCAAAAGTGAGCTCGCTAGGTTGAAAACCTGAAAGGGCGACCTAGGCAAAAATTAGAGCGACCCGTTGGATTGAAAACTTGAAAGAGCAATCTAAGCAGAAGTTAGGGTCTAAAATGGGATATTGAAGAAGGCTGGTGCATCAAGGGGATCTTACCCAACTGGGGCAATTCTGTAGTAGAGTAAGGAGTAATCAAAGTTATGGATATGGGAAGCTGTTATTTGTTCCTACAAAGACACAAACTATAAAGTATCTGCTTAGTTATTGTCTTTCTTTGTTTTTTCTTCTTCCTGCATTTTTCTTGATGTATCTTCAAGTCTGTGTAACTTCAGTCTTTGTACACATAACTCTTTTTTGAATACCAAACACCTCCGTTCTCGTATTTCAAAATGTTGTTTTATGATAATAGGCACTGAATTGTGAAGCATGTGATGATACGGAAAAGCATTACGGTTATTATATACATCTTAAGAATCATGGGAAACGCCAAATCTCAACAAATAAGTTTCAAAAAAATGCAAAGGGATTATCTTTAAAAAGTAACTAGCGCTGCATCGATAACTCGCGCTCCCTCCCAGTCGAAGGCATAGCATGACTAAATCCGATGAATCTCAGTCTGTCCCATATCTTTAAGCACTAGAGACCATACGGGACGAGGAATCAGTAAAAATAATAATCGCATTGCATACATGCATCACATACCATATATTCGTGCATCATCTTCATATCACCACCTTTTAGTCGTTTTGTTACACCTGGTCCGTGCACCAAATTTTGATCCTTCACTTTTGTGCCTAGCATTGGTCCTTTATTTTGCTTTCTAAGCGACACGCCAAGTATCGCTCACTCTTTATTGCTTTCCGATCACCGCGTCAGTAACCGACCTGGCGGAGATCATTCTTTATAGTTTTCTGACAATCGCGCCGAGCATCACCCCTTTCTATTGCTTTAAGATTACCGCGTCAGTACCCGACCTGGCGGTAGTCCCTCATTATTGCTTTTTGACCAACATATCAGTTCCGGACCTGATGTTGATCCTTCTTTATTGCTTTCCGTCGACGCGTCAATACCCTACTTGGCGTCGAACTTTCCGATCACCGCGTCAGTACCCGACCTGGCGGTGATCCTTCTTTATTGCTTCCCATCGACGTGTCAATACCTTATTTGGCGTCGAACCCTCATTATTGCTTTCCAATCACCGCGTCAGTACCCGACTTGGCGGTGACCCTTCTTTATAATTTTCTGATAAACGCGCCAAGCGTTAATCACTCATTATCGCTGATCACCGCTACAAGACTGACCGCGGTGACCCTCCTTTATTGCTTTCCAATAAACGCGCCAAGCGTTAATCCCTCATTTTTACTTTTCCTATCGCCGCGTCAGTACCCGACCTGGCGGTGGCCTTTCTTTATTGCTTTCCGATAAATGCACCAAGCGTTAATTCTTCTCTGTCATTCCTCACCCCATCCTTTGTCTATCCTAGTTTGGGACAAAATTAGTGTCTTTATCTTTACTTCTATTTTATGACGGAAATATGAAAACCTTTGTTATTCACATTTTCTAATAAAATATAACTAAAGAGGGGCAGCTGTTATACCCTAATTTTGTCCACCTACCTCCTGTAATTTATTTTTATGGTTGTTTTTATTTTATTCTTAACAACACGTTTTGGGTTCATTTTGTTAAATCTTTTGGGCTAATTTCAGCCTAATTGCAATAAAAAAAGGAGGAACAGGTTGTTGGCCTTTTGTTGCAAATCACATCTCAAGTATAAGTCCAATAATAATAACTATGTCCATTCTAATACAGTCCAAAATACAAACCAAGCCCAAAAATCACAAAATCAGAAAATAAAAATAAAAAAGGCAAAACTAAAGAAAAAAAAAACAAGAACATAATAAAGAAAAGGAAAAGCAAAAAAACAAAAAAAGAGAGCAAAAACAAAAGCAACGCAGGATATGTGTCCCTGCCTGCTACAACAACCAACAACAACAGCAGCAGCAATTCTAGCAATAATTCCAATATGCTTTCTTCCTGTTCCTTTGGTTTTTTCCATTCTTGCTCCAACTAAGCAGCTTTGCAGGCACTACCCTGCACCTCCTGCATCCTCCAGCCCTCCCACAACCCTGCAACCAGTAAACCAATATTGTCCTATTAGGGCTCATTAGCTCTATAAATGTGAATAGAACAGAACAGCAAAAGGGAGGATTTTTTGGGAGAAAAAATTCTGAGCGTTTCTACCACCAATCAAAGAGTTAGAGGTTCCACACTGAAGCCCTAATTCACCAAGTCAGAAAAAAGAGAAGAATCAGAAGCAAAAAAAAAAAAGAAAAGTAGAAGTAAAAAAACGCAGAAGAAACAGAAAGAAAAATCAAGGAAAAGAGAAGAAGAAACAAGAAATAAGAAGGAGGAGAAGAAGGAGGAAGAAAAGAAGGTTTACCTCTCTTACCCTCTCCCACGATCTCTCTCTCCCTGCTCCCTCACTCTCCCTCTCCTCCTCACGCCTCCCCCTCTCTCGTCCTTCTCCCCCTTCCTCCGGCCATGCACACACAAGTGGGCTGTGGCACGCGCCCCACTTCCCCTTCTCCTCTCGCCACCCTTCTTCTCCCCTCTCTCTCTCTCTCTCCCATTCCTCTTCTTTTCCCAAATGGCCGCTGGTTTCCTTTTCCCTGGATTTTGTGTGCTATGTTTTTAGGTTTCATTGTGTGAGTGTGTGTTTTATTTTTTGTAGTTTCATGTGTTAGTGAGTGTGTGTGTGTGTGTTTAGCGTGGGTGAGTGTGCAAGTGTGTGTGGGTGAGTGTTTTAGTGTGTGTGGGTGAGTGTGGTATTATTATTATTATTATTATTTTTTTTTTTCTTTTGTTTTGTGTTGTTTTCAAATGGGCTTCAGCCCCACTTCAATCCACGCTCCCCCCCTTTTTTTGTGTTCTTTTCTTTTTTTCTTTTTTTGGGCTCAGCCCATTTCTCTTTCTTTTTACACCCCTCCCTTTTTTTATTTCTGACCCCCTTATTTTTATTTTAGGCTTCACCCCCTGGTTTTAACCCAATCTAGGGTTTCCTAAAAAATGCGAATGTCCCTCTCATCCCTTTTATTTATTAACCATACTTTTTTTTTGTAAAATTCTTGAATCTTCTTGAATAAATATTAGTAGTGATAACGCCGAATCCGCTTTCGGTTTGGTCACTATGCAAACTCTTAAAAAAAAAAACATAAGATCAAGGACTACCCCAAATCCTCTTTTAGTTTAGTCATTGCAACAATCTAAATAAAATATTTTAAAATATTAGTAGTGACTACGCCAAATCCACTTTTGGTTTAATCACTACGCAAACCATTAAAATTAAGTCATAAATCGATTAATAAAAATCAATAAACACGCAACCGTTTTTTACCCAAGAACTACGTAGCCTTTGATTTCTCCACTGCACCCGGAGATACGTAGGAGCAGGAGCACACTCCTGTCAAGCGCAAAAATAAACAACCTTCATTAACCCTTTTTTTATTTATTTCATCATTGTAAATCCTTGTCTTTTTTTTAGGGAAGCAAATATTTTTTAGAAGTTAATAAATTTTGCACAATTAATTAGAGGTAACCTTTTTCGAAAAGATGTCGTGGGGTGCTAATACCTTCCCTACGCATAATCGACTCCCGAACCCAAATCCGGTCTTAAGGACCATTTTTCTTCAAAAAAGGTTTTTTCCAATATTTTTCCTTCGAAAATAAATTATTGGTGGCGGCTCCATTAAACTCGAATAAATCTCTCCGGATTTTTCGGTCGCTACAATTGGTAACAAGATTGTATTGATTCTGTTTTGGTAATGTTTAGGGAATAAGGGAGGTTCTGCCCTGTTTTGGAGGGTATTTTGTTTAGGGTATGATATGTAACACCAAGTTTGTACTAACAATGTAACACCAATGTTAGTTAAATGCAATGTTAATGTTTTTGTCATGCAATGTTTTTGATGCAATGATTTTAGTTCAGTCCTGTCAGTGCATAAACAAACCAAACCAAACTGATGCAATGATTTCAGTCATGCAATGTTTCAGTGCATAAACAAAATAAAGGCAATGTAACAACAATGTGCATAAACAAACCAAACTGAACTTGAAATTCAAACTGAACTTTCATTTCCAAAATGTGCACCTTGAATGTGCATAATGTGCATACAGAGTGCATAGCACTTGAAGTACATAAACTAAACTAAAAAAGCCAAAATAAAGTGCATAGCACTTGAAATACATAAACTAAAGTGCATAGCACTTGAAGTACATAAACAAAATACATCCAAAATACATCAATCCATATCCCTGTCACTGTGTAGACCTATTGCCAATATCCTTCCAAGATGGCAATGCAGCTACACATAATCCAGTCTTCGGATCACTTGCTTTGTCAATCACCGCTTCTTGAGTCAAAACTCCATCATCCATCTCAACCTCAAGAGGCATATCAGCACTGCTTCCAGGTCAGTAACATTTGGGGTTCTCATTATGGTCCTCAACCTATCACTATATCTTCTTCTCTTTTCCACATGCCTAGCAACATTCTGCTTTTTCTGAACTTTAGTATTTCCCTGCATCAGCAACAACATCAGGATTTTTAGCAAAATCAGAAATAGCAATGGTTTTTAGCACTAGAATCAGCAAAAGCATCAGAAAAAACATGGACCTGTACAGTAGCAGGTTATGACTGAGCAGAATCTTGTTGAACATGTACATTCTCAACAGGAATATTAGGAACAATAGTTTCTTTAGCAGCAGGTTGTGACCCTTGTCTAACAGCAGCAGGTTGTGATTTTTTAGGCTTCCTCTGTCATTGAAAATACTGGTTAAAACATAAAATTAAACATTAAGAACAAATTAAACAACTAGAACTGAATCATACCTTTCTCTTCAATGCTGAAGGGTTAACCTCTGTGCTCTTGTAGCTCTTACTATTATGACCCAACTTGTCACATTTGGTGCATCTATAATTTACACCTCCCCTCTTTAACCTTGTACCCCCTTCATCCTGCTCTCTTATCCTCAATTTCTTTGGCCTACCAGGCCCTTTCTTATACTCTGATGGCATCATCTCTTCCTGATCCACATTAGGCCACATGTCTTCACCATTTATGGGGCTCACAGAAAAGCTGTAGCACAGCTCATAAGTCTCCCTCAAGTAGCAATTGTCTACAAAATCATCAGGATTTTGTTGTCTGTAACCGAGGGCAGCAATTGCATGCCTGCAAGGGAGGCCTACGAACTCCCAGAAATTACATGAACATTGTTTTTTCCCTACATCTACAATAAACTGACGCTTATCATAATAATGTGTCACTTCCCAAATTTCATCCTCAGACCAAGTTGGTATCCATTGTCCACTCAGCATTATTTTCTTATCCATCCTCTTCCTAGGTCTAGCCATCACCTTATGTTGCCATTTTCCAAGTTTATATCTCATATTTGCAATTTTATTCATCAAGTAAGTTCTAATCCACTCACACATTGTCAAAATAGGTTTATCCTTAGCAACTAAAATAGTGCTATTGAATGATTCAGATATATTATTCATTAGTACATCACACTTGGGATAAAATGTAAAGGCATGCTTACACCACAGTTTTGTTGGCACTGCAACTAACCACTCCCAAGCCTTATGATCTATCTTTTTTATCTCATTCATCTATTGTTCCCAAGCTTGAACATAAGTTGCTTTTGCTGCTCCCATCATCAGATCCCTCATCATGGTTCCCCCACCAAATTTCTTCTTAAATTTTGCATATAAATGTCTGAGGATAACCTATGTTCAATGCTTTCAAATAATTCTTCAAACACTTGAATCAAACCCTGAGTACAGATAAAAAAACCACAAATTAAAAGACATGACAGATCTGAGGGGAGAAATAAAAAAAAATGACAGATCTAAAGCAAGTAAGGTAAGATCTGAAGACAAATACCAAAAAAAGGCCAGATCTGATTACAGAAAGAAGAAACAAATTTCACTTTACCTTTTGCTGGTCAGAAATGAAAACCCATCTTTTATCAACACTTATGTCCTCTAGCAGCAAGGTTAGAAACCATCTCCAAGACTTTTTAGTCTCGGTTTCAACACCCCAAAGGCCAATGGAAAATATTGGTCATTAGGGTCTCTCCCTACTGCTATGAGAAGCTGCCCTCCATACATTGTCTTAAGATGGCAACCATCTACTCCAATAAATAGCCTACATGCTGCTATGAATCCTCTTTTTCATCCATCAAAAGAAAAATAAAAGCTGCCAAACCTTGGTTGAATACTTGGTGTGGGTCTGTCTACATTGATCTTGATAGTATTCCCAGCACAAATCCTTTTTAGCTCAGTAGCATACCTCCATACCATTGCATATTGCCTGGCTGCATCCCCTTCCACGATCTGTTTTGCCATCTGTTTTGCCTTCCAAGCTTGACCTGTTGTGATTCCCACAGCAAAAGTCCTTCTCATATCACTTATTATGTCAGCCACCTTTACCTTCTCACATGTGTGTAATTTATTAGCCACAGCTTTGGCCACCCACTTAGATTTTGCTGACCTATTATTAAGCACCCTAGCACATGTGTGTTTACCCTCCCATCTTTTCATTTGATACGTGTGTTTATCCCCAACTTTGCTCACAAGGGCCAAAAACCCACATTTAACCTTACACACTACCCTTACTCTGACTTTGTCATTTTTTACAAATTTAACTTCCCTCCCATTCAATACTGACCATTCTATTATTGCATCCTTAAATTCAGTAACAGAATTGAACTCCATACCTACTTTAAACTGATAGTCTTTGTTCAGCTGCTCCATTCTAAACTTTGCATACCTTGGTCTATCTTCATCATCAGATTCATTAGAATCACTGCTGCTTAATTCATCACTAACATATTCATCTTCCATTTCTTCATCAAACTGACTGTAACCACTTGGTTCCTCACTTGCTATGAGTTCATTCTTCTTTCTACAGGGAACCAATTTTTCAACTCTCTTCACTTTGCCGATTCCTTCATCAAATTCTGGCAAATCCTCTACACCAAACCCATCATCTTCGTCCCTCAACCACTCTTCCTCGCTGTCATCAAATGTAACACCTTTAGCACTGTCATCACTACTGCTCTCATACTCTGGTTCATACTCATCATCAACCACATCTTCCACAATCGAATCAGTACATACAGGATTGGCTACATTCTGATCAATGTCACTCACATCGTGCTCAACATATAAGTGACACTCACAGTTGTTGCTCACACAATATGAAGCTAGCTCCATTGCTTCTGAATCAACCTGAATTCTTTTGAAATCCCCATCTATACCATCAATTTTCTTCCACAACCTAAAACACTTGTCATACCCCCATTCTTTCAAGCACCCAGTAACTTCAAAGTAGCTCCATTTGTCTAAATCAACATTAGACACCACAATAACAGACCCACCCCTGTAAAACACATTTACGTCCCTCGCAAACTGACCCTCGTGATGGAAAACGATGTTCAAACTCATCCTGTTAAACAGTATAGTAAAGACGTGTTAAAAATGGTGGCCCCCATGGTAGTCCCGATGGGAAGGCGTAATCGAACAAAAACCCTAAAATATTCCCTACACAAGCTGGGAAGGCGTAACCGGACAAAAAAATACATACCTCAAGAAGCAATTCACCCTCACGCAGTATTCTCCACCGTTGATGGCCTTTGAATCGCACGCAATGGTGGTCCCGATGGGAGGAATCTCGCAGTATCCTCAGTCTCAGAGATAAGGACAAGGACGAAATAACCCTAACGAAAAAAAAAAAAACAAATTGTGATAAACTTTAATTTTTGATTTTTTTTAATTAAAAAACAATAATATTATGTGGATTGGCTGAGGCAGTGGCCACGTGTGTCCACGTGGTGCCACGTAGGAGTGCCATTTGCCAAGTCATGAATTTAAAACGGACCACTAACGGTAGGGACTAAAAGTTTGGGAAAAAAAATTACAGGGACCAAAACTGATTTTTGGTCAAATTACAGGGACCAAAAGCATATTTTTCCTTATATATATATAATTCCTTTTTTTTTTTCCCTCTATACTTTGTATTCTTTGTGGTAGAAATTGAATGGCTAATATGTTCCCTACTTGCTGCAGGGGACTTGTTCTTCTTATGCATGGGCTTAATGAACACATGTTTGTAAGTTTTGGCAATTTCTAGTTCTGAAGTCGTTCAGTTTTTTATGTTACTTCTTGCTTTCCTAAAGCCATATCTCATTGATTCTATGACAGTGGTAGATATAATAATTTTGCAAAGGAGCTGAATGCTAAAGGATACAAGGTTTATAGGATGGATTGGGTTGGTAAGTAGGAACAAAAATATAAATTTATAAGCTTTTATTAACTATGAGGAATGACAGTAGCTATTCCAGTTATGCTTCATGAATTTTGTAATAGATCCTTTTGTTTCCCTATTAGACTAAGCACTATATTCAAGTCCTTGTTCGTGTACTAACACGAGAAAGATAATATCTTACTTATGTACTTTACACTCTGCATGATATTGTCATTACTTTACACTTATTATCTTGATATGAATCTGTGAGTTCTACTAGTTTCACAGTTGTTATTAGAGTAATGATAGTATAGATAGAATGATCTAACTTGTTTCTGTTTGCCTCATATGGACACATGACTTATTGATATGCAGGGGGTTTAGAATGTCCGTTTTTCATGTTGTTCATACTGTTGGACCTATCAATAATTCTAGTAGTAATACTGACATTGCTGTGGAGTAAGCCTTTTCCTTTCTTCTGGTATTGATTTGAACATGATTATATAATATAAATTTTGCTATATTCACAATTTTAACTTTTTGGCTGTTCTTGTTAAAACTTTTTCATGCTTCTACTCCCTCCTTGATGGTCTTTTATTTATTTATTTATTTATTAATTATGTATTTTGGTTTACATGTTTAACTCCGAGCTTTGTATCTCTATTTCTGCAGTGGAGGAGATTTCAGTGTCAAGTTCAGAACCTTATGAATGAAATATCATGACGATTTTAAGTCTGTACATTTATTCATCATTATTGCACGCATTTGAATGTGGAAAATGGAATAGTTTTTAAAGTCTCGACATTTATTCATCATTAATAACTTTTTGATGCTCTTTGAAGTTTTATCGTTCCCAATAGTTGTCATGTGTTGTATGTGTGTCCCCGTGTGGTAATTTGCTTGAGATTATTATAATGAGTTTGTGGAATTGAATTTTATGATACTTGCTTTGAATTTATTAATTCATACTGTCACATTTGTGGCCTTGTTGCTGTTCAGGTCTTGCTTTGTTTTTATTTTTAGATTTGCTAATTTATCATTCTACCCGAGTCCTTGAGATCTTATGCCTTGGAATTGTTTCTTGTGCACACAGAAGTTCTCTAGCCGCTTGAGATGCCATAGAAATTGTAAGTTCGCTATTGCATTTATGATATTCTTCAATAGTACATTGGATATTGCTTTATTGTGTTTGAAAGCTAGCCGAGACAAGTTTTTGTGGTCTATCCCCTCATACTAATGAATTTTGTATATTTGTTTCTGATAAGATATAATCAACAGTCTTACCAGTATCTTCTTTGGCATTTGTAGTAGTTACTTAACCCTCACCACATCATCACCGGTCTATCTCAAATGCTTTGATTGCTCAGGTTAACTTGAAGTCTGGATTGCCCTCACCACATCATTGTCTTCACACGTGCTCCTATTGGCCTCTGTATGTGTCTATATAATACCTTTATCTAGTTTTGCTAATCATGTGGAAGGAATTAAATTTATTCCTCTAATAGGACATTACAGAGTTTTTCAATGTGGATGATGTCAGGATTCCTAACAAGCTGAATTCATAACTTTCCATTCCCCTTTCTATGAGAAGTTATTCCTCTTAAGCTGAATTTATTGGCTTATGTATTTTTTATTCATTAAAAAATTTAATTAGTATTATATTTTTATTATTATAGTAAATTCTTTCCACCTGTTTTGGTTTCAGTAATTTATATTTAATATAGATATTAGATAGATTAAGATGGATGCTCTGCATTATTTTTTTTTTCTGAAACCACATTTAGCGGCCATACAAATTGCTAGAGTAATCAACCGACTTTGTAAAAATGAGACCCTTGCACACGTGTCCCCAGCACAATTTTCAACTTCCCGTCCAATGCCTCATTTCGCCACCTTTTCCTCCATTTTTTACTTTCTTTTTTTATTTTCCATTACAAATAGTGCAACAGTTTCGGTTCGTTTTCACATTTGTCCTTTCAACAAAAATTTTGTTCGTGTAACTAAATACTTAAATTGGTTCACGATTAATATTACGGAGACCAATTTAATCACTAAAAAATAAAAAATATCAATTTAGTCTTAAAGAATCTCAAATATTGGTCAAATTAGTATTTAATATGGACTAAAATTCCATAAAAATTATCCTAAAAATAAGTAATTTGACCGATATTTAAGATTTTTAAGGACTAAATTAGTTTTTTTATTTCTCAGAAACTAAATTGGTTTTCGTGATTTTTATTGAGACCAATTTGGATATTTACTGATTTTTTTACCAAGACAAAAAGGTTCATGACTTGCATCATATTTTTTCTCATCATTTTCTTTTTTTTTTCATTTTATTCCACGCTATTAATTTTAATTTCTTTTTCGCTTTCGTTTAACTCACTCATTTTTTTTTCATTTATGTTTTCTTCTCTTTTCTACAACAGGAAGCCACTGCATCATCAGGAAGTCACTGCATCTTTTTCTTTTGTGTTATGTATTCTTTCTTTTACTTAATATTTTGTTATTTTTTTCTTTATTTTTTTAATTTCTGAATTTATATTATTTTTTATTAATTAACTTTTTTACTTTTTAAATTTTTTATTTTTCTTATTTTTATAAATTTTACTTTCTTTCATTTTTTTATTTATATTTTTAAATATCTTTATTATTTATAAATGGTAAATGATTTTTTTGTTTTTAGTTTTAACAGCGAAACATTACACGTTGTCGGTATAATTTAATTTTCTTTAATCACGTACCAAATTTTATAAATAGCTTTATTATTTAAAAAATTTATTTTGATTGAGTCCCGACGGGGAAACAATACATGTTATTAGTATAATTTCATTGTATCCAATTTTATTAATGTCTTTATTATTTATAAATGGTTATTGTTTTAAGTCTTGACGGAAAATATTATGTGTTATCGATATAATTTTATTCTCTTAAATCACATATCAAACTTAGTAAATGTCCTTATTAGTTATAAATGATTATTTTGCTTGAGTCCTGAAGGAAAAACATTAAATGTTATCGGCATAATTTTATTGTTTTTAAACATGTATCAAATTTTTTTATAAATATTTTTATTATTTATATTTTATTATTTTGGTTTTGAGTTTCTGCAGAAAACAATATATGTTATCGATATAATTTCATTGCCTATGAGTATATAATAAATTTTATAAATCTTTTTATTATTTATAAATAATTATTTTACTTTGGAGTCCCAAACGGGAAAACCTTACATTTTTAAAGAACTTAAAATAATTATTTATGTTTGTCACAATATAAAGCTTTAATTTTCTAAAAAGTGTATTTCAAAAAATTGAGGATATTGCAACTAAGGTAATCATATTGGGAAGATACGACTAAATTACTATTATTTCCTAGTTCATTTCTTGAGACACAATAATACATGCTTTCATTTTTTCTTTTACATTACTACTAAAATAGAGATATTAGGGACATGCGAAAATACCAACTCGCACGTGTATCTAGCTAGTTGCTACTAAAAGTTCTGCCTTTTAGCGAAAATACCAACTCGCACGTGTAACTAGCTTTTAGCGACCCACGATACACTGACCATTGACTTATTGTTGGTAAAGCTTTTGGCGGCCATTTTTATCGCCGCTAAAAGCTATATCCATTGACACTAAAAATCATTTTTTTGTTGCAGTGACACAAGTCACACTTTGTGTCACACAATTACATAAATCATAATATTTGATACACATTTAATATTTCTTTCATTTTCACTATAAAATTAGTTAATATTTAATATATTGAATCAAAAATATTATTTACTATAAACAATTACCATCTTAAAATATTAAGCTAGCAAACAAGGTGCGTCCCGTGCGGATGCACGGGTATCGTACTGGTTACTAATAAACCAAAATGCTTTCTACAAGATATCCATAAGCACTGTTCTAATATTGCTAGCAGGTGGCGGACTCTGATTATAAGTATTATCCATCGTTGCCAAATATTATTCGTAGATTTTTCTTCTTGTTCTCCGTAACTGAGAATCATCTAAAATATAGATATTCCTAGACTTAAAATTTCATAAGATCTGAAAAGATTCTTCGAGTATATATTAAGAAAAGTTTAATGAACAAGCGATTTCATTATAGCTTGAAATTAATGTTAAAATCCAGTCCTAGTTGCATTAGTGCGCGGGTAAAAAAATACCAAGACCAATGAGCTTATTTAATGTTATAAAATTGATATGTTATTCTAAGTATACTCTTAGCATTAAATGTTTTATACCCACTATGTGAGTTTTTAGTAAACATAACATTTCAGATTAAATAGGGGTATAAAAAGAATTTTAATAATTAATGCACTTTGAAATAAGTTTTTTTTTCTTATAACTAGGACAAAAAAATATACCAAAATTTTTCTTATAATAGGGACTATTACTATTTTGTAATTCAAACAAGATCCGATAAAGATTTGATGTTAAGTATGAAATTCCCGTTCCTCAACGTTTGAACCTCTAATTTGTTTACCAGAAAAAAAAGATCCAATCATTTTTTTGGGACAAAAAAAGGATCCAAATCAATTGTTTTTCTGGTATGTTCATGGAAGATTCCCTTAGATGACAAAAAAGTTTCCACAACAAAAGCTAATGTCTATATAATTCAAAATCTAATGTTGCCACTCTGTGAAAACAGTTGGGCAAAAGCAATGCAATATCTACATAAAATATTGTTAGTTAATTTTTTAAATTATAGATTTCAATCGTAAAAAAGTATAAAGTTTTTTTTCAGAACACAAAATTTAAAAAAACATACTAAGTGTTATGCAAATATAAATTCACATAATAAAAACAGAACCACAATTATCATCAACTTTTCAAATGTTAAAATGTAGTCAGCACAACAGAAGAGCCTCACTGCATATCACAATGTACTATCCCAACACCTGTCTGTATGATGGAAATTTCGCTCGAATCTTCTAAATAATGTTACTCTGTACTGCCAAAATGTTGTAGTAAGCATTTCAAGATGGTCAAACTAGTAAATATTATAGAATTACATATTAAAAATAACCTCAATTTCCACATGATTAAATGTGACGAAAGAGAAAGGAAGGAGCTAGGGAGGGACAATATAGAAAGAAAATGACCTGGCAACTAGGGTGAATCCCTGCGATAATAACTGATACCATTAGAATGCCATCCAAAATCGATTCCATATATCATGTATAGGCTGCTTTTAATTAATTAGAAATATGGATGCAAAATGCTGATCTGTAATTTAGAAGATTAACACATGCATACAGTATAAAATAATTGTTTAATGCGTAATCGAATTAGTTATTTAAAATAAATTGTTTTAAAAAATAATTATTGTTTTTTATGTGACATTAGTTGCTTACTTCAGTGTCATAAAGGTTGATGCCAGAGCAATAGGGCCGGTTTAGTGGATTATGATGAAACTTATATCCGACATATTGCGAGTTTAAGTCTCTATTCTCCGTTGGTTCTGTCTCCATTAATTATTAATTAGTTGATTCACTCGCTCTAAATTTTTCTTAGTAATAGAAAAAGCAATACAACTCACTTATCACGTGATATAAATCACCCAAACTGTGCTTCGAAATTTTGTCCTTATTTGCCCGTAAACAAAGCAACGTGTTAAGACTTTGGCATTGGCATTCTTATATAAAATTGATGTTAAAATCATTGGACAAACGCGTAAAGTGTGTTGGTTTCTGAGCTGGTAGCTCAAGACTTTGAGTTTTGATTTTTTTTTTTTCCACGCTTAAAAAATGTTTACTCTATTCCAGCACTACTTCACCTCACTTTGTAAGTTTGTATAATGAAAATGGAAAAAGAGAAATTCCAATTAGAAATTTTCAATCTTTTTTTACCATAAAAGATGAGTATAAAGACAGTGTATCTTTTTTACAGAAAGATAATATTGCATTTCAATATTAATTAAAGAGCGCATACAAAGTTAGAACCTCATAAATAATTTAAGCGCTAGCATGAGATGTAGCCGTCCTATAAGGGTATGGACAATCACATAACATTGACTTATATCTCTTAGTACCCCAAACAATCTTAAATAATAGCCTCAAACTCTGAATGATCTTCTTTGGAACTATTTACACCGTCTACCACAAGTTTTGCATCTAGTTGTAAAATACTGTTGCTATATTGAAGTTCTTTTACCCACTGGATTGCCAATAGAAATCCAAAAGTCTCTCCCTCATGTACCTATGTACCAATGCAGGGGCTATTCAATCAAATAAACTTTATACCACAATCACTCGAATGCCACAACTTTTAAAGAATATTTTCTATTAAATGATGTTATTCCAAAACTACTCTCAAATTAAATTTAGATTATTTTTTTCAATAAATATCATTAAGGGTATTTTAGGGATTATGATAAAATTTGTGAGGTAGTTTTTTGCTTATATACCAGAGTGGAAGGAGTAGCTCTTTGAGGGGAACCTCCTAGATCTTCAACTTCTCCTCATGTGAAGCTCCATGCTTAGCCATCTGGTCCGCACTTTGGTTTCTTTCTCTAGGCGTGTGCTCCAGCTTAACTTTCATTTCGTTAGCCTAACTTCTCCTCAGCTTGCCGCTAGTGTCTTCAATCAAACACACACAAAAACTAGTACCAAGTTTCTTAAAAAGTCAAAAACAAAATCCTTTCATAACACCACATGGGTTAAAGATACTATGACACTTATTTTCATGGCGGAAGACCAAAATGTTGGTCTAGTTAAGCAGGTTCAACTCGGTCACAGCAATTATTCGGTGTAATGATTTTTTCATTTTTTTAAGAGACAACTTAAATAAAATTTCTTATATCCTGCTGGTCTTGGTCCCTTCACAATATCGATAAAAAAATCTCTCTCTATTTACTTTCATTATTTTTAATCTCTCATAACTATTACTATAAAAAATCAATACAGTTTTTTATCTCATTTTGTGAGAAGAACATGATCAACAGGACCTAAAGAATTACTATAAAAAATCATTATTTTTTATAAAGTGATTTTTTCATAATTTTTTATTCTCCCTTTTATACAATCATCACATTTACGTATTGCCCCATTCGTCCCTATGGGAACATCCGATAAAATTGGATCTATTCTTCCTTTTCTTTCTATTGCTATCAATTAGTCAACGCAACATCTGTCTTCCAAAATTCTGTGTGGGGGACTTCGCAGTATTTCTTCGATCTTGTTTCCATTTTTATATAGCAAGAAGATAAACTTCATCTTGCTTAATTAATTAATAAACTAATACCCAAGAAGGAATACCATAGTGTCATATATCTTTCCCGAACAAACTATATATATGATATAGGATGCGTTACATATTAAAATTGATAGTTGGAATTGATGATATAAACATAATGTCATGGCATCGTCATTCCAATCCTTTTGTGGAAACGAAATTGGATTTACTTAATTTCATAACATTATGTTAAGTAGGTGTTAATAATAAATTATATTTTCATCAAGCCAATCACAATTGTCCTATCGGCAGGTATCCAGGGAAGGCAATGGGCACAAATTATCCACAAATAACAATAGGTAGGATAATTACCCGCATAATGGTATGAACATGAGTACGAGTAATCACCCGCAAAATTCAACGGATACGAGTGCGAATATCGGTACCTAAGTAATAAACTCGTCCCATACCCACACATTATTTATTTAATAACTCACTAGGTTATGTTTATTATAGTATCTAATCAAATCTACTAGTAAAAAATTAGAACCTGATATGCATTGGAAAAAATATATTATATTTTTTACTAAATATTTATTTGATGTATATATGTATACTTCTATAAAGGAAAATCTAAATAATTTAAAATATTCAGTTTCAAAATTAATTCAAGTATAGGGTTTTAACCCAAGTTACAATCTTATTGGTTAGGGTTTCGTTTGTTTTCTTTGATGGTGTATCGCTGCAAAATGTCTTTTTTTTTTACGGTAAAAGAATTATAGAATTTCTAAATCAATAATATCATCAACACAAATAGGTACGGACTCAAAAACATGGGGACGAGCCCAATTGTAACCGACCTTGAAAGTAGGGGTGTCCATGGGCCGGGTTGGGTCGGTTTTGACCAACCCGATGTCCGAACCAATCAATTTTTTTGGGGTTGGGTTGGGTTGGGTTTCAAACTCGTAGTTTTTTTGTAAAATCCGAACCAAACCAACCAAATGATAAGCAGGTTGGTTCAGGTTGGACTCACGGATCATGAGACACAAAGCTAATTTTTAAAATTCCAAAACGAAAAAAGGGTTAAACATGGTTTTAATCCCTATTAAATTACGACATTTTCAAGTTTAGTCTCTATAAAAATTTGATCTATTTTTAGTCCTCACATTTTACAAAATTGCATGCTTATACAGTTTTGTAAAAAGTGGAAACTAAAAAGTATACAAAGACTAAACTTGAAAAATCATAATTTAATAGAGACTAAAAACATATTTAACTCAAAAATATATAAAATAATTTATCAAATGAATTTTATTTTTAGTGCAGGTCGCTAAGCATAAGTGATATTGTGAGACTGTATTAAGTATTAAAAAATATTAAATGTCAATTAACCGGGTTGGGCTCGTAGGTTCAAAATGGAAAACTTGTTACCCGAACCAAACCACCCCAAGTTTGATTAGGTTGGTTCCGGTTCGACCCGGACTAAACGGGTTTGGGAAAATAATGCTTTGGATCGGATTGGGCCACCGGGTTGATCAGGTTGGCCCGAACCCATGTACACCCCTACTTGCAAAGGAATAAGCTGCTACATTTGCTTATCTCTTAATAAACTTTACCTTAAAGTCTGGTTGAAGCAAAAGAAAGGCTCTACTCTGCTAAATTAAATAACCAAATTCAATGGTCTCATTCCTAGTAGACTGCACACTATCCACAACTAATTGTGAATCAAGTTGAAAAACAACATGGGTTAGCTCAAATTCACAGGCCCACTATAAAGCACTAAGTAAACCCCATGTCTCACCCTCCTTAACATCTAACTTTTGAGGTTGCCAATTAGTTCTTGCCGGCAAAAAGTCTCCAGCTTCGCCTCGAATACACATACCAACGCTAGTAACTTGCAACTGATTTGGAAAAGCAACATCAACATTGCAAGCAAGGAAGCCTGCCGGGGGTTTCCTCCATTTTTCTTGTTGAACCACTCAGTCATTTGCTCTTGCTAGAGCTGAAACTTTGTCAGCCATGTTCCATTCTTCCTGCATATGTTATGCTCTTGCAGTCGCCAAGTCTATTCCTTCCTCCTTTGCCTCCTAGAGTAGAGTATTCATGCTAGTCCATATGCTTTGTAACACCATAACAAAATTGATGGTCTGCATAATGGACAAGCAAGAATACACATCGAAAAATTTCTTTGAAGCAATATGAGCGGTCCATGTTCCATTCAATTAGGTTCCACAATCTTGACTTTTCCCAACAACTTCAACTCAACAGACATGTAGTACTATGGTGTCAAAGAGCTTCCATCTCAGAATTACATTGAACACATGAAGATGGGTAGTGAACACCTTTGTCCAACAATCTAGCCCGAATTGGTAAAACATCTCTATAACATCTCCAATTGAAGTTCTTAACTTTGTGAGGGATATCAAGTTTCCATAACATATTCTAATTGCCAGGTATTGGGTTATGCTCTTGTTGAGGGAAAATGTAACGACATAAGAAGTAAGCATAATGTAAGGTATACTCACCCATATTGCTTATTGTTGGGAAAAACTGTGTAAGTGAGATAAAATAAATTTCCACGAACCCCAGGATAATTTCCCAAACCAAATAGATGAAAATAACGCCAAAGATTTTAGCGTGGAAAACCCTCCAAAGTGAAGGTAAAAAACCACGGGACCCGTAAGCCGCTTAAACTTTCACTATAACAATAATGGGATTACAAACTTCACCCTTAGGTGATCTCTCAAAATTAATACAATAAGATTGTACTCTCAATTTGTGGATAAAACTCTCACAAATTGGCTCTCTCTAATTTTTCTCTCACTCTTTCTCTTAAGCAAGGCTTCTCTTTCTAACTAATGCTTGTTGCACTTAGTTGTGAATGAGATGATTTTTGCTCTACCATCCACTCCCTATTTATAGAAGAAATGAATGGTGTGAACACTTGCAAATTGTGTCAATCTTAGATGGCCACCAACTATTTGACTCACCAACCATTTGACTCACCAATTTGCTTTCATATTGGCTGAATGCCAACAAATCTCCCCCTCCAGCCAATGGGGAAATATCCTCGTATCAATATGGGGTTGATATTAAGCCTGCAACTTCTTTGCAGACTTCTAGCTTGTCCTTTGGTAGAGCTTTGGTCATCATATCAGCCCCGTTCTCGTTGGTGTGGATCTTCTCAACTTTCAGCAGTTTTCTTTCTAACACATCACGGATCCAGTGATATCTTACGTCGATGTGTTTCGACCTTGAATGAAATGTCGAATTCTTGCTGAGATGTATTGCACTTTGACTGTCGCAATAGAGAACATAATTTCCCTGGTTTTGTCCCAACTCTTGTAGGAACTTCTTCATCCACAAGTTCTCCTTGCAACCTTCAGTGATTGCAATGTATTCCGCTTCTGTGGTGCTTAAAGCAATACAATTTTGTAATCGTGATTGCCATGAGACAGCTCCTCCTGTAAATGTTATCAGATACCCAGAAATAGACTTTCTGGTATCCACGTCTCCAGCCATATCTGAATCTGTATATCCTTCTAATACAGGTTTTCCATTACCAAAACACAAACAATGACTAGATGTACCTCTGAGATATCTGAGTATCCATTTGACTGCTGCCCAGTGCTCTTTTCCAGGTTTTGATAAAAATCGACTCACAATACCAACTGCATGTGCAATATCTGGTCTAGTGCATACCATAGCGTACATCAGACTGCCAACCGCCGATGCATATGGCACTTTGTTCATTTCTATTCTCTCCTCCTTGCTTGAGGACACCGCTCACTTTGAGCTTGAAGTGACTAGCCGGTGGAGAACTAATGATTTTGCTTTGTCCATGTTGAATCTTTCAAGAACCTTTTCCACGTCTGGATTCTTGAGATAGCCAAATTTTGTGATTCTTCCCGTCACGGTAATCGTCATGCCAAGAATCTGTTTAGCGAGTCCTAAGTCCTTCATTGCAAAGGACTTGCTCAACTCTTTCTTCAACTCGCTAA
Organism: Calophaca sinica; assembly: GCA_037113605.1. Classification (NCBI taxonomy): domain Eukaryota; kingdom Viridiplantae; phylum Streptophyta; class Magnoliopsida; order Fabales; family Fabaceae; genus Calophaca; species Calophaca sinica. The sequence continues at coordinate 11,080,598 of CM073736.1, forward strand.
TCTTGCATTGTCTCGGCCAATAATCAACATGTCATCAACATAAAGCAAAAGAATGATGAAATCTCCATCGAGAATTTCTTGATGAAGACGCAGCGATGGTCTGCCGTCGTTCGATTGTACTCATTTTCTCCATGAATGAGTCGAACTTTTTATACCATCGTCTCGGTGCACGCTTGCACCATACAAACTCTTCTTCAGTCTGCACACCAATTTCTCTTTCCCTTTGACTTGGAAACCTTCAGGCTGCTGCATGTATATTTCCTCGTCAAGATCACCATGTAAGAAGGCGGATTTTACATCAAGTTGTTCAATCTCTAGGTTGAGACTTGCAGCCAAGCCAAGAACAACTCTGATCGATGACATCTTTACCACCGGTGAGAATATTTCATCAAAGTCAACTCCCTTTTTCTGAGCGAATCCTTTCACAACCAGCCTTGCTTTGTAACGTGGTTGTGAGCTGCTTTCTTCACTTTTTACTCTGTACACCCACTTGTTCTTGAGTGTTTTCCTTCCTTGTGGTAGTGTTACCAAATCATATGTGTGGTTCTCATGCAAGGATTTCATTTCTTCTTGCATGGCTTTTAACCACTCATTCTTATGCTGGTGAGTAAGAGCTTCGTCATAGCTCTCTGGTTCTCCCCCGTCAGTGAGCATCACATACTCGGTAGGTGAATACTTTTGACTCGGCTTTCGCTCTCTGGTAGATTTCCTTACTGCTGCTTTTGATTGGACCTGTTCAGGAACTAACTCTTGTTCTGAACTGTCGGCTTGCTCTGGTTCTGGACTTTCAGCTAGTGGATCAACATCATTAGTATCTGGTGTAGCTCCCCCGTCATCAGAATCTATTGGTGGAGAGACTGGTTCCAGATTAACTGGAATTTCATCTGACTGTGGATTTTCTGGTTTCTTCAAATCCTTGATTGTTTGATCTTCAAAAAATACCACGTCCCTGCTTCTAATGATTTTTCTGGTAGCTGGATCCCAGAGTCTGTAGCCGAATTCTTCATGGGCATATCCCACAAAGATACACTGCTTTGTTTTTGCATCCAGCTTGGACCTCTCATCTCTTGGGATGTGAACAAATGCTCTACAACCAAACACCTTCAAGTGTTTGTATGAAACATCTTTCCCTGTCCAGACTCTTTCTGGGTCATCATAGTTGATGGGCCCGATGGAGAAAGGTTGATCAAATCGACTGCTGTCCTCATTGCCTCCCCCCAAAAGGAGTTTGGCAGTTTTGCATTTGAGAGCATACATCTTACTCTCTCACAGATGGTTCTATTCATCCTTTCAGCAACACCGTTGTGTTGAGGTGTCTTTGGCACTAATTTTTCCAATCTAATGCCAAAACTTCTGCAGTACTCCTCGAATGGTCCGCGATACTCACCGCCATTGTCTGCTCGTACACACTTCAACTGTCTGCCAGTTTCTCTTTCAACTTTTACATGAAATTGCTTGAAAACTTCCAAAGACTGATCTTTAGTTTTCAAAGCAAAGGCCCATACTTTTACGGAATGGTCGTGAATGAAAGTGAGGAAATAAAGTGCAGCTGCTTGTGACTTATCACTCATCATGGAGAGATGAGTGTGTATCAAATGTAGAAGATTTGCCTTTGTATATGGTGGGGGAGTTCGAAATGGAACTCTGTGTTGTTTTCCCATTAGACAGTCAACACATTTCCCCAATGATGTACTTATCATTTCTGGCAAGAGATTCTTCTTGGAAAGAATCCTGAGACCCTTTTCACTCATGTGGCCGAGCCGCTTATGCCATAGCTCGGTTGGAACTTCCTTCTTGCTGGTATTTACTTCTCCTCTACATAACTTGGCTTCTGTTAAATAGAGAAGTATCTTTCTTGCCTTTTGCTACCACCAGGTTTCCTTTGGTGAGCTTCCAATTTCCTTCACCAAAATAGCTATTGTAGCCATCATCATCAAGTACTCCGGTGGAGATCAGATTGAGGCGTATGTCAGGAACATGCCTCACATCTTTCAAACATAACCTGCATCCAAGGTTAGTTTCTAAATAAATGTTGCCGATGCCAATAATTCTGGATGCACCATCATTTCCCATCCTCACTTGTCCAAAATCACCCTGAGTGTAGGTTGAGAAGAACTCCCGTTTTGAGGTGACATGGTAGGAAGCACCTGAGTCAACTACCCAGGTAGAGTCTTGACATGCAAGATTGACATAATCTGCATCTCGAACAATGGTAACATCTTCGGTGACAGTTGTGGTATCATTTGTTCGACTTTCTGCTTCTTGTTTCTTTAACTGTTTCAACTTTCGGCACTCTCGAATGAAGTGCCCGGGAAGGCCGCAGTGGTGGCACTTCTTATCATACCTCGATCTGGACTTTGATCGTTCTCTTTGCCAGATTTGGCTTTGAGAGCTTCTACCTTTGCTTCTTCCACGTCCTTCTTGATTGCCTTGTTTTCCTCGTTCAATATCCTATCCTTTACCATATCCATGGTAAGCTTGCCTTCAGGAGCGGAGTTACTGACTGACACAACTAAGGTGTCTCAGCTTTTTGGTAGAGAACTCAGCATCAACAGTGCTTGTAACTCATCGTCGATGGTCATCTTCATCGAGTTAAGTTGATCTACAACGCCTTGGAACTCACTCATGTGTTCCGATACACTGCTACCGTCTTTGTACTTTAGGTTGACTAATCGTCGCATCAGATTGGCTTTGTTCTGTGCGGTTGTTCTTGCATACATTTTCTCCAGCTTTTGCCAAAGAGCATGAGCATCATGTTCATTAGCAAAGTTTTGAAAAATGCTCTTGTCAATCCATTGACGGATTTGAGCAGCACACTTCCGATTCAGCACGGCCCAGTCAGTGTCTGATGTGTTGGTCAAAGCGTCGGTTGGTTTTTCTGCCTTGCCGTTAATCTTATCATCTGCCAGAGTTGTTGTTGTAGTCGTTGCTTTCTCCTTCGTCATCACGATCGGCTTCCATAGATCTTTGATGTATAAAAGATCTTCCATCTTTGGCTTCCAGATTGCATAATTAAATGCAGTCAGTTTTATCATATTGCCGGTGCTCTCCTCCATTTTGATGGCAGTCAACAAGTTTCGTTGTGCTTGAAACTTCTTCGGCAATGAATAGTGACCGATGAATAATTCTTTTCTGATGTGGAAGATCGCACAAAGCCGCAAACCTGAGCATACTAAGAATTTTCCACAGACCTAACTCTAGATACCACTTTGTTGGGAAAAACTGTGTAAGTGAGATAAAATAAATTTCCACGAACCCCAGGATAATTTCCCAAACCAAATAGATGAAAATAACGCCAAAGATTTTAGCGTGGAAAACCTTCCAAAGTGAAGGTAAAAAACCACGGGACCCGTAAGCCGCTTAAACTTCCACTATAACAATAATGGGATTACAAACTTCACCCTTAGGTGATCTCTCAAAATTAATACAATAAGATTGTACTCTCAATTTGTGGATAAAACTCTCACAAATTGGCTCACTCTAATTTTTCTCTCACTCTTTCTCTTAAGCAAGGCTTCTCTTTCAAACTAATGCTTGTTTCACTTAGTTGTGAATGGGATGATTTTTGCTCTACCATCCACTCCCTATTTATAGAAGAAATGAATGGTGTGAACACTTGCAAATTGTGTCAATCTTAGATAGCCACCAACCATTTGAGGCTGAATGCCAACACTTATTCACCAAATTATCTGGTCCGTGGCTACTGATTCAGAAAAGGCACTCTTAGAATTTATTCAACAATTGTTGCCTTGAAAGCTAGCCTCATGATTTGCTTATTCCACATTTTTTCTTTTGACCTCAGTATATGATTAACACTCATAAAATTCAATAAATGATTCGGTTCTAACATGATGCGGTACTGTGCAAAGTCACGTAACCAAGGAGAATTGAAAATTGGTACATTATGGCCATCACCAATAAGCCATCGTCGACGAGCATAAAAAAATGGCCTAGTTTGCCATAAACTCCTCCGCATAAAACTTGGACTATGGCCTAACCTCACCTCAAAAAAAAATTTTTGTTGGGTAATATTTGGCTTGGAAGATTTGTGATAGCAATGTGTCCGATTTTGATATTAGTTTCCAAGCTTGTTTGCCTAGCTTAACAAGGTTGAAAGCCTACAATAGTCGAAAGGTCATGCCTCCCCGAGATTTACTCATTGTCAAAAGATCACAGGACATCCATCTAATGCCATTAGAATTACTATTTCTAGTACCTCACCAGTAAGAGTTTATCATTTTTTACAATTTTATCACATAAAGAAGATGAAACCAAAAAATCTCAAAACATATGAGGGCATGGCATGTAAAACTGATTTTATGTGGACTTACCTCCCCGCTCTAGACAATGCTCTGCCACCCCAAAAAGAGATATGCTTCCAACCTATAACTTTAAGACATGAAAAAGTACTCTTTTTGCTCCGGCCTACGATAGAAGGCAATCCCAGATACTTCTCTGTGCGTAAAGTAAGCCTCCCCCTAAGAAGTGTGGCAAGTCTATCTTGGTCTTTCCTGTTCACATTTCTGCTAAAAAAAACTTCTGACTTGGTGAGACTAATTGATTGTCCTGAGGAATCTTCATAAGTCTTCACGATTTGCTTCATATTAGCCGCTTCAACATCATTTACCCTGAAAAAAAACAATCATCTGCAAAAAGCAAATGGGTTAGAATAGGTGCCCGCCGGCAAATCTTCACTCCATGAATGATTTCAATCCTCTCAGCACGTCTAATCAAAGCAAAAAAAACCTTTCGCCACCAATATAAAAAAAGCAAGGGGAGAGACAGTCTCCCTGGCGAAGCCCCCTTTCGGGTTGGATGGGTCCAATGCAATCATTATTAACGAGCACTGAATAATTCATCAAACTCACACACACAATCATCCAGCAGACCCACTGAGCATTAAATCCCAATTTGAGCATCATGTGGGCAAGAAACCCCAATCCACTCGATCATACGCCTGACTGATATCAATTTTAAGAGCTATATCACCAAGCCTCCCCTGGGTCTTACACTTCATATAATAAAGGTAAAATTACTACAGAGGTCCTGTATCTTAAATTAAAATTTCACTTTAGTCCTTTATCTTTTTTTTGTGACAATTTGGTCCTTTAAAATTAATTTTAGTTTCAGTTTAGTCACACATGTTCTAAAATTTTGACAATGTTGGCCTAGTTGGCTTTTTTTTTTGGCTTTTTTGCAACAGATTTTTGGATTCTGATTTGTGTCATAAATGATACAGCAGATAGTGTTTGTGGCACACATGCATTTCGCAGTATAAATCAGTTAACAGTTTGACTCAAAATTAATGTTTTAAAACATGTAGGACCAAATTGAAACAAATAAAAGATAAATGACTAACTTAAAACTTTAAATTAAGATAAAAGACATCTCGAGTAATTTTGCCTATAATAAATCACTTCAATAGCCATCATAGCATTATCCAAGATGGACTTTCCCTCTACAAACAGTTTGATATACTGGACATAAATCAAACATATAATTTAGATATTTATCGACTTTGGGGATGAGAGAAATATATCATTAAGTGACACGGGAAAATACCTTCATTATAACCAGAAGCAACAAGATGCAAATATACCATCCCCACTAAGATCCCAAATCCTGCGAAAGAAACCTGAATTTAATCCATTAGGACCTGGTGCCTTCTCCGGGGTGCATTTTCTGAAGAGCAATCGCAAACTCCTCCTTAGAGAACGAGCATAACAATTTCTCTTTGTCTATGTCACTATTACACACCTCCAACAGACTAATAATAGGCTCATAATCACTAGTCTGTGACGCAAACAATTTTCCAAAATACGCCTCCGCCACTTGACACATCCCTGTTGTAGAGGAAAATCTCTCAATTAACATTTTGATGAAACAAACTCCATGAATGATGCTTATGTTATTTGATCTTATGTCTATTAATCACTTTAATTGAGCATGAACAGAAAAAGAGCAAGTTCTAAGTATCTCAAGTAAGAGAAGACATGAAGATACGATTCAAGAAGAACCAACTATAAAAATGAGAAGCTTGTATGGACAAAACTTAGAGCAATCATCAAAGCATCATGAATAAGGGTCTGAAGTCAAGAGAAGGAAGTGCTAAAAGAGAGGTTGCCTATGTCTTAGTCATCAAGAGTTAGTTTTTGCATTAGATAGGAGAAACCTACTCAAGTTGAGTAGGTTTGAAGCGCAAGACTCACACATAAATCTGCACCATCCTCTAGAAAGGCCTACAACATTTATAGGGGATATTAAATGTTGCTAAGTCAAAGATATTAAAGGCGGTGTTTTAATGAAGATCCTACACCAGAATTTCAAGCAGAGGTGATCTAGAGAAAATCATAGAAGACTTTGCATATGTGCCATGAAAAGAATGTTTTCTTTGCTATAAAGTACATGACAAGACAACAATTACAAAAAAGTACGAAAATAGATGTACTTCTCTACACACATATCAAATCTGCTTTTGGCAGATTAAAGAGACCTTTTCAACGGTCTAAAGATGTTTCCCCTGGTATATAGCTACCGAAGGAACACTTGAGAAACATTGTGAGAGTGTATTAAACTCTTCCATTGGGAATTAAGTCTCAAATCATCATTGTCACTACAAAAAAACGTTTTCTAGTGACACATTTTTCGGTTGTTAAACCTCTAAAATCGGTTGTTAATCAAATTAGCGACCGATTTAGAGACCAACAAAAATCAGTAGCTAAACCTACTAGTCGCTAATTGTTAGCGACCGATTTAGTGACAGAATTTGTAGTGACCGATTTAGAGACCAAATTTAGTGACCGATTTTAGAGTCCAATTTAGTGACCGATTTTGTGACTGATTTTAGAGACCGATTCAGCGACCGAATTTGTGACGAATTTGATTTGATATTTTTTTATAAATCAGTTACTAATTCGATCACTAATTTGTGTTTAGTTTAAAAAAATTAAACATTCAAAAAGATCTCTAACGTGACGGTGACAGTGGTGGCGCGGTTAGGAACCTCAGTTTCGGCCGGCACCTATAATTAAATGGCCAAACAACAAAAAGATAAAAAAAATACCGGAGAAGAAGAAAATTAATATCTCAGTGCTAATTTCAGATCTGATTACATAATCATGCAAAAAAAAAACACGAAAATAGAAGATGGGAGAAAAGAACCTGGGTGTTTCAACTTCTCACCAAAAAATTACACAGAAGCTAGAAAACCAAAAATTGAAAAAAGGACCTAAAACTAAAGTGTTTTTTTTTGTATTTATTGGTGATCTCACTATCCTTTGCGATGATCCCTGCCTCTTCTGCTTCTGCTCATTCGTCCTTTCTTTTCCTCCAGATCCAGAATCGCTCCCTTGCTCTTTTTTAGATCCAAAACGCTCTCCCTTTTTCTATGCGGTCATGTGGGTGGCCTTTATAGACCCATACCTGCAAAAAACAAACACATTCAAATTAGCACTAAAATCAAATCAAATAAGAAGATAAGAGAAAAGGAACGAAAACCCCTTTTTCCGCACTCAGATCGACTGTTTTGAGCGAACATCTTGGTTTATCTATTGATCTTGTTCGGATTTGGTGGAGAGAAAGGAAGGGAAGGGAAAGATTGAGATGTGGATGAAGGAGTTGCGGCCTTAGGTTTGGATGGTTGGAGGCCGAGAGAGAGAAAGTGGTAAACCGAGAGATGGGGAGACAAATCAGGGATGAGCACTACAAGAAAACATGCGGATAACGACGGCCTTTACCGACGGTCTCTGCCCGTCGCAAAAATACACGTTTTCCGACGGCTTTGGCCGTCGATAATGCCAATCCGTCGTACTCTTATTTTTACCGACGGCCTTTCTCGCCGGAATTTGAATTTGTCCGTCGGTAATCCCGAGACAGTTGACCGACGAGTTTAGGTCGTCGGTAATGTTAATTAGGCCGTCGGTAATGTCTGGATACAACCAGAGTGCGACCCCTTCTTTCCCATTCGGCTTTCACACTGTCACTCAGTCTCTCAACCCTCTGCTCTCCTCAGTCTCGACGCCAATCATCGTTCACCCACAACTCATGACCTCCCTCTAATTGCGACGCCACCGTTTCACTTCTTCCCTCTCACGGCCTCCCTTTCATCTCGCGACGTCCCTCAAATCTAACACTGCTTCACCATTGCTCTTGTTTCCTCTCGCGACCTCCCTCTCCTCTCGCAACCTCCATCTTCTTCCCCTTTGTAAGAGAAAACCCTTGTTGTTGTGCCAAAATCCTACACCGAAAAGGAACAAGACGACATGAAATTTTTTGATCTCAAGTTATTTCGATTCTGTGCAATCGCGTGATTTTCGTAAGGTATCGATTATATTTTTTGAATTTTTTTTGTGTGGTGTGAACTTGAATGAATATCGTGGAATGGTTTTGAACAGTGTGCTGAAACGTGTTTGGCAAGTTGTGCAAGGGATTATTTGCGAGCTTGAGTCGCAGGGCACACTTCCTAGGAGCAATTCGAGGGTTTCTTCACTTGCTACTTGTTGTGGACCTAGGTTGGTATCAAATGTAATTGTTGATTTGCATAAGGTTGAGTTGATTTTTGCTTATTTGTAGTTGATTTTTCTTCATCCCCTTGAGTGGATGAAACTTGGGGGGGATGAGTTTAATTTTCATCCCCTTGTTGCTTTGCATTCTGATTGGGTTTCTGCTTTGCATTCTGATTTTTAGGTTTGTTCTCGCATTTCTGCATCTCGAATTTCTGGGTTCATGTTCGCATCTTTGTTGACGGTTCTGCGTTTTTACTTCTGCTTTTGATTTTCAGTAAGGTTGAAGCTTTTGGACTGTTGTGATAAATGTGGAAAAATCATCAAGTGTAAAATGCCATAGAACTAAATTAACTGCTCGTAGGAGACATGGTTTCCATAATAAAAGTGTATTTAGAGCAATTAAATTATATTAGAATCTAGAACCTAAGGTGCAAAATATGTAAATGAGTGATATGATATGATGTTGGTCTTAAATTCTAGTGATACTAATTTTGTGTTGATTTAGCTTTGGGAGTTGTATAAGTTGAATTAGTTAAAGATTTGGCACATGACACACCTGCATCCCCTCCTGAATTTTCAGATTTTTAGTCCAACCAATAAAATATAATCAACTAGATATTTAATTATTTATAACATAACATAAACACTACACACACATATTCAAAAGTTATATATATATATATATATATAGGGAACTGTTTATGAATTCCATATCTTTTTCTGTTGTTCTGTGCTGGCATAGACCTTTAGTTAGTTCTTTATCGTGTTGTACAGAAAGCTTCTTCTCAGAACGGTAACGCAAGCACTGCTTCATCATTTTGCCTCTTCCTTCCTCACCTAGCATCAAGGCCCACCGCCCTCTCATCGGGTCCTCCACCACGTCTCTCTCTCTCACTCTCACTGATTCAACCACCGTGACTGCCACCACCACTACGTGGCCACGCCACCTCTCCTCTCCTCTGTTCCACCTCGCCACTTCAAGAGGTACATATTATTTGGGTTTTTTTGAATCTTGAACTACTTGCTCCTTATAAGCTGAAGTGCTTCCGTTAGTTCATGGGAGCAAAGCAATTTTTTAGCTTCTTCCAGATCTTTTCCATTCATTATCACCTTATTCACAAATCCACGAATTACATCTCTTGCAATTTTTTCAGAAATAACATGCTTCTGGTTTTTGATATATAGTATATATATGTTGTACTGGAAAATTTGGCTCTGTTACCCTTGATTTTCATCTTACCAAACTCATGCTTCAAGATTGTTATTATTGATTTAAAATGCTAGAAATTCTGCACTACAAGTGATAGAAAGAAAGTATGTTTTTGAATGTATATGGATGCAAGATTGTGGTATAAAATTTTGCACATGTATGTAATTTTAGCTTACTAGAATTTTTAGTTGAAATACTTGGTTAGTTGTGTAAAAATTCTGCACTTGGGTTAAGTAATTGAATGGTTATTGAGTGAAAATTCTCACGCTCCATGATGTTAAGAAAAATTCTGCATTAGTTTATTTTATTTTGGTATGTCATAATGAGATTTTGATTGGTTTTGGATGGCTGGAAAAGTCTGCTTTTATCCCATGACTTTACATTGTCAAACCATTATCTAGTGGCCCTTGTGAAGAAATTAACATAGTGAGAATTCTGCATGAATCTTGTTTCCTGATTTGTTACTGGGTGTTTTGTGTGCACACAGCTCCGCCGCACACACAGCTCTGCTGCGCACAACTTTGCCGCCTCATCTTCCTATATTTCAGGTTCTCTTTCTATGTTATATGACATGTCAATTTAAGGTTTTTGAATTCGTGTTTTGTGAATTTAACTATGTTTTTTCCTTTTGTGAATTTATAGATTCTGTTTAGTCCACCACTCCGCCACGCCACCATAGCCTTCCCAATCCATTGCTACAACAAGGTACTCAATGCCAATTTTTTATTATGCCTAAATTGTTCAATCGCTTAGAATTCAAAAGTTATGAAAAATCTTAAATCATCTTTCGGCTAGTTCTTAGTTGGAGTGCATTGAGCTGTTTGAGAGATTTTTTAAAATGTTATAAAAATGTTCCTTTCGCTTCTCTCAAAGTAGAGTAACAAAAACAACAGCCAAGCCATATCCTGGCTAAATGAGATTGTTAACTGGAGTCTATCGTATCATGCATCATGTATTAAATCCTTCGAAGTTTGAAATAGTATCCCACCATGTCTCTTTCCATCTCACTGTATCCTTTTTTAGAAGGGGCATCACCTTAGTTTTACATGCCCAAATGCATAGGTTTCCATCATTTTCTTAGAGCAGAAAGTGCTTGAATGATAGCATACGGTCAATTAGTATGATCATTTTTTGTTATTTCTTTTGTACGTACAGGCTTCTTGCTCGTGAGGGTATAATTGCAGAGCAGCTTGTAAGGGATCTGAAGTCATTTGAATTGAAGGTACCACTTAATATAAACTTTAATCATTTTTTATTGAACATCTTTGCTTTGGTTGGCTTTTAGTATTCTATTTATCTGGCTATTACATATATCTGCGTATTGGTTGTGTTGTAACTGTTGTTTTGGGTCAAGATTGTCAAAATTTGAATGATCTAATCTTTCAATTGCATCACAATATTTTTTTTTTTGAAATTTGATTGTGATTTATTGGATTCGGTTCTTCTTTTTGATACCTTAGTTTTACATGCCCAAATGCATAGGTTTCCAACATGTGTTAGAAAAAGGTGTTTTGAATTTGCAGTTTAATAATTTTATAACCTATAGTGGCAGAATATTATGAATTGATGACAATGTTGAGTTTTTGGTACATGTAGATTCGGTATAGTTTTATGCTCATAAGAAGTGTTGAATTGTCCAAAGAAGCATATTCCTGTACTTAATATGGACGCGAATGTATGCGATTGTAAGACCATAAAAACATTGGAAGTGAGTAGACCATAAAAATCATTGTAAATTGAAAACATAGTATTACATGCCTAAAGTTGATAGTACGACTTTGAACTATTGCTTTCATGACCACATTGATTTCCCGCTTCAGGATTCAGTTTCAAACAACTTGACATTGTAATAGAGCATCAGTTTTATTTTAGTTTCTTTGTTTTGATTTTTCCCCACTCCCATAGCTGATTTACTACCGTTATTATTTTCTATTTGGTATTTCTTGCTGATTTTGTTTCGAATATGGTTTGGTCTTTTCCAAAGGGGTTAATAGTTTTTTGTTTGTTTTAAAGTCTTTAATTAATCTGTGTTTGTATGGACTGTTAAAGGCATATTTGTCCTAAGTGACTGATCAAATAATTTTGTCTTAAAGTCTTTGCTATTTAAGTGATTCTTAATAAATATCAAGGTGTTTGTAAAGGCTTTTCTGGTGAAGAGCCTGTGAAATGATTTGTATAAAGTTGTAGAAACCAAGTTTGTTCTTCTAGCTCGTGACTATGCTTCTATAATTTTATTTTACAAGCTTTTTTTTTTCACTTTTATATTTAAGTCTTTAGTGTTTGTTTAAACAGTGTGTAGTATACGAAAAACATATCTCTTATTTGCTTTCGGTTTAGTTTGACTGATTTTGGAAAATAATTTTTATAAGGTGGTGTTGGTTGCTGTAAAAAAAAATGAACATTGTTGACATCTTTTGAATGAACTTTTGTGCTATATAGATTAGAACCTCTGAAATTCTGAGGTCTTTATGGATTAGAACTTTTTAGTATACAAAGCCTAAATGCCAACAAGGAAATTTATGTGGCATCCTCGGTGTATATAGATTTTACTTCTTAGTGAAGGGGTTCTATTGGATGCAATGGCGAGATAAGTTTGGTGGATTAATTGGGGATTAGTACTTGGATTTTCAATGATGTTCACAGAATTGAAAATGATTCTCTATTTTTGCCAGTGTGTCTGTAAACAGTATAAGACTTGTTTTTTGGGTGCCTGTTATTTTGCTTGAGTGTGGTAGTAGGCTGTAGCTGTAGCCACCGACGTCACGCTACAGGAAAATGGGAAGTGGGAGACCAGGTTGTGGGGACTTTTAAACACAAAGAAGACTTGCTTCAAATGAATAAATACAAAATTAAATATCAAAATGGAACCGTATTATTGGTTTCAATGTGGAAATATCAAGTGGAAATTTGTTTAAAAATTCTAAGGGGGTAAAATGTTATTGAAACTTTGAAGATCCCCTCTTGCTATATGAGGATCTTCCCACTGTCTTTAATTCAACCACACTTCATATACTTCAAATTCTTAAGAACGAATTTTGTATGTAGGTTAGGATGACCATCGGCTTTATCCCATGGAATGCTGTGAGAACCAAAATATGTTTTAAAGTAAATTTATCATACAATAAAAATAAATTTAACAGATGTGATTCATGCAGTTTTCAAAAGAACTCGACGATCGTGATCACTTAAGAGTGAGGGAAAAATCAATAATACAGATTTTTTCTTGAAGTAAGAAAAATTCTTATTTCAAGAGAATGTAAGAACTAAGGAGTTTTCCTTTTCATGCACTTTTGAGAAACAATGTATTATATTATTATATGATTTCAATAATGTTACTGTACCTTCTTTTCTTGTTCTGTCTGTCTCTTTTTCCGAAAAATATAACAAATGTAATGAAGAACTATATAACTTAATGATAGGAATATGCACCAGTAGGTGGTTGACCTCTTTTTTTCCTACAAGGTCACTCTTTCAAAACTAACACACAAAAATGGTGCAAAATGAAAACCACAACACCAAACTCTAAACACACACACACACACACAACTTACATGCAGAAACTGTAGTTGCAAATGCCCCTGCACTTTGGACACATCCAATCATTCAACAGCTCTACCTCTTCTTCCTTCTCCCCATATCTAAATTCAACATAACAAAATCCTCAGCAGGAAAAACACAAAATGTTATACTATCTAACTGCAGAAACAGAAAATGATTGCTTTTTGGCCAATTAATGGATTAGGATGTATGGTAGATATGGTTATATAGGAGCTCTAATTGCATGGCATATACCAAGCCAAACCACTATGAAAACAAAAATTGTTAAAAGGATTTATGCTTCCCTTGCCACTTCTGCTTGTTTAATTCTATCTTTTAAGAGGATGTCAACTTTCAACATGTTACTTTTTAATTATTGATGAAATGGATGTTTGATTGTCGTTACTAGTATCAGAGAAAAGCCTTAGCTTCCCGTTTGAGGTTCAATATATTATTGAGTGCGTGTACTCTTTTAGATGCCACGTGTTCATTGTATATTGAACCTTGAATTGTCCAAGTCGGACAGTTTGGGAAAAAACTTTTTCTTTACTTGTATAATAGTTGTTGCTTGATTCTCGTATCTTGATATTTGATGAAATTTCGGTTAGATTCATTTCCTTTTGTTCTCTGGGTGCATACTTGATTGCCTTGTTCCTAACTGCGATCATTTTGTGTACTCAGAGACTAATGGGAAATGCTGCCGAAATTTTGTCAAGTATAAGATATGAGAATTAAGGAATGACTATTATACGAGTTTTTTCCTCGAATGGGATAGGGCCATACCATTTAATGAAAGAGAGCGGTTGTAAGAATGTCGGGCTGCTGAAATTGTCATTTTTTTTGACATGCAGAAGATGGAATTTTTTCCTTCGAATCGTAGTTGGATGTACGATAGGTTGTATTCGGGAAGAGGGGGTTTGAAACAATCTTTTTGCGATGGGATTGATCACTTCGTTCAAGTCGCAATGGCACACGAAGATTTCGAAATTAATGGAGGGATTAGATGTCCGTGCCTTAAATGCGATTGCAGAAAGATCAAGAGCCCAGGTGAGGTCATGCTGCACCTGCAGAGAGTTGGATTTATGCCTAATTACTGGATTTGGACTAGACATGGTGAAGAGTTACCTCGGGTTGAATTAGGGGTTGGTGATAATTGCACAGGTGCTTCAAGCAATTGCGTAGATACGGGATATGGTGAGCAGATTGAATTGATGCAAGATATGGTTTGTGATGCCTTGGGGGTCAACGTATCATTCGAGGAGCCACAGTATGATGACACAGATGAACTTCCAAATGAGACTGCACAAAGATTTTATAATCTCTTGTTAGAAACAAATAAGCCGTTGTTTGAAGGGTCTGCCGACTCTAAGTTATCAATGTGTGTGAGACTTTTAGCTCTCAAGTCCAACTGTGGTGCTACGGATGTGTGCTTGGATCTCGTAACGAAGATGATGTTTGATCTTGTGAATCCCGAATTTGCAGCAGATCCACGTAATGTACGACTTGGCTTATGCTCTGATGGTTTTACCCCATATGTTCAATCAACAGCGAAACCTTATTCTTGCTGGCCAGTTATTGTTACCCCATACAATCTTCCTCCTGATATGTGCATGTCTAAGCCCTATATGTTCTTGACTTGTATTATATCGGGTCCAGATAATCCAACAGATGGTATTGACATCTACTTACAGCCTCTCATTGACGATCTCAAAAGGTTGTGGAATGGCGTTATGACTTATGATATTGCACGAAAGAAGAACTTTACAATGAGGGCAGCTCTTATGTGGACCATTAATGACTTCCCTGCATATGGCATGTTGTCTGGTTGGGGTACTCATGGTAAAATGGCATGTCCCCATTGCATGGAGCATACAAAGGCCTTTACCTTGAAATTTGGGGGGAAGAGTTCTTGGTTTGACTCACATCGCAGGTTTTTACCAGCAGATCATCCATTTAGACGGAATAAGAACGCCTTCAAGAAGGGGGAAGTTGAATTAGATGGCCCGCCCCCGAGGTTGACATCCGAACAGATTTTTACCAGAGTTATGGATCTGCCAAAAATCACAGATTTTGGTGAATTGGATCGATTTGAAGGATATGGACAATGGCACAATTGGACTAAAAGAAGTATTTTTTGGGATTTGCCGTATTGGAAAGATAATTTATTGAGACACAACCTTGATGTTATGCACATTGAGAAGAACTTTTTTGACAATGTTTTTCTCACAGTGATGAACGTTAGAGGAAGAACGAAAGACAATGATAAGGCCAGACTGGACTTACCACTTTCTTGTCGTGAAAAGGACTTGCATTTGACGACTCGGTCGAATGGGAAAACCCTGAAACCCAAAGCCTGTTACTCTTTAACTGTTGAGGAAGCTAGGTCGATCATGGTGGAAAAAAGAACTTCGAATGCCAGACGGTTATTCTTCTAATTTGGCAAGATGTGCTGATGTGAACAAAGGAACAATGATTGGGATGAAAAGCCATGATTGTCATGTATTCATGGAGTGTTTACTTCCTATTGCATTTAGTTCTCTACCGTCAAATATTTTAAATCCACTTACAGAACTCAGCCAATTTTTTAAAGATTTGTGTTCTGCAACATTGAGAGAGGATGATCTTATCAAGATGGAGCATAACATACCAATCATTCTTTGTAAGTTGGAGAGAATATTTCCCCCTGGTTTCTTTGACTCTATGGAACATCTCTCAATGCATCTTGCACATGAAGCTAGGCTTGGTGGACCGGTTCAATACAGATGGATGTATCCATTCGAAAGGTAATATAATCAAATATTCTTCAAAATAATTATTCACTGCCTCGGGTTAAATGTTGAAATGTTGATCACCAACCTTGTTATTCTGTAGATTTATGGGTGACTCAAAACGGTCGGTGAAAAATAAGGCCAGGGTTGAAGGATCTATTTGTGCAACTTACTTACACCGTGAGACAATTCATTTCTGTTCCCATTATTTTACGAACTTCATGCTGACACCAACAAATAATAGGAATGAAATAGAAATTGAAAGTGAAAGACACCCGCTGGCCTTATCAGTGGTTTGCCTTCCCGCGTCATCTTTGGAAAGGAGTCAAGCCCTGGTTAACGGGAGAAGATTGGAAGTCGGCCTGCGCTCACGTATTGATCAATCGTCAAGTATCACCATATCTTACGTATGTATCATTTTGACCACTTTCAATTTCTTTAGTCCACAACTATTCATGATCATTTGTTTGATAATGACTTGTTCAGGGCATTCTTGTTAACTAAGCCCACAAGCGAACAAGACTCTTCTGCCTATATTCATGAATATTTTCCAACGTGGTTTATGATCCAGGTATGTATTTTTAGTCCTATTTCAACTATTTGTTGTTTGAAAATAAAAAAGATTGTTTGCAAAAAGGAACCATAAATCACTTGTGCATGTGTATACGCAGGTGTATAGTGAGTCAGAATCGCCCATAATCGAACACTTGAGAAATTTATCTCATGGTCCGAAATCACGTGTAATAGAATGGTACACGTATTTTGTAAACGGTTACAAATTTCAAACCCAGTAAAAAACAGAGGGGAAAAAAACAGTTAACAGCGGAGTTTATGTAAAAGGTGCCACAGATGGAGGTGAAGACGACTTCTACGGCGTGATTCAACATATATATGAGCTGGCGTACAATACTTTAGACTATACTAAAAGAATATTGCTATTTTATTGTAATTGGTTTGATCCGTCAAGTAGAGGTACAAGAATGGATCGCAAATATAATACTGTTGACATATGCATGAGCAGAAGATACCAGATGTTTGATCCGTTTATCATGGCACAACATGTAAGACAGGTGTATTATGTCCCTTATCCGTCAACTCGAAGGGACAAACAAGGTTGGTGTGTTGCAATAAAGACAAAACCAAGGGGTCGCATTGAAGCAGATGATCCACAAGAAGAAGTGGCTTATCAAGTGGATGAGATGTCTCATGTCAACGTAGTAAATTAAGTTGAACCCATTTCTCGACTACGTGACGATCCAATCACATATGAATATGTAAATGGAGATGAGGAATTAAATGAAGAAGTGGCAGAACCATCAAGATCTGAAGACGATGCCGAAGCAGAGTGGGCAGAATGGGCAGAATAAATTTGTTTAACTTTTTACAATTAGAGAATTTAATGTCTAACAACATATTTTATTTTGTCAGTTATTTTCATATAACTTGTTTATTTTTTGGAATTCATTTTTAATATTGTTATATTTAAATATAATATTTCATGACTGTTATTATTGAATTGCTCTATAGACATATATGGCATCAGGAGGTTCAGGCTCCGACCCCCCGACCACCCAGTAGTGGTCAATGGAAGGGGAAGGGCATCGCTGTCGACCCCCTCGTCGTCGGAGGCCGAACATTATTAGGATTGATGATGCTGGCTATGCGATGTTGTCATCCACATAGCGTCCGCACACATCTACGCCTACACAGGCTCCAGCGAGTTCGGCCCTTATGCAGCCTACGTCACATTCGGCACCTACACAATATGCAAGACCTTCTGCATCGACACCCATTTACATGATGCCCACCCCAGGGTTCTAGCAGACACTTGCCGCTTCTTCCTCTCATTTTGTGTTTGAGACAGTGCCCGACACTCATGTGTCCGATCATGAGTATAGTGCGGGCGAGCGGTGATCAGGCCGGGGTTCAAAGAGACGAGGAGGTTGAGCGGCAGCGGGATGAGCAGGAGGTCGTTGATGATATTCAGATGCTGCATGATGGCCGAGTTGCTATCAGGCCAGCTGGTAGAGGGTGAGTATGTAGGTTGAATACACATTTTTGCCCCTTATCTTTTTTTAGTTTTCAATTTCGTCCCTTATCTTTTTTTAGTTTTCATTTAAGTCCTTTAAACTTCAAAAATCACATCAATTTCGTCTTTTCTGTTTAATTATTCATTTTTTCTTAGACGAATCACCATCTGACACGTGGCAGAAAAATAAAATAAAACAAACTGCCACGTGTAAGATGGTATTTCATCTAAGACAAAAAAAGAATAATTAAAAAGAAAGGACGAAATTGAAGTAATTTTTGTAACTTAATGGACTTAAATAAAAACTAAAAAAAAAAGATAAGGGACGAAAATTACAATTTAACCAATATTTTTTTAACTTGTTTGGTATGTTGTTATTGTTTAGGTTCCTTCCGTCAAAGCCAGCTGCGACGGCTATCATAGAAGTAATTGAGCAAAATTACCACAGCTATTGGCCCACCTGGGGGACGCTGACGGTGGATGAGCGGAGGCACATGTTCAATTCTTTCAGAGTAAGTTGTTTATTTTTTTTTTTGTTGCGTATTATTTTTTTATTTCATGAATTTCAATTATTTTTAATAATGTATTATATTCATACAGGAGAGGGTTTCTTGGAAGGAAGAGCAGGAGGAGCAGATCAAGAAGAACTTCCATATGAAGGCTTCCCACCGCCTATCTGATATGCTTAGAGATGTCCGCCTCAATGGGCAGCCCACTTGGATAGGAGATGAGCTCTGGCAGCAGCTGCAAGCGTACTGGAACTCCCATGAGTTCAAGGCGGTAAGCGAGAAGGCGAAGAAGAATAGAGCCTTTGAAAAGGGTGGGAGCTTGCATCTTTGGAGGTTCGGTCGATCGGTAGACGCACTCGACTTATGCGTTATATTATTATTATTATTATTATTATTATTATTATTATTATTATTATTATTTAGTTAAGCTTTTTTTATTAAATAATTACAGTCTCAGCGGTTGAAAAGGGAGGTTCAGTTGCACGAGGTCCATCGTGCAACTCATATTAGGAAAGGTACCAGTGATTTTGTAGATGAGCGGTCGAGGCGGACCCAGGTAATTGTAAAACATAATGAATAGTTTTTTAACAATGTTTATATTGTTTTATTACAATAAAAATTGACTAATTTGTTTATGTTTGACAGGAGGAGTTTGAGGCGAGGATGTCTCAGGTTAGATCTCAGACATCGTCATGTTCCCGTCTCGAGCCCGGAAGGATCCACCGCATCGCCGATGGTTTGAAGGCGAATGTTGTTGGCGGCAAGAAGAAGCGGTCGCCTATCACGGTCTTTGGCGACCTTGCCAAAGAACTACAAGAAAGGGCCCGCCTCTCCATTGGAGAGTCGTCAGCGATGGTCTTTGCCGCGGATGAGCGAGAGATAGCAGAGTTGAAGCGGGCCATGGCCGAGCAAAGCGGCCGGTTGGCGGCCGGCGGCCCGGATCGCGGCCCAGCGGCGGGAGGAGGCCGTGGGACGGCTGCCATGTTGGCTCAGTCTTTGCGGCTGACAGGAGGATCTGTACCATTTGCTGGCTCGCGAGCCGCCTCCTCCACCGCCTCCGCCTCGCCTCGCCTCATAGTGCTTGGTGATCATGTCGATGATGCAGATGGTGATCATGATCAGGACTATTAGTTATGTTTGTATCGATATTTTTTTATATTTCCGGATATCTTTTTTATTACTGTTTTGTTCGTCGAATTTTTTTATTTATTTGTTACGTTTCTTTTTTTTAATTTGTTTTATAGTTTACGTTATCGCATCGCATTTTTAAATACAGGAATAAATTAATAATCAAATGTAATAACTAGTAATCGTTAATTAAATGGATAAATAAATTAAATTGATTACAGAAATTAAAATTAAACAATTTAAAAATTAAATAATTTTTTTAATAAAAATTTAAACAATTTTCAATTCAAAAAAAAAATTTAAAGTTCGGCTTTACCGACGGTCATGGCCGTCGGAAATGTCAGTTGTTGTAGACTCGGCATTACTGACGGGTTAAAGCCGTCGGAACTTACCGAACGATTATACCGACGGGTTAAAGCCGTCGGAACTTACAGAACGATTATACCGACGGGCCAAAGCCGTCGGTACGCATTTGCGACGCGGGTTTTACCGACGGATATTAGCCCGTCGGTAATCCGTCGGAATTTTTGGATTACAGACGGTATTTGTGGATTACCGACGGCTTTTGGCCGTCGGTAATCCCGCGATTTCTTGTAGTGGAGGGGGAGAGAGAGAGAGCGAATGAATGAGAGAAATGAGGGGGGAAGGGCTACGGCGCTGAGAGTGAAATGAGAGGGGGGAAAGGATCCTTAGGTTTTTTAAGTTAGGGTTAGAAAAAGGGTTTGGCTTTGTTTGATGTTGGGTCGCGCAGGTGTAACGAAAAAAGGAAGGGGTGTGCGAAGCAAGAACAGGGCGTAGATATTACGCTCCTCTTATTTTCGCTACTTCTTTTGTATTAAATCGAAAATAGTAATTCAACCCCATTAAATAAAAAATCAATGCATTAAAAGCTAATAAATTTTTAGTTATTGCATTACATTTTTTGCTATTGTATTTCCACTTTGAATTTCCTTAATGCATGATTTTTTGAATAAATTGTATTTCCACTTTGAATTTCCTTAGTGACTGATTTAGCGAGTGATATTTAGCAATTGCAATTTCAGTCTCTAAATATTTATATTAGCGACCGATTTAGCGACTCATGATTTTTAGCAACCGAAATATCAGTCGCTAAATAATTATTTTTTTTTATGAAAACACTCCGTTTCGTATAAGTGGGAGGGAGGGAATGAATATTTGGGAACCCGCTCAAAATATTTACATTAGTGACCGATTTAGGGACTGGTTTTTAGCGACTGAAATTTCAATCTCTAAATATTTATATTAGCGACTGATTTAGTGACCGATTTTTAGCTACCGAAATATCAGTTGCTAAATAATGTGCGTATCGTAGTAGAGACCGAACTAGCGACTGATAGTTTGGTCGCTAATTCGGTCTCTAAAATATATTTGCAACCGATTTAGCGATGAACATAATTTTGGTAAAAAGGTTTGTTGTTTCGGTCTCTAAATTGGTCTCTATAATGACCAATTTATATCAGTCTCTAAATCGGTCACTAAATGAGGAATTAATTTCTAGTAGTGATCGTCTCAACCACACTCAAACTACTGCGCATAATTCTCTGGGATTTATCACTAAGTGTGTTTAACTTGATAAGATATGTTTGTGTTCAAGCAATAGAAATCCCACAAACCAAATAACTTGTATCCTTGTACCTTGTTTCATTCTATCAAACTACCAAGGTAGAGTGAGTGCTGGTGAGAAGCTATTCGGTAGAGACCTTTTAAACTTGTAGTAAGTTTATAACAGTTTTGTAGTCCTGTGGAAAAAAGTACTACAACAGTAGGTAGAGTTATGGAAGAAAACTACATGTGCTTTTGGCCAAGGTGTGGTCTAAAAGTATTGTAACTACTTGGGAAAAATAGTGGAAATTCTTATTGAAGTGAGGAGATGTAGCCTATATGGGGCGAACCACTATAAATTTCCTGTGTTTTTATTTCTGCTTTTATCTCATTTACTTACCGCATTCATCATTAAACTAGAGAAAATCATCTCTGCATAATCTTGAGAAGGTTTGATTTCCCTAAACCTTTTCATAATAAACAAAGAAGAAAATTGGTTTGTCATATCTTAACTATTCAAAGGCATATTTCAAATCATTAACCTGTATCCTCAAGCTAATACCTTGGATAAGCATTCAAACAAGTTTTTCAATTATATCAAGTTAATCATTAATTCTTCTCTTATCTTGATTATGTTTTTACATACTCAACTTGAGGATATTCCTGACTGTGCTTGTCTAATCTACTCATTTCCAAATTTTCACTTGAGAGAAATTTGTTGAGCTGTTATAGAATAATTTTAAAAAGTCACTATTTAACCTCTCTTCCTGTGACACTCGTTCACTTCATCTGCCTGGTTATCAACCATAATTCCATCACTGCTTAGGCGCAGAAGGAACAGGCTTCTCGCTGTGAAATGTCTTTTAACTATCTATATATTTTTTTTGATTGGAGACTAAATATCATACCACAAATTTTATTAGAAAATTTGTAAAATGTTAAGTTCTAAATAATCAATAAAAACGAATTTTTTTTATTAATTGTGTATAACAATATTAATACTCTTACACTTAATTTTTAGAATAATTATATTCATCATTAGTAGATAAATGATATTTTCATTAATTATTTTTTTTATATAATATGTCTTATTACAATTGATTTGTAATATACATTTTTATTTGTTAATTTTTAAAAATGTAATCATTTAACATATTCGATATTCTATTTTTTTTTTTAATTTGATTTTAACGTGCAAACACATGGGTACATTTTGCGCTAATGATCCTCAAAATCAGTGGCGGAGCTAGCCTGTTTTTCATGAGGGGGCCAAATATAAAGAGTAATTTTTTTATAGACAAAATGAACTTCATTAAAGAAGAACCAAATGTTCTGAGTTTAGATACATAATGATAATTAGGAAAAAATAACAAAATCCCTATTTTAACAAATATAAGTTTTAGACGCCGCAACATGCCAAAATAGAATAAAGGATAGAAGTCTGATGGTCTCTGCTGTAAGTTGTTTGTCTATCACGGCGTCGGTAGGAGGCAGGGGAGCTGTTGCTGCACTCTGCTTTCCCGATCACTTCGCATGGAGTTGGACGCTCGCTATCTTGCTTCTTTTAATCGCACAATGGCCAATGGTTCACTTTTGTTTTTGACTTTCGTGTCCCGACAAGTTACTTTACTGTTATTATTATATAATAATAATAATCATCCAATGGGCCAATAGCCTCTTTATAATAGACAAAATAAAATATTAATAAACAACTATAAGACTTTAAGTTCATGTTATGTGTGTGTTTGTTGTCACCACGTCCGTCCACCTTTTTTTTTAATAATAAACTATTTTTTTTAGTGTGTGCTTTATCTGATAAACGTGTTTTATTAAAAAAAAAATTGGATAGCGAAATTCTATACTACTACGCTAATATTTAGAATTTTTTTTTTTTGTAGCAATGGCTACCCCATCAATACAAAAGGCTACGCCCCTGCTCAAAATAGGGTAAAAACTGAAGAGGGCACGATTAATTTTTTTTTTCTGCTGAACTGCTGATTAACAGTAGAAAATACGCGCATTCTTGATTCGTCAACAGGCTTACGCGATCCAGCAAATCATCTTTGAAAGTGATATATACTGTAACACACTGTGTAAACACATTCGAAGCTTCTTTAATACGATGACTTAACCAAAAAAAATAGTTTAATATTTGTTAATATCATTGATTAGTTAAAGTCTAAAAATTAAGAGAACTAAACTGTTGACGAAAGGAAGGATTTTAATTTCATGTGGGGCAGAGTAAGGGGCAGATCTGCATTCCAGTTTGATGGGAAGATCATGGGGAATAGGGAGCTATCATCGCTGGTTATTAGTATTACTATCATATACTTTTTGCAGTGACATAGGCAGGCACTACGGGTCAACACCCATCTACACCTTCAACTTGTTTCCTGTTATATTGTTTTTTGTTAGCGCCTTTGTCGGAGTTTATACCATAAATAAATAAGAAGCGCTATCGACAACACCTACTGATGAGAGAAGCTGAAAATATATTGCATAGAAAATTCATTGATTTGCATAGAAAATTCATTGATTTTTTCAAGGGGGAAAATTAAATCATCTCATATCATTTATAATTAAATTCGCAATATAACTAAAAATAATTTAGCTAAATTATACTTTTATTCCCTTATATTTATTTTATATTTCAGTTTGATCTCTTATATATTATTTGTTTCGAATTGGTCCTTTATGTCTAAAGATTACATCAATGGAGTCCCTTATATTACAAAAATTATATCAGTGTGGTCCTTTTTTTTTGCAAAATAAGGGACAAATAAGGGACCACATTGGTATAATTTTTGTAATATAAAGGATCATTTCGGAACAAAAAAAAAGAGGGATCACAATTAACACATGAGGGACCAAATTCGAAACTTTTAATACATAAGAGATCAAATTGAAACCTAAAATAAATATAAGGGACAAAAAGTATAATTTAGCCAAATAATTTGATCAAAGTCCTGAAGGAGGCTAGCCATACATGATACATACAACCACTCAAACTAAAGTGTCATCAACTACATTAGCCTTCTTTTTAGTGAACTCTACCAATGAGTTTGGAGATAAGAAGACAAAAAGAAAACAGCATTTAGAAACAATAGCACCAAATTCAGTTGGTGTTATTATGCATAGAATTAATGGTTTAACATTATCCACCCCTATATATAGTTATAACAAAGTAGAAATTTTTTTCGAAAGTGATTCAATCGATCATTTAATTATTTAACATGGGTACCGGTACCGAACTTATTTACAAGGTAATTAAGAATTTATCTTTGGGATTATTAGTATTCGCAAGCTAGCTAGCTATTTATTGATAAGAGAAATATAACACTGAGATAACCCGAAATCTTAGTGCATAGATCTCAATCCAGTGCCTGGTCCAACGAATGTTAAACCTTAAATTCTCGGAAGGACTTGCTAAAATGTTCTAAAGAGAGAGCAAATATGTTCACCATATACTAGAACCCATAGTTTGACCAAACTTAACGAGTGAAGACGGGGATGAGCCGCATTCAAAAGATACCAACTGACTAAAATGGAGACATTTTCACACGTGCATCTCTGGACGGTATGAAGCGCGTATGGTGCCCCTATATATAAAACTTGGCAGCTTTGTTCTTCTCACTCTCACCTTGCAACTTTGGGATATTATTAATCTCTCTTCATCCTCTCAGTCTTCAAATTTAATTTCTTCAATCATCACAAGGTAGCCTGTTTTCTCAATCTCCTTTCCTTCCAGATGTTTTTCTTTTTCTTTTCTTCAGCATGTCAATCTCTTCATACTGTCCGTTTCTCTTTCTTATGATCTCCTTCAAACAAAAGTTAATAAATACAGGTTTCAAGTAACTAATTTCACTCTAGTTTTCTTGTTAGCGTTTGTTTTCAGCATGAACTTTTCCAGTTTTTTGGCAATTTAATTATCGATTAAATTAAGTTTACTTAACTATTAGATCTTCTCATGCATATAAGCACATCTTTTAATTTCGGTTTTCCGTGGACCAAATTGGAAATCTCATTTCTGGATCAAATAGCAAAAAAAAAAACAAAAAAACAAAAAAAACCCTGAATTACTTCAGATGTCGACCCAATTAATCTGAAATATTTGAAGTCAGTTTAGCATGGGGTTCTTCTCTTATATAAGGATCGATATATATGACAGAATTTATAGTCCCTTCAATTCTAAGCAATTTTAAGATTTTAGTTTTTTAATTTTCTTTTTTGACTCTTTTTCAGTGCCCCATATCACATCATACCATATCAGACTATTTTCAAAGGAAGGAAACTGATCGAAGATGATGGAAATTGCGTCCGCCAACTACATGCCTGAACTTGTAAGCATACCTAGAACTCATCATTCATATATATAAGCAGAAAGCCAGAAATTATTTACCGTACATATACGGAGAAATTAACCTTATTACTCTTATTTTTAACAGGGAATGGAGGATCCGACCTTCTTTCACCAATACCCGATGGATTCTTTTGCATGCCCATTTGAGTTTGACAGCTTTGACCTCCACTCTTTCTCCGAGTCCCCTGAAAGTGATTCCTTTCATGAGTATTTCAACTACGAAAGCACACCAAATTGTTTCGCCGTTGAAAGTACTAATTATCAGTCCGTTGCCCCAGCTAGACCAACCAAGAAGCTCAAGACATTGAGTAACTTGACGTCCAACAACCCCAAGCATTCTTTCTCTCCATCACCCCAACTCATTTCTTTTGACCAACCATCAATTGCTTCCCAGCAATTTCACAACCTGGGTTTCGATATAAAGCCTAAAGTCGAGAAGGGGTATAATGAAAAAAGGGATTTTGCAGCTTTGGTTTCTCAATGTTCATATGAGGACAAAATATGTTGGGAATTTGACTCTTCAAATTCTCTTCCCCAGAAACTGCACTTATGAAAATTGGAAAAACAAAATAGAGAAATAATAACAACACAAGTATTTAACGTGGAAAACTCCCAAACCAGGAGAAAAACCACCAGCACCAGAGAAAAATTCACTATGTAGAAAATTATTACAACTATACAATTTTCTCTCTGCACCCCCGCACACCCACAAAGCTTCCCCACTAGCAAAACTTATTCCTCACACCTCTCCTTTTACAAGAAATATTCCTAATAAATTCTTTTTCTGATGTGGAGGTTCAAAGCCAACAACCACAGAGCATACTAAGAATTCTATTAAATTCTAAAACAAAGAGAGGAATTTATCTAGAGACAAAAGTTGCTAGACAAGCTTTTGAATGGTGTACATAAAACCAAGGCCCAAGCCTCCTTTTATAACAAAGAGGTTCACTCCTCTTTACTATTTTATCGATGTGGGACTAAAAGTCCCAACACCAACAATCTCCACTCATGACTTTGTGGTCCCACAACGCCCACCTTGATGAAGATTCCCATAGCTTTCGCTATCACCGCAACGCAGCCATGCTCCACCATAAAAGCATAATCACTCGTAACTAGCCATCCCAAGCATTTAACCTCAGACACGTCGAAATATAACCTCGAAAAAACTATGGTGCAACTCCCATATTGACTCTCATGGAAGTTAATCACCATCGACATAAATTTCACCACACACCCTCGATCAATGTCCAACCAACGCCCGTGCAAAATGTGGTCCGTTAACATTTAATATCCTTTATCATGGCAACTTTGGGACCCATGCCATAAGGATATACATGTCCTTCTTTCAAAAGACATCAAGATCGGAGATAATGTTAGCCTCATTATCAAGATCTCCACTACTTTCGTGAGTAACCCCGCCTTCAAAGCCTTGTGTAAACCAGAATGAATCAACACATCCTTGACTTGTATTTGCCACAAGCCAAAGTTGATCTTTCCGTCAAATTCTCTACATCAAATCGTGCATTTGAAACTCTCGCTTCCGACATCCTCTTTAGCGTAACTGTGCTCTTGATACCACTTGTTGGGAATTTGACTCTTCAAATTCTCTTCCCAGAACTGCACTTATGAAAATTGGAAAAACAAAATAGAGAAATAATAACAACACAAGTATTTAACGTGGAAAACTCCCAAACCAGGAGAAAACCACCAAGACTGTGAGAAAAATTCACTATGTAGAAAATTATTACAACTATACAATTTTCTCTCTGCACTCAAGACACCCACAAAGCTTCCCCACTAAGCAAAACTTATTCCTCACACCTCTCCTTTTACAAGAAATATTCCTAATAAATTCTTTTTTCGATGTGGAGGTTCACTGCCGCAACCACAGAAAGCATACTAAGAATTCTATTAAATTCTAAAACAAAGAGAGGAATTTATCTAGAGACAAAAGTTGCTAGACAAGCTTTTGAATGGTGTACATAAAACCAAGGCCCAAGCCTCCTTTTATAACAAAGAGGTTCACTCCTCTTTACTATTTTACCCGATGTGGGACTAAAAGTCCCAACACCAACAAAATATTCTCAAATTATGATAACCGAGCGAATCAGGTCGCCAGGAACCCAATCCAAGCTCAAGAACACGTAATAGCCGAAAGAAAACGAAGAGAAAAGCTCACCCGAAGTTTCATTGCTCTTTCCGCCATCGTTCCTGGCCTCAAGAAGGTACTCTAGTCTACTCTAATGCGTGCGCGCACATCAATATATAGTCCTGTACTTGAAATGGGTGCAATTAATTCAGTATTAATTTACTAATTAACACACTTGCAAATTAACTTAACCTAATTAAGTTCAACCAGAAATATAAATAATTGTACGTGTTGGGTTGGAATAATAAGGTAAATTATTGAATTAATTTATACGTACGGTTATTGATTGCATGTGCAGATGGACAAGGCTTCTGTGTTGGGAGATGCAATCAAGTATATGAAAGAACTACAGGAGCGCGTGCAGACTCTGGAGGATCAAGCAGCAAAGAAAAATTGTGGATCTGCAGTCTTAGTGAAGAGATCTATTATCTTCAGTGAGGATGATAACTCCTCGTCTGATGACAGCAACTGCGACCAGCCACTCACCGAAATGGAAGTAAGAGTTTCAAGCAAAGACGTACTCATCAAGATTCAGCGTGACAAACGCAGTGGTGTGGCTACGGTACTTGGTGAACTAGAAAAGCATAATCTCACTGTCCACAGTAGCAGCTTTTTGCCCTTCGGAAACAACATTGTTGATGTCACTATTGTTGCTAAGGTAAATATATATGTTGAGTTCGATCATCAGCTTTCAAAAGTTTACCACTCATTAATATATAATTTGCATTTCAGATTAATTAGTTTTATTGCTAAACCAAGATGGTGATAAATCTGTTGCAGATGAACGAGGAAAACTGCGTGACTGCAAAGGATCTCTTAAGAAGCCTACGGAAGACTTTGAGACAGTCCATTTAATATTCGATCGTGCATAACCAGTTCGTGGAATTAATCTACGTCAAATTCAATGATGTGCATGATGTAGGGAATAAGTTTACTCAACAACGAGTTTTACCGCAGTGCTTTCTTTTTCCTTTTTAGTCCCTGATCAGGATTCTGGAGTAATATATCAAGGGCCTGCGTCTGCGAGTATATATGATCTGTTCGCAGTTTCACATATATATCATTCTTGTTTGTTTACATGGGTTTGTTCTGCTGCTGTGTGAGGAAGGAATTTCAACAGATGATGCCAAAGTGTTTTGTTTTCTTCTGTTGTGCTTTTTGCGTAGTTGACTGATCGGCTATGTTACCTTCTTACCACACAGTAGCAATTTCAAATCTCAGTAGTTTTTTTCCTTTTCCAGTGATTATTTGGAGGGGTTTTCGAGAGGCTTTGACTTATCGTATAGTAGACCTCTCTCTTCCCTCTTTCCTGTTGTGAAAAGGTTCCGGTTTGATAGAAACTGTGGCAAGGCAACCACTTCTTTTAAAATTGTCGTTTTGTGCTTTATTACTTCTCTATGTACTATAAAATTCTTTAATTATTCTTATGATTGTAGACTTTATGATAACGAGTTGCTGTACTTTTTCTAATTCTTTTATACTGTTTGATTCCGCAAACTGTCTATCTGTCTCGGTAAGTGTGTGTATGTGTGTACATGTAAGCAAGACATTATATTCTTGAGGAAGCTTCTTTAAAAAAAAAGAATCTTTATTCTTTTTTTTATTTGAAAAAAAATATCTCTATTCAGAGTTTTAAAAGAAAAACAGAAAACAACTGAG
The DNA here is from genome assembly GCA_037113605.1 of Calophaca sinica. Classification (NCBI taxonomy): domain Eukaryota; kingdom Viridiplantae; phylum Streptophyta; class Magnoliopsida; order Fabales; family Fabaceae; genus Calophaca; species Calophaca sinica. The sequence continues at coordinate 11,110,014 of CM073736.1, forward strand.
AGAAAATATATAGAGTTCAATCACTTTAGAAAATTTTAATTTAATTTCATTATTATTTGTATCATATCATAATATTATTTTTTTCAAATATATTAATATTGTAAAAATAGTAAATATAATTAAATATATGTATAAAATTTATTTGTATCATCATTACATTATTATTAAAATCAATATTGTATTGGATATTGATTTTTTATTTTTTTTGGTATTTTGGATATTGATATTTTAGCGAGAACTTATAGTTAATTACATATTTCAATCAAATAAGTTAAAATTATCTAATACATCTATCTACTATAAATATAAGCATTTAAAGGGTAGGTAAAATTACAAAACTAAACTACCATATTTTTGCCACCTATCATTTTAAATAGACAAATATGTCAACCTAAATAAAAATAAATCAAAATAAAAAATAAATTCACATAAAAATAATATTTTTTCTTACTTTTAACTTTTTCTCTCCCACCTTTCACTTTTTCCCCTTTCTTCTCTTTCTGTCACGTCTTTCTCTTTCTCTCTTTATTTTTTTCTTCTCTTTCTTCTTTCTATTTCTTTCTTTTTTGTCAACTTCTTCTTTCTATTTCTCTTTCTACCTTAAATTTTCATTTTTTTATATTTTTATATTTTATTATTATAATTTTTTTATTATTTATAAATAATTATTTTCGTTTAAAGTCTCAATAAGAAAACATTACATATTGTCAATATAATTTTATCATCTTTGAACATGTATCAAAATTTATAAATATGTTTATTATATATTTTTTATAGATGATTATTTTACTTTTGATTTCTACTATAAATATAAACATCTAAAGGATAGGTAAAATTACAAAACTAGACTACTATATTTTTGTCACCTATCATTTTAAAGGGACAAATATGTCAACTTAAATAAAAATAAATCAAAATAAAAATTAAATTCACATAAAAATATTTTTTTCTTCTTATTTTTAACTTTTTCTCTTTCATCATTCACTTTTTTCTCTCTCTGTCACATCTTTCTCTTTCTCTCTTTCTTTATTTTTTCTTCTCTTTCTTCTTTCTATTTCTTTTTTATTTCTCTTTCTTCTTTCTATTTCTCTTTCTACCTTAAATTTTCATTTTTTTATATTTTTATAATTTATCATTATAATTTTTTTTATTATTTATAAATAATTATTTTCGTTTAAAGTCTCAATAAGAAAACATTACATATTGTCAATATAATTTTATCGTCTTTGACCACATATCAAAATTTATAATATTTATTATATATTTTTTATAGATGATATTTTACTTTTGATTCTTAACGAGAGGAAACAATACATAGTATCGGTATAAATGATTATTTTTCTTTTGGGTACAGACGGAGAAACATAAAATATTGTCGGCATAACATAAAAATTTATAAATATCTTTATTATATATTATTTATAGATGATTATTTTACTTTTGACTCTTAACAGGAGGAAATATTACATACTATCAGTATAAATGATTATTTTTCTTTTGGGTCCAGATGGAGAAACATGAAATGTTTATTTTTTATACAAGCGTAAACATCTTTATTATTTATAAATGATAATTTTGCTTCTTAGTCTCTACGGGGAAACATTACATGTTGTGTGTGCAATTTTATCGTCTTTTAAAACATATCAAATTAATAAATATTTTTATCATTTGTAAATGATTATTTTGTTTTTTAGTCCTTACGGGAAAACATTACATGCTGTGGGTGTAATTTTATCGTGTTTGAACACATATCAAATTGGCAAATGTCTTTATCATTTATAAATAATTATTTTTCTTTTTAGTCCTTACGGGAAAACATTATATGTTGTTGGTGTAATTTTTTTATAAATCATTATTTTACTTTTTAGTCCCTACGGGGAAACATTACATGTTCTGGTGTAATTTTATCATCATTAAACACATATCAAATTTATAAATGTATTTATCATTTATAAATGATGATTTTGCTTATTACTCCATACGGGGAAACATTATATGTTATCGATATAATTTTATCGTCTTCAAACACATAACTTTATAAATAATTTTTATTATTTATAAATGATAATTTTTCTTTTTTTGCCCCTACGGAGAAACATTACACGTTATCGGTATAAATTTACCGTCTTCGAACACATGTCAATTTTATAAATATATTTATTATTTATAAATGACAATTTTACTTTTTAGTCTCTACGGGAAAACATTATATTTTGTCGGTGTAATTTTATCGTCTTTGAACACTTATCAATGTTTTTTTTTGACAGCAAGAATGCATCATTTCATTCAACTAAGGATAAATCGTTACAATAGATGTGATAAACTTGGGTAGGAACAGACTCCTCCCAGTTACAAGTTCCTTCAACTTTTGATAATCTAACTAGACTATGGGCCACAGCATTACACTACCTTTTAACATTAACAACAAAAATATTCCCAAAACCAGCCAGCAACTCTAAGTAATCAGCTATGATTAACTCAATTTCAGCTAAAAAAACAGTACCTGACAGAGACTTAGTAACCAAATCAGCATCAGTTTCAATAATGACAGCAGAAAAATTTTGGTCTTTTGTCCACTCCATGCACCATCTAAGACATAATGATTCAGCCATAAGAGGGGAGACAATCATCTTTTGAAGTTTGGTTGCTGCAAAAAGAGCCCTTCCAGCTGAATCCCGAGCTATCATACCAAAACCAGTGTGGCCGTTCGTGAAATTCCCTGCATCCACGCTTATCTTAATCACCCCTTGGTTTGGAGGACTCCAAAGGAGCTCCTCTGTCAGTGCATTGCCCGAAGTAGCTTTAACATTTGCTGAGTTGAATTCTTCCACAAAACTATTTGCAGCAGCAGACACTTTGATGGGATCAAAAACCTTGTTATTAAAAACCAACTGGTTTCTAGAGTACCATATTTGCCAAAGAGTAATACCCAAGATTTGTTGGACAAAGGGATCAGAATTTGATAGCCAATGCATAATCCACTCCCTCAAATTAACTTGGTAGGGGACATGAATACCCAAGGGAGAGCTAAACCAAACAGCACGGGCAACAGGGCAGTGGATGAAGAGATGCTCCCTGTCTTCAGTACCAGAATTACAGATGGGACAACAAGTGTCAAGCAAAATTCCTTTCTTACTTAGATTTTTCCTGGTGGGTAATATGTTCCTAGCAAGCCTCCAAAGGAAATTTTGAGCACTCTTTGGCATATGAACAGACCATATCTTTTTCCAAATCCCTTGTCATCTATCAATTGAGGTTTCAGGTCTGTTTCTAAGGTTCTCCTCACAAAGTAAGTGGTGAGCAGATCTCACCGAGTACTTTCCATCTTTCTCCCAATGCCAGGAAAGCTTGTTTTCAGGGAGTCTCCTAGAGATTGGAATATTGAAAATCTATCTTGTTTCAAAGGGGTTGAAACATCTAGCAATTTTCCCTTTATGCCATTGGCCCAACTCACCATCAATAAGCTCAGAGATGTGGCTTCTAGGCTCAACTCCGAACTAACACAGAGAAGCTTGTAATTTGGGTGGTTAGAGAGCCAATTATCTTTGAAAATATTGACCCTCCTACCATTGCCAATTTTCCACTTAGCCCCTAGCTCAATAACCTCTTTGGCATGCATTAAGCTCCTCCAAGCATAGCTTGGTTGGAACCCCACCTTTGCATCCATAAACTCGGTCATGGGAAAGTATCTACTCTTGAATAGTCTTGCCATAAGAGAGTTGCTATCCATGATGAGCCTCCAACATTGTTTACCAAGCAAAGCTTTGTTGAAATCACTAAAGGATCCGAATCCCATACCACACCTAGATTTTGCACTTCCTATCCTTTCCCAGCTCATCCAATGAATCCTCCTATTGTCATCATTTGCACCCCACTAGAACTTGGCAAGAGATCTCTCAATGGCTTTACAGCATCCTTCTGGGAGTTTATAACAGCTCATAATATAATTTGGGATTGCTTGGGCTACTACTTTAATGAGTGTCTCCTTTCCCGCTCTAGACAAGAACTTCTCTTTCCATCCCTTTATCTTCTTCCACATCCTCTCCTGGACAAAAGAGAAAACATCTTTCTTAGACCTTCCAAAAATCACAGGAAGTCCCAGATATTTAACATGAGTCATCACAATCTTTACTCCCATCCTTTGACAGATCATCTCCATATCAGGTTCAGGCACATTTCGACTACATGAGACTTCAGATTTATCTAGGTTGACAAGTTGACCAGAGGCTGCTTGATAGGATTCAAGCACTTTCATGAGAGCATCACTTCCTTAGTATTTGCTCGGGCAAATAAGAGGCTGTCATCTGCAAACAGCAGGTGTGTAATTTTTGGAGCGTTTCTAGCTTCTTGAATTCCATGGAGATTGTTACTAGTTGATTCTCTGTGAAGTAAACCAAAAAGCACATTAGCACACAAAATAAATAGATAGGGAGAGAGGGGGTCACCTTGCCTGAGGCCCCTTCCCGGGGTGAAACGCTGGCTCGGTTGACCATTTACCAAGATTTGGTACGAGACCGAAGAGATACATCTCATGATGGTATTGATCAACGGGAGAGGGAATCCCATGGACACAAGCAGAGAGTGTATAAAGGACCACTTCACCCTATCATATGTCTTAGCCATATCAAGCTTAAGCGTAAGCATGCCCTTTTTTCCTTTCTTCTTCTTCTTCAACTAATGGAAGCATTCCACCGCAACCAATGCATTGTTAGTGATTAGCCTCCCTTGCACAAAGGCACTCTGCTCCTCATCCACTATTTCAGGGAGAATAGGCTTCAACCGGTTAGCAATCACCTTAGTGACTAGTTTCATCACCACATTACATAGGCTTATTGGCCTAAATTATCTCGGGGAAGTTGGGTTCTTGCATTTAGGAATTAGAGCAATGAAGGTCTTGTTGATGGACTTTGGAGATTTACCTTCATTTAAGATACCCAACACTAGAGATAACATATCATTCCCCACAATATGCCAGTACTTCTGGAAAAAAGGGCTGGTAATCCATCCGGGCCAGGGGCCTTGATGGGCTGCATCTGATCTAAAGCCTCTTTCACCTCACTGGCCAAGAAAGATTGATTGCACCACTCCTTTTTCTCATGGCTAAGTCTATCCTTCACCACTTGACAAGTTTGATCTGTATCACTAGGAGAGGAAGATGCAAACAAGTTAAAAAAGAAATCAAGGAGGACATTCTCCACTTTTTCTTGGCCATGTCTCTAGTTGCCACCCCCATCTTTCAACTTCTTGATCGCATTCACCTTCCTCATTTGATTTGCTTTGCCATGGAAGAATTTTGTGTTCTTATCACCCTCCTTAAGCCAGGTAGCTCTACTCCTTTGGCACCAAAGGGTTTCTTCCATTCTCAGGAGGTTTGAATGCTTCCTTTCCAGATCTTTATAGTCCCTCATACTATTAGGAGATTCGGCCCACATAGAATTCTTCATAAGCTGCTCTTCTACTTTCAGGATCTCCTTTCTCACCTCAGTTGTTCTATAGCTTTTGAACTCACATCCAAAGACTGGATGGAGGCCAATCTATTTTCAATGGAACCCCCCTGATGCCTCCATACATTCCTGACCATATCTTCACACTTCTTATCACTGGTCCAACATTTTTCAAATAGGAAAATATGGGCCTTCTTCTTACTACTAGACACTTGATGAATCTCAAGTTCCAATTTAAGAGCAGCATGGTCCGAACCAGATCTACCCAAATGAGTAACTTGGAGAGGCGAGAAACTGTTAATAAAACTCTCGGTAGCAAGGAACCTGTCAAGCCGACATTGAATGTTATCAGCCCCACCTTTTCCATTGGACCAAGTGAAAGGATAGCCTACAAACCCCAAATCTCGCAAACCACATTGCAGCAAAGCGTCTCTGCCCCACTGAAATTGATCAAAGTTGCAGTTGTTTCCCCCTTTCTTCTCAGCCTCAGTCAAAACATCATTAATGTCTCTAAAAGCTGTCCACTTTTCAGAAGCCTTTGCAGCCAGCTCCTTAATAAGTGCCCACATTCTCTTTTTACCAGCCTCATCAGGGAAACCATACATCCCAGCCAGATGCCACTCCAAATTGCTCTCTTCTTCCACAATCTTACTCATGATGTGATTCTGAGAGTAAGAGGTAATGGATAGGTCCAGGAAGTCATTCCAAAAGAGGGCTGTGCCCCCTGCCCTTTCCTTACCTAAACCAGCACAAGGGACAATCAAACCAGAATTAAAACCACTCCTCAATCTAATTCGTTCTAACTCACCTTCCTTCAATTTTGTCTCCATGAGGAAGACTACTTAGGGATTTTCTCTACGGAGGAGCCTCAACAAGGCTCGAATTGCAGGGGTACATGGGGATTCCCCAAACCCTGGCAATTCCAACTTATAATTTTCATTGGGACAGGTGGTATTAGGCTTCCAACACCATATCTGGTTCCTTAGTATCAATCTCCATATTAACCAGTTGTCTCTTCTTCTCACCCCCCTTATGTCCTCCAGATTTCCTTCAGAAATCACAACATCTACAAGCTGCCTTTTGCAACGAATGGGCTCCTTTGCTTTCTTTTTAACTTTTTTCCCCTTTGTGCCACTCCTCCCACCCCTGTGTCTATCCCACTTCCTTCTAACTGGGCCTTTACCCCCTCGGTGCTTTCCCCTCTTTGGGACTATTCACGTGTGAGATGCAAACATTTCCCAGAGTTTCAGCCACCACTTCAACAGCCCTTTCCTCAGCAGACTTTTTTGTTATGGTCTCATTTGCCACCTTTCCCCCTCTTCAACCACACTCTTCAGTTTCTCAGCAGCCACTACTTTAGTCTTACCCTCCCCACTTGCCTGGCATTTACTCACTACTTCAATGTCTTCTTCAATCACACCCTCAGGGGTATGGCATTTGCTAGTTCTACCACTGCTATTAGTCGCAAACAAAGAACGACTGTAAGTACCTGAACTAGTGTCCTGTCTGGCTTTAGCTGACACTTTTGGGAGAGGTGAGGCTCTCAACCAAGATCCCCATGGTTACTCCTGCTCTTCAATGTCGTTGTAGCTCTCATCATCTTTGTTTTCCAGTTGATCACAATCTTTCAGCTGGTGCCCCATCTTCCCACACACATAGCAAAACGTAGGGAGACGTTCATACTTAAAGTATATCCACAGATTCCCCCTTGGTACTTAAGGACAGTACCTCTCTTCAGAGGGTTTCGCAGATTCAAATTCACCCTAATGTGCATGGACTTCCCAGTTCGATTGCAATATCTCTGGTCAGTTTCTTCATAGACCCCCAAAGAATCTCCTATCTTCTTAGCCATGGCATCAGAACTCATTTTGAGAGGCAAGTCATAGATCCGAACCCAAAAGGATACCCTGTGCATATCAATCTCTGAAGGCTGCTCTCCCCTAGAAATCTTCTCCATGGTCAGAAGATGTCTATCAAAACTCTAGGGACCACTCTTCAAGACTCCCTCCAACTCTCTCTTTGTTGAAAACTTGAACAGAAATATATTCTTATTCAAGTCTTGGATATCCACTGTCGTCCTCAATCTCCACGCTTAAGCCATTTTTTGCTTGTAAGCTCGTACATTGAAGGGGCACTCTATCCATAGTTTCCCCACCAGTGTTTTACTGAAGTTCTCCTCTTCGCAGACTTCTTCTTCTTGAACACAGAGACCCTCTTCTTCCTCCTTCAGCAAATCGGACTCTTTCCACTTCTCCATAGCTCACCTTGAGCCCACAGATCACCACACCATAGACGAACACAAAGACCGAAACAGAGATGAAAAATCGCAAAAACAGAAAAGGCACACCCTAATATTAACTAGAAGGGAACCTTACAGCGAAGGAAAGTAGCCAAGAATAACCGGAAGGAGCAGCCAAGATGAACTGGAAGGAGAGCTAGGAAAACTGGGAGGCCGCCACCACGTAACTCTAGCAGAGCTAAGTTAGGGGAAAATAATAAATTGGTTCTCTTTATACATATCAATGTTACAATGCTATTGTCTTCCTAAGTACATAATAGCTATATATAGTTTTGATCTGTTAATCAGTCATTTATCATGTATTTATGTATATATTATGATTTGTTTAATGTTTATGTTGTGAATATGGTGTATGTTTCATGATATCTTTTATGTATTGTAAAAATATCATGTGGACATGTTTATGCCGTGTTACTAAGGGATCAACTATTATCCTCTATGTTATATATGGAATATTTGTGATTTTGTGACATGATGCACATGTATGGGATATTTGTGCTTTTGACATATTTTGCAATCCTCAAATGTTTTATTTTAAATGAGTCTTGGTATCAAATGTGAAGAAAAATTACAACCTGCATTACACATTATTAGTAACATTGTTTCATCTATCATATTAGAAGAAAATTTATATTTACAGTATAAGTATGAAATAAATCTGAAGCTAATCATAGTGAAGCTTTGATTTTTATATACCTACATTTATGTTGCAGCCTTAAAAAAATAAATACATGATTTCTTAGCAACCAATGTCGTGCGACCTGTGCGTAAGCACTGGTATGTTATTAGTATTTTAAAGAAACTGAACACCAAAAGGTCGAGTGCGTGCAAAATTAGCTAACCGAGGAATTAGATCCTCTCCCACACCTACCTCTCCATCTTTCTACAACAACAAATCCAAGCCATTAGATTAATCCGACGGTTGCTAAATTAAAAACCAAAAACCAAAATAGTCGTATTCTCTCTCCCAAAATTAGAATTTGCCCGCAACAAGTTTAACAAGAGCTTCGTTCTTGCGTTGCCCTACTAGCAGAAATCATACTCTATCATGGAACAATACAACAGAACCTATCGAAGTGCTAGCATGCATTGATGCACTGTAGCCAATTAGCAAAAGGACCAAATGAGGAAAATATCAAATGAGTCAAACTTTCAGAGGAATTGAAATATAGCAGCAAAAGGACTTCCAGTTAGTCCTAATGGTGCAAATACACAACCATTAATGCATTCCAAAAGACTATATTTCTCATAGGCATTGCATCAAATATGCTTCCTGCGATTGGCTACAGTCACTATATTTTCTTTGCTATATATATATATATATATATATATATATATATATATATATATATATATATACGGGTGAGATCAAATTACACCGGTGTAATATTTGGGTAATGTTACACCGTTCAATAACTTTGTAACCAATACTTATATTACAAAACTAACTATTGAATTGAAAGATACTATCACATAGATCATATCTACAAAAAATTACATTAATCTACAATCATTTGATAAGTCATTGAGATGCATTAAGATTAACATTGTTTAATAAAAGTGCATAAGACGTTAATCTTGATGCATCTCAATGACTTATCAAATGATTTTAGATTAATATATTTTTTTGTAGATATGATATATGTGATAGTATCTTTCAATTCAACGGTTAGTTTTGTAATATAAATATTAGTTACAAAGTTATTGAACGGCGTAATATTACCTAAGTAATACACTGGTATAATTTGATCTATATGACGATAACAAAACACTTCGCAATTGCATCAACAGCACATACTAGCAACAACATAATTGACATGATGTGAATGGCCTCTTCTTTCTAATTTGCTTTCCTCGTTTTGGTTTTGCAATTTCAACATCCATCTTCATCATTCTCACATATTTGTCTATATTTGAGCATGCCCATAAATAATAAAATGCACAATTTTTTGTTGAATCCTTTAAACAGTTAAGCTAATTTACACTATTCACTAATCATCAACATATATATTTTGCTTAGAAACTACGATTTTCTTATGGTATGCTGTCCATGAATTTTGTTCGCACCTGCATTAATTTGTGTTGTCACTATTTTGTTTCTAAAATTTCGATATGAGCATCAAGTTACAACTGAATTGGATTAGGCTAACTTGCTATAAGAAACATAGCGGTAAAATTGCAGATGCCTGTTCCACCAACCTGTTGCTGTCGGCTACGCCGCTGTCGTGGGCAACCACCGGTGCCCTCTGTCACAGTCTCTATCAGCGCGTTTGTCCTTTGCACGCCGGTGTCCTGATTTAGGAGAAAGAACACAATATTTTTGTTTTTTATTATATTTTTCGTTTTTAATCTAGTAGCCGTCGAATTAATCTAATGGCTTGGATTTGTTGATGTAGAAAGATGGAAAGGGAAGGTGTGGGAGAGGATCCGATTCTGCTAACCAATTTGTCACACTATTGGCTTCCAGATATAGTATGATAAAAAATAAAATGAAAATTACTAACATAAAAATAAATTTTAATTAAAAAATTAGGATAAATTTGATTTTATTTAATGTGGGAAAGTTTAGAATACGTTTCACAGAAGTTTAGCACAAAGAAAAAAGAATATCACAACATCATAAAGATATGTTATTTTATGAAAATAAAAGTATAATATAATCTGATGAGAAAAAATATATTATATCAAACTCAAATTTAATTGATATACAGAAAAGGATAAATACACAAAACTTAGAATATACTTTTTTTGTTGGTGAGTGAGACTTAGAATATACTGTCAATGAGAAAGATATACTACATAGCAAACTCAATTTTTTTTTGACGGTGAAAACCTCGTTCAAATGCTAAAGATAGAAACATTACAATCAAATTGATCAGGTAGTGTAGGGGTATTTCCCATCCACATTAAGGAGCTAAATCTACAAGTTAATCATAACATCTCAGTAACAACATAAGACACAGAATGTGTAGATAACAAATGGACATTGAGCCAAAATCTATATCCTAACCTCTAGCCTAACACAAACTTCCTCACACGGTTAAAGACAAGGAATAGATGAGATGCCACAGTCTTAACGCGTATCCAATTAAGGATCATTTGTTTGGCTTCTTCAGGCTCAGTTGGACAATCGGTGGTCTCGGGATTGTCCAACTTAACCCTTTGATCAAAAGCTAAATGAGGTGTGGAAAGGGTACTAAAAATGGAGTCAGCCGCAATAGGATTCACACAAACTGGGGTTTCTAGAAAAGCTGAGTTCAGGGGCTTTATCTTAGATGTCTCAGTAGCATTCTCCCGATCAAAAACTAAGAGAGACAGGCACAAAAGGGGATCATCATAGGCCGCCTCAGAAATGCACCCAAAATGGAAAATTATTACCTATATCTGGTGGTTTTGGTGGAGGCCGATAGAAGACCTGTTCTGGAGGGGGGGAAGACAACCTTAGTTCGCTGCAAATGGTGGTTCCTTAGAGATGTAGGGTCACTGGTTTCCAGTCGAATTTGAAATTTGTCCAATGGTGATGGTTCTGGTGGTGACCGAACCGCAGGTGAAGGGAGGGAGACAGTAACAGGGGTTCTCTTGATGGGATCCGGAATGAGTGAAGGAACGGGAGATCTGATTTTCTTTGATGTTGTTGTGGATTTAGGGAAAACGAGTTGCAAATCGAGCCAAGTTTCCTCCAAGAGAAGACAGAGACCTGGTCGTGGGTTTGATGAAAGTGGGTCGCAGACCTGACCCTTGATTGGTGGTTTTGCAAGGTCGGGGTGTAATCGGGCCTGCAGATCTGCAATCCTTTGGTGATAGCACCCTCTAGTGGTTGGTGAAGGAGGATCTGCAATGGATACAGTCGAATGGATGAGTTGGAGGGGCATCAAGGGGGTTGCGTGCCGCCATGGAAAAGCAGAGGCAAAACCGATGTGGGATAGAAGGGCCGAGTCGCAACCGGCGGACCAAAAAAACCGAGGAGACAGGCCTCCACAGAGGGAGGAGAAGAAACCATGACGGTGCATGGAGGAAGCCCTAACAGATCCGGAGGCTCGCAGGGGACGACGCACTCTTTGAACCGTCGCGGCGCACGAAGGGAACCCTAGACGGCCACAAACGGCGCTCGCAGGGAAACCCCACCAGAGCGTCTCAACGGCCCAAAACTAAGTGAGATCTTAGAGCAAACTCAAATTTAATGTACATAAAATGATGGATACATAACACTTAGAATATATTTAGTCTACTGTTAAAATTAAAAATAAATTCAGAAAAAAATTAAAAAACACCTATATCAAGCGATAACTATGCCAACAAAGAAATTTTTTTATTCGAGCAGACAAACAAAGTTATTACTCCCTCTCTGTTGTTTAAGGTAATGCACATATATTAAGAAAATTATTAACTCTGCTTATTGTCAAGATAAAATAATCTATTTTGACTAAAATAGATTAATACTCTCTTAACATTCTAAAATGAAAAATAATTTGAGATGAACTAATATTCTAAATACAACACTTAATATGAGTGGGTTTTTGGGAGGGGGGAGGGGGAGAGTAAATAATCAACTAACTTTGGTGCATGTCATTAGAGCCAGAATGACGGATCATGGGTCCATGTGATATAAAATTGATAGTTACAATTTAATACTACTAGTATTTGAGAAATCACTTGGTCCCACCATAGATTTTGTGATCTCCTTGCTAACCTGGTTACCATTTAAAATATCACATGCCTTTCTTCTAGAGCTATGTTTAATAACTTATATTTTTATTTGCTCGGCTATATCTCTATCCTTTCATAAACAAAAACTGATTATATATTGGGTTTTTGAAGTAATGACTCATTAAACAATAAGCAAGAATGCAAAACTTTTGTGTATGGTTGATGATTGATTATTAATGATTAGAGGATGTTCATACTTTGTCCTCCACTGTTGGTTGCTTTGACAATTTCAGCGACATGGGGACGTCAGGACTGGGGTTCGAACCCGGGTGTTATCGTTTAGACGTTTGTGTGTGTATTTGTTGTTTACCATTTCTACTAGCTGACAAAAAAAAGAGCATGTTCATACGTTTTATACGAATAAAAGCCGCACAGTTTGGAGTTGTGCCGTTCTGGTCATACCTAACAAGAATAGTTGGCTGGGTCTCATTTGTGGGCTCTACTAATGTTATCTTAAAAAATGGGCATTTCTATCTTCACCCCTATAATAATTTTTCCACCCCCTTTTCCCGCCTAAAAAGGCTAAAATAACCCTATCCCCTTAAACCTAACTTCACCCAATTTCCCACCCCTCGCTCTCTCTCTCACGCACATTGTCCCCCACCCTTTTTTTCTCACTATCTCAGTTTCTCACTCCCATTCATCTAACTCTGTATCGATCTCTCACTCGCTCATCTCCCCACATTCTTGCTCGCCATCCTGGTCATCGTTGCAGAGGTAATGGCGCTATTTTTTTGTGATCTCAAACTTTTCAGAAACTAATTTTTGGATGCATCCAGAAATTAAATTTCGGACGTTACATTTTAATGGTATATGTTTTATGAACATCCAACAACTAATTTTTGGATGCATTCATATTTTAGTTTCCGGACATTATTCTTCTGCTTTGTGAAAAAATCCATTTTTTTTAAAAAAAATGGTAAATGGCATTGTTTTTTGCACATGAGATGTTTTTTATCTATTTTTTTTGTACATTGATGGATTAAATCAAATACTATAAAAAAAATTAAGATAAATTTGCACATTAATATTATTATCAGAATACTTACGTTGTAGAATTTGTGATTATTTAATATTAGAATGTTATTATGACATATTTGAGTTAGTTTAATATGTAATTTTACATGTTATATGTTGACTTGTAACATTTTAAATGAAGTTTAACTTTTAATACTATGAAGTTATGAACATTATATTATTTTTTGTCTTGTTTGATATATTATACTAAAAATATTATTTAATTTATTTTCGGTCCGACCCCAGTTTAACCTGGTCGAACCCTTGAACCTTAAATCGGTGCCTTGTTCGGTTCACTAACCGGTCTGGTTTTAACAACCTTGATTATGATTCTAATGTTTATAATCTTTTAATTATAAAATATGTTTATAAAAATTTATAATTATTATTCAACTTAAGAAAAATGAAAACATCAAATAATCATTTCATCATTTTTTTCATAATTACTTATTATTTAATGAAAAAATTTGCAAAGAGCTATATCGTAAAACTACTTTCTAAAATTTTTAACCAACATTATTTGAAGTTTTTTGTAAAATTACTTGCAAATGCACTCTTAGCCCCTCACCCCCGCGGATGAAAATCTTCTGTCTCGATTTTCTGTCATATTCTTTGTCCCTCAATAATGACAATTTATCACATAATAAAATAAAATTATAACTTATTAACATATATGTATATCTTCGGCCTTTGATTGGTAGGAGACAGAGAGACACTATTTTTTGAGACAATAAATGTTTGTTCCACCCCGCCCCCAATCCCCGGCTACCATAAATAAAAACCATTGCCTGGTATAAAAAACCCGTCTAACTTTGTTGCAATATCATCGTATAAATAATGGGATAAAATCAAACTCTATATGTCATCTACTATATTATATAAAATAAAGTTTTACCACGTATTATCTAAGTCGTGCGACAACATAAGAATCATTAATTTTTTTGCCTAAATAAATTTCATTTTTTTATTTTTTAATTATTGTTTTAATTATATCAACCATTATTACACCATGTCAAACAATAATTTTGCAGTATAAATTATTAATATTTTTCCTTAAATGACTTATCCATTTTTATTTATTAATTATATCAATTATCAGAAATTATTCATCATTATTTTTTTGACAAATACTATTCATCATTATTTTACCATACAAATTTGATTACTTTTAATTTTATAACTTTTCATGAATGATTAATTTTACTATGCACATCATAATATTTAATTTAAAAATAACTATAATGTTAAATTTAATTTTTATCTTTTTTCATAATTTGTATATTTTATCTCTTACATATTATTGAAATTTAAAAATTTTCAGCATTGCAACATTCACATCATTGTTTTTGTTTAAGTATAGTAAATGCTAAATTAATTTGTATTTTTATTTATTTCTTTTTAAAGCTCTGATATTATACACGAGAAAAACCAGAGTTTATTCTATGATTAATTTGTTGTCCAATATAGATAATTGATTATCTCTTTTTGATGTAACTTATTTTGAATTTATCTTACAGTAATTTAGATAAATAATTCAATTGTGTGCTCTATATTTTTTGTTGAAACTCATAGTTGAAAAACTATCTCTAATCATAAACAAAAATAGATCTGATATTTTTTATTTTATTTGTTATATTTCAAAAAAATTGAAATATATGTATTTTTTGGTGAAGAAGCATATATATAAATACATATATTCTCTACTTCATAATGAATTATCTATATAATAGTTTTTGAAAAATTTAAATCTACTAATAATTTTAAAAAATAAAATTTTAAATTTATTATTGCACGTTGTATATATTTATAACACATACAGTTAACACGTGCGAACACGGGTAAATACACTAGTTGATTTTAAATTAGGCTATTGTCATGTTCTCATAAAAACATATTCTGATTACCCCATCTCCAAATTTGCTGACTTCAGATTATGTCTAAACTGACCTAAACATGGACGGTGGCATCTGACTATCATTTACCATCATTTTTCTAGTCTTCATAAGGATCACTGATCGATCTCTTGTAGTCTTGTTCTATTTTCACATATAACAAACAATACGGCCCCGGTTACCATTGACTCTACTGGTTCAAATAATGGTCGGTGAGCTTATGTTCCAAAAATAGCAATACCTTTTATTTATTTATTTATTAGTGAAGAATACCTTTTTATTGATTTAGTTAGTCCCTTTTCTCCTCTTATCTTGCACCCCTACTTAGCGGCTGTTTGGTTGAGATACTTCCCACCAAGATTTTGCCCAATTGCGTTTTCCAATGTTCCGAAATCCAGTTTTGCAAAAGGAGTTGTGAGGGAGATTCTTCTAAATTGAGTTTTGTAAACTAGATTTTGACCCCAAAATCTTAACCAAACAGACCCTTAGAAGATGAAACACGACTGGTGAAAACTTGGCGCTCCTACTACCTTTTTATTGATTTAATTATTCCCTTTTCTAATATCACACATTTTTTTTCAAACCACATTTGCATATATTTTAAAGGTTTAAATATGTTTTTCGTCCCTATAAATATAGATATTTTTGTTTTTCGTCCTTGCAAAAAGAAAATTTTGTTTTTCATCCCTGCAATTTTCTTAACTTTATTTTTTTGCGCTGTAAAATTTTTATTTTGCTTTTTGTCTTTGTAATATATATTTTTAAAATTAGTCCTTATATAGTCCATATTTCAGGAACTATAATTAAAATGGTCTCTAATTTCAGGGACTAAAATTCTTATATTGTAAGGATGAGAAACAAAAAATAATAATATACGGAGATGAAAAACAAAAGTTCTTATATTTGTAGGAACGAAAAATATATTTACGCCTTATTTAAATATGAGCGTGATGAGAAGGAAAATGAAGTATCTAGTGGGGATCACTACCTACATCAACTCCTAACCGAACAATTTCTTTTTTTAAGGGTATTGGTTAAGGAATTCATAAAAAAAAATTTGTCTTGAGAATACAAGTTAAATAATTTTTGATGTAATAAATACATTATTTTCCCATACAAACTTACCTCTTTTGATTTTTAACTAATACTCTAAAGACATTTGTTAGCGTTTTCCTTTTTTTTAATCCGTTTCTTTTTTCTTTTTTTATTCCAGATAGTACAAGTACTAGTACAACCTTCTAATTAATTTTCCTTTCTCTGTAAATATGCTACTCCTTCTGTCTCATATTGTTTGTCATGTTTGGAATATTTATTTATCTCAAATTATTTGTCACTTTATATTCTCGAGAGAGTATTAATTATATTGTTCCAACAATACCCTTATTTATTTATATCTCAACTACCTTATAGCCTTATACTCCCTCCGTCCCTTAATATAAGACCCTTTTGGTAAAATTTTCTTGTCCCTTAATATAAGACATTTTTCAAAGACCAATGTGCATTATTTTTTTTTTACAAAATTACCCCTATACTAAGGTGCATTAATTCTCTCTCTTAATAGTCTTGGAAAATGAGAAGAGTAACTTAGAAAAAATATCACACATTTTGTATAAATTTAATGCTAATAACTAATAAAACTCACTTTCTTATGGGACGTGAAATAGTCAAAGAGAGTCTTATATTAAAGGACGGAGGAAGTATTAATTTATCCTTTCACCTAACTCTTACTATAATAAGGGTATAATAGTCTAAATAAACTATTTTACTTTTAAAATGAGTGTAATCAATAATTTTCTTAAAATATATACATAACTTTAAACGACAAATAATATTAGAGGAAATGAGTAGTTTTCTTCGCTTCCTCCGTTCTCTTCCAAATTATGGGGTAATTATTTACCAAAACAAAAATTATGGGGTAGTTAAAAATTAAAGTTGTTGTCAAAAAAATGTACAAGTTGTAACAAAAAAGTTCAGCATACAAATTTGACGTGGGGGTTCTTGTCTAGCAACTGTCAAACTTTCTGTCAGCCATATTCCCAATTCATCATGATGTCTTTCATCAAATGGTTAAGTCAAAAAAGCAGCTTTAGTGGCAAAAAAGGCTACGGAGTACAAAGAAAATGGAGTTTGGACATAATACAGGGGCTCAGGCTAGCCTACATAACCAACTTAGGTTGTGTATGGTAGAAAATGTTGAAAAAACGTGGTGAGTTTCGAGATATTAAAATAACTGTTAAATTGAGGTGTTCTACTGGATCTTACGATAGTCGTAACACTCTAGGCTATTCACGTGGCTTTTGATCATTGAGCTTTTTTGAGCGTGCCACTCACAGAACTACTCCCCCTCTCATGGGAGTTTTTGCCTTACGGAGGGCTCGAACCCGGGACCTGAGAAGATAAGTACCACAGAAGCGCACCTCCTAACACCAACTCGAAGTTTTGGTGCTAGGAGGTGCGCTTTCGTCGTACTTATCCTCTCAGGTCCCGGGTTCTAGCCCTCCGTAAGGCAAAAACTCCCATGAGAGGGGGAGTAGTCCTGTGAGTGGCACGCTTAGGAAAGCCCAATGACCAAAGGCCACGTGGATATCCCGGGGTGTTACAATAAAAGGCGCCTTTTATTGTAACGCCCACCATGTACCACCGGGTGAGCCTAGTTGGCATTTAGCGAACCGTTATTTTAAGAGGTCTTCTCCATCCCCCCTTTGGCCTTTGGCCAAATTTAGTGGAGTTTTTGCCTCCCCAATGGTTCGAACATTGCACCTAGGGGTTAAATACAAGGTTTTTGGACCCTTGGTATCACCAATTGAGTCGAGATGGTGTTAGGAGGTGCGCTTCCGTGGTACTTATTCTCTCAGGTCCCGGGTTCGAGCCCTCCGTAAGGCAAAAACTCTCATGAGAGGGGAAGTAGTCCTGTGAATGGCACGCTCAGGAAAGCCCAATGGCCAAAGGCCACGTTGATAGCCTGGGGTGTTACAATAAAAAGCGTCTTTTATTGTAACGACCTACCATTTACCACCGGGTGAGACCAGTTGGCATTATGCGAACCGTTACTTTAAGAGGTCTTGTCCACCCCCCTTTGGCCTTTGGCCACATTTAGTGGAGTTTTTGCCTCTCCAAGGGTTCGAACCTTGCACATAGGGGTTAAATACAAGGTTTTTGGACCCTTTTAGGGGTTAAATACAAGGTTTTTGGACCCTTGGTAGGGTCCAAAAACCTTGTATTTAACCCCTATGTGCAAGGTTCAAACCCTAGGGGAGGCAAAAATTTCACTAAATTTGGCCAAAGGCCAAATGGGGGTGGAGAAGACCTCTTAAAGTAACGGTTCGCTAAATGCTAACTGGGCTCACCCGGTGGTAAATGGTGGGCCGTTACAATAGTCGTTCCCCATGATATTTTTCTCTTTTCCCTCACAATCACTCGCTCACCGAGCCTCTCCTCTCTGCGACAGCCACTTCCCTTTTCCAGCCATCTTTTTCAACCTTGCATAGATCACTGTAAAAATCAGATCTTTTTAATTTTTATCAAATCTAAGGTTACTTACTACCATAGATTGGAGACCACACGGTGGATACATGGGGCTATGCGTTTTGGAATGAGTTGAAAAGGAAAGAAAAGAGATTCAGCATCCCGGCGTGAACCATCACTGGCTCCTCTGCGTCGTTGTTCCGACGCGACGAAAACAGCGCCGAGGTTGACAGAGGAGGGATTTCGCTCCATCACAGGGATTTCGCTTCGTCACCGTCAATCACCTCCCTCCAACACCTTCTCACTCAATCCTCCGCCGTAAACCCACTCACCACCGCAAACAGTCTTCAGCCACCGCTACTCTGTCGAGATCGTCATCGTCACCTTCTGCTTTAAGACTGCGACTGCTGCAACCTCTCCATCATCCTTCCTTCAAGCTCGTCATCGACTAATCGTGAACCACCGTAACCTCTGCTGCTCCATGGAACCCGCAAGACCACCCTCCTTCACCTCACTTAATCGTGAGAACCCAAATGTGAACTAACCTAAACCACTTCCTCTCCACTATGCCGCATCCGATTGGAACCATACCTGCGAATTCCCAAACCCTAACCCCCTTACTCTTCCTCTTACCTCGACCCTCCCTCCTACGTCGATGCCATTTTCAGGGAATATGGGTTGGGGGTTATGGGGAGAAGAACAGTGAGTGAGTGAGTGAGGGGGAGAATCAGTCCAGCGACAGAGAGAACGGCCACCGGCAGAAATCGCAGGGCATGTATTGAAAGAAAAAGGGGAAAGATATTGTAGAGAGTGTCTACCATCATGCTGTGAAACTACTCAATCCAATGGCTCACAAAAGTTGTGTACAAGTTGTGTATTGTACACAACTTAACATGCTTGTGCACTGTAGCCTGCGCCAATGACAGGTTAACAACTTTGACAACAATTTCTTCGACACCGATAATTATTTAAACTTTTTGCAATGCATCATTTAAAAGTCGACTTCTAATTAATGCGTTAACAATAATTTATTAAATTTTTTAAAATTATGTGAAAATATATACACTGTTTTGATTATCACGATATCTTCATAAACATGAAACTAATAAATTTTGACATTTTTGAAATAATAATATTTCCTATAATAATTTTTTGAAAAATCAGACTTGTTCTCTCCTTAAAGTGGCAGTTAATTATTACCGCATTTGGTCTTTATCAGTAAATGTAGTAGTGTTTTTTGGTTACAGTAGTAGTATTATATTATGATTAAGTGTTTTATTTGGCTATTTTTATTATAATTATCTGCCTTAAAAGATGTAATGAAAAAGAAATTAATTACTGTACCATCAATATTCTTATGATTGATTATTAAACTTTTTCAAAAATGATTTTTTTATTATAAAAAAAATTACTCAAATGGAAACTGCATAAAAATAACATTGGCTCTTTATATTTAGTATTAACAAAGCTTGTTTGGTTTTAGTCAAATTTACTAAGTTTTTTAACGGGAGCAATTATCGACACCACTTTTTTTTTAAAACATCCCTAAACACCCACGTTTCTTTAGAAATTTATTTTCGAACTGCATAAAATTATCTGAAAATAAATTTGTGAAATACAAAAATACATATTCGAAAGTTAACTTCCGGACGCAAACTAACAAAAACAAGGAGTGTTACTAGTTACCCCCTTTGTAATCTTTATTTGTTTTTGCTTTGGGTCCTTCTTTTGGGCTGTTCAATACATGCATCTCGGACCTAATTTTTGCATAGTTTGACGCGGGTCATGAAATCCAACATCATCTTTAAAAACCCAACGTCAAGAGATATGGCTCGGCTTTTTCCGAAGCTCTTAGCCCATTCATGATATATTATTGGATAAATTATCCCATTCAAGACTCTCTAGTGAGCTCTCGTGCTTTCTTTTTTTTTGGGTTACACAGGAGGCTTAATACAAGAAAAAGGAGATAATACAAGACAATGCAAATAGCCAAGGGGAGTTTGTTCGAAGGAATATTATCTTACTACCAGATGTTTCTGAAAATATTACTACATTGGTAAATACTTCTTAAAAATGTTTTTAAAAGTTATTTAGCTCAAAAAAAAATGTGGAAGAATGACGTGATAGTGGGAAATTATTTGAAATAACTTCTTTTATGAGGATAAAAATAGGGAAAAAATGAATAAATTATATTTTCTGGAAATCAATAATACCCATAATTTCGTTTAGAACTTATCCAAAATTGAGATTCCTATCTCACTTTTGGGTTTTTCTTTTTGACATTTCCAAGTTTTAGATATGATACTTGGGGTTATCTTACAAACTTTAAAGCGTGCTATGTGAGTCAAACAGATCATGGTCTCCTAGATCATCCATCGATTTTTTAAGTTGTGTTTTTTTTAGTTAATTAATTTCTTTTTTTTAAGATGTAAATTAATTGTGAGTTATGTGCAAGTTTTGTATGTATATTTTTTTTTTCCTCAGTACAAATGGTTGGCGGCAAGGGATGAGCAGGGCCGGCCTGACCATAAAGCTCCTAAAGCTAGGGCTTTAGGCCCCAACCCAATTTTTTTTTTGCTTTATATATCTTACAAGTCCAGGCCCAGTTTTGTATGCGTCCGCCTTTCTCGCTTCCATACGTCAGAATTCCGTAAAAATTTAACATGTGCGTGAATTAATTGAAAAAGCGCCCTAATTTGATTAATCGACATCATGTCGAAAAATTAATGGGTAGGTTTTGACTTTTCAATTATAAAAGGCCCCACCTTTTCCTAAGAGTAAGTACATCGTCAAGGCTTACCTTTTTCTTTCCTTTTCTCGACTCGATTTCAAACTCTTATCTCTTGTGCTCCCAAATTTCCATTTATCTTGATTAAATAATTGCTCAATGTGAGATACTGTAGATACTGAGATACAAAATTCCAAAACGGCAAAACTCATTTTTCCTTGTTTGTGAATTGTGACTTTGTGTGGGGGACCCAGGGTGGCTTGGCTTGCTTTCATTGGCAAGGTATGTGTTCCAATGTTTCTTTATTCTCTTGATCTCTTCCTTTTTGTTTTCATGTTTTATGTGTATATAAGTAAGTGTTATATTTAAATTCTAAATATTCTTTTTTGTTCTTCAAATTTACTAGGAACCATTAATTTCTTTTTTGGTTGACTTGGGAGCAGAAACCGTAAGAAGAAATTTTTATGTGAAATAATCTCTTGTCAATTACCTACGACAATCGTGATTTATTGTTCTAATCTTTTTTCTTTAGTGTTGATTTATAATTTAGATTTTAAAATCTTCATATTGATATATTGTGAAACTTTCATTGAAAATATGTCAACTCGAAAATATGAATCTAAGTTACTCAAACCTAAAAAAGAAAAAGGTCGAAGCTTTAATTGAATCACAAAGGGGGGCTATAGATAAATTTGTTAAAATAAACAAGAAAGGCAAATTTGAAAATATAGGTGATTGTTCACTAAATGAACAAGTTAACATTGCAGACATAAATGAAAATGAAAATAGAGAAGAAATATTAGTTAATGAACAAGAAATTAATCATTTAGAAGAATCCACTAGGACCACTACTAAGAATATATATGATTCAGGTCAGTGGACAAATATTGATACAAATTTGAGAGATTTATTAGTTGAAAAAGGTCCTGTTAAAGTTAGTGATATAGATTTTCCTAAGGATGAATCCTCAAGACACTTTTCTTCATCACTTTACATTCAAAAGTTGTCCAATGGAGAAAAACGTGAAAGCAGATGGCTGGTTTATTCCCTGACTTGGATAAAGTATTTTGTTTTTGTTGCAAATTGTTTAATACAATTTCTAGCACAAGTAAATTAGCTAATGAAGGTAGTAGGGACTGAGAAATATTAGTTATAAGTTGAAGAATCATGAGATAAGTAGTGAGCACATTGCTAACATGAGTTCATGGATTGATTTAGAATTGAGATTGTCAAAAAACAAAACCATCGACTTTAACATGTTCAAAAACAAATAAATAGAGATAGAGAACATTGAGAAATGTATTATTCTGAATTATTGCCGTTGTTAAAACTCTTGGAAAAAGTAACTTGGCTTTTCGTGGAACCAACGAAAAGATTTACCAAGAAGATAATGGTACTTTTTAAGTCTAATCGAATGATTGCAGACTGATCCTATAATGCAAGAACACATTCGTCGGATTAAAGATAATGAAATCCATAACCATTACCTTGGACATAGAATACAAAATGAGTCAGATAAATTTGTTAGCAAATGAAATCAAAACAAAATTATAAAAAGCGTTGAATGCAAAATATTTTTCAATCATACTTGATTGTACTCCTGATGTAAGTCGTCAGGAGCAAATGTCTTTTGTACTACGATGTGTGGATATTTCTTCAACTCCAATACAAATTTGTGAGTATTTTATAGAATTTTTAAAAGTAGATGATACAAGTGGAAAAGGTCTTTTTGATGCTATTATGAATGAAATAAGCACTATTGGACTTGATATTAGTAACCTAAGAGGACAAGGCTACGATAATGGGTCCAATATGAAAGGAAAACATCAAGGTGTGCAAAAAAGGTTTTTAGACATTAATCCTAGATCATTTTATACTCCTTGTGGTTGTCATAGTCTAAATCTGGTACTTTGTGATATGGCTAATTGTTGTCCTAAAGCTACATCTTTTTTTGGAGTATTACAACGTATATATACACTATTTTCTTCTTCTACTAAAAGATGGAAAGTTTTACAAGATCATATCCCTAGCCTAACTCTTAAATCGTTGTCACAAACGCGTTGGGAAAGTCGTGTTGAAAGCGTAGTGCTTTAAGATTTCAAACGCCGCAAATAAGAGATGCTTTAATGAAATTAGGCGGTTAATGACTAACCTAAGATCAAAAGTGAAGCCGATTGTTTAGCATCTTATGAGCTTGAAAATTTTGAGTTTTTGTTAGGTATGACTATTTGGTATGATATATTGTTTACGAAACTCGCTTAGTAAAAATTTGCAATCAAAGGATATGATTGATGTTCCTTATAGAACAATTGAAAGGTCTTATTTCATTTTTTGAAAAATATAGGGAAGATGGTTTTGAAAATGCTATACTTCGCCAAAGAAATTGCTACCAAAATGGATATAGAGCCCAAGTTTCGTGAAAAACGCATTTATTCGCAGAAAGAAACAATTTGATGAACTTATTGACAATGAAGTCGTGAAAAACTCTTGAAGAGTTGTTTAAACATACGATTCTTGTACATAGTAGATCGAGCAATTACTGCTTTCAAAGTAGATTTGAACAATTCAAAATGTATAAAGATATTTTTGGTTTTCTATTTAGCATTGAAACATTAAGGTCACCGACAATGAACGCTAAAAGAAGATTGTCTTAACTCTTGAACATTCATTAAAACACAATGATAGCTCTGGATATTGATGGATTAGATTTATTTATCAATTAAATATTTTAAGAGACATTATACAAGTGGGAAAATGATACACCGATTGACATACTTAATACGTAAGAAGACTCCGATTCCTTTCCAAATGCATATATTGCTTATAGAATAATGTTAACGATTCCTCAGAATCATGCTTCTAAGAAAGAAAGCTTTTTCAAAACTAAAATTAATAAAATTTTATCTAAGATCAACAATGTCTCAACAGTGATTAAATAGATTGGCTTTATTATCGATTGAAAAAGAAATGTTAAACTAAGTCGACTACAATAATTTAATAAATGATTTTACGTCCAAAAGTCTAAAAATAAATTTTAAATAAAAATATAATAATTTCAAAAAGGCCCCATCTTTGAGTTCGCAAAGCCTAAGTATACGTGGGGCCTTGACGAGGAGGATAAGTAGAGCACGCGGGTCCGAACCCGCGCTCTCAATGTCCCACAACACTTTACCACTCGGTTACCTATTCAGGGACAGTTTTGTATATATATGTTGATTGCCAGTGTGGTAATACATGTTGAACATGGGCTTGAATGGAAGGGAATGCTACCCCATCATTTGGTACCCACTGCCCCCGAACCTACTCGCTGCTGAACGTGCAAGAGTGTGACCAAAAGAGAAGTTAGTAATATTAATCAGTACGTATTGGAATGAGAAGATATCGCTTAATTCTTTCATTTGATTGTTTGTCTGCTCTCTCTGTGGGAGCAAATGGTAATATACTGTTTAGGCAAATATGATGAACCAAACAAACTTTTTCACATAAACAAAAATAAGACAGGCAAGACAAAATTGAAAAAGACGTGAGATAAAAGATTTCAAGATACAACAAATTAATCTGCCCAATAAGGGTTTTTAGTCCCACAGATGGAGACAGATCGACCACTGACACCTCCATGACCATTAGCCTCAATTAAGTTGTTGGGCTGGCATTACTGCAACTTGAATAAAATCAAAACGTATGAATAAGTTTGTTCATGTGAGTATGATGCGTACTGCTCCTTGCTACTCAGCCCCTTTGGAAACTATAGGCATTAAGTAACATAATTACTTGCGTGGGTGGGACCGTAAAACATAAATGATACTGATACACTTGATAAGCATTCTATAATTCAGCAAGGCTATGAAGAAAGGAGAAAGGATAGGCTGGCTACAATCAGGCAAGGCAATTGCCGCTAAGTTTATAATTTTGTTATTTTATGTTTTTTATTGGAATACTTTTTTATGAAAAAAAGTTCTTAATTGGCTATTTTATTCTAATTAAGCCTTGATTAAGCAATTTTCTTAAGAGGTACAATTAAAGTCCATATTGCATACTGTTACCAAAAAAAAAAAAGTCCATATTGCATACAATGAAATAAAAGACTGTTTTTTTATTAACTATATTTCGTATCAAGTTGGTTTCATGTTATAAATAAAAATAGAATAAAATGTATTCAGTTATTTAGTGAACCTAATAGTGGTCCTAGGAGGTTTCCCCACAACTTTTGGTGTGAACTAATTCTTATTCGGAGTATTGAAGTACTGCACTACTGCATTTACCCGCTTGCGTTTTAGCTTAGCTTCGGTGGTGGCCCTGACCAGAGCACGGTCGGGGGGTAATCGCTTAGGGCCCCTTTTTTCAGGGTACGAAAAAAACTTTTTTAGTAGTATATATATAGATATAAAATCAAAAAAATTTATATATAAAATTATAAAAAAAATTATTATAAGAATTAAACAAAAACAGTAACTAAACAAGTTATTTCCTAAAACCAAGTCAACTAACTGGTTACTAATTAGCACGTGACATTTCATTTCTCTTTGTATCAACAAGAGTACGGATGTGATCTTGGGCACTCAAACAATGATATATAGTTATTTAGGTGCAAAATTTAGGGTCTCAATGGGGGGAAAACGCTATTACTAGTGATGAAAAAATTTGCAAATTAAATGTAGATTGAATACGTATTTGATCAAAAAGTCAAATTCGTAGATAAAACATTGATGAAAATTCCTCTGATAACCAAACCTTTTATGATTTATTATTTTTTATATATTGTGGATCAAACAATTGACTTACTTAATAAAAGATTTGAGCAGTACAACACATACGAGGAGATTTTTAAATTTTTGTTTAGTATTGAAAAGCTTAGATCATTCTTTGATAATAACTTTAAATTATAGTGCAAACATCTTGAAACTTAGCTAAAACATGCTAATTCCTATGATATTGATGGTGAAATTCTACTTGAAGAATAAAAAGTCATTAGAGAGGATGTTTTAATCGTTGAATCAAATCAAGCTATATGATATTGAGTTGTGTTGTGAATTCAACAAGAAAGTGGAACAAATAACAATGGCAACCAAAACTAAACAGCCCAGCAATCAAAAAATCAACCAAGAACATAATCTAAATTCTATGTGCAATTAAAAGGCCCTAATCAAATCAAACAAAACAAAGATAAGAGAGTAGAGGAATGACACTGCAATTGTTGACGCAGTTCGGTCCAAAAATTAACCTACATCTGCGGGAGAGAGCAGCCCTCCATATCCACTATCATCATGAGTCTTTATAATGAGAATTACAATCGTTCTGTACAACCACTTCTAGTTGTTCAAGATGAACAATCCCTAGGTCTCACAATTACAACCTCTCAATGATTCCCTCAAGATTACAATAGAGAAAGATTGAATCCTCCCTCTATGAAACCCTAAGCCCAAGTGTTCAATTGTGTTTCCTAAAACCCTAGAAATCGCACCCAAAGTCGCTCTGATCGCTCCAAAATCGAATTTCTCGCATTCTGACATTTCTGCAGAAATCTGGTTTATAAACCAGTCTGCTTGAATCGATTCACTTAAATGAGGTGAATCGATTCATTCGCTTGGAATTCCGCCCCTGACTGCGTTTCACATGTGAATCGATTCACACTTCAGCTCCCAGAGACAAACTTCGATTCACGCCCGTGAATTGAATCACTGAATCAATTCCCAAGAAGACCAATTCGGATCCCAGAGCTCACAACTTGCCTGAATCGATTCCCTCCATGCTTGAA
This sequence comes from Calophaca sinica, assembly GCA_037113605.1. Classification (NCBI taxonomy): domain Eukaryota; kingdom Viridiplantae; phylum Streptophyta; class Magnoliopsida; order Fabales; family Fabaceae; genus Calophaca; species Calophaca sinica. Next base: position 11,137,321 of record CM073736.1, read on the forward strand.
TCGATTCCCAAGTGTAGAAAACCACTTCTATGCATTCCAATGATCTTTCAAACTGATTTTAAGGCACAATAATCCCCACAAGTTGTTTAAAGACATTTAATTGTTTTCGTAATGCATGCACAACTTATAAAATAATATTAACTATTTATGCTACTGTTACATCTGCTTAAATAAGTTTTTTTAAATTAAAGTTGTTAAAATCTTATTTGCGATCTACTATGTCACAAGATAGATTGAATAGTCTTGTATTGATTTCCATCGAAAACGACTTCTTAAAGAACCTTGATTATGAATGGATTATTCTTGATTTTGCAACAATAAATGCAAGAAGGATAAAATTTGAATGATTACGAGGACACTATTTTCTTGATTCGCCCAGGGCACCCAAAATCTATAGACCGGCCCTATTTAGCTTGGTGTGAGCTAGGTGTAAACGAGTTAGCGAAAAGATCAAGTACTAAAAAAAGTTCAAAGTTGGTTTGAATAAAAAAAAAATTCAAGAATGGTTCATTTGTTCAAATTAAATGTGGAGATTGGTGTGCCTTAAAATCATGTTGGAGATCATTGGAAGTCATAAAAATGAGTTTTCAACAGGTGTGAATCGAATCATGGATCTCTGGAATCGATTCATGATGTGTCTTGGAGCCTTGGAGAAGTTTTGGACTTACTGTGAATCGAATTGGAGGAGTGGGAATCGATTCACTCACTTAGGATCACAAAATGCGTAAGATTTGTACGTGTGAATCGATTCACACTTACTGGTGAATCAATTCACCACTACTGTTTTTTAAACCAGAATACTATTTTTTCATTCGTGAACGCGAGCAATTTTCTAGGGTTTTGTGCAGCCTTTCTTGAGCGTCTATTGTGGGGTTTTAGGGGCTGGGAAACACATTCAAACACCTTGGGATCTTAGGGAATCATAGAGGGAGGATTGAAAGCTTTCTCTATTGTTGTTCTTGAGTGTATATCATAAAGGGAACGAGAGAGTGGTTGTAAGAACTCTTGGACTTGTTCATCTTGAACAATTGGAAGGGGTTCAAAACATTTGTATTCTCTTGTAAAGACTCTTTGATAGTGAAACGGAGGGCTGCTCTCTCCCGCAGACGAAGGCCATCTTCTTTGAGCCGAACTGCGTAATCAAATTGCAGTGTTTTCTTCTCTACTCTCTACTCCTTTTGTTTGTGTTATTTTTATTGCACCTTGTTGATTGTTTGGCTGCTATTATTTAATTATTGGTTGCTGTTGAAGGTTGTTCCATTTATCTTGTTCGAAACTCAACATTAAAATTTTGAATTGAGATTATTTAGCTTGTTGATGACTTAATTATTTTATTTTTTTACTTTTCAAATTTCACCTTATATTTTAATTTAGGAATTAGCAAACATTTTTAGTTAGAAGAGTAAAACTGTAATGGCAAAATTGGACGATGAACTTTTCTATGGACACTAGTACGCGAAACGTAAAATAATTTAACATTTCACACCAATTTCTAATATAACAGGTGTTAAATATGAACACGGTGGCAATTTTGTAATTAATATGTGAATTAGTAAATTTACGCCATGCTTCTTGCCTCGTTCTGTGATCCATAGAGGAGAATGGGATGGGCGGCCTATCTGACCTTTTGTTTGATTCCATTTTCCAACCCTTTCTTTAGAACCAACCTGGAATGCAAACAAGGAAGGAAAGGGGGAAGGAACTATAGAATAGAAGGAGCTGGGGGAAGGAGGAGGACACTAGGCGGGATCTATCAGCAGCGAATTCCCCATACAGATAGAGGCGCCTATAAAAAAGATACTCCGAAGGCTTCGGGTCTTTTTCATCTTAAATTGCAAATTAAGGTGATTCGGTTTGCACCAATCGAAACCATAAATTTTATATTTTCTTTGTGCGGCGGTAAAAAAAAACATGCTTTTTTGGAGAGATACTATTTCACCAATATATCCAGGACCTTTGAAACAAATGGACGCTATTTGACTGATGGGGACAACAAACAATAAAGCTTAAAGCCGAAGAGATCTTTCACTATTAGCATATGTAGCTGGACCCTTATCCTAAGTATGAGTTGAGAGGATCACAGGGATCAAAACCTATACTCTTCTGCCCGTCCTGATTCCAAGCTTTTAAGCCTTCTCTCGTCTGTCCTATTAGAGGCACTTTTCTGCTATGATATTCCCAGTAGTTCAAGAGTTTTAGCCCTTTCATTCCTACTTGGGTTACGCCCTGTCTATCTAATTGTAAGGTTATACCTGCCGTATGAAAGCAATACTCTAACCACTGAGTTAAGTAGGTCATTTATCATCCCAAATAAAAAAATCGTACCTATCTATCAGATCAATGGATTATAAATGTAATATTACTTATCCGAGGTTATGACCAAGGAACTGCTGCTGAGAGCGATAGACTTTCCAACTGAGATGGAGAGAATGCGCTCCTACTCTCTTTCAATCGCCGATGCTAAAACAAAGAGGGTGTAGACCCGAGGGGAGGTTGAGTCAGCAGCTAGTTTTGCCGGAATAGGAATAAACTATGCAATTTAATCTGTAAAAGACCAAGCAAGGGTTAAGATTCGTTCTCACGGAGAATTAGGGAGAAGAAAGTAGACCGTAGGACTCTGAAGTCAGGGATATGAGGCTCGGTCACATTTTACACCGGTTATACGTAAAACCGGTGTAAAATTGAATGCGGTGACAATTTTACAATTAACTGGTGATTTGTCTTAACCTTTTACACCAGTCTTTCCAACGTTTTTTTACACTATCTCGTTCAAATGGCAGAATCCATATATCCTTGTTACGTTTCCAAATTTTCACTGTCAATACGATTCAGTGCATGCGTCGCTTTTTTGCGACGTACTTAATTGCAAAAGCGATATACTGAATCGTATAGACAACAAAAAATTTGGAAGCGTAACAAAGGATATAGGAGTTTTGTCATTTGAACGAGATAGTGTATCTAGAGCTTTGGCACGAACGCACACAACAAACATCAAAACAGGGAATAACATGAACATGAACTTGTGATGATGATGAGGAAGAAGTTGTGAAGTGGTGATGAGATCAACAAACTCAAGGTGTATTTATAATGAAAGGAATATTCAATACCGAACACATCTATTGGCTAAAAAAAATGTAGATGAAAATGTCAGAACTGCTGGACGGTGTTGTAAATGCGTTTTAAAAGAAAGAAAAACATTTTACTAAAAAAAAATTAAAAACGTGTCATGAGTGAATATTTACACTGGTTATTTGTAAAACCGGTGTAATATGTTTAATTTTTTTTTTGAATGATCAGAACACTTTCCACACCAGGTAATTGTAACAACCGGTGTAAAAAGAATTTATAATGTTTTACACAGGTTTTTATAAATAACCGGTGTTAAAGGTTTGTTTCCCATGTTTAATAGCGCGAATGAGAAAATATTTCATTCTCCCTCTTATTTCAGAAAACCTTTCCCTTTCACTCTGACGACGGACTACTACCTCCATTTTCCCTTTCACTCTCACGACGAATCACGACTGGCCGCCATTGTTCCATTCGTGGTCCCTGGTAATGCTCTCTATCTCTGTTTACTTCTCGTTTATGTTCTCCTTCCTTTTTCTCTCCTTTTCGTTCGCATTCCGTTGTTTCATGCATGGTTTCGTACGTTCTCATTTTCGTCGTTGTTTTCTTTCTCATTTCTGCAGTTGTTACCGTTGCAACCGTTTTTGTCTCTGTTACTGTCACCGCGTGTTTTCGTCTCTGATTATCTCCCATCTGTCACTATTTCTCAGGTATGTTGTTCCTAAAAAATATCCTATGTGTTGTTGTTATTGTTGACATGATAGAGCTTCTTTTTTTTTTTGGATTTTCAGTTTCCATTTTTTGTTAGTTTTGTGATGATTAATCAACTTGACGAAATTATATGCTTTTTTAAGTTGTTTCCATATCCTTAAAAAAGATAACTTGTTTCTATGCATATATATTTGTGAATGAGTGTTATTAAAGTCCACCATTGTTGTGCTTCTTGAAGCTTTAAGCTTAAAAATTGTATAAGTTTATGTAATTTTTTTTTCCAGAACTTAGTTATGGATTGTAGTTGGATGCAAAAAAATCGCTTGAGTGATGAGTATAAGAATGAAGTGTCATAGTTTATAAAATTTGCTGAAATAAAGCTTCCTAATAGTAATGGAAGATTTTATTGTCCTTGTGTTAAGTGTTCGAATCGGGCACCTATAATAGTTAAAGACATACGGTATCACCTTTGTGTTTATGGGATTTGCAAGAGTTATATGATATGGACATGGCTTGGTGAAGTGTTAGACACGCCAAGTGTGTCCCAAAAAGAGGAAGTTGAGGTAGATATGGCCGATCGACTAGAAGAATTGATTCCTGATATTGGACAAGACTCTTTTCAGTGATCATATTTATATGATACTTTGTGTAGTGACAACGAAGAGCCTTTGTATCCAAAGTGCACCAATTTCACACGGTTGTCAGTGGTGTTGAGATTGTTCAATTTGAAGGCGATAAATGAGTGGATTGATAAGAGCTTCACAGAATTGCTTGCCTTATTGAAGGAAATGCTTCCAGAAGGCAACACATTGCCTAACCGTAACTATGAGGCAAAAAAGATATTACGTCCGATGGGTGTGGAGTATAGGAAAATACACGCATGCTCCAATGATTGCATACTGAACTGGAAGGATAATGAAGACAGAGAAAGGTGTCCCACATGTATGACATCACGCTACAAAAAAAAGGGTGATGATGAGGGTTGTAAGAAAATATTTCCATTGATCAATGTAATTGTTTTACAACTTATGCATTGCATTACACAATGTATTAATTTGGAGTTTAATTATATGTGTTTTAGGGGGACCTGGTTGTACAGAATACATAGGGTACTTTTGTTCCACAGGGACGCCGGGATATCTTGATTGCTTCCCTTGGAACACAAGAGCACCCTGGTTGTGTCCGCACTGCCGGTTGGGGTGTTGGCCTAAAGAAATACTATGGACGATCTTCACGCCGCACCACGGCCGGTATATCCAAGGAGGACCTGCAACAGCTTCAGGAGGAGATGTCCAGGGAGATCTGAGAGGAGATCCAAAGGGAGATGTCCTTGACTCGAAATCAGGATATCCAAATGGCGGTGAAGGAGGCCCAAATGGAGATGTCCTTGATGCGGGCGCAGGAGATCCAAACGGCGGTGAAGGAGGTATGCGTAACTTGACACATTTAATGAAATAAAAATTACTAACTTTGGTAATGTAGGGTGTAGGAATCGATGGTGGCTGTGGATGAAGAAACTATGGCCTTTGTGGAAGAACAAAGACAACTCAAGGAGAAGGCTTGCGCGTCCATGGCCGCTAGCAGCTCCGTCGCGACACTGATCCCGACCCTCACTGATGCAGTTGAGAAGATGGATTTTCAGATCGAAAACCTTACGACTAGCGAAACAGAGAGAGCTGTGGATTGCAACCAAGGTGAGCCTTCTGAGTCTGCTAAGGATACACATGGTGAAATGGGGATTGAAGGAGAAGCCGATGCGAACATACAGAAGGGCCACTTGGGGGATATACCTCAGCTTACTGACACTAGTTTCCAATGAATTGCATCATTTGGAACTGCAGAGGAGCTGGAGGTAAGGAATTTCCAGCTTTGATTAGAGATACAGCTAGAATTCATAGTATCAATCTTGTTGCTATTCTGGAGCCTAGAATTAGTGGGTCAATTGCTGATACGGTTATTAGAAGGATTGGGTTTTTTGACCATGTCAAGGTGGAGGCCCAAGGTTTCTCAGGTGGTATTTGGTGTATGTGGAGGAACCCTTGTCCCCCCATAAATGTTCACTCCACATCCAAGTACTGCATTCACTTGAAGGTTAACCCTTCTTCACCGGACTTTTGGTTTCTTACCATTGTTTATGCGAGCCCTCATTTGTATCAAAGACAAGAGGTCTGGGATGAACTTGTTAATTTCAACTCCTCCAATCCTGCTTCGTGGTGCCTAGCAGGAGACTTTAATCAAGCTATTTTTTATTGGAAAAAACAAGGGGGTGGTCAAGTAAATCAAACTGGGAGTAGGGACGTCTCTGCTTGCATTAATAGCTGTCATCTGCTTGATTTGGGTTTCAAAGGGCATCCTTACACTTTCAAAGAGAGGGGAGCTCCGAGAAAGGTTAGACAGGGATTTGTGTAATTTGTTGTGGCATAACAAATTTCCCAACAGCAGTGTCACACACTTGCCTATCAATTCCTCTGATCACTGTGGTCTTTGGCTTGTCATGTCTCCTGAAATTGTTAATAATAGGTTGGATTACTTCAAGTTTCTTAGTCCTTGGGTAGAGCATGAAGATTTTCAAAGCCAAGTTCAAGCTTCCTGGATCCCCTCTGATAGCTGGTCTGATAATATTGCTAGACTGACTTCAAACCTGAAAGAATGCAATAAACAGGTGTTCGAAAATATTTTCAAGAGAAAAAAAGAGTTTTAAGAAGACTGGAGGGGATAAACAAAAAACTCTTGTTGGTGTCAATTGATAATTTAGTTCTCCTGAGAAATGAATTGTGGAATGAATATATGGAAATTGTGAATCAAGAGGAGAAATACTGGCTTCACCAAGCAAAATGCAAATGGTTGACTCATGGAGATAATAATTCTGGCTTCTTCCATTAGTATGCCCTAATTAGGAGAAGACATAATAGAATTGTTGCCTTGTTGAATTGTAATAACTAGTGGGTCTTTGATGATACTCAGTTAAAGATTCTTGTTACTGATTTCTATGCTTCTCTGTATGCCTCATCTGATCTGACTAATGTTGATTTTGTAACTAGCACTCGGTTTCCTCCCATCAGAGATGCATACAGGACCATGCTCAACAGTGTGGTTACTCTTCAGGAGACAAAACAGGCTCTGTTCAGCATGAAAAATTTAAAGGCTCCGGGGCCGGATGGGTATCATCCGATTCTTTTCAAGTCTCAGTGGGAGACCATAGGCTCCTCCCTCCACAATTTTGTTATGAACTGTATTCAACAACCTTGGTTAGTGCAAGATGTGAACTAGACATTACTCACTTTGATCCCTAAGTGCCAAGATCCAGCTAAAGTCTCCCAATTTAGACCAATTGCTCTTTGTAATGTGGTCTATAAGGTTATCACAAAGATTGTTGCCCAAAGGTTACGATTCATAATGCCATATGTGGTGTCAGCGAATCAAAATAGTTTCATTTCGGGGAGATCTACTATTGACAATATTCTTGTTCTTCAAGAAACAATCCACTCTTTCAAGAGCATGAAAGGGAAAAAGGGTTACATGATTTTAAAACTGGACCTTGAAAAGGCTTATGATAGATTGGAGTGAAAGTTCGTTTTAGATACTCTCCAAAACCTTGGCATCCCTGCTGACCTTTAGGGCCTAATTTCTCGTTGTATTTCCTCAGCCTCGATGAAAATCAATTGGAATGGGAATACTGCTGATGCTTTCAATTCTTCGAGAGGCCTAAGGCAAGGAGACCCTATATCTCCTTATCTCTTTGTTCTGTGTCTTGAGCGGTTGGGGCATAAAATTAAAGATGTTGTCCTTGTGGGAGAATGGAAACCTTTCCACTTTGACAGGGGTGATAGTCCCCCTTTGCCTCATATGTGCTTCGCAGATGACTTGATTCTGGTGGCAGAAGCAAACCAGGCCCAAATAAACTGCATCAGAAATATTCTTCAACAGTTTTGTGATGTCTCTGGCCAAAAGATTAACTTTGAGAAGTCCCAAGTGTTCTTTTCCAAGAATGTTCCCCATGTGTAGGTAAAGAATCTTAGCCAATCTATTGGCATTCAGATCACTCGGATCTAGGCCTTTATCTAGGGGCTCCTATGATCCATCAGAGAATGTCAAAAGGTTATTTTTCTTATTTACTAGATAGAATGAGGAATAAGCTCAGTGGGTGGAAGACCAACACTCTCTCTTTTGCTGGACGTGTGACTCTAGCTCAAACCTCGTAGGAAAATATTCCAGGATATGTTTTCCAATCCTCTCTCATTTTTGTGTCTGTTTGCCAAGCAGCAGAAAATGTTTGTAGGGATTTTATTTGGGGGTTCAAATGCTAATGTGAGGAAATGCCACCTTATTGCTTGGGATAAGCTTTGTTGTCCCAAGGAAGAGGGTGGGCTGGGCTTTAGAGATCTTCATATGTTGAACAAAGCCCATATGATGAAGCTTGCTTGGTGTATGTTGTCCAATTCCAGCAAGTTATGGGCTAGAATTATGAAGGCTATATATGATTGTGGGACGCTAGAAACTCCCAACTTTGCTGCCAAAGCAAATGCTTCTACCACTCGGAAGGCCATTGTTAGTGCTTGGGAAAATGTGAGGAATAATATTATTTGGGTAATTAAAAGTGGTCAACAAGTTAAGTTTTGGAAAGACACTTGGATCCCGGGTTGTAGTGCTCTGATTAACATCCTGGGAGATAGAATTCTGGAAGCTGAACTAGATACTGTGTGGCTCAATATGCAGTTGGTGAAGTGTGGAATTGGAACTCTATTAAGAGAGTTATGCCTGAGGTTATCTGTGATAAAATAGCTGCCATAAGGCCGCCTTCAGCATGGGACAGTGATTTTCCGTGTTGGAAATCTACTTCAGATGGATCCTTTTCACTGAGGACTGCCTAAAACATTTTAAGGGCTCCTCATCTTGATTCAGATGACCTTAACCCCTTATTCAAGGAAGTTGGGAACTGGAAAGGGCCAAGCAGAGTCAAAGCTTTCTTATGGAAGATAGTGCATGCAAGACTAATGACTAATGATGAGAGGAGCATACATGGAATGATGACAGATAATACTTGTCCTAGGTGTCACAATGGTCCTGAGACTATAATGCATGTGCTTAGTGACTGTGAAGACATTCGGGATTGGTGGTCTAATATTATTGATCCTATGCAGTGGAGTAAGTTCTTCAGTATTTGATACTATGATTGGATTCATTGGAATTTATCTACCAGTGGTATTGGAAGGCACCATTTGGATTGGCATATCTTCTTTGGCCTTGCTGTGAGTGACCTTTGGAAAGATAAGAACTGTTGGAACCTAAACGATTGAGAAGTTTAGACCCTCATTAATTTTGATGATAACAAAGTATTCACTGTTGGAATCAAGAGGATTCAGAAACAATAACCCTTTAATTGTTTTGATGATAACAAAAGATTAAGAGAACAATTTATTCTCTAACATGGTTATAAGTGTGCAGAAAGTATTTATATTCGGAAAAATTCGTCAGAAGACTTAGTGAAATCTTGAATTTCACTGGAAAGCCCGCCTCGCTCTGGTTCTGGCACATAGAATCTGTTTGGTCAACGCCCGTGTAAGTCAACGACTCGTAGATCGATCTAAGAGACTACACTGTCAGTCAACGCCTGGGTGTAAGTCAACGACTACGGTAGATCGATCTAGAGACTACACTCTGTTTGGTCAACGCCCGTGTAAGTCAACGCCTGGGTAGATCAGTCTGAGACTACACTGCTTAGTCAACGCCTGGGTCTTGATCCAACACTCAACAGTTGTGTTATATGTGCTCCATGATGATAGACTTAGTGCTTTCCTACACGATTCTGTTATTTGATAGCCCATTAAATTCTACACACGAATCGGTGATCCGTGAAACTCATTCGATAGTAAAATTCAAGTACCTTGTTATACGAGGTATCTTTAGACAAGAAGAATGTCAAAGGATAATATCATCAAGGAAACTTGTGTCGTTGTCTATATTTTTGAAAAGCTCACTAAGGACAAAGATTCTTGACATTGTGTATAATACTCTGAGAATGCTTTTCGCCTTGAAAGCTTAATGATCTCCGCAAAGCCAGAAATTCAAGGATCTCAACTTTGACTTTGGACAAAATTTAGACAAAGAAATTGTGCGGATTAAAAAGAGACGCGTTGTCTAGACTTTTTCAACTTAGCTATATCCTACCTCATACATCAAGTAAAGAGACGGATTGAGATTTCAACAAACGATTTTCAACATTTGTTACGCAATCTAGCAACTTGAATATTTTTCCAGTAAAGGAGAGCATCAACATCTATCTTCAAACACTACCCAATCAAGACGGTGAAGCAATCAAGAATTCATCCAAGTCTCCAGATCGTTGAACAAGGCACTTTCTTGCTTATTCTTTCTTTTAAGAAAGTTATTTTGTGCTAAAAGTAGTTTCATTGTAAATTTTCTCCAAGAGAGTTATCTCTATATTGTTTCAAAACTCTTATTTGAACTGCATTTAGCTCAGCCTAGTGGTGTATACCTTAGAGGCTCAACTGCAGTAGTCGTTTCTAAGAAGTTGTGAGTATAGCATGGCGTAAATATACTCTCAAGTGTAATCGGTTGATTATAGTGAGAAATCCTTAGTGAGTGAAGCGGACTAGCGTAGCTATCGGGTGATAGTGAACTAGTATAAATCACTGTGTCTTTTTTCTTCTACTCTTTATTCCTTGCAGTTTATTCAATAGTTATTTTTCATAAACATTTGTATTTACAAAAGTTTTTAAAAAAACCCAATTCAAACCCCGCTTTCTTGTGTTTTGCCACGTTCAATTGAGTACCAGGCTCGGCTCTTGGTTGAGCACTTAACAGCAGGTGAGAGGAAAAGATCCTATACTATCCTATGGCAAGCAACAGCGAACCCTGGTGGTCATGTTAACCGCCCTTTGTTCAATGGATCTAACTATGACTCTGGAAAGATAAAGTGAAAACTTTTCAATCTCAACAGCTTTGAACTTTGGGATATGGTTCGGAAAGCTTGATGACTTGAACCGATTGACTCCAAAAGAAATCCTATTCCTAGGGAGTCTTGGACCGATGATCATAAAAGGAATATACCTTGCACCAAAAGCAAGATACTTTCTTGTATGTGCTATCTCTGAAAAGAGTATGAGAAATGTGGCAATATAAAGACCTTTGCTAAAGAAATTTGGGACTCACTGCTTTAGTTCTATGAGGTACTCTCCCATACAAGAAACCAAGGCTAATATCTTGGTTAGACAATATGAACTCTTCAAGATGGAAGAGGATGAAAGCATCGAAACTATGTTTGGAAGATTTCAAACATTAGTTCATGGCAGAAGGTTCTCAAGAAAAGCTATACCACCGCCACCATGTTAAGAAAATCTTGAGGAAGTCGCCAAAGAGATGGAGACCCAAAGTCACTTGCTATTCAAGAAGCCAAGGACTTGAATGAATTACGTCTTGAAGATCTCTTGAGTTCTCTAAGAGCTCACGAGCTTGAGCTTGATGAAGAAGAACCTCCCAAGAAAGCAAAGACCATTGCTCTCGAAACTTCAAACAAAGCATCTATCTTAAAGCTCTGCCAGTGAGCTTGAAGATCAGAAGCTTTATCCGATGAGAGTGATGAAGATATCGATGATGAAATCTCCCTTATTTCAAGGAAGATTCAGCGATGATGAAAAGCAAAGGAAGGTTCAGAAGAAGTTCCACAAAAGGACTCACCCGGAAAGACAAGATTCAAAGGAAAAGAAGGACTTCAAGGACAAGAGCCAAGTGACTTGCTATGAGTGCAAGAAGCCTGGTCACTACAAGTCCGAGTGCCTGCCAACTTGAGAAATCAAGGAAAGGTGGCTTCAAAGGCAAGAAGAAGAAAGGTCTCATGGCTACATGGATGATTGATTCATCATCTTACGAGGATGATGAGAGAACAAGCAAACATGGCTCTCATGGCTACCATAGGCTCAGGCAGGTGAAGAAGAAGATAAAGAGGTAGGATTCTAACACATCTTCTAATATTCAAATAGCTTTTGATGGTATCAAGATGAGTCCTCAAAGCTCAACAATGAGTACAAATCTTTGAAAAAGAAATTCTTAAAACTCTACAAGAATTTCAAATACTGAGGAGAATGAGAAACTCAAAACCTGAAAACCACCATTTGGTGAGTACTTGATTTTAACAAAGAAGAATAAGGTTGAATGCAACTCTTCAAAATATGAAGAGGATTTCAAAGATTTCTTCTTTGAATGTGTCACACCAAAGCAAACAAGCATCTATGATGCAGGAGTAAGTCAAAATGGTAAAAAGGGTCTTGGTTATAACTCAAGAACCAACTTTTCAAAACACCAATTTGAAAACCAAAGACTCCAACAATCACAAGGATCAAGCATTTACTTTTTCTGCACAAGAAAGGCACATTAGGAGTACTTGTTATGAACTAAAAACAAGAAGGACACGTCTCTAGGACTAACAAAGAGGACCCAAAAAGATTTGGGTACCTAAGGATAAAATTATATATGTTGCGATTTGCTTAGTTGAGTTACTACGATCCTGGTACTTGGGCGATGTTGGTGCTCACGCGTCACATGACGGAGAAAGGCGTATGTTCCAAGAACTCCATCATGAAGAAGGTGGAAATGTTGGTTTGGAGGAAATCGGAAAGGTAAAATCATTGGAAGTGGAAAAATTGGTAAGAGCTTCTTCCTTCCATTGATAATGTATTATTAGTGGATGGCTTGAAGCATAACCTACTAAGTATAAGTCAATTATGCGATAGTGGTTATGATGTTGCCTTTAATGACACATCATGTATGGTCAGCAAGAAAGATGGATCTATTCTTTTCAAGGCAAAGAGAAAAAATAATATTTACAAAATTAAACTTTCGAGTTGGCAAATCAAAATGTAAAATGTTTTTGTCAATTGATGAAGAGCAATGGACTTAGACAAGATCGGAGTCATGTACGACTGAGGTTAATCTCAAAGCTTAACAAGAAAGGACTTGTTAGAGGCCTACCAAATCTTAAGTATCAATCTGATGCTTTTTGTGAAGCATGTCAAAAAGGAAACAAACGAAATCTTCTTTTAATTCCAAAATATTGTTTCCACCTCAAGGCCACTGAGCTTTTACATTTAGATTTATTTGGACCAACGTAACTACCTCTCTGTCTGAAAGAAATATGGTCTAGTCATTGTCGATGACTATACTAGATGGACATGGGTAAAATTCTTAACCCACAAGGATGAGTCCTTTACAAAGTTTTCAGATTCTGCAAACAAGTGCAAAATGAAAAAGGCTTTTGTATTACTACTATTAGAAGTGATCATGGTGGTGAATTTGAAAATGAATTATTTCAAAAAATTTTGAAGAACATGGCATCTCTCACAATTTTTCATCCCCAGAACACCACAACAAAATGGTGTTGTAGGAAAAATAGATCTTTGCAAGAAATGGCGAACCATGATTCACTTAAACTAATGTTGCAAAGCACTTTTTGAAGCGATAAACACTTGCATGCTATATTCAAAATAGAATCTATATTAGACTATCTTGAATAAGACTCCTTATGAATTGTGGAAAGGAAGAAAACCCAACATTTCATATTTTCATCAATTTGGGTGTATTTGCTTTGTTCTCACACAAAGGACTAGGAAAATTTGATTCTAAATCACAAAGCTATCTTTTGGGATATTACGAACGCTTTAAAGCATACGAATATACAACAAAGAAACATTAATTGTTGATGAATCAATACATGTGAAATTTGATGATAAAGCGATAATGACATCGTCGAGCTAAATGAAGCTTTTGCGGCATTTACAAATTCCTTGTAAGGAAACAAAAGCGAGATGTCACAGTCTTGACTATCATGATGATGTCTCCGGTGTCGACTCCTGGTGAAAAAGGAATATCCATAATGCATGGAAGTTCAAACCCGATCACCCAAAGGACCAAAATAATTGGTGAACCGAGTGATAGAGTTAGAACAAGATCTTCTCTTAGAGATCATGCTTGATTTGGCACTCTATCGGAGATAGAGCCAAAATCTATTGATGAAGCTCTAGCGATGATGGATGGATTATTGCTATGCAAGAAGAGCTCAATCAATTTCGGAGGAATGATGTGTGGAAGCTTGTGCCTCCTCCGCAGAATAAGCTAGCAATTGGAACCAGTGGGTCTTGAAAACAAATCCTTGATGAAGATGGTAAAAGTGGTAAGAAACAAGGCTAGACTTGTTGCTCAAGGGTATTCACAAGAGAGGAAGGTATTGACTACCTTTCGAAACTTTCGCTCCCGTAGCTAGACTTGAAGCCATTAGAATTTTGTTGTCATTTCGCACATCATGGCATTACTTTGTACCAAATGGATGTAAAAGTGCATTTTTAAATGGTTTCATAAATGAGGAAGTGTTTGTGAAACAACCACAGTTTGAAGATACTGAGTTTCCTGAACATGTCTTCAAACTTAAAAAGGCACTTTATGGTCTTAAACAAGCTCCTAGAGCCTGCATGCATGATTAAGTTCCTTTTTAATGTCAAAATGATTTTGAAAGAGGGAATTGGACATCTACTCTATTTAGAAAATCATCTAAAAGCATTTCATTATAGTTCAAATATATGTGGATGACATTATCTTTGGTGCTACTAATGAGTCTCTTTGTAAGGAGTTTTCTAAGCTTATGCAGCAATTTGAGATTTAGGTATGATGGGAGAATTAAAATTCTTCCTTGGTATTCAAATCAAGCAATGTCAAGATGGAACTTATATTCATGGACTAAATATGTGAAAGAACTCTTTGAAGGTTCAAGCTAGAGGAAACCAAACCTATGAGCACACCAATGCATCCAACATGTGCTCTTGGCAAAGATGAATCAAGTAAAAAGGTAGACGAAAGGTATATAGAGGTATGATTGGTTCACTCCTTATATCACAACCTCAAGGCACTGGATATTATGTTTAGTGTGTGCTTATGTGCAAGATTTCAATCGATCCTAGAGAATCTCACTTAATCCGCGTTAAAAGGATATTTAGGTATCTTAAAGGAACTACTAATCTTGCTTTGCTTTATAAGAACTCAGATAATTACAAGTTAGAGTTCTCGTGATGTCACTTTCTTTGAGAGCAATTGAAGGAAAAGCACAAGTGGTGGTCGCCAATTTCTTGGAGCAAATCTTGTCTCTTGGTCCAAGTGAAAGACAAAGCACAATTGCACTATCCACAAGCAGTACATATCACGTGTCGTAGCTCACAACTACTTTGGATGAAGTATCAACTTGAGGACTATCGACAAAGAGAGTAAAATCCCTATATCTTTGTGATAATACTTTATATATGCTTGACTAAAAACCCTATTTTGCATTCTCGAGCCAAACATGTGAAATTAAACATCATTTTATTAGAGACTATGTTAGAAAGTGATTCTTGAAATTAAATTTATCGATCCACCATCAACGGGCGACATCTTTACAAAACCCCTCGAAGATAGATTCAACTTTATAAAGAAAGAACTTGAATTTCCTTCTTATAAAGGAATAGGTGTTTGATTTGAATTTAGTTGACTCTGTTTGACTAAGTTGACTCGCTTGAATTTAGTTGACTCTGTTTGACTAAGTTGACTCTGTTTGAATTTAGTTGACTCGTTTGACTAAGTTGACTCTGTTTGAATTTAGTTGACTCTGTTTGACCAAGTTGACTCTGTTTGAATTTAGTTGACTCTGTTGACTAAGTTGATTGTTTAAATATAGTTGACTCTTGACTATGTTGACTACTCTGTTTGAATAAAGTCGACTGCATTTGATGTGTTTGACTTATTGACTACCGTGAGTGTGTTGGCTATGTCGTAGTTAAATCTGTTGATTCCGCTGATTATCTTATCTCGTTATATTCTTTTCATTAACCGCTCAGATATGATCATTCAGCATTGTCTCTCGGGAATCTTAAGTACACGTGTCTCTCGAGTAGTTGCCGATGAGTGACATTTGCTTTTCTTGAGTCATAATTGATTGTCTTCGCAATGGACGCTTTATCAAGCGCCTTTTCAATTTTGGATTACTCTTTTGGAAAAGACAAATTTATTTTAATTCATTTTAAACTGCGTATGGTGCTTAAACTTCTCGAACACGCTATTACCCACTCACTCATCACTCACTACCCACTCTATCTCTCAAAGAGAAGTCTACATTTCGGTAACCCTAAACCCCTTTCATCTTTGCACTCTGTGTTTCTCCGATTTCAACAATGGTCGCTCCACAAGTAACGCTGAAAATCTTCAAACCTCGGACCTCAAAGTCGTTGGTGGAACACGGCGGTTCGAGGATACGGCAAATGAAGGATAATCGACTTGAGTGATTTCATCGACATGGGGATAATGGATTTCTTCTACGCACTGACTCGGCCCTGAGAATCAGTGAAGGAGTTCGGACTTATGCTTGGAGTAAAGATAAGACCATTCCCGAGTCATGTTCAAGGCAGCGCATTGGTCACTCAGGACCTAATTCTTGAAATCACCCATTGCCCCTAATGATGGGCGGTTGAAACCGTTGGGAAAAGGATGCCGTGGTCGGGATGTCGTGAATGAAACCATCTATGAGAAGCAGGAGGGACCAAGGCAGCCGACATGAAGAATAGGTTTGAATCGCTCGTAATCATCATGAACTGCCAGCTGTGTAATCTGCTGCGTGGATCTGTCAAGATACCCTACAAGTTCATAATGTGGAATTATGAACTCAAAGCAAAATCAACCTTCCATGATAATTTTGAACATCCTGCGAAGAGACTTAATGTACTCCGAGAAAAGGGAAATATATGAATATCCCTTATGGAAAGTCATTGTCGACAATTATGGAGAACTCAGGTCTTATAAATCTTCTTCAAGGTCTCAACACCTTGGAGGCGAGGGCTGCCCTGAAACGATGGTGATTCTATTCTCTTCTTGAATGATCTAAGGAGAATGGACTCCTTTCCGAAGGTTATTCTTTTAATTCAAAGAGGTGAAGAAGGAGCAAGGAAGAAAAGTTGTGAAGAAGGGAAGAAGATTGTGGTGGACTCGTGTCTCTCTCTTGGACCAACCAGGAAAGGGTCACTCCGACGTGCATTCACATTGCCTCGTAATCCCCTGTCACTCGCTCTCCCCGTGAGACTCTACATGCATGCTCCTGCTATGCTTACAGAGGGGAAGAAGAAGAGAAGAAAGCGGAGATTGATCAAATGATAAAGGAAAGGTTAGAGAAACACGACTATATCATGAAGCAAGCTTGTCAGGCTCAGGATAAGTGAAACCTTTGCACCTCCAGAACAGGCTCCTACCTCCGACCACAGAGTGGCTATTCCGAGCCCGCCTGCTGATCCCGCTTCGAAGCCACCCCTGAAAAAGGATACACAAGGTCGGGTGATGCCCCCGCTGCAAAGGAAGAAGGCGCACTGATAAGGTAGCTTGATTTATATGATACTACTTATCAACTGGTTCCTGCTGTTTCTACTGTTGAACCCTCCATCACAATCCTTGCCCAAACCTAAACCCCAACTGCCTCGCACCCAACCAACACCTACCGAAAAAGCGCTTTGCCGCCTTTTACCCTCGCACTCATCTTTCATCCGATGAAGATGATGTTGTCCTCGAGGACTAGACAAAGACCGACCCGCAGGTTCAAATTCCCTATATTGAACGCTTTAGCCTCTTTACCCCAGTTCCACTATACCTCAAACCCAAACACCTTCACCACCTAAATCACCATCCAGCCCAGCCTCACCTAGAACCGCCTTCCCTTTCACCGACAAACTGAATTCAACATACCACGTGAGACTGAGTCCATTCGAGGAACACTGAATGAGTCGAGGTTCAAGAGTCTTCATCTCTTGAATCCGCAATATGGTTGTGTGTGAACTCAACCTCTTCGCATGTTGCAACCTCTCCTGACACCTCTTTCGGGACTTCCATAATGGTACCCTTCATGTCTCAACCGCTCTCTCCTCCAAATTCTCCTGCTCCGGAAGGAACCGAGAATCTGTTGTAGAACTCCCTGGGGATGATCTTTGATGATCTCTCTGCCGAGCCTCTGCCACTTCTTCTCACCACTTGCACCCCTGGACCTCTCGAGCCTGGTCTTCGGAACCAAGAATTGTGCCCAACGTTCTTCCCAATTTAATTGGTAGCATTGAGTACTTCAAAGCCGAAGATTCAGGAATCTCGTTTCGGGTTTCCTTGGAAACGATGATTTGATGAAGTAATCAATGATCTTGTCAAGAAGATCGGGTATGAGAACCTGGGTGTCCGTGGAACACTTGGTTTGACAAGCACAAAGAGCAAAGAAGAAAGAAATGCGAGATGGTACGCCACTGACATGAGAGTTCCTCCAGAGTAAGAGTCACCGCGGTTTGGGAACCGTAACTCGCACCTCCTCCTCGTCCTCCTACTCTCCAAGAGAACCCTCAGAACTCCACCACCGCACACAATGCTATGGTTGCATCTACTGGATCGGCTTCACACGATACAGTCAATCAGAGTGTGCTAAAAGAAGTTTTTGATAGCCGTCAAGAAAACAGCTGATTGAAGATTTATGGAATCTACTGATCAAAGGCTGGAAGCCTCAGAAAAGAAGCAAGATTTGATGACTACTCTGCTGCGGCAAATTTTGGAGAGGATGGAGCAACCCTAGAAAACCTTAGGATTTTTTTTTTCTTTTGATAGATTTGCTTTGAGTTTGTTTTGTTCACTCTGTTTTATTTCTAATGAAATTTATGACACTCAAGTTTCTCTTTATCTTTCTTTATCTTTGCTTTGACTGTGATGTTCTTTATTTCTGTCTTGATCTTTTGTCCGATGACAAAAGGGGAGAAAGAATATAGAGAGTATAAAGCAATTGATGAACCTAGTGTATCAACTGAGTGTCATCATGCATACATTATGTTCGATTAATATATTCTGTATGCTCAAACTTATATGTCAGAATATCTCGTATGCTCTGTTACACTTTAGAAATATTTATATATGCTTAATTGAGGGGAGCCTCTGAAATCATCCGAATAAATATTTTTTTAAAGAAAAAGTGTTCATCAATATATGTATTTGTCATCATCAAAGGGGAGATTGCTTGGAATCAAGAGGATTCGTAAAACAATAACCCTTTAATTGTTTTGATGATAACAAAAGATTAAGAGAACAATTTATTCTCTAACATGGTTATAATGTGCGAAAGTATTTATATTCTAAAATTCTGGCTCAAGACTTAGTGAAATCTTGAATTTCACCTGAAAGCCCATTCTGGCTCTGCCCTCGCACATAGAATGTTTGGTCAACGCTACGTGTAAGTCAACGACTGGTAGATCACTAAAGACTACACTGTTTGGTCAGCGCCCGGTGTAAGTCAACGACTGCGGTAGATCAGTCTAAGAGACTACACTCTGTTTGGTCCAACGCTCCTGTAAGTCAACGCTCACGGTAGACGTCTAAGAGACTACACTGCTTAGTCAACGCTCTGGTCTTCACCAACACTCAAGTTGTGTTATATGTGCTCCATGATAGACTTAGTGCTTTCCTACACGATTCTGTTATTTGATAGCCCATTAAATTCTACACACAAGAATCTGGTGATCTGTGAAACTCAGTTCTGATAGTAAAATTCAAGTACCTTGTTATACGAGGTATCTTTAGACAAGAAGAATGTCAAAGGATAATATCATCAAGGAAACTTGTGTGAAGTGTCTATATTTTTGAAAAGCTCACTTTAAGGACAAAGTTCTTGGACATCATTGTGTATAATACTCAGAATGCTTTCGTCTTGAAAGCGACGTATCCTCGCAGTCAAATTCAAGGATCCGAACTTTGACTGGACAAAATTTAGACAAAAGAAAGCGTTAATGCGGACAAAAAGAGACGTTGTGTCACAACGGCACTTTTTCAACCCTAGCTATATATCCTACCTCATACACCGAGTAAAGCCAGTTGAGATTGACGAGATTTCAATAAACGATTTTCAACATCACAGTGTAATCTAGCAACTTGAATATTTTTACGAGTAGAGAGCATCAACATCTATCTTCTCAAACACTACCCAATCAAGAGACAAGGAGCAATCAAGAATTCATCCAAGTCTCTCGAGATCGTTGAACAAGGCACTTATCGCTTTATTCTTTCTTTTAAGAAAGTTATTTTGTGCTAAAAGTAGTTTCATTGTAAATTCTCTCTCAAGAGAGTTATCTATATTGTTTCAAAAACTCTTATTTGAATCAGACTTAGCCCAAAGAGGTGTATACCTGTAGAAAGGCTCAGTATGCATGAGTCGTTTCTAAGAAGTCATGAGTATAGCCCATTAGCGTAAATATACTCTCAAGTGTAATCGGCTGATTATAGTGGAGAAATCCTTCGTGAGTGAAGGGACTAGACGTAGTTTATCGGTGATAGTGAACTAGTATAAATCACTGTGTCTTTTTCTTCTCTCTCTTTATTCCTCACAGCTTTATTGATAGTTATTTTTCATAAACATTTGTATTTGCGAAAAAGTTTTTTAAAAAAACCCAATTCAAACCCCCCCCCCCTTTCTTGTGTTTTGCCACGTTCATTCACAAGAGAACAATTTATGTTCTAACAATTCTTGAAGTGTGCAGATACTAATAATACACATATTCTAAGCCACTCAAGCAAGAAGAAAGTAATTCTCAAGAGAAGGATACATTCCATGTGTCAGCATCCGGCTCATCCTTGTGAGCGTCTGGAATTTTCTCTCTATGACACAAAGCTTATGCAATTGCTACGAGCGTCCGAACTTCCGATTCTGAGCGAGCATCTGAACTACATTTCAAATCACGTGTTAGTCACGTTGCTGCTCTACCTCTCAGAAGTTTCTGGAACGGATTTCAAAATTGATTCTGAGCGCTAAAATTGTTGTACGAGGTATCAAAGGTGGCACCTTTAGCTACAAGACAAAAATCGTACAAGCAAGGTAGTACAAAAACGGTAATATGTACTACTGGGATATTCTCTGCAAAGCAAGAAAGAGACAGCGTTTTGAATTTACCTAACTCAATGGAAAGGAGCCATTTTTTACCGTAACGGTAATATCCTTGGAATTCCTATATACCTTATGGTATCCATTGAAGAAGCAACGGACTTCCTGTGAAAAAGCTTGCTGAAATTCTGCTGAAATATTACCTCATTTACTGAGAACAAGCACTGCTTCTGTGAGCAACCAAGTCTCGTGCTAAGTTTCTGGACTACAAGAACTGAACTCAGCGTCCGACCCTTTCTTTAAGAAAGTTTTTCTATAGTTGAGCTTAATCTTTTATCCTCTCTGTGAGAGTTATTTTTAACTGTACTTCAACTCACTTGTAAAAGTTTGTCTTGGCCTAGTTAAAATTTGTATCCTCAAAGGCTCATTGTCTTGAGTCATTTTGAGAAGTCGAGAGTATTGTCAAGTTGTGTGATAGAATACTCTTGAGGAAATTGTAATCAGATTGATTATAGTGGAAAATCCTTCAGGAACGAAGGGACTAGACGTAGCTACCAGTTTGGTAGTGAACTAGTATAAATTTCTGTGTCTCCTGCTTTACTGCTTTCTATTCATTTCCATCTTGTTGTGTTAAAAACAAGTTTTATCAAACTGCTTTTTCCAGCGTCCGATTATTCCCAGCATCCGATAAACAAACAGTTTTGAAAAACTTGTGTTCTAAAGTGTTTCTAACTTAAAGTTTGCGAAAAGTTTTTAACACAATTCAACCCCCCCTTCTTGTGTTCACGTTCAGTTGGTATCAGAGCTCGGCCTCTTGGTTGAGCACTTAACAGTGTCAAGAGAAAAGATCCTATATTGTGAACATGTCTACTGAAGGTGGTCATATGAGCGAATCTCCTCTATTCAATGGAGAAACATTTGATTATTGGAAAGATAAGATGAAAGCATTCCTTGAGGCACAAAGTCTTGATTTGTGGGATATAGTTGAAAGCGGATACATTCTTCCCGCTAATGCCCTTGGTGTTGCAATACCTAGGGAAAAGCCAGTCCGATGATCAAAAAGAGATATCAAACTAATCGTAGGGCGGATTTATTCTCATCTGTGCGATGACAGAAAGAGAATATGATAAATGTGGTAAATTTGATCTTGCCAAAGAAATGCAGGATTCTCTTGTGTTATCTTATGAGGTTACGCCAAGTAAGAGAAACAAAAGCTAGCATGATGGTACGCCAAGATGAGCTATTCAGAATGGAAGATGGAGAGAACATTGAAACTATGTTTGGAAGGTTCCAAACACTTGTTCATGGGTTGCAGGCCCTTGGAAAAAGTTATACTACACCTGATCACGTGAGAAAGATCTTGAGAAGCTTGACTAAGCAGTGGAGACCCAAAGTCACTGCTATTCAAGAAGCAAAAGATCTAAATGTTCTTCGGCTTGAAGATCTTATGAGTTCTTTGAAAGCTCATGAACTTGAGCTAAATGAAGAAGAACCTACCAAGAAGAGTAAGTCTATTGTTTTAAAAGCTAATCAACATAAACCTAGTACTTCTAAAGCTTTTCAGGCTGAAGAAGAAGAATCAGATGATGAAGCTTCAGACGGAGACTCTGATGGATCAGACGATGAGCTAGCATTCATATCTAAGAAGATCCAGAGAATGTGGAAGAAAAGAAACTTTAGAAGGAAGTTTCAGAAGAAAGATTCAAAGGACAAGAAGGAGAGCAAAGACAAGGACAAAGCCCAAGTCATTTGCTATGAATGTAAAAGCCTGGATATTTCAAATCCGAGTGTCCTAATCTTAAAGAAAAGCCCACAAGAAGCTCCTTCAAGAAAAAGAAGAAAGGTCTCATGGCAACATGGGAAGATCTTGACTTATCTTCCTCTGAGGAAGATAAAGAAGAAGCTCACATTGCCCTCATGGCAGACACTGACATTGAGTCAGAAGAAGATGTTGAAGAGGTAATAGTATATGATTCCTACTCTGAACTTCAACTTGCTTTTGATGATCTTCTTAAGGACTCTGCCACTCTCTCCACTGAGTATAAGAATTTGAAAAAGAAATTTTTAAAATTATCACAAGATTTTCATTCCTTACGCAATGAAAACTCTGTAGGGAAATAGCGCAATAACAGAGATTAAAAAACGCAGCGGAAATTTAAACTTTCCCTTCCATGGATCCTTGCGAATGGTCATGACTCAGGGTTATATGAATTACCTCTTGTAGCGCAGATCGTTTGCAGACGAAAATTGGAATCGAGCACGAGCGTCGCACAGAAAACAACGCCTCTACGTAGTCCACACGAACAGCCTTCGAATGGGAGCGGTCTCCGTCACAGTGCTAGCTGACGTACGGAACCAGTCACGATGCAAGTCACGATCTTTGAAACGGCTAGGGTTTTAATTCCTTGTTTTGACTTCAGTCTTAACGAGTCTATTTATAGACTTCACTTAAGACTCCACCTAGCGCATCGTAGCTTACCGTGGTGCTTTCAGCACCGTAACTTATCGTGTTCTGCGTCTTTCTTGACTGTATTTGGTGCATCGTAAGAATGCACCACCGAATAAAATGAGTCTCACTCATTTATTTAATCTCCCATTAGCCTTGTTCTCATGTGTGTGACCTGTAGGTTCCGTAACGTTGGCAATAATATTAAATCACTATTTAATATTATAAGCGATGAGCGGTGTCTAGCAACACATCATCGCTACCCAAGTAACGAGAATGTCGGTGTTGTGGCGTAACCTTTCCGTGATAATGATCATGTGTATAATTACCCTTTTGCCCTTATATCTATATTGAACACAAGGCATAGTATGTGTCACCCTTGTATAGTTCAATATTATATTCCTTGATGCCCGAGTAGACTTAGTAACAACAAATAAGATCAATATCTCATATTGACTTATTTCAGCATGGCCATGCATTTCTGATCATACTCTATCAAGGGGCCCACAGATATTACTCTGTTATGTAGGAGGGGCAAATCCCATCTAGGTCACTCATGTCTCTTTGCATGACTCGTTGAGTGCCCGATTAGCAGACTTTATAATTGTCTGTTCTGCATAATGTTTGACGGCAATAAAACACCCAACTCCTCATGTAGGGACCATAGTGGTTTCAGTCCGAGGGTGGCATACACCACTATCACTATGAGAATAACTCATGACACTTACATAACACACTATGTAGTATTCTCATGGCGGGTCAATCCAATACACAATTACCCTAACGTGTACCTATGTGGTGACTTGATATCTCATATCTATAACCTGTGAGATGAGGTTATCAGTCCACCCACATAATAGTCTTGATGCATTATTATTGTCCTTAATAATAATAATACTCGACTACGGATATTTAGAGTAAGTTCTTTAGTATCTCACAACTGAGTCGTCTACTCGATGTTCTATTGAAAACAAACTTTTACTCAAGGACTTTATTACGTTGAAACAAACATAATAACTGAAAATGCCTCATATAATAAATAAATGACATGATACAAAATATAAGTCCAAAGGAAAAACATTGGCCTCTAGGGCTTACACCAACAAACTCTGTACTCAATGAAGAGAACCAGAAGCTGAAAAATGAAAATCAGCGTCTGGTGGATAACCAGCGTCTGGAAGCTAACAAGCAACCAGAAGCTGAGAGCTCTCAAGCTAAGAGTTCTGTAGTTACTGACGATCTAATCGCAAATCAAATGACTATGAACAAGCATTTCAAAAGTTTCTTGCAGAGAGTGTAACTCGAAGCAAGCAAGCTTTAATGATCTGGGGTGTCAGTAAAACGACAACTCATGGTCTTGGCTATATACCAGATGAAACCCTTTTGGAAAATAATTCAAAGATCGATAAATCCCATAGTCATAGTAAATGCTTACATTGTACTTACTGCAATAAATCTGGTCATTTGAAAAGTTCATGTAATGTCTTTAAAACTAAGAAGGATAAGCCTCCTTCAAGAACTAACAAGAAAGGACCCAAACAGATATGGGTACCTAAAGATAAAATAGTCTATGTTGCAGACATGCTTAGCAACAAAGTCAACACACCAGTCTTGGTACTTAGACAGTGGATGCTCGCGTCACATGACGGGAGAAAAGCATATGTTCCAAGAACTAAGACCTAGAGAAGCTGGATTCGTTGGTTTCGGAGGAAACCAGAAAGGTAAAATAGTTGGAATTGGTTGCATAGGTAAAGGCTCTCTTCCTTCTATTGATAATGTTTTATATGTTGAAGGACTGAAACATAATCTATTGAGCATAAGTCAATTATGTGACAATGGTTATGAAGTCATCTTTAAAGAAACTGGATGTTTAGTAACAAGCAAAAACGATGGATCTATATTCTTTACAGCAAAGAGGAAACAAAATGTTTATAAAGTTGATCTTTCTGAACTTGAAAAACAAGATGTCAAGTGTCTTATATCTGTTGAAGATGAGCAATGGATTTGGCACAAAAGATTAGGTCATGCCAACTTGAGGTTAATCTCAAAATTAAACAAGCACAATCTTGTTAAAGGCTTACCAAATCTTAAGTACAAATCTGATGCCCTTTGTGAAGCTTGTCAAAAAGGAAAACAAGTTAAAACTTCCTTTCATTTAAAAAATGTTGTTTCAACGTCTAGACCACTTGAACTTTTACATCTTGATCTTTTTGGTCCCACAAGGACAGCCTCTTTAACTGGAAAGAAATATGGTTTAGTCATTGTTGATGATTTTACTAGATGGACATGGGTTAAATTCCTTGCCCACAAGGATGAGTCTTTTAAAGTATTTACTGTTTTCTGCAAATCAGTTTAAAATGAAAAAGGCATTTGTATTTCTTCTATTAGAAGTGATCATGGGGGAGAATTTGAAAATGAGAACTTTCAAAAAATTTGTGAAGAAAATGGCATCTCCCACAATTTCTCCTCTCCTAGAACACCTCAATAAAATGGTGTTGTAGAAAGGAAAAATAGGTCCCTCTAGGAAATGGCCAGGACCATGATCAATGAAGCTGATATTGCAAAACATTTTTGGGCAGAAGCAGTAAACACAGCGTGTTATATTCAAAATAGAATTTATATAAGACCTATTTTGAAAAAGACTCCTTATGAATTGTGGAAAGGAAGACAACCAAACATTTCTTACTTTCATCCTTTTGGTTGTATTTGTTATATCCTGAATACTAAAGATCAGCTTGGTAAGTTTGATTCCAAGGCTGACAAAGGAATCTTTTTAGGATACTCTGAAAGATCTAAAGCTTTTAGAATATACAACAAAGAAACTTTGACAGTTGAAGAGTCCATTCATGTCAAGTTTGATGATAAGAAGCCTGACACTGCAATGTCAGAGCTAGACGAGTTATTTTCAGATTTAAACCTTGGTGACAAGTCAGACGGTGAACATACATCTTCATCATCTGGTGGTGACAAGACGATGAATTCTACTCAAGCGGAAGCTGAAGCAAGAAAATGCTGGAAGTACAAAACCAATCATCCAAAAGATCAAATCATAGGAGAACCTGGTGACAAAGTACGAACCAGATCCTCTTTCAAGGAATATGCTGATTTTGCACTTCTCTCTGAGATGGAACCTAAGACGATTGATCAAGCATTGGAAGATGAAGGGTGGATTCTAGCAATGCAAGATGAGTTAAATCAGTTCCAAAGGAATGATGTCTGGAAGCTAGTCACTCTACCAGAAGATAAGCAAGCTATAGGTACTAAATGGGTATTCAGAAATAAGCTTGATGAAGACGGTAAAGTTGTGAGAAATAAAGCAAGGTTAGTTGCTCAAGGCTACTCACAAGAAGAATGTATTGATTTCACTGAAACTTTTGCACCTGTTGCAAGATTAGAAGCTATTCGCATTTTACTTTCATTTGCAGCACATCATGAGATAACTTTATATCAAATGGATGTGAAAAGTGCTTTTCTAAATGGTTTTATAACTGAGGAAGTTTATGTTAAACAACCTCCTGACTTTGAAGATATTGAATTTCCAGAACATGTTTTTAAACTTAAAAAGGCACTATATGGTCTTAAACAAGCTCCCAGAGCATGGTATGATAGACTAAGTTCCTTTTTAATGGAAAATGGATTTACAAGAGGTTTAGTTGACACTACTCTTTTCAGAAAAACCTCAAACAAGCATTTCATACTTGTTCAAATATATGTTGATGATATTATTTTTGGAGCCACTAATGAAAGTCTTTGCAAAGAATTTTCTAAGCTTATGCAGGCTGAATTTGAGATGAGCATGATGAGAGAATTAAAGTTCTTCCTTGGAATACAAATCAAGCAATGCAGTGATGGTATTTATATTCATCAAAGCAAATACATCAAAGAATTATTGAAGAAATTCAAGATGCTGGAGTGCAAGCCTATGTGTACACCTATGCATCCTACCTGCACTCTTAGTAAAGATGAAATTGGTAAGAAGGTAGATCAGAAACTATACAGAGGTATGATTGGATCTCTACTTTATCTTACGACTTCAAGACCTGATATTATGTTCAATCTGCTGTGTGCTAGGTTTCAATCAGATCCTAGAGAATCACACCTAAGTGCAGTTAAAAGAATATTTAGATATTTGCAAGGAACTACTAATCTTGGTTTGCTTTATAAGAAATCAAAAGATTACAAATTAGTAGGTTTTTGTGATGCTGACTTTCTTTGGAGATCGAATTGAAAGAAAGAGCACAAGTGAAGGCCGCCAATTTCTTGGAGCTAATCTTGTGTCTTGGTCAAGCAAAGGCAAAGCACAATAGCACTCTCAACAAAGAAGCTAAATACATCTCGAAGAAGTTGCGCTTCTCAACTTCGTGGATGAAGTATCAACTTGAAGACTACTTGATAAAAGAGAGTAACATACCTATCTTACGTGATAATACATCCGCCATATGTCTTACTAAAAATCCTATATTGCATTCTAGAGCAAAGCACATTGAGATTAAGCATCATTTTATAAGAGACTATGTTCAAGGGTATTTTAGAAATAAAATTTGTAGACACCGATCATCGATTGGTGACATATTTACAAAACCCCTTCTTTGAAGATAGATTCAATTTTATAAGAAGAAATTTAAACTTTCATCTTATAGAAGAATGATTAATCTCAGCGTCTGATAATAATCTAAATCTCAGCATCTGATATGACATAAGCATGTATGTGCATCAGCATCTTATTTGTCATATGTATCATAACTCATCATCCGGTAAGTCGGTTGCGTGTGTCCGAGCACACCCACACGTGTCACACGTGTTAAGGATTCAAGCGTCTCATCATATCTACCGAGTCATGATTATTTACGTTTTCAATAAAATCTTTTACTTTTATTTTGGCGTCCGCATTTAATGAAAAAGCGAATCTTTATTTTCTTTTCTTTTTGATTTATTTTTATAAGAGAATACGAAGCGATATTTTGAAAAATAACTGTACCATTCTCCTTTAACTTTCCCACTACTCCACATTTTTCGCTCCACTCTTTGTTTTTTGCAAAACTGTACCCGTTCTCTTTTTCTCTCTATCTCTGTGTGTGTGTGTTTAAACCCTAAAACCTCCATCACCTCCATCTCTCAACTGCAATCATGGCTGGAGTAACAACTTCTGAATATACAGCTATCTACGACACCATGACTGAAGGAAAAGTCTTGTTAGAAAATCGAGTTGATTTGGAAAACTTCAAGCTCTATGGCTTCGACTTCTACAATGGGTTCAAGGCAATGGGCTGGGAACAGTATTTCTTCTGGAACCCGGTTGAGGTTCTGGTGACTGCGATTAAAGAATTTTGGGGTAATGTTCGGTTACACAAAGGTGGCATCTTTGAAGGAACAGTGAAAGGATTCAAGTTTGTTTTTAGCATCAAAAATATCTCTGAAGTTACTGGGTGTCTGTGTGAAGGCATCGTCTTCTATTCAGAATGGGCTGACGCATTTCATGGGATTGAGAAGGTCAATAATGATTTGTTTGAGAACTACAAGCAGCTGAAAGAATCTGGTGAAACACCTACTGCCAAGAATCTGAAAAGTCATTTCAGAGTTCTTCATAAGATAATCACCAAGAGCGTCTTGTTGAAGGCTGGCTCTAGTGACATTGTCAACTACGAACAGAAATTCATCATGAGACACTTCATGGCTGGAAACAAGGTGAACCTGCCAAGGTTAATCTACAACAACCTGCTTAATGCACTGGTTAACTCAAGAAAAGGTGTTGCTGACAAGAAGAACACCTACAAGTTCATTCCTTATGGTGTCCTGCTCACCAAAATGATGATCAAGAATCTGGTCATAAACAAGCTGACAGCTTTACCAGATCAAGAGAAGGCAAAGTATTTTGGTGCTGATAATATTGTGATTCCTGACACTTTTGGAGTCAACAGCTGGTAAGAATGAAATTGCTCACTGGGTCTATGATCAAGAAGGTGAAAGTTGAGCAACAGGAAGAGGAAGGTGAAAGAAAACCACCGAAGCTCAAAGCCTGGTGAGAAAAGACTCTTGAGTCTCCTTCACGAGAGACCAGAAGAACAAAGCGAAGGTGGCTCCTGCACCTCTTTGTTGAAGAACCGTAAGATGAGGACAGAGTTCCCATCGGTCGAGTTACGAGAAAAAGGAGCAAGCTGGCGAGAAGCAAGTCTCAGATCCTGGTCAACGAAGAAGGATATTCAAGATCCGCCTCCAGCCATCGCCCCAGACGGTGAAGAGATCGGTCGAGCATTCTCAACCTGAACCAAAGGTACAATTCTCCTGATGAATCAGACTGCTTTTGCATCCGATACTATTCCTGCTCCACCAATATCCGTTGAACAACCACCAAACACTCAAACCCGTGTACGAGAAAACCTCCATAACTCCCACACACCTTACCCAAACACAAACCAATTCACTCACTATCTCATCACCTCAAACCTCCACATATAACTCCCTCACTTAATACATTTCCAAGCTTCATTCTCATCCTTTTAACCTCCTTTTCAAAACACCTCCCATTAATCCCTTCAAACCCTACTCACCAAAAGCCTACAAAATCACCAAAGCCACTCCCACCTTACTTACCCTTACCATTAAACCCACAGACGCTGGTGGAAAGAAACATATCTCATACAAACCACGGTTTGTCAAGTATGAGATATATAACAGCATCTACAACCATCCCTCCACCTGGCATTTAAAAACCTTCACCTCTGGAGCTGCCAGATTGGAAATTGCTGCTCCAATAAGTGCAACCTTCAAGGATGGGGAAGACCACGTCCAAATGTCTTTCAAAGGAAGGTTGAGACCAGCATCCGGAAGTAGAGCAATTCCCTTCTCTGTTGATCTTCCTAGATCCCTACCACAGTCTGAACCGCTCACATTGGAAGAATGTGGAAGGTGGATCACAGATGAAGAAGCTGTCTTCATGGCACATTGTCTTGAGCAGAAAAGGCTTGAAGTCATAAGTCAATATCGAGACCCATCACCTGCATCTGTTAAGATAGTACCAGATAGACAAAGGTGGCTACCTTGGTCTATCCCTGGGAAAAGGAAGGAACCTGCTCCGGGCAAGCAACTTTTCAGCAAGATCGGGCTAAAGGAATATGAGAAGGCACCTACAAAGTACAATATTAAGGATTTCTCTCAGCTTCCGATTGCCAAGATCTCTGAGGATCATGCCAGAAGGTTTTACCTGACTTCTCTGAAGAAAGATGAATGGAGAAATGGCTCCTCAAACTGCTGCAATGCTGAAAAAGCCACTATTTCAACTGTTGGGACAATCAGCAGAGTTACTGACATCAATCTCAGAACAGTATTCTTCGATGATATGTTCAGATGCTCAGTAATCAGACCCTTGGATTGCATGAAGATTTATGACCAATGGGCTGCTGTGACCAAGCACTTCGACATTGGGTTTACATGGAGTCAATGGTCTGAATCGTGGAAAGCCAAAGCCATATTACCATGCCTCGACCCCCTAGTGCTAGAAGAATATGACAGGGAAAATTTGAGAAGAATTTACCTGGCAGAAAATGAAGCACTCTCCTTCACCTGTGAAGCATTGAGTGTCTTTATCAGAAATTTATGGGGAGAAGACGCTGGAAATAGGTTTGACTCTTACACAGCTGATGTTATTCGTCACAGAGAAACCATCTTCATGCATTTGCTATATCCAGAAGATGTGAAGCATCAATGGAAGATTCAGACAGAATTAGAGCTCAGAAGACTCGGAAATTTCATCAAATGGGTTATACCAAATGATGCATTCTTCTTGAGAGCTCAAAGGAAGAAGGATTTGAGACTGAAGTTATCCAACTGGGTGCTAGCAGAGCATTAGAAGATGAAGTCTGCATCTGTACCAGAAGCTAGACCTTCTACTTCTTCTTCTGCAATGGAGATGGTCACCATTCCCAAAGCAGAATTTGAAGAAATGAAGGCTACAAACTTGAAGGTTACTCAGCTGGAGACTGCACTGAAGTTACTCTATGAACGTCTCAATATCCCACCTCCACCTCTTCCAAACCCTTGATTGTTTTTACTTGTGTGTGATATAAAATCTATTTGGCTGATACAATTATATGTATATAAATCTGTTTGATCTAATTATCTACCTTTTGTTCAAATTTTTCTAAGTCTTATTTTGACTATGATGTGTTTTTACACTCTTTTTGTCTGATGACAAAAGGGGGAGTAAAAGAAAGGTATGATGAACACGAAAGAAAGGTATATTGAACATGTGAGAATTCGATTATCCACCATCCGATGGATACACTGGAACTAAAGTATCATGCATATCATTTCATACATAGCATTTTTGTGCGCTAATATTCATTGA
Source organism: Calophaca sinica (assembly GCA_037113605.1). Lineage (NCBI taxonomy): Eukaryota > Viridiplantae > Streptophyta > Magnoliopsida > Fabales > Fabaceae > Calophaca > Calophaca sinica. Next base: position 11,168,803 of record CM073736.1, read on the forward strand.
TCTAGTGCTATGATAATGTTTAATAAATTTTGGTACAATGAAATATATTTGATTAAATCAATCTACTTGGTATATAATCAGCATCCGATCTCACTTTATTAAATACATGCTCTGATACATTTACGGATTTTTCGTAATCACTTAAATAAATTTGTTTACCAACAATTGCCTTAATACCTGAATTGTTCATATATATCTAAATCATAAATTCAGGGGGAGACCCTTAATGTCTTTTTGAAACTAAATTGTTCATCAACCTTAGATATTTGTCATCATCAAAAAGGGGGAGATTGTTGGAACCTAAACGATTGAGAAGTTTAGACCCTCATTAATTTTGATGATAACAAAGTATTCACAAGAGAACAATTTATGTTCTAACAATTCTTGAAGTGTGCAAATACTAATAATACACATATTCTAAGCCACTCAAGCAAGAAGAAAGTAATTCTCAAGAGAAGGATACATTCCATGTGTCAGCATCCGGCTCATCCTTGTGAGCGTCTGGAATTTTCTCTCTATGACACAAAGCTTACGCAATTGCTACGAGCGTCCGAACTTCCAATTCTGAGCGAGCGTCTGAACTACATTTCAAATCACGTATTAGTCACGTTGCTGCTCTACCTCTCAGAAGTTTCTGGAACGGATTTCAAAATTGATTCTGAGTGCTAAAATTGTTGTACGAGGTATCAAAGGTGGCACCTTTAGCTACAAGACAAAAATCGTACAAGCAAGGTAGTACAAAAACGGTAATATGTACTACTGGGATATTCTCTGCAAAGCAAGAAAGAGACAGCGTTTTGAATTTACCTCACTCAATGGAAATGAGCCATTTTTTACCGTAACGGTAATATCCTTGGAATTCCTATATATACCTTATGGTATCCATTGAAGAAGCAACGAACATCCTGTGAAAAAGCTTGTTGAAATTCTGCTGAAATATTACCTCATTTACTGAGAACAAGCACTGCTTCTGTGAGCAACCAAGTCTCGTGCTAAGTCTCTGGACTACAAGAACTGAACTCAGCGTCCGACCCTTTCTTTAAGAAAGTTTTTCTATAGTTGAGCTTAATCTTTTATCCTCTCTATGAGAGTTATTTTTAACTGTACTTCAACTCACTTGTAAAAGTTTGTCTTGGCCTAGTTAAGGCTGTATCCTCAAAGGCTCGATCAGATCTTGAGTCGTTTGAGAAGTCGAGAGTATTGTCAAGTTGTGACAGTAGAATACTCTTGAGGAAATTGTAATCAGATTGATTATAGTGGAAAATCCTTCAGGAACGAAGGGACTAGACGTAGCTACCAGTTTGGTAGTGAACTAGTATAAATTTTTGTGTCTCCTGCTTTACTGCTTTCTATTCATTTCCATCTTGTTGTGTTAAAAACAAGTTTTATCAAACTGTTTTTTCCAGCGTCCGATTATTCCCAGCATCCGATAAACAAACAGTTTTGAAAAACTTGTGTTCTAAAGTGTTTCTAACTTAAAGTTTGCGAAAAGTTTTTAACACAATTCAACCCCCCTTCTTGTGTTCACGTTCAAGAACTCTCTTGTCTTCTCAAATTCTTTGCACTTAGGAGAACTCTATTTTTTCAGGTTCTTAATAATATGAAGTTCATAGCGCATCAACAACTTTTAGGCCAAGCTGAGAAGAGCACGGGTAGAATCACTGAAGTGACTTGGCACCCTCCTCCACAAGGATGTGTCAAAGTCAACATTGATGGGTCTTTCTTCCCAAACCCTGGAAATTCTGCTTGTGGAGGGTTGGCTCGAGACTATCTTGGAAGATTCATCAAGGGGTTATATAATAAAGTTGGAGCTTGTAATGCTACTTGGGCAGAACTTTGGGCTCTTAAAAGAGGTATTCAGATGGCTAGAGACTTGAATCTTAGGTTGCCTTCGAAATGGACTCCAAAGTGGTTGTTGATATGGTCAATTCGGGCAATACTTCTATCTCCTTTCTCCAACCTCTCCTACAAGAGGTCCTTTTTCTCCTCAATCAAGCTGATTGGCGCACCTCGGTGGCTCACATTTTCAGGGAGGCTAACTAGTGTGCGGATTTACTCTCAAAGAAAGGCCACTCTACCTCCTTTGAGGGAGTGTCTCTAAATTACAGCTTTCCTTTACTTAATTTGTATCTGTTGAATGACTTTAGGGGGGTTCTACTCCCTGTTTCGTTGGTTAATTAATTCCTCTTGTTATCAAAAAAATAAATAAATTAATGAAATAATTTCAAAAAGGCGAGTCTAATCATTCAGTTAACTAATATTATTATGAAATAATTTCACAATCAATAATTTTAGGGTTAATTATGTTTTTCGCCCTAAAAAATTACTGAATATGTGGTTGTAGTCTGTAAAGTTTAAAAAAATATTCGTATCCAAATTTTTGAAATGTACTGCAATTGGTCCTTGTTTTGTTTTAGTCTCAATAATATCAATTTTTTTCTTTTTTTAGTCCCTGTAATCCCTATTTGATATGTACTAAAATGAAAAAAAAAAGATATTGCAAGGACTAAAATGAGAAAAAAAATTATATTATAGGGATTGAAACAAAACATCGAGGACCAATTGTGACATGTTTTAGAAAATTGGAGACTGAAATAATACTTTTTAAACTTTAGGGACTAAAACCTAATATTCATTCAATTTGGGAGATGAAAACAATTAGTTTATGGAAAAAACTTATGTGCAGTTTTCTTGTGTGCAGTTTTACTTTTTTCCAATCACAACTTATATAACCACCAGTTAAAATATGAGTATTTTAATTTTAAATTTAAGTGAACAATTTAATCCACCTAGTGTATTATAATTGATGAACAACACAATCAGCATTAATTGAACAACACCTAACTTTTTTCCTTAGTTTATTCATGAAATTTAACGTAACCGGTATCGACAAAAATTCAATGCCTCTAATGACAATATAACTTAAAAAATTAAAGTTAAAAACTTTTCAATTTATTGATTAGTTAATTATATCCAACAGTACTCCCTTCATTTCATATTGAACGATGTTTAAGGTTTATTCACAAAGATTAAGAAAAGCAATAAATATTAATGAGTGGAATAATTTTACTACTAAATTGTCTCTATTAACTATTGGAGTATGCTTGTGTCAAAAATAACTTATTGAAGTATTAATTATTGTCATAAATATATAGTAAAGTATATTGACTTGGGACTATTTATTTAGGGGCAAAATTAGAAAAATATATATTTAATGATACATTGAAAACATAAAATAACACTTAATTTAAAAAGAAATACCTTTTTTCTAAAATGACAATCGGTTTAAAACGGAGGGAACAATATTTAGTTTGACTTATGAAAAATATCATATGTATTGATAATAAAAAAAATTAATTTTAAAAGATAAATAGTTTACATTACTATGTGTGTGTGTTTCGTGTGTTCCTCTAATATCAGTCTAATAACAAAAGTTTAACGTTAAATATAAATGTAATTTTTTAGTACTACGATTAATGTATTTGAATTTAAAATTTGTGAGACAAAAAGCAAGTGCATTATGCTAAACCTTGTCAAGTAGCAAAACAGACAAGCAAAATTAATTTGTGTTGTCGAAAAGGACAAAAGGAAGCATTTATTAGCGAAGCTAGTCCTTTTGTCGCCAAATCTCGTTTATCAATAGTACTGCTAGTAGTTTGCTACTTGCTTCTCCGTCGGTCCCAACATACGTACTCCTTCTACTCCTTCTGTTTTCATATATAAATAACAAAGTAATTTTTTAGTTCATTAAATAATTTATGTGTTTAGTCTATATATTAGATCAAATACATGAATTATTTAATGAATCAAAAAACTGTTTGTTGTTTATATATGAAAACGGAGGGAGTAGTATATTATCATTTTACGAAGAAAAAATAAATAAAAGAAAAAGAGTGATAATTTTATCAAATTAATTTTATTAACTATTGGAGTATTAAGTATTTTTCATAAATGCAAAGTGAAGTATTTCAGGGTACAATTGACAGAAATCATTTAATATTATATTAAAAATAGAAAATGACCTTTGGGACAAATTTTTTATGTAAATGTGACATATATATTGGGACAGAAAGAGTAATTTCTTATTCAATGCTTTGTCCTTAACCTACCTATAACACCACCTTCGGTACCTATTATAAGAGAATTTTTGGAATATTTTTTGGTCCTAATTATAAGAAAAATAAATGTATTTCAAAATGTATTAATTGTTAAAATACTTTTTATACCTCTATTTTAATGAGATGTACATGTATATTTACCAGAAGTTCATATTTTTCTTATGCACCCAAATATTAGGAGTATATTTAGAATGAGAGTTTAATTTTATAATATTAAATAGATTTTTTTTGGTATTGGTGATTTTTTTAATTTCTTCTTATATTAAAGACAAAACGTTGTAACTATTACTAGTAAAGAGTGAGGATTACTCTATTGAGTTGGTCTAGAAAACCGTATTGCTACCAATTTTACTCTTTTCTATTGAAAATATATTTCTTACTCATTATTTTTACAATAATTTTTCACATTTTTTGTTTGAGAAAAAAATGAAAACGTTAAGTATGTCTCTTTTTATTAAACACAGGTCGGCCAACACCTATGGAGGTTAAAACAAACTTTAAACTAAGGCTTACTCTAGAGACTGAAACAATCAAGTGTGGACTTTGTTTAAGATTTTGTCCTAGTAAATCAATAATGAACAATTGCCACACCACATTGAAATACAATAGTCGTCAAATTCAGTGCAGTTAATTGTCAAAAAAAAAAAATAGTTCAGTTAAATTTATTTGATTATTATTCAGTACACTGAAAAAAATTGGGGCCCAAGTGCATGCCTGAAGCATTTAAGCATATAAGTCTCGGTGCATACCTAAATTATACAAGGCAAATTACTTTTGGGTGAGGAGCCTCACCCTTGGTGCGACATTGAAGCCACACTACACACATCGAATAATCAAAATGTTGTGTTGAAATGAATGGACTATCTATGTTTTCCTTTTCCTTAATTTGTAAAACACTATGGGTGGAAGCTTTTTTGCGGAAACAAAATTGAGACAAAAAACGTATTGCGTTTTTCTAGTTACTCTATTATTGTTCAAACCTTATATACCATTATAATTCACCCTCAAACCAGATTGGTTAAGTATAAGTAACAGAGTAACGGTATTTCCTACGAAAGCGTTCCAATCAAATAGCATTGGTGTAAGAAAAAGCACTAGTTACAGAAGTTCAATGGCAAGCATGAACCACATCTTCAGAGAGCAGGGACCATTAAACATCTTCAGACAATTAGAGGGACAGTCACAGACTTATATACGAACTCTGTGAGGTTCAAAATATGAAAAGCAGACAAAAGGCATAACATCCAAGACATTGGAAATACTCCTAGAATAGGATACAACGTGTTTCAAAGGGAAAGAAGGGCTTTGGGCCAACAAATTAAATTCAAATCGTATGGAACCCAAAGTTTTTCTTGTTCTAAGTGCAAAATCAAAACAAGTTAAAAATATCCAGCGAATCTTATCCACTACCAACTTGACTCTGGATCGATAAACTGAAAAATAATAATTAATTAAACAGATCTGAAACGTGTGGAAGGATCCCTAAAATTCCCTTTTAGCTAGCCAATCCAATAATCTTTGCTTTTCAGTAATACTATCGCGGGCAGTATGATTATGGTTGAAGTGGTCAAGACTGGCACTAGAAGTGATCGAGGCTCCTGCTCTTCAATGATTAATCCAATGGGATAACAAGGACAACTTCTTGGTAAAAAGTGGAGCAGCAATGCACATCTTTGGATTCGAAACCTCCTTGTTCTAATGACATCATTGTTCTACAAGACCGGAATGATTTTGATTCACTGGGAGGGTACTAGTTGTTGTATTTAATGTGATATTTTAAAAGGGTGAAGTCTTACATAGCTTGGCCCTTTAACCTTCTAAATGTTTATACATCACTTTGTAAGTTGTAACTTAGCTCGTAAACAAGTTAGAAAAGGGTTTGGGTCTGCGCAGGGGGCGGAGGGTAGTGTATCAATGGGGTAGTCATTGCTATCAAAAAAAAAAATTATTAAAGACCAGTGTAGTAATATAGAATTTTGTTACCCCAAAAAATACTCAGGTCGCTACCCCAGTGTAGTAATAGAATACGTTTATCAGATAAAGTACTTACACTACAAAAAATACTCAGATTGCTTATATTTTAGACACTTTTTTTGCTTATATTTCAGACCGGAGTAGTAGTTTATTACTAAAAAAAATTAGTAGTTTATTTTATCTATAAAAAAAATTACTCTTTATATTTGGCCCCCTCGTAGAAAAGTGGCTAGCTCCACCACTGGGTCTGCGTGCACAAGCATGGGTCCAAATATGTGGTTTCAGTATAAATCTTCTGATTTGCACCACATGCCCGCGATATGATCTTGCAGTCCTTTTTTTTCAGAATCTTGCAATCCTTTTTAAGTCACTAACTCGTACACGTTTTCTATCCACTATCTCAACCAACAGCTACATTATCTTTTAATTAGCCGTTTTTGGATTATATTATCCTTAATGGCAGTCTCAGCGACGCTCAGGTTTATTGTCAGTTTCTGTTTTGCAGGTCATTTTTCGTTTGTTGGATCGTGTTGCATTTGGGCGATTATTTGCAACATTAGTATCTTCTTATTCTTGTTCCTCATCGATCGATGTGGGCATCAACCTACATAGCCAATGTACAGCCTCCTAATTATACTTTAGATTTGGCTCATCCATCGTAATTGAAACTGAAATTAAAAAATTACAAAATGTTTTACATACTTGCTTTTTCTACACTTAAGTATCAAATTAAGGGGTGTGTGCGTGGATGCTTTGTAATGTGTATACAGTATATGACTATTTAAGTTCCTTAACATAATAGAATGTGGTGATTAGTAAATTTCCCTTTCAAGTATACGTGCAGTTAGCTGGACTGAGTCGACTGGCCATGAACCTTCCCGTAAATTTACCATAAAGCACATGACCCATTTGTTACACGGAAAGCGACACCTGCAATAAAGAGGACATTCACTAACCTATTGATTAATGTAATTAATAACTGAATTTTCATCTAAATTACTTACGGGGAAAGGCACATGGAGATTGGAGATGCTCTCCATTTGCAGTATACTACAATTATTACTTCTGTATGTTGTGGCTTTCGATCCCGGCCGGGAGCGAAGGATTGCTTGGTCATTTCATTATTACAATTATAACTACTGAGATGAGATATAACACAGTAATTATATATTCATATAGTATGTTGGTCATTGCTCGGTCATTTTCTCCTCCAGAAAAAAACAGAGCTATTTTCTGTTTGTAATGAGGAGGGAGGGGGACCATTGCATGGCATTGGCATCTTTCTCAGTGCTTCTCTTATTACGCGATTTAGATAGCTTCGTTGATCAGTACTCTGGCGGTGTAGCTTGACGATAGGAGATGGAGGGAGGGCCATGGCCCACACCTCTTACGAGAAATAAAAGGTTAAAAATGAGATGTTGAATCTGCAGCTCAGTTTAAGGGCCTCTTGTAATAATGGAAGCAGCGTAAAGTGACAGAGAGATAGGATTTTAACGAAAACTCCAATCCACACCACACCACGCCCCCTCTCTTCTCGTGCCGTGTCAACATTGTTTGACCAGCTTTACCCCACCACCAAACAAAATTATTAGTGTTTAATAATTACTATTATCTATTAGTATTATTTATCTTCTTTCTCTCGTGTTTTCATATTTCTCTCTTGCTTTATTTGTAATTAGTATACTACCTGTGGCTGTGAAAACTGACCCCAATCAATCAAATAAAGGTGGATAAATCTAATTTTTGGTGAACATGTCTGTTAAAGGAGAACATAAAAAATATATAAAGACAAAGGTCGACACACAAAGACTGAAATAGTGAAATGCTACGGCCAACCCAACGGGTCCCTTTGGCCAGTGCACCCGTTGGGGGGTCCTTACTCCTTACAGGCGCATTGCACTTCACATGAATGGGTCCTTCGTGTTCATTTCAAAGAGAAAAGAAAATGACACCGGGGGATAATTAAACAACTTGGCACTCCTATTTCCTTGTTTTCAGTCACAATGTGGGACTAGAATCCAAGACAGAATGGCATGCTTATTTTAGACTTCGTTTTGTTGAATTGCAGATAAGTCTGTAGGGCTTTAGCCCATTGCCAAAGGCCTGGTTTTACTCTCATCGTGCCACCTTACAACTGCCCCTATAAAAATTTCATGGATTTAATAATTTACATGTTAAGCAGAAGAGTATTTACAGTGATTTTTGATAAACAAATGTATCTCAAGATCAATATGGAGACGACATAAAATTCTCTTATTGGGTTCTTTTTAAGTACACATGTTTTAAGTGAAGGCTTCGATATAACTTCATTCGAAGGTAACTTAGACACTTCTATTGAGTTTTTTGGTATTGTAACACAAATTATAAAACAACAAAATCAACATAATTGTTCACTATTCCGAATAAATTTACAAATAGAAGTAACAACAATTTGAAAACTAACTCGAACATAAATAAAGAACAACAAGTTGAAATCTAGAGATTTTCGATAACAGGATAAATGTTTGGGCTGACTAAAAAGTTAGCCAGGTAATGTGATGGCCTATTGGCTTCCCCCATAACTTCGATAAAATAGTGTACAATGTTAAATAGTGTTCTGAACAGAACTTCAGAGGATGACCGGAGGGAAGCAGTGCGGTTGTGCTCGCGACGGATGACGACGGCGTGTTGGGTGGTGTACCTGCAAACACTCCGACGCTCAAGTCAGTGTGTGTCGAGGTGAGTGAAGAGGTGGTAAAAAATCATTACCTCGACCGTTCGACGCGGTCTTCTGTAAATATGAGTTGAGGGGACTGCACGACGAAAACCGCCCGTGAAACCCTAAGTCGAGTAAATTCCTTTAATGCCGAGAACCGTTGGTCCTACGCGTTGAGGAAGCGCGAGAGCGGCGAAACGTGGCATCGAGGGAAGGCGAGAGGCGGCGAAATGGGCCTGGCGTTGGATCTCGGATTGGGCCTCGGCCCGATCGAACGATTGCCCCAGTCGCTAGCTCGAATGTCGAGGTGGTGACTTGTTGTCGGTTCGTTGATGTCGGCGTTCGGCGTCCTCGTTAAATGAACCGCAAGTGTCGTCATGTCGTGCTTGTTCATTAGTTCGTTCGGGACCTTCGTGTTCCACGTCTGCTAGCGATTCGACCACGAGGCTTGATGTGCTTGTGCGAGGCACAAGGCTTTGTCCGCGAGCTTCGTGCACGCGGTCTCGGCACGAGGTCGATCACAGGTGCTTGTGAAAGGCACAAGGCTTTGTCACGGGCGCATGCACGCGGTCTCGGCTCAAGGTCGATCTCTCTCGTGGTGCTTGTGCAAGGCACAAGGCTTTGTCACGGTCTCGGCACGAGGTTCTGTTCCTGTCAAAGTATAGACAATTTGCAACAACTTGATGTAATAAAGTTAGCATTAATTTTTACGTTGAGTAAAGTGCTCGTAGTCGAATTTTATACTTCCCTGTGAGAGTAGTTGATCTGGCTGTCCAAGCGGCAAGGTTGAGGTCATCAAATAATCAAGGTCAACGACGTAGCCGAGTTTAAAGCCGTCTGAATTTTGAAATTGCAGAGGTGGGCCTGGTAGGTCGCTCGAGTACTAGACTGCGTATCCACCTGTTGTAGAGGTGCTTGTGCAAGCGCACAAGGCTTCATCACGAGCTCGTGCAAGCGGTCTCGGTACGAGGCTCGATCTCTTCATCAGGTGCTTGTGCAAGGCACAAGGCTTTATCACGAGCTCGTGCACGCGGTCTCGGCACGAGGTCGATCTCATCATCAGGTGCTTGTGCCAACGCACAAGGCTTTATCACAAGCTCGTGCACGCGGTCTCGGCACGAGGTCGATCTCTTCATCAGGTGCTTGTGCCAACGCACAAGGCTTTATCACGAGCTCGTGCACGCGGTCTCGGCACGAGGTCGATCTTTTCATCAGGTGCTTGTGCCCAGCGCCGCAAGGCTTTATCAGTGCTTGTACCAGCGCAAGGCTTTATCACGAGCTCGTGCCGGTCTCGGACGAGGTCGATCTCTTCATCGGTGCTTGTGCCAGCGCTAACGCAGGCTTTATCACGAGCTGCGTGCACGCGGTCTCGACGCGGTCGATCTCTTCATCGGTGCTTGTGCCAGCGCCGCGAGGCTTTATCACGAGCTCGTGCGCGGTCTCGACGCGAGGTCGATCTCTTCATCGGTGCTTGTGCTAACGCACAAGGCTTTATCACGAGCTGCGTGCACGCGCGGTCTCGGCACAAGGTCGATCTCTTCATCAGGTGCTTGTGCCAACGCACAAGGCTTTATCACGAGCTCGTGCACGCGGTCTCGGCACGAGGTTCCATCAGAGGTGCAAGGTTTTGATAGTAAATAAATGCTGATTGCGTATTTCTTCAATCACACTTCACTGCTTCACATTTATGTGTTTAGGATACATTTGTTTCAACTATAATATTTCTTCATCTTTGCTGCGATTTTCTGTTTCACTGCGACCTCGCCGAGTCTTTGCAAGCTCCTGCGATTCGTCGAGGAGGTCGAAGTTCTTCTCGATAATCTTGTGATTGTCAATGTTACTCTGAGGATTTGTCTTTGGCTTTTGATGCCATCAACTTCTCTTCGTAATTCATAAATTTCGAGCTCGCCAGGAACTCGTTCGAGGTCTTCGGTTTATCGACACCAACGTCGGCCAGAATAGATTTCCTTCGATCGGGCCTCGCTCTAGCAAATGCGGCTTCATCTCGTCAGAGCATTTCTTCACCAAAATGGCTTCTTTGTTGAAGCGCTCGACGTAGTCTCTGATAGACTCATCTCTCTTCTGCTGAATTGCGGCCAGTGCCGCTGTCGACTTGGGTTGGACTTTAGACGCAGTGAAATGCGCGGAGAACTGGTCGACGAGCTCAGTCCACGAACCAATGGAATTTTTCTTAAGAGTCTGGAACCAAGACAACGCTGCCTTCTTTAGAGTGAGGGGAAAGATTCTGCACTTCACCGGCCCTTGGGCGCCTCGATAGCCCATGACAGTATCAAAGCAACCAACATGCTCGTCGGGGTCGGTGGTGCCGTCGTATGAGTCCAAAGCGGGTGGTTTCTGAAGATGCTTCGGAATCGGGAATTTCATGATCTCGGATGTAAAAGGACCAAAGGCCCCGCTCGAGTCACTCGTGTCATTGCTCCGAGAAGGAGTTGATGAAACAGAATGAGCACGGCGGAGTGCTCTATGCGCACGTAGCGGCGTGGAGTCGTGCCACGCTGGTGGCGATGAGCAGATCTGAGATTTTCAGACTCCTTCGATCTCAGGAAGAACGAGAGACTTCGATCTTTTTCTGTTTCGATCACGTGGCAACGCGAGCGGATAGTTCTTTCTGCTGATTCTCCATTCGATCGTGGCGTTGATTCTGAGCATGCATCTCTTCGGCATGGCTTCGAATGAATTCGCGGAACTCGCGAATGAGGATGGCGGCGGTCTCTGTTCCGGCATCGGTTTGAGCAGCAACGATCGGAACGGCGTCATGCTGATGCGGAGGCGGAAGGTTATTCCTCTGTCTCTCATATTCACCGATGAAATTAACAGGTTCATGGTGAGGTGGTTCAAGATCTGCGTTCGCATGAGTGGAACTGCTAGTCGCGACCTGACGCTTCGATCCAGTCATCGTCGAGTGAAGAAGGGAGACTTCGACAAAGAAGATGAAATCAGAAACGATTCCCACCAGCGCCAATGTTCGAAGCGAACTTCGAGGATGACCGGAGGAAGCGATCGCGGTTGTGCTCGCGACGGATGACGACGGCGTGTTGGGTGGTGTACGCAAACACTCCGACGCCAAGTCGGTGTGTGTCGAGGTGAGTGAAGAGGTGGTAAAAATCATTACCTCGGCCGCTCGACGGTCTTCTTTAAATATGAGTTGAGGGCGATTCTGGATGAGTAGATTCCGTGAAACTCCAGTCGAAGTAAATTCCTTTAATCTTTGAAGCGGGTTGGGTCGTAGCGTTGAGGAAAGCGGAAAGCGGCGAAAGCGTGGCATCGAGGGAAGGCGGAGAGGCGAGCGGAAATGGGTCTGAAAGCGTTGGATCTCCGGATTGGGCCTCGGCCCAGTCCGGAACAAATAGTTTATCCAACAAAAGCACTGCTATATATAGTGAAAAGTTTTACTCACGAATTCCACGAATGACGTGGATCTCATTTTTAAAAAAGCTTTTAAAAATAAAAAAAGAAAAGAAAATAAGAAATAAGTTCCATGAAAAAATTGCTGATCCTGAAAAAAGAATCACTATTCCTTCAATCTTGAATGTTCTGTGGTTCCATAAAGGACTCATAGTAATTATCAACAAGAACAAATTGTAAAATATATCATGGTCAAAGAGAGAAACCATTCTCCATAGAATCATCGCCATTGAGTTTATTTTAGTTTCTCTCTTTATGGTTCTAAATGGAAATCTTTAGAGGCTCACAGGTGTTAAACGTAAAAGATGATGTATTCGTAAAAGTAAAAGTGGTCAACGAGAGAAACCTAAATAAAATATGCAATGCCACGTCATTTGTGATTGTTCGTGAGGGTCGTATTCGCAACATTCAGCATTTCCCATCCAACAGTAACTGATTCATGGTTACCCAACACACATGTATGCAAACTATTAAGGCTAACACTAACAAACAAACAAACACAAACAATATTAGCAACATTTAAAGAGAGGCTTCATTCAATTGAATTCATCACTACTAGAAAAGTTGAAATAGAGATGGAAAAATGTAAAATTAGTCTTTAATTTTGTTGCTAAGTGTTAAAGACACAAAATTAGAGACCAATTTTATTTTTTTGTCTCTAACATGGTTTGACTAGATGTGAAGATGTTCGCCTCCGCATGTTTGCCTCTTTTTTGTAAAATGAATCCAAACATAAATCAATTTACTTTTTAACCAAAGTCAACTTTACGAAATCAATTTATTAAAAAATAATTTTGCCCACCGTTGAACCCAGGCCGCCGCTGAGATTTATGCAAATTGAGAAACAGATGCCCTATTAATCTTTGAATATTATCATCCTTACATATTTTGTTAAAAAATCATTAATAATGCGTTCAAAAAATCATTTTCAATAGGATTCAAAGCAAGACTATTTAATCTTCCCCGTGACATAGTTTATCACAAATCAAATTTTAATAATTTCAATTTAGAAAACTTCTCTCAGCAGCAGATGCAACAGTAACAATGACAGTTAATATTATTTTATAAGTTATGCATGCATTAGAAAAACAATAAATGTCTTCAAAGAACTCAATATTATAAATCATGATTTTGATTCAACTGTTAAAACTTCTCTAATGACTTTAATTCTTCAAATAGAATTTCACCATCAAAATTATAAAAATTACTCCTCCTGTCCTTTTTATAAGAAACAAAAGAGTCTTTTTTCTTGGTCATAATTATAAGAAACAATATCAATTTTTAAATGCATTAAATGCCTAATATCCATTTGTACCCTTAATTATAGTGAGAGTTATATTAATGAGAAACACATATTTCCTATGCAAGTGAGTTGATTCATAAAAGGATAATTTTGGAAGAAAGAAAATTTAAATCTTTAGGAGCATTAATTAAAAACAACTATTTTCAATGTTTTTCCTGATATGTGTGAATTAATGTTTTGCTCCTTATAATAAGAACTAGATGGAGTATCACGTTTTAGACAAGTTTCAAGGTTTTTGAAACATAATTTCAAGTCTTTATCAGAGAATGACCTAAGTCTTTCAATACTAAATAAAAATATCTTCATATGTGTTATATTGCTCAAATCTTCGATTAAGTGGGTCAATTGTTTGATTTACAATATATAAAAAATAGTGAAGTAGATATGGTTTTACCAAGAGAAGGGTCGCGACTAACTCGCGAGACTACAGATGGAGGGTCGTGCGGGTTGTCGCGACGAGTGCCCATATTCCTTTGTTGTGTCTCCTCTATCTTTCTTCTTTCTCTCTCTTTCTTGCTTTATCTCCCTTCTCTTTGAATTCTTTATTGCTTTATTATTTTCAGTTTCCTTTTGACTCATTGTTGTGGTTTCAACGTTTCATTTCTCGATGGAAACGCATAAATGATGAGGCACAAATGACAATGAGGGGGAAAAAATAGGGTTTGAACCAAGGTAGAGACCTTACAAAATAGGAATAGAAATCATAGTTGGAACTTTACAAAAAGGGATTGCGCCATAAATATCGAGTAGTAAAAAACTGTTTTTGGGAGGTCCAAAACAAGAATTTACCAAGTTTAGGACCTAGAATTTAAAATAATGTTGACCCTTAGGATCACTAAATAGTGAGAAAAAATATAAAATTGGCTCCCTTTCACTCTAAGTAAAATTTTCACACTATTTGGTGCCGCTAAAAATGAGGGTCATGTGCAGTCGCATACCCAAAATATGCTCAAAGCCACGTCTAGTTTAATCAAACTGACTCTTATTATAACTGGATATCTTTTTAAGGGTAAAACCCTAGCTTTTACCTAACTACGTTATTCTTCATTTTATGACAACCCTTTCAATAACTAACAAGACACATCACATAATCTTTCGTTAAATTGAAATTGTCCGGAAAAAAAAACGTTAAATGAAATTACATCAATGTCGCTTTGCATAAACGTACATTACACATACAATAAATAAAATCTCATTATCATCTTGGTACAATAATCTATTGGCAATAGGTCATAAAAAGGGAGAAAAAAGGAGATTTGGTAATGGGTGGACGATTTATTCACCAACTCAAGCTTCAAAAATCAACACGACAGCGGGTCAATGATTGAATGCAATTCTTCTTCTTCTTCATTTTTTCGCACAGTTTTTTTTTTTCCAAAGAATAAAAAGCAAAAAGTTCAAATCATATTCAGAAAATTCCCTCTATTTTAAGGGCATTGTCCAAAATATTCAACCATAAAGTTAGAGAAAAGGGCTCACTTTCACTTTCTCAGTTTCGAGCCTGCCTCAGCCTCAGTGGGTGGTTCTCTTCCTACCCTCTACCTACTCTACACTGCACACTCATTGTGTTCCAGTAGTTGCAGTCTTCATTCACTTTTCTTCTTCCATTCTCAAAATGCGTCTCCTCCTTCTCTTTTTCCTTCTCCTTCTCTTCCGTTTCCATTTCCACCATGCTTTCTCTGCTCCCATCTCAGAGTACCGCGCTCTTCTCTCTCTCCGTGAAGCCATTACCGACGCAACCCCACCCGTTCTCTCCTCATGGAACGCCTCAACCACCCACTGTTCCTGGCCCGGCGTCACCTGCGACGCTCGCCGACACGTCATCGCTCTCAACCTCACCGGACTTGACCTCTCCGGTACGCTCTCCGGCGAGGTCGCTCACCTTCCATTCCTCTCGAACCTCTCCCTCGCTGACAACAAGTTCTCCGGCCCCATCCCTCCGTCTCTCTCCGCCATCTCCGGCCTCCGGCAACTCAATCTCTCCAACAACGTCTTCAACGGCACTTTCCCTTCCGAGCTTTCCGTCCTCAAGAACCTCGAAGTCCTCGACCTCTACAACAACAACATGACCGGAACACTCCCTCTCGCCGTCACTCAGATGCCGAATCTCCGCCACTTGCATCTCGGAGGCAACTACTTTACCGGCCAGATCCCGCCGGAGTACGGAACCTGGCAACACTTAGAGTACCTCGCTGTCTCCGGTAACGAGCTCGACGGGACCATCCCGCCGGAGATTGGAAACCTAACCAGTCTCCGGGAGCTCTACATCGGTTACTACAACAACTACGCCGGCGGCATTCCGCCGGAGATTGGCAACTTAACAGAGCTAGTGAGGCTGGACGCTGCTTACTGCGCATTATCTGGCGAGATACCGTCGGAGATAGGAAAGCTTAAAAAACTAGACACTCTGTTTCTTCAAGTGAATGCGCTTCAAGGCTCTCTAACATGGGAGCTTGGAAACTTGAAGAGCCTCAAATCCATGGATTTATCCAACAACATGCTAACGGGTGAGATTCCGACGAGTTTCGGTGAATTAAAAAACCTCACGCTTCTTAACCTATTCAGGAACAAGCTTCACGGTGCTATTCCAGAGTTCATCGGAGAGATGCCGGCGTTGGAGGTGGTGCAGTTGTGGGAGAACAACTTCACTGGTAACATTCCAGAGGGTTTGGGAAAGAATGGGAGACTCACGCTTCTAGATCTTTCTTCCAACAAGTTAACTGGGACTCTCCCTCCTTATTTGTGTTCTGGGAATCGTCTTCAGACTCTGATAACTCTTGGGAACTTTTTGTTCGGTCCCATTCCTGAATCCCTTGGGAGTTGCCAATCGCTTAACCGGATTCGAATGGGTGATAACTTTCTCAATGGTTCAATTCCTAAAGGGCTTTTTGGACTTCCCAATCTTACTCAAGTTGAGCTTCAGGATAACTATATCTCTGGAAACTTCCCAGAGACTGATTCTGTTTCTGATAATCTTGGTCAGATTACACTCTCCAATAACCAGCTTTCTGGTCCCTTGCCTCCTTCTATTGGAAACTTCTCCAGCATGCAGAAGCTTCTTCTCGATGGGAACTTGTTCTCGGGACGAATCCCTCCTCAGATTGGGAGGTTACAACAGCTCTCAAAGGTTGATTTCAGCCACAACAAGTTCTCGGGTCCAATTGCGCCGGAGATTAGTCAGTGCAAGTTGTTAACTTTCGTTGATCTTAGCCGTAATGAGCTATCTGGTGAGATCCCTAATGAAATCACTGGTATGAGGATATTGAATTACTTAAATCTCTCGAGAAACCATTTAATTGGTAGCATTCCTGCTTCTCTATCCTCAATGCAAAGCTTAACTTCTGTTGATTTTTCATATAACAATCTTTCTGGTTTGGTTCCTGGTACTGGCCAATTCAGCTACTTCAACTACACATCTTTCTTGGGAAACCCTGATCTCTGTGGTCCCTATTTGGGTGCTTGCAAAGATGGGGTTGCCAATGGAAACCACCAACCACATGTTAAAGGCCATTTCTCTTCTTCTTTGAAGCTGCTACTGGTCATTGGGTTGCTTGCCTGTTCCATTGTGTTTGCGATTGCTGCAATATTAAAGGCTCGGTCTCTGAAAAAGGCTAGTGAGGCTCGTGCATGGAAATTGACTGCATTCCAACGATTGGACTTCACAGTTGATGATGTTTTGGATTGCTTGAAGGAGGATAACATAATAGGAAAAGGAGGTGCTGGCATTGTGTACAAAGGGGCAATGCCTAATGGGGAACATGTTGCTGTTAAAAGGCTTCCTGTTATGAGTAGAGGCTCTTCCCATGATCATGGATTCAATGCTGAGATTCAGACATTGGGGAGAATCCGACACAGGCACATTGTTAGGTTGTTGGGTTTTTGTTCAAATCATGAGACAAATCTTTTGGTCTATGAGTACATGCCCAATGGAAGTTTAGGTGAAGTTCTTCATGGAAAGAAAGGGGGTCATTTATATTGGGACACAAGGTATAAAATTGCTGTGGAGGCTGCAAAGGGGCTTTGCTATTTACACCATGATTGTTCCCCACTTATAGTCCACCGTGATGTAAAATCAAACAACATCCTTCTTGATTCTAATTATGAAGCCCATGTTGCTGATTTTGGGCTTGCCAAGTTCCTGCAAGATTCTGGAACATCCGAATGCATGTCTGCTATTGCTGGTTCATATGGATACATTGCTCCAGGTACTATTCATGTTCTTTCTGTTCAACATATTTGATGGATTATTATACATTGAATTTCCTTCTCACAATAATAATTGTACGTTTAATCACTGTTCAGAATTTGACTCTTTGACCCAACATCATGGTTTAGGTGTAGACTGTAGATATTGAGAGGGGATGCCCTTATGTGGCTTGCCTTGACTTATCATACACAAATGAATTTCTTGATTAAATCTGCACCCTGCTTTAGTCTATTTCTAATCTAATCCAATCCAAGTACCGAAAGTAAATGTTAGGTAGCACCGCATTGTTTGATTTTGACCATAGCCCCCACCTATGGTTAGATAAAAATTCCATTGTCAGAGTTATAGAGACATTCACAACTGGAAACTGATGATGATTGGCAAAATGTCAGATAACCATGTTACTTTTCACATATTTTGTTTTACGCATTGTTTCTAATTAATGTGGATGCTATGCTATAGTTTATTAGTTTGATGTTTTAATTTATAAGTTTGATTGATATTTGATTGCAGAGTATGCGTATACATTGAAAGTGGATGAGAAGAGCGATGTGTACAGCTTTGGTGTGGTTCTTTTGGAGCTTATAACTGGAAGGAAGCCAGTAGGAGAATTTGGTGATGGTGTGGACATTGTGCAATGGGTCAGAAAAATGACAGACTCAAACAAGGAAGTGGTTCTAAAAGTTCTTGATCCTAGACTTTCTTCAGTTCCTCTTCATGAGGTCATGCATGTCTTTTATGTAGCTGTGCTGTGTGTTGAAGAACAGGCAGTAGAGCGACCAACTATGCGCGAAGTTGTTCAAATTCTCACAGAGCTTCCAAAGCCACCTGATTCTAAACAAGGGGAGTCAACAATTACAGAATCCTCTTTGTCATCATCATCAAATGCTTTAGAATCTCCAACTGCAGCTTCTAAAGATCATCAAGATCCTTCTCAATCCCCACCACCTGATCTCCTAAGCATTTGAAGTGCTGTCTTGGTTGTGGGGTGTTTTTCGTCTTAGTTCCCTTCGTTTGTGATAGCTTATCCATTTAAATTCTCTCTTTTTATTTGGGGTTGGGGTTTCTAAGGTTAATGTTCGGCTTTTTCAAAATGGTTTTTGTACAGTAGGATTGGTAGTAGGGAGAGGGGGGTGTTTTTTCTTATAAAGTCACTATTATCTAAATCTAAATCTAGCACTGCTTTTAATTCTTGTATTATGGATGTTGTTATTCTGAGCCTGCACAGGGGGAGGGTGGGGGCTTTTTTTCCTCTGTACAGTAGTTTTTTTTAATTACCGATCTACCATATTTTTTCTTTTAAGTACGAGATTACCATATTTTTTTCCCTGTTGAGAAATCGGTCCTGGAGGACCCGATTTCTCAACACAGTTTTTTTTTTTTAAATGTAAGTATGGAAATCGGTCCCTCTGGACCCGATTTCCCTACGTGTTTTTATTTTTTTTTAAAATATTTTAGTATGGAAATCGGTCCCTCTAGACCCGATTTGACTCGTAATTTTTTTTTTTTTGGTTTTGTAGTTGAGAAATCGGTCCTCTGGACCCGATTTCTCAACATGTTTTCTGTTTTTATTTTTACTCAGTGGTTTTAATTTGTTTTTCTGTTTTGTTTATTTTAATTGGGTGGTGGTTTAGGGTTTTATGTAATGGTTTAGGGTTTTGGTGGAAGATTTTGGTTAATTATTGTAATGGTTAAATATTTAAGTTAGTTAATTAACTAATATAGTTAACTTAAAAATAACATTGGCCTAAATAATTCTTTTAATTATTTAATTTAGTTAATTAATTAAATATTAAAATAACTAAAAATATAATTGGAAGATAATTAACTCAAACTGATTAAAAATTAAAAATATCAACACGAAAGGGTACAAATACAGATATAAAAAGGGTACAAATAAAAACACAAAGCGAGGCAATTTTTTATTCTTGCTCGAGTTCTAGAGCGGTTTGGGGCACTTATTCTTGCTATGTCCTCATTTCGACACAATCCACATCTCTTGGGGTGGCGACTCTTTTCCCTTTGATCCATCTCTGCGAATACGTGTGGATTGTGGGCGACCTTTTAGATCTCTCGCATGGTGGATTGTGACAATTCAACTCCATTGTACTTTGGCCAGTATGATTCGTGTGGCACTGGTTGGAACTCTTCACGATAAACGTTGAAAACATATTGTAACGTGTACTGGGGAGGCACATATGTCATGTAGTCGTGATGAACATGGGAACAAGCAGCGATGACGTGGGGACATGGGTAGTGTAGTGCCTGGAATTCGCCACACAGTCACACCACTGTTTTCCCGCATCTACTTTGAATGTCTCTGTTGGTCGGCTTTGATGGGGCGTCTCAACTCCTTAGCGTGAAAATACTTTGCTCTCGGTTGAAAATTTGAACTTGGTGAGAGTTGGACATTCCCGCTCTATCTCAAGTTTTTGATGACTATATGCGTAAATCTGCCGATGTCATCATTGCTTGGGCTGTCTCCCTTTCAACGAATTTTGCATTCAACCTGTGATAGGTTGATCGGACTAACGGTGATTGGTAGATTGGCGCGTCCCTTTAATACATTATTGATGCATTCGGCAAGGTTAGTCGTCATGTGCCCCCAACGCCGCTTCTTCATCCCATGCCTGGAGCCATTGTTCCTTTGGGATGTTGTCAACCCACTGACGGCTTCTTCACTCCATTCATCGATTTCACTCTTGTAGTATCGGCTCCGGTTGAGTCATAGACTATCGTAAAGAGTTTAAAGGAAAAAAAGTAAAGGTTGGTAACGATAGAATAAAAAGGAATGGATAAGCATCAATGTATATGAAAGGTATACTAACCCATATTGATGACACTTTTTCTCATGTCCGCATTCTTGAAAGTCCTCATGAAGTTTTGTGCAATGTGACGAATGCGTAAGGCGTGATGCCAATCAACGTCTGGCGTTAACGACACTCTTTATTGATTCATGTCTATCCGAAATCAAGCAGAGCTCAGGCTGGGGTGTAACAAACATTCTCAAGCGTTCGAGGAAGAAATACCATGCATCTGCCGTCTCACCCTCCACGAGGGCATATGCTATAGGAATGGGATGATTCCTCCCATCTTGAGCAATTGCCATCAAGAGCGTCCTCGATACTTGCCATACAACCATGTTCCATCAATCAAAACAACAGGTTTGCGATGAAATGCGTTGATGCACTGTTGGAAGGTCCAGAAGAGTCGATGGAAGGTACCCTTTCCATGAACTAGTTGGCCATGTTCATAGAAGGGCATTGTTTGCAAATCAACAATAGTGCCTGGAACATAGAATTGCAAAGCGAGCATAAACTGTGGAAGCTCCTTGTATGATTCCTCCCAGTTCCCGAATATCTTTTCAACAGCCTTTTGCTTTGCCATCCATGCCTTCCTGTACGTAGTGGTATATGTGTATTTTGATCGTATGTGTGCAATCAACACTGAAACTGATATTGTTGGATCTTCCTTTACCAGCTGCAGGATGTTTTCACAAATAAAGTCTGAGGATAGCTGACGGTGGTCTTGTGAAAGTCGCGTTGATGCACATGTATGCAGTGCTTCCAGCTTTCGGATCTCCCAAAGCTGTAATTTTTTGCGATATGCAACTCGACACCTCCACATGCAGTTTTGGTTTTCACAACAAACAATCCATTTGTCTTGATCGGAGTACTCTACAATGAAGTTCTGGGAGTTGTTCAGATGGTATTCTTTTATGGCATGTTGGGCCATTGCTTTTGTGGGAAATGTCATCCCTACTTGTAGGTTATCAGAGTTCGGAACAAGGTAGGTGGGGGTGCGGGATATAGGATGGCCAAATTCTGGGTCTGAGTTATCCACCTCGTCGGAGGTCACATTGCGAAAATGCGAGGGCAGGTCATAGAACTGAAGGGCTGACGAGGGACCCCCACCGGATTCCATATCTTCATCACAGGTGGCTGCATATAGCCCAAGAAGGTCGTCTTCGTTGTCGCTAAAGTCACCGACTTCTTCGTTGTGGACACCAGCCACAACACTGATAGGAATACGATCAATTGGGATGTTAAGATCAATTGTGGTGTTAAGATCAGCATACTGAGTTGATGGTGTTGGGTTATAGGTTGGCGAAGAAGGCATGGAGTGATGATGGTGGGGTTGTGTTTGGTAAAAAGTGGGTGAATTCTTGTGTTGGGATCTTTGAGGTCTATGGGTTCGTAATATGGTGGCTCGGTTTGGGTGTCATCATTGGGAGCATCTACCCATTTCTGCATACACTTGTGGCGAAACACCAAGGCGTTCTGAGGCCCTGAACATGTCAAACATCAATTTTACGTCATCATCTCCTACAAGATTCAATGACTCAAACCGATGATATCCCTGTGCAAGAGCTGTAGGGTATCGATAAATAAGTCCGACCACCCTCCTTGTATTGTCCGGTTGAATCTTCTTCTGGATTTTTTGTATAAGTTGATGCAATTTCATGTTTGTCTTCACTTTGAGCAAGGTTGTATGGTTGCATGCAAAGACCACACCTTCTGTATCAGTCTTGCCAACATGTCCATTGTAATAGACAGAGAGAAATAGCTCTGCTGGAGGCATGATTTAGGTAAGAAATAGAGATGAACGTTTTACTTAGGTAGAAATAGCTCACTGAAGAAATATATAGCTCACTTAGCAAAACAAGACATGGCATGCGATTCTTTGAATCACATTTGTTTTTTTGCACCAAATAATTGAAAAATGAATATTGAATAGTCATGTTAAAACAAGTCACGATGGCTTTGCACAAAGTGATGTTAAATCATATAGTAAAACAAGACATGGCATGCACATAATTGAGTCATTGAATATTGAATAGTCATGTTAAAACAAGTCAGATGGCATGCACATAATTGAGTCATTGAATATTGAATAGTCATGTTAAAACAAGTCAGATGGCATGCACAAAGTGATGTTAAATCATATAGTAAAACAAGACATGGCATGCACATAACTGACAAAGGAATATTGACAAGACACGACCTCGCTCGGCACACGACCTGTCAGGAATATTGACAAGACGCGACCTCGCTCGGCACGCGACCTCGCTCGGCACGCGACCTCGCTCGGCATACGAGCTCGGCACACGACCTCTCTCGGCATACGAGCTCGGCACACGACCTCGCTCGGCACGCGACCTCGCGTTCTCGGTACACGACCTCCTCGGCACGCGACCTCCTCGGCACACGACCTCCTCGGCACACGACCTCGCTGGGCACCACGACCTCCTCGGCACCACGACCTAGCTCGGCACACGACCTCGCTCGTGACGACCTTGCTCGACACCACGACCTTGCATGTCAAAAATATCACAAGAATTTTTCAAAATACTTTGTGCCTAAAAATAATTTAGGAAAAATTATCATAAAATCAATTTTAGAATAAAAATCATTTTGTGAGTGTGTGATTTTATTTTAATTGAGAGCTTTTTATTACTACTTACAAATAGTTTTTAAAATAATTAGTAGATGATAATCTCGACTCCTATGCATAAAAATTAGATGAAGGCTCCAATGTCCCTTAACGAAGTAGAATAATTGAAGCAAGATATGCAAAGTTTCAAGGCTCACGTCTCCTCTCCTGCAACACATGCAAACGCTCCAATTATGTTTTCCAACTATTCAATAGACCAATTATATGCATGACTATTCAATATTCTACCAATTATATTGCATGACTATTCAATAGACCAATTATAGGCATGACTATTCAATATTCTACCAATTATATTGCAACTATTCAAGGCATGATATTCTACTGACCAACTATTCAAGGCATGATATTCTACTGCAATAGTCGTGGACTTACATTGGAAAAAGCTAAAGCCATAGCCATATTTTTTTTTTCTAAAAGATAAAGCTAAAGCTAAAGCCACAGCCAAGACTTCATGCATTGAATCTTTGGATGCCCACTGCAAATTCTATAAATACCAACACTCTTCGTCAGTTCATCACACACAAATTTTTCTAAATCTATTCAGTGCTTTATTTTTTTCTAAAACACACGAGCACACACCCATCACACACTCAATGGCACTACTAAGAAACCGGCTCAATCATAGATCATCACAAAGAGGTTCAACGGTAAGTGATCTTACTTTTTAGTTATTCGTTGTATTTTTATACTTATCCTTTATCATCTTGTACTAACGAATTTGATTCAACTTGTAGAATCTGATTGACGTATACCATCTAAGTGTAGAGGAACCAAACCCAGTATTGGTTCCGTACTTGGAACAAGCTGGGTTTTCAACTGTTGCAACTTTGGGAGTTTGTAAGGTGGACAAGGCATTGGTATTTGCTATGGTAGAACGGTGGAGGGATGAAACACATACGTTTCATCTTCCAACCGAGAATGCACAATAACTCTAGAAGATGTTGCGCTCTGACTAGGTTTGTCGGTTAACGGACCACCGGTCACTGGACCCAGTATGTGTGAATGGAATGACATGTGCGTAGAACTTTTGGGTGAAGCTCCTCCAGCCAATCAAATGGTGGGACAGTGTGTCAAATTAAGATGGCTGAAAGATAGATTCGCCACTATACCACAAGATCCAACAGAGGAACAACTACAATTCCATTGCAGAGCATACATTTTACGCTTGATCGGGGGGGTCTTGATGCCGGACAAATCAGGCAATAGAGTACACCTAATGTATTTACCTAAATTGAGAGATCTCCAAAGTGTTGGACGCTACAGCTGGGGCTCAGCCTGTTTGGCAACACTCTACAAAGAAATGTGTCGTGCAACTCTACCATCATGTAATTCTATGGGTGGATGTACGATACTGTTACAGTCTTGGGTATGGTACCGCATGCCATTCATTGCACCACAATGCGGCCATACACCATCATTTCCACTAGCACGACGGTAAATAAAAATTACAGCATAAAAGCTCATTACACTTCTATTGATTATACAATACAAACTTATAAATGTGTATGTATTTTACTAGATGGAGTCTCGGGGGAATGAGTTATATCGGAACACCTCGTGGTGACATTACCGGTTACAGATCACGTATAGATCACATGCAAAGCCATCAGGTTAAAAATGTCATTGTTCAATATATTCACTTATACACTGTGCAACCAATTACCTTTTCATATTACTAACGTAGCTTAATTTTGTAGTTTCTATGGATGCCCTACAGAGATCTTCTTGGCTACCTACCAGAAGCAGCATTCAGGGGTTCTGAAATATGGACTGCCAACACCGCATTAATATGTTTTCAGAATGTAGAATGGCATCAAACAGACAGAGTCAAGCTCCAGTTTGGTCTTTTCCAGAAATACCAAGCGAGCACAGTAAATATGGATGCACAACACAATGTGGACATGCGAGGCAATCAATCTGAAAACTGGAAACACGTACATGTTGAGTGGATCCAACTTTGGAAGGAACGCAGACGTCGGGTGCTTACGGGACAACCAATTCATGGTCATGTGTTGCCCACTAACGAGTATATGGTGTGGTTGAGGTCTAACTCCAACCTATACCTATCAATTCAGCCACAATTGCGAGACCCACTGGGTAATGTTCAAGAAGAGTCGATGTTGGGCCCGATGCCCCCAACCAACCCAATCTGGCCGACATAGTAGGCGTCGAGGGCCCGTCCCCGGACCCAAAGACCCATAGAAGATGAAGACCAAGAGGGCCCGACCTCCTTTTCTTTCACCCGTAAGCGCCACGCCATTCATTTGCCTTCACACCAACCCAACAAGATGCTCCTCGGCGTTCGACGCTCATCGACACTCTATTGCTTCCAGCGATGTCGATTTTGTGAGCAACTTGTTTGGTGTCAGGATGGATACGCCAGCATCGGCTCAGTATATGAACAATTTGTACTCATTCGGTGTTCCAGCTTTTCCTAACCTAGCGGGTGCTAGTTCTTCACTGAATCCAACAAACGCCGATCTCAATGAGGCGTTGCATCAAGAAGAGCAACTCACCATTGTTGAGGAAGAACAACCTACCGAACCACCTCGACGGAAAAACCACACGCGTAGGAAACCTCGACGGTGTGGGATTGGGCATCATTTTGGAGAATAATTTAATTTAATTTAATATTTACTCGTTTGTGTTTCTATTTGTACCCCTTTTATATCTGTATTTGTACCCCTTCGTGTCGGTATTTTTAATTTTTAATCAGTTTGAGTTAATTATCTTTTTACATATATTTTTAGTTATTTTAATATTTAGTTAATTAAATTAAAAAATACAAACACCAATTTAATTAAAATTATTAATATTACTTAACTGAAAAAAAAAACAAAAAACGCGTTGAGAAATCGGGTCCAGAGGGACCGATTTCTCAACTACAAAACCGGAAAAAAAAAAACACAAATTAGGAGTGAAATCGGGTCCAGAGGGACCGATTTCACTCTGGCTAAATTTTAAAAAAAAGAAGGAAATCGGGTCCAGAGGGACCGATTTCTATACTAAAATTTAAAAAAAAATAAAACTGTGTTGAGAAATCGGGTCCTCCAGGACCGATTTCTCAACAGGAAAAAAAGTATGGTAATCTCGTACTTAAAAGAAAAAGTATAGTAGATCGGTAAATAAAAAAAAAAACTATATTACAAACGAAAAAAAGCCGAGGGTGGGTTCTAGGGGAGCAATGTAAACATCAAGGATATTTTAAGGGGATCAATGACAGGTAGAGTGAAAGGGACACACACTAACGGGTTCGGTACGAAACAGTAGGTATATGTTTATTAGTATAATATTAGTGAGTGGATAGGTGCAGAATGAGCTGTGACATGTGCCGAGAAGCTTTTTCGAAGCCAGGATCTCCTTTCAATTTTTTTTCTTTTTCTTTTTCGTTTATTTATGCTAAAGATAAACAAGTAACGAGTTAGTTGGTATAATACGTGACTTTATGGCGTTTAAAAGGATTTTTTTTTTTAGTAGATAAATAACAAACCAGCAATGCTATACGGTACGAATGCATCTCGCACGAAATCCGACAAAACCAAAATCATTTGACTAAAATACAAGACAAGAGAGAGAAAAGAGAATCACAAGGAGGGGGAAAAAAAATCAAAAGAGAATCACAAGGAGGGGGAAAAAAAATCAAATGGCGGTAAACAATTCGTCTGATTTTGTTTCAGTATTTTCCGTAACAACAAGCATTTCCCATAACAAAAAGGGGGGGGGGGGGGGTGGAGGGAGAGAATCATGGCCTTGAAAGGTAGTGCTATGTGGTTAGAGTTACTGAGAAGGAAGTTAGGCTGGTTTTATGATGTCGGGTTGGTTGATTGTAGTATAAATTATAAAAAAAAAAAAAAAATATACGAAAATGGACTTGAGGACTTAAGTTTGTGGGCACAATTTGCCCTCTGCCATTTCCTAAAAGGCAAACAAGGACGAAATTTCATCGGCGTGATTGTGTCTCCTCTCATCCAATCCAACGTTCTCTCATGTAGTATTGTATTGATTTTGAATCCAAAACTGCATTTCGAGCGGACAGATTGATTTTGCATTGCATGCTACAGCGGCGATGATGGGATGGCATGGTGTTCTGTTCATTAGGCTGGGACAGTTAAGCATATTGAACAATTTGTATGAAAAAGTGGCAGGGTTGTACGAATGGTCGAGGCTCTTTAATTTGGTCTAGCTTTGAACATTAATGCTGTCCTTTGGAGTATGTCCGGAGTAATTTCCCATTTTTATACATCAATTTTTAAAAATTACTATTGTATTACTACTATCAATAAAAACATTTTTAAAGGGGATGGAACATAGATAAAGGAAAGTGATTATGAATTGAGAAGAGATTTAGTAGTTTCGTGTGAATGATCAGTGAAAGAAGAGAAAATTATCTTACATTACTTGCAAAGACAAATGTTTAGGGGGATACCAATTAATTCATGCCGCACAAAATTATAGTCACCTTTAACTATATACTATGTATTATCAGTAACTAATTACAATATCTTAATTTTTCTTACATCTTTGTTCGTAATGAGCAGTGGCATTGAAATTCAAAATGCTTTAAAGATATAGATTAAAAAAAAATTGTGATTATAAAAAAAAATGATCATTTGTGACGTTTTAAATACATTTACCTGTTTGTAAAGTATACTATGAAGTTACAGTAGTTTTTGTAAAGTATACTATAAAGTTACAATAGTAATTGGAATCACTCACTATGGTATTGGAGCACACATACGAACTACTCTCTCTGTCCCATTATAAGTGTCACATTTGTAATAAAAAAAATTAGTCCCAAAATAAGTGTCATGTTAGATTTTTAATGTAATATTGATTACTTTTTACCACATTTACCCTCAAATTAATAATGAGTACATCACTCCCAAATCATTATACTCTACTATACATTTATAACAATTGTTAATAGCGAATGGTTAATAAAGATAATTTTATAAAATGTAACAGTGATAATTCAATGAAACAATAAATGCAAGAACACACACACAATGATGGCAAGTGGCACTGTTCTATTGACTTTTGTAAATGGTAATGTATCTCGAATAGTCAGTGTGACTATGAGCCAAGTACAGAAACAGAAAGAAATGACTGAGAGGGGAAGAATTTGAGGGAGAGAGCAGACAAGGGAGAAGACAGTTAAAGGAGAGAGAAAGAAATTACATCACACATATTTCATGACTTCACTCATTCTCCCATTCCACTACTTATTGCCCCACACATATTCCCCTAGCCTTCTAGAAGCAACCCGGGTTACTTCCCCTCCTCACACTTGTGCCTTCACTTTTATCAGTAACTAACTCTGCTGATTCACCAATTCCACCTGGCAGCCTCATTACATTGCCTTCCCCTTTAAAAGGAATCTTGTCCTCAAGATTAAAAAGAGGGTAATTAGTCTTGATGTCTTCTACATCCTCGCAAGTAGTTGTGGCAGCATCATTGTCATCCCACACAATTAAAACTTGTTGGACTTGTGTGTTTCCCTTCAGCACTACTCGGGTCTTCAGCACTTCTCTAGGTGACAAAATCGGTCCTAACTCATTTGTAGTCAAGGGCAGAGGCATATATGGCTCTGTAACCTCCCCTTTAAACAGTTTCAGCTGAGAAATGTGAAATACATCATGAATCTTAGATGTGTTAGGCAATTTCAGCTTGTAAGCTACAGACCCGACCCTCTCTATTATCTCAAAGGGCCCAAAGTACCTCATAGAAAGCTTGTGGCTCTTCCTCAATGCCACTAAATGTTGTCTATATGGCTGCAGCTTGACCAGCACCCGATCTCCCACTTTAAATTGCAAGTCTGTCCTCTTTTTATCAGCTTGAATCTTCATTCTTTGTTGAGCCTTGTTTAAATTGCCTTTAAGTTGTTGTAGCAATAGTTCTCTATCAGCCAATTGCTCCACTACCTCTGTAGGGTCAACACTGCTGTAAGTTGGTCTCACCAATGTTGGAGCCTCCCTACCATAAAGAGCCTTGAATGGTGTCATGCCTAAGCTTGCATGAAAACAGAATTGTACTAATATTCTGCCCAAGCCAGCACCTTAAACCAGGATTTAGGATTCTCAAAAGTGAAGCATCTTAGATACATCTCCAAGCATTTGTTAAGAATTTCAGATTGACCATCGGATTGTGGGTGGTAAGCTGAACTCATGGATAAGGTAGTGCCTTGAAGCTTGAAAAGATGTTGCCAAAAGGCACTTGTGAACACTTTATCTCTATCTGACACAATAGATCTTGGAATGCCATGTAACTTGACTATATTAGTCATAAATGCTTCAGCCACACTCTTGCTATTATACTCTATTTTCATTGCCACAAAATGAGCATATTTAGACAATCTATCAACCACTACCATAATGACAGTAAAGCCAAAGGAATTTGGAAGACCTGTGATGAAATCCATAGCTACATCCTCCCAAACTTGGACTGGTATAGGCAATGGTTGTAGCAGTCCTGCAGGCAGTGTGTTTGGGGCCTTAGCTTGTTGATAGATGCTGCAATTCTGCACAAAATCCTGCACATCATTTTTTAATTTTGGCCAATAAAATTGGGCAGTGTTCGAGCCATAGTTCTAGTAATTCCAGCATGGCCACCAATTGGAGAGCTGTGATATTCTCTCAGTACTTTTTGGATCAAAGGGCTATGGTCAGGCAAGACCAATTTATCCTTCCAGTATAATAAACCATCCTTGACACTGTATTCCTTGCTGTCACAAGAATTCTACAGGCATTGTTGCATCATTGTTTGCAATGCACTGTTAGCTGCCACTTCTTTCCTCAATTCTTGCACAAAATTGGATTGTGGCTTGGACCAAGCCATGAAAAATACTCTTGACAGAGCATCTGCTACTAAATTATCTTTGCCCGACCTATACTCAATCTGGAAGTCATAACCCATAAATTTGTGAAGCCAAGCTTGTTGCTCTGGAGTTTGTAATGACTGATCTAGCATGCTCCTCAAACTTTTCTGATCAGTTTTAATAACAAATTTGTGTCCCAACAAATAGTGTCTAAATTTGGCCAAAGCTTTTGTTATAGCAAACAACTCGCTTGTGTAAGCCGACTGCTTTTGCATCATTGGAACCATCTTCTTAGAAAAGTAAGCAATTGGGTGGCCATTTTGACTCAACACTGCTCCAACTCCAATACCTGAAGCATCAGTTTCCAAAGTGAATGGTTGAGCAAAGTTTGGCAAGGTCAAAACAGGAGTTGAAGTCACAACTTCTTTCAACTTAACAAAAGCAGAAGCAGTGTTATCTGATCACTTGAAGCCCTCTTTTTTCAACAAATCTGTTAATGGACCAGCTATTGAGGCATAAGACTTAATAAATCTTCTATAGTATCCAGTGACCCCAAGGAATCCTCTCACTTGCTTCACATTGGTAGGTGTAGGCCATTCTTTCACTGCTTGAACCTTACATTCATCCATTGCCACTCCTGCCCCAGAAACTTTATGGCCCAAATAATTAACCTCTAATAACCCAAAGGAGCTTTTAGATAGTCTAGCATATAATTGGCGTTGCTAAAGTGTTTGCCACACCAACTCTAAATGTACTAAGTGAGCTGCCCAAGAAGCACTATAAACTAGTATATCACCAAAGAAACCTAGCACAAATCTTCCCAACTCCTTCTGAAAAATCTTATTCATCAAGCTCTAAAAGGTTGCAGGTGCATTAGTCAACCCAAATGGCATCACAAGCCACTCATAGTGTCCATGGTGTGTCCTAAATGCAGTCTTATGTCTATCTTCGGGCTGCAACAAAATTTGATGATAAACGGATCTTAAATCCAATTTTGAAAAATATTTGGCACCAAACAACTCATCTAACAACTCATCCACAGTTGGCATAGGGAAACTATCTTTAATAGTGATTGCATTTAGAGTTCTATAATCCGTATAAAACCTCCATTTGCCATCCTTTTTCTTTATTAAAACAATGGGTGAAGAGAAAGGACTCTTACTAGCTTGTATGATCCCTTGATCCAACATTTCCTGCACCATTAATTCAATCTGTTCCTTCTGGCTATGAGGATACTGGTAACGTCTCACCTTCACTGGTTTGACACCATTTTGAAGAGTAATAGCATGATTCTGATCTCTGTCAGGGGGCAGGCCAGTAGGGGTTTGAAAAACCACCCTATAGGTATGTAACAAAGTAGTTAACTCAGGATCCATGCTATCAGTTAACTCCAATAGTTAATAACTCCATATGGGAGCATTTGCACAGCAAAACATTCACATATAGCATCAGCGGATTGCATTCTTCTTAATTGATGAAAATGTGCTTGAGCTGGTTGTAAATTCTTGTCTCCTTTTAATGTAATAAATGTGTCCTGGTGAAAGAATTTAATAATGGAGGCTGCATAGTCTGCCACATGAGGTCCCAAAGTGGCTGACCAAGTGGAACATAGAATCAAATCTGCTCCAACTACAGGTAATAAGTATACAGGAACCAACAATTCTTGCTCCTGAATATTCACTGTCAGTTGTTCAATCCAACCCTCAGTTTGCATAGTTTGTCCATTTCCAATCAACACTCTAAAGCTTGGTAATGGCTTAATTGGTAACTTCATAAACTGAGCAATCCTAGGCTGTAAGAAGCTATCAGAACTGCCACCATTGAGTAGAATTTGCACTGGAATGTGGCCAATGTTGCCTGAAAATCTGATGGTTCCCACACCAGAGCCTCCCTTCATTGCATTAAGGGACAAATGGTGTTCCCCTGGTGCAGTAGGATTCAAGTTTTGGCTAGTATCAGGAGGGTCTGTGTTAGGTTCATCAACATCCTCTTCTTCTAATTGTAACATCATTATTTGGTGTTTATTGGGGCATCTATGTGAGGTTGAAAACTTCTCATCACAAAAGTAGCAAAAACCCTTATCCCTCCTTAATTGTATCTCAGCTGCAGAGATTCTTTTAACATCATTGCTACTTTGGTTTTGGTTCCATGATTTAGTGTTTGGGGTAGGTAACAGTGGTGGTAATTTGGGCTTGTTCTGGTTAAGTGTTTGGTTTGTTTTGGTTTGGTTGTAAGTGTATTTCGGGTAGGGTGTGTTTGGGGTTGTGTTTAGGTTTTTAGGTTGGCTCAGGTTCTATTTAGGCTTGGTTAGGTTCGGGTATTTCTCTTCAAACAATTTAGCCAATGATACAGCCTTCACCATTGTATTAGGAGACAGAGATTTGACATCTCTTCGGATATCCTCATGCAATCCACTCACAAAACAATCTAACAAGGCTTCACTACTCAGCCCTTCTGATCTATTAGCCAAAGCCTTGAATTCCAAATAATACTCAGCCACAGTTCTAGATTGAGCCAATTTAAACAGATTTTCCCGAGGACAATCATAAGGAAAGGGACCAAAATCCAATTCAAGAGCTCTAGTAAATTACCTCCACGATTGAAAGGGATTCACTCGTTGCATCATTTGAAACCAAGGAACAACCTCTTGATCCAAATTAACCGATGCAATAGTTAATCTCTCAGAATCGGGTGTGTTATAATACTCAAAAAATTGTTCCAATTTGAAAATCCAATTCACAACATTTTTTCCATCAAATCGAGGAAAATCAAGTTTCAATGTGATAACACCAATATTGCATCATTTTTATAAGAATATTAGAATGTGATTTAAATAATTATTGAATATTATCAATTGAAATTCACTCTCTTTTAATCTAAATTGTGCAGAAATGAAAAATTAGGCAATATGGTGGTCAAATACAAATTTGGGCTTGAAATAGGCCCAGAATGCTAAGCACAGCCTTCGCATAATATAATGAAGTATGTCCATGCTTACCTGAAGCAGCAATTAGCCATGAGCGTGCCTCACGCGCGTCCACGCGTTTCCCAGATAGCTAGTTGGTATTTTAATCACATCTGGAGCTATAGTTATCAGATTAAAGTGTTCTTGGTGGCGTTGGAAAGCTAAGAGAATTTCCTACAACTTTGTCACAAATTGGATGGACTCTAACATGAAACACGACCTCTTTATCATGAAGCACGGCCGTGCTCAACCAAAAATATCAGAAAACCATGTCGGCAAGGTCAGTGACGCGTAAACAGATTGTAAAGTTAGCACGACCTTGGGGCACGGCCGTGTTTAGGCTGTGCTGAACCCAAATTTTTGCCTATAAAAGGAACGCTCATCAGAACATTTGGAGGTTCCTCGGGATTGATTCTCTCCCAATTCTCTTCTTCTCTTATTACCTTCTAGTCTTATTTTGTTTGTTTTCTTATATTATGTTGTGTAACTAATCCCGTCACTGAGGTGATGGGGGATCTTTTACTTTATCCGTGATATCTTTATGATTTATAATATGAGTGTTTAAATCCTTTTGATTAAATTATTCCTGGTGATATTTTTTTAATAAAAGAATTAGCTACTCTTTACACAGTTAATTAAGTGTGTGGCGATCGTACCTTCAATTAGTTAACGGAACTATGGGGATAATTGAATCTGCATGCTCTTTCGGATCAAGGATTGCATGTTCATTTCCAGTCAGTCATTGAATTGGTAAATCTATTGATGCTTTATGCTCTTTCTATTTACTTGCTTTGAATGATCAAACAAAGTAATAAATTAGGAGGAAGACTGTTAACATTGCATGATCATTGGGTGTTAATAGCTTTTGAATAGATGATTGGTAATCAGTAAGAATTGTTACTCATGTTATAAGTTAATCAAATACACAGATATAAGTATTAGTGAACCCATTACCTTAGTGCTTTTATTATCTAATTCCTTTCTTAAATATTTTATAATTTCTTTTCTACTTATTTTTATGCACTTTTTGTTTAAAGTTCACCTCAAACTATTTGTCTAAATAACAAATTGATCTAAGTAGAGCAGTAATCATTCCAATTCCCTGTGGAGACGATAATCTTTTATACTATAACTTGATGAGATCGTATACTTGTGATTTTGACGCAACACACTGACCTTACATGAAATGGTGGTCTGCTGGTATCAAAGTTTGAGATTCCCAATGCTATGGAAGGACGGTGTAGATCCTGGAGTTCGCTGCAACAACGAAGTTATGGCCTCAGTTAACTTGGATAACTTCTCATCAGTGGCAACAACCCGACTAGAGTTCTCAGCATCAGACCTGCAAATTTGATACCGCAAATCCACATAGTTTTTCTCCATTGTTTCAGAAATGCATTTGACCACCGCATTGAGCTCCTTCATACGTGTATTGCCCGCCATGGCAGTAATGAAAGCACCAATGTAACAGTGATAATTCAATGAAATAGTAAATGCAAGCGCGCACACACACACACAATGATGGCAAGTGGTACTGTTCTATTGACTTTTGTAAATCGTAATGTATCTTGAATAGTCAGTGTGACTATAAGCCAAGTACAGAAACCGAAAGAAATGACTGAGAGAGGAAGAATTCGAGGGAGAGAGCAGAGAAGGGAGAAGACAGTTAGAGGAGAGAGAAAGAAATTACATCACACATATTTCATGACCTCACTCATTCTCCCATTCCACTACTTATTGCCCCACACATATTCCCCTAGCCTTCTAGAAGCAACCCGGGCCCTATTTCCCCTTCTCACACTCGTGCCTTCACTTTTATCAGCAACTAACTCTGTTGATTCACCAATTCCACCTGGCAGCCTCATTACATAAAATTGTACAGTCTTTCATTCATTTATAGCTTCTACTCAATATATGTGAAACATCTTAATGTGACACTTATAATGGGATGGAGGGAGTACCTATTGCGTGAGGAACCGATACCGTAATTATTGGGCAATTATTGTTCTATGATTGGGCAATTGAAAATTGTTGGAACATGGAATTCGACTAAAGAAGCTCTCCAGTGTCCACAAATTCACAATGGAGACAGTAACACCATATGCAGCGCACTAAAGGAGTATACGCCTTCCAGGCTTAAGTATAAGGGGGGGAAAAAAATCCGTACTAGAGGCAAGATAAATCCAAACAATTCGAGCGCAAATAAAATGTGGCTTGTAAAGTTCAATTCAAATAATTTGTGTGCACATAAAGAAACGAACAATGGAGGAAAGAAATGAAACGTGAAAGATGAAAATTGAAAGACAGGACAGGAGAGAATAATCAGTCCAAAAACGACAAACTACTTTGCCAAGTAGAGGCAGTGTGGGGACTTCCACTTTTGGCCCATTATTTCCCTACTTGCTTGCACCTACTGCCCATATAATTAATAAATAGTACTTTATATCTAAATTATAAGAAATAAAATCGTAATTTACAAGAGAAAAACTTTGAAATAAGCTAATTTTAATTAATAATCATAAAAATCTAATTTTTTTAAAAAGTATCACTTCTATGAAATGGGTGAAATGATGAGTTGCAATAAGGGTATAATTTGAAATTAGTATTTAATATATATAAAAATTGAAGTATGTTTCTTATAATATGAACAGGAGTGTAGTATATAATATCATACCACCAACTCTATTTTTTTCCCCAGTTTTGTCTCTTGTACCTTTTCTTATTGTATACACTACCTAGTACTTCTATTATATTTTTCCTCTGTCCTGTATTACCTTTGCGATATATATTGAAAGACAAAGCACTATGCGTAGAAGATCAGAAAACATGGTGAATTGGCAATTTTGTGTCTCATTCTGCATTTTCAACTTTGCAACCTTTTGTTTTTCTTTGCATTTGGAAATTTTCACAAAAACTCTTCAGTGTGCAAAGTCCTAATTTATCAAAGGGATAAAAATTAGATATTAATACGACATACAGCCAAAAGCGGGATAGAGAATATACATTTCTCTTTAGCAGCCGCTTGATTTCTTGAGTTTTAATTAAGAAGTACTACTAGAAAGGGAAATAGATTGATTTTATAATATATTTTTTTGGGGTTTGGAATTTGTTTGTGCATCATTTAGTGTTCACATGCTCATATTTTACTACTATGTTGTCAATAAAAGCTTGCAATAAAAGCGGGTATAGCAGAACATATATGAAGAGTCCAAGTAGTAGCTGGAGTGATTAATTGTTTGTGTTGTGTGGTTGCCCACAAGATCGACCTTTTGTAATTGTTCCCTCTCATTATTACTCTCCTTTGACTTCATTTATTATTGCAGACACCACATGCAGTTATTATAAGTTCATAAGATCTGTTCAATTCATTTCCTTCACTAGTAGTAACTACTAGTACTCTCAGATTTGTCAAAAAATAATATTAGATGTCTCAGAACTCGGATAATATATTTATGTTTTATTTATGAATACATCTAGTGTGTCAGTGTGAGAGTACGTGACGTTTCACTTTATCTTTATATAGATTATTACTAATTTCTTTTAAAATATATGCTTATCTATTTCAATCTTATCCTTTTAGTATTCTATAAATCATTAAAAAAGCATTACAATATTAAAAGATCTATCTTCATATATTAATGTTATCATACGAGAGCATCATACATACCTAAAAAACTAGTTAAAGCGTAATGCTGACTCTAAAAATTTTAATGTTATCATTTGGAAATCTGATACGTAAGCTTCTTAGATGCTGTAGACTCTGCTTTCATTTTGCAAAACGCACAAAATATTTTGAGAGAAATAATCCCGGCATTGTAATCTTCTTTTGTAATAGAAATTTGTGGGGTTAGATGTGATTTGATCTCTCAGGCTCAATGCGCATGTTGAATTAAATATCAATGCAAGAGAGTTGATGTCACATGGCCTCTGGCTTTGTAATACTACCAATTTAAGCAATTTCACCAGAACGCAAGTCCACTGATTTTCCCAGTGGCCCACAGTTCTCTACAGCTCTTGGGATTCACAATTTCGCTGACGAATGAAATTGGTTCCCCTAGTGCCACGCAGCAGTAAGTAAAAACATGCATTTGTCACAGTTACACGATCCAGACTGTCCAATTCAAATCGGACTGTCCATATTTCAATTTCAGTAAATCGGGTCTAAAATACAAGTCAGAATGTGAATCATCCAATCTTAATTTGACAGTCCAAATTAGCTACTGTGTAACTGCATAAACGCAGGCAATCCATTTTCCATCTCCAACTTCCTCTTCCACAACTCTTTATCTCTCTCTTGATTTCTCTTTCTCTCTCTCATCCACCTCTTCCCATTTTTTCTTAAATTTCTCTCTCTTCTCACCTTTGATTTTTTGCTGCATAAGCTATGGGATCCAATTTCAAGGAAAAACAATCGTGGTAGTGATAATTCTAAGAACTAGAGAATAGCATTGTGAAATGAATATTGAGAAGAGAATGCTGAAATGTCTCTTGTTCATTGAATATTTCTTACAACTATTTATACAATGTGCCATATCCACTTGACGGTTACATGACTGGAAATAGGGTAATACCGGTGATAACAAACTAACTTCCAGTAATAAAGCACATGTTCTTAATTCTTAAGCTGCTACACTTATATTCCCCCCTCAAGGTCAAGGTGGCTGACCAGAATGGAGCACCTTGAGCTTGTTGGGAAGTTCAGCAAAGCGAGTAGAAGACAAAGGCTTAGTTAAGGCATCAGCAAGTTGCTTAACACCAGCAACATGTTGCACAAGTAGACACTTAGAGATAACACACTCACGCACAAAGTGAAGTCAAGTTCCATGTGCTTAGTACGAGAATGTAAAATAGGATTATGGGATAGCATAACTGCGCTGAGGTTATCGCATAAAAGGGTTGGAGTATGAATCAGAACACGCAGCTCAAACAAAAGAGATTGAATCCATAACACTTCAGCAATACAGAGAGCCATACTTCGATATTCCGCCTCAGCACTAGAGCGAGCAACTAGAACGTGTATCTTAGAACTCCATGATATGAGATTAGGCCCAAAGAAAATGCAGAAACCTGAGGTAGAGCGGTGATCATCAGGATCGCTGGCCCAATCAGAATCAATATAGGCACGAAGAGAAAACCGAAGATCAGGATTTTTCGGTTGTAGAAGCAAACCATAGTGAACAGTGCCTTTTAGATAGCGAAGAATACGCTTAACCTCCTTCCAATGTGTTTCAAGAGGATGTGCCATGAATTGACATACTTTATTAACACTATAAGACAATTCAAGTCTAGTGAAAGTAATATATTAGAGCGCTCCAAAGATAGAACGATACATAGTGGCATCGGGCAAAGAATCAATACCAAACCTGCTTAATTTGGCAGTACTTAGCATAGGAGTGGCAATATCATTAGCATCAAGCATATGAGCCTCGATCAAAAGATCACGAATATACTTGGTTCGCGAGTTAACACCATAGAACCATTAGCCAAGTGTTTGACTTCCAGTCCCAAGAAATAGTCAAGCTCACTCAGTTTCTTTAAGGCAAATTGCGCATTCAGTTTGGTAATTAAGTCAGTAATGAGAGTAGCAGAGGATCCAGTGATGAGAATATCATCAACATCGACTTGCTTTAAAACCAAACTTCATAAGCACAGAAGTTAGACGCTCATACCAAGCCCCCGGGGCTTGCTTTAAGCCGTAAAGGGCCTTATTTAGGCGGCAAACCAATGACTTATTAGTGCTCTCAAAGCCAAGAGGTTAGCTCATGTAGACTTCCTCATTCAAGAAGCCATTAAGGAAGGCGTTAGTAACATCAATTTGTTGAACTGGCTACCGAAAAGATAAGGGCAGAGTTAGAACTAACCGGATTGTAACAGGCTTAACAACCGGTGAAAAGGTCTCAGAGAAATCAAAGCTAACTTGTTGGTGAAATCCTTTTGCAACCAAGCGTGCTTTATATTTGTTGATTGTGCCATCCGGATTTTCCTTAACACGGAACACCCACTTGCAACCAATAGGCTTCCTATGAGGAGGAAGAGGAACAAGAGACCAAGTCCCGTTAGCAAGCAGGGCTTGGTACTCGGCCTGCATAGCAGCTAACCAAGTTGGTTGAGCTAAAGCTTCTTTAACAGTTCTTGGTTCAACATGGGTAAGGAATATGTGAGGTTTAGGATGTCCTGTTTTTACTCAAGTCATCATAGGATGACAATTAGTTACTACAGGAGGTGGCTGAGAAGGTGAAGCTGCAGGAGAAGGACTTGGAGACAAAACATGAAGAGGGGAAGGTGGAGAAAGCACCTCGGTAGACATAGAATGAGACATGGGAACATAATTAGCAGTAGCTGGTGCAGTTACAATAGGAGAGGACACATGAGGACAAGGAGGAATAGAAGAAGGGCCAACCACTAGAGGAATAGAAGCAGGCACAACAGTGGATGTAGGAGGTGGGGAAATCGATGTAAGAGTCCAATGAGAAAAAGGAAACTGAGTCTCATTAAAAATAACATCTTGGGACACATAAAGTCTCCCATTAGATGCCAAACATTTGTGGCCCTTATGTTGAGGGGAAGGACCAAGGTAAACACACGCTTAAGATCTAAATTCAAGTTTATGATGATTATGGGCCCGTTTGAATTAAAGTTTACAAACGGACGTTTGATTCAACTTCATTTTGCAAGCGGATGTTTGGTTAAAATTAAGTTTACCATAACGTGATTTCTGTTTGGATACTTTTTTTACAAACGTACGTTTGACAAAATGAAATTTGTTTGAAGAATATTAATCAAAAGTATTTTTGAATGTGTAATTATCACAAAGGGTATGATTTTTATAATGTAATATTAATTAATTTTACAAACATCAAGTTTATAAATTTAAATTAATTTTCAAGTTTATTTAATTATATTATGTCAAAAAAAAGTTTATTTAACTATATAAAGTAGTATTTATATATTACATGTAAAAAAAGAATACTACAAGCTAAAGCTGAGCCTGCAGCTAGTACAAAAAACAAAAAAAAAGCTGAGCCTGCTGCTCTGTAATGTAGGGCTTCCCCGTTTGTCTTCTTCCATTTTTCTAGAATTTATAAACATTACATTTTTTTAAAATTTTAGGTACTTTGACTTTTTAAACTTACAACAACCACTCAATTTAACTTTGTTTCACTTTTCTCTCTCCCTGGTTGTACTAAAACGTGGCAGCATCCTCACCAAGCATTCCCAATCTCTTTTCTCCATAGCTTCTTGTTTCATAATACACGAAAATATCTCTCCTCACTCTGTTCTCTCTCGGGTGCATGCTTCCAATTCAGAGCACAACCATCAACCTTCCTTATTCATCTTCCCCGTTTGTTTTCTTTCTTCCATTTTCTTTAACTTTATTCTCTGAAACCGCTCATATCCACGAAGCAGGAGCAAAGAGCGATGGCGCGTCAGATCTACAGAAACAAACCGGAGTAGAGGATATGGAAAGCCCCTCCCCTTGTTCCGTTGCAATTCTCATTCAAGTGTCGGATTCCCTTGCTCGAACTGGCCATCAGGGAAGTGTGTGAAGACGCTGATTCCAACAAGAAGAGGCTTGTTCTCGCCCTGTTCGAGTCCGATACATGACAACTATGTGTGCAATGTGGAGAGGGCAAAATGGGAAGCAAAGCATTTTGATTTCTCCTAACGGCAAACTGAGAAAGGAAAAGCAAGGGAGGTCTTCCTTCCATCCCAACCAACGTTTGAAGCAAATTCCGTTTCATCGACGGAAGTTGAGGGGCATCCAAACGAAATGGAAAATCAGTTCGTCGGTGGAGACGGACGTTGAGGGACTCGAAACGGCAATCCAAACTGGCACTATAAGGTCGAAGATGAGGTAAATAGGCACTGCCAAAGGTTTTAATGGTGTTATAATTTGGAATGGAATTATACAACATGATAAGGTGAAGATTAAGTGGACAAAGCAGAAGTGGGAAGTCTATTAATAAGAAACACAACCATAGTGAAGTTGTGGTCCCAATAAAGCATTAGCATGGCAGCATGAGCCAACAAAGTAAGTTCTGTTTCAACAATTTGGCGATGTTTATGCTCAATGTTACCATTTTGGTGAGAAGTATGAGGACAAGTTAAGCAATGAGTAATGCCAAAATTTGTGAGGAAAACAGTGAAAGGACGGTATTCACGACCTCAATCAGATTGTACATATTTCAATTTGGCAGAAAATTGTGTTTCAATGTGTTTTAGAAATAGTTTGAAAGCAAAAAGCGCCTCAGATTTTTGTTTGAGGAAGTAGATCCAGGTATATTTGGTACATGCATCAACAAAGGTAATAGAATAGGAGTATCCATTATGAGAAAGCATAGGGGCAGGGCCCCACAAGTCAGCGTGAACAAGTTCAAAAGGTGTGGTGTGTGGAGTAAGGGAAAGGGTAGCATGCAAATGATGAGACTTGCCAAGGCAGCAAGCATTACAAAAATCAAGAGTAGATTTGGATGAAATGGGAATATTACAAAGATTCAACACAGATTTAATTGCATTTACATGAGCATGCCCTAGGCGACTATGCCAAATTGCCAAGGGATTGTTATTACAATGATTATTTCCTGCAGAAGCAACAACAGAATTGTGTAAAATGGGAGAAGAAACCAAAGCTGAAGTGGAATTGGTATTGACATTCTGGAGAAGATAAAGATTCTTGAAACTATAAAGTCCATCAGCTCCAATTGATCCCTCTAATAAGATTTGCCTAGACTCCTCACATTTGACAAAACAAGAGTGAGCATGGAATTCAAAGAAGACATTATTAACATGAGCAAATTTGGAGACTAACATAAGATTTCTGGTAATACTAGGCACATGTAGTAAGTTTAATAAGTTACGAGTGACATGGGCTAAATGAGGAGAGAAGAATTTTGTTGAAACAATGTAATTGATTTTTAAACCTTGGCCATTGCCAATAGCCACTTGATCCGAGCCAGTGTATGCATTGTTGTGAGCAAGATTGCCAGGATTAGGTGTCAAATGATGAGATGCTCCTGAGTCCAGATACCACACATTTGTAGCAAAGTTCTGAGGCAAATGATAGGTTGCTGAACCAGGCATCACTTGTGATTGTTGAGTTGCAACATTAGCAGTAGATTTGACAGGTTGTTGAGCATGAGGTGCAGCATAAGTATTTTGTTAAGGTGCATAGGTGAAAGTCTGAGAAGGTTGTGGTTGCACATAGGCCTGATCAAATCGATGCCAGCACTTAAATGCATCATGCCCAACCTTGTGACACAGTTTACAGATAGGCCTATTTCCAGAATTGTGACCACGACCTATGCCACGAGTAAAGCAACCTCTACCTCTACCACGACCAAAGGATCAAAAATTATCAGCAGAAGTAACATCATGTGGTTTCCCTGACTTAGCAATATTAGCAGAAGCATTAGAGGTAGAGAGTTCTTGGCGAAATTTGTCTAACATGAGCCTCTTGAACCAGTAATAAAGCTTCAATATCAGTAAGAGAAGGTCAATTAGATCTACATACAACATCATCACAAAAGAATTATAGTCCTCAGGCAATCCATCAAGCACAATGTCTATTTGATCATGTTCAGAAAATTCTTCTCCTACCGCAAGTAATGAATCACCAAGAGTCTTGATCTTAAGCAGATATTCTGGCATTGTGCGATTTCCTTTCTTAGTGTTCATAAGTTCAGATTTCATTTGTCTTACTTTTGCTTTCAGGTGTGCGTAAAAATGTTTGTGAAGTTTATCCCAAACCTGAAAGGCATGCTTACAGCCAATAACTCAAGGCAGCATTGATTCATAAAGTGTTGGAAGAAGCCACGTGAAGATAAATTGATCCTGTACCAGCCAGCGTTGATATTCATCAAATGAAATCCTTAACTCATGATCCATATCAGATGCAAACTGAAGCGGTATAATCGGATTGACAACGATGCGATGAAGCTTGTGAGCGGTTAGAACACCTTCAATTTGCTGAATCCAGAGTTGAAAATTCTTGTCATCAGGTTTAATTGAAATTTTGTGATTAAAGGTTGAAGATGAAGTGGGAAACATTGCAAAATTGAGTGACTGATCAATAAAAGGATTTTTCACAACACTTTGTTGATGCTCATGCAACAAAGCATCATAGTGACGATGCGAACCAGTAGCGGAGAAAGGTGACGCCATAGATGAAATTTCAAAGTTGCAGAAGACGAAAAACGAAGATCACAGTTCAGGTCGAAAAGAAGCTCTGTGATACCATGATAATTCTAAGAACTAGAGAATAGCATTGTGAAATGAATATTGAGAAGAGAATACTGAAATGAATCTCTCTTGTTCATTGAAAATTTCTTACAACTATTTATACAATGTGCCATATGCACTTGACGGTTACATAACTGGAAACAGGGTAATACCGGTGATAACAAACTAACTTCCGGTAATAAAGCATGTGTTTTTAAT
Organism: Calophaca sinica; assembly: GCA_037113605.1. Classification (NCBI taxonomy): domain Eukaryota; kingdom Viridiplantae; phylum Streptophyta; class Magnoliopsida; order Fabales; family Fabaceae; genus Calophaca; species Calophaca sinica. The sequence continues at coordinate 11,212,199 of CM073736.1, forward strand.
TCTTAAGCTGCTACACTTATAGGTAGAGGGGAAATGGTAAGAAAATAGGGAGATGATAAAGAGAGAGACTGACTATGAGAGAAATAGACAACTGTAGAGAAAATTGCAGTAGAGAATCCATATTCCAATAACAATGGGTATAACAATGATATTTTGATTACATAATTTTTGCACCACATTTTTAAATATTAAGTTGTGGGGTTGGAAAGGACCGAGAAGGATGTCACTGCATCTTTGGAAGTCATTTCACGATAGACTGCCTTGCATGTGATATGTGACTGCTACATGGTGAGTAGTGTGTGGATTTCGCGAGTTAGTTTATTCAATGGACCTGATGGAGTGGAAAAAATCTAATCTTCATACATCCTTTGGCGGTAAGGATGTTTTGGGGCTGGAGGACCCACTTTTGGGTATGGGATTGCTGCAACAAACAGGCCGGTGGGTCTTGGAGAGAGTGGCCCATATTGAACAAGCAGATATTGGCTTACACACAACTCTTGGAGATAAGCACAAAATTTATGTGCCAATTGGGTGGTCCTACCCGAGGAGTGGGTGGTGGAAGTTGAACACTGATGGTGCCTCACAAGGGAATTCTGGCATTGCAGGTTGTGAGGTATCACACGCAACGATAAGGGAAGGTGGATCAAAGGGTTTGGAGAAAATATACGCCACTGCTCTGCATATGTGGCGGAGCTATGGAGCCTTATTTGTGGGCTTAAGTTGGCATGTAACTCTGGGGGCAAGGAAGTTGGTTGTGGAGTGAGATAATGTTTCTATTATTTCATCCATTAAAAAGAACTCATTTAAGAGTAGGCATAGCAATCTTTTTGCTTGAGCTAGGGAATGGATTAGTAGCGACTGGGAGACTATCTTCCAACACATATTCCGAAAGGGAAATAGTCGTGATGATTGGCTTACCAAATGGGGCTGGATCAATCACTAGGAGTACACTGGTTAGATTTCCCATATGGGGTTTGTTAGCTTGTTATTATTAGGTGATCTTAGTGGGAATTGTATGCCCCAGATGGTTCTAATTGTGTAGTTGTTAGGTGATGTGCAGTGTAAGAAAATATATAAAAAAATCGTATAATTTTTCTCATTTATCTATCAGAAAGAACATTTGAAGTTGATACGATTTGTATACACAGTTAATGTAAAGAAATCCCATCTTTACACTAATATTTTTTATTTATTTTTTGATATGATTATTCGTGAATTTAATTTGTATGTATTGTTAGTGTATAAATATTTTACACATGCATCCAATGATGTGTTGTTACATTATTTAGCGAGTATGACAAGTCATGTGTTTTTAAACTCTTTAAATGAAGTGACAACATATTACTGTACGACTATGTAAAATATTTTACACTTACAATGCATAGAAATTAAACTAATTATTTTTTATAAACAAATGAAATTCATTATTCATAACAAACATTTTCTTATTCATAATAAAAAGAATGAATCCCACAAATATTATTCTATAATGGGATGAAGCCCTGAACATTTTTTTGGTCTATGGAGCCCGGAATTGTAGCCCAGCTTTACCCAACATTTTGTTGGGTACACTCTACATTGGATTCGGTTGACCATTATACCCCTCTTTTTTTGTATTCCTCACAAAAATGAAATTTGCGAGTATTTTTTTTACTCGCAAAAATGAAATTTGCGAGTGAACAAAAATTTTAATTTTGATATTTGCGAGTGTGGGAAAAAAAAATTCCACTCGCAAATTGCGATTGACAACCTTGTTTTTTTTTTCTTTTGCTGCAATTTGAGAAGGAACAACAAAGCTGCAGTGTTTTCTTTTTTTTTGCCAATCACTTTGTAGCCTGCATTCAATCTTTTTTTTTTGTTAGGATGATGAACCATTCTGACCAAAAATTTTGACCAAGTCTTATCAATTTTTACACTGACAAAAAAGGTGAGTGTACTCAGTTAACATTTGCGAGCGTATGAGTACATATTTGTGAGTGTGAAAATTAATTTGCGAGTGTTAAAATTTTTTCAACACCCGCAAATTGCAATTTGCGAGTGTACAAAAGCGTATGAGTACATATTTGTGAGCGTGGAAATTAATTTGCGAGTGTTAAAATTTTTTCAACACTCGCAAATAACATATTTGCGAGTGTACAAAATTTTTATACACTTTGTACACTCGCAAATTGCAATTTACGAGTGAAAATTTTTTTACACTCGCAAATATTTGCGAGTGAACAACATTAAAATTTTTGTTCACTCGCAAATTTCATTTTTGCGAGTAAAACAAATACTTGCAAAAATTAAATTTGCGAGTAAACAAAAATTTAAATTTTTATTTACTCACAAATTTCATTTTTGCGAGGAATACAAAAAAAAACGAGAAATATAATAGTCAACACAGTCTAATATAAGGTACACTCAGCAAAATACTGGGTGCCCTTAACAATTCCCAACTTTTATTAGATGGCCATAGGCCCGCTTTACCGAACTTTTATTATCTCATCTCAGGCTTATGTTACGGACTGGGGAAACTGTAACATACCTAGAGTATTGCACTCCGATCAAATTGGTTGAAATAAAATATTAAATTAATTTCTTGACAAAAAGTATTATATTAATTTTAATTTTTTTTTGGTCTAGAGGTCTTTGACCTCGCTCCGGTGTCCAGGAGAAAAGGGTCCTGACTAATCCGGAGTTTGGCCAAGAGGTAAGTAAAGTCTGACCCCAAATTGTTCAATCGCTAGGGATCAAACTCGGGTACTAACCGAGCTCGTCTCTTTAGATGGAGTGCGTTAACCACTCGCACCCAACTTAGGGGTTATATTAATTTTTATTTTGTTACATTAAGATATAATGCTCTCTCAACTCCAAGTAAAAGAACATTTTGGAAGAGTTTATTTATAGTTTATTTAGGTTTTTTTAATGACAATCACTTGTGTTAGTATTTGGAAGAACTTATAAAAATAGTTTATGACATGTCTATAAATTGTTTTTATCTTATTTCAATAAGCTCTTTGCAAACAGCTTACAACTTACATAAAGATAGTTTAACCATCTTTTTTCTTTAATAATAAAAATAGCTTATATATAAGCGGTTTTATGATAAATATTTAGTGTGCGTTTAGGTTGGCTTGTAAATAGTTTATTTAAGTTTATCTACTAGTATAAACACTTGTATGAATGAGTTCATGAAAATAGTTTATGACATATTCATGAGATATTTTTAGCTTATTTCAATAAGCTCTTCGAGATAGCTTATGAAAACAACTTATAACTTATACAAAAATTGTCTAACCATATGTACTATTTGATTATAAAAATAACTTATACATAAACACTTATATAATAAACACTTAATTAGACTATTCAAACGCATCCTTATGCAACAATTGTTCGATTAAACTATTTATCCAACACTAAACTTGCTTTATAAATGGAATGTGGTTAAAGCAGGAGTTGCAGGCAATACTAGTGTGAAAATGAAGTGAAAATTAATCTTTTTTAATACTTAGATAAATATTTCTTTTAATCATGCTTAAATCAAATGGGCAGGTTTATATTCGACAAAATTACAGATAAAACATTTATGGAGTCAAACTCAAATTTAAAGGAAATAACACTTTTTTGGTAATGAGAATGATAATAATTATTACACTTTTCTAGTATACGCGTTTGCTGTTTGGTGATTACATTGGATACTGTCTTTTTATTACGTAGTTATCAAGAGATATCCATTATACCACATAACTAATTCGAAAATTTTGATCTCACAACCGTCACGGCAAAATCCCACCACTTGTTTTCAGGAGGTACCATCAAGTCATTTTCTGATGAAAGAAATGCCCTTCTCCACGCTTGCTGTTAACTCTTTCTTGGCTTTTTCCAAACCCGCCCTGTTCAAATAGAAGTAATAAAATCTAATGTTTCAGTTTCACCTATATGAATTAGATTTTCGTTTGTTCAAATGTCAACTATAAATGCATACCTCTCATAATCACTCAGGGGCCCAAGAGGAAGAAACTCTTCAACTCCATCTCGGCCAAGTCGTACTTTTGATGCAAAGAATGGGAGTTCAGTCACCTGTGACAGACATTGTTAGTCCTTAAGAAAAACATTTATTCAAGCTTCAAATTTGAGCAGAAAAATCAACAATACAATACTATAATCTGCTAAAATAAAAAGGAAGAGGATAGCAACCCTAAGATGTTCTTTGAGGAAAACAGGCCTTTGTATACCTACCTGTGAATTAACATATGCACATTGAATGATGCCAGACTCTCCTCTCAGGGCACGAAGGCATGAATCTGCAAATTTAACAGCAGCGTATGCCTGCACTTAATTACACATTTGGCATCACATTTACTGGAACCGAAATAGCTAAGATGTCATGAATGTTTATGCAAACGCTATAAAACAAAAATGAAATTTCAAAAAAAGGAAGCAACTGAGAACTATCTATGAGAGATATAGTTAGACGGAGATTAGTAGTTAGTAGTTTGTTAAAACCTACACATGGCTTGATGTAATCCCTGCAATCACTTTTACTTGTTCAATCAAATAGCAATTTCACATTTCTCTCTATTCTCTCTTTCTGAGTCATGTTTCATAAGTCATAACATAGTGTCAGAGCAATGGCATCCTCCATGATCATTCCGATCGTTCCACTGTATCTTCTCTTCCTTTTTCATTCTCTTTTCATTTTTTTTTTCCCTCTTGACTTTCCATTTTCCTTTTGTTTTCTCTGTTACAAATATTTTAGTTTTTGGTCACACTTCATTGCTCTTTCTCAATTCTTAGGTTTTTCTGAATTGTAATCGATTATTTTTCTGTCTTGTGTGAATTTGATCCTCTTCGCAATTCCATTTGCATTTCCAAAATGCTAGGGTTTTCCGATTTTGCAAATGACTTCATATCTTCATGCTCTGCTCTGTTTCTCGTGTCAGAATAGAAGGCAGAAGAATCGGGCTTAGAAGAGGTCCTCAAATTCAAGTAAAAAAAGAGGAAAAGGTGGCAAAAAGAGTGATGTGCAGTTTTACGAGTCTTTCACCTATGACGAAGAGAAGTATGTGCTCTTCGAGATCATGTATCTTCACAAGCGAGTGAACCCGAGTATATCAGCAAACTCGTAAAGATATGGGAGACGCACAAACAACAAGTCTAAGAAAGTCAAGGTTTAGTGGTTCACCTGCCCTCGCGTGATTCGAAGATTCTTGGAAGGGATCGAGACGAGTCAAAATGAACTCTCACATGCGGTGAAGGCATTGGCATTGACAATGTCAATCCTTTGCAAGCTATTGCCGGAAATGCAATGTCGTTTGCATTTCTAACGATGCTAAGAATCCACAACCATCAGACGAAGCACTTAGTGCTGATTTTGTATTCTATCATTTCTTTGATGTTGGGCAACATAAAGTATTGGATGAGATAGATGACAACGTTGCTGGAATTGAAGGGGGTTCACATGGTGTTTGTGAATAATCCTCTTTGAAGACAGATTTGAGTAGTTTTGGTTTATTGGAGTTTTTTGTGTGTAAGCTATTGTTCACAGTGGTTAAGCATTGATGTGAGCTTTTGCCATGGATGATTAAGCATTAAAGTCTTGCTTTGCTTCTGTCTTGAGTGGTTAAGCATCACATTTAGCTTCCCCTCTTGATGATTAAGCTTTGGTGACTTCTGGCTTTATTGTGGTTAAGCATTTCTCATTTTTTTTGTCCTTCCACCAAGTGGTTAAGCATAGATTGTAGCTTCTGCTTCGGTGGTTAAGCTTTGCCTAATTTTGACATTGATCTTTGGAGGCCAATATAGCCCAATTTGAGTTATTTTTCTTTGCCGGTGTATTGTATTGGTCATCCCAAGCTTGAAGTGCTAGCACTTCCAGTTTGCAGAGGGCTGTTAGAGATATAGTTAGTTGGAGATTAGTAGTTAGTTTTGTTGATGGTTAGTTACTGGTTTGTTAATGCCTATAAATGGCTTGATGTAATCACTTTTACTCATTCAATCAAATAGCAATTTGACATTTCTCTCAATTCTCCACTATTTTTATCCATACAACTATATATAGGTGACCAATGCTGTTTTTCTTAAATATAATTATAATCATTCGTTTATGGTTGTATGGTCAAGATTAATTATTTTCATGAGGAAAAAAATATAATAAAAATAAAATACTAACCATTGATAGTGTAGCAGAGCCAGCTCCAGCTTTGGCCTGAGAAAATTACAACATTGTGCAAATCAAAATTCAATGTTTAAATTATTCGTAGGGATGGAGGAACATACGTAGCAAGAGTTAATGCTAAAAAGCACTAACTGATACATTCCACCAAGACAGATTAGTAATTACTTTCAAACTATTAATCAAGTGTGTGTTTCCCTACATATAGGAAAGCTAAAGCCACAAAAATTCCTAAGCGAACCTCTAGGTAAGCATATGAACTAGGGGCATAGTGAAGCTGCAAAGAGCCAAGTAAAATAAAGGATGGGGGCAAAGCGGTTTCACATCTGCTACCGTGTGAAACCCGGATCATCTTATGCTTAAGCCAATTCACATTCAATCATGGTTATCAAATCGAGATTCGAATCATGAATGGGAAGACCTAATTTCCGAATCATGAATCGAATCTTATTGTGAATCCGTAAGATACATAATCAATACAAATACGACATTTTTAAGTAAAAATAAGTGACATACACAAAAACATAAGCTGATATATTACATACATACCTCAAAATAATTCAAGATTATCAAAATGACAAAAGAAAAGTGGTTGGCTACACAAAATTGAAGGAAAAAAAAAAGTGGCTGGCTACACAAAGTTCAGGGACAAGTTGCTATTCATCGAAATGAATCGAGATTCATAAGAATGAATCGGGATTCATGTCCAAAAAGATACACACAACGATTCGTATCGAATGGGTTCAGTTTTGTTTCGTATCGAGATACGACTCATGTATCGTAAGATACTGATAACCATGCATTCAATTAGCCCCTAAACCTCTCCCACAAAGGTGGGAGTGCAGAGTTTCCCATTGGTCCAGCCCCTCTGATATGTCTCACCAATATATCATTTAAGTTAACATATTAAATACACTGATATTGAAGACCTCCATGGTTGATAGGTAAAGGACAGATGAGTAATGATTGAAGCTTGGAATATTAGTTATTGGCAATGAAGTAAACAGAAACTTTGAAAAAGTAAATTGGGTAAATTCTCACCTCAACAACTTCAGTCCCACCGTTTTGTATGCGATCAGTCAAGTACTCAATTTCCTTAGGGGTGAAAGAGCAAGGAGGTTTAACCTAAAAATTGTGTGACTCTGTTAGGTAATAATTAAACATTACATTTAAGTATTCAAAATCAAATATACTAACAATTAAAAAATTAGAAATAGTTATAGTGCAAACCTGAGAAAGCAGAGGTAAAATCGTGATTCCAGCATGTCCCCCAACAACAGGGACATCCACATCCCTTGGATCAACACCCAGAACTTCAGCCTGCAGTTTCGGCCCAACAGGAAAAATAAATGAAGTACAACTCAACATTAGATTAAATAATAACAGACCACACTAGGCTACAATACGTGAGAGTTACAACTTACAAGCACACAAACCCATTTTTATGGTATTCACTATTCAGGCTTCAGCGAGCATTTTTATAGAATCTACAAAAGCTAGACGATTAAATGGATGTGATAGAGACTGGAATCAGGTATGGGTATTACTGTATTCACAAAACTAGAGTTCAATCTTCTGAACTGATATTGTAAATTTGTAACTATGTCACCATCAAAAAGAAGGATTACAGATTGTATCTCTCACTTCCACAGTCCCACTCTCTGCAACAATGGGAAACAGAAAGAAAATTCAATAAAACGGAAAATGCCACAGGTTCTTCAAAGGATCTGCAAACTTGCCATGCTTTCCTACCCGATTTCTGCCTAGCCTCACACCTCCTGTTCTTCCCTCTAATATTTTCATTCCCCACAACTGAATTTCCTCCGTCCATAACTCCTTGCCAGCTCAGCATTCATTTATGCTCCAAACTATCAGCATGAATACCCCCTTTCCCATTCTGCCCTCAATACCGATGTGTGTTCATCCTCTATTTGCATCCCCATCCTTAGTATTATGCGTCTATCAAAAATCAGGATGACAGTCCCAGCTTAAGCATTTTAAAGATCGTGTTAATTTCCTTTAAGCCAACAATGTTAGTTACTTGAGTCCAAAGGAAATTATTGCTCTTTGCATAGAGTATCAGTGAGAAAGCACGAGACCACTCTGTGTGTGGTGAGTGTATAACGCGATAGCATTCTCTCATGAGATGATCTAATCTTCGCCACACAATCATACATAAGCAGTTAAGTAAAACCAATCTTGATCATTGATGTGGTTATACGGTCAAGATTAGCTACCCTAACCTTATGTTCTCACCTGATACACCCACTATATACATATAGCTTTGGTATATACTTGTTTCGCCATACACGAAAAACTCACCCAAAGATTTAATTTCTTATTTACAGTATCATAGGTTGTTATAAGCAAGTAATAAGCCTAGCTGGTCAAAGCTAGAAACAGAAGAAATTTTGCAAAGTGGATTTTCTCTCCATTTAAATTGAAAAAATCACTTCATTGTCCTAATTATCCTGTAACTATAAAAAGCTGCATACAGTAACTAGTAGCACATGACATACCACAAACGTATTGGCTCTAACCACATCCAGCATTGTCACTCCCAAAAGTCTCTTGGGATCAAAAGTACCGGCTCTTTTGAAAACTTCAGCTGCAATTGGGACAGTGGAGTTAACCGGATTACTTATCAAGTTGACAATGCCTTTAGGACAGCACTTTGCAATTGCTTCACAGAGAGTTTTTACAATTCCAGCATTTATATTGAAGAGATCATCTCTTGTCATTCCAGGTTTGCGGGGAACACCAGCAGGAATGATTACCAAGTCCATGCCTGTGAGTGCATCCTCAAGCTGATTTTGCCTCAAAAATCCTCGAACCTAAATACCAAATCTCCTTAGTCATGTCAGCATAGGAAAAACAACTCAAATTTTCAAACCTAGACCGTGTCTGTGATTATACATGATCTATAATATGACACTATTGCAGGATTCATTTTTTTGTTGCAAAAATCTAACCAACCCACAATAATTTACTTGCAAAATTTATTAATTTATATGGAATTCAGGATGCTTTTTTCTGAAAATCAAATCGAAAATTGAGAATGAAGGAGGAGCGAGGAACTCACAACAGCACCAGTATCCATGTGACTGATATCAGCAGTGACGCCAGGGGTGTTAACAACATCATAGAGGTGGAGAACTGAAACCAAAGGGTTCATCTTCATCAACATGGCGAGAGGTTGTCCTATGCCTCCTGCTGCACCCAAAACGGCAACTTTGAAACCGGGTGCGCCACCTTTGGCACGGCAATGGACACTTCTCAAAGAAGAAACGTCCTCCATCTGTTCAAATAAAAACATTGAGAATCTAATCATGCTATTCATAATCGAACGGTTGGTGCAATGCAACGGCAAGAGAAGAAGACGAACGAACCTTGAGATTGGGAGGATTGAGGTGGCCGGCGATTCTCGCAATTCGCTCATTGGCATCTGAATTTCGTTCCATACTCTCTATGATCGCAAGGAAAGATGATCGTGGTCGTTGTTGTTGGCGTTGCACCTTCAAATATGAATACTTAAATTTGTTGATTGATCTCTATGTAAGAAGCTTGCGTATGGAGAAAAAATTTGATCAGGGTGTGGGGGTGTGAATTGGGAAGCGTGAAAATTGACCTTATCTCAAGAGAAATGATTTTTGAACACAATATTTTACGCAGACATCGTATAGTATACACTCCGTATAGGGACAAAGTTTTTAAAAAAAAAAAAAAAAAAATTACAGTTTTTTAATTGGTTAAAAAAATGTTTGACATTAACCAGATAATGAACTGTATTAACCAGATATTTGAACTTGATTAACTAGATAAATAAATAGAATGTGAGTTTGGCATTCACCAGATAATGTGAACCATTAACCAGATAAGTGAACTTTCTTAACTAGATAAATAAATGGAATGTGTTAAGTTTCAGGATTGACATTCACCAGATAATGAGAACTATTAACCAGGTAAGTGAACTTCATTAACCAGATAAATAAAATGGAACGTGAGTTTGGCATTCACCAGATAATGTGAACCATTAACCAGATAAGTGAACTTCGTTAACCAGATAAATAAATGGAATGTGTTAAGTTTCAGTGTTGGCATTCACCAGATAATGAGAACCATTAACCAGATAAATGAACTTCGTTAACCAGATAAAAAAAATTTGAAAAAATATTTTTTGAAAAAAAAAAGTGGGATCCGTACTGTATGGACACGTGGTCTGTACAGTACAGATGAGGTGTGTCGCGTATTGTTGTCGAGTGCTGTGTTCAATTAACAGCACTGTTATCTCAATAAGAAAAGTTATTTTGACAACTTTTGAGTTACACCGTATAAAATTACGGTTTAGCCTTTTTTTTTCTTTTTTCTCTTCAGCAGTGATATTTCGATAACTATCAAATCGATACCGTATTCGACAACAATAAGGAAACAGAGACAAAGCATTCTTCGACATGCGTGTTGAAAAGAAAAAAATAAAAAAAAGCAGAAACCATATAAAAATATGGTGTTTGACAGTCGGGAAAACACTTCTGTTTCTCATTCTCTCAGACAAATCAAAAAATTGGAATGTGAGTGTGCGTCTATGGTATCAATATTTTGGTGTCAAAATATCACTGCTCGTGATCAATATATTTCTAATTTTTTTTATTTAAATTAATAATTTAGGATGAGGAGATAATATTTCTAAACTCTTACTGTTTGTATCTTCAATTATCATTTCTTTTTCGTCTTTGAATTTATCTTAGATTTTAATTTTGTTTATCAAAATTCTAAAATACGTGTTTAAATTTTATGATTGTTTTTATATTATAATAATTTGAATTGATTTATTTAAGGAAAAACTTATTCCAACCTTCTAACAAATTTTAAAAAGTACTTTTCATGATTAATTAGTTATTAATCCTTCGTACATTTGTTGTGGAAAATGGAAGATGAGTTTATAAGATTATAAACATAGTGACTAAAATATTTTTTTATGGGGATGATGACAATCCGCCAGTGACTAAAATATCTTTTTTTTAAGATCCGCCCCATGTCTATTAAAAATTAAATTAATTATAGAATAAAGAGTTGTCATATAAAAAAAACAAACCTAAAAAGCAAAAAAAGCAAAATGTTTAGAAACTTGAAGAGGAGTTTTTTTTTTTTTTTCAACAACTTGAAGAGAATCGTCAGTTAGTCAGCGAGAAATTGTACTCCTCATGTCCATATGATAAGAAACAAATGTATCAATTTTCTTGGTCCAAATAAATAATCAATAATATATATAATTATAAATAATCTCATTGTTCTGTTTTAGTCATTCTTCACCATTCTGTTTTGTTGCAGGTTTCGTAGTATTTTCCTGCTGCATCTAGAGTTTGTTTCCTTTTCAGTTTGGCTTATTTTTTTGTGGAATTTTACTGTTACATATTTTTGGGGGTCCTTTACATGTTGATTGTGATGTGGCTAACCAGGAAATACAAAATTGTGTGGAGAAGCTGAAGCTGAAATTACTTTTTTGCTTGGGCATATTGTTTGGATCACCAAATATTACTTGACACGCCTTTTTAGTTGTCAGTTTACATTGTTGTTATGAAGTACAAATGTGGTTGAAACTGAATATAATTTCTATCACTTTCCTTCACCCTGTTGCAATTTATAGTAAGATTAAGATTACAGGCTTTTGACTGAATAAGTTGTCACAGGTCTTAAAAAGGTATATCTGGAAATGGATGGACCAATGCACCTTTCTTCTGCTATCAAACTTTGCCAAGTCCTATGATAATTTAAAAGAAGGGATGGCAATGTTTTGTTTTCCAATAACCTTTCGCTTAAATTTTCCAATATTATACTTTTCTATTGTATATGCTACAATTGTGAATTCCATAGAAAGACATGTCCAATTTAAATTTGTTTACTGAAGAATTTACTGGCCACTGTTTTATGCTAGATATTTGAATTTAATCTTTCTTTTATCATTATCTGACATACTGTCTAAATCCTTACTTTAAAATCCATTTTTCAGGGATCATTGAATGGATCAAGACGGAAATTATCTTTTAACATGTTTGTGTCTCTGTTTTCATTCATTTTTCCCTTTGTTTCACTGACTTTGTGTGAGTTTCATGCATTTTGCATGCTGAAGTTTTGGAACCAATTTTTCTTTTAAAATGCTGATGGAACAAGATTTACAAGGTCTCTCTCAATAATCATATGATTGCTCTTCCTTGCCTATTGATACAGCTAGAAAATATACCTGAAGCTGCAATATCGATGACTAAGTTTGTTCCCTAGAACTTAGACAAAAAATTAATGCATTTGCTCTTGCCACACCCTAAAATAAATTACATTAGATAGGCATGTCAAATATACTAAAACAAAGATAATGGGAAAAGCACAAATCTGTATCCACTCAAAGCAATAGTGATGTACTCGACCAATATATTCTAGATCAAGATGGCTTTGATAGGAATCTAAACATAGATTAGGATCACTAGCATTCTCTTTTACAGCTGGAGATTTGGTCAAATTACCTTCCAAGGCAACCTTCATCAATATACCATGACTCTAACATCAAATTAGCATTAGAGCAGCATTATCGCTGGTTTTTTAAGACTGTTCATGTGTTTCTTAATTTTATCTCTCCTAGTGGCAATGATCAATTTCTTCACGGTTGCTGAAAAAATAGGTCAAAGCAACTATTGTGTTATCGGCATTTAACTGACACAATGAGAGAGACAGAGAGAGATTGCATTGTGGTGGGCCAGGATGGATGTTGGACAACGAGCTTTGGAGACCAGTGTTGCTGGTGCTCTTAGTTTTTCACTTATTTATTATATTTTTGCTCTAATATCAAAGTGCATGCTATTATGCAGGGTTGTCTCTATATTTTCTTTCCCTCTCAATGGAATAACAATGGCCAAGGAGACTTTAAGTGATGGTGGCACGACATTTTAAATTCTTTGATTTTTATTACTACCTGTTTTTTTAGGCTTATTTTAGTTTCGTTGATTACTATTTTTACAACTAAATTACTATTCAATCTTAGTTTGTTGTGTAAAAACCATACCAATTAGTACTTAATTTTAGTTTTAGAACTATTCATAGTAACCAACACGACGCGCCCCGTGCGTATACACAGGTATACCGCTAGTTTAAAGAAAAACTTATTCCAACCTTCTAACAAATTTTAAAAAGTACTTTTCATGATTAATTAGTTATTGATCCTTCGTACATTTGTTGTGGAAAATGGAAGATGAGTTTATAAGATTATAAACATACTGACTAAAATATTTTTTTATGGGGATGATGACAACGCGCCAGTGACTAAAATATCTTTTTTTTAAGATCCGCCCCATGTCTATTAAAAATTAAATTATTCCGTCAAAAAAAATATTAAAAATTAAATTAGTTATAGAATAAAGATTTGCCAAATAAAAAAAACCTAAAAAGCAAAATGTTTAGAAACTTGAAGAGGAGTTTTTTTTTTAGTCAGCGAGAAATTGTACTCCTCATGTTCATATTATAAGAAACAAATGTATCAATTTTCTTGGTCCAAATCAATAATCAATAATATATAAAATTATAAATAATCGCATTTAATTCACTGACATGTGTCATATAAAGGTTAAACCAATAATTAATAACTCGCCACTAGGATAATTACCTCAACAAAAAAGGGCACATGTACAATATCATGACACAACAAATGACACATGAGCATCACCTCATTCCGTTTGATTTTTTTTAAAACACAAATAAGGAAGAATTTTTAATATAGGTATGTAATTATGAACATAAATATGAATACTTTTTTGTATTATCTGCCTTCATTATAACCAAATATTCAAAAGCTGCTTTCGTGACCAGATACATCCGAAACTATTAGGCAAATTGATTTATTTTTTAAATAAGAAAGGTCTTAATTATCAAAATAATTCACATTCATAATGTTAATAATTTTAGAATTCACAAACGTCCATTTGATAAAAATAAAAGCGAATGGCATCAAATCTAATTAACATCAAAAGCTTTTTTCTCTGCTTAAAAAGGAAAATAATAAAATGCTATCAATCATGAGAGTAGGCTACAAATAATAAAATGAATATTTTAATGGGAATTATAAATTAATATAAATTTTATAAGAATTTTTTTTATTGTTTTTAACTATATAACGTGCAGAGAATGAATCAACACACTATAGGTGTAAATTTTTCTATTAATGATTATTGCTATTGGTTACTAGAAATAATACATTAATATATTTTTTAGTATGAAATTTATAACTTTATACAATTATATACTGTATGTAGCACGGACCATCGTACTATAGATATTGTAAAAAATGGGGGAGAAAGTTTTACAATAAAACATAATTTTTTATTTATATTTTGCCACTTAATTTTTTAAACCAATAACAGGAAAGTAACAATTATATTTTTTTAATGAAATCTAAAAAATGAGCATCTTTCTTATGAACATTGAATAGAAATTTTATAAGATAGATTTTTTATTGTATTTAACTATATATCGTGCGGAGCACGGACCATCATACTATAGATGTAAATTTTGCTATTAGTAAATATTCCTATTGGTTATTATTTATATCTAATAGAGTATTGAATATTTTAGGTGAAATAAAATTATTATTTTATCTACCATGAATAAACATTAATGGAGTGATAAGGAGGCTTCGTGGTTTGGGGGCATAGGAATTGAAATGAAAAAAGGTCACATGTTAAACTCTCCTACTAACATAATAAACTAATAGCTAACATTTGTTGTTAAATAATAATAAACATATTAATTTATATTTTAGTATAAAATTTATATTTTTTAAGTATATATCGTAGCACGGGCCATCGTACTATAAATATATTGTAAAAAACAAGGATGAAAATTTTACAAGAAAACATAATTGTTTATTTATATTTTGCCACAAAATTGTTTAAATCAAAAACTTGAAATTGATAATTACATAATTTTTAATGAAATACTAAAAATGAGTTTATTTCTTACGAACATTTTATTAGAAATTATGAATTAATGTAAATTTTATACGATAAAATTTTTATTTTTTAACTATATACAATGCAGAGCACGAGCTATCATAATATATGTGCACTTTAGATACATTCCTTGTGAAATTTATCATACTCTTTCTTTACTTATATTTTTCTAAGTATACATCGTATGCAGCACGAACCATTTTTTATATTTAATGAAATATAAAATATTGAATACATAATATATATATATATATTATTTCCTAATTTTACAAACATATTCATGATCCTAACACACGAGTAAAAATACAACACACATAAATGAATCTTTTGTATGAAAACATATTAATATCTAAATAAAAATATATTAGCATATAAATTTTTGAGTAAAAAAATATATATGATAAGCAAACTGAATAGTTCACAAGAAAAAACATGAAAACATAAATTACTCTAAATAAATATTTTACCATAAAAAATATATATTTAAATACACATTGTGCATTTCCTGAGCCAAATATACAATTTGTGTATGGTATGACTCTGTTGTTGTTTGCTCATTTGTGTCAAGGTCATTCAACGGCGAAGTATGCGATGAAGAACCCTAACCACGAAAAGCTGATGTTGTTTATGCATAAAAATAATAAATTAGTATAAAGTTTAAATAGTTTTAATTTTATTACTCAAATTATACAATATATTACTAATTATTTAATATATAAATACACTACATACATTATGCTACTATCAACATACAAAATATAAATTATTCTATAACTCTTTTTATAGTATATACATACCCGTGCATGATACGGGTCAAGTACTCTAGTTATAAAAAATAAACATCAATTTTATAATGCATTAAGTGCTAATTTTCATTTTTACCCTTATTTAATGCGAGACTTATATTAACGAGATGTGCCTACTTCTTATACATTAATTGTATACCATTTCATAGAAGGAGTAGTTTTGGAAGAAAACTCAACTTTTAGAAGTATTAATTAGGAAAACCAAGTTTCAATTCAATTCCTTGTTCTGTGTGAATTACGATTTTGTTTCTTATAATATGGACCGGAGGTAGTATTCAATGGGCTCCCTATACCTTAATGAAGCTATGGTCCAACTGTCCAAGTCTCCAAGAGGTAAGCGCCGCAACAGTAAACACATCCTGTGGTGGCACCCAGGTCCAGTCTGAGTTGGTTTCTAGGCTTGGCCCTTGTTCCATCAATATACATGAATATGCTGCTAAAGGAAAAACTCTACAACTGTTGTTAAAAAATCCAAAGATTCCAAACGAAATCTCTTTGGATTCCTTGTTTTTTGAGCATAATACCTAGGGCATTACTATTAACATCCCTCACTTTTTATAGCCTATACCCAATGTTTTAAAAACCGAACCGGACATCGAACCGGTGAGACTTCCGGGTCATGGTTCAACCGCTTTTAACCGCTCGAACCAGGACGAAACCGCGGTTGAACCGCCAAAATAACCGGACCATAAATAAGGTCGGTTCAAGGTTCAACCGGTTGAACCGTCCGGTTCGGTTCGGTTTTTAAAACACTGTCTGTACCCCATTGCTTTTTCATTTGTTTTTCTATTTTCACCCTTCTTTCGGATGTTTATTTCTGGATGGAGCTTACTCAGGAAATAAGTATATGAAGAGACCTAAAATAAGGTTTTTAAACCCCCCGCCCCATTCTCCCTTTTCCTTCCTTATTTCCCTTTCCTTTCTTCTCCTCTCCCTCTCTAGACTCTCTTCAAATCCCAAACCCCTAACACCCCATTACATCAAACTCCCACTATACACTCTCTTTAATCTGCATAAAGGTATGACTGTTTTCTCTCTTCTTCTTTGTTTTTTATTTTTATTTTTTCTATTCTGGTGGTGTCCAGAATCACATTTCCGGGCCTGTTTTGGAAGGATCGAAAAATGTATTTAGGGACATGCAAAACCTCATGTCCAAAAATGTATATATGGATATTCAAATTTTATGCATATTGTTACCTTTCGGAAATGTATTTTCGGAGTTTATGAAAAAGCTAAATGCGAAGATAGATTTCTAGAGTTGAACAAAAAACAACATCCGTACATATATTTCCGAAAATTGTAGGTTTTTTTTTACCCGAATTAAGGAAAACAATACATAATTTAATAGTGAAATAATTTTATTAAATTGTTCTTATTAACTATTGGAGTATTAACAATTGTCATAAATGTATAATGAAGTATGATGTCTTTGGAGTAATGTGCATAGTATTTATTTAAGGACAAAATTAGGATAAAAATTAATGTTATATTAAAAAATAAAACGATGGTTAATATAATAAAAAAAATTATTTCTCTAAAACGACAGTCAATTATAAATAGAGAGAGTATTTAGAAAGTTACACCTTTAGCATTGCATTACAAATTTAAAATTGGAACTTCATAATGTACTATTTCTAAAAACTAAGCGGTGATATATCTGCAAACTCTATTATACTCCATTCATTTCAAATCTTTGTTGGTATAAGGTTTTTATACACAGATTAAGAAATCATTTAACGTGTTTGTATTGTACCAAAATACATTTACTTTTATCATTAATTGTTTTCAAATTCTCTTACTTTTTTCATTTTCTTCTTATTTTTCAATGCAAAAAATATAAATACTCTATTATAAACAATCTTGTAAAAATCAAATCATCTTAATTATAGATAAGAGTATAGTTGGAAAATGTTGTAACAAAATTAAAATGATTAATCCACCAAAGTTTTGAAATGGAAGAAGTATGCGTGTGGGTGTGTGTATGCATCCGGTTTAATCGGTTTTACTAACGACTCATTTATTGATTCAAACATTCATTACTCTTCTTGATGGATTGGCTCAAACAAATTTTCAAACATGCATAACTCAATAACTCAGTCATTTGACTCAGTCAACGAACGAGTTTTGCAAATTGTTTGTTCCAATCGATGATTTTCATTCCACATTCCACATAAATTAAGACGCCAATGTGTTTCATGTTGCTGGAATCTCCCGTAAACACGGTGAGCGTCAGAAGTTGCCTGCCTTTACCAAGGACAACAGATGAAAACCTTGAGTCTCATTCACACGGGACAGTCATCATAAGCGATTAAAGAATAAAAATAGGATTGAGCACGTTTGCGATGCGGTGAACTTTTGGATATAAGTAAAAGAGCTTAATTGCATTAATAATGAACGAGTAAAATAAATGGAAAAGGAAAAAAAAAACATTTTAACTGTTTAACGTGTATTTCATGTTTTGATCTTCGCTTCTAGTTGAATCAAATATGTCCAAAATGTAGATAAGAATAAAATACTTTTATTAATATATAATTAGCTTAATTATTTTTAAGAAATTAATATATGCTATACACATTGAATTAGTAACATTGAAAATAGACATTTACCAACAACAACAAAAAGTAACATTGAAAATAGACAAATATTCATGACGATATTTTTGAAAAAGAGAAGAAAAGACATTCTAATTTAATCATTCTGTTGAAAACGAAATGTATTTGACACGAATTTTGTCACAAAAGACCGGCCAAAAACTGCATAAAAAATCGATCCGCATCAGGTTGTAGCTAGTGGGAGAGGAACATCATGATTTACGATTACAGAGCAAGCACTAAACCATTAATCCATAATCCACTAAGATGGTTCGCATCGTCTCACTGCGGCAAATGCGTAAAAACATAACTGTAGAGAATCTGGATTATTAATTCACGAATACAACAATTAGATGATAAGATAAATACTATAGTTATTACTCTCTCTGTCTCATATTATTTAACTATCTCAAATTATTTGTCATTTTATAAAATCAAGAGAGTATTAATTATACTTTTCAATCTATTTATATCTCAACTATCCTATATCAATTGATTTTTCTACCTAACTCTCACTATAATAAAAGTATATTAGTCAAAATAAATTATTTTATCTAAAAAATATTTGTAATTAGTAATTTTATTAAAATATGTACATAATCTTAAACGATAAATAATACGCGGCTGAAGAGTAGTAATATGGGAAAGAGAAAAGGAGAGTTTAGTGTCTTACCAAAAATAAGGACAAAGCGTAAGTTGAAAAGGGCTCAACACCGGCCGAAAAACGCATTTGGTTTGCCGAAACAAACCGCACGGACAAAAATGCCTCTTCTTACCCCATCCGGGCCCCGCTTATAAACCAATCTCTTTCTGCACACACTTCTCTTCCTACATTCCTTTGTTCCTTCTCTCTTTCTAGCTTGTACACTCTCTTGAGTTGTACTTCTAGAGATCGAGAAGAATGAAGAGAACAAAACACCGCTTTATTTATGGATACACTTCTCATAGGGACTCTTTGATCTCAACAACCCTTTTCCTTTCTTTCCATGAAGAGGCAATCACCAACATCAAAGACAAGGACTACTACCCTTCTACATGATCTAACATTCCCTGGTCAGATATGAACAGTGAAAGTAAAAGGTTATATCATAACTGTGCAATATTTTGGAAGGCGGAGGATTGCAATGTAACTTTTTTTATTAAAAATAATTAAATTATTGTTTAGATAGGAAAACACAGGCAGACAGGTTGGAGCCAGGCAGTGGTATAGTTTTAGTTTTTTATGGTTCCTTTTTTTTTTTCATCTTGATTTTTAAATTTGGTTGCAATTTCTTTTTCTTACTTTTGTTCCTCTGAGAATCAAAAGGAGGAGGAGAAAGCACATCGGTGTTTCGATCTGAGTTATCTTCAATCAACCTTTTTCCAGAAGGCTTTGATTTGATACTTTGATCATTTGTGCGTGTATCTGGGCTTTCCGATTATATATTGATATTGCGGCAATATATATAGGATAATAATTAATTTATCCTTCTTGTTCTTCGGCTAGCTTTTCATTGATTGATTCAAACTATATTCTTATTCTTGTTTTTACACTTTGGATGATCAATGCTTTCGATTTAATTTCATCGACCAAACTTTCATGGTTCGTGGCTAGCTAGCTAGCTAGCTGCTTAATTCTTAGTATTCAACTTTTATAAGAAGGAAAACATTGCAGATAAAGTTTTCTTCTTGTTGATGTGTTGTCATCCTCTTGATTTATTATCTCTTCTCAAAGAGGGAAGCAGTTTTGCAAGTTTGGCTGTGAGGTCAGCCTCCTTTAAAATAATAATGAATATTGATTATCCATGAAACCATGATCGCTTTTGCCTTCAGGCTTCAAGGTTTGAGTCGTTAAACGATGAAGGACATGTACATTCAGGTTTGATCTCCCATCACTTCAGGCAATCTTGACAAAAAAAATATTAATAATTTGCTGATACTACTTCAATACGTTAATTTTTAGTTTGTAGATAAATTAAGACTCCCCATATCTACTGAGGATATGATTATAACAATACGAAATCAGAAGCAATCCCAGCTGAATTATTTGGTCCTAAATAATGCATAGGTAAAATTTACTATTTAATACTACTCCGGAACCATTTATAAGGCAAAAAGTCATTTCCAGATTCGTTAAAAAATATATGTATCTGGTTCAAAAATTGGACCAAATACATACATTTTTTAACGAATTTGAAAATGACTTTTTGCCTTATAAATGATTCCAGAGGAAGCATGTGAGTTGTACATTCTTGGAATCAACCAGCACTTCAACCTAGGCATCAAACCCATAACACGAGAAACATGCACTTTATCATCATATCATACTATATTTTGAGTTTGTCATGCGCCAAATATGTGGTAAATCTAAGCAATTAATTTTTTTTGGGTCCATATATGGGCCTCTTTTCACCCCGTACGAAATGCTACATTTACCAATAAATTAATTAATTCAAGATGCGCCAAATACGCAGTACGTACTGATCCGTCATTTCCATAATAAGTATCGTTCATTTTTTTTTACACAAAATAATTAAGAAAAGACTATAAATGAATGAAAGAGTATGTTAATTTTATAAAATTATTTTTATTAACCATTGATTATTTACTTTTGTCATAAATATTTAGGCTTTGTTTTGATAAGCTAGCTGATAGCGAATAGCGGGTGAGCTTATAACGGATAGCTGATAATGAATAAGTTAACAGATTGAATTTAAAGTATTGTTTGGTAAAATTAGTTGTTGAACTAATTGATAAATATAAAAGGATATAAAATGACATTTTAATAAATGAGAGAGAAAGAGTAAGTGTTAATAATTTTTTTATTTCATTTAATAGTGGATAAACGAGAAATTTAATTAAAATAATATGAGTAAAAACGAGAGAAAAAATGATACGCTATAAGCTATAAGCTCAAACACTACTTCAAGTAGCATCTGAAAAAATGCTACAAGCTAACGAAAAACGCTATAAGCTCGTAGTTACCAAACACTGCTATACGAGCTTATCCACTGTAAGCTAACAGTTTGACTTTACCAAACAGAACCTTGGTGAAGTATAATGATTTGGAAGTGATGCACACATTATTAATTTGAGGATAAAATAGGAAAAAAAATAATTAATACTACCTCTAGTCCCGAATATAAGAAATAAAAATGTATTTTTTTATGGTCCAATTTATAAGAAACAATGACTCGTTTTTAGGTTAGTGAAATTATGAGTAATTAAAATAGGGGCATTTATAGAATAAAATTTAAATGTATAGGAGAATTAAATGAAATCAACATATTCCAATGCATTTCCTTGGTGTTGATGATTTTGGTCTTTTATTTCTTATATTTGGGACCAAAGAGAGTATTATTGAAAAGATAAAACAACACTTATTTTAAAACTTATTTTTCTTTCAAATACGACACTTATGATGGGACGATGAGAGTATTATGCATGTTTAATTAATTCAATAAATTAAAGATCAAAACTGCATGACTTTCAGGTGATATGTACTATTATTTAATCCCCAACAGTTATATCTAATCTTATGTCTTCAGTTATTGGCCCATTCATACATACTTCCTCCTGAATGAAATATAAGCATAAAAAGAACCATGATTAGTGGTCTAAAATATAAGTAAATTCTAACTAATTTCACCTTATTTAATGACATTATTCCCAAAATACCATTCGATTAATATTTTTCAATAACACTTTTTTATTCTCGCTGAACATGTCCCATAAAAAACTTAAATAAATATAAAGGGCAGTTTAGAAAATACAATTATTTTTTTAATTAAATCATAAAATTTAATGAAGTTAACTAATATTCATAATTATCATGAATTTAGTTATTTTTTATTATATTTCATTGTGGAGGTGGTTTTTGAGATATTCCAAAAACATATTGAAGGCCCACTTTTGAAATGTGTACCATTGTAGAAATACTCCACATTCTTAAATATTATAATAATCAGATTAAATCATCACATCAAATGTGAAGACTTTGAAAATTGAAATGAAAGGCCAGTACGGCTTACCAAACCTTATGATAATTTGCATGAGGTTCTATTTGTTACTATATTAACTATCTTTTTTATTATTATAGAAGCTATGTCTTTTTTATTTTAACACCAAATAAGAATATATAGATATATCAGTACAAGAGATACTCTAATCCATATATAAAAAGGGGAGAAACCGGACGCTACAAGGTAAAATCGCCACCATCACCCTATGTCTACTGAACGTGAAACTACGAAGTCTGGAGAACAAAGGGTAGAGTCTATATACCAACATTTTGAAAGGAAAAAAAAATTGTGTATTCAAATATCCAAACTCAAATGGATAACAACTTTAATATTCACGTCAATATTTATATTATGCTTGACAAATCTCAATTTCTAGCTTATAGCAGTTTTAACAACTTATAGAGTTTGCATGGCAAGACCATTTAATAAATTAGTTTTATAGCTTAATTGGTTGGCTTATAGGCATGTATTCTATCATAATATGATAATTCAATATTATATCGGGCCCATATTATATTAACCTCACCTGGACATTTATAATGGGCCTCGAAGCAAGGCCCAAGAATTTTAGAAAAAGGGTTCCTTTCATGAAAATCTTCCTAAGATACATAGGTGTCAGTGGCGAATCATACTACACAACAGGTACGCAGACACCACTAACTGCCCGTAGAAGCGCCTCGTACAGCCATGTGAAGTACTGGCTAAACAACATAGCTCGACCACATAGGTTTTGACCCTACGCATCCCTTTATGGCATAAGGCTTATGCAAAGAGAATGACCTCAACAAGGCCATGGCAAAGAGATGGGTTCCCACGTCCTTCCATATAAAGGGAGAACACCGTAATATCTAAGGTATATGCATTGTTCCACTAACCTTAGCACAATCATGTCCCAATACTAACTCAGGTGTTGGAGTGCCTTTAATGGTACCCACCTTGCCGCTAACAGCTGCATCTAGCCAAAGTGGTCAACATCTTGAACTAATGGACAAAGGCTTAGATCTACGTTTGGCCCATAAAGGATTCAAAAAAAGAGCATTGTCGTCGTCTATGGGAACATAAAATTCCCATCATCTTTGTCAGCATAATGAAGACGATAACCATGGTGCAAACTAGTTTGTAGTAGTAGATACAAGTGATGCCTGATAACAGTCTGGAGGCCATTCTTGAAGGGTACGTTCAGACCTAAAAAATTTGAAAGTACTTTGATGGTAGGAGGACATCACCGACCCGCAGAACCACGAGAGCCATAATAGGAATAATAGAGACCTCAGCAACCCCTCACCTCTCAGAACTAGACTCACCATGATGAGACTTGCTATGGTAAATCCTATAGTGTAAGGAGGAAGGATAACCCTCCTCACGTACTATCCCAGGGGATGAACTACGTGAAACAAGGGATTATGAGGCTGAGGCAGAGCCTGCTTCAGCTGGAACCCCCCACTTTACGAGGGACGGATACAGGGCTCACTTCTAAGAGATCCCATGTTAAAGTTATGATTAGCCTCCGTTGTAGCAACCTTACTTACCGCCTCCAACGCTATTAGACCCATCCCCACCCCGACCTTTGATCCCTTTCGTCGCCCCATATCAACCTAGTATTGTGTGCCCCACTTAGATGGACATGTATATCTTCACCCACCCCACTCCATCCCACTGAGTTATCCATCACATATGCCACTGCAGCCCTACCACGTGTCACACCTACCTTAAGTACCCCCGCCATATGTGGCGACCCCTAAACGGGTACCGCAACAACACTCATACTCAGGAAACTACCATACACCCTGGGAAACGAGGTCATTGCTCTCCAGCAACACCCGTTTGCCTATTTGCTCATAAAAAAATTATAACACCTAACTTAGGGGTGGACACGGGTATGAGTCGAGCAACCCAACCCAACCCATTGTAAATGAACACACAACTTTTTTTTTTTTACTTACCAAGTGAATGTCTCGCGTATATTATACAAAGTGACATTTTTCCTGTAAGTCTAAGTGAATGTTGAGTCGCATATTTGGAATATGAAATATGTGTTCGCATTTGGAATGATTTATATATAATATGAAATATATTAAGGGTGTAAACGAGTTGGGTTGGGTCGGTTTTGACCCGATGCCCAAACTAATCAATTTTTATCGGTTTGGGTTGGGTCAAAACTCGTACTTTTTGTAAAATCCGAACCAAACCAACCTAGTCATGAGCGGGTTGGGCTCGCGGCTCATGAAAAAGAAAAAATACGTTGATCGAAAAATTCATTTATAATGGTCAAGGGTATAATAGGTAGAAAATAACTAATGATTCATTGATATTGTAAAATGACAATTAAAATGGGATAACATTATTTTGCTAAAACGTCAAACAAAATGAGACAGAAAGATTACTTGAAAGTGGTGCATTTAATTACTTGAAAGTTTAAATGTTGTTTTCAATACAAAACTTCTATTTTTTGATTCCTTAACTAGTGTCCTAAGGGCACTTGTTAGCAAGCCTCTAATATAAATATATTTGCAAAAACTTAGACTTATTTAATGGGTCAAAACTCTCATTTATGACAAATTGAATGATCACGGTTTAATGCTTAACTAAATGGTTTCATTTATTTTGTTTTGTTATCGCTTTCCTTATGCTATTATACTCCCATCTTCAATGAAACTTGACTTCGAGTTATGTGACTTGACCCGAGCCCTCATATTTAATGTGCTCGAGTAGGAAAACGATTTTCAGTACTTGATACTGATACACACAACAATGCAGCACTCGCCTGAATATTGTTTCAAAAGAACATTTAAGATTTCAGAAATGTGTACAACCAAATGAGATACAACAAATCGACAACTATTTTACTGGTTATCATAATTTATAGACGTGGTTTATGAAGTGTTAAATTTGTTAATAAATATATTAAGATGTCGCAACTCATAAACCATTAATTAAATTTTATCAACCATAATATTAAATATTATTAACCACGATTTTATATGCGATTGAATACAAGTCAAGTCATTACAAGTCAACATATGTAGCATTTGTTTAATAGTTTCAGCATAGAAATGACATTCGCAATGTTGTGCTGCTGGTTTTATGGCACCAACATAATTCTAGCAAAAGTTTAAAGTGCTACAAAGCATTTCAATTTGGACTGATTAACTGACTAAGGAGTCCAATCCAATGACTAATGGACAATAATATTTCTAATCCTTGTTAACCAAGTCGAAAAAGTCATGCCTTAAATAGAAGACTAGTGTCTTATCTTGTCGCTAATATGGTTTTATATAGATGTAGCAACAGCGAATGTGATTGCGTGTAACTATCGACCTACCATCAATCACCATTAGGAATCATATCATAAACCAAATGGCTGAGTTAGCTCAACTAATTCTGCCTTTTTGTTTCGATTAGAGGTTATTTTATGCTAAATTCACTTATATACTGCAATAAGCTTAATTATAGTTAATTAAAATGGCAAGTGACGCCCCACTACGTATGACACTATGATAGAAAGCCACGAAATTACTGCTTCATGACGCGTAAAGATAGAGCTGTCATTTTTCGGGTTCAATGACCAAATGATGCACTATCCACTTTTGCCAACTTGCAAATTAAGGTCAGCTCACCTTATCAAGTTCAATGGGGAAGGGAAGGCCACCGACAAATTAAGCGACAATATTCAGTAGTACAAGTACAAACAACAGTGGAGTCAACAAAAGCATTTATTTTCTATACGGTTCATTATTTTTTATTGTAGATGCTGCATTTGCTGCCTGCCAAAGGGTCCCTCATGATTCATGTAAGTCTTGTTAAGTTTTTATGGCTTGTTTGGACTAATTTCGTGGCTGTTTCAAACGAGTTAAGCTTTGTCACATTTTCGGATGAGAAGACTCCATTGCATCATCAGTACTATCACACACCTAATTTAATTTAGTTGATGCTTTAAACCTTTACATGGAGTAATTTGAACTATGATTCAATACCGTCAAGTGGAATGGAGATAAGTGAGGTTCATTTATTAATTACTATTTGTTGTTTAACCCTCGGGAGCATCGTAGCGGAAGGTGGGGAGACAGCTGATTCTTCACGGCGAAGTAGAGCCAGAGGAACAGATTCTTCCCAAGCATTAACTTGTTATTTTTTAAATTGAAATTTCGAATCTGGAATTATAGATTTATGGTTGGAAATTGAATTAGTATTAAATTATTAGAGTACATAATTTTATACAGTATTGTCCTTTTCTCTTCTAAGCAATGGGGCTTTCCAAATTCTCTTAAGCACGATTTTGTCACTGTATCCACCTATGGCTCAATTACGTCAGTACTCCTAATTTCTTATTCCATTTGATTTGACGCGTGTGGTGGGGAACGCAGTAATTATTTCTTCTCATGCCTTCTCACAGTTTCTTGAATAAACAAAAAATAACACCACGTTATTCTCTCTTCGTAACTATTCCCGCAGAAGTAAAGAGACAAAAAAAAAAAAAGGCAAAAGTATTGGTTCCCAGATTCAAATTGAACCACCACACCAAACATAGTCAATATGTTAATTCTGCGAATCATCTCCAAAGTGCTGCACAGCTCTCTTTCGTGGTGTGACTAATAACGTATCATAGGCAGTAATGCCCACTGCCAAGTGCTGTCCTATCCTATCCACCAGAAAGCGATCCCAAAGAATAATTCTTCTTCCGGAACCATGCCATGCCTCTTACACTATCCAAGTGAGTGTGTCCTGTACTCCGTTTCTAGTTTCGCTTGCAAAATGCTCAGTGTTTTAAAGTAGCTACCTTTTTCCCTCTTTGAAAAGACGCCAATGCGAATCACGTTTGCCCCTTCATTTGCAAACGTCTCTCCCCCCATCAACTTCAAACCGCTGAGCAGTGAATGCGCACCTTTCTCATGTCCTCTTCCAAACTGTCACCATCTTTATGCATGAATAAGAGGAACTACCTCCCTGCTTTCCATCTCACTCACGAGGAAAACCACTAGTAAGTGTCTAACTCACACAAAGAGGGTCCCCTATTTCAGCATTCTCATTCTCTCACTCTTCACCATTCCCCAGCAAAATTGTAGAAGATGCAGCAACTCATTTTTCCCTTTTTTTACCTACTATGTTTACTGTGTTCAAGTGGAAGCGGCACTTCCCTTGCGAGAGACTATCAAATTCTGCTGCGGGTGAAGAACACTCAGCTTGATGATAAAAACAAGTCTCTCCATGACTGGGTTCCAAACAAAGACCACAACCCTTGTAACTGGACCGGCATTACCTGCGACGCACGAAACAAATCAGTTGTCTCAATTGACCTCTCCGAGGTTGGCATTTACGGCGATTTCCCCTTCGGTTTTTGTCGCATTCACACTCTCCAAAACCTTTCTCTCGCAGGGAATTTTCTCGGCAATGCTATTTCTCCACAATCTCTGCTTCCCTGTTCCCGGCTTCGTGTCTTGAACCTCTCCGACAACTTGTTCGTCGGAACCTTGCCGGAACTCACAACGGAGTTCGCCGAACTAAGGCAACTCGACCTTTCGAACAACAACTTCACCGGCCATATTCCGCCGAGTTTTTGCCGGTTACCACAACTGAGTGTGCTCCTTTTGTCCGGTAACTTTCTCAGCGGAACGATCCCTCCCTTTTTAGGCAACCTCAGTGAGTTAACTCAACTTGAACTCGCTTATAACCCGCTGAAACCAGGACCTTTACCTTCACAGCTAGGAAACCTTACTAAGCTTGAAATTCTCTACCTGGCCCAAATAAACCTCATAGGGAACATACCAGACTCCATTGGGAACCTTATCTCGATCAAGAACTTGGATTTGTCTCATAACTTTTTGTCTGGTAAGATCCCGGACTGTATTTCTTGCTTGAAAAGCGTGCATCAAATTGAGCTCTTCGATAACCAGCTTTCCGGTGAACTACCCCAAGGTTTAGGAAACCTCACCAATTTGTTTGCCTTGGACCTCTCTCAGAACGCGCTCACCGGAAAACTGCCGAACGCAATCGCTTCATTGCATCTTTCTTCCCTCAATTTAAACGACAACTTCCTCCAAGGAGAAGTTCCAGAAAGTTTAGCTTCAAACCCGAACTTGCAGACACTGAAGCTCTTCAACAATAGTTTTTCAGGGAAACTGCCACAAGGTCTGGGAAAAAACTCTCCAATAGAGGAATTCGATGTTTCGACCAACGACTTCGTGGGAGAGTTGCCAAAGTTCCTCTGCCAAAGAAAAACGCTTCAACGACTCGTCACATTTACGAATCGCTTTTCTGGACATCTGCCTGATGAGTATAGCGAGTGTGATTCCCTTGGATATGTAAGAATCGAGAATAACCAACTCTCTGGTCCAGTGCCACCGAGATTCTGGAGTCTTCCACGGCTTTCTTTTCTGAAAATGGATAACAACAGGTTCGAAGGTTCACTTTCAGGTTCAATTTCCAGAGCCAGGGGAATCACCAAACTGCTTTTATCCGGTAACAGGTTTTCCGGGATGTTCCCTACAGGTGTCTGCGAACTTCATCAGCTTGTGGAGATTGACATCGGCAAAAACCGGTTTACCGGTGAAGTTCCAACCTGCATAACCGGTTTGAGAAAGTTACAGAAGCTTCGGATGCAGGACAACATGTTCACCGGCGAGATTCCCGGTAATGTGACCTCCTGGACTGAATTAACGGAGTTAAACTTATCACATAACCGATTCTCCGGTTCAATTCCACCGGAACTTGGTAACTTACCTGACCTAATATACCTTGATCTCGCCGTTAATTCTCTAACGGGGAAGATTCCGGTGGAGTTAACGAACCTGACGCTGAACCAGTTCAATGTTTCTGACAACAAATTGTACGGAGAGGTGCCTTCGGGTTTGAACCACCAAGTGTACGTATCGGGTCTAATGGGAAACCCGGGTTTATGTAGCCCGGTTATGAAAACCTTGCGTCCTTGTTCAAGACACACACACTTTTCACTTGTTGCTATAATCGTTTTAGCTTCTTTCATCGTGCTCCTTTTAGGGTCTCTTTTGTGGTTCCTGAAGAGCAAGTCACGTGTTTTTATTGGGAAAAAATCCAAGCGTGCATTTAAGACAACCTCATTTCAGAGAGTGGGGTTCAATGAAGATGACATAGTCCCGTTCTTAACCAACGAGAACGTGATTGGAAAGGGGAGTTCGGGTCAAGTGTATAAGGTGAAGCTCAAAACGGGGCAGATAGTGGCGGTGAAAAAGCTTTGGGGTGGTACACAAAAACCAGATAATACGGAATTGGTGTTTAGGTCGGAGATTGAGACATTGGGGAGAATTAGGCATGCTAATATTGTGAAGCTCTTGTTTTGTTGCAGTGCTGATGATTTCAGAATTTTGGTGTATGAGTACATGGAAAATGGGAGCTTGGGTGATGTTTTGCATGAGGACAAGTGTGGGGGGTTAATGGATTGGTCTAGGAGGTTTAAAATTGCTGTAGGTGCAGCTCAGGGATTGGCTTATTTACACCATGATTGTGTGCCTGCTATTGTTCACAGGGATGTGAAGAGTAATAACATATTGTTGGACCATGATTTTGTGCCTCGTGTAGCTGATTTTGGACTGGCTAAGACATTGCAGCGTGACTCTGGCGAGGGTGCTATGTCCAGGGTTGCTGGATCTTATGGTTACATTGCTCCAGGTTAGTTTTTACTTGTTTATGAAGGAAGATTTGGTCGTATATATAAGGTTCAATTTTTTTTTTTGTTCTTAATGAATTAGTAGTATGTTTAAGTATGACTTCTTAATTTGATGATAAACAAAGACTGATAATAACGGCTTCATGTTTTGGAAAACATGAATACTAATATCTGATAGTTGATCCTATTGCAGAGTATGCTTATACACTGAAAGTGACTGAGAAGAGTGATGTCTATAGTTTTGGTGTGGTGCTGATGGAATTGATCACAGGAAAGAGGCCAAATGATTCTTCCTTTGGTGAGAACAAAGATATTGTGAAGTGGGTCACTGAGACTGCTTTATCACCGTCTCTTGAAGGAGGAAGTGGCAATATTGGAGGAGGATACAGTTGTAACATGACTCAGATTGTGGACTCAAGATTGGACCCAGCCACTTGTGACTATGAAGAGGTTGAAAAGGTCTTAAATGTGGCTCTACTTTGCACCTCAACGTTTCCCATTAATAGACCCTCAATGAGAAGGGTTGTTGAATTGCTCAAGGACCATAAACTGGCTCGTCCCAAGTCATGATGCTGCGATGGGCCTTGCAAAAATTTTGTATTGCATTAGCGGTAGGCACCACATGAAAGCGATTGATGGCTTTGTATGCTGGAAAACTTTCAAATTTAGAAGGAAGTTTTCAACCGGTCTTTATTAAGTTAAGGACTTAATAGCTGGTATTATGAGTGATTGTTTCCTCAAGCACTGTATGTAAATCTTCTTCTATAGATGGCACGTTAATCTTGTCTTTATCAAAGCAAAAAAACCGGTGAAATTAGTGTTGCTAGCTCCTAAAATTTGTTAGTAGATTGTCTTAATTCTTGAAACAAAATAAAATATTTTGATGCGATTCAACAGTTTTTGAAGCACAGGTTTATGCATTCCAAAATCAAACTTTCGAAATGCATATACGTATAATTTGAAAATTAAATTCCAAAAAGTAAAACAAATGAATCCTGAATTCAAATTTCCAGAATTCATTGTAGTTAGGTTCCGAAATTGAGTTTTCGAAAAGGAGTATTTTTTAAAAAAAATAATAAAGGGAAGAGTATTAGAAGTATAAATGGGAGGTGTATTTAGCAACTGCCGTTGGGATACAATTTCACACAATATTGGGCTGCATTTTGTTTACTAATCCAAGCCTAAACTACGCATTGTTGAATAGAATAATGTGCTTTAAAAAGTGTATAGTTTGAGGGAAATGGTGTAAACATTACAGTAACAACTTTTCTTGCTTCACCGTGTATAGTGAACTATTCACTTTAAAAGATTATTGTTATTATATATAATCTATGGCTAGGATGAGACAGACAGTGTATCATGTGGTCTACAGTAGACTGTTGCTTGAAAATAGCTCAAAGCTCCAACGACGACCGATGTCTCTTCCTATATGTAGAAGCTCACGGTTCTCCACATTCACACAACTGAGACTGTGACCAAATCGGTGCTGGTTCTGCAAAAAAAAAAACAATGAAAAACACATTATTTTTTGCCGAACTAACACCGATTGTGTCATTGTCTTAGTTGTGTGGGCGTGGAGAACATGAGCTTCTCATATGAGAGGCGGCGTCGGTTGTCATTGGAATTTCGAGCTATTTTCAAGTATCGATCTATCATAGACCATATAATTCACTGTTCCACCCTAGAAGTCATCTTATATATAATAGGGTAACAATTTTTCTTACTTCACCATGTAAAGTGAACTATTCACTTAAAAAAAAGTCAAATTAGTAACGGAATGACACATTTATTTATAGAGATGTTAGTGTACATGGGTCCGGGTCAACCTAATCAACCTGGCGATCTATCCCAACCCAAAGCGTTTGGTTTTATTTTTTATTTAGTTTGGGTCAATCCCAAACCAATCCGTTCAAATCCGAAGTGGCTTAGTTCAAGTAATGGATTTGTGATTTCAAATCCGTGAACCAGCGAGCCCAACCCGATGACATGAAATTTATTTATATTTATTTTTTATATAACTTATCATCACATGGTCATGATTTATGAGAGATGAATTACTACTTACTCACTTAAAGATTTTGTGGAAATCTTGTGGAATAGAATGCCATTTTAAAATTGTGAAATTTAGTTTAAGTGTAGCTGAAAATTTTGTGGAACTTTGAGTGATTAATGACATTTTTTTTTGGAATTTTAAAAGCTATTTTTTGTCTCATGACCCGGGGACCCAATCCGAACCAACCCACTCATCACCAGATTGGGTTGGTTTGGGTTTGACAAAAAAACTATGAGTTTTTTTTACCCAAATTAAAATTGAGAAAATTTGATTGATTCGAGCATCGAGTTTAGTCAAAACCGACCCAACCCGGCCATATACATCCCTAGAGATGTACACACTTTTCATGCAGTGAGGATATAAAATAGAGATTTCAACATAAAGTCTTGTAAATATTGAATAAATATAAGTAAAACTAAACCGTATAAACTGGGCTTTATGCCCCTTTATGCACACACAAAAAAAAAACTGTATAAAAGTGTGTAAAAATTATTGTATGAATGAACAAAAATGTATTTACAGTTAAATTTTTAGATTAAAATTATGATATATTTTAAATTATACAAAAGATACTTGCAAATGGGAACTGGAAGATACTTGCAAATGGGAACTGGGTTGTTAATTTTTATTGATCAAGGGAACTACGTTGTTAGTTGTTAATTGTTATTGTTAAATATACATTAAATTGAACTAAGTCGTGAGGAGTCGCTCTACCTGGCAGCTGGATCCCCGTGTATATATATATATGGAATGGACTAGGAGTGAGGTTGTACTTTTAGCGGGCTTGGGCCCTTCTCAGTGTGGACCCAGAACTAAATTTTGTATAGGATATATGCATTCAAGTTTTTTTTTACCAAAAAAATATCTTTTATTTTTTAATTATTATGCATTCAAATCTTCTATTCTAGAGGAAGAACTCATATAGTTATAAAAAAAGAAGCATGATGAGATGAAAGAATTAGGAGAGAGGAGAAATAATTTTTCATGCGTCAATAGGAAGAGATGTGGTATGATTATGAATAAATTTCATAATCCTCCGTAAAGTGATCTGGGAAAGAAACGCAGTATATTATTTATCAAAAAAAAAAGAAAAAAAGAAACGCAGCATACTATTAGAAAAGGCGTTTCACAATGTCATATTCGAAGATATTAATTTAAAGCTTCATATAAGAAAATATGTTTCCATTTAGTGCATAACATCTGTGATCCGAACTTTATGGTGAAATATAGTACGTATTAAACTTACGACTTAGAGTTGGAATTTACAAGGCAGTGGCTGGGAAAATGTGGGGATGGGGATCCCAGGTCATTATCAAAATAATTGAGCCAACATGGAATTATTTTACAAAAAATACCATCCATTTTAATAAGGATACATGAGTGCATCTCAATCTTCTCCTGGGTCCAACTATAGAAATTCATAATAAGGCCATTCTATGTCATTAGTAAGGGAATCATTTATCATTTAATATTAAAAAGCCATGAATGGACATTATATTATATGAGAAATAAATCCATGCTCTATTCCCACTTTTACCTAAAAGATGAATGTGGGGGTTTCAGAATAGAGATTTTGATCCCGGATACACCAAAAAGTCTCATATTGTTTGGAAATCAATGACAAGTGAAGTTTATAAACACCCCATATGCTTTAACCCACCGAGACGCTTTTTAATGACAAAATCACGAGGGCTCACATCACATGTGACCCAAAATGGACAATACATCGGAAAACGATTTCGGGATTTGAGGTCGGAACAATGACACCCCAGGTAGAAAAGTCTCACATTACTTGGGAATCAAGGCCAAGAGAAGTTTATAAACACTCACATGCCTTAATCTATCGAAGTCATTTTTAAGGACAAAACCATAAGGGCCCACATCACATGTGACACAAGGTGGACAATACCTCAAAAAAACGATGTCGGAACTTGAATTCGGAACAAATTCAATCAATTATTGTGAAAAAAAAAGCCTAGAGACCTACCCAATTTACATTTCACAATTCACAGTAAAAAAATAAAATTAATTTGGAGTTTAGGACAAAATAAGAAAAAGGATAAAATGCCAAGGAAAGATAAGAAAGCATAAAAATGCCAACGATAGATTAACACGTGGGTAAGTGGGAATATCAAATATGCCTACGTTACAGCCCCATACATACAGATGGATAAGCAGCAGCATATGAACCTTCCAAACGCAAACCCTTTTCCTTTTAAATTTTAGATGTTAACAAAACAAACAGTACCGTATCCAATTTTTTTTTTTTCAGTTTTGAAATAAAATTGTATTTCCAATAGGAGTCAAACACACACTCTCTCTCTATATCTAATCTAATTATCTGTACGCAACGACTCATTCGCTTCGAAACAGAACAGTAGTAATGACTACGTAAGTAACGCAATAAGTGATCTCATCCTTGAATCGTTCTCTCTCTCTCTCTCTCTCACTCACTCAGAAAATTAAGCACCAACCTCACCGCCTCGATTACAAACATCAATTTGAGAATGGCCACCGTGGACGGTGGCAGAGCGAAATCAAAGCCTCCAAGACCCAAACGAATATGCTTCTCATTCGCAACCTACGCCTGTAACCTCATAGAGCGACTCAAATCCTCCAACGTTGTAATCGAGGAAGGTCTCTCCGAAACAGAACTGTCCCTGCTTGAATCCAAATTCAAATTCCCCTTCCCACCGGACCTTCGAGCAATTCTCCAACAAGGCCTTCCTGTCTCTCCGGGATTCCCCAATTGGCGCTCCTCCTCCGATCAGCAACTCCAGATTCTCCTCAATCTCCCCGTCTCTTCCATCCTCCGCCGCGTCTCCAATAACCGCTTCTGGCACCCCTCGTGGGGCCCACAACCGGAAGATCCGCTTGACGCCGCGCGTCGAATTTTGGACGATGCGCCACTCCTCGTTCCTATCTATCGGCATTGCTATATACCTTCGTACCCTAACGTTGCCGGGAATCCTGTTTTTTACGTCGATCACGGCGGCGATGTCCGCCTGGCGAGCTTTGACGTTGCTGGATTTTTCCGGGATGCGGGGTTTTTGTCGGGTTCCGAGGAGGAGGAGGAGGAGGAGCCGGTGTGGGCGGCGAAGAAGGCGAAGAGGATCGGAGTTTGGTCGGAGCTGGCGGATGGACGTGGCGAGAGGGAGTGGAGGTGGTGGTGGAATGATGGGAAGGGGGAATTGGGTGGGTGTATGGAAGGAGTTTTGCGGAGGTTGAGGGAGGGAGGGTGGAAGGAGGAGGAGATACGTGAGATGATGACGGTGAAGGACGATGAGGAAGGGAAAGAGAAGCGTGGGTTGAAAGAGAAAGACAGAGAGGAGATGGTGCGGCACGTGAGAGTTTTGTCATTGGCGTTGCTGCGTGCGGGATGGAGCAGGGAAGATGTGGTGTACTCGCTCGGGGTCGTTGGAGAGGACGAAGAAAAATCGGGGTTGGAGTTGGAGTTCCATGAGGAACAACCCACCACAGCCACGCTGGGCGTCAACATCAATCACCATTGAGCCTTTGCATGCTCCTTCGCTATATAGGAGTAGATACTTATTAGTCAACTGAGAGGTCCCCTTGACGCCACATTTTTCATTTCTTTGTAAATATCTCTTGTTTCTTTTTAAACACACACAGTACAAGTAGAATACAAAAAGAGATGATAATTCGTTTTTGTAGACAAACAAAATTGTGGGGCCAAATGGATTGGCGATTGCCAATTTCTTAGTTAATTTTTTTTTATGGACTCCGTTTTTACACCTAAGAATAAATAAATTTAATTTATATTATTCATGGAACTGAACCCCTCGATCTCGTTTTCTGCCATGAAATATGACTATTGACAAAGGCTGTTTGACATTCATTATGCGGTAGATGTGGTTCTCTTTCGAGGTTCCTGGACCACAATTGGGCAATGTACCCCTGTGTGATTTTACGTGGAGGCAAAAACACAGTGCAACTCTTATGATTTAAATTATTTATTTTATCTGGGTGGTTACTGATCATGCAGGCCGATCCTAGGATAAGGTTTTTATGACACTTGTTTTAGGCTTACTAATAAAAAATTATTTTATTATTAGTTTTTATAAAGTAAAATGACCACATATCTTGACAAAAAAACTTAGTCTCAAGCTTTTTTACTTAAAATAAAAAGGTCTTCATCAAGGTTTGTTTTAGGCCTCACTTACTATTGAACATTATTGTGTCGCCCCTATCATGTGATTTTGAGAAAATGAGGATTATTTGGCAAATTTACCCGTATGATGTAATTTGACTCTTTTGGAGTAAGTTAAATTTTATTTACGGATTTAGTATAAGTCGAGACGTGGTTGCTGAGTTCAGTACAATTGGGTCAACATTCAGCATGAGATTCGTGAAAAGTCCTCCCCCTTGTTCGTTTCTAGAAAGACTTATGTGAACGCAGTGGAAAATGGTGCCCCTCTTTATTATGCAAGTGGCAACGCATCTGGTAGTACCAGTCCATTCAATTTTTGGGAAAAATTTTCAATCATCCCCATGGACATGGATCAACTACCTTAAAAATAATTTTGACTCTATCTTTCTCTTGTATTACTCTTTCTCTCGTCTAATTCTCTTTTCTCTCTCATTATTTCCTCTCATAAAATATATTAAAGTCGCCGTGACTTTCTCGTCCTAAAGATAAAAAATCCATTTTTAGTCATCATCTAGAAGAAAATAAACTACACTAACGTGAAAACTCTACTCAGCGTATCATAACTAAGAGGTGGCTTCTAGGGTGAACTTTTTCACCATATGGTTCACTGGTGAACCACTAATAACAACCGTGGGATGAAACAAGCCCATGCGATCTCAATAGGCGTTACCACACTGAATCTTACTTTCATCTATGCTGTTTCTCTGCCAACGCCGATCTCTCCCTGCAAATTTATCCATATTCATCAACCTTTGTAACGCCGATCTCCTCCCCAAGTCTCGCAATCTGCTCGCTGGACAATCCACCAACTTGCATGGGTAGACAAAACTTGCATCGCCTCAAGCTCCAGTCAAGCAAATACGGTATTTTTAATACAAAAGAGATTATATTTTTTACCAAAAAAAGAGATAAAATTCAACAAAACGATTTTGAATAATTAGATTACAACACCAAAATAATTCCTGAAACATATGCATTGTTTTCCCTAAAAAACAAAACTCCCTGGAACAATGTTTGACGAAAACCCTTGCCAAATCTTTTGAAAATAATTAAAAATTAAAACAAATAATCATTCCCACTTGTACATTGGCTAATCCTCAACATTTTCTGCTCTTCCGAAGGAGAAGCAATCAACAAAGTTTTGGTTTTTTCATGACCCACATATCCCTCAGTTTCGA
Organism: Calophaca sinica; assembly: GCA_037113605.1. Classification (NCBI taxonomy): domain Eukaryota; kingdom Viridiplantae; phylum Streptophyta; class Magnoliopsida; order Fabales; family Fabaceae; genus Calophaca; species Calophaca sinica. Next base: position 11,249,788 of record CM073736.1, read on the forward strand.
TGGAATTCCTGTTGCATTCTGGGTCAGTTCTCAAATCAACTCATGGGTTTCTTATATTATTTTTTTGTTTCTTTTTTCCTTTATGGGTACCGCAAATTTTGATTTTTTTTAAAGTTCGTGTTTCGAGGGGGGTTTCTCTGAGAATTGGGCAAAGTTTTTACTTTTACTGAGCAAAGTTTTGGAGTAATGGGGTGTCCCTATGTCCAATGTTGTGTTTATGAAATTCAGATTCTATGTGAGGAAAGGTTGTGATGCATCTCTACTAAGGATTCATGAGTGAAGGTGGATGGAAACAATGTAGTGTTGATGTCCAAATACGCAACCCCACGCCAAGCTAGCAACCCCACCGTCATTTTGCCACAAACCATTGCAATTTCTACCTTAGGATAGCCATGGCACCGTCACCGCGTTTCCAACCTTTGGGGAAAGGAGTGAGAGGGAAGGAAAGAAAAAGGGAGAAGAAAAAATATTTGGTGTGAATGGTGCATCATAAGATCAGGTAGATTTGCGCGATCCAACGGTTCTTAGTCATGGTCTACAATGAACCACTTAAATGCGGGTTCACTCTAGATGACACCTAACTAAGATGCATGTGAGAGAACTCTACTATATGGAGGAGTGAGTTGAATGTGCGTTTGGAGTTCAATTAGATGGTGCTTTTGGAGTTCTACAACTCAAAACCAAATACCCTGTAGGTTATTATTGGTTTGTTTGGGGGTGTATTGGATTGGGATTTTAAAAGAATTTTTGTGATAAAAAGTCTTGTGGATTTTAAAAAACTATGCCGGAATATAATGACTTTCAAGATTTTAAAAGATTATCAGGATTTTGTAGTTTAGATTTTAATGGATTCATATCAGTAGAATTTATAAGATTTGAAATGACTTTATGGATTTATGAGATTTGAAAGGACTTCATGAATTTTTAGCAAACATTCAAAGTTATAAGAATCGATGGAAAAGATAATAAAGAAATGAAGTATTTAGTCAAAGAAAAGTAAAATCAATGCAGTTTTTCCCAATATTTTAATTGCTACTGGCAATGCTGAAGATGAAGATTCACCTTCTGGTTCAACTGAAAATTCATCAGAACAACATTCTTTGCGATGAAAGTTATGCAGAGCTACATATGCTAACACAAGTTCTGCTTAAGGATGGCAAAGCGGGCGGCCTGACCAGCCCCGCCTAGCTTTGCCATGAGCCAGCCAAAAATGGGGTGGGGCGGGGCGGCCCGCCAATTGGTAGTGGGTTGAGAATGTGAGCCCAACTCGCCCCCCGTCGGCCCACCTTAAACATTAAAAATTAAAAAAAAAACTAATGAGGAATTTCTTAAATGCATAACCCAAACAAAAATTATGCAGACCCAAAATGAGGAATTTCTTAAATGCAATGCAGAACACCAACAGAAATTATGCTTTGAAAGGAGTACATGGATTGCCACACCAAAAAGCAAGCAGAAATTATGCAGAACACGACACTGTGAACATGGCAACAGAGGAAAACATCCAACTAATTGTTAACTTCAGTCTAGATGAGATGAACGATGGTGACGACGAACGACGGGCGACGCTGTGACATTGAGCAATGAGACCGAGCTAGACCAAGTCTTTCACTGTTGCAGCGTGAGTAGTGAAACCGAGAGAGAGAGAGAGAGAGAGAGAGAGAAATTACGGCTAGGTGGTGGCTCTTATACACTGTTGCGGCGTGAGTAGTGAAACCAAGAGAGAGAAGAGAAATTAGGGTTGGGTAATGGGTTGTGGCTCTTTTTGAGTCTGAGAATAAACGGGCTCTCAATCAAACAAAAATAAAATATAAACGGGTTGTGAACAAAAGAAGAAACAGGCTGAGTGAGTGGGTTGCTGAGTAATGGGTTATTGAGTGAGTCTAAGAATAAACGAGCTGTCAACAAAAGAAACTCAATTTTTTTTAAATAAACAGGCTGGCGGGCTGGCCCGGCCCGCCCCGTCCAAAGCCCGACGAGTTACTGGGTCAAGCAGGCGCGGGTTATGTGGGTTAGCAGGCTGGGATACCCCGCCTGCCCCACCCAATTTTGGCGGGCCGGCCTAACGGGCCAAACCCATTTTGTCTTCCCTAGTTCTGCTTGTGTCTTAAATAGAAATAGATGTGCTGACTTAAAAATTGTGAACCGTGATTTAAAAATACAAAATATCCTCTCAATCACATTCCTTAAGGACGCATGATGGAGAAACAATTGATTTTCATTTTGAGGGTCATTACCATTTCATGCAAAATCTTGTAAATGATATCGCATGCCTCGAAATGGTGCTAAAAGTTGCCGCTGATTAGGAAATCCACAATCCACTAAGAAATATTTATGTAATTACCTATACAATACATGCAAAATTAGTATGCAACGTAAAAAAATAAAAATAAAAAAACATACAAACAAAAAAAAACAAATTTATCTTTTAAAAAAATAAGTGCTTACTTTGAGGTACTTTAAGTCCATTATTCTTTGTCAAAGCATCACTCAGCAGTCTGAAATCATGAGCCGAACCCTCCCACCCACTAAGATCGTACATGAGTTCCAAATCAAAGTTACAAGATTTTAGTACATTTTATTATATATTTCCATGATGATTACTGTAACAGCCTGGGCCGCTACCACTTTTGGGCCGTACCACATAACTGCCTGACTCACTGCCCATCGGACTCCTCGGCCCATTGTCCGGTCCAGTCCATTACCACATTATGCCTCAGCAGTGTCCGGTGAAACTCACAAGACTTCTGCACGCCTCAGTGCAGTTTTTGCCTTATGCAGCGCTCCAACACACACCCAGAGGCTTAAACGTAATTGGTCAAGTGGTAATGGCAGTGTGCTTTCCATTACCTTTAAGCCTCTGGGTGTGGGTTCGAGCGCTGCATAAGGCAAAAACTGCACTGTCGCGTGTAGAAGTCCTGTGAGTTTCATCGGATACTGCTGAGGCCTAATGTGGCAATGGACTGGACCGGACAATGGGTCGGGGAGTCCGGTAGGCAGTGGGTCGGGCAGCTCTGTGGTACGACCCAAAAGTGGTGGCGACCCAGGCTGTTACAATAAAAGGCGCCTTTTATTGTAACAGCCTGGGCCGCCACCACTTTTTGGGCCGTACCACAGAGCTGTCCGACCCACTGCCTACTGGACTCCCCATCCCATTGTCCAGTCCAGTCCATTCCCCCAATGGGGCTCAACAGTGTCTGGTGAAACTCACAGGACTTCTGCACACCTCAGTACATTTTTTGTCTTATGCAGCGCTCAAACCCACACCCAGAAGCTTAAAGGTAATGGGAAGCACACTGCCATTACCACTTGACCAATTTTTATTATAACAGCCTTGGCGGCCACCACTTTTGGGTCGTACCACAGAGCTGCCCGAGCCCCGGACTCCCTGGCACATTGTCCGATCCAATCCATTCCTCAAATGGGGCTTAGCAGTGTCCGGTGAAACTCACAGGACTTCTGCACGCCTCAGTGCAGTTTTTGCCTTATGCAGCGCTCGAACCCACACCCAGAGGCTTAAAGGTAATGGGAAGCACACTGCCATTATCACTTGACCAATTGGTCAAGTGATAATGGCAGTGTGCTTCCCATTACCTTTAAGCCTCTGGGTGTGGGTTCGAAGCGCCGATAAGGCAAAACCGCATCGAGGCGCGCGTAAGGTCAGAGTTTCATCTGACACCGCCGGTTTACCGTGGCAATGGACTGGACCGGACAATAGGCAAAGGAGTCCGGTAGGCAATGGGTCGAGTAGCTTTATGGTACGACCCAATAGTGGTGACGGCCCAGGCTGTTATAATAAAATGCGCCTTTTATTGTAACAGCCTGGGTCGCCACCACTTTTTGGGCCGTACCACAGAGCTTCCCGACCCACTGCCTATCGGACTCCCCGGCCCATTGTCCGATCCAGTCCATTCCCTAATGGGGCTCAGCAGTGTCCGGTGAACTCACAGGACTTTTGCACGCCTCAATGCAATTTTTGCCTTATACAGAGCTCGAACCCACACCCAGAGGCTTAAAGGTAATGGGAAGTACACTGCCATTACCACTTGATCAATTTTTATTATAACAACCTGAGTCGCCACCACTTTTGGGCCGTACCATAGAGCTACCCGACCCACTGCCTACCAGACTCTCCGACCCATTGTCTGATCCAGTCCATTCCCCCAATGGGGCTCAGTAGTGTCCGGTGAAACTCACAGGACTTCTGCACATCTCAGTGCAATTTAGGTGAATTCAGTCCGGGTTTTTCAATATAGTCCGTGATTATTTTATAAAAAAACATTTTTTTTTAAAATGAACATTAAAAAATATTTGATTTTAAAAGAGTGTGGTAGATGAGAGACAACCTTTTTATCACACGTTTCTTGTTTTCATCTTTTGTATCCTTAAATATTTTTATATTTTTATCAATCTTAGAAATTTTTACTTATTTAAATAAAGAGGGATATTATTTCTAAAGTATCTGTTTTCTTTTATTTTTCCGAAGTTATTTTATATTCATGTTTTATTTCAAAATTCTACTTATTATTTTATCCTTTTCTATCAATTTTTGCATTAATATGCCAAACATAATGAAATGTAAGAGCCTAAATTCATTGGGGGTTGCTATTTACACCCCTGTGTTTCTAATATACCCCATGACTCCAACTTATTCTTTCCACCAAAATATCCATATTCAGAAGTTAACTTTCAGAATGTATATATATCTTTTTGAAGTCATAATGCATTCCAGAAGTTAGCTTTCAGATATTTATACTTTTCGAAGTGGGTACGATGATGGTCATAATGTAGGTTGCTGCTAATAGTTGAGTGCTCCTCGGTGAGCCTGACCACAATGGAAGTGCTGCGAGCAATGATACTTAGAAGCAAACCGTGAAGATGGGAGACGAGTTCGTAGGTGGATGAGGGTCATGACTAGTTTCAGAGTGTTGCCCTGATAGCTAGGTGTGAATACATGCCTTGACAGGATGGTTTTGATGATTGACAAAAGGGAGCTTTGCAAATAGTCAACCGTGCAAAAAGTGGAAAAGAATACCAAGACGCGTATCAAGAATGATTGTTTCTCAAGTCTTTGGGTTCTGGGTATTTATTTATCTTTATTAAGACAATTTGTAAGTAGTAATAAAAAGCTCTCAATTAAAATTAAATCACACACGCACAAAATATTTTGACATGCATATCTCGTGTCGGATGTTGAGCTTCAATTTGTTATATCTGCACTATTGAGTGTATCTTTTTCGTCTCATTTTATTTGTGAAAATCATTTATTTTTGGGTAGGAATCCCAAGGTGTTCATAGAGAGGTGATATCTCTTGAACGTATTGCTCTGGTTTAGAGTTGTAAAGGTTTCTAGCTGAACCTGATTTAAAAGCTAGTGTCTTAGTGAAAATCCCATAGTGGTTTGCTTTGGGGACAGGACGTAGGCCACAGGGGTGTTAGGTGGCCGAACCTGGATAATTTGTTGTGTGCTTTTTTACTCCTTATCTCTCTACTTTTCAGTCAATTAAATTTCTGTACTTTATTTTATTGTTATTTATATCTTACTATTTACTTTATTTTTAACTCGTTTGCAATTTATTCTTCAAGTGATTTATCTATTTCACATTAATATTTCGCAACTCATAATTAGCACTTATTTCTCCAAAAGTTTTTGAAAGCACCGCTCACACACAATTCACCCCCTCTTGTGTTTGGAGTCACTTGTCAACAAGTGGCATCGAGCTAGACTCTTGTATAAAGGACTTAACCGTCTCAAGAGAATGACTTCAAACAATAACGAGGAACCTCCATGAATGCACCCCCATTTTTCAATGGTGAGGGTATGGTTATTGGAAGGATAGAATGCAAATCTTTCTTGAGGGTGTTGATCTTGATATTTGGGATCTTTGTGGAAAATGGTCCATTTGTCCCCACTCAATCAATTAATGATGCAAAGTGGTAGACAAACCAAGATCACTTTGGACCGAAGATGATAAGAAAAGGTCCAATACAATTTGAAGGCTAAGAACATCATCACTTCGCTTTAAGCTACGATGAGTTCTATAGGGTCTCAAATTGCAAGATCTGCTAAAGAAATGTGGGACACCCTTCTATTGACCCATGAAGGTACTACCGAGGCCAACTTATGTCTCATGGCAAAATACGAGGAGTATGAGGTAAATGCTCTTGAACTCGAATCTCCTTTAACTTATGATGAGCTGCTTATTGCTTGTGAAGAATTAAATAATGAAACGATTAAACTTGGAAAAATTGTTCTTTCTTCTAAGAAAACCATCTCTTCTCTTGAATCAAAAATTGAAATTTTAAACAAAGAGATAGTGATTCTTAAAGAAAAACAAGTTCTTTGTGATTGAAACTTCTCCTCCCATATCTTGTGAAAATAAAATGATGAAGTTTTAAAATGCAATGAGTGTAGTGTTTTGAAAAATAAGGTTGAGGATTTAAATAACACTCTTGCAAAATTTACGATGGGAAGAGATAATCTAAACATTATTTTAGGAAACCAAAAAGGTACTTTTGGAAAAGTTGGTTTAGGTTATCATCCAAAAATTCATGAAAAATCTTTTAAACTCTTCAATCACAACAAACCCTCAAGTAGTCCTTTCATTAAATGCTTTCACTGTGGTAGAAATGGTCACACTGCCTCCATTTGCAATATTAGAAAGAACAAGAATGTGGTTGGCAAAAAGATATGGATTCCAAAGGGTACTTTGCCAAAAACTAACTCATCTGGACCCAACTTAGTTTGGGTACCAAAAGTTAAAACCTGATTTTATTTTGCAGGTGTGCTTGAAAGCCAAAGATTCAAATTGGTATCTTGATAGCGGCTGTTCAAAGCACATGACAGGAGACAAAAGCAAGTTCTCCTCTTTGGAACCCAAAAATAAAGGTTATGTTTGTTATGGTGATAATAATAAAGGTAAAATTCTTGAAATTGGTTCTATTGGTAAGAGTCCTAATCCCACTATTGAAAATGTTTTGTATGTGGATGGTTTGAAGCATAATTTGCTAAGCATTAGTCAACTTTGTGATAAAGAAAACAAAGTGGTTTTCGATTCTTCAAAATGCATGGTCATGGATTCTATAAATGAAAATGTTATTGTTATTGGACCTAGAATTGGAAATATCTATATGCTTGATTTAGATAAAATACCTTCAAATGATGTATGTTGTCTTATTAGTAAAGAGGATGAATCTTGGCTATGGCATAGAAGAATGGCTCATATTCACATGGATCATCTTAATAAATTGGTTCGAAAGGACTTAGTAATTGGCTTACCAAAGCTCCGCTTTGAAAAAGATAAACTTTGCGATGCATGTCAAAAGGGAAAACAAGTAAAGGCATCTTTCAAATCTAAAAATATTGTTTCTACAAACCGGCCTTTACAACTTTTACATATGGATTTATTTGGACCTTCTAGAACTAAAAGCTTTGGTGGCAATTACTATGCTCTTGTTATTGTGGACGACTATTCTCGCTATACATGGACTTTATTTATTTCTCACAAAAATGATGCTTTTAATGCTTTTCGAAAACTTGCAAAGGTTATACAAAATGAGAAGGGACTTAACATTGCTTCCATTCGAAGTGATCATGGTGGGGAATTTGAGAATGAAGCATTTGAAGCATTTTGCACGTAAAATGGCATCGATCACAACTTTTCTCGCTCCAAGGACACCGCAACAAAATGGAGTGGTTGAAAGGAAAAATCGGTCTCTTGAAGAGCTAGCGAGGACGATGCTCAATGAGACTAACCTTCCTAAGTACTTTTGGGCAGACGCCGTGAGCACCGCTTGGTATGTGATGAATCGAGTTCTTATAAGACCGATCCTTAAGCAAACACCGTATGAACTCTACAAAGGAAGGAAGCCCAACATTTCCCACCTTCACGTTTTCGGATGCAAGTGTTTTGTCCTAAACAATGGTAAGAATAACCTTGGTAAATTTGATGCTAAAGCTGATGAAGGTTTATTTCTTGGATATTCCACTTCTAGTAAAGCTTTTCGAATTTTTAATAAAAGAACTTGGACTGTTGAAGAATCTGTGCATGTTTCTTTTGATGAATCTAACCCCAAATCTTCAGTAGAAGAAAGTGTTGATGATCTTGCAGAAGTATTTGGAGATACCTATTTAGAGGAACAAGAGAGATCAAAAGTTCAAAAGGAGGATCAAGAGTCCTTGCCTCAACCCTCTCAAGAACTCTCTCACTCAAATCTTCCAAAGGAATGGAGAGTCTCAAAGAACCATCCTCTTGACAACATAATAGGTGATATCTCAAAAGGGGTAACGACTGAAACTCTCTTAATCATGCATGTCATCATATGGCCTTTGCCCCTCAAATTGAACCAAATGACGCCAATGAAGCCATCTTTGATGAGTATTGGACCCTTGCTATGCAAGAGGAATTAAATCAATTTGAGAGAAATGATGTTTGGGAACTTTTCCCTAGGCCTAAAGATCACCTAGTCATTGGGACCAAATGGGTCTTTCGCAACAAGCTTGATGAAAACGGTATCATTGTTAGAAATAAAGCTAGACTTGTTGCAAAAGGCTATAATCAACAAGAGGGCATAGATTTCGATGAAACCTATGCACCCGTGGCTAGATTAGAAGCTATTCGCATGCTTCTCGCATTTGCATGCATCATGGATTTCAAACTTTTTCAAATGGATGTTAAAAGTGCATTTCTAAATGGTTTTATTCAAGAAGAAGTATATGTTGATCAACCCCCCGGTTTTGAAAATTTTGAATTTCCAAATCATGTTTTCAAATTGAAAAGGCTTTATATGGTTTAAACCAAGCTCCTAGAGCTTGGTATGATAGGTTGAGCAAATACTTACTTGAAAAAGGTTTTGAAAGAGGAAAAGTTGATACTACTCTTTTCATCAAACATAAGAAGCATGACATTTTACTTGTTCAAATTTATGTCGATGATATAATATTTGGTGCTACTAATGAATCCTTGTGTAAGGAATTTTCTGATATCATGCAAAGTGAATTTGAAATGTCAATGATGGGAGAGCTAAATTACTTCCTTGGACTTCAAATCAAACAAACAAAGGAAGGAATATTCATCAATCAATCCAAATATTGCAAGGATTTACTCAAGAAATTTGGAATGAGCGATGCAAAAGAAATCTCAACTCCCATGAGCACATCATGCTATCTTGACAAAGATGAAGGTGGTAAGTCGGTCGAAGTAAGTAAGTATAGAGGTATGATAGGATCTCTTCTCTATCTCACTGCTAGTTGTCCGGATATTATGTCTAGTGTTTGTATGTGTGCACGTTTTCAAGCAAATCCTAAGGAATCACATCTCTTAGCGGTAAAACGCATCATGAGATATCTCACTGGCACACAAACCATGGGTTTATGGTACCCTAAAGGTGCTGACTGCACACTTATTGGGTACTCGGATTCTGATTTTGCGGGTTGCAAAATGGACCGAAAAAGCACTAGTGGGACATGTCACTTACTTGGGAATGCCTTGGTCTCATGGCATAGTAAGAAACAAGCCAGTGTGGCTTTGTCCCTTCTTTGAGCGGAATACGTTGTGGCGGTTGTTGTGCACAAATTATTTGGATGAAACAACAGTTGAATGATTATGGGATTAATTTGAAAACTGTTCCAATTAAGTGCGACAATACTAGTGCCATAAACCTCACGAAAAACCCGGTTTATCACTCCCGGACCAAACACATAGAAATTAGGCACCATTTTATTAGAGATCATGTTCAAAAAGGAGATTGTGTGATTGAGTTTGTGGAAACATCTAAACAACTTGCAGATATTTTTACTAAACCTTTGCCTAAAGAAAGCTTCTTTTTTATAAGAACCGAGTTAGGAATTTTAGATCAATCATGCATTGAATGACTGCGTGTGAGTGCATTTTATTATGAATAAATTCTAACTTGGGCGTTTGAGTGTGCTAACGAGTTTATGCAGGTCTTTTCCCCTTCCATTTTCTTTAAGTACGGAATAATGAGTGGGTGACACATTTGTCTTATGCAACTAGCTAATCATGTCCAACCAGCTCATCTGTCACACACCAAGCTTGGTATCACGTAACTATCAAAATATACTTGTTTAATCCTGAATATATGCCTTGCTTTATTTGTCTTTCCCACTTTTTGATGTTGCCAAAAGGGGGAGAGTTACATGAATGCATGATTCAGGGGGAGTGATATTTTAAGTATTGCCTATTGTGAGGGGGAGTTTTTCTAAATATTGTGCTTAAACTCTGATATCTTTTATTGAAAAACCATGCTTATATCTCATTGCTATATCATGATTATATTTTACTAAATTCCCTCGATGAGATGTTTGTCATCATCAAAAAGGGGGAGTCTGTGAATACATGCCTTGATAGGATGGTTTTGATGATTGACAAAAGGGAGCTTTGCAAATAGTCAACCGTGCAAAAAGTGGAAAAGAATACCAAGACGCGTATCAAGAATGATTGTTTCTCAAGTCTTTGGGTTCTGGGTATTTATTTATCTTTATTAAGACAATTTGTAAGTAGTAATAAAAAGCTCTCAATTAAAATTAAATCACACACGCACAAAATATTTTGACATGCATATCTCGTGTCGGATGTTGAGCTTCAATTTGTTATATCTGCACTATTGAGTGTATCTTTTTCGTCTCATTTTATTTGTGAAAATCATTTATTTTTGGGTAGGAATCCCAAGGTGTTCATAGAGAGGTGATATCTCTTGAACGTATTGCTCTGGTTTTGAGTTGTAAAGGTTTCTAGTGAACCCGATTTAAAAGCTAGTGTCTTAGTGAAAATCCCATAGTGGTTTGCTTTGGGGATGTGACGTAGGCCACAGGTGTTAGGTGGCGAACCTGGATAATTTGTTGTGTGCTTTTTACTCCTTATCTCTCTACTTTTCACCAATTAAATTTCAGACTTTATTTTATTGTTATTTATATCTTACTATTTACTTTATTTTTAACTCGTTTGCAATTTATTCTTCAAGTGATTTATCTATTTCACATTAATATTTCCGCAACTCATAATTAGCACTTATTTCTCCAAAAGTTTTTGAAAGCACCGTTCACACACAATTCACCCCCCTCTTGTGTTTGGAGTCACTTGTCAACACTAGGGAGAGGGGCAGGGGTACGGGGTGGTACAGAGGGAAAATGTAAGGGGATTTTCCAGAAGTTAACAGTTGGGAGGGAGTTCAAAAGTTAACTTTGGGAGAGGGTTTATTGGGGGAGGAAATAAGAAAAAGGAGAAGGGTGTATTAAAAAAAAATTGGATGCAAATGGCAAAATCCAAATTCATCTGTGACCCAATATCCTATTATAAGCCCAACACAAAATTAATCCCAAAGCAATATAAATAGGTCGGGAAGTATATGAGCCCAAATTATGACCCAAACTTATCCACTATTTAAAATAAAACTAGCACAAAACCTGTGCATTCGCACGTGTCATTCTGTTTTCACGTATTTTTTGAAATACAATTGTTTATAAAATTAAAGTTTTAAATTGTGACAAACATAATGAATTGTTTTAGTTCTTTAAAAATATAGAAAGAGTGAGAGTATTCAAGCAGAGAAAATAATTATATCGATAACATGTAATGTTTTTCTGTCAAGACTCAAAAATAAAATAATCATTTATAAATAATAAAGACATTTATAAAATTTGATACGTACTCAAAGACGATAAAATTATACCGATAACATGTAGTGTTTCCCGTCGGGACATTGTAAAAAATAAAAAAAATATGTATAAATAATAATATATATATATATATATATATATATATATATATATATATATAATTTGATACATGCTTGAAGAAATTGAAATTATACCAACAACATGTAATATTTTCCCGTTGGAACTCAAAAGCAAAATATATTTATTTATAAAAAAATAAAGACATTTATAAAACTAATATATGCTCAAAGACGATAAAATTATACTACAACATGTAATGTTTCACTGTCAGGACTCAAAAGTAAAATAATCATTTATAAATGATAAAGATATTTATAAAATTTTTATGTGCTCAAAGATAATAAAATTATACCGATAACATGTCATGTTTCCCCGTCGGAACTTAAAAGTAAAATAATCATCTATAAATAATAAAAATATTTATATAATTTAATTCGTGCTCAAAGAAACCGACAACATGTAATGTTTCTCCATCGGGACTTAAAAGCAAAATAATCGTTTATCATTTTGTAAATAATGAAGAACTTTATAAAAACAAAATATAAAAATAAATTAAATTTTTCAAAAACTAAAATTTTTAAAAAATAAAAAAAATATTAAGAGAAAAACGAAAAGGAAATAAAAAAAGCACATTTGAAAAATAAAAAAATTTAAAAGTAAAAGAATTCTAAAAGTTCTAAGAAAATAAAAAACTAAAAAACTAAAAAAAATCAAAGAAATAAAAAAAAGTAAGAGGATAGAAGCCTAATAAGGGGAAGAGATTGAAATGTGCAAAAAAAGAAAACAAAAGAGGAAGTGTTTGAACATAAAAAAAAAAGAATAGAATTTGGGAGGGAAAATTTTTATTGAGATATTGACATGTGTACTAAAAGACAAAATAGAGGTTTAATTTTCTTTAAAAAGAAAGATAGACATGAAGAAAAAGGGAACACGAATAACTAATAAAACACCTCTTATTTTTTATAGTGTGCACCCACACTATAAAAAATAAGAGGTGTTTACTGGGAAAAAGACACTTGTTAAACTAAGAGTTGTGATATTTGAACAACCCTTTTTGGATAACTACGGGACACCGTATGTACGGGAAAAAATATTTTTTTTGTGATTTTTTATTTTTATTCTCTTTCACAAATCATTACTAAAATGGTCAATGATGTGCAACTAAGTGGTTAATACAGTTCACTAATTGGTTAATGGGCTGTCCTGGTGCAAGTTTCATTTGTATCCATTAACCACTTTCAACACTAATATCAACCTTGTTAACCAAGTGTCATTCGCCACCTTTAATAGCTCTTTCATAAATCATTACAAAAGTGGTTAATGCTGTGCAACTAAGAGGTTAATACAGTTCACTAACTAGTTAATAGCTACTCTAATGCCACAAGTTGCACTTGCACCCATTAACCACTTTCAACACTGTGTTAACCAGTAATATCAATCCGGTTAACCAAGTGTCATTCACCGCCTTTAATAACTCTTTTACAAATCATTATAAAAGTGTTAATATTGTGCAACTAAGTGATTAATATAATTAACAAACTGATTAATGGGCTACTCTAATGCCACAAGTTGCACCCACTAACCACTTCCAACACTGTATTAACTACTAATATCAACCATGTTAACTAATTGTGATTCATGACCTTTAATAACTCTTTCATAAATTATTACCAAAGTGGTTAATGTTGCGCAAGTAAGTAGTTAATGCAGTTCACTAACTGGTTAATAGACTACTTTGCTAACTAAAAAAAAATTCTCAAAAAAAAAACTATTATTTAAAAAAATATTACTATTATTTTTTTGTACGAACATACGGTGTCAACAACTGTCCGTGGTGCATAGCACAACTGGCAAAATATTTGCTGTTTGGACACTTGGACGCGAGTTCGATTCTGAGTTGCTCCATTTCCAGCCTCTTAGGGGCGTTTGATGAGCCATCGAGCTTCGCTGACCAAAAAAAATACGGTGTCAATCGTGGGTGTCCCATTTTAATTGTTCAAATATCATTATTGTTAAACTAACCATCTACAGTGCTCTTTACATAGTTCTCAATGTGTGGGGCAGGATGATAGTTGTTGCCTGATATATACAACATCTCTCCCACCAATTGTTGCATATTGTCATTCATTCTCTAAACTTCTTTCTCCTTAATATGTTCAAATTTGTATGTTAAGAATACAGAAAACTCGGTTCCTTTCAACCCCCCAACACACAAAAAATCTGGTCTTCTTCCGCGGGTTCCGTTCGAGGGAAGCTCCACGAATCACAAGCAGCGACACAAACACATGGAAATGTCAAGGACTTTGTTGCAATTTGTGAGTACTTTTCATTAGGATTACAAAACAATAAGCAAAATGTTAGTCACCGGCTACAGCCGGTCAGATTGATATTTTGCGATTTTCAGCACCTCACGGCTGACGCGTCCTGAAACTGTCCTTTAATCGCCGATTTTTGATTTTTGATTGATCCCCTCAAAAGTGGGAAACCCTCCCTTTGTTCCTATTGATCTTCAAAACCCTCCCTACGGAAACCGATAAGCAGGAGAACTCAAAGACCCAATAATGACCTCAAAGCTAGTTGCTTCCAATCTCCGTCAGTACCTCACAAAATCAGCCCATCTCCTCCGCCGCCACCCGCTGTCAACAGCGGCAATGGTGGACCCCCAACACCATGAAGAATTCAGTGGAATCATGATGAAGGGTGTGAAAATCTCCGGAAGGCCCCTTTACCTAGATGTGCAAGCTACATCCCCAGTGGACCCTTGTGTCCTTGATGCCATGCTCCCCTTCTATCTCTCTCGCTATGGAAAACCTCACTCTCGCACCCACTTCTACGGTTGGGAATCCGATGACGCCGTCGAGCATGCTTGCTCGCAGGTGGCATCACTCATCAACGCTTCCCCTAAAGAAATAGTCTTTACCTCCAGCGCTACCGAGTCCAACAACATCTCTGTCAAGGGTGTCATGCATTTCTACAAGGAAAAGAAAAAGCACGTGATAACCAGAAGTGCGTGCTTGATTCTTGCCGCCACCTTCAGCAGGAGGGTTTTGATATCACCTATCTTCCCGTTGAGAGTGATAGGTTGGTTGATTTGAAGAGACTTAGGGCTGCGATTAGGCCTGATACTGGGCTTGTTTCTGTTATGGCTGTGAACAATGAGATTGAGGTGGTTCAACCTATGGAGGAAATTGGGAAAATTTGCAAGGAGTTCAATGTTCCTTTTCACACTGATGCTGCTCAGGCTTTGGGGAAGATTCCTGTTGATGTGGATAAGTGGAATGGAATGTTAGTTTGATGTCATTGAGTGGGCATAAGATTTGTGGGCCAAAAGGGGTTGGGGCATTGTATCTAAGGAGGAGACCGAGAATTCGTGTGGAGCCTCAGATGAATGGTGGTGGACAAGAAAGAGGGATTCGAAGCGGGACTGCAGATGGGTGCTGCTTGTGAGGTTGCTATGAAGGAGATGGAATATGATGAGAAGAGGATTTCTGCATTGCAACGGAGCCTGCTTAATGGGATTACAGAGAAACTTGATGGGGTTGTGGTAAATGGGAGCATGGAAAGGCGCTATGTGGGGAATTTGAATTTGTCATTTGCTTATGTTGAAGGGGAGAGTCAGTCTGCTTATGGGGTTGAAGGAGGTTGCTGTCTCCAGTGGCAGTGCTTGCACTAGTGCTAGTTTGGAGCCTTCCTATGTCTTGAGGGCATTGGGAGTGGAAGAGGACATGGCTCACACTTCTATTAGGTTTGGTATTGGGAGGTTCACTACAGAGGATGAAATTGACAGGGCAGTTCAGCCCACGGTTAAGCAAGTGGAGAAGTAGAGGGAAATGAGTCCACTTTTTGAAATGGTGAAGGAAGGTATCAACATCAAGGATATTCAATGGGCACAACACTGATTATTGGCCAGTTTTTAGTAGCCTTTTAGAATAATTTTGAGAATCCTAGTAGGTAATTTAGGACGAAGCAAGCTCATAGATGGCTATATATAATAATAAGATAATCACTCTGTGGTATTATATGCATTTTATTGATAAGTACCTAAATTAGATTGTGATGACAGAACAAAATAAAAACTTGTGCTCGTAGCCTATTATCAAGTTTTGATATAGTTGTTCGTTTTGTGCTCGCTGAATCTTTAATACTTATGCCCAATTACATATGTCGTATTCTTGGCATTGAATGCATTTTGCTGTCAGATTACTAAACTAGATGTTGATAACAGAATAAGAGACACACATTCTTAAGCCATTGTCAACTTTAAAATTTGCTTGGCTGTTGTATTTACAGTATGTAATTTATTTATACAATAACTAAGTGAAGAGAGTCAGTTTCAAATCATAATTTAGCAATTTCCATTAATACTAAATTTCAAACAACAAATACATGAATATCTTAAACGGTTAGCTATTTTTTTTAGTATTAAATTCATCACTCAATCAATGCAAATATCAGAAGAAAAATACTGGATCTACTATGCTGTCTCTGATGGCTTTGAATACGTATTTTTTATTTGTTATTATTGATCCTTGTTTTCTCGTAAATGCAACTTTTCACTCTGTGCAATTGTTATTGATGTATTTACCTGTGTCAGCTAAAATAACTGAGTAAATAAGTGAATTTCTATTAAATACATTTAGGAATAATCTCATTAATTACTCCTCCATGTGTCAGTCTCACAAAAAAAAGCTTTATTAATTACTGTTCTAGATGTCATCCTATCAAGCAAAAATCTATGACGTGTCAATCAATGTCAGCAAAAATATCTGACGTGTCGCCTACGCACTAATTTATCAATTAAAGACAATTAATATATTTAATTTCTTAATGAGATATCATTTGTATTTGCAATTAATGCATTTCAAATTAATGTGCATGCAGAAAATTGTAATCAATTTAAAACGTGTTAATTTTGTTAATAAATTATGTAAATAATTTTAACTTATAGATTATATGATATAATATATATGTTAATTGAAGATAAAAAAATACGAGTATGTAATTATCAGACTATTATTTGAAACTTTCATTTGTATATATGAAAAATCATAAACATTTATTTATTTTTATCAAATTCAATTATATAATAAATAAAGTTTTTTCAGTAAAACTATAATTTAAAATGGAGATAATTCAACACCGTTCCAAAATATGGATTTAAAAAAGAGATAATCTTTTTTAAAAATGTGTTTTTTATGCTATTAATGACAATTGATACCATCAAATTAATAGTAATTCATTACATTTGAATTATTTGATTGAATTTGGAAATTATTAATAATGAAAAAATACAATCAGATATTTGCATCTGTCATTTTACAAAATAATACGCAACCTTCTATATTTGTTAAATCAAACAATACACTACAAGAAAAGTGTTTATTACCGACGGAATTTTACCGACGGCCCCGACTCCGTCGGTAATATTTTAATTATCGACGACAAGTTCGCCGCTAATGCGCTTAAAAATCACATTTAAATTATTTACATGTTATCGACGCTGTTCGCTTGCAATTACAGAGGCTTATGTCGTCAGAATTACCGACTGCCTTGGCCAAGAACATAAAAATATGTCTCAATTTTTATTATATGCATCGCCAAGCTCGTTTGCATTACAGACGGCCCATAAGCCCTCTGTAACGTAAAAATATGAACGTTGATCCACCATACACCTCACTTAACCCTCACACACCCTAGAACTCTCTCATCTCCTCTTCACCCCTCCCCATCGCGTGTCCTGTTTCAGAAAAAAAAGAAAGAAAGAAAGAAAGAAGAAAAGGAAAGAAAAGAGAAGGAGAGAAGAAGAGGGGAGGCGACGGAGGGAGAAGAGGAAAAAGGGGGCGGAGCTCGCAGCTCCGGCGAGGCCGCAAGGGCGGCGGTTGCGCCACCCTTCGTGGTGGCTAGAGCGAGAGAAAGAGAGTTCACAAAGAGAGAAAGAAAGGGGTTGAACAGAGAGAGAGAGAGATCGAGTGAGAGGTCGGGACAGAGATGGATGCTCGATTTGGAGGAAGAGGAAAGAAGAAGATGGAAGTTTCACCTCCATTAAAGCTTCAAGGATGAAGATTGGAGCTTGAGGAGCCACTTCCATGGAGGTTAGGGCAAGGAACTCGAAATATTGATCTGGTTTATGGAGGAGGCAGCGTTGGTTTGATGGGGTTGATTTCTCAGGCTGTTTACAATGGTGGTCGCCATGTAATTGGGTGAGCATCTTCTATTGTTCAAGTAAACTAACATTTTTGTCTTGTGCTTGTATGCAGAGTGATTCCCAGTACACTTATGCCAAGAGAGGTAATGTTAAGGTGCTTTGGAAGCATTTCATCAATCATCATTGGCAATTTTGGGGTGGCTAGGCTTATGAGAAACAAGGTCACCAAGGAACTCGTCGCCATGAAATACATCGAGCGTGGCCACAAGGTCTCTTCTTTTATTCTATTCAGTCATTCTTTCAATTTATGATTTATCACAACCCCTTTAACCTTTGATTATTAAGCAATTCAAGAGAAGGGTGTAATTAAGTGAATTTGAGTTTAGAACTCATAAATTAGCTGTTCAAGCAGAATTGATGAAAGGTTTCTATTTTATAACAACTGTAATTCTAAGTTTTTCCCCTTCCAAATTCAGATTGATGAGAACGTGGCAAGGGAGATTATGAACCACAGGTCCCTTCGGCATCCCAATATAATTCGTTTCAAGGTGGCAGGGAATTCACTTCTTTTATTTGTGTTGGTTGAGCATTACACATGGTGAATTATGTGCTCTTTTTTCAATGGGATTTTGATTTTGCAGGTGGTTTTGACTCCCACACATTTAGCAATAGTCATGGAGTATGCTGCTGGAGGAGAGCTTTTTGAGAGGATATGCACCAGGTTCAGTGAAGATGAGGTTAATTGCTTCACATATTTTTTGAGAATTTTTCTCCATTATTTCACTCCTTTTTCGTTTCCATTTATGTCTCATTTTCTTTTGTTTGATTGTTCAGGCCAGGTATTTTTTTCAGCAGCTGATCTCCGGTGTCCATTTCTGTCATACCATGGTAGATTTGTGCTCAAGTTTGAGGTAAATCATGGAACTTTCAGAAACTCATGCAGTGAGAACTCATGCTTTAAATCTTCTTTTACAGCAAATATGCCACAGATTTGAAGCTAGAAAATACCCTTTTAGATGGAAGTCCTGCACCTCGCTTAAAAATCTGTGACTTTGGTTATTCCAAGGTATTGGAATTAGTATCATCAAGCTTAAAATTTCTGAATAGTATTTAGGTTACAGTTAGAGCTGATAGAGTGTTTCTTATTTGTGGTAGTCATCTTTGCTCCATTCACGACCCAAATCAACTGTTGGAACACCAGCTTATATAGCACCGGAAGTTCTTTCTAGGCGGGAATATGATGGAAAGGTAATATATCTGCTCCACACATCGGATTGGCTCTTTAGAGTTCCTTGCATCTGATTTATTTATATATTGGATCTTAACATCACCTTTCTAGCCCGCTGCATGTCACCTGAAGCTTGTGTGTGTGTGTGTGTGTGTGTGTGTGGAGGGATTGGTCGCCTGGGATTTGTCTTATAACTAACCATTTACTCCTTTTAAGTGAATTTCAACCATGTTTTTGTTATCTTATCCCAATATATATATATATATATATATATATATATATATATATATATATCTGAGTTTCACACTTGTCTTTTTTTATGATTCATTGAACTGATCTATGTTTTTTTTTATTTTAATTTATAGTTTACAGTGGGCTTAGCCGTCGGTAAGTCGTCGGTAATGTTACCGACGGCTAAGCCGTCGGTAAAGTACAATAGCAAAAATTGTTGTTTTCGTGGACTTTACCGACGGTCACGTGACGACTTTCTGACGGCCAAACCGACGGCTTTTTTAGCCGTCGGTAAATTTTACCAAGGAGGAAAATACCGACGACCCCGAGGCCGTCGGTAATCTCGAATTACCGACGGTTTTTGAGAATTACCGACGGCTTTTAGCCGTCGGTAATGACGAAAATTCTTGTAGTGATATATTTGCAGTATATAAATGGTAAAAAAAAATAACAATCTAAAATTGCAAAGAAGACACCTGAACGTAAACTACCCAAAGAGTTCAAGGGAATGAGGCTACGAGGGAACCACCTAATAAAACATAATTCAAATGGCCCAAAATGTAAACAAAATAATTGTTTTTTATTGCTTATTCAAAGATGGAATTTCATATATATAAATAAAAAGATTCAAATTAAATACTAATCAATTACTTGTGCTATCATTCCATATTCGATCAAAATATCAACTAAAAAATGAAGAAAATTAATTGCGACATTCGTTGCAATTTATTATTTGAGATTTGCAATATATCATACTTTAATCAACATTAATTTAATGTCTTCTACAGTTCATTATTCATACTAGATCCATCGTCTCCATATTTTAGGAAATTCGATCTGAATTTATTATTTTAGTGTATACTTTAATTGGGTATTAATTTCATATTGTTGTTATTTTTTTTCAATTTTAATTTTAATTCAAAAAACCCTCATGTTAGAATTAGTATAAATTGCGTACATCTACCATCTTTCCACTACCTCACATTTTTTTCTTTTTTTCTTTTTCAATATTTCGATTTTTGCAACCATTCCACACAATCATAAAACATGGCCATTAACAAATTGTAATATTTTCTATTTCTGAAAACATGGCCATTTCAATGTGGTGGAACGAATAAGATTCTTCCATCTCTGTTACCATTTCAATTTTTATTTTTCGATTGTTGGCAAAGAGAAATAACTTCCTTTGCATCTACAATCTTATTCTGATGAGAAGTTTTTTTGTTCCCTTTTTCTAACTCTTCTCTCCCATTTTCTTCCATTCTTTTGTTCTTTTTTCTTCTACTCATTCCTTATTTTTTGTTTCAGATATATGAAACGAGTTAATCTGATGGCCACTTAAATGTAAATCGAATATGAGGCACAATGAAATTATGCATGTTCACCGAAAATCGAAGGTGCGCATGGGGGTTTACAAATTTATGTTTTAGTTGCTATTAAATTTAGATTCTACCTATTTTATTTGTCCCCTTTATTGCTATAAATCTTCACGATTTTCATATTGACTAACTCTATTTTTCATTCTTTACTCTGACTCTACGACTCAACTAAGGTCATCTTTCAGGCAGTCAGCCCAACATCAATTGGATTAATAGTTTTTTAATATATTTTTCAGTTGCAAATCCTGAAATCCCTAATCTATTGATCTTGAGCGTATTACTAAACTTGGAATAAAACTGCAACCTATGATTTTTTTTATTCTGCTTTGCTTTGAGTTATTGCACTTAATTAAGCTTTTGAGTATGGAATGGAACTTATTTTTGAATTACTATAATTGGCCTCAAACCTATTATATATTACTCTGTCTTTCTCTCATATATTTTGTGCAAACATAATTTCTGGACGATCCTTTAACGATTGTATCAAACCAGTATAATAGATGTTTATTAAAGATTTCTCAAATCTATGCTATTGTTATTAGTGGAATCTTTTCGTATGGTGAAGATATTTGTTGTTGATCAAATACAAGTTCCTATAGCTTAAGCCTCTATTGATGCTATTGCTCAAGGCATTGCATCAATGCTTTGTGCCCATGGTCAAGAGATTGACTGGAGACTATCGACCATTTGGGAAGCTGATTATGGCCAGAACATTTATCTTTGACCGATATTTTTATGCATTTGTTAATTGAGCTTATAGGATAAGTCATTAAAGGTCTTTTTATGGTGGGGGAGCTATTAGAGATTTATTGGATTTTGTGAGGAAAAAAAAGTGATTTATTGGATGCATCAGCTGGTGAGAGTATCAGTATCACTTTCATGTTGAGATACTTGCTGATTAGTGATTAATTTGTGTTCATGGTTTCTATCAACCATTTCCACTAGCTGTGGTTCATGCGTTGGGGAACCTGTTGACCAACATTACCGCCAACATGAAAGGTGCAGGACATTTTGAGGATAATATTTGTTTTTTGTTGAAGTAAATGTTACAAAATAAATCTTTGTTTTTATGACACGCACCTCTCTAAATAGAATGGTAACTGTTTATTATGTTGTATATAATATGTTATTATTTTTTCTTTCTTTTTGTTAGATACACACAATGGTAACTATATATATTCCTTTTTTATACTCATGTGAATATGATATCTTTTATGCTGCCAAAGATACCGAATAGATTATCATGGCCTAAAAAATTATTACTTGATGCTTGACACACTCAAGATATCATTTTGAAGTGTTGCTTGCTAGGTACCAGAGGCGTCATTTCTGAAGCCGACTTTGGTTAATTATTGGCAATGGGTGGTGCATTAAGTGGGGGTGAATCATCTAAAAAGTCTTGGATACCAGAAACTAAGCTTGAGGCTTAAATGATGATTGAAACAATACATCAGAGGGAATAGTCTAAAAACGTTTAGACATATAGTCTAATGGAGTTACATTTTTTGTTTTTTTATTAATTTTATAGTATTTAGAGAATTAAGATGAGTGTTTGCCAATAAAAGTCCATATCAACAAAAAAGAGTGGGTTGTTCTTTATTGAACTACTTCACGATAATTTGATAAAGAGAATAATTTCTCCATTTTGTCTTTAAGTAGGATGACATGGCCAAGAAAGCTACCAAAGGTGGTTCTTTGTGAGCCTATAAGACACGAAAAGACCAAATGTATTTCTCCTTACTTAGATGATGATTTTTTAAATTGGGATGTGATATTCTGTGATAAATTAAGTATGATAATCGGAATGTAATATTTTTAAAAGTATGATAAACTAATAGTAAAAATATATCATATAAATGTACCAAAAAATATATATATCATGCAAAGTTAAATATTTTCCATAAAAGCATATTATTATCTAAATGAAAAATTATTAAAATTTAAAGTTCAAGATTAAAAGGTATTCTACAATAAAGATATTTACAAGAAAAATCATTTGTAAAGTTTAAGTTTTTGATATAAATTGTGTTGGATCATATGTATGATAATGTTTTTAAGAAAACACATTAATATCTAATTCTTAAAAGTAATTTATAAAAATTGTGATAAACTAAGTAAAAATATATCATACATATTAATATTTTCTATGAAAGCATATTATTATCTTAATAAAATTTATTAAGTTTAAATTTTAGACTAAAAATATACTATAAAAAGAATGAATACATTAAAAGGAAAAAATTGATAACCTAACGTATAACTCTGTAGCATAGACCTTAAAATATATATATATATATATATATATATATATATATATATATATATATATATATATATATATATAAACTAACGCAAATTGTTGAAATATTTACACTAAAATACACCAATATAATTCTTAAAAGTAATTATAAATAAAAGTATGATAAACTAAGAAAAAATATATCATACAAATATGGATATTTTTCATGAAATTATAATATTATTTAAATAAAAGTATATTATTATTTAAATTTCAAAGTAAAAATATACTATAGTTTGTGCAAAAGCCATGAATATCATGGTGCAATCATTAATGTATACTATAAAGATATTGAACTATTTTTTTTAAAAAATTGGTGGAATTTATATTTTTAACATATACCATGCAGAGCACAGACCATATAGTAAATGGGGTAAGCATGTGGCCAGCCATGTCATTGAGTAGTTCACATTCTTTGATTAAATGTTCTCCTATTTCTGATTACATTTAGCATGAGTTTAGATTTTTCACTTGACATCTATGTTTTTTTTGAACAAATAATTAGTATATTATGTTAGTGGGGAGATTTGAATCTATGTCCTACTTACCATTCTAACCCCTTTGCCCCTCCCCCGAAATCAACATATCCACCTTATAACTCCTACTTTGTATCTAATCGAAGTAGGTTGAACTCCTACACACATCTAATTGAAGTATGTTGTAGTGATGTCATTTAGCTGGAGCGCTCTATACTATATCTACCTCTTAAAACGGGGGTTAAATAATATATGATATGAGTTGAAAGAAACAATAAGCCAAGGTTGATGAGGGGAAAAGTATTTTATCCAACAACACTGAAGTTATCTATAATATTTGGGATATTTGATATGAGAATGGGACATAGGATAAAATATTTGGTAGAGTATTTGGTCTGTTCCACTAATATTTGTTCCTTTTTTCCCCTCCATGGATGTACCACATGATTCCATGATCTAAATATATTCTCAAAGGGAGACTTAGATATTAAAGGTTTAAATGTATAGAGAATGTTGTTTCTTCTAAACGTCAAGTGTATGGCTATAATTTTTAAGTATATACTGTGCGTAGCACGGGCCTACAAATATATTGTCAAAAAATTATGATTATATTATCTAAATCTATTCTCAAAGAAAGACTTAAATATTGAAGGTTTGAATGTATACAAAATGTTGCTTCTTCTAAACCCTAGGTGTATGATTATAATTTTTAAGAATATACCGTGCATAGCATAGGCCTACAGATATATTGGAAAAAAATTTATCAAATATTTTTTATCTAAAAAAATTACAATTTTCTTTTAGTATAGTATATAAAATATAAGACACGAGAATAGATATTACACAAGAAAACAAAATATCTTACATGAAAAAACATTATTATCTATATTTAAATATTTTATAAATATAGAAATCATAGAAATCATAGAAAATTTTATATGAAATCATTGTGGGGATTTACACTTAAAGATACATTTCAATTAATTCATGAGAATGAGCATTTTTCGTGCTAAGTTTAAAATCTAAAGTCTTAATATTTTTTATATAAATTATTGTCCCTTTCTTTTTTATTAATAACATCTATCAAATATAATAATATGTTTTTTCACATCAAATATTCTTATTCTACCAACCTTAATTACCCCATGCTCGGCACAAGTCAAAAGACTTAGCCTGTTTTATAAGTTATATAATTAGTAACTTTTAAATAATTACAATTTGTGATTCATGATTGAAATAAATCAAATATTATATAAATTTAAGTATACGGGTCCTTTTACAAATTTTTAGGAAGACAATTTATTATATGATGATTTCATTATTTTATAAAAATATTTATAACACACATACCCGTGCAATACTAGTTATAAATAAATACACATTTGTTTGGCTCACTCTAGTTAATATCTATGAAATAGCCTTTTAGAATCGTTTTGTGAATCCTTATAGGCAATTTAGGATGAAGCATGCTCATAGATGGTTATGTATAATAATAAGTTAATCGCTATATGGTATTAAAATGCATTTTATTGACAAGTACCTAAATTAGATTGTGATGACAGAACAGAATAAATATTAGTGCTCATAACCTATTATCAAGTTTTGATTTTGTTTGTTTGTTTTGTGCCTTGCTGAATCTTTAATGCGTATGCCCAGTTACATATGGTGTATTCTTGGTATTGGATGCATATTGCTGGCAGATTACTAAACTAGATGATGATAACAGAATAAAGGACAGGCACTCATAAGCCATTGTCAACTTCAAAATTTGCTTGGCTGTTTTAGGGAGTCAGTTTCAAACCATAATTTAGTAATTTACATTAATACTCAGTTTCAAACAACTACGTGAATAACTTAAGTGGTTAGCTGAATTTTTTATATAAATTTCATCAGTCAATCAACGCAAATATCAGGAAGAAAAAAAAAATATTGGACCTACTAAGCTGTCCCTATCGGCTTTGAATAAGTAAATTCTATCTGTTTATGAAGCTCATACTCCAAAAATGCAAATGTAAAGTATCGGTGTCGTACCTGTATCCCATACCCATATGCATATGATACTCCTAATACGTATCCAAGGAGTATCCTCCAAAATTTTCAATTTTTCAAAAGTGAATATTGACCGATACAGAGATACTATACAACTCTAAGTTAAAGCTTTTTGTACAGCCTTGTTCCTTAGTGGAGAGGCATGGTTATGGGATATTAGTGGAGATGTACATGATCCATTTCACTATTCATCTATATATGGCATCGTGGAGTTTAGAGTGCCTTAAAATCAGTTTGGAGGGTCATGAAATTACTTGAAAGTGTCTCTTGAACACTGGGAATCGATTCCCTAGTTATATGAATCGATTCAAGCATGTTTGGGTCTCTGTGAATCGAAGCTCGCTTCTGTGAATCGCATGGGAAACTTGCAGGAATCGATTCAATTCATTAATTCGTGCAGCGGAAGTTTTTTCAACTAGGTGAATCGATTCACCTATGCCTGTGAATCGATTCACAGTCGGGTTTATAAACTGTGACTGAGAATCGTGAGTGTCTTGGTGCGCTTTTTCTAGGGTTGTGTGCAGCCGTTCTTGAGCGTCTTTGTGAGGTTTTAGGGGCTGGAAAACACATTTAAACACCTTGTGATCTTAGGGAATAATAGAGGAATGATTGAAGGCTTTCTCTATTGTTGTTCTTGAGAGGTTTTCATAGAGGAAAAGAGAGGGGGATTGGGAACTCTTGGGTTTGTCCTTCTTGGACATTTGGAAGGGGTTCAAAGCAATTGTAATCTCTTGTAAAGACTCTTTGATAGTGAAACGGAGGGTTGTTCTCTCCCGCAGACGTAAGTCATCTTTTTGGGGCCGAACTGCGTAACCAAATAGCGGTGTTATTCTTCCTACTCTCGACTCCTTGTTTGATTGGCGTTATTGCACTGTTTTGGTTGCTATTAAATTTAGTATTGGTTGTCTTTGATATTTGTTCCATTTATTCTTGTTAGAAACTCAACAAGCATCTTTAGTTTTTAAGAATTTCCGGTGTCCCCATACCCGTGTCATCGCATCGCATCCATGTCATATCAAGTATCCGTAAATGTAACTTTTCACTCTGTTCAATTATTATTTATGCAGTTAACTGTGTCAGCTTAAATAAGTGAGTAAATCAGTGAATTATAAGTAATTACACAGCTATTTGGCGCACATTAGTTATGTTGAAGTCAAGTCCCACATCGGTGGGTTTTGTCTCTGGCTTGGTTCTTGGGTGTTATAAAAACAACCCCAAAGCTTCATTTTTTATTCATCCCAAATCTTCTTCTCTTCTCATCTTTTATTGTTTCTTATACTCAACAAGAGTATTGTGAGAGTATTTGTGAGGTATTTTGTGAGAGGTATTCTTGTAATATTTTTCCACATAGTGAAATTCTTAAGCCTTGCCGTGGTTTTTCACTTATTTGTTGAGGTTTTCCACGTAAATTTTGTGTATTCATTTCCTTATTTTCTCGTCTCTTATTTTAGTTGTGTGACACCATTCCAGATACTGCGGTACTAACGGTGGTATCAGGCTCCAAGGTTATGATACTATTCGCCAGCGTCACTCTGGAAGGTGTCGGTTCTTAGTATGCTCTGTGGTTGCGGCATTATGCGATCTTCCACATCGAGAAAAGAATTGTTGTTGGAAATAGTGTGGTAGTGTAGAAGTGCATGTCTAGGAAAAGTTACTGGCTAAGGAAAGACTTGATATTTAAAGCGTGTCCATTGGTGACCCACCTCTTTCGCAGGGAACTTACGGTGTACTATTCACGGTCTGATCCTATTCGATTATCGATACTATTCCCATTATCGATTTACTATTTATACGTGTGGTTGTATACTTTTCTGATGGTAATTGTTAGCGTATACTAGATTTGTTCTGGTATGCGGGATAATCGTGCAATCTTTGTTCATTATCTTGTACTATTCACGGTGAAATAAGTGTAATCCGGTTTGGTTAAGTGTCTGACAACCATGGCGTAAAATTTGAGATAGAAGTTCAGCGAAGTAACCTCACTGTGGAAATTGAAGGTGTTGGCGATTTGAGGAAGGATAATTGCTTGAAGCAATTGAAAGCGGAACTGCGGATATGGTGATGAAAAGTGGAAAGAGAAGGATGCGCAATCTTTGTTGCCAATTTGCACTAGCAATGGCGGATTCAGTTTTGTCAAGTGTTGCGGAAAAGAAGGCTGAGGATATTTGGGATGTACTTAACAAATTGTCTGAGGTTAAGTCACTTCACACAAGAATATTCTTGAAGAGGCTCTACACTCTTGAATAGTGAATCCACATTGGTGACGGATCACATTAACACCCTGAACACGCTATTTGCTCATTTCCACATCGCCAGTTTCAAAATAGCGAGAAAATGAGCGTGCGAGAACTTTACTTGAGTTTACGGTCGTATGATCGACTCATCATCAACATTACAAACAATAATGTTGCTTGACACTCTTCACTTTGATGATGTTGTAGGTGCAATTCTTGAAGAAGAATCCGGTAGCGCCAAGAATAAGGAGGAAAGGTCAGAAAGTTCGAAGCATGAAGCTTATCGATGGCGAGAAGCGGTCAACGGGCGTGGCCCGGATGGGAGCCAAGATCATGGTAGATCAAAATCTCGAAGAAGAAAGAATCTCAAATGCTACAAGCTTGGCATGAGAGGGCACTTGAAGAAGGAGTGTTGGAACAAGAAGAATGGAGAAGACACTCAGGAGCATCGACCTCTCGAGGTTGTGTTGCAAATACCTCGGATGATGGAGAAATCTGTATAAGCGGGCAGCCAAGTCCTAAAGGTGGAAGGAAACTCAATGATGTTTGGATAGTGGACTCGGGTGCGACATGGCACATGACTTCCTGCAAGTGATTGGTTTTGTACTTATGAGCTGTCTCGGTAGGATCCGTGTTTATGGGAAATGATCACGCCTTAGAAATTGTTGGAATCGATCTTGTCGGAATAAAGATGCAAGATGGTACTTGTTTGTAAGATACTGAGAAGTCACGACATGTGAATGGCTTGAGAATCTATTGTCCACTTTGGGCAGTTGGATGACCTCGGTGCAAGATCCATATTGAAGGTGGAGTCTTGAAAGTAGTGAAGAACTGACCTTGTGGTGATGAAAGCGAGAAAAGATCACAAGCAATCTATACATGCTTTTGGGAGATCGTTGCGAGGCGGATGCATCGAGTTGCATCGTGAGCCATGAAGAATCAACGATGATGTGGCATCGCGAGCTAGGCCATATGTCGAGCGTGGCTTGAAAGTTCTTGCGGGCAATCTCTTACCCGGGCTCGAGGCGATAACTTTACCTTGCAGCCCTTGACATGTGACAAGTAGCGGCATAGATTGAAATTTGCAAAAGTAGCTACGAAGCAAGCATACTAGACTTGATACATTACGATGTGTGGGAGTCGTAGGAAACATCCATGGGAGCAAAGTATTTTGTATCATTCATTGATGGACTCTCCAGGAGATTGTGGGTGTACCCGATCAAGAAGAAGTCAGATGTGTTTCCGGTATTCAAGGAGTTCAAAGCACAAGTAGAGCTTGGCGGGAAGAAAATCAAGTGCTTGAGACAGATGATGGAGGAGAATATGTAGATGGTAACTTTCTATCGTGCAAGCAAGAGGGTATTACGAGACAATTCATTGCCGCATACACCTCGTGAGAATGGTGTAGCGAAGCGGATGAGCAGAGACTCTCCTAGAAAGAAACAAGAGCTATCTTTGAGAACATGGGATTGGCCAAATCTTTTGGCTGACGATCAAAGCGCACATTACGTGATAAATCGATCGCCATCAGCGGCGATTGGTTTGAAGTCACCAATGGAGATGTGGAAAGGAAAGCCGGTAGATTATTCTTCTTTACATGTGTTTGGATATCTGCGTCGTAATGTACAACTCGAAAGAACAAAAGTGGATCCAAAATCCGGAAAATGTATATTCTTGGGTTATCTTTGGCCGACAATGTCGAGGGTATCGCTTGTGGGACCCACTTGCAAGCTTATTGTTAGCGAGATGTAGTCTTTGCGGAAAATGAGCGCAAAGTGAAGCGAGAAAAATATGACACTTCCAAAGAAGCGCTTAGTGCGGTTGGAGAGAAAGACTTCGAAGATGATTCTTAAAGCGGAACCGAGCACATAGAACGAGAACCAGATGAGGTCAATGATGAAGGAGTTCGGCGATCAACACGTCGGATCGCGGCACCATCGCACTCGGACTATGTTATGGCCCACATAATGCATCTTGTCTTTTGGCCAGAAGAAGGTGAACCATCGGCTCTTGAAGCGTTGAGCGATTCGGATGCTTCTCGATGGATAAGAATGCACGGGGAAGAAATGGAAGCCCTACATAGAAATAAGACTTAGGAACTTGTTGAACTTCGAAGGGTGAGCCATCGGGAACAAATGGGTGTTCAAAATTAAGCAGAGCCGACAATGATCGAAGTGGAGCAGTATCGTGCGGACTTGTAGTCAAAGGTTATGCTCGAGAAAGAAGGGATAGACTTTGGCGAGATATTTTCTCCAGTTATGCCGAACTTACTCTTATTAGGGTAGTGTTGGCAATGTGTCTTTGCATTTGATTTACATCTTGAGCAGTTGGATGTAAAGTGCTTTTTCTTCATGGAGAACTTGAAGAAGAAATTTATATGCTCCAACCGAAGGCTTTAAAGAACGAGGAAAAGAAAACTTGGTTTGTAGGTTGACCAAATCTCCATGCGGTCTAAAGCGGCCTGTGATGTTGGTACAAGAGATTTGATTCCTTCATAATTAGCCTTGGTTACAGCGGTGTGAGTTCGACCATTGTACATACTACAAGAGGTTTGATGATAATGATTTCATCATTTTATTGTTGTATGTGGATGACATGTTGGTGGTAGGCTGACAAAAGATCGAATCCAGGGTTAAAGGCCTGATTGGCTAGGAGTTTGATATGAAGGACTTGGGACCCTTGAGCAAGATTTTAGGGATGCAAATTCAGAGGCGAAATGATAGGAAGATTTGGCTTTCTCGAAAGAATTATCTAAGGAAGGTCTTGCGGCACTTCAACATGCAAGGCGTAAGCCAATTTCTACCCCAGCTTCTGTCAATTTTAAATTATCCTCGGTATGAGTCCTAGCAATGAAGCGGAGAGGATGGAAATGTCTCGAGTACCGTATGCATCGGTGGTGGGAAGCCTTATGTATGCCGTGATATGTACCGGACCGGACATTACTGGCGTTAGAAGGCGGTTAGTCGGTTTATGGCAAATCCAGGTAGAGAACATTGGAATCATTAGAGGATCCTTAGATACATCAAAGGAACCTCGGATGTTGCATTATGTTCACGGAGGATCAGAATTCATTGTCGGGGTTATGTTGATTGATTTTGCGGAGATCTTGATAAGAGAAATCCCTTCTGGGTATGTATTCACAATTACGAGGAGGCGGTGGCTGGTTATCTAAGTTACGTATTTGTAGCTTTATCGACTCTACAGTGAGTACATAAGCGACTACGAAGCTTGCAAAGAAAATTATCACGGATTCAAAGGTTAATGGTGGAACTTCGGGCACGCAGAGGATTGTGTATCTTTGTGGCGGTCAGTGCCTTGCACATTGCAAGGAATCGACTTTTCATTCGAGGACAAAGCATATAAATACGGTATCACTACATTAGTGAAGTAGTAGAGAAGGAGCGTGGATATGCAAGATTCACCGCAGAAGATAACCTAGCGGATGTGATAAGTGAAGCCCGATCAATCGACAAGTTTGTTGGTGTCGATCCTCCTATGGCCTATCCGAAGCGTAAGCAACATGGAAGGGCAAGGCGAGAAAGAGTGGTGTGAAGATATGATTGGCTCGATCAAAGTCTTCAAGTGGGAGAATTGTTGAAGTCAAGTCCCGTGATTGGGTTTTGTCTTTGGCTTGGCTCTTGGGTGTTATAAAAACAACCCCAAAGCTTCATTTTATTCATCCCAAATCTTCTTCTCTTCTCATCTTTTATTGTTTCTTATACTCAACAAGAGTATTGTGAGAGTATTTGTGAGGTATTTTGTGAGAGGTATTCTTGTAATATTTTTCCACATAGTGAAATTACAGCTTGCAGTGGTTTTTCCCTTATTTGTTGAGGGTTTTCCACGTAAATTTTGTGTATTCATTTCCTTATTTTCTCGTCTCTTATTTTAGTTGTGTGACACCATTCCGATACTCTGGTACCTAACGAGTTAATACTATCTTTGAAATGTTTGTTGTACTGTGAAAATTTTCAGTGTACTGTGAGGTGTTTTCTGTGTCTGTGAGAGTATAGTTTCTATAGGTTTTGACCACCTTATGTGTGCGCACACGCATGTGTGATGTTTTCATAGTTTTAGCTTTGGTGTGTGTGCGCGCGTGTGCATAGTGTTTTCATAGTTTTAGCTTAGATGTTTGGGGGGTGTCCGTGTGGCTGTGTCTGACGTCTCTCTCTCTCTCTCTCTCTCTCTCTCTGTTTGTGTGGGAGATGTTTTCATAGTTTTAGCTTTGTAGCTGCATTGTTTTTCTTGCAGTAAGCAATATTCCATGGTTAGGCGATTCGTGAGTCACTTACTGACTTATTCTGTGATTGCAAAATGGGAAGACATAGTTCATAAATATCATCATATGTATATTGGATGCTTCAGGTTCAGGCAATTGAAGTTGCAAACAGTGTTCAACCTTTAGGTTGTCTTTTAATGTTAGATTTTGCAAATAATTTTCCATTTGGAGACTGGGATTATAAGAATTTTCCTGATCTGTGCAGCCTGCTGTTGATTACACTTCTTTGCTCTACAAGTGTGATGCTGTTATTGACCTGTGTTACATACATATAGTTCCCCTGAAGTGAGATTAATAATGATGAAGATGAGGATTCTGCATGGTACCTTTGCCCCACAGTACATTTATCTTACAACAACAAAATAGGAGTTTTTTAAGTCAAAATCTAATTGAGGTGGCATGTTGATCTGGAGTTGGATTGTATATCCTGTTTCAAGTTGGATTTATCCTGTTTCAAGACGTGTACAACACGTGTTATTGTAGGACATAATTTTGCCAAAACCAACACAGCTTGCTAAAGTGTGATTTTGGTTTAGAGTTCTTGATGCTGAGATTGTAGTTGTCTTGCATCTGAGCTTGCATTTCAATTAAAATTTGACCTGATGGAGCTAGTAGATACACCATTTTGTTTAAATGGTTGCTAGTTCGGTCTATCACTCCTTTCAACCAAATACATGTATTTTTATTAAAAAAAAATCACGTCTAGCAAATATAAAATCAATTTTGATAGTTTTTAGTTGAAAACGTTTAATCAAACACAGTTGGAGTAACATGCCTCTTCTGCAAATTCTAGCCTTGTTGAATTCCAATATCCCTGTTTGTTTTTGGGCTTAAAGTTGGAATGATGGCCTCATCGTACTTGGACCTCCTGATCCATGGAAAGTGAACCCAAGGTAATGGGGCATGCCATATACAACCACCAGCCTTGACGATCCAAGGGTTGAAAGGGAATTGCTAAGGGCACCCAGCATTTTGCTGGGTGCACCCTATATTTGACTATGGTGACCAATATACCCTTAGTAAAAATATTAAAAGTGAATTTTTTTTCCCATTATTCCCTTCACTCGCAATTGTGAAATTTCAGAGGCCTAAATTTTTTCTCTGCTTTCTCGCAAATTTGAGGCAGGAACTCGCAAATTTCACGTTCTCTCGCAAATTAGGTAATTTGCGAGTGAAGAAAAATTTCTTCACTCGCAAATTTGGGTTTTGAGAGTGAAAGAAAAATTTCTTCATTCGCAAAAACCAAATTTGCAAGCGGGATTCAGGAACTCGCAAATTTGGTTTTTGCGAGTGAACAAAATTAAATTTTGTTCATTTGCAAATTTCATTCTTGCGAGTAAAAAAAAAATACTCGCAAAAATGAAATTTGCGAGTAAACAAAAATAAAATTTTATTCACTTACAAATTTTATTTTTGCGAGTAATACAAAAAAAAACGAGAGGTATAATTGTCAACACAGTCCAATATAGGGTGCACCCAGCATTTGCTGGGTGCCCTTAGCAATTCCCGGATTGAAATTTTGCTCTTGGATCTTGGTTGGAAGCACGACTTCTAACCACTTATTAGTTTCTTTTATTCCCAAATCTTGCTTTGCGAAAGCAGATTTATATTGGGCCTCCCTAACGTGAGCACTCAATGTTTCCTCATTCATATATTTTTTTCCCGTCCCGCTCATTCTTATTTTCCTCAGTCACGTGTCCCCACTAAACGTAAAGTATACTAAAAAATATCACGAGTGGTAAAGTGATGCGAGATATTGAAAACACGAGTTCGAATTCACAACGCTCGACTTCCCCCTTCTCATCCTGTTGTCCCCAGCCATCTGTATTAAGGAACAAAAAAAGTTTCTAACCTTTTTTGTTTGTCTGAAAAAGGTTTCTAACCTTAGATTTACGAAGAACTTCTTTCAAGCTTGTAATAAATAAGAGAAAAACTCAAGACAGTAAATGAAATGTCTACGAGAGCTGTTGGTGATCACAGCTTTGAGTCACTAAATTAGTCCTTTTTTTTGGTAATAAAAGGGGCCGAAGGCCCAAAAAACAACAGCAACAACTAGAAAGCAACCCTATGGAGTAGAAACTCCCAATCTATCAGAGAGCAATAACTGCTCAATTTGAGATGGGCACTGCTCATACAAAATCAAAGTACTTTGGTGACAACCCATATTAGCCAATGCATCAACACACTAATTGGCTATAATAATAAGCTAAGACTATCTATAATAATAAATTCATAATAGATTCAATACTTCTGTGAACTACACTTTTGTGGAAGTTGACAACACTTTTTATTTTTGGTCGAAAAGTTCTGTATGTTGTCTTTTTTTATTTAAAAAAGTAAATGAACTGTAAAGCCCACTCGGTATTTGGTAAGGCCCATATTAAAGGCACCCCACCTGTTTTCCACACCCCACAACTTCTAAAAATCCCAAATACCCCTATACAAAACAACAAAATCCCAATTCTGACAAACTTCTCTCTGCACTATTTTCGGAAATTAGAATTTACAGTACGCATATTTTTCATTCTGAACATGGTACCATAAATTCCAATTTATGGTATGCAATATTTGTATACTGTAAATTTGAATTTACGGTAGGATTGTATTTTAAAAAAATTTCATACCGTAAATATGAATTTACGGTATACATCTTTGAAATTTCATACCATTACGGTACAAAGAATTTTTATTTCATACCGTAAATTATGAATTTATGGTACTAATATTTTTTATTTTATACCGTAAATTCATAATTACGGTATGTGTTTTTGTATTTATTTCTTATTTAGGGTTTTTTAAGATAAATATATTTTTTTAAATAAATAAATTTATTTAATTGTTTAAATAAAAATATATTTATTTGATTTATTTAAATAAGCTATGTTAATTTTTTTAGGCTAAATTACAAAATTGGTCCTCTAAGTTTATTTTAGGTTTTAATTTGGTCCTCTACGTTTTATTTGTTTCGTTTTGGTCCTCTACGTTTTATTTTAGTTTTCAATTTGGTCCTTTCCGTCACTAAAAGTCAATTGTCCGTAGCTAGAAGTCCATTTTCCAAAATGTTATTTGGCTTTTAGCTACGGACAATTGGCTTTTAGTGACGGAAAGGACCAACCTGTTGTAACTTTTAAAACGTAAGGGATCAAAACGAAACAAATAAAACATAGAGGACCGAATTGAAACCTAAAATAAACACAAATGACCAAATTTGTAATTTAGCCTTTTTTTTAATTTGCAATACTAATTATTTGGATTTTTTTATGGTTTCAGATATGTCTATGATGAGAGGAGCTTCTACTGCTGCTAGTGCACCTCCCAGAGAGCGGTAGCCTATGACTACCTCTGGGAGTAGGGGGCGTGTTAAGCACAGACAGCCTCATGAAGGTGGTTTTTCTACAGTACATGTCGCCAACCAGGTAAATTTCTATTCGCAAGTATTTCTGTCAAGGTGTGTCAAAATGTGAAGAATATTCTGTCTTCATGAGAAATAACATTTGGTATTTTGTCTTAGCCATATGGAGAAGTGGAGCCTTACTTCATACTTGAATTTTTTCACGAGCTTGGTACAATCTGGCATTTGATTAACCAAGTAGGAAATTGGCACAATGTGACGTTCAACAAGTCTATCCAATCTCCAGTTATTAATAATGGATGATAAGATCTAAGAGTGTTTTATGGCTTGACTGGAAATCACAATATATTTTTTAGGTATTTGGGTGAAAGTAATTTTGAAATTATAGTGTACAATCGGCACTGCAATCGAGCATAATTTCCAACTTTCCACAGTCTATCGACAAAGCGTCGACCCATCTCCTTCACAGTTACTTTGACGAAAGTGAAAGCAGCTGCCAGTCATTTGGTTGAACTCAAATTATTAGCTTTAATTCCTTATTTAGCAATTATTATTAATGAATTTCTTATTCTCATTAATTGTTTTACACAGGAGCTGCACAAGAAAATTGCAGAACATGTCAGAAACTCTGGATTTGGTAGTCTGTTGCTATGCGGCCCTATGGTGGCCATACATCCTGTCAATTGTTAATTTGAAGTGAACCAAAAAAGTCCACCAAGATTGGTATAGGGTGGAAATTTTTTTGTCAAGATAATGAATTGAAAGATGGGATGAAGATAAATTTAAGTTTCAGAATACTGAAGCGAACAACATAGTTCATGTTTCCATCACTTAGTTGCAACTGATTACATTTTGTTATAACAGAGTCCTAATAATTCATGTTTTGCAAATTATGTTAATAACTCATGTTTTACAAATTATGTTAATAATTCATATTTTGCTTATAATTCATTTTGTTAATAATTCATGTTTTGTTTATAATGACTTAACAACGAAAAAATAACTTAAACAACGATTAAAAACAAAAAACATGTGCAAATATAACAAAATGAAAATATAACAAAAAAACACGTGCAAATATAACAAAAAAATAACAAATACAAACAAAAAATCCTAGCGTCCTGTATGTGGACGCTTTGTCCTGGATGTGGATGCCACCTTCCCACCCTGCTAGTGCCTGGGCAATATACTCATCAAGCCTAGCGGGATCCACCGGGATGTCCTCATCCTCAGACATCATATGGAGAATGCCCGTGACTGAGTTCAGCCTCTCCATCATATCATGACAACTCGCCTGCAAATTACAACGATACATCAGAGGAAAAAAACAAATATGAAAAATACATAATGTATATCTAAACACTTACACAAGCAGTCCTGGCCTTAGGCCCAGCCTCTGGGACATCTATGGCCGGAGGTATCAGAAGTGGATGCGACATCCTGCGATACCACTCTATGTATCTCTCAGTGCAGTTCGCTGGATGAAAGACCGCGTGTAGTGCAACAGTTGAACGGATAGAGTGCAGAGGAAAAGATATCCACGCATCCGTAATCTCCTCAGTCGCGGGACATCGTGGTGGTGGCCGGGGAATGTCCTGCCTATAGCCGAACTGTCTGACTACCCTCTCAAGTAGGTGCGGCACTATAAACGAAGCACAACGGATGTACCCTAAAAACAGGGACAAATCCTGACACTGTGTCCTGTGGGTAGTCCACGGTGTCCAACAAACATCATAAGGTGTCAACGCATCTAATGCTCTCCTGATGGGCTCCACCTGGTCGTTATCCCTAACAGGCGACCACCTCATGGCTCGTGCCATGCTCTCGTTGTAGCCAATGCCCGTTTGATCCCTCCGAGGGCAGATATTAGGGAAATACACATATATCCATGCTTGTGACAATAATAACGAATCGACCACCATACCATTATTTTAAATAAATAATTGTTTACAAAAATAGGCTATGTACCTGAAAAAGTATCATATATCCTCCTATTTGCTTAGTGTCATACAGGCTAGCGTCGCCCAGATAGCCATACAAGACGGATAGTGCAACACTAGCCCATGACATCCTGCCAACCTCCTATAAGTCACGTACCAAGTCCATGTACTTGATGTCAATGTATACCTAGCTCTTGTCTGCCAAAATGGTACAGGCCAGCGACAACATAATGAAGGCCCCAGCTGCAAAGTCCCGCTCTCCTTTGGCCTTGCGCTTGTCATATGTCTCCTGCAAGAACTCAATACCCACATGAGAACCCCTCTGATCGTGCACCTCCTGGTATGCCTCCGCATGTGTACACCCTAGCAATGTCTGTATATAAGATATAGCAATGTCTACATCCATCACTGGGGCTACATAGAAAGAGTCGCTGACAGTAAGGCCTAGAAGGCAACACACATCATAAAGCGTGATAGTCATCTCTCCAAACGGCAGATGGAAAGTGCTCGTCTCCCGGTGCCACCTCTTAGCAAAGGCAGACAGTAAGGCATTGTCGACTATCCTGAAGTTGCAGTACATCAAGGATGTCATCCTGGCTCGCCTGACTACCTCCTCTACCTGAGGAGGTAGTGATATACCTTTCCCCAACCATTTCTGCAACTTCAGGTCGTGGGCGACCACCTTAAGCGCATCACGATCCTGCACACAAATAAACTTCGTCAACATCATTTATGATACAAAAAAATAAACATTTGATCAAATTCAAACAATAACCAGATGTATACCTGCCCCTGTCATATATGATAGGCAACGCGATGCTCAAACTCTGTAAGCAACGACCTATCGTAAGGTCCTCTAGGAAAGGGATCCTGGGCTCCAACTATATCCACTGGTACCTCATCAGCAATATGAGGTACCTTGTCCTGAGCTTCCACATCCTGATGTGGTTCCTCGTGCAGTGGTTCCACGTCATCAGCTTGCCTGTGCTCAACACGCCTACTATGCTCAGAGGCAGTCATAGGCCGTCGCTGTCTATGAGGTGGTGCACTGGCAGAAGTGGAGGCTCCTTTCGCTCCTCTCGACCTAGGCATATCTGAAACCATAAAAAAAAAATCCAAATAATTAGTATTACAAATTTAAAAAAGAAAAATTAAGATAGCTTATTTTAAATATATCAAATAAATATATTTTTATTTAAACAAATAAATAAATTTATTTATTTAAATAAACTATATTAAAATTCATTAAATAAATAAACACGTACCATACCGTAAACTATGAATTTTCGGTATAAAATAAAAATTCTGCATACCGGAAATTCATAATTTACAGTATGAAAATTTTTAAAAATATTCATTCCGTAAATTACGAATTTTCGGTACGCAATTTTTTTATTTTATACCGTAAATTCATAATTTACGGTATGCATCTTCAGACATGCATCTTTAGACATTTACGGTATGACAAAGTGTTAAAATACAATCCTACCGTAAATTCAAATTTACGGTATCCAAAAATTGTATACTGTAAATTGGAATTTACGGTACCATGTTCAGAATCAAAAAAAAAAATACGTATAGTAAATTCGAATTTCCACAAAGTGTGCAGCGGGATTGGGTTTTGGAATTTTGAATTTCAGGAAAGAGTGAGGGTGAGAAAATCCCGAATGGAGATTTTGTTATTTTGGGTAGGGGTATTTTGGAAATTTTGAAAATTTGAGGGGTGTGCGAAATAGGAGGGGAGTGCCTTTAATATGGGCCTTTTGGTAAAAGGGGGTTATTTAGATGATCATAGGCCCAAGCATGGTCATTCTGCAGAATGAGAATGTATATGCATGCATTGTGATTGCAATTTGGTGGTGACAATGTGCAGATTGTGGAGTTTAGAGTGCCTTAAAATCATGTTGGAGATCATTGGAAGTCATAAAAATGAGTTGTCAACATGTGTGAATCGATTCATGGGTCTCTGGAATCGATTCATGATGTGCCTTGGAGCCTTGGAAAAGTTTTGGACTTTCTGTGAATCGAATTGAAGGATTGTGAATCGATTCACTGACTTAGGATCACAAAACGCGTAAGATTTGTACGTGTGAATCGATTCACACTTACTGGTGAATCGATTCACCACTGCTGTTTTTATACCAGAACGTGTTTTTCATTCAGACACGACGTGTAGTCTTTCTAGGGTTGTGTGCAGCCGTTCTTGAGCATCTTTGTGAGGTTTTAGGGGCTGGAAACACATTGAAACACCTTGGGGTCTTAGGAAATCATAGAGGGAGGATTGAAGGCTTTCTCTATTGTTGTTCTTGAGAGGTTTTCATAGAGGAAAAGAGAGAGGGATTGGGAACTCTTGGGTTTGTTCTTCTTGGACATTTGGAAGGGGCTCAAAGCAATTGTAATCTCTTGTAAAGACTCTTTGATAGTAAAACGGAGGGCTGCTCTCTCCCGCAGACGTAGGTCATCTTTTTGGGGCCGAACTGCGTAACCAAATAGCGGTGTTATTCTTCCTACTCTCTACTCCTTGTTTGATTAACTTTATTGCATTGTTTTTGGTTGCTATTAAATTTAGTATTTGTTGCCTTTGATATTTGTTCATTTATTCTTGTTTGTAACTCAACAAGTGGCGCCGTCTGTGGGAAGAACAAATAATTCAATTGTGCACCATGGGTACTAAATGGGACATCGAGAAGTTTTCTGGTAGTAACGACTTCAGTCTATGGAAGGTGAAGATGGAAGCAATCCTTATTCAACAGAAGTGCTTTGAAGCCTTGAAGGGTGAGGCAAGAATGCCGGCCACCCTGTCTCAAACGAAGAAGGAGATGATAGATAAGGCAAGATGTGCCATTATCTTGTGCCTTGGCGATAAGGCATTGAGGGGAGTTGCAAGAGAGAAGACCGCAACGGAGATGTGGGCAAAGGTAGAATCGTTGTACATGACCAAGTCATTGGCCCACAGGTTATGTCTGAAACAACATCTCTACTCATTCAAGATGGTAGAGACCAAACCTATTGTGGAGCAACTAGCAGAATTCAACAAAATTATTGATGACCTGCAGAACATTGATGTGAAGCTCGATGACGAGGATAAGGCTCTACTCTTATTGAATTCGTTGCCTAGATCCTTTGAACACTTTAAGGATGCACTCCTCTATGGCAAGGAGTCCACTATTACTTTGGAGGAGGTCCAACAATCTATTAGGACCAAGGAGCTAACCAAGCTCCAAGACTTGAAAGTGGATGATAGTGGTGAAGGCTTAAGTGTGTCAAGGGGAAGAAGTGAGAGTAGAGGAAACCACAACAAAGGGAAGAATTCTAGGTCGAAATCCAAGCCAAAGGGGAACAATAAGAAGTATAAGTGCTTCAATTATCACAAGACCGATCACTTTAAGAAGGACTGTCCTGAGAAAGGGGGCAGGGGTGATTCTGTGGAGGTTGCAATTGCTATGGAGGATGGTTATGAGAGTGCGGAGGCTCTAGTGGTGTCGAGTTTGGAATCTGAAAAGAACTGGGTCATGGACTCGGGATGTTCTTATCACATGTGTCCTAGGAAGGAATACTTTGAGACTTTGAAGCTTAAAGAAGGTGGAGTCGTTCGCCTGGGTGACAACCGAGCTTGTAAGGTGCAAGGTATGGGTTCGATTCGTCTCAAGATGTTTGACAACCTTGAATTCCTTTTACAAGATGTGAGGTATGTTCCTGAACTAAAACGAAATCTTTTATCCATAAGCATGTTTGATGGATTAGGCTATAGTACTAGGATTGAACATGGCATGATTAAGATTTCGAATGGTGCATTAGTAATGGCTAAAGGGTCTAAAATGTGTGGCTTATACATAATAGATAGTTCTACTGTTATAGGGCATGCATCATTAGCCAGTCAAGCTCTGCATGATAAAACTAAACTATGGCATTTAAGGTTAGGGCATGTTAGTGAAAAGGGTTTAGTTGAACTAGCTAAACAAGGTTTGCTAGGTAATGATAAATTGGATAAGCTAGAATTTTGTGATAATTGCATACTAGGCAAACAACATAGGGTTAAGTTTGGAAGTGGCATGCATCATTCTAGCAAGCCCTTTGAGTATATTCACTCGGACCTTTGGGGTCCCTCAAGAGTGACAACTCATGGAGGGGGTTCCTATTTTCTCACCATGATTGATGATTTCTCTAGGAGAGTATGGGTTCACATTTTGAAAAATAAAAGTGACACATTTGAAAAATTCAAACAATGGCATACTCTCATAGGAAATCAAATAGGAACTAAACTGAAAGTTTTAAGGACTGACAATGGCCTGGAGTTTGTTTCAGAGCAGTTTAATGAGTTTTGCAGGAAACAGAGAATTAAGAGACATAGAACCGTGGCAGGAACACCGCAACAAAATGGTCTGGCAGAACGCATGAACAGGACTATTTTGGAGCGAGTCAGATGTA
This sequence comes from Calophaca sinica, assembly GCA_037113605.1. NCBI lineage: Eukaryota > Viridiplantae > Streptophyta > Magnoliopsida > Fabales > Fabaceae > Calophaca > Calophaca sinica. Next base: position 11,291,526 of record CM073736.1, read on the forward strand.
TGCTTTTGGGAGCTGGGCTACCTAAAAGTTTCTGGGGTGAAGCTGTGAGTACAGCAGCTTACTTGATCAACAGATGTCCATCAACGGCTTTAAACTTCAAGACACCTATGGAAGTTTGGATTGAAAAACCGGCAGAATATTCTAAGTTGAAGGTTTTCGGGGCTTTGGCGTTTGCTCATGTCAGACAAGACAAACTTGAAGCCAGGGCTGTGAAATGTGTCTTCATTGGCTATCCGGAAGGTGTGAAGGGGTACAAGCTGTGGAAGATGGAGCCTGGGGGATCAAGATTCATAATAAGCAGGGATGTGACTTTTGATGAGACTCGTATGGGGATGAAGTGCAAAGACCTGGAGAATAGTAACTCGAAAGCAGGTAGAAGACTCAGTTTGAGGTGGAGCCTTCCACTAGTGAGACCGGGAATGATGAAGAGAGAACAGTTCTCCACCATCAGGTTCTAGAGGAAGACAACCAACAATGGATCCTGGCTATCAGTTGGCAAGAGATAAGGAAAGAAGGGAAACTGTGGCACCAAAGAGGTATGGCTATGCAGATTTAATTTGTTATGCTCTAAATGCGGTTGAAGATATGCAAGACTCAGAACCGAAGACATTCAGGGAAGCAATTGAGAGCAAAGAGGGTCAGAAGTGGTTAGAGGCAGTGAATGAGGAAATGAATTCATTGGAGAAGAACCAGACCTGGAAACTTGTGAAACTACCTAAGAAGCAAAGGGTGGTTGGATGCAAGTGGATCTTCAAGAAGAAGGAAGGCATTCCGGGAATTGAAGAACCAAGATATAAAGCAAGACTTGTGGCCAAGGGTTTTACACAGGTTGAGGGAATTGATTACAACGAGATTTTCTCACCCATGGTGAAACATTGTTCCATAAGGGTTCTTATGGCAATCATGAATCAATACGATCTTGAGTTGGAACAAATGGACGTGAAGACCGCATTCTTACATGGAGACTTAGAAGAGACAATCTACATGCAACAACCAGAAGGTTTTGTAGAGGACAAGTCAAAGGTATGTCTTTTGAAGAAATCCTTGTATGGGTTGAAACAAAGCCCTAGGCAATGGTATCTTCGTTTTGACGATTTTCTTCTGAAGACGGGATTTGTGAGAAGTGGGTACGATAGTTGTGTTTACATTTTGAAGAGGGATGAGAAAGTGGTTCTCTACCTACTTCTCTATGTTGATGATATCCTGATGGCAAGCTCTAGCAAAGAGGAGATTAACATGCTCAAGGAGAAGCTAAATTCAGAATTTGCGATGAAGGATCTTGGGGCCGCTAAGAGGATACTTGGGATGGATATCGTGAGGGACCAGAAGAAGGGTGAATTATTCTTATCTCAGCATGGGTACTTGAAGAAAGTGGTGGAGCGGTTTAGGATGCATGAAGCTAAGCCGGTTAGCACTCCTTTGGGTCATCACACAAAGCTCTCGGTGACACAAGCTCCTGAGTCCAAAGAGGAGAGGAGGAAGATGGATACTACTCCATATGCTAGTGGGGTAGGAAGCATCATGTACGGCATGGTTTGTAGTAGACCAGGCTTAGCATATGCAGTTAGTATAGTGAGTCGGTTTATGGCAAATCCGGGCCAAGCTCATTGGGAAGCACTAAAGTGGGTTCTGAGGTATTTGAATGGGTCACTCAAAGGTGGTTTGAGATACACAAGAGCAACTCAAGGAGAAGACGCTTTGGAGGGTTATGTAGTTGCAGATTATGCAGGAAATGTGGATACAAGGAAATCCCTATCTGGATTTGTATTTACATTGTTTGGAACGGCAATAAGTTGGAAGGCTAACCAACAGTCCGTTGTGGCGCTATCTACTACTCAAGCGGAGTATATCGCCCTAGTTGAAGGGGTGAAGGAGGCCATATGGTTGAAAGATATGATTGGGGAGCTAGGAATTACACAAGGATGTGTGAAGGTACATTGTGATAGTCAAAGTGCTATCCACTTGGCAAATCACCAAGTGTATCATTAAAGGACAAAGCACATTGACATCCGCCTACATTTCATTAGAGACGTCGTAGAATCTAAGGAAATTGTGGTTGAGAAGGTTGCGTCAGAGGACAACCCGGCGGATGTATTCACCAAGTCATTACCTAGATCAAAGTTCAAGCATTGCTTGGACTTGATGAATTTCTCTGAGACGTAATCCCAGTAATGGAGAGAGCAGCTAGTGGTTGATGGATAAAGTTGAGCATCACCACTGATTTGAAGTCAAGGTGGAGAATTGTGGAGTTTAGAGTGCCTTAAAATCATGTTGGAGATCATTGGAAGTCATAAAAATGAGTTTTCAACAGGTGTGAATCGATTCATGGGTCTCTGGAATCGATTCATGATGTGCCTTGGAGCCTTGGAAAAGCTTTGGACTTTCTGTGAATCGAATTGAAGGATTGTGAATCGATTCACTGACTTAGGATCACAAAACGCGTAAGATTTGTATGTGTGAATCGATTCACACTTATTGGTGAATCGATTCACCACTGCTGTTTTTATACCAGAACGTGTTTTTCATTCAGACACGACGTGTAGTCTTTCTAGGGTTGTGTGCAGCCGTTCTTGAGCGTCTTTGTGAAGTTTTAGGGGCTGGAAACACATTGAAACACCTTGGGGTCTTAGGAAATCATAGAGGGAGGATTGAAGGCTTTCTCTATTGTTGTTCTTGAGAGGTTTTCATAGAGGAAAAGAGAGAGGGATTGGGAACTCTTGGGTTTGTTCTTCTTGGACATTTGGAAGGGGCTCAAAGCAATTGTAATCTCTTGTAAAGACTATTTGATAGTGAAACGGAGGTCTTCTCTCCATGAGACGTAAGTCATCTTTTTGAAGTAGAGCTGCGTAGCAAATAGCGGTGTTATTCTTCCTACTCTCTACTCCTTGTTTGATTGACTTTATTGCATTGTTTTTAGTTGCTATTAAATTTAGTATTAGTTGCCTTTGATATTTGTTCATTTATTCTTGTTAGTAACTCAACACAAATAAATACGTTATAAAATCATCCGCTTTATGCATTGGTGGTGCTGCTAGCCCATCAGCATCAAGATGGGAACTAGAGTATGATTTCTTCTGTGAAGTTAAGCGCAGTACACTTTATCCACGCAACAGGGATGGGGCAACTTCAAAACCGTGTTAATTTACAGCACAAAAAAACTCGAAGAAAAGGTATGGGAATTGGAGTCGGAATTCCTTTTCTTCCAGTGGTCCCTAAGCTTTTTCAGTTGTGTCTATTTTGACATTTGCACCACCAACATTCTCTTTTTATCATTTTCGAGTTTAAGATAGAATGTTCATTGTTCGTGAGGTTGCTTTGCTTCACACCTCACGTGACTACTAGCTAGCTAGCTAGCTACCAGTGTACTCGTATATTCTTCTTCCCTTGGGTTTTAAACTTCGTGTGACCACAAATCATGGTTATCGCTTCGAGCTTTAAACTTAATAATAAATACAGAAAGGCTTGTTTCGATCTGTACTCACTTTTTTAACTCAAGGTTTGTTCTCTCTGTTGTCTTTTTCGTAGGTGGCAGAGCACTTTATATATAATGATTTATTGATTTTGTTTTTTGGGCATGCTAGTAACTATAGTTTATACACTGATTTTATCACTATTAGTCCATCTTATCATCATTTAGGTTGTTGAGTCAGAGATGAATAGCTGTCCAAATACCAATTTGCTTTACTTGTAACGTCAGTAATAGAATTAGCTTATTTCAAGTTGTGTGTCTCAAACCTGACCCATTTATGGTTATACTCCACATAATGTTGGAAAGTTGCATGACCGTTTGAATTTACAACATGTAAATGCCTGTTCTGCTTTTTCAACAAGTGATGCTCGTACAATAGAAACCATGCACATTTGGTTTTAATTTGCTTCACGACAAATGGATTTTTGAAAGGGAAATACTGTTGCAGCCTATATTTATGTAAAACATACAAATCAGTCACCCCTGAATTCAATTTACAGTATGGAAACCATTATTGTAATGGATACTCATAAGATAAGACCAACTTGTCCAATCAATCCCAAGACCAACGATTGTCGAAATGTACAGACAGAAGTCAAAAAAATGATCCGTAATTGAATTGGAGAAAAATTTGTGGATTCTCTATTCTTTGTAACTGTTGCTAATAACTGTGTGCGGAATATATTGATACGCTGGAAATTAGGATCTAATTATTGGTTTGGTTATGCCCCGTCGGCATCCAATCAATCTATGTGTACTGCCCCTTTTTATTATGTAGCCTTTGCTCTATGTGTTGAATCTAAATTACGGATAGGGAATGCGCTAACACAATGGGTTCATTATGTTTGTATTTACCTTTGTGTTATCTAATGAATGAAAATGAAGTTGCTTACCGTAGACCCAAAAAAAAAAAAAAAAACCCAACTTGTCCAATCTTTAAACGGTCCAAATCCCAAGTTCTTTTTTCTTTTTTTCTTACATTTTTCTATGTGAGAAAACAATTCAATGCGTCTATAGAGAAGCCTGTTCTCTTCCATCGTTTCAACTCCTAAAATGATAAATGGAAATGCTGTGAAACACCCCGCAAATTTTAATATGCTTAAAACAGCACCTGATCTCCTGCCTTGTTACCATTGTACACCAATAAACATGTACAAGATGGGAAGGGTGCTACATCATGTGACTCGATATCGTCTTGTCATATTGAATAGAAATCACAGAACTTGGGTTTCCTTCCCTCCCTGTGTTCACGGAATTGAACAGTAGTTAACTAGCATGTTTTTGGAAAAACTGCAGGCAATTTTCTAGTTATGTTAGAAAATATTTAGCCGTGAATATCATATCATCCACTGCTTCAATTCAGTGACTAGTTATCAGTGCCTATCTTCATTTGACCACAAATACATAGTGACATCCTGGTGTGCAGCTCACGGTAAAGAGTCAAACAGTCGCATTGCATTGATAATTAATCATTTCCTACCCGCAAACGTTGCAAGTTGTAACTATAGTGTGACTTTGAAGATTGTTACATCACGACTTTTTAATTAGTTATAGATATTCCACAAACCTAAATTTTTTCTCTTATTGGTATTCAGTAAAGTTTAGACTCTAACGTCTACAAAACGAAATCAAACATGAATAGATAGACTCAAGTCTCAAAGTTCTAAATAGTGGTTGCGGTCACGGTTGCGTCGATCCTTGATATTATGGAGAATTATGATCAAATGCGACCATAATCGTGGCTATGATTGCAGAGATATCAAAAACCTTGATGTCGCGGCGCACATTACGATCGCAAACCTTTTTTTTTCTAAAACCTTGGATAGACTAACAGGAGTGGCAATGGGTCGTAATTTTTATTTTGTTTTTACACAAAGCATATGAAATATCTATAATTGAAAGCTATACTCGCTCAAGAGCGGTAGAAACCAATCAATCTCTTTTCACGTTTTAGAGGGATGTTATAAAAATATTGAAAGCTACAATCAGAACTTAGCATGTCAATTTATTTTTGTTGCTTCCTCTGATTGCATGTAGCAAGGTTTGGCTCTAGCTAAAGGATGTCTCAATCAAAAAATAAAATAGGTAAATCCTCACGTTTTCTTTGAAGATCCTCGAGGGAAACGAAGGGGGTAATGTTAGATGAAATCCTTTTCAACTTATAATCAAATCAAATCTAGTGTCCATGTCTTCTTCTCATCCTCGCTTAAATGATTGATAATGAGGGACGTATCGTTTATTCCATGCATACACGTGTATCTTAAAAAATAATAAAAGAAGTGAAAATACAGATAAATTGTCACTACATACTCCATGCATATTCCCAAAATTGTTAGAAGTGATGAACACAAGAAAGCAACCATGCTGCTCTATCATCTATGCTGGCAGAATCTGTTTAGAGCAACAGAAACATTAACTTAACTAACAACCTGCAAGTTACATGTTGGACAACAATGATTAGCATTTAGCAGCCGCATGCAACTCATACATAGCTAGCTAAATATTGCCAACAAACACACGTAGGATATATTCTGGGGTTACTCAAAGAAATAGAGGACATTGATAGGTAAGAAGAAAAAAGGCTAGAAAAAATAATAATAATTAGAAGGTATATTCATTCATATTCAGAATTGTCAAATTGACTGTTATATTTCATTATCTAAATTAATGAACTACATTGTGGAACAAATGGAATCAGGGGTTGAAAATAAGGTTCCCACATTTGCACTTCCAACTCATGGGCTTGTAGTTGGAACTATATTCTCCCTCTCCCCTGGGATAAGCAATTGTAGCCACCTTTGAAGGGTTGATCTTCCCATTCTGTGCTTGGGGATCTGCAGGCACTTGAATAGCCTCACAGTGTCCACAGGACCTGCACCTTGTCTCACATCTTGGTGGCCTTGATCCTATTTGTGCCCTCACCATAGCCTTGTTATCACCTACTGTCTGCACAATTCCCCCAGAAAATTAAATAAAGTTCTTTCTTTATCACTCATGATAAATATATTTAGCAAAGGCAAATTCTACCTGGTGAAAACCATTTTGGTTGAAAGTCTTTCTACCTGTTAGAACAAAAGAAAATACATTGTTAGTTGTAGCTGGTTAATTTTTATTTGGCAGCTTTAAAAATTTGCTCATGTACCTTCAGTAACAAGTCCCAGCTGGGTCCAGCTTGAAATTATCAGAAAGAAAAGAAAAATGCTAAGATCAAGCCCCATTTCAGGGAGAACTCTTTAGAAAGAGAATCTGAGAAGTGAAGGGACTGATAATAAAGGATGAAGCAAACAGCACTAACTGAAATGACACAATAGCAACCAAGTAGGAAGCAATATATGTAATGCTGTGAAGAGTGAAGACCCTTTTTATGTTGAAGTGATGGAACATGGAAAGACAAATGAGAAAAATGCAGAGGGGCATGGAAAGGAGGGGACCCGAAAAGGGAAAAAAACTTCTCCTTCGGTTGACGTGCCTCTATCCAAACAACAATCCAAGATTATAATAATTGCTGGAAGTGATCAGAAGCATTATAAGCATTAGAATCCTTGGAAGTGAAAACCACAAATAGATGATATATAAGACAATTATGAACTTATAAACAGCAAAAAGCCACCAGTTTCACCAGATGTGATGCGAGTGACAAGTTCCCACTAACGGACATTCATTTACAGCTAGCTAGATTTTGTGTGTGTGTTTTTTCCTTCTTTTTTTTATAGATATCATCATATAGATACTAATATACTGTTTTTTTTTTCATTCCTCGAAATATTTGCTTTGGTTTTTAATATAGTGGGAAACTGAAAATGAGGGGACCCTTAGTTTTCTCGGTTTCTTGTAGTATATCATAACTCATATAAAGAGACATTCCCTTTTGCGTGTGGGAAAGAGAAAGAACATAATCTCCCGCCTAGCATTGTGTATGATATTATCTTTTCAATCTATCATTATGCAATCACAGAAGATCCTGGCAATCACTCTTCCTTTCTGGTTGGGTTTCAGAATATGCAGCCCTTCTGTTGTGTTTCATGGTCATAAAGTTAAGCTAGCGACTACATAATGAGGCATACTCTTGCATACCCTTGCTTAATTATAAAACAACATTCCCACGCTTATTCATTTTGTCCATTTTCGGTGCAGGAAATACATATTGAAAATTGACCTGACTCAGTTTTCTACTGCCTTTAAGAATGGATTTGAATAAGCCTCTCCACAAATACATATCAAAAAATATTTAAAGAATCTTAAAATAAATTGAAAATAACTTTTGTATCATTTTTTTGAAAAGTTTTTTAGATTACTTTTTTCATGAATATATTTAAGTTTATAATAAAATCACAAATAAAAAAAATGAATATATTTTAATTGAGAAACTCTTATATGGCGACTTCTAGTGTGGACCATGGTGCACAATTTTTGGTCACTATTAGATATAGTGGTCTCACCAGACCTTATAATGGTCTCTCCAAACTAGATCGTTATCTCACTCTTATGAGGGATTTTTAAAATAGTGAAAAACCAATAACACCTATATATGAAATCTCTTAGTTTCTTTTACCAAGGGATGTGTCTCTTTGTGAATATTTCAAGAGTTTGTGGCTCTTTATGGCTTGCCCCAATAGATGTCTCTTTATGGCTTGCTCCAAGAGATGTGTTTCTTGACGTCTTTCAAATCCGTCAAAAAGTGTATTCTTTCTTGTATACGTGTATCCACTCGTTTTGATTGCTGAAAATTCATTTGACTACCGAAAACTTATTCTAACTCTCATAAACTTAGTTTAACCACACAAAATTTGTTTTCAATAATAGCGGAAAAAGGAAGGGAAAAACCAGTGGGAGGGGGTTGTGGGGGATCGTGCAGGGGAGGGACAGTGGGCGTAGGGATGGCAATGGATAGGGTGTGTGTAGGGTACTAAAGTACCCACCCCATACCCGCGATTTAAAAAGATACCCGGGATCGTCACACAGGGGAGGGGCAGTGGGGGTAGGGATGACAATGGATAGGGTGTGTGTAGGGTACTAAAGTACCCACCCCATACCTGCGATTTAAAAAGATACCCGTACATAGACACATAGCTACGTGCGTATACGTACCAACTTTCTTAGTCGTACCTTTTCTTGTTGGGTACCTAAGTACTTATACCTGTATCATTACCCACAATTTGATTAACTATAATAAATTAATAAGTAAAAAGTGAATATTAATTAAAAATACAATTGTAACTAAGTTGAAAGACTACTCAAAAATCTTTTAAAACTAATCATAAATATTTACAAACAAAATTATTTAACTAAATTAAAAGCCAATATAGTAAGGTTATTAAATGCAATATTATGTTTGAATATGTTGACGAGTTTTTTTTTTTTACTTGAATACTATAATTTTAAAGATAATTATGTTTATATAAGTAAAATAAATTAATAAATATATATATATATGTGCGGGTATGAGGCGGTTATACCCGTCAAAATTTATAAGTAATTACATATATTCATACTCATACCCATTAAAAGAGTAATTACTCTATCCATCATGTGTAATTTTACCAGGTATTGATTGAATCAATTACCCATTGCCTCCCTACTGTGGTGTGAGAGGGGTCACACCAGGGGTAGGGGAAAGGGATTGAGGAAGGGAAGGAGAGTGGGAGATAAGCTTTCAATTTAAAAAGGGGATGAGGGGTGTAGTTGTCAAAAAGGAGGAGGTGCTGTTAGCAATCCCCTTCCTTTTTTTCTTTATTGCTTTCTTCAAAAGGGGCTTTACGGGCCCAAATTGACCATCACCTAACCCTAAGATGTGGGTGCTGCAAAGTAGCAGCAAACAAAGAAATGCTACAGGGCGACTTGCGCCGGCTCTTTCTAACCCTAAGATGTGGAGAAGTCCGGGTTCTCGCCGTCGTGGAGGCTTCAACAACTCTTTCTAATTTTTTTGATGTAGTTTAAAAGTAGTAATTTTTATCCAAGAAAAATAGTTATCTATGACTACTAAGTGTCCAGTAGAGTTGGGTATACGGGCTCTGCTCCACTGCAGACTGGCTGTTGGTGGCGAACCGGCGAATGGCAACCCCTGCCCTTGTGAATGTCTACGAGCGACGACCCCTGCACAGACCCTATCCATTCTTTAATAATTGAGCATATTATTAACTTTTTATTTTTTGAATTACAGTGACATGGAGAAAACACTACACTAATTAATATATTTTATTTCATAAATTAAATTATCTATAGCATAACAATTACTCCCTCCGTCTTGTATTATTAGAAAAAAATACATGTATTTGATCCAAATTAAATCAAATATATGTAGTTTTTTGCTTATAATAAAAGATGGAAGGAGTAATTAATAGAGAACTAATGACATTGTTTAACAATATGCTACAAATTGAAGAAACTCAATTGGATTAACTTATTTTGCGTTTAATTATTTTCTTTTTCTGTGGAAGAACATTTTAAAAATTGCTTATTATTACTGCATGCATGCACTTAGTTTTTATGGCTGAGCTGAATCACACCTTAATTGGCATCTCCCCTGATCTTTATTAGGAGGCTGGTGATTATGCGCATGCAGATATTCATTCCCCATGCCTCCATGGGTCACAATTACAAAGGACCTAAAGAAAAGAAAAACATTAATAGTACTCCTTGTCTCATATTAAGTACTCTCTCTCGGTGCCAAAAGTATAATATTTTTTTTTTGTCAATTCATTTGTCTCATTTTGTAAAATACTTTTTGTTGCATTAATTAATTTGTTACTCCATCCGTCCTATTATATGTAACGTTTCCAAAAAAGAAAAATCAGTCTCAAAATATGTATCACTTTATGGTTCTAATGCACTATTAATTGCTTTGTTCCAATTATACCCTCAAATACTATACTTTGTATTTATGACAATAGTTAATACACCAATGGTTAATAAGGTTAATTTGGTAAAATTATCACTCTTTTTCTTTCATTTATTGTTTTTTCTTAAACTATGTGATTTGGCCAGCTATGACATACTACTCCGGAACCATTTATAAGGCAAAAAGTCATTTTCAGATTCGTTAAAAAATGTATGTATCTGGTCCAATTTTACATACATTTTTTAACGAATCTAGAAATGATTTTTTGCCTTATAAATGGTTCCAGAGGGAGTATATAATTAGACGGAGGGAGTACCATATTTCTCTTATCTAATTTTAATTTTTTTGTCAAAAAATAATAAATGTACAAGATTAAGTGAGCTTAAAATATGAATAGTCATTACTGGCTATTCTCAACGTTGCCTTTTCATATGACATTCACCTCTTGTTATACTGAATACTCCTCATTAATTAAGTGGGTGGGTAATTAATCAGGTGTAAAAATGAGATTATGACTTTTCAATTAACTCACAGGTAGTTTGGAAAAAATACAGATAAAATTAATATTTTTAACTAATTCTTTGATGGAAAAGAATTGACTAAAAATCTTATATTTTGGGATAGAGAAAGTATCATGGTTGCAATATTTGTCTCTTTTAAATTATTTGTCACTTTAAAATTCCATGACAGTATTTATTATTATTTTTTTATAATAATACCCTCGTTTAAGTAAATAATTACAACTGGAGTGAGTTGATAATAAATAGGAGTATATGAGTATTTTAGTCTTACTAAAATATTATTTTACCATTAAAATTAGCATAACTAATCATTTTCTTAAAAAACGTGTATTGCCTTAAACGATGGTCGTAGTAAGACGGAGGAGTAAAGTTTGATTCTCCCTATTTACATTTGCCAATGTTCATCCACCAATAATTACCAAACAAGCATTTATAATGTCCTTTTGTTTTCAGTTCTTGATATCTGGTCGCGCAACGGAGCCCATAAAATAAAGTATTGAAGTTGCTGGCACAATTTCAAGCATTTCTGACCTTTATCCTTCGCGACTTATTTATTCACACAGTTTAAGAAAATTAGTTATTTTTATTTATTATTTTTTATTTTATATAAAAATAAACTAGATTTACTAATATATTCTTAATTTACTAACTTGTTTTCTTGGAAATGTGCAATGCTCTTGAAAGATAAAAGTACAATTAAATAAGTGTATATTTGGAAAAATGACAGTTAGTTAAAATTTGTTTATATTTAAATCTAATAAATTTGGATGCTTTTTTTGCTTATAATTAAGTTTACGGGGAGTAAGATGAGATTACTATGAGATACTCCTTCCATTTTTATTTATAAGCAAAAGTTACATTTTACATTCATTGAAAAATGTATACATCTACTTATCTGGTCCAAAATACATTTTTCAATGAATGAAAAAAGTAACTTTTGCTTATAAACAAAAACGGAGGGAGTAGAGGGGGTAGTATGAGTACATTGATAATTGAATCATTAAAACGGTTAATCGAACAAAACAACCAATTGTTGTGCATCAAAAGGCGATAGAACAAGTAAATAAAAAAACAAACAATTTATGATAAGCATGCAATGCAATGCAAGACAAGACATCCATTAGCTGTTACCAAACCACAGCTCCTTCAAAACATGTCAGATCACCACAATAAAAAGAATCCATATTTAAATTAAAACAATTCCTATATGCTGGATACTTTTTCCCTTGTTCCTGATAACAATAACATCCAAACAAGAACAAAAGGAATATCAGATTCCTTTAGCCCTTAAGAGGTCCTGAAGCTAATATTCCTCAGAACATGTCTTTCTCTGTGGTCCCCACATACACATTTTGTTGTCTCTACCGATTATGCAGAGGATTAGCTCCTGATGGCACCCCTCTCTTGTCTTCCAACTCTGCATTGCTACTGCCAGAGATACTGTTACTTGTGGAAGCAGACCTGGTGAAGTTAAACAACCCACCAGCAACACAAAGAAAACCAGAATTGCAGAAGATGAGTAGAACCAGCAGCACATAAAGAGCACTCATGTCACTCACTAGCATCACAGAATTTCAACCAATTACTGAGAATTATACAACCATTACTGTCCCTTAACAGAGCGAGCCAAAGTTTTAAATCACTGTGGCGGTTGCGGTCTGGTCACGATGCTTGATATCGCAACGATGCTTGATATCGCAAAGAATCGTGGTCAAATACAGCTGTTGCAGCCTCACTTGCAGTCGCGTTGTGGTCACTCTGAAACATAAAAAACCTCGAACTTTTTTTAAAACCTTGGTACCAATTTTGGGCGAGAAACACTTCCCAACAAGGAACTATACCTTGTTTCTGGCAGAAATGAATGGAAAGAAAAGAAACTGTAAAGACTTGGGAAGGCCAGACCCCAGTGAACATGCATAGAAACAATTTCTATGCTAAGAGATGACCAGCATGAAATTTAACACATATTTAGAAACAAGACTTTGGATTTGAACTAAAAAGGTAGCTAACAAAGGATAGGATAGGATGTTCTAAACTGAATTGCCTTTGCCTATGAGTTACGAAAAAGAATGGCAAAAACAGTAGAAGGGTTTTATAAATATACCTATTGTTGTCACTACAGTAAAATGGTACTTGAGTGAAGGGAGTTCCCAAAGGGCAATTACCAATATATATCATATATCTATGATGTGAGTGATGGGCATTTTGGAAGTTCGTGGCAGTCTTTTTTGAGAAAGCTAGCATCTGAATCACACGCCGGGTGAGAGTTTGTCCAGCATGACAATAGTTTTGATACTTTCTATTTGTTTTCTTCATCTTAGGACACTATCATGTCTTATAATATGATCACTCGCACCTGCTTTTGTAACCACTTGATTTTTCTATTTATTTAATAGCATCATACAAACAATACCTCCCAAGAGAAAGTAACGTACCAACAACGTTTGTTGAATAGGTGCCGGGAAAACTGTGCATTTGTCACCAATGAAACTCATAAATGATTAAACAATAATCATTAATTATTGAATTGAGTGTATGAAATTTATAATTTTTTTTAATTTAGTTTTTTGTTTTTTAATGCTTGTGCAGTGACAAATGCTTGTTAGAGGGCTTTTGATTGTTCCAGAAATTTCGTTATAATAACGTCTTTGCTGGATATAGTTAGAGACTCCTACTCCCGACTTGGGGATTCCTTGCTGCATTCATGCAATTACACGGTCCTCCATCTGGAATGTCGGATTAAGATTAGATGACTCACAATCTAAGTTTTTATTTTGCACTTGATTTACGAAAGCTGAATTGTGGTTTGTCCAGTCTTGATCCAATAATTCAAATCGCACGAATGCCTCAAATGCGTGATTTCCTAATAGTAAGGAATCCGAATCTCCTCTATTTTTTGGTTGAAGAATCTCCTCTATGTATTCCAAATATTTCAAAAAAGAATCCGTTTGGGCAATAATTGATAGGGAATAACTAAAGACACCTACCATTTTTGTTAGCATGAACCCACTTGGAGGTCTATCATTTTGTCGTTCGGAAATTTATTTCTAGACAAATTATGTAGTTTGGAAATAAACTGGTGCATGCCAGCAAAAATGAGATGTGTCTTTGGTTATTCCCTAATTGATAACGTGACAGGCCCAAATTTTGGGTTTTGAAAAATGCTAGGGTAAAACAAAGATAGACGGGGCTTGTAGTGATCACGGTCCTCTATGTTGGGCTTTTTGGTTAGCCGAATTTTGACAAGGAATGCAAACTTTTTTGTTTTTGGTAAAGAATGCAAACCTTACATTACACTCATTTGGAATAGACAAAAAAGACTAGATTTTTCTTTCAGTGTGTGGGTGATTTTGCAAGGTTTATATCAATAGCTTCCCACTGGACCACAATTTATTTTACATTTTTAAACGTATTACGCCTTTTTCTTTTGGCTTCGAACTAAAAATTGCATTAGGAAAAAAAGACAAGGCACATTGTAGTAGCAGAGCATGTGGGGTTCCAATATTGGGTCCAACAATGAACATTTGTCATGTATAAGAATTTCCAATTGAGAGTTAGTTTACCCAAAGAAAATTAATTACGATCGAGATAGGGGAGGGGTCCTGTCATTGCAGACTAGGATCTGGCCAAATTAGAATTAGTGTCTGTTTGTTTTAGATTTTAGAATCTCGTTTGGACCTCAAAATCGATTCTAAAGATTTTTTATCTTATTCATGCGTTTGCTTTTAGATTTTAATGATTTTAGAATCTCGTTTCAGACTCCGTAATCAATTATTAGAAATCTACAACATCCAAGCTTTTCCGTTCAGAATAATTGATTCTATGTATGGGACCCACAAAATCTTTCATATTTACACTTCAAAAGTAATTCTACTTTGTCAACTAAACACAAATCAATTCTTCTGAACTCACTTTTAAACTACCATTACCAAACACAAATCAATTTTTTTAAACTCAATTTTTTTAAAATCAATTTTTTTAAACAAGATTCTTCACAATCTATTTTAACAGAATCCAAAACAAACGGACCCTTAGAAGTTTTGCGCCAACATCATGTGATCGTTGGGGCTATCTCGGCTTGTCTTCAATTGCACTAACCATAAACGCCTACATGGCATACGGTTTGCCATGCGAATGTGATGAGATAGGTGTTACAGCAAGTCCCACATCGGTGGGTTCTTGCTTTGGTGAAGGCTTTGGAGCCTATATAAGGAGGCTTAGTAATGCTTTTATTATCATCCCAAACATTTCTCTTCTTCCTCTTTTATTATTTCTTATACTCAACAAGAGTATTGTGAGAGTATTTGTGAGGTATCTTGTGAGAGGTAATCTTGTAATATTTTCCCACATAGTGAAATTCTTTTGGTCTTGCCCCGTGGTTTTTCCCTTATTTGTTGAGGGTTTTCCACGTAAATTTTGTGTGTTCATTTCTTTATTTTCTCGTCTCTTATTTTAGTTGTGTGACACCATTCTGATACTCTGGTACCTAACAAAGGGTATCGAGCTCCAAGGTTGGTGATACTATTCCGTCAAGGCCACTTTAGGAAGGTGTTGGTTCTTAGTATGCTATGTGGTTGCAGCATTGTCTGATCTGCCACATCAGAAAAGAATTGTTACCATAAATAGTGTGGTAGTATAAAAGTGTATGTCTAGTAAAGTTCTGGCTAAGGAAAGACAAGGTTTTTAAGTACGCTTAGCGACACCTCTCTTTCTTGGGAATTTACTTGGTGCACTCTTTACGGGCTACAGTCACTTTTTCGGTATATAGTACTATTCACGGTTACAGTTACTATTCACACGTGTGGTTGTATACTTTTACAGTAATGTTAACATATACTGGATTTGTTTCTGTATACGGGGATACGATAATACTGTTTCACGTACTGTACTATTCACGTGAAAATAGTGTAATCCGGTCGGTTCGTGTACAACCATGGCGAGAAAATTTGAGATAGAAGTTCAATGGGAGTAATTTCTCCCTGTGGAAATTGAAGGTAGCGGCGATTCGAGGAAGGATAATTGTTTTGAAGCAATCGAAGGTAGACCCACAGATATGGTGATGAAAAGTGGAAAGAGAAGGATGACAATCTTTGTTGCCAATTTGCACCTAGCAATGGCGGATTCGATTTTGTCAAGTGTTGCGTAAAAGACTGCAAGGAGATTTGGGATGTACTTAACAAATTGTACGAGGTTAAGTCACTTCACACAAGAATATTCTTGAAGAGGAAACTCTACACACTTGAATGAATGAATCCACATTAATGACTGATCACATTAACACCTGAACACGCTATTGGCTCACCACAAAGATCGATTTCAAAATAGCAGAAAATGAACGTGCAGAACTTTTACTTCAGAGTTTACCAGATTCGTATGATCAACTCATCATCAACATTACAAACAACAATGTTGCTGACACTCTTCACTTTGATGATGTTGCCGGTGCAATCCTTGAAGAAGAATCCAGGCGCATGAATAAGGAGGAAAGGTCAGAAAGTTCGAAGCAAGCAGAAGCTTTAACAATGACAAGAGGCAGATCAACAGAACGTGGCCCCAGTAGGAGCCAAGATCGTGGTAGATCAAAATCTCGAAGAAGAAAGAATCTCAAATGCTACAACTGTGGCATGAGAGGGCACTTGAAGAAGGAGTGTTGGAACAAGAAGAATGGAGAGAAGACCTCAGAAGCATCAACCTCACAAGGTTGTGTTGCAAGTACCTCAGATGATGGAGAAATCTTGTATAGCGGAGCAACAAGTTCTAAAGGTGGAAGGAAGCTCAATGATGTCTGGATAGTGGATTCAGGTGCGACATGGCACATGACTTCACACCGAGATTGGTTTTGTACTTATGAGCCTGTCTCGGTAGAATCTGTGTTTATGGGAAATGATCACACCTTAGAAATCGTTGGAATCGGTACTGTCAGAATAAAGATGCAAGATGGTACTGTTCGCAAGATACAAGGGGTACGACATGTGAAGGGCTTGAAAAGGAATCTATTATCCACTGGGCAATTGGATGATCTCGGGTGCAAGATTCATATTGAAGGTGGAATCTTGAAAGTAGTGAAGGGCAATCTTGTGGTGATGAAAGCAGAAAAGATCACAAGCAATCTATACATGCTTTTGGGAGATACGTTACAAAAGGCCGATGCATCAGTTGCATCAGCGAGCCATGAAGAATCAACGATGATGTGGCATCGCAGGCTAGGCCATATGTCAGAGCGTGGCTTAAAAGTCCTTGCAGAACAGCCTCTTTACCCGGGCTCAAGACGGTAACTTTACCCTTCCGTGAGTCTGTGACAAGTAAGCATCATAGATTGAAATTTACAAAAGTAACTACTGAAGCAAACACATACTAGACTTGATACATTCGATGTGTGGGAGTCGCTAAACATCCATGGGGGAGCAAAGTATTTTGTATCATTCATTGATGACTACTCCAGGAGATTATGGGCATACCCGATCAAGAAGAAGTCAGATGTGTTTCCAGTATTCAAGGAGTTCAAAGCACAAGTAGAGCTTGAAACTGGGAAGAAAATCAAGTGCTTGAGGGCGCATAATGGAGGAGAATATGTAGATGGTAACTTTCTATCATTCTCGCAAGCAAGAGGGTATTACGAGACAATTCCATCGTTGCACATACACCTCGCCAGAATGGTGTAGCGAGCGGATGAACATGACTCTCCTAGAAAGAACAAGAGCTATGCTGAGAACAGCAGGATTGGCCAAATCTTTTTGGGCAGAAGCAGTCAAAACTGCCTGTTACGTGATAAATCGATCGCCATCAACAACGATTGGTTTGAAGTCACCAATGGAGATGTGGAAAGGAAAGCCGGTAGATTATTCTTCTTTACATGTGTTCAGATGTCCTGCGTACGTAATGTACAACTCCCAAGAAAGAACAAAGTTGGATCCAAAATCCAGAAAATGTATATTCTTGGGTTATCGACAATGTCAAGGGGTATCGCTTGTGGGACCCCACGCCCACAAGCTTGTTGTTAGCAGAGATGTGGTCTTTGCAGTAAAATGAATTACAAAGTGAGCGTAAAAATGACAAAGATTTCTAAAGAGATCGCTATCTGCGGTTGGAGAGAAAGACTTCAAGAAGATGATTCTTCCGAGCGTAACTGTAACACATAGAACAAGAACCGGATGAGGTCAATGATGAAGAAGTTCGACGATCAACACGTCGGATAACGGCACCATCGTGGCACTCGGACTATGTTATGGCTGCCATGATGCATACTGTCTTTTGGCCAGAAGAAGGTGAACCATCGACTTTTCAAGAAGCGTTGAGCAGTTCAGATGCTTCTCAATGGATGACAAAGAATGCGGGAAGAAATGGAAGCCCTACATAGAAATAAGACTTGGGAACTTGTTGAACTTCCAAAGGGTCGGAAAGCCATCGGGAACAAATGGGTGTTCAAAATCAAAGCGAGGCGGCAATGATCAAGTGGAGCGGTATCGTGCCAGGACTTGTAGTCAAAGGTTATGCTCAAAACGAAGCGGATAGATTTTGACGAGATATTTTCTCCGGTTGTCGGACTTACTACTATCGAGGGTAGTGTTGGCAATGTGTCTTTGCATTTGATTTACATCTTGAGCAGTTGGATGTAAAGGCGCTTTTCTTCATGGAGAGCTTGAAGAAGAAATTTATATGCTCCAACGTAAGGCTTTAAAGAACAAGGAAAAGAAAACTTGGTTTGTAGGTTGACCAAATCTGCATGCGGTCTAAAGCAGCGCCAGATGTTGGTACAAGAGATTTGATTCCTTCATAATTAGCCTTGGTTACAACAGATCGAGTTCGCACCATTGTACGCATTACAAGAGGTTTGATGATAATGATTTCATCATTTCTTTGTTGTATGTGGATGACATGTTAGTGGTAGGCCCCAACAAAGATCGAATCCAGAAATTGAAGGCACGATTGGCTAGGGAGTTTGATATGAAGGACTTGGGACCCGCAAACAAGATTTTAGGGATGCAAATTCACCGAGACGAAATGATAGGAAGATTTGGCTTTCTCTCAAAAGAATTATCTAAGGAAGGTCTTGCGGCGCTTCAACATGCAAGGCTGTAAGCCAATTTCTACCCCGCTTCTGTCAATTTTAAATTATCCTCGTGTATGAGTCTTAGCAATGAAGCGGAGAGGATGGAAATGTCTCGAGTCAGTATGCATCGGTGATGGGAAGCCTTATGTATGCCATGATATGTACAAGACCGGACATTGCACAAGCGATGGGAGCGGTTTGTCGGTTTATGGCAAATCCAGGTAGAAACATTGGAATCTTGTTAAGAGGATCCTTAGATACATCAAAGGAACCTCGGATGTTGCATTATGTTACGGAGGATCGTAATTCATTGTCGTGGGTTATGTTGATTCAGATTTTGCGGTGATCTTGATAAAAGGAAATCCACTACCGGGTATGTATTCACGATTGCGAGGAAGCGGTGGTGGTTATCTAAGTTCTGCATCGTTGTAGCTTTGTCTACTATAGAGGCTGAGTACATGGCAGCTACCCAGGCTTGCAAGGAAGCTATCTGGATTAAAGGTTTAATGGAGGAACTCGGGCACAAGCAACATATAATTACTGTGCATTGTGACAGTCAGAGTGCCTTGCACATTGCAAGGAATCCAGCTTTTCATTACAGGACAAAGCATATAGATACCCAGTATCACTTTGTTCGTGAAGTGGTAGAGAAAGGAACTGTGGATATGCAAAAGATTCACACCAAAGATAACCTAGCAGATGTGATGACGAAGCCGATCAATGCTGACAAGTTTATTTGGTGTCGATCCTCCTATGGCCTATCAGAAACGTAAGCGACATGGAATGACAAGGCAGAAAGAGTGGTGTGAAGATGTGATTGGCTCAATCAAAATCTTCAAGTGGGAGAATGTTACAGCAAGTCCCACATCGGTGGGTTCTTGCTTTGGTGAAGGCTTTGGAGCCTATATAAGGAGGCTTAGTAATGCTTTTATTATCATCCCAAACATTTATCTTCTTCCTCTTTTATTATTTCTTATACTCAACAAGAGTATTGTGAGAGTATTTGTGAGGTATCTTGTGAGAGGTAATCTTGTAATATTTTCCCACATAGTGAAATTCTTCTGGTCTTGCCCCGTGGTTTTTCCCTTATTTGTTGAGGGTTTTCCACGTAAATTTTGTGTGTTCATTTCTTTATTTTCTCGTCTCTTATTTTAGTTGTGTGACACCATTCTGATACTCTGGTACCTAACAATAGGCTCCCTGAAATATGATAATGCATCCATTAATGGCCAAGAATTAGTTATTCATTTTTTGTTTTACAGTTGCGAAAATTGATTTTAATTAGACTGATTTTGTAAAATTGATTTTATTTAAAAATAAGTTGAATGCAATGAATTTATGTTTAATGTATTTACGAAAAAATGATTTTTATAAATTCATATTGTTTGAGTAATTTAGATCAAAATTTGTTTTGGGTGAGCAATTATTAAAATGAGTCCTAACATGTGTGTGTGTGGAGTACTAAATTTCTTTTCCATATAGATGATCATTTCAATTTATGTTTTTTTGACAGGGTTAAAATATTTAAATTTATGTTGGTATAATTTTTTTTAACGAAACTCTTTAATTTTAAAAAAATAATGAATACAAACATTAACCCAAATGTCTATATATTGAGGTTCAAAAATACTGGGGAGACACAATTACGAGTAACCCTAATTGCCCGAATTCTTTGATCTGATTTGAATAATCATTAACTCAAATGTGCCTCTTATGTAATTTGAATAATTTTTTTCCCAACGAAATGTAGCAATGCTTACAAGCATAATTTGTTTATCAGGCCTTGGGCAGTTAGAAAAGATATATTATAGACCAACATGCAATTGGTAAAATCAATTTGTAAGCACCGTATAAGCTGCAAATCCTTCCTTCGGATATAACCAATTTTAGAAAGTCAAAAATCCAAACACCTTCACAACATAGTCAAACTACGATTGACTTGAATTACCGTGCTTTAAAGGCTGCTAACACAAACCAAACATATACTTTGTAGTTCAACTTTAACTTTACTTTCAAATGGTTGAGTACTTGTTTGTTAGAATAATTTAGGATGGTTGACACGAATTTCCAAGAACCATTTTGAGAGAAAATTACTTCTGGGCAAAGTAGGTTTAGGGGCCTTACAACATTAAAACAAACACATTCTATCTGGCTTGTTCTATCATGTACAGGTAAGGTACTTTGGGCATGATACAAAATGCGTTTTTACTGCTCATAATAGATAAACTTATAATTCTTAAAATTGGACTGTAGTACCATATGTTATGTGTAATTGCGAAGAAACCCGATGAGGGTAGAAATAAAAAATTGGACAAATACAAATATGTAGAAAAGTTCATCTCTCACTTACAATTCAAGTCACAAGTTTGTTGAGTTGCTGAATTTTTTTGCAGCAATGTGCAAGCTCAATTTAATACTTTTGTTAAAACCTTGCGAACTGATGATGAGCTTGCTTTTTCTGATTTCTTGTAAATTGCAGGTATACAACACCAATATTCATGTCTCTACCAGCCTGAACAAAATGCAGTAATCAAATGCAAACATTAACACTTGCTAAATGTAACATGAGCCTTGATGTTTCAACCACAGGTAGGTTCCCTTAAGATTTTGGGGAGAATGCGTCTCTACCACCACCTTCCTTATCAATAGTTTAAGGTGTTGTCTTGGAAATAGTTCTTGGCTAGGGCAAAGATGAGTCATTGTTTGCTTTATAAATGACTCTTGGAAATAGTTCTTGGCTCGGGCAAAGATGAGTCTTGGAAATAGTTTAAGGTTTTTTTGTCATTTTGCGGGGTTTTCGACCCCCGCAAATTGATTCATGGTTACGAAACCGCCAAGAATTCGCAGCAACCTTTTTGCGGGGTTTTAACGCCAGATCGCATTTATTTGAGGCGGTTATTTTGCGGAGGTTTTTAACCCCCACAGTTAGTAGCGGTTATAAATCACTTCACATTTAACCTCCTAAATGTGAAGTGATTTTGGGGCTTTTTTTTTGCGGGAGTTCTAAACCTCCTAAAATTTGAACTTATTTTGAGGGGGTTATTAACCTCCTCTAAACGTTCTGTAGAATTTCAAAGAGACTTTTTTTCTCCCTCATCTCATTGTTAACACTTTTATATACCTTACAATTTGGAATGATTTTGTTACAAAATATTTCCATTTTTGGTTTTATATTTTCCTAATTTATGACAATTATAAAACATTCAATAAATTTAATTCAAATACTCAAAATTCCATTAAAAATATAACCATGATAACATAAATGTATTTCAAACATTTGTAGCTTCATCAAAAGAAACATTTGTAGTTCAAATATCTAATGTAATACAACTCAAAACTTATAATATCTTAAAAGAAGTCTTATACTAAAAGATCCTAAAAAAACATCAAATGTTGCTGGCACCAGATGATCCTCTTGCATCCATAGGTGAATTAGGCTCACTTGTATCAACACTTGCCTGAGATAACAAAAGAAAAATAATGAGTTAATTGCAGCAAGTTGGTAATTATTTAGCATGCTATTTGAGCAGGTTTCATTAAATGCCATTAATATAATAACATTACAGCTAACGCGTTGAAACGCTCTATTGTAATTTCAAAGCCTCAACTCTTAAGTTCTTGAGAAACTGGGCTGGCTTAGTTTAGTTGCTAATGCAGTGATTTATGAGAAAAAATACTTTTAGATTGATCTTATGCCACAAGTAGCAAGGGGAGATATATTCTTCTGAACTTGTGTTATAAAGGAGTATAACTTGAGCTGAAAGTTTCTTGCTTGTCAACTGACAAAAATTATTTCGTTGTCTAAACTGTTCAACAGATTGACATTATTCTATGTGCGCCTATGTTTTATATTTCTTATCTAAACTGTATTATTCTCTTTATGAGAGTTACAACTTGTCTAATATACAGGGCAAAGAAATTAACAAAGTTCCATAATGCACTCTCTAATAAATTAGTCAAACTCAAATGTCTGTAGTAAGGACCAGCTTGGTTCTGTCTGTAAAGGCTGCTTCAACCTAGGGGATCGATTTATAATAATAATTTGGTTTAAATATTTATATATTTTTTGTGTTTAATGACACTAACAAAAAATCACTGCATGCTAAAATTCTGAAAATTTTCAATGACCACAATCTGTAACACTTTAAATTTTCATGAGGGTAAATTAATTTGAAACAAAGACTTATTCATTCTTTAAGTTCATAAATATGAAATTGCTTGGAAACAATTTTAAGCCAGCTGAAAACGATTCATCTTTAGTAATTAAAATAGTAGTATGTTACTGCAATAAGGAAAAAGATTGGACAATCTATAACACAGTTGCTTGATTTCAACTACTCTAATTGAATTCCTATATAGCTTGTAGATGACTAAGATAGTTAACTGCTTAACTATATTTGTCTTTCACACAAATTCCCTTGAAGCACACCATAACTTAATGCAAACGAACCAAAAACTACACCTTTCAATCGCATACATATGACGTAAAAGACTCCAGCAAATTTCATATTTATGAACTAGAGGGGAAGTACTTACATTTGATGAACCAAAGACTCGACAAATTCTTGAGGATCCTTCCTTCTTTCGTTATCATGTAAGTTTTAAGTGCACCCAAGGTGCTTTGAACTTGGGTTTCTAAGTTTGTGTACTTCTCTTGCCATATGTTAGAAGATGATGTAGCAAAGACAGATGAAGAAAGACTCAACCGAAAGTCGAAGCCTGGTATTCCTAAATGTATTAGTAGGAGCTGCACCCATACCCATGCATCGCACTCTTCCAGAGTGTTCAGGCCCCAACACTCTACCAACAACATCATTGGGAGAAACTTCAGCTTCATCATTACTGATTTGGGTCAAACGCACTTCGATTTGTTCCTATGAGCATACAAGATTTTGAAGTTAAAAACTATTATGATTAAAATCCAAAATGCAACCTAAAGACAATATTTTTCAAGTTAAACTTACCACTATAACTTTTGCTGCATCATTTACAACCGATCCATCCTTTTTTTTATGGGTTTCAATATACAATTTTCCTCGACTGGGATGTTGTCCAGTTTCCAAAAACTAAAATAGGAAAAATGTCACAATAGATAAGAAACTATAATATAATAAAATCTATTAGGTTAATTAATATAACTACTTAATTAATATAACTACCATCTCATGTCTTTTTCTCGAGAGAGGTTTAGAACCACCAGTATGAGGAATCACTTGCTTGCTCTGTATTTCTTTATTTCTTTGACTAGTCTCCTATGAATAAACAAATACAAGTTCACTTATTAATCAAATAATTTACTACGCCAACAATAATAGACCAAAGTAATCTAAATCGTACCAGTGTTTGTGGTTTTAGACGATAGGTAACAAATTGAGCCCATTGAATTTTATCTATACCAACTGGCACGTTACTTATGATTTCATCTCTAGTTTTGGTTTGATTATAGAACTCGTACCACAATTTCTGCCTACGTACTTGCAGCCCACTTCTTCCCAAGGCTAAGTTTGCAATATCTCTTTGCAAGGGCTTCAGTAGTCTCAAAACAAAATCGAGGCTGCCAAAAAATTCCAAGTCAGTCTTTATGCATTCAAATGATGCATATAAATTTAGTATAAATGGAAAGTTACATGTGTATAAAGCTAACCTTAATGTTTGTGTTAAAGCACTCCTCAAAATAATCATTCGGAATGCCTGTTGGTCCATTCCACCTATCAAAATTAATTGGAAATAGCCTGCAATCAATTGCTAATGTTCCCAAATATCCTGCAAGCAAGCCTTGTGCCTCACCATATGCAGCGCCTTGGTAATCAAAGTGCACAATTATGCGTTCCCCTCTAGGTAAGTATTCGACTTGCTTAACCTTGAGTCTAATCGTCTTTGTAACTTCTTCCGAGTCTTTAACAATAAAAGACTTCATTTAACCAAAAATAAAATAAAATAGAAGGAATTATGACAAATGAAAGAAAGTATAACGCATATACCTTTTGATTCAACAGTCCAATATTGGGTAGACTCGCGTCCAATACATGGCCTAGAGGCGTCCAATACATGGCCTAGAGGTTTGAGATTCTTGTGGAATCCCAGAAGTTGATGAGGAAGAATGAACAGGAGCTTCAGTTGTAGGATGTCCTGCACTCTGAGTGTGAAGTGAAGAATGGTTTGGAGCTTCAGTTGGAGCATGTGTTGGTGCTTGAGTTGGAGAATGAGTTGGAGCATGTGTTGGGGCTTGGGATGGAGAATAAGATGGAGCATGTGTTTGAGTTGGAGGGTGTCTTGCACTCTGAGTGTGAAGTGAAGAATGGTTTGAAGCTTGAGTTGCAGCATGTTCACTTGCTTGAGTTGGAGGGTGTCTTGCACTCTGAGTATGAAGTGAAGAATGGTTTGAAGCTTGAGTTGGAGAATGTGTTGGGGCTTGAGCTGGAAAATGAGTTGGCGCATGCATTTGAGGTGCAAAATCAGCTGGAGCTTGATTTGGAGTTGGAGGATGTGTTGCACACTGAGTTTGAGGTGCTGACTTTAGTGGATTTCGGAAACGCTTAGTCTTTGCCATGACTGCATATTCATGAAAAAGGAGAAACATAAAAGGTGAAATGCAAATCAAATGTGTTATATTGTCAAATTTGTTAGCATGCATATAAAGTATAAAATATAAAGTATTACCTTCATATAAAGTACAAACTATAAAGTACAAAACATAAACAAAATAACCACAACTTAAAGTAGAACGAAAGTATTACCT
The DNA here is from genome assembly GCA_037113605.1 of Calophaca sinica. Classification (NCBI taxonomy): domain Eukaryota; kingdom Viridiplantae; phylum Streptophyta; class Magnoliopsida; order Fabales; family Fabaceae; genus Calophaca; species Calophaca sinica. The sequence goes on from CM073736.1 coordinate 11,317,143, forward strand.
TCATATAAAGTACAATATTAACTATATTTTTCTACTCAGACATGTGTGCATTTGTTGCCAAATCAGCAGGCATGTTTGACTCAACTACATCATCATTTAAATGGTTTGTAGCCAATTGCACATACTCATCGTCAATATTACAAAATTGCTCAAGTTGTTGCTCTTAGTACGGCTCATTTTCATAAACTTCATCTTCTACTTCTTCTCCCATTTCATACAAATCTCTTGGCTTTAAGTGCACAACAACACTCCATCCCTTATTAACCACATCATCTACATAATACACCATTTGTGCTTGAGATGCCTCAATGTAAGGATCATGTTCTTCACGATCACCAATATGAATCAATCTTTCAAAATTTACACAGTTAAAATTCCAATATCCTTTTTGTACCCTCTATCTCGTGTAGTTTCCGCCCATTTGCATTTGAAAAGAATAACCTTGAACTGACCATAATAGTTAATCTCAATGATATCCTCCAACTTCCCATAATAAGGTAAGTCTGCTTGTCTTGAGTTCCTATCAGCACTACTCGAAACACAAGATGTGTTGGATGTTAAAAAAACTCCACTATTTTGTGTTCTCATCCTCTTCTCGAGCCAAAGTGCGAAATTTGAACCTATTAATGTTGTAACCAAGAAATCTTCTTGCATTGTCCAAAGGGCCACGTGCTAGAAATTTTAGATCGCCAGACATTGTATTTATTGTTTCGGATTCATAATCTAGTAAACGCAATTGTGTCAGTCAAATTTGAAAGCAAACAAGAAAAGGGAGTATAACTATTGAATTATAACTAACCCGCTTTTGGAACCAATCACCAAATTCTTTATATAATCTCTTTTCTATCTCCGTAGCTGAAGGTCTTCTTGACCTTGAACCTCTTTTTATGAATTGTCTAAATTCACTACATGAATTAATTATATTGCAATCAATAAATGATTAGTATATTTAATCATGTAATAATGAATGACATAAAGTTTATTCTAATTACTCACTCAACAAATGGTGCGACTATTGCACAATTTAGAATCACATATCGATGAGCTTGTAGCTTTTGCATTTGATTTAATGTGAATATTGAGGAAGCTCCTACTGGTTTTCCAAGTTGAGGGAAGATAGAGGATGCATAGGAGGACTCATTCTCATTGGGGTCATCACAAACACGTCTAGGCCTATTGAATCTTGTCTCTATATCTTGAAAGTAGCGAGAACAAAAAGTAAGAGACTCTTCAGCTAAGTAACCCTCAGCTATAGAACCTTCTGGTTGAGCCTTGTTACGTACAAAGGACTTTAAATGACCCAACTCCCTACAAGAATGATAGAGAATTAGTGAATACAAGTTGGATATATAGAACAAGATACCTTAAGTCGAAGGAGCAATTATTTTACCTCTCTACAGGATACATGTATCTATAATGCACTGGACCTCCAAGCTTTGCCTCCTCTATTAGATGGATAGTTAAATGAACTATAACTGTGAAGAATGATGGAGGAAATAACATTTCCAGATGACAAAGTGTAATCACAATGCGATCTTGGAGACTTTGAAGGTCTGAAAGACTCAAACTTTTACCACAAAGAACTCTAAAAAATGAATAGAATTCCACCAAGACTGCTGTAACATGGTTTGGCAATAAATTGCGAATTACTAATGGTAGAAATTGTTCCATTATAATATGAGAATCATGACTTTTCAACCCAAATATCTTTTGTTTTGCCTCATCAACACATCTAGAAATGTTACTTGAGTAACCATCTGGTACTTTAACATTCTTCAAAGTTTTAAGAAACAACTTTTTGGTATCAGGTGTTAGTGAAAACAAAGCAAGGTGATACCTCCCCTTTTCATCAGGCCAAAGATCATGCCTTATACCCATATCTTTCAAATCTTTTCGAGCATTGAGATTGTCTTTTGACTGAGGCTTCTCATGGAGCAAAGTATACAAAACATTGTCACATACATTTTTTTCAATATGCATGAAATCCAAATTATGACGCAACAAATTAGACTCCCAATATGGAAGTTCAAAGAATATGCTTCTTTTATTCCATTGCTTAGTTTCTTGTCTAGATCTTTTTCTCCTACCATCCAACATTAATCCTCTCTCAGATGTAACATTAATATTTTCCACTTGCTTCAAAACGTCAGATCCTGATATTTTTAATGGTGGACTTCGTTCCTCTGTGCTTCCATCAAAGCGAACACGGGTCAGTCTAAATCTATGATTTCTGCTCAAAAAACGACGATGACCCATAAAACACCACTTTTTACTATGAGGGAGACGACATGGCTCTGCATCAAAATTACAAGTTGGACACGCCAAACCTGTATGAGTGTTCCAACCAGACAGATTTCCTAGGCCAGGAAAGTCACTAATTGTCCACATAAGAGCCGCCCGCATTCTAAAATTTTCATTCATTGATGCATCAAAAGTGACCACACCATCATTCCATAGCTCATTTAGCTCATTTATAAGGGGTTGTAAGTAAACATCTATCTTATTTCCGGGCATCTTCTTTCCTGGAATGATCATCGATAAGATGAAGGAAGTGTGATTCATACACATCCAAGGAGGAAAATTATATGGAATCAAGAACACTGGCCAAATGCTATAGGAAGAACTCATGGTCCCAAAAGGGTTAAAACCATCACTGGCAAGGCCTAAGCGAACATTTCGAGGATTTAAAGCAAATTCAGGATGCATCAAATCAAATGTCTTCCATGCCTCACCATCCCTTGGATGCCTTATCAACCCATCCTTATTGCTCTCTGTGGCATGCCATCTCATATGCTCTGCAGTCTTACAACACATGAACAATCTTTGCAATCTTGCTTTTAATGGAAAGTAACGCAAAACCTTTAAAGCTTGTTTTTTCTTCTTCTTGGGGTTCCATCTGGATGTTCCACAATGCTTGCATGTTTGCAAGTCTTTTTCGTCGTCTCCCAAATATAGCATACAGTGATTTGGACACGCATCTATCTTGGTATAATTAAGACCAAGTTTGTTGATGAGTTTCTTCGCCTCATAAAAAGAAGGAGGTAACTTTGCTTGTTGAAACGCATCTCTCAACAAATCTAGTATCATAGTCATTGCCTTGTCACTCAATCCACACAAAACCTTTATATGATATAATTTGATTATAAATTCTAGTTTTGTGTACTTGCTCCTTCATTCAATATCTGATTTCCATCATTCATAAACTCATGAAAATCACTACAACCCTCCCTTGACTCTTCGTTTAATATTTCATTTGGCGCTAATGGTTGTGGTTCATCTATATTAGCGGCTTGTTGCCTATAGTGCCCAAATGCATCATTGACCATTGTTTCTATCGGATTTTCATAATGAGATGCCTCTTGCACAAGATCTTCATTCCTAGAAGACCCTGATACTTGTTTCTCACCATGACGATTCCATATGACATAGTTTTCGGGGAATGGTCTGACCTTTAAGTGATCCTCGGCTATCTCTCTAGTTTGCCAATCTATAAACCCGCATTTAGAACATGGACATTGTATCCTATTTCCAACAGCTGCCTTCTCAAAAGCAAAATCCAGAAATTTACCTAAGCCAATTTCGTATTCATCTGTAGCTCGTGGCTTAGAAATCCAAGATTTATCCATACTGAAGATACCTAAACAAGTTATCAATGATAGTTCATAAAACCAAACTTTATAATATTCCAATACAAAATCATCATCATGATTGAAGTAATGCTTCTATATAAACAACATAATCTAACTAAAGAAAAACAAGTCCTCTATAAATATATTTATGTCAAACCATTTAATAACAAGATGTATGCGTGTATATATCATAAGTGCGAAAAACAAGGCACTTATTTTGGCTATGCCCATTGACATGCCTTTTTATAATACTAAATGTCACAAAAATCTGTATGCTACAGAAGCGTATCAGCTAAATATTATCCGACATTGTGTTTTTTTTTTAATTTCATTCACTTCTAAAATCTGTATGCTAATATTAATATCTTTTAGACTATTGTTTTGAAGCTAATAGAAATAGCATGTAGAGCAGCTAACATAAATAGCATGTTTATACAAAAAGCATGAATTTCTTTCTATAAATATAACCTTGTCACTGTACAAGAGATGTATAATAGTGTGAGACAAATTATGTGTACATGGCTCACAAGAATCCATATCATATCAAAGCAACATCACAGACTCACAATAGAATTCGAAAATCACTTCCTTCATGATAGAGCATATTCACAGAACCAATGAAGCTATAGTAAACTAAAAAATGAAATCATATAACACAATGGAAGGTGCCTTTAGGAAATAGCATTTCAGTCGTTGAAAGCATTGAAGCACATAAGCTTGTTAAACCAAGGGAGTAGAACATTCATAAGGTGCATAATATAAAACAACCATAAAAGATCATACCTTGTTCTTGATGATTATCCAATAATGTGTTCTCTTGTTATGCAATGAGACTTCAGTTTTACTATAGGATTTTGATGCCTGTAAGCAAAATACAGCAAAACATGATAACAATTGGCTAAAATATTTATAGCACGGCTGGAAACTCACAAATTAAGTTTGAACCACCTTCCCTTATGTAAAATTATTTTTAGGCTAAAGGTAGCACAACATATTTTGTTCACAAATATTTTTGAGTCCCACTCATACACATATTTACTTCTAGTCCAATCAAACTATTTCACCATTGCCAGCTAGTGTCTGAAATGAAGCTTATGGTAAGTGTACTTCCATCTTACCAAATCAACTTCAGGCTCACATAATGCAGGAAAAAAGAATGACAATTTTCCTTCTAAATGCTAATATAAAAAATTGAACCAGGTAATTTTCTATGACAGTAATAACAACTTTATCCATCATATCAATTATTTATAGGGAACCCATAATTCTTGAAGCACAAAGCCAACAACTAATCAGAAAGAGTAGGTGCCTGTTTGGATCGCCGTTCTCATCCCCTCAACGTCCGTTTCCAACGGCGAACTGATTTTTCTCTTCGTTTGGACGCCCTCAACTTCCGTCGATGAAACAGAATTTGCCATCAAACGTTGGTTGGGATGGAAGGAATGATCTCCTTGCTTTTCCTTTTCCCGTTTTCCGTTGGGAGATTTGACTCCCGATTTTGCCCTTCATCACCTATTTTATTTTGTCGTCACCTCATTTCTTTTATATTTAAATAAATGTTGTACATTAATTAGATATTGAAAATTTAGAATATCTGAAATTTTCTCTATATTTATTTTTTTGTTATTGATTAAATTTTTTGCTCTATATATTTTTCTTGTTATTTTATTTTTAAATTTGGGGCATATATATTAGCTTGTTGTTTTATACTTTTACTAAGATTGTATTGAGAATTTCCTCACCTGTTAGTGGAATTTATTTTTTTAACAAAGCAATAAAAAAAATATTATTAATACTACATTATAAAACTCATACCCTCTTTGGTAATTACACATTTAAAAGTACGTTTGATTAACATTATCCAAACAATTTTCATTTTGTCAAATGTATGTTTGCGAAAAAAGTATCCAAACAGAAATCACGTTACGGTAAACTCAGTTTTAACCAAACGTCCGTTTACAAAATGACGTTGAATCAAACGTCCGTTCGCAAACTTTAATCCAAACGGGCCCTAGATTGGCATAATAGTTGAGTTTGTATTATCATTATAACGAAACTACATCACAATTGCATCTCATTTCCCACAAGGAATTTTCATAAGGAATCATATTGAAAAAGATGCTGAAATGATACAATGGTAGTCCTATTGACTAATGCAGCTTTCAGTTACTACCCAAAAAAAAAAAGAGAATTCAGTAATAAACAAAAATAGAGAGAATTTGTCCGCGCTGCGGTAGCTTGGCAATTGGGACGTGGTTGTGTGTGTTGTGCGCGGGATCGAATCCCGCATGTGCACTCTCCCCAACCCCAGTGTGTGTGTGTGTGTTGTGTGTGTGTGTGTGTGTGTGTTAGGCTGAGGCCTCCCTATGTACCCAAAAAAAAAATTAGAGAGAATTCAATACCCCTACATGTCATATCACCATATCATGACTAATGCAGCTTCCAATTCTCTATACTTAAGGATCCTATGCAAGGCCCCAGATAGCTAATGAAGAGATCATCAAAAATGTTTTCTTTAATGCCAAGATATTTTGAACGCTTGAAAATCGATCTTAACTCTTAAGGAAAACAAATAACAATCAAAGCAAGAGAAACAAGACTAACTTGAAGTTTAAGTCAGTCTGTAATTTCTATTCTAAACATTGCCCTCCAAGTCGAAACATATTACATATAGCCGAGAATTCAGAATTAGTTCCAAAATTAAAGTAACAAATGCTTGAAACTAACCTTAAAATGTAGTCTCCAACGTTACAGCCACTCATCATCCAAAATGTTCAAAACACTTGCTACCTGTTTCCAATAAGATTCTTGATGTTATGTCATTGATAATAGATATATTTTTATACCAGCCTTAGCATAAAAGGTCCCCTTCTCCCAATGAAAATAATAGAGGATAATAGTACAAAGGTCCTGGTTAGCCAACAGCTTTGATATCATGTCATTCCTATTTAGTATTTAGTAATATGCATCCTGAATAAAGCATTTGATGATTGAAAAAGAAAAGAATGAATTAAAAAAAGATGGTTTCCTACTTTCCTAAATAAATTATGAATGTGTCAACAACGACAATAATTAGCATTAAGAAATGCTTTCAGCGCACAAGTCAAAGTCGCACCACTTAGACTTGTCTGGGATGGCAGATTCTAATTTCCACACAGGTGTTGTAAAACGAGGAAGAACAGTGTGAACATTAATTTTTGAAGGAGGAAGAACAGAGAAGGTCATAAGGAACTACTTACTCCGTCAATGGCCGGCGTTGTGGGAGAGATGTGGAGAGGAGATAGGGTTCTGTGGGACAGTCCACGACAGCTTCGTTTCGGTTCAATGGCCGGCGCTGGTGGGAGAGATTAAATCCAAAATGGCCGGCGCTGTGGGAGAGTGAGGAGAGGAGATAGGGTTTTGTTTCTCACCCTTTTGTTTCTCAACAGAGAGGACGTGATACTCAGAGAAGAAATCCTCAATGGCCACAAGTGCGGAGAGTGAGGAGATAGGGTTTTGTTTCTCACCCTTTTGTTTCTCAAGAGACGACGCGCGCGGGATATGTTGAATTCGTGCGAGGGAACTGAATGATCGAAAAACAAAGGAACAAAAGGGCGAGGGAGATGTTCAATTAGAGGGGTTTTTAACCCCTTCAATGTAATCGAATTTTTTACACATCAAACCACGAATGTGTCTTTTTTTAAATTAATTTGGGGGGTTCGAAAAACCCCTCAATAAAACCGCCCCTATTTCGCCCTTTTTTTGTAGTGTTCGTTTTATGTCTTCCCTTGTATTTTGTTCGTTCGATCTCAATATATTTTCTTTTGCTTCTAAAAAAAGTTTAACATACATTCATAAAACACGATATTGTTTTTTTTTCCAAACACGATATTGTTTTTGGAAAAAAGGGGGGGAAGGAAAAATAATCACAGTTTTGTTTTCTTATTATCCTTTTGCACAAATTTAAACACCATTGCTAATGCTGGTATTTAATGTGTTCAATAGATATGAGGTGAAAGTGAATATATTTATGTACTATCTCTGGATTCAAATACAAGGGAAAAACAAGTTATTTTTTATAGTCCAAAATATAAGCAAATTTCAACTAATTTTACCCTATTTAATATCATCATTCCCAAAATACTCTTCAATTAATTCAGATTTTATTTTTCAATAATCATTTCCTATTCTCATATATCAATTTCCCATAAAAAATTAAATGAATGAAAATTGTAGTTTGAGTAATGCATTTTTTTTTGTTACATAAAAAAATTAAATGAGATTAACTAAATTCTTAGTTAGTACTCCCTCTGTAACAAAATATAAGCAAAAAAATACATGTATTTGGTCTAAATTACCTTTTTTGCTTATATTTCATTACGGGGAGTATACATTTAATTATTTTTGCTTATATTTGAGTCCGAAAGAAGTACAATATACGACAGGCTTATCATCTTCCACCTCTCCATTTTGACTTTAATGGAGGGTTCAATCACATAATAATACCATAAAAATCAATTGTAAACTATTTTTGCTTTTGACTTTCTGTCTTTTGAGATGCTATTTTTTTTTCAATTTTTTTTTTTTTGCTTTCGTTTGAAGTTATGCTTTCCCGGGACCATTTTTAATTTTTGTCTTGGCCACCACGAACAAAATTCTAGTTGTAGTGGGTGAATTCACGCATTAATTATACTATAGCCTGACTGAGTTGAATGTTTTCATACGGTATTCAATACTACTGAACCTGAAGACAATTATGATGCCCCACGTAGAGATGCTCGCCATATGGATAAATTAACATAGGCAAATAACAAGTGTCGGCACTCATTAACATAATCATATTTGGTGTATTCTTTTTTTTTTAAGATAAATAAACAGCTTCATTCACTTGGACGAACAAGGATCGGTACAAGCAAGTCGAACAAATTGTGTTGGGGCATTGCTCGTCCACATTTTGCCACTAACGCAAATAACTAAGCTAGTCAGATATACAGCATTAATACACATGGTGTTAACAGAAACTAATAGGGTAATACTAAGCCAAAATCTTAATCCTAGCAACTAAACCAATTTCTTCCATGCATGGTCAATAGCCAGGGAGAAATGAGGATCCACAATCTTTAATCTCATCCAATTAAGGATGTGGCCTCAAATCGATTATAGGTGGTCTCGAATATGGTTGGTCTAACCAAATGCCCAGGAGCCATTTGTAGGGTGGAAGAGATGCTGAAGTTGGCAACAGACACCATTATCACAGCAAGCAAAATGTAAAAACAACAAGCTAAGCACATCTAAGGCATTTCCTCAACACCATGAGTGCAAACTTAAAACAACCTAAAGAAGACAAGACACTAACTAGAAACAGAATAAGGGAAAATTAAACCCAACATCAATCAGATAATTAATAAAGCTCAAAGCATTTTGCTGTAAAGGGACCAAATCATGTTGCTTCAATGGTGGTTTGAGGGGAGGTCACTCTGGGCTCAAAATAGAGGGCGGTGAAACGACGCTAGGAGCAAGAGACAGGGTGGTGGTTCAGGTGGTGGGCGTTCCCCTGGGAAAGGGACCATGGCGTGAGAGTTGGGTGCTCGGGAAAGGGTGGTGCACCGAAGGAAACTGAGAACGTCTTGCATCGGTTACGAGGCGGGAGGGGAAGATCTGACGATGGATGGAGGAGGGGTAGAGCTTGGTGGCATCGGGAAGGTGGAACTGAGTTCTAGAGATGACCGCATCCTCTGGTGATGGGTGGAAGCCAAGCCATTTTGCTATGCAGTGGTTTATTCTTGTTACTTAAAAGAGAATGACATAAAATTACTAGTATGTTTAGGTCTACACAAACAATTACAAATTAGAGAATGCTAACGAGTATCCTTAGAATATTGGTTAAGAAATCAAAAGAGATAAATTGGTACAGAAAAATAGTGTATTTATTATTTTGAAAAATGTTTAACTTTTATTCTCAAGATAAATTTTCCTTTTATTGTTTCATTAATCAATGTCCTTAAGATACTCATTAGTAAAACCCTTATGTAGTAGTATATTGCATGTTATTCTATATTTTTCTTGTATAACATTGTCATAAAAAAGCCCCGAATATTACCAAAAAACATTGTCGTGAAAAAACATGAGAGAATTTAAGTCTATTAATTATATACTCCCTCCAGAATGAAATATAAGCAAAAAAATAGTCATATTTATTGATTTAAAATATAAATAAATTCTAACTAATTCCATATTATTTAATGATATCATTCTTAAAATACCTTTTAATTTATATTTTTTAATAACACTTTTTCATTCTCATAGAACAAATTCTCATAAAAAACTCAAATGAATGGAAATAACTATTTAAAAAATGTAATTACTTTATTGATTAAATCAAGAAAATTAAATAAAGTTAATTAATATTTTTAATTAGCATGATTTTAGTTAATTTTGATTATATTTCATTCGAGAATGAGTATTAACGATTGATGGGCAGTTTCAATCTAATAATTGTTTGATGGAATTCCTTTACAGGGTTGACAAAATAACGTGGCCAAACGATTTAGATTAATTTGAAATCAGTTTGGATAAAAAATTTCAAAAATATTTATAAAACTATTAAATAAATCTCATAGTAGTTATGATTTTTAAATAATAAATATTTATATAAGCTAAAACTAATTTCTATATTTCAATTTTTAATTTTTTTCATTGAAAAAAAAATTTCAAAAATATTTATAAAAACTATTAAATAAATCTTATAGTAGTTATGAGTTTTTAAATAATAAATATTTATATAAGCTAAAACTAATTTCTATATTTCAATTTTTAAATTTTTTCATTTTTTTTAAAGAACTCTAAATTTGTCCCCTACTGTTGGTTGCTTTGGTAATTTTAGTGACATGAGAACGCTGGGACCAAGGTTCGAACCCGGGTATTGCTGTTTAAATATGTGTGTATTTGTTGTTTACTATTTTTACTAACCGATAAAAAAAAACTCTAAATTTATTTTAGTTAAAAAATTACACGTGCCCGTAAAAATAAAAATTAATCTAAACCACACCTTAGTAAATAGTAAGGGTATTACGTGTGCGCACACGTAGCAAACATACAAAATCTATATAAAATCATATCATGAAAAGAGGGGAACTAAACATCAGAGACTTTTCGCAAAGCTACTTTCATGATGCTCCCACGCATGAACTATACATCCCTTTTTAAATTTGTAACTCTTTTTAAGTTCCAAAAACATATTTAGGGATGTTTATTTTGCGAAAATATTTTCTGTTTTTATTTTTTAAAACTTGTATTCAATTTAACTTGTTAATAAGAGAATGAGATGTTTTAAAAGTGAGTCATTGTGATAGAGAGAAGATGAAAGGTGGGATAAGGAGGATGTATTTCCGAAAATAATAAAAATAGTTTTTTTGTCATTTTCATTGTTTTCAGAAATATAGACAATTATTTACTCAAAGAGTCTCTCATCTTTTTATTAACAAGTTAAAATTAACATTAATTTTAAAAAATAAAAATAGAAAATATTTTTACAAATTAAACGGGCCATATATGCATATTTCGTTTTCATTTTCACTTTTTTTAAAAACAAAATTAAATAACCCCTTCATCACGCCAGGGTTTAACCAAGAGAATAGACCTGGTACGATGATCAGACATGCCCAAGAAGTTGGTTCAGTAATAAAGTAATCCCTCTATTTCAAAACATTTAAAGTTTTAATATTTTATTACTCCGAAACTATTTATAAGGCAAAAAGTCATTTCCAGATTCGTTAAAAAATGTATGTATCTGGTCCAGTCATTTCCAGATTCGTTAAAAAATGTATGTATCTGGTCACCAGATACATACATTTTTTAACGAATCTGGAAATGACTTTTTGCCTTATAAATGGTTTCGGAGGGAGTAGTTTTATTCTAAAATTTTTGATGTTTTATAAATTTAAGACTAAATTAATGTATTTTTTTTCAAATATACCATTGATTCCAATTAATACTATGTGCTTATTACGAGACTATTATAGTTACCAAGCCAATAGCTAACTACTCAACAATGAGAATGATCACATTACATAGTTTCTAGGCATGATTAAATAAGAGTATTTTGGTCTAGTTATATACCATTTAATGATTTCTTAATGGGTGTACCACAACCTTAAGCATCAAATATTTTAGAATTGAGGGAGTAAATAATTAAAATACTAATTAAACTAGAAATTTCTACTATATTTTTTTACATATATAGCTTTCACACAGTTGGGCCCTCAATCAGCATTTTAGAATTTGAACATCAAAATCAAATAACAAAAATCGACGTCAATTTTGCTGGTTAATGCAGTTCATACACGTGGTTAATAAAATATTGAACTTAGTTAATGGATATACTAAAGTATTGCAACTCATTAATTATCAACTGAATTTCATTAACCACAATTTTGAACGTCATTAACCACAATTTTTAAGTGTTCAAATATACATGTAGTAGATTACATTTAAATACTTAAAAATTATGGTTAATAACGTTTAAATTCATAGTTAATAAAATTCAATTGATGATTAATGAGTTGCAACACTTTAGTATATCTATCGCGCTATTTTAACATCTTATTATCGAAGTGTGTAAACTATATTAACCACAAAAATTGTTATCAATATTGGTGTCCCAATTCGATGTTTCTCATTCAAAAATCAATTGAATAATATGTATGGAGTGGGAGTTCAACGAGGGCGTTGAAGGGGGCCTTTTATGATGATGATGATGATGGAGACGGGTTAAAATGGGTGATGAAAGTGATGATGAGGAGGCAGATTAGCAGTTTCCAGGAAAGTGTCCTCTTTTCACGGAAAGTCTTTCTCATGATATTTATTGGTCCACAGCATAATGAGTGATGTGTAGAAATAATTCAAATACTTACTACTACTATTATATCATCCCAAATGAAATCCATCTGTGCATGATATGAATTATTATTATTTTTGCTACATGTACTAACAGTGTTAGATGTTAGGTTTGGTACGCCTGGCTTAGTATTGAATGCTCTAGTGTCTATTCCAAATTCCAATCATGATAGCGTGGGAGAAACGTATACGGCGTATGGGGAATTAGGAGGGGGTGCAAGAGATCTGCGCCGTTGATTGTGGACACCGGGAATGAGGGAACCTGAGATGACGTGTGAGGCGGAATTTGTGGGCTTTCTGGGTCCAGATATTTGGCAAATTAACCAAAAGGAGGGGCAGAAGACCGTAAGTAAAATAAAACCCCATGTTTAGATTTTGAGAGAGACCCATTCCCATTGGGCCATCACGTGGGGGTGTGACCCACCAGTCTCCTTACAGGCGAAGCATCTCCTCTCTCTCCCAATTACCTTTGAACCATCCATCCGTTCCTCCCTTTCTAGACAACACCTCTGCCCTTTCTCTCCCACCCCATCCGTCTCTCCCTCTCTCTCCCTCTCTCTCATTCAATCCTTCTTTGAGTAACTGATTTGCAGACAGAAACACGTGAGCTAACTTCCTTATCCACACCTTGGACCTTTCCCTAACTTAATCACAACCTCCCATCCAACTCATATATATTATAATAATCATCAACATCCATTCATTATTTTACATATATTATAAATATACATACTACGTGTATAACGTTTATATATCATATATTCTTTTTGTTATTATTTTTGCGTTCTTCATCTTCACTCTTTTAACGTTTTTTATTTTGTTAATTTGCCCCATATTTTTTTTTGGCCGCGATGGACTATGATACTAGTCATACTTTAGACAATTTGCTTGACTGAATTCTAAATAAATTATGATGGTAATAGATTTTCTTTTCCTTTGTAGGTAGAAGACTCTTAATTTTCTCTGCTTTCATTACATACCATATATAGTTAATAAACCCGGCACGTCGAAAGAATTTTAAAAAATGTATCAATTATTTTAACAGACCTATATATTGATTTCTCAATATTACATGCAGTACACGCGTCTAGATCACCTACCTACCGGTTCATCTATGCAAGCATTTACTTTGCCATTTCAATTTTTTTTTTTTGGGTGAAGGTTGCCATTTCAATTTGTTAAATAGATAATATGTGAAGTAATTTTTTTTAATAAATTTATTTAACTCCGTATGAAAAATTGTTCTAGTCGGTCTATTAAGAACTACTGAACGAAGTTTAGCTAAAGACCTCTTATGTATATTGTACCCAAAAAAGACCTCTTACGTAATTAGGAAAAAAAAAAAGAAAAAGAATCGCACGGTAACTCTTGTTATGGATAGAAAGAAATCATATTATTACCCCTAATCCCCCATGTTATCTTTTTCTTTTTCAGCAAAAGGGGAGATAAAAAGCTGTTCACAGCATTAATACATGTCTATCCCTTTTCAGGAAAAATAAATAAATAAATAAATACATGTCTATCCTTACCATGAAATTTAAAAAAATCAACAAAAAGAAAAATACGAATTCCTTTTTATTCTATAATGATTTATAAACATGCATACAATAGAAAGGGGGGGGGGGAAGCAAAAAAGTAATTTTAATCAGCAGTTACTATTTTCTACGGTATTAGCTAATTAATTACAACGTTTCCCTAGCTAGACGTATCCCTCAACCAAAAAAATACAATGGCTGTGGGGAATACTCTCTGTTTTTGTTTTTCTTCTTTCTGACCTCTTTGACCTGAAAAGTTAAAACTTAACCATAATCAACAAGCAGCAGAAGGATTGGTGAAGGGATTATAGAAGTGAGACTTGGGAGCCATAGTGAAGGGACTCTTATTGGAACCACTATCAGTCACGCCACCAAGCCTCTCACAAGAGGGGCACATGGAAAGGGTAGCTGCAGGCATAGGCATGTATAAGGGCTGTGCTAGTTTCAGTGCCTTCAGCTCTTGCAGCTCCTTCTTTAGCCTCCTGTTTTCATCGGTCAACGTTTCACAGCATTTCTTCAAAAACTCGCAGTCCACCTCCGTTTGTTTCAGCTTTGTTCTGCAACACCCAAACCAAAATCTTAACTTAATCACCAACGTACGTTATCCCAATCTGTCAAACCCGAACTCAACAACTACAAATCCAATAAGCAAATTAAGCCTTTTTAATTAGACAATTAACCTGAAAACACGACCAGCAAAAAATGACTAATTAATTTCTGTCGTGCTTTGTACGTAGTTGTTGATTAATTAATTAATTAACTTTTTTTAAACTAAAACTTTGTCATGCCATACCTAGCTACGAATATCCTTAATTAATTTGTGTTTGAAGATTAAAAACATATTCTTTTTGATATCTATGTAAACACGTAATAAAACATTTAATTTCAAGTATTTTTTTTTTCGTGAAATGATTATGTACCTGGCTCTACGATTCTGGAACCACACTTCAACTTGTCGAGGCCGTAGATTCAACTGCCTCGCTAAAGCTTGCTTTTGTTTCTGAAAATCCAATAATCCAAGACAATAGTATTAATAGCCATTAAAATTTCTTGTATTTTACACTAATAAATTGGATAAAGAGAAAGACTGATTATAATTACGGGATTGAGAGTGCTGTGATGTTTGAAACTTTCTTCTAGCAGTGCAGATTGTTCTTTGGTAAGCCTGAGTTTCTTTCTAGCATTCGTACCGTCTTCGTCTTCATCACTCACTCTTGAAGAAACTCTTTCTTCTGCTTCTGCCTCTACCTCTTCACAGCTAACGTCTCTCTCCCTCTTCACCTGCACTCTTCCACTGGAGAAAGACGAAACAACGCTGTGACTGTGAGGTGAAGTTTGTCTAGATAACTCAAAAGTGTCCTCACAATAAGCCTTATTTTTTGGAGCTTGCTTAGCCACCTGATGCTGCAGGTAGCTCTCACCGGAGAGACCCAACGTTAAGGAAGGTTCGTTGGAGGAATAAGGCTTCATTGGATTTGGCTTAAGACAAAGATTAAGATCATCAGCTTTGTTTGATGGAGGATCAGTGGAAGTTAAAGATAAGCCTAGAACAAGGTGAAGGGCTGGGTTATTGGCATCCTGATCAAGACCCATAATTATTTGAGAGAATTGAAGGCGGTGGGGAAAGACTTGAGTTAGAAAATTAGATGGTGTATGTATATGGTTTTAAAGGCTCATGGGATGGGATTAGAAGAAGGGAGGGAGGGGTGGAGAGAATGAATACAAGACTGTTGTGTGGGGGCGTTGGGTGGGTGGGTGGGTGTGGCTATGATTATTATTAATCAAAGGGAGGAATGAGTAGGGAAACGAATCTTGATATCGGAAATAATGAAAAGTCCCTTGTATATCACTTACATAGGTTGACCATTTGAACCTATGGTACTGTTACTTCCATTATAATTTTCATTTCATTATAATAACAGACAAATTAATTGGAAAATGAAAAATCCCTTCGCTCTCTCTCTCTCTCTACAAGATCACATGGGATGGCAGTGCAAGACATACTAAGCAGGTTGCCTTGCCACCCACAGGCGTACCAGATATAACTATATGTTATTATTACCACACTTTCTTGATATGCTTCCTTGCGTATGTAGTAGCTTCACTTCACATTAGTAGTACCAATTATTGGCCTCCTTTACTCCTGCTTTACTCGTGTCCTTCCTGCCTTTATTTTCTTTTATTCTCTCTCTCTCTCTTTTGTTTTTTCAGTTTTTCCATTTTCATTTTTTTTTTCTAAACCACCCCAATTAATGTTTTTGGCTCTCTAGTGGCATCCCGACTCAAGAGATCCCCACAAGCTTCAGCACTTTGAATCGACTATGAGACTAATTTTTGATTCGACCGATGAAACGAGAATTAACTCTTGATTAGTCAGCCTCCCAAATCGATCACTCCTATAATTCGAACCATGTTCTCCTTACTAGGGGTCTATGCCGCCTATATACCACATCAACCAACCTATTGTTGGTAGTTTATTCATTTTCTCATTATTGTTCTTTCGTCTCAATATATTTTCAACATTATAACCCTTTCCAAGGTTTTTAAAAAAAATCTGCAACCGCGATTTATCGTGAGTCGTGACCACATCAACCGTATGATCGCGATTTAAAACCTTGCCCCTTTCTATCTATATGTCACAACACATATATTTCGGTGATAAATTATCCATCTATATGCATTAACTCATCCAAAGATTGCTTCGCAAGTTATTTCCGAAAATAAATATAACAATCTGAAAATTGAAAGCATGATTGGAAACAGGTGTATACATTTATATATACATGTGAGTGACAAAGTTCTGTAACAAACCCACATGAACTGTCTCCCACTCCGTGTCTGATTGAACCAGTTAGAGATGGGTGCCATGTCACCACTTTGCTAGCTAACCAATATCTTGCATACTTTTTAATGAATGAGGAATTTGAGGGATGATAATTGGACGGTTTTTCCTCTAGCTTATTATGAAGGTGGGAAGATTAGAAAGGGATGTACACTTTGTTTGTTTGTTTCTAATAGAATTTTTTTTTTTAAAGAAAAGTAGGTACAAAACACAATTGGAGTTTCAAAGAGTTATAATGGTGCCAGAATATGATTCATCAACAAGAATCCGGATCTTTGCTTAACTAGAAAGTTGACGTGGAGTGTTTGGGACCTACTCCTCTGTATTAGTACTATAAGCACTTCAAATAATTCAATGTCGGCGATACTGAACAGAAGTTAGGTCACCCATAATTAATGATAAACCTAAATAATTAATCAGCAGGAAATAACAGCGTTATCACCAACTCTAATGTCTTGATGCGCTGTTTGCCCCGTCTGATCAAACAAACTGCTTCATCCAGTTTTTTTTCTTCTTGACACGCATGATAGGAATAGGGATCAAGAATGCGAGGATTCAAAGTAAAGAGAAAACAAGATTGTGTAAAAGGAGAACTATCATCTAAACAATTGGTTTGTCTGTATCTCAATCGTCTAATGGCACAACGATTAAGTAACCTACGGATGAGGGCATAGACCTATTATTGGGCATCAATTGAATAATTCAACCCATCACGAACTACATGGAACAAAAGTTCAACATTAATTCATGAATGATACTGATAATTCAGCTAGGATCTCTCTTTAATTGATATAAAATGAAGAGCACTGCTATATATTTCAAACGATTTGTGTGCGAAACGCAAGAATTTACACACGTCAGTTTTTTAAAGAAAAAATGGATTGTTCACTGCTCGGCATTTTGACGGAATTCACCGGTGAAGAGTCAATAAAAGGATTTTGTATTTCTTCGTGGGATAACCGTTCGTACTCTTAAGCATTTTCCTAAAATGAAAATGAATTGGAACTAATATGTGGACCACAGATTGTTGATCTTAATTAATGGAATGATAATATACTCATTCTCGCAGAATATAATGGAGGGATTCTAAAGAAATTTATCATGTTTAAGCTGCTCAAGGACTTAAATTGGAATCGAATTTTCGATAAAAAATTGATCCTTTTTATCAAATCAACGGGTACCCGAGAAATAATCAATTAATTGAGGAGCATGTTCGATGGGAATAAGCCCACGCATCTTCGGTTTAACTTCAACGGGATGCATCATCATGGGTACACCAAAAAGTGGGCGAGTACAAATGATTATTTTGAAAATAAGAATGCAAGTTGATTTTCTTTTGGAATCTGAATCTAATTCCAATCTCCTCTTCGATCATAACAAGGTCAAAAAGAAGACAAAACACATTTCTTTATATTATTATTATTATTATTATTATTATTATTTTTACGCAAGAAACACGACCTTATTTTCAAACAACAAATAATAGTAATTTATGCGTGTGTCCA
Source organism: Calophaca sinica (assembly GCA_037113605.1). Classification (NCBI taxonomy): domain Eukaryota; kingdom Viridiplantae; phylum Streptophyta; class Magnoliopsida; order Fabales; family Fabaceae; genus Calophaca; species Calophaca sinica. Next base: position 11,335,528 of record CM073736.1, read on the forward strand.
TTTTTTGGTGTAGGGCACAAGAAATTGTATCTTGGAGATTATAGGCAGTATTGGTTATTTTTTAGGATGAACTTATTTATTACGTCATGGATGAGTATTTATGACGTCAGGTATATGTTATTATTATTATTATTATTTTGGTAAGAAAAGGGGCCATGGGCCCGGTATATGTTTTTATTTATTTGACATAAAACAACAAAATTGAAAAGTTTTAGCGAAGGATCTACAGTCTATTTAGTTAATTGCTGGTTTGCTTAAAAAAGGAGCTCAATCGATTAGATATTAAAAAGGCCATAAATCACAATTTTGTTAATCATTGAACGAGTAAGATAATCAGCGCGCTGTGACGTACTAAATAATTTAGAACAGGAAGGATTATGCATAGCTTTTGTCAGCAAGTGGCTGAATACCAAAAAGAAAAGTTGATGGGTAACCGTTGCTTTTGTTTTGATTTGGGACCCAACCCAGGTAGATAGAATTTGACTTTGAAACAGTGAAGAAATTAAAATTCTAAGGAAAAATTAAACAAATGGTTTTATACATGAACGTGGACATGGGTTTGGATATATTATATAGTACTATATAGTATATATAAGGTATTATTCTCCCAATTGAGTTACACTTTAATGGTATGATTGGGCATAATCACAATATTCATATGACAGACTAATGACCGATCCGTGGTGTTGGCATTAATCAAATCTCTAATTTAAGCAATCTGATTCCACATCACATCCACACAACAAAGTGACATAAAACCAAACAAACCAGTGGTGGTTCTCATGTCATCTCCACCCTTATCACTCTAATTAATATACATACGAAAATATATAGAACAAAACTTAGGTAAGGTTTTTTAAGTGTAATTGGTATTGTTCTTCTCACAAAATAGAATAAAAAGTATTTTGATAGTAGTAGTTATGAGATGTTAGAGATAATATAAGAGGATAGAGAAAGAAAAATTTATCTATTTTGTGAGAGAAACAACACCAACCACACCTAAGTTTTGTCTAAATATATAACTAAAACTTTAACGATAAAACAGGTGGCGAGCAAAGATGGGGGGCACGAGGAGGAGATGAGGGCGGTGTGTGTGTGGGGGGGCACAGACACATGGGTCCACCAATGATTTGGTATGATGGGCATTTGATTCCGTGGGAGGTAGATGATTATGGAGCGTAGAATTTGGGAGTGATATAGAGGGATGATGAGAATTTGAGATAAGGTTTTGGTGATGTTTGTTTGTTCCTGCCTTTAAGGTCAGCCGACCATGTTGCTTTCCTGGTGTTCGAATCGACTATTTGGTTTCTTTTTCTGCCCCTCTAATTTACATATAAGAGAGTAGTTTTATTTTCTTTCCCCTATTGAATATTACTACTAGTATGTCTCAGCTGAGCGTGCGTACCAAATGCCCTATTCAAGGAAACAGTGGTTAACTCAAGTGTCTGAACACGATTTTACCTAAAGTTATTCTACTTTTACTATCCAAAAGTTAGAGAATTCATTTCTCTTACAATAGCTATCAAAACGGAATAGTCCGGCCCACCACAGGTTAAAGGAAAATGTGGGTCAGTCCTACCTGGCCCACTTTGTGGTGAGTTAAGAAAACTGTAGTCCGACCCTATCCACCCGGTTTGGTGGGTTGACTCACCTATTTTTCAAAAAAACAAAAAAAAACCCTAAAGAATAGACGGAAAAAAAAAGATCAATCCCACTAATCCTAAGTAACAGAACAAAAATACCAATCCCACAAGCTATACACAAAAATACCATCTTGTGTTCATATTTGTCTTCTCTTTGTCTTAACAAAATTATTTGCTTATGAAAAAACTTATCGGGATTCATGTGAGAAACTGGTTTAAGGTTTACTCGCCTTCTAAATTCAAATTATTCACCTTCGAAATTCAAAATACTCAGCTTTGAGGATTTGACTCACTTTTCCAACCACTAAACCAAAGCACCTATAAGCTAAAACCTTCATATTACAATATTTATATTCACTTAATAAATCTTCATAAAGAAAAAAACTATTTAAAACTATTGTTTTCTTTCTTTTTTATTTTATGAAAAACTATCACTACAAAAATGTCTGTCATTTCCTAGGGCCAAAAGCCCTAGGTAATGATCAAAAACCGTAGGAAATGCCAACATTTTTTAGGGTCGCGTGGCTGTAGGTTATTCACTGGTAGGAAACGGTTTATGAGGGCTAAATCTAAAAAACCCTAGGAAATTTTCGAGGGCTCAAAGTCATAGGAAATGTCAAGGTTTTAATAAATAAATAAAAATTAAAGCCATTTTAGTAACTTACTCTTTCCAATAAAAGATACATCTTTGATTTATCGCAGAAACAAACCAAGACCTAAATTAAAAACCCAAAACAAATCCAACTTTCAACTAAAATTAACAAACTATAAAAAAAAACTAAAATAAACAAACTCAGGTCACACTTAATTACAACAAAACTCCCCAAAAAAATACAACTTTAAACAAAACCACAAATAAACAAACCCAAAAACTTCAAAGCATCAATATACTAAAAAACAGATAAAAGATACGGCATTGATTTATCCTCCCAGAAACAAACCAAGATCTAAAATAAAAACCCAAAACAAATCCAACTTTCAACTTAAATAAACAAACTCAAATCACACTTAATTTGTTCCTTGTCCTCGTAACCACGCTGGCAACCACCCAAAGCAAGAGCAGGAGAAAATGTGAGCATTCCATATTTGTTCCTCGTGAGGGTAGAACAAAAGCATAAAAAGAAAGAGAATCAGAGAGAAACTGAGAGCGAGTAATTAAGAGACGCAGAGATACACAGAGAGCTCACCTCCGACAACGGCGACGACGTTCTCACCACCACCGAACAAATCTGGTGGCAGAAGAAGCTCACTTCCATTTGCAAAGCTCTGGCACACTCTGGCTTATAGATTTGGTGAATCATAATCCTTTTCCAGTTATCTGCTCGTGGGAGATACAGATCTGGAGAACTAAGGTGCTTCCAGTTATCTGCGCGTGGGAAATCGCCCCGGCGCGGTGGTCTTCGACCTCCTCGTTGTGTCTCTCGACCTCACTCAAAGGAGGTGAGGGAATGAGGGAGGTTGACGGTGGTGGACGGTGGATAATGGAGGACCACATGGCGGAGGGTGGCTCTTAATGGTGGAGGGTGGTGGTGGAGAAAGAGAGAGAAACGGAAGACACAACGACTGAGCGAGAGAAGAGGGAAGCAGAGTGAGAGAGCAAAAGAAGCAGGGAAGCAGAGTGAGAGATGTGAATTGAAATCCCTAGACCACTACAAGAAAATTTGGATTTACCGACGGGCATATACCGACGGTCAGAGACCGTCGGTTAAACGTTGGATTTTCCGACGGCCAAGCCGTCGGTAAAACAACAAGTCCGTCGGTAAATTTACCGACAGTCAATGCCCGTCGGTAATTTCAAAGATATTTCATTTACGCGCCTATTTTTCAAATACCGACGGCCTTATACCGCTTGGGTAGTTAAAAACCCGCTTAATGCCGGTCAGCTTTATCGACGGCCAGACCGGCTTGCAGAAAGCCGCTTGCACGCGCGATAATAATCGAAGCCAGGCCTTCCCTTTCTCCTCCATCTTCATCCCTCTTCTCTTTCACTTCCTCTCTTCCTCCGCCCCACCACTACGCCGCCACCACCACCACGCCCACACCACCACCAAGCCACCACCACCACCACCACTCTATTCTCTATTCTCTCTGCTCGTCTACTATTCTCTCCTCCATCTTCATCCCTCTTCTCTTTCACTTCCCTCTCTTCCTCCGCCCCCACCACTACGCCGCCACCACCACCACGCCCACACCACCACCAGGCCGCCACCACCACCACCACTCTATTCTCTCTATTCTCTCGTTTCGCCATCGTTTTCACTCTTTCTCTCCACCACCACCACCACCGCGCCCACACCACCACGCCTTAGTCGCCACCACCACCGCGCTTCCTCTCGCCACCACCACCACCACCGTGGTTCCGCTCTCTCTCTGCCTCTCATCTCTCTCTATCCGCCGCCACCTCCACGTAACACCATCTCGCCGCCACCTCCACAAAGACCACGCCGTCCGCCACCACCTCCACAAGATTTTCCGCCACCTCCACAAAGACCGTGGTCTGCCGCCACCTCTGCCACCACCGCCTATTCTCTGTCTCTACTCTGCCCTTCTTTGTTAGTGTTTTTTTCTTCCGAATCTCAAATTGATTTGGTGTTCCTTTTCGATGTTTCAGGAACGATTGAAAGTTCTTGAAGTGATTTGAAGGTTTTTGACGTGATTTTGAAGGTTTTTGGTGCATCACGGTATTCTTTTGTGGCTTGACCTCCAATTTTGTGTTCTGTGATTTTGGGAACTAAGGTTTGTTTGTATTCCCTGTTGTTGGTATTTGATTTTTGTTTTAGTAGCTTTGCAAGAGTAGCAATCGCGTGAGATTATTAGTTGTTTGATGGTTGTTCTGCGTTATTGATTTTGTGGATTGTTAGTTGTTTGACTGGTTGCTCGCTCTTATTGATTTTGTGGATTGTTAGTTGTTTTAAAAGTTTAGGATACTTATATTATGTCCAAGGTTAAAAGTTTGTCTTAAGCATGCTAATTAGAAGGGGAAAAAAACAATTTAGTTGGCGCATCCTCGCTTTCGGTTAGCATCATGATTTGAAAAAATATTGGAATAAAGTCTTAAATATCAGTAAACCTATGCCTTTGTTCGCTTTGTTGTAATTCGATTATTTTCGCTTATATGCTCATGACTGACCAATGTTGACAACAAACAAACAATGTCTTTAGATGGAAACCGTGGTCGAGGTAGGGCTTCCAGAGGCCGATGATGTCCGCAAGTGGAGTATCGGAATAGCTTTGTGACGATTGAGGATCGCGATGCTCGCCATCGTGATCCTCCTATGCCTTCTAGGAGGCCGATGATGTCTGCGAGGAGTATCGAAATAGCTTTGTCATCGTGACTAAGGATCGTCTTGAGGATCGTGATTTGATGAACCAAAGATGGTGATCCCAGGAGGCCTGTAGCTACCGGTGATGCTCATCGAGGGACATACATCGCTCAGGTCTCCAATGATGGCGATGAGATCTTGGAGTATACTCCATCCACACCGGAGTATTCTCCAATCGGAGAGGATTACACTCAGACCTCACCGGAGTATTCTCCAATCGGAGAGGATTACACTCCGCCCACACCAAAATATTCTCCCACCGTAGCATATTACACTCCATCGACTCCTTCTGAGGATTCTACCGCCCGATTTTGTCCTGGGACCTCAAGGAGCCGCCACTAGCTAGCCTCTATTTTATATTATGCATGTTATGTACATTAGTATTTGGCCTTTAACATTTTAATTGGATAAATGTATTAGGATAATATATGACGTATGTCTTTACATTTGTGCTTTTCTATTTAATTTTTGTCTTAAGCCTAAGTTCCAATTATTCCAACGTTTCAACGATTGTTCGCGAAACCAGGCCGCCACCACCACCATCACCACTCTATTATGCTCTATTATATGTTTTACATGAGGAGGTTAAATAGCTTTTGAGAATTCATGATTTGATAAAAATAGTGAAAGCCAAAAAGCTTACTTGGGGTTTATTTGGAATTATTTTATAACATGATTGTTGTTTGGTTGGCATCCTGCTCATTTTTGTTGATTGCTATTTGGTAGCTTGTTAGTTAACATTTTCTATGTTTTTTCTATATTTTTAGTTCGAGGCCACGACATTGCTCCGAGACTGCCACTCACATCGAAGGACGTGGACACTCTCTTGTTCTGAGAATTAGGTATGCACTCTAACGAAATGTCAGTTGACTCATTGGGTGGAAAAGGGTTGGCTGTTGACCCCCACACCGACATATTTATTTGATTTGCTTCATAGTTCTCTCCAGAGAGAGAATTTTGAGGTGATGTGTGTTTTGGCTAACAAAGGATGTTTTATGTTGAAGTGATGTATAGTTGTCGTAGTTTTCGAACAAGATATCAATCCACATTGAAATTGATTTTCGATTCAAAATTGAATTCAATTGAAGAGTAACTCTATTTTTTTAAAAAAACATTTTTTTTTAAAAACAGTAGTAGTTCTAGTGGTCGACTCGCTTTTTTTAAATTGAAGTAATTTTATTATTAACAAAAGGTACCGGAATAAGAAAGGGTAACGCAGATAAAATACGAGCTTGTTTTATAGCAATCGTAATTAATCGTTGTTGTTTTAAGGTCAATCTATTCACGCGTCTAGATAATATTTTTGACGAATTCGAGGGGTCCCGTTGAGTTCTTCATAATCATAATATTTTGGATTCGTATAAATGACTCAATAGATCACCTTTTCCTATGTTTCAAAAAATCCCATTTCATTTTTTTTAATGATGTTTTTGAAAAATGAACTTCATTAATTGATTCAAAACCCCTCTTTCTGGATAATATATGTCGATACTTTTTCTTTTAAGTTGAAAGAAAAGTAAAAGAGAGAAGGAATCACTCGATTTACTTCTCTCCACAGAGGGAATTTTGTTTGATGTATATTTTATGTTAGAGTAAGGTAGCATGTAGATTATTCATTTAGCAAGCAACACATAAACTCAATTTCAGTAAGTGAATCTCTGATCCTATGTTCATGCTACGCCTCGCTATACTTGTAGAAACCAATTTATATTGAGATAGTAACCATATTAATCTCCAAAATATTTACATATTATAACTATATACTATAATCAGAATACAAACAACGCTTATTAAACTAAAAATTTAACATATGAAAGACATATTATTACACAAAGACATGAATTTGGTCGAGGAAATTGATTCCCAAATTAATCGTATCGTACACTAATTATAAACTATTAAAATCCTATATTTGATGAATTTAATTATGTGATGATCTTATTTTTTTTTAAAAATAATAAAGTAACCAATTTTATGTTGTTTAGAGATACCATCAACTGCCTTGGTTAATGTAGTAGATTCTGGTGCTAGGCTAGTTTTTTAACTGCAGAAACAGAAAATGATTGTTTTTTGGCCAATTAAAGGATTAGGATGTATGGTAGATGTGACCATATAGGAGCTCTAATTGCATGGCATATACCAAGCCAAACCACTATGAAAACAAAAATTGTTAAAAGAATTTATGCTTCCCTTGCCGTTGGTATGCTTGTTTAATTCTATCCTTTAAGAGGATGTCAACTTTCAACATGTTACTTTTTAATTATTGATGAAATGGATGTTTGATTGTTGTTATTAGTATCGGAGAAAAGCCTTAGCTTCCCGTTTGAGGTTCAATATATTATTGAGTGTGTGTACTCTTTTAGATACCACGTGTTCATTGTATATTGAACCTTGAATTGTCCAAGTCGGACAGTTTGGGAAAAAACTTTTTCTTTACTTGTATAATAGTTGTTGCTTGATTCTCGTATCTTGATATTTGATGAAATTTCGGTTAGATTCATTTCCTTTTGTTCTCTGGGTGCATACTTGATTGCCTTGTTCCTAACTGCGATCATTTTGTGTACTCAGAGACCAATGGGAATTACGGAATGACTATTATACGAGTTCTGAAAAAGTTTTTCCTCGAATGGGATAGGGTCATACCATTTAAAGAAAGAGAGCGGTTGTAAGAATGTCGTGCTGCTGAAATTGTCATTTTTTTGACATGCAGAAGATGGAATTTTTTCCTTCGAATCGTAGTTGGATGTACGATAGGTTGTATCCGGGAAGAGGGGGTTTGAAACAATCTTTTTGCGATGGGATTGATCACTTCGTTCAAGTCGCAATGGCACACGAAGATTTCAAAATTAATGGAGGGATTAGGTGTCCGTGCCTTAAATGCGATTGCAGAAAGATCAAGAGCCCAGGAGAGGTCATGCTGCACCTGCAGAGAGTTGGATTTATGTCTAATTACTGGATTTGGACTAAACATGGTGAAGAGTTACCTCGGGTTGAATTAGGAGTTGGCGATAATTGCACAGGTGCTTCAAGTAATTGCGTAAATACGGGATATGGTGAGCAGATTGAATTGATGCAAAATATGGTTTGTGATGCCTTGGGGGTCAACGTATCATTCGAGGAGCCACAGTATGATGACACAGATGAACTTCCAAATGAGACTGCACAAAGATTTTATAATCTCTTGTTAGAAACAAATAAGTCGTTGTTTGAAGGGTCTGCCGACTCTAAGTTATCAATGTGTGTGAGACTTTTAGCTCTCAAGTCCAACTGTGGTGCTACGGATGTGTGCTTGGATCTCGTAACGAAGATGATGTTGGACTCGGCACCTATCGCAGATGGTTTGCCAAAAAGTTATTACGGCTAAAAGCTTAGTGTCCAAATCAGTTGGAATCTAAAAGGATTGATTGTTGTGTGAGAGGTGTATGTTATATTACGACAATGAATTTGGTAAAACGATAACGCTACCGTTGAATGCAAATTCGTGGTGAGCCAAGGTATATGTCACATAATCGATAATGGGAAGGGTAGACAAAAACCAGTTCCACTAAGGCAATGTTTTATTTGCCAATTATTCCAAGGTCACAGAGAATGTTTGCGCCAACACGCATCGCAGACAAAATGACTTGGCACTATGAGAATAAAAGCACTTCGTATGTTGCGACATCCTTGTGATGGTGAAGCTTGGAAGCACTTTGATCGTGGTGAATCCCGAATTTGCGCAGATCCACGTAATGTACGACTTGGCTTATGCTCGATGGTTTTACCCCATATGTTCAATCAACGGCGAAACCTTATTCTTGCCGCCGCTTATTGTTACCCCATACAATCTTCCTCCCGATATGTGCATGTCTAAGCCCTATATGTTCTTGACTTGTATTATACCGGTCCAGATAATCCAACAGATGGTATTGACATCTACTTACAAATTTCTCATCGACGATCTCAAAAGGTTGTGGAATGGCGTTGTGACTTATGATGTTGCACGAAGAAGAACTTTACAATGAGGGCAGCTCTTATGTGGACCATTAATGACTTCCCGCATATGGCATGTTGTCCGGTTGGGGTACTCATGGTAAGATGGCATGTCCATTGCATGGAGCATACAAAGGCCTTTACCTTGAAATTGGGGGAAGAGTTCTTGGTTTGACTCACATCGCAGGTTTTTACCAACAGATCATCCATTTAGACGGAATAAGAACGCCTTCAAGAAGGGGAAGTTGAATTAGATGGCCCGCCTCGAGGTTGACATCCCAATGCATTTTTACCGTAGTTATGGATCCGCCAAAAATCACAGATTTTGGTGAATTGGATCGATTTGAAGGATATGGACAATGACACAATTGGACTAAAAGAAGTATTTTTGGGATTTGCCGTATTGGAAAGATAATTTGTTGAGACACAACCTTGATGTTATGCACATTGAGAAGAACTTTTTGACAATATTTTTCTCGCAGTTGATGAACATTAGAGGAAGAACGAAAGACAATGATAAGGCCAGATCGACTTACCACTTTATCAGAAGTTTAAAGGACTTGCATTTGACAACTCAATCGAATGGGAAACCTCAAACCCAAAGCCTGTTACTCTTTAACTGCTGAGGAAGCTATGTCGATCAGCCGGTGGATAAAAGAACTTCAATGCCGATGGTTATTCTTCTAATTTGGCAAGATGTCTTTGATGTGAACAAAAGAACAATGATTGGGATGAAAAGCCATGATTGTCATGTATTCATGGAGTGTTTACTTCCTATTGTATTTAGTTCCTGTAGTCAAATATTTTAAATCCACTTACGTAACTCACCAATTTTTTAAAGATTTGTGTTCTGCAACATTGAGAGATGATGATCTTATCAAGATGGAGCGTAACATACCAGTCATTCTTTGTAAGTTGGAGAGAATATTTCCTGGTTTCTTTGACTCTATGGAACATCTCCCAAAGGCATCTTGCACATGAAGCTAGGCTTGATGGACCTGCTCAATACGTATGGATGTATCCATTCGAAAGGTAATATAATCAAATATTCTTTAACATAATTATTCATCGCCTCGTTAAATGTTGATCACCAACCTTGTTATTCTCAGAGATTTATGGGTGACTCAAAACGGTCGGTGAAAAATAAGGCCAGGGTCAAGGATCTATTTATGCAACTTACTTACACCGTGAGACAATTCATTTCTGCTCCCATTATTTTACGAACTTCATGCTGACAGCAACAAATAATAGGAATGAAATAGAAATTGAAAGTGAAAGAGACCCGCTGGCCTTATCGTTGTTTTGCCTTCCCGGTTGTCATCTTTGGAAAGGAGTCAAGTCCTCGTTAACGGAGAAGATTGGAAGTCAAAGACACGCTCACGTGTTGATCAACTGCGTCAAGTATCACCATATCTTACGATGTATACTTTTGACCACTTTCAATTTATTTAGTCCACACCTATTCATGATCATTTGTTTGATAATGACTTGTTCAGGGCATTCTTGTTAACTAAGCCCACAAGCGAACAAGACTCTTCTGCCTATATTCATGAATATTTCCCAACGTGGTTTAGGAGCCAGGTATGTATTTTTAGTCCTATTTCAACTATTTGTTGTTTGAAAATATAAAAGATTGTTTGCAAAAAGGAACCCTAAATCACTTGTGCATGTGTATACGCAGGTGTATAGCGAGTCAGAATCGCCCATAATCGAACACTTGAGAAATTTATCTCATGGTCCTAAATCACGTGTAAAAGAATGGCACACGTATTTCGTAAACGGTTACAAATTTCAAACTCACCAAAAACAGAGGGGAAAAAACAGCTAATGTAATGAGTTTATGTAAAAGGTGCCACAGAGGGAGGTGAAGACGACTTCTACGCTGATTCAACATATATATGAGTCAAGGCGTACAATACTTTAGACTATACTAAAAGAATAGTGCTATTTTATTGTAATTGGTTTGATCCGTCAAGTAGAGGCACAAGAATGGATCGCAAATATAATATCATGACATATGCATGAGCGTAAGATACCAAATGTTTGATCCGCTTATCATAGCACAACATGTAAGACAGTGTATTATGTCCCTTATCCGTCAACTCGGCGGACAAACAAGGTTGGTGTGTTGCAATAAAGACAAAACCAAGGGGTCGTGATTGAAGCGTATGATCCACGTGAAGAAGTGGCTTATCAAGTGGATGAGATGTCTCATGTCAACGTAGTAAACGGTTGAACCCATTTCTCGACCACGTGATTTATCCAATCACATATGAAGATGTAAATGGAGATGAGGAATTAAATGAAGAAGTGGCGTAACCATCAAGATCTCAAGACGATGCCGGCAGAGCGGGCGTAATGGGCGTAATAAATTTGTTTAACTTTACAATTAGAGAATTTAATGTCTAACAACATATTTTATTTTGTCACTTATTTTCATATAACTTGTTTATTTTTTGGAATTCATTTTTAATATTGTTATGTTTAAATGTAATATTTCATGATCAAGTTATTATTGAATTGCTCTATAGACATATATGGCATCGGAGGTTCAGTTCGACTTCCGACCACCCAAGAAGTGGTCAATGGAAGGAAGGGCATCATTGCCGACCCCCTCGCCGTCGGAGGCCGAACATTATTAGGATTGATGATGTTGACTATGCGATGTTGTCATCCACACAAATGGCCGCATACATCTACGCCTACACAAAGGCTCCAATGAGTTCGCCCCTACGCAGCCTCACGCCACATTGGGCACCTACACAAAGATGCAGACCTTCTACATCGACACCCATTTACATGATGCCCACCCCAGGGTTCCAGCAGACACTTGCCGCTTCTTCCTCTCATTTTGTGTTTGAGACGGCGTTCGACACTCATGTGTCCGATCAGAGTATAGTGTGGGCCAGGCACCGATCGACCGGTTCAAGCAGACGAGGAGGTTGAGCAAAGCAGGATGAGCAGGAGGTCGCTGATGATATTCAGATGTCAGATGATGGCCGAGTTGCTATCGTGCCAACCGGTAGAGGGTGAGTATGTAGGTTGAATACACATTTTTGCCCTTATCTTTTTTTAGTTTTCAATTTCGTCCCTTATCTTTTTAGTTTTCATTTAAGTCCCTTAAACTTCAAAAATCACATCAATTTCGCTCTTTCTGCTTATTTATTCATATTTTCTTAGACGAATCACCATCCGACATGTGGCGTAAAAATAAAATAAAATAAAACAAACCGCCACGTGTAAGATGGTATTTCGCCTAAGACAAAAAAGAATAATTAAAAAGAAAGGACGAAATTGAAGTAATTTTTATAACTTAATGGACTTAAATGAAAACTAAAAAAAGGATAAGGGACTAAAATTACAGTTTAACCTATATATTTTTAACTTGTTTGGTATGTTGTTATTGTTTAGGTTCCTTCCACAAAGCCACTGAAGGCTATCACTAAGTAATTGAGCAAAATTACCACGCCTATTGGCCCACCTGGGACGCTGACGGTGGTGAGCGGAGGCACATGTTCAATTCTTTCAGAGTAAGTTGTTTATTTTTTTTGTTGCGTATTATTTTTTATTTCATGAATCTCAATTATTTTTAATAACGTATTATATTCATACAGGAGAGGGTTTCTTGGAAGGAAGAGCAGGAGGAGCAGATCAAGAAGAACTTCCATATGAAGGCTTCCCACCGCCTATCTGATATGCTTAGAGATGCCCGCCTCAATGGGCAGCCCACTTGGATAGGAGATGAGGTCCGGCAAAGCCTACAAGCGCATCGAACTCCCCGAGTTCAAGGCGTGTCGAGAAGGCGAAGAAGAATAGAGCCTCTGAAAAGGGTGGGAGATTGCATCTTTGGAGGTTCGGTCGATCGGTAGCAAAGACGCAGCTCGACTTGTATGTTTTATATTATTATTATTATTATTATTATTATTATTATTATTATTATTTAGTTAAGCTTTTTTTATTAAATAATTACAGTCTCAGCGGTTGCAAAGGGAGGTTCAGTTGCACGAGCTCCATCGTGCAACTCATATTAGGAGAGGTACCGGTGAGTTTGTCGATGAGCGGTCGAGGCGGACCCAGGTAATTATAAAACATAATGAATAGTTTTTTAACAATGTTTATATTGTTTTATTACAATAAAATTGACTAATTTGTTTATGTTTGACAGAGGAGTTTGAGGCGAGGATGTCTCAGGTTAGATCTCGCACATCCTCATGTTCCCCGCCTCAGAGCCCAGAGGATCCAGTGTCAGCCGATGGTTTCGGGGCGTATGTTGTTGGCGGCAAGAAGAAGGGTCGCTTATACGGTCGGGCGACCTTGCCAAAGAACTACAAGAGTGGCGGCCCGCTTCTCTCGCCGAGAGTCGCCCAAAGAATCGTATACCGCGGATGAGCGGGAGATAGCAGAGTCAAGCGGCCATGGCCGAGCAAAGCAGTTGATTGGCGTCGAGCAAAGAAGCCGATCGCGTCTGCCCAATAGAGGAGGCTCACGGACGGCCGCCATTTTGGCTCAAAGCCGCAAATGGCAGGAGGATCTGCACCATTTGCTAGCTCGCCACCGCCTCCTCCACCGCCTCCGCCTCGCCATAGTAACCGGGTGATCATGTCGATGATGTAGATAGTGATAGTGATCATGATCATGATTATCGTGACTATTAGTTATGTTTGTATTGATATTTTTTATATTTTCGGATATTTTTTATTACTGTTTTGTTCGTCGAATTTTTTTATTTATTTGTTACGTTTCTTTTTTTAATTTGTTTTATAGTTATGTTATCGCATTACATTTTTAAATACAGAAAGAAATTAATTATTAAATGTGATAACTAGTAATCGTTAATTAAATGGATAAATAAATTAAATTGATTACAGAAATTAAAATTAAATAATTTAAAAAAGTAAATAATTTTTTAATAAAAATAAATATTTAAACAATTTTCAAAAAAAAATTTAAGTTCGGATTTACCGACGGTCATGGCCGTCGGAAATGTCATCGGAATTACCGACGGGTTAAAACCGTCGGAAAAACCGTCGGAAACTTACCGTCGACTTAAAGCCGTCGGAAATGGCATCGGAAGTTCCGACGGGTTAAAACCGTCGGAGAAAACCGTCAGAAATTTACCGGCGGGTTAAAGCCGTCGGTATGTATTTGCGACGCGCAGTTTACCGACGACCTAATGTCCGTCGGTAATCCGTCGGAATTTTTTTATTACCGACGGTATTTGTGGATTACCGACGGCTTTTGGCCGTCGGTAATCCCGCTATTTCTTGTAGTGGACTAAATGCGCACTCATCAATTAAAAAAAAGGAAATTGAGGGGTATGCCCTCGTAAATGCACACCCTGTTAGTTTTTGCCCATTCCCGAGGGCTCTGCCCCTCGGTTTGGGCCAACTTTTAAAAAAAATCGCACATATCCGACGATTTTTAGTCAATGGCCGTGTGTAATTAATATACGGGTATTTTCCTACTACTTTGGCCCAGGGTAAATTTCTAGTGTCAGTAGCCCTAAGAAAAATTTGTAGGTAATAGAGTAAATTCTTGTAGTGTATTGTTTTCTATTGTACAATACAATTACACTTTTATCTTAGTCATTCTTAAGTTTTAATAGATTTACATACATTAATATAATTATATTAGGTTTCATTCATTAATTATTTAAATGATAATAAATAATAATAAATATATTATTATTATATATATATATAATTATTATTATTTTTGACAAAATATATTTTAGTCTGTTGAACTATTCATCCTTGAATAACCTTTTTTTTTATAGAAAACTTTATGTGAACCTTGATTAAGATACGTGCTAAAGAAGATTTCTCAGGCTAAAGTACGATCCCCAACTACATACATACATCAAAACAAAAAGTTCCCCAAATTCTAAATATCTTAACTCCACAATATGGATTCTAGTACGTATTTGGCGCGTCTTTTGCGTGTCTAAAGTGCTCCTTATCGGAAAAACTAGTTGATAAAAAGGGTGGCGTTTAACATGGGCAAATGTAAAATATGACCATGATGAGGAAATGCTGAAATGACCTACAATAGCTTGTGGTATCCGGTTTTTTAGTAATTAAACATTCTTCCCAAAAGATCTTGTAATCTACATTGTGTTTTTTTTCTTTTTCTGATTTTTCCCTTATTCTTTTTTTTTTCACAAGATTTTTCCCTTATTCTATTAGAAGTAAATACTCAAATTGGTTCCCAACAAAAATATAGAAATCAATTTAGTCCCTAAAAAATGAGAAATACCAATTTTGTCCTTAAGAATCTCAATTGTGGGTCAAATTAGTCATTGATAGGGACTAAAGTGTCCCTAAAATTATCATAAAAATGACTAATTTGACCCGTATTTGAAGTTTTTAATGACCAAATTAGTGTTTTTTATTTCTTAGGGACTAAATTGGTCTCCGTAATTGATCAATGCATTTTAATGCATCTTTTATAGTATTGCACTTCGTGTTCTTAAATGTGTGATTTGCCCAACAACTACTTTTTAACATGGTTTTGCATTTTTGGGTCTTAATTGGGCTTTAGTGAATTTAATTGCTAATTTTTGGATTTTGATTACATGCTGACCCATGTTTCTTCTGTAGGCCATAACTTGAGTTATACTTGTCCGATTTTAGTGATCTTTGTGGCGTTGGAAAGCTAAGAAGCAGAGCTACAACTCTTATGTTGGCACCGAAGTCCAGTTTTGACTTTTTGTAGGTCGAAAATCCACTTTACTGCTGCAGGCGAGGTTCACTGCGAGTTTTGGATCAATTACTCATGTGATTAGTTGTTATTGGGCTAATTAATCTCTTTTGGGTCCTTCTCTTTGGTCATAAACTTCAAGTTACCTAGGTTAACCTAAGGAGATATTATAAATAGGATTTTTAGAGTCTTAGGATTTACCTTTTGATTACTTTAAATCTTTTACCGTTTTAGCAATCTTTTCTCCTTCTCCCCTTCTTAATTTCGTTTCTGTTAATCCTTCCATGGAAGGTTAAGACCATAGATTAATTCACTGGTTAGGGAGTTTTTATAAGAATCTTGAGGTTTGGATTTTATTATTAATTTCGATTTCTGATTCTAATTCTTTTTCTTTTTAATCCATTGTCTCATTTGATCATTGTTAGCAATTACGTTTTATTTGTATTGATGCTTAATCACCCAAATCTCGTTTTTGCCTTCTATTCTTATTATACAATTCGATTTGATCTATTCAAAGCATGCTAAGCGCTTGTTTTAATCTGCTGCGAGTAGGGATTAAGAAGAATCTACAACGCTTAGTTATAGGTTTGATTAAATTCGGTTATTAGATTAATTGTGTTCTTGTGATGCTTGTTCATTGTTCATAATTAGTCGAATTCTGTGATGCTTAATCTAGTAGGAATTCTTATAGAATTAATTGACGCTTGATTGGTTAATTTTATGTTCAAACAGAAATAGAATCACGATATAGAATAATCATTTGAAACTCGTGATAGATCCAAATATTAATTACCTTGAACCAGTGGATTAGTCGTTTTTATATATTGATATTTACATCTTTTATAACCCGTTTCTTGAATCAAAATCCCCCCAATTTTATTTCTTTGCGTGTTCTTGTTATTGGTTAGTGTTAATTAGAGATCCTTGTGAGACGACCAAGGTTAACTGCCTTGTTACTACATTCTTATTTTATTTATTTTGACCCGTGCGCTACAGCAGATCAAATTGGCGCCGTTGCCGGGGATCCTAATCAAGATTTACCAATCCAAGAATCCTACTAACGTTTCTAACATTTTATTTTGTAGTTTCATTGTGTTTCAGGTTCTGACGTTGGATTTTGCATTGATTAGTAAAAAAATCAGTTTTCGATCAACTTGCTCGGATTGCTCCAAAATTTGGCCAGAAAATCCGAAAAAAATCAAGGATCCAAAGTCCCATATTAGGGACTAATATGGGGAGTAGAGGCTAAAAATCCGAAATTCCATCGTTTAGACCACTTTTTTATTTATTTTTATTTTTTCGTTTTTCAAAAAAATCCAAAAAAATTAGCATAATCTTTATTTGATTTTTAGAGATTTTTGGTGCTGTTTTTAGATTTTTTAGATTTTATTTGATAGGGTTTCTCGATTTCTTTAGTGTTTTAGCAATTAGGACATTGTTGGTATTTTCTGATTTGTTAGTTTATGATGCATGACTAGTAATAACATAGGTAGTGATCATATATGTGAGAGTGATAGTGATAGTTATAGCTTATTTAGTCACACTCTCTTTGATTCTAATTTTGATTCTGATTTTGATTCTGATACAATGGCTGCTAGAACATTAAGGGAACTTGATGCACCTGATGTCACTTATAATGATTTATGCATTGAATACCCTGATGTTGAGGTTCCTTTTGAACTTAAATCTGGCTTAATACATTTGCTTCCTAAGTTTCATGGTCTAGCAGGTGAAGATCCTTACAAACATCTTAAGGAGTTCCATATTGTATGCTCCACCATGAAACCTCAAGGTGTCCTAGAAGACCATATCAAGCTGAGGGCTTTCCCATTCTCATTGCAAGACACTGTCAAGGACTGGTTGTACTACCTTCAACCAGGTTCTGTGACAAGCTGGAATGAATTGAAGAAGTTGTTTCTGGAGAAATTCTTCCCTGCCTCTAGAGTTGCTTCAATCAGAAAGGAAATATGTGGCATCAGGCAGATTGCGAATGAATCTTTGCATGAATACTGGGAGAGATTCTAAAAGTTGTGTGCAAGCTGCCCTCACCATCAGATTTCTGAACAGCTACTCATCCAGTATTTTTATGAAGGCTTGCTGCCTATGGACCGAAACATCATGGATGCTGCTAGCGGAGGAGCACTTATGGATAAAACCCCAGCAGATGCAAGAAGCCTGATTGAGAACATGTCCATTAATTCTCAGCAGTTCACTACCAGAAACAATTCAGTGGTGCTGACAAAAGGAGTCAATGAGATACAGGCTGCTGAACACAAGAACTTAGAGACCAGGCTTGATAAACTTGTTTCATTGGTGGAAAAGTTAGGCAGAACTAAAACTCGAGCGGCGAGTTTGTGGTATTTGCACCTCTGCGAGCACCCTACGATGCATGTCCTACATTGCGGGAGAGTGACAATGCTAATACTCCTCAGGCCTATGCAAAGAAATATATTCAATGACAGCCCCACCTCAACTATGATGTGTCTTCCAACAGTACAACCCCAATCGAGAAACCATCCAAACTCGAGACGGGAGATGCCTCTACACAGCCCCAGGCCGTAACTCGCCTCTAATCGCTAGCCCAAAGAAATATGAACCTTCATTGAAAGACCTTGTTAAGTAAATGGCACCAAAATCTCCAATTTCAAAGAAAGAATGATTCAACCATTCAGAATTTAGAGACAAAAATTGGACAGCAAGCAACTTCCATTAATCAGATGCAGTCTCAGGGGTCGGGCAATTTGCCTGCTCAACCAGTAGTGAATCCAAATGTCAGTGTGAATGTCAGTGCAATCACTCTCAGATCTGGAAAAGCTGTTAACACTCCAAAACCTCCTTCAGCAGAAAACGCAAGTGGCAGTAGCAGAAAAAATGATAAGCCAATTTCTGCACCTACTTCTCCTCTTGATGAAGATGATGATGCACAACCTATACCACTTCCCTTTCCTCAAAGGGCTGTGATAACTAAGAAGATGGATGAGGCAGATAAGGACAGGGAAATCTTGGACACATTTAAGAAGGTTGAAGTGAATATTCCTCTCCTTGAAGTGATTAAGCAGATTCCAAGACATGCTAAGTTCCTCAAAGAGTTGTGCACACACAAAAGGAGGAGAAGGCTTAAGGGAAATGAAAAGGTGAACATGAGTCGCAATGTTTCTGCACTCATACAACCCATGATGCCCCAAAAGTGCAAGGATCCAGGAATTTTTACTATTCCATGTACCATAGGCGAGAGTAAATTTGAAAATGTCATGCTGGATTTAGGTGCTTCCATTAATGTGATGCCTACATCTATTTTTAACTCTCTGGCTCTTGGACCTTTGCGTATCTGGTGTTGTTATTCAGTTGGCAAACAGGAGCAATGCTCACCCTACTGGACTTGTGGAGGACGTACTTGTTAAGGTTAATGACTTGATTTTTCCTGCAGATTTTTACATTCTGGACATGGAGGGAGAAACACAATCCAGCAGGGCACCTATCATCCTAGGCAGACCATTCCTAAGAACAGCAAGAACCAAGATTGATGTCTATGCTGGAACACTCTCCATGGAATTTGAGGATAGCATAGTTAAATTTAACATCTTTAATGCTACTATGAAGCATCCCATGGAAGAGCCTTCTCTTTTTCAAATAGAAGTATTTGCTGACTTAGTTGAAGATACTCATTCTGATGTTACAAATTGCATGGTTGTGCCTGTTAATGTTACAAATGATGTTGCTACACTGCAAGCTTCTGATGTAACTCCATCCGCCAAGATACTTCCCTCCATTGAGCAGAAGAAGGATGTTGTGAAGAAGAAGAAAATCAAACACTTCCATGTTTTCCATTCTCGCCTTAAAATCATGGCGGGTAAGCTTCGATCCAAGTGGATTGGCCATTTTGTTGCAACTAGGACTTTTCCTTATGATGCAAAGGGAATAAAAAGTGAAGCCACCAGTAGAGTCTTCAA
This sequence comes from Calophaca sinica, assembly GCA_037113605.1. Lineage (NCBI taxonomy): Eukaryota > Viridiplantae > Streptophyta > Magnoliopsida > Fabales > Fabaceae > Calophaca > Calophaca sinica. The sequence goes on from CM073736.1 coordinate 11,355,115, forward strand.
AGACAATGGACACCGCCTCAAGCTTTTCCATGAGAGCCCTGCACTTGAAGAGGAGACTGTAGAAAAGCTCCATTTGAAAAAGCCACCTTGAAGAGGGAGTTTTCTTTCCTTACTCCTTACTCTTATTTTATACTTGTTGCTTACATTGAGGACAATGTGTGATTTAAGTATGGGGGGATCTTTTAGCGTAGTTTTGTTTTTGTTTTTTGTTTTGAGTTTTTTGTTATTATAAAAAAAAATTGCATGCATTTTCATTAGATTTCTTGGTTTATATGAGTGGGGAGTGATTTCACTATTCTAGGACTACAGGTCTTGTGGCATGATATGGATGACTTCCTTGCATTCTTAGTGTGATAAGTTGGATTGGAATACTAAATTGTGCATCATTTGTGATAGATCATTGTCCTTGGTGAGATTTGGGCCTTATAATGGATGGAATACATTTTGCCATTCTCTTTCTTTCTTGTGTGATTTCACTCATGATTGTTGGTTACTCTAGAACTTGACTTGACTCTTGTTAAAACTCTTGTTCACATGCATGTATTGAAATGATCTAGGCAATTTTTGTTCTTTTTAGCCACTAGCCAAATAAGCCTACCTTGCAATTATCCCTTTGTTTAGCCCCTTTGAGCCTATTTATCCCATTCTTTGTTTTATAGCTCATTACAAGCCTAAAAGTGTAAAACCATGATATGACCTAATCTTAGGGGATAAAGGAGCTTTGTTGTTTTGGAATTATCTTAATAATAAATATTGCATAAGTGTGGGGGGCTCAAGAATGTGGTTGTGTTAGAATATCTAATGTTGTGCTCTATTGGAAATTTGGCAAGTGCAAAAAAAAAATAGTGGGGCACAACATTTGGTTAAAAAAAAAAGAAATGAAAAAAAGAAAAGTGTGAAAGTGGAAAAATGGATTGAAATTTGGTTGAATTGCCCCCATGATTATTTGACAATTATTTTTCATTGCTCATCTATCCTCTTTGATTTTATAGCCTAGTTACCCCTTTCAATTATCTCACCTTGACCTTGGCCCCATTATAACCTTAATAAAGACATTTTGATCTTTGTGTGCATGTGTTTCAAGTGTGGATGTTAGAGTCTTGTCAAGCCTATGGTAGTGCTAGCTTTCATGATGTGCTTTGAGTATAAACACTAGCCAAGACACTTGAGAGTTTGAGAGAACTTTATTTCTTGTGAGAATTTTATTACTTTTGATGCACTCTTTGGTTATTCTATCCTCTTGTTTGCTTTGAAGGTAATAAGATGTTATTCATGATTGTCATGAGTCCTTGAAACCTTGAATGAGCATTTTGCTTGCCACTTTGGATCCTTAGGATTCATTGAAAATGCATATTTGCTTTGTTTTGACCATGAGTTTTGCTCGGAGTGCAAAAGCTTAAGTGTGGAGGAATTTGATCAATGCATTTTAATGCATCTTTTATAGCATTACACTTGGTGTTCTTAAATGTGTGATTTGCCCAACAACTACTTTTTAACATGGTTTTGCATCTTTAGGTCTTAATTGGGCTTTAGTGAATTTAATTGCTAATTTTTAGATTTTGATTACATCGTGACCCATGTTTCTTCTGTAGGCCATAACTTGAGCTATACTTGTCCGATTTTAGTGATCTTTGTGGCGTTGGAAAGCTAAGAAGCAGAGCTACAACTCTTATGTTGGCACCGAAGTCCAGTTTTGACTTTTTGAAGGTCGAAAATCCACTTTACTACTGCAGGCGAGGTTCACTGCGAGTTTTGGATAAATTACTCATGTGATTAGTTGTTATTGGGCTAATTAATCTCTTTTGGGCCCTTCTCTTTGGTCATAAACTTCAGGTTACCTAGGTTAACCTAAGGAGATATTATAAATAGGATTTTTAGAGTATTAGGATTTACCTTTTGATTATTTTAAATCTTTTGCCGTTTTAGCAATCTTTTCTCCTTCTCCCCTTCTTAATTTCGTTTCTGTTAATCCTTCCATGGAAGGTTAAGACCATAGATTAATTCACTGGTTAGGGAGTTTTTATAAGGATCTTGAGGTTTGGATTTTATTATTAATTTCGATTTCTGATTCTAATTCTTTTTCTTTTTAATCCATTGTCTCCTTTGATCATTGTTAGCAATTACGTTTTATTTGTGTTGATGCTTAATCACCCAAATCTCGTTTTTGCCTTCTATTCTTATTATACAATTCGATTTGATCTATTCAAAGCATGTTAAGCGCTTGTTTTAATCTGCTGCGAGTAGGGATTAAGAAAAATCTACAACGCTTAGTTATAGGTTTGATTAAATTCGGTTATCAGATTAATTGTGTTCTTGTGACGCTTGTTCCTTGTTCATAATTAGTCGAATTTTGTGATGCTTAATCCAGTAGGAATTCTTATAGAATTAATTGATGCTTGATTGGTTAATTTTATGTTCAAACAGGAATAGAATCATGAAATAGAATAATCATTTGAAACCCATGATAGATCCAAATATTAATTACCTTGAACCAGTGGATTAGTCGTTTTTATATATTGATATTTACATCTTTTATAACCCGTTTCTTGAATCAAAATCCCCCCAATTTTATTTCTTTGCGTGTTCTTGTTATTGGTTAGTGTTAATTAGAGATCCTTGTGAGATGACCAAGGTTAACTGTCTTGTTACTACATTCTTATTTTATTTATTTTGACCCGTGCGCGACAGCGGATCAGTAATTTTTGTCGTAGACCAATTTGAATATTTACTCTTCTATTACACTGTGATTGGTTGGTGTGATTTTGTGGAGAGAGATTGAGAAGAGATAAGCAATCTCACGCGTTTGGAACTCCGCAAAAATAGAAAAGAGAGGTCAGAATATTGTGGGACCCACGCTTATTTCCTTTCTCTTCACTTATGCGAAGAAAAGGAGCGGAGACGGCCTACTTTTTTCACTTTTCCATTTCTATCCTCGTTGGACAGTCGCATATCGCTGGATTTTGGCTTAGTTTTTTTTTTTTTTTAATTCTTTCGCATGTACTGACGTGCTTTTTTCATTTCCTTATATTTAAGTAGGGTCGTACACACTATTGAATAACTTAATTTAATTTAATTTAACTAATAAAAATTTAAATTAATTTTTAGTAGTTTAATTAATTAAGTAAAAAATAAAGAATAAATTAAATTAGTAGTTTATTTATTTATTGAATTAAACTAAAATAAAAATTTAAACTAATTTTTATAGAAGTTGAATTGTATATTGGTTTTTTTAGTCTAAGGATATTTTTGCCCTTTCATAAATAATTTTATTTCTCTTTTCTCATTTTGAAAAATAATCACACTTTTTTTTTCTCTATTTCTCTTTTCTTTCTTTTATTCTAATCAATACCCTAAATCTACTATATTTTTTCGTTACTTTTTTTTTTTCAAATTCTCTCTCACTTATTTCTCTTTTCACAATTTCTCTGTTCCGAATTTCTCTTGGGAAGCAATGAAGGCTTAGAGTCCAGCACTATGCATCGCTCCCTCCTTCCCCAACATCTCCCTACTCCTTCTCAGACCATCGCATCCTTGCTGTCGTAGCTGTCACGGTCTATCTCCTCTTCCTAACACTCCTCACAGCTGTCACCGCCTTCAGCTACCACTTTTATACCGCCTGCAGAAACTCTGTCGCTGGCGTTAAGGCTTCTAGATCAGACCGTCTCTGTTAATTTATTTCTACTAAACATTGCCACTTCCAACGGCGTCGACCGAAAACCTTGCGGTATGTTGGAGATACACTACCTCGGCATGGTGGCAAGTTCAGAGGGTGCAAGAGGAGGTGCAGATTCAAGGTGCAACGACAATTGTGATTTTTGACAGCTTTACTGGAACAGATATGCAGATCTTGAGGATGAAATCGCCGGAAATGGAAGCAATTTTTCTGACCAGTGCTGAAGCTTTTTGCTCCCGTTCTATTTGCACTTAAAATCGACGCTCAGTGTATTTCTCCTTTTCATTTTTACCGTAAAATATTAGCAATTTTTTTTTGGGGACATATGTTAGCAACTTAATTAGCAGTAATGTGCTTCTGATGTCTTGAGTAACTTTGATGTTACCCTAATCATCTCGAGTATATGAGAGTTGAAGTTAGTAATAATATTCTGCAAATTAATTGGTCACAAATTCTATTTCAGAAAAAAAAAATAGTCACAAATCAATTCCATCACTTTACTCATATAGTTAACTGTTGTGGGATATTTTTCTCCACTCCCAAACTTTTTTCATTTCTATGTACACGATTTCACTACAACATTTAACCTGATTTCAATTCCTAGTGGTTACCTACAATTACCATTGCTTTGTTCATACATAATTCGTAGAATAATTACGCTAGTAACTAATAATAATTGGGATTTAATTAACATTACTGTCTCATAATTACCGACCATCGTTATTCCAGTCATTAGAAGACTTTAGGCGTGACTGGAAGCTAAAATCAACCATAACAATTTTTTATAATTACATTGTTCAACAGGTCCTAATATATAAATATTTTTTAGATGTCCACAAATAGGTCACTCAAGTTGCCCTTCTTGCATCTTAGTCATTGGGGTTTTTAACTATTAAATATATGGCTAAAAAAGACATTTGACTACCATGGGCAAATTTAACATTTGTCCATGTTAAATGCCACCGGTAAAAAGTTCATCTGATTATGCCTTTGCAAGTAGAAATAAGAATATTCGGGGCAAAGGACAGCAAAAAGGAGAAATTGGGTTGCTCATAAGTTGCATGTTTTTTACTTGGATCTATTTACTGTTTCGAATAGTTATTCCTTCCCGTAAAAAAATGTATGGTTATCCTATATCATTAAAAGTAAAATTAAAATAATAAAGAGTAATGTTAGGAAACAACAATCACGAAAGAACTAATACAGAGAAGAGAAATACAAATAAAGAACACACAAGTTGATAACGGAGTTCGGCCAATTGTGTCTACGTCTTCGGATGAAAATCAGTGTAAGAACTTAAGTATTTATACTATGATACAGCTTACAAAGTTACAACTTAAGTATTTATACTCGTTTTTGCGCCCTCGCTCGCTTCGCTCCTACGTCAGTCTGCCTTTCCTCATATATAAATGTGAGTCATGCACAACAAGTAAATTTGTTCACATAATTGAAACGGTACAAATTTACCCTATTACTGATTTAATATATCTTTATCCGTATTTCCAATTATATGTTAACTAATAGGTAACTCGGACAACGTAAAGGCATTTTTATGAGATATACAAAATAAATTAAAATAAGGAAAATATGAAAGTATTTGAAATTTAAATTCTGAAAATTTGATCTAATTTATAGAAATTAATTTAATGATAACTTGTAAATATCTCATTTTTTGTTATTAATTGATTGAAGAACAAGTATAGGTTAAATAAATTAAGAAAAGTAATAATATCAGTTGCGGTTAAGGTACACCACCAAAATCTGGTGTACCGGTACACAACTAGCAGTTTTTGTCGTCGTCGCTCCACTCCACCTTCACTTGCCCAGCCCCCTTTGGCACCCCACCTAGCCATGGACACATTTATCGCTCTGTGTCGTCGCTCCCGACCACCCTCCTCCCTTTGGCCCATGCCTCAACCTGCACCACCTTCGGTTGTCCCATCTCGAGGCTGACTGAATATATTCTTTTCCCTCCTTCCCTGCCACCTTAACCTTTCCGACTGTGTGCTGATACACAAGGGGATAGTTTGTGTATCGTAACACTGTCCAATAATATATTTGATGAATGATTATTTATAAAAGATAATAACATTAATTTGATTTTGTTCCGGACTGGGCCGAGGCCCAATCCGTCGACCCACCTTCCCTCGATGCCACGTCGTCCGCATGCCTGTACGCCTTCCCTCAACGTGGCCGACCCAACGGCTTTGTGCATTAAAAGAATTTAATGCCGACTTCCGGGTTTTACGGGACGGTTACACATCGACAAAGAACTGGCCCTCAACTCATATTAAAAGAAGACCGCCGAATCTGGCCGAGGTAATCTTCTTTCTACCACCTCTTACTCACCTCGACACACACCGACTTGGCGTCGGAGTGTTTGCAGTACACCACCCGACGCGCCGCCGTCCTCCGTCAGCGAGCACAACCGCATCGCTTCCTCCGGTCATCCTCAAGTTCTGCTCGTAACATTGGCACCGCCTGTGGGGATCGTTTCGATTCCATCTTCTTTGTCGAAGTCTCCCTTCTTCACTCGGCGATGATCGATCGGCGTCGGTCGCGACTAGCGCTCCACTCATGCGAACGCAGATCTTGAACAACCAAACCAGCCGATAGCTCCGGCAGAACCGCTTCCAAAGATGACGCTGTTCCGATCGTTGCTGCTCAAACCGATGCCGGAACGGAAACCACCGCCATCCTCATTCGCGAGTTCCGCGAATTCATCCGAAGCCATGCCGAAGCGATGCATGCTCAGAATCAACGCCTCGATCGAATGGAGAATCGGCAAGGAACTCTCCGCTCGCGTTGCCACCCAAATCGGAAACAGAAAAGATCGACCCTCTCATTCTCCTCGGAGATCGAAGGAGTCTGAAAATCTCAGATCTGTTCATCGCCACCACCGTGGCACGACTCTACGCCGCTCTGTGCATAGAGCACTCCGCCGTGCTCATTCTGTGTCATCAACTCCTCGGAGCAATGACACGAGTGATTCGAGCGGGACCTTTGGTCCTTTTACATCCGAGATCATGAAATTCCCGATTCCGAAGCATCTTCAGAAACCACCCGCTTTGGACTCATACGACGGCACCACCGACCCCGACGAGCATGTTGGTTGCTTTGATACTGTCATGGGCTATCGAGGCGCGAGGGCGGTGAAGTGCGTAATCTTTCCTCACTCTGAAAAAGGCGGCGTTGTCTTGGTTCCGCACTCTTAAGAAAAATTCCATTGGTTCGTGGATCGAGCTCGTCGACCGCTTCTCGCGCATTTCATCGTCTAAAGTCCAACCCAGTCGACAGCCGCAGACCGGCCGCAATTCAAAGAAGAAAGATGAGTCTATCGGAGACTACGTCGAGCGCTTCAACAAAGAAGCCATTTTGGTGAAGAAATGCTCGACGAGATGAAGCCGCATTTGCTAGAGCAAGGCCTGGTCGAAGGAAGTTTATTCAGGTCGACATTGGTGTCGACAAACCGAGGTCTCTGACCGAGTTCCTGAAGCGAGCTCAGAAATTTATGAATTACGAAGAGAAGTTGATAGCCTCAAAAGCCAAAGACAAATCCCCAGAGTAACACTGACGAGCAAAGATGAAGAAATATAATTAAGTTGAAACAAATGTATCCTAAACACATAAGTGTGAAGCAGTGAAGTATGATTGAAGAAATACACAATCAGCATTTATTTACTATCAAAACCTTGCACCTCTGATGGAACCTCGTGCCGAGACCGCGTGTACGAGATCCCTGATGAAGAGATCGAGCCTCGTGCCGAGACCGCGTGCACGAGGTCATGATAAAGCCTTGTGCGCTTGCACAAGTACCTCTGCAACAGATGGATACACAGTCCAGTATTCGAGCGACTTACCAGGCCCACCTCTGCAATTGCAAAATTCAGACGACCTTAAACTCGGCTACGTCATGGACCTTGATTATTTGATGACCCCGACCTTGCCTCTTGGACAGCCAGATCAATTACTCCCACAGGGAAGTATAAAACTCGACTACGAGCACTTTACTCAGCATAAAATTAACGCTAACTTAATTACATCAAGTTGCTGCAAATTGTCTATACTTTGACAGGAACAAATGATAAAGCCTTGCGGCGCTGACACAAGCACCGATGAATCGACCTCGTCGAGACCGCGTGCACGAGCTCGTGATAAAGCCTCGCGGCGCTGGGCACAAGCACCGATGAAGAGATCGACCTCGTCACGAGACCGCGCACGAGCTCGTGATAAAGCCTTGTGCGTTAGCACAAGCACCGATGAATCGACCGACCTGCGTCGAGACCGCGCACGCAGGCTCGTGATAAAGCCTTGTCGCGCTGGGCACAAGCACCGATGAATCGACCTCGTCGAGACCGCGTGCACGAGCTCGTGATAAAGCCTCGCGGCGCTGGGCACAAGCACCTGATGAAGAGATCGACCTCGTGCCGAGACCGCGTGCACGAGCTCGTGATAAAGCCTTGTGCGTTGGCACAAGCACCTGATGAAGAGATCGACCTCGTGCCGAGATCGCGTGCACGAGCTCGTGATAAAGCCTTGTGCGTTGGCACAAGCACCTGATGAAGAGATCGACCTCGTGCCGAGACCGCGTGCACGAGCTCGTGACAAAGCCTTGTGCCTTGCACAAGCACATCAAGCCTCGTGTCGAGAACTGCCTCAGCAGACGTGGAACACGAAGGTCCCGAACGACCTAATGAACAAGCACGACATGACGACACTTGCAGTTCCTTACGAACAAGGACGTCGAACGTCGACATCAACGAACTTCGACAACAAGTCACCACCTCGACAGTCGAGCTAGCGACTTGGGGGCAATCGTTCGATCGGGCCGAGGCCCAATCCGTCGACCCACCTTCCTCGATGCCACGCCGTCCGCATGCCTGCGCCTTCCTCAACGTGGCCGACCTAACGGCTTTGTGCATTAAAAGAATTTAATGCCGACTTCCGGAGTTTCACGGACGGTTACACATCGACAAGAACTGGCCCTCAACTCATATTAAAAGAAGACCGCGTCGAGCGGCCGAGGTAATCTTCTTTCTACCACCTCTTACTCACCTCGACACACCGACTGAAGGCGTCGGAGTGTTTGCAGGTACACCACCCGACGCGCCGTCGTCCTCCGTCGCGAGCACAACCGCACTGCTTCCCTCCGGTCATCCTCTGAAGTTCTGTTCAGAACAGATTTTGTTTTGATATAAAAGTTTAGGATGCATATAACCATTTTTTACAGCAACAAAATGCATTGAATAAAACTAGAAACATTACATAATATTTGAGCAGGGTGGCATGGGGGCATTCCCCAGTTAGCTTCTGTTTCCAACACTCTTACCTAGACCAATTAACCTATAGGTTTTAGCATTCAACCCTCTACTAATATATTTGATAGTAACCTACTCCAAATTGTTCATGATATCCTTACAATCACTAATAATTAATTACTCAATATCAGCACTATACGCAATTATCATTAATACAATTAACAAACCACATAAGCATCAGATTCAATAATGAGTTTTTTCATGTGATGATCAATTGCAATTTGGAGGCACCATCTCACACCAAGGGCTTCGACCATGACAGGATCCATTGAACATACTTCAATTCTGCAAGCTTCAAAAACGATAGTTCCAGCATGGTTTTGAACAGAAATTCCCCAAGTAGTGGTTCCATCTAGGTAGGAACCTGCATCCACACTATAAATAACAACATTAGTGGCAGTTGCCACTTCAATGACGGGAGTGTTGGTGGAAGGGAAGTGTTTTTAAGAGAGGACTTGAATTTGCTTGATACAAAATGCCAAGTACAAGGAGTAATTTATAGGTACAAATAGAGAAATCTAGACTTATTTCTAGGAGCTTCCTAATTAATTAATGCCCACTTCTAGATACATTCTACACATTTCTATATTTAATGTACTTCTAGATTTTTCAATAAATATTATTACAATTCTAAACAATGCTAAATTCATCTAAATTTCAAATTATAATAAACATTGCTCCCCCTTAATTTGAAATTTTCTTGTTCATGCCAAGTCTTGCTCTCAATCGTTGAAAGTCTTCAAATTTTAGTGGATTTGTGAAGATGTCGGCAACTTGATCTTGGGTCTTTATATACTTCAACTCCACTTCCTTTTTGGCAATGCATTCTCTTAATGAAATGATACCTTGTGTCTATATGCTTGCTTCGATCATGAAACACTGGATTCTTTGCAAGTGCTTGTGCAGACTTGTTATCAATGCAAATCTCTGTAGCTTCCTCTTATGGCATATGAAGTTCCTTCAACAATCTCCTTAGCCAAATGGCATGACAAGTACAAGTTGTTGCTGCCTGATGGGATCACGGCAAGTGTACCGGATCGTTGCAAGTAATAAAATCGGTTAAGTACCGGATATCGTCCTCAAGGATTGCGTGTCAAATATCAACTTACTATTTTTATTACTACTTGAACAAGAAACAATATATTTTAGTGTTTTGAATTGATTAACAATGAAATTAAAGAAAGCAAGAAATAATATTTTTGGGTTTTCTTGTATTGACCGAATATCAAACACTTGGTGTGCACAAATAATACGGATAAAAGTGGCTAGGATTTGAATCCCCTTTGTTTTCCTCTTCTCATGCAATCAAACTCAATCCCAATACAAGTCAAATTCATGCAATTGAAGTTCAAATTTACTTAGTTAGACTTGTCTCAATTCCTTGAGCAAAAGCCCCTTTAGATTAAACCAAGAACCCTAATTCCTTAGGCCTTCCTAATTCAACTAAGCATTAAGTGTAAGAATTCAAAGGAACACATAAGCATGAAGTCCTATCCCTAGGATCATCACAAATATGGCAATCAAATTCATATCTAGCATAACAGCCAATTTTCCAATTGTGAAATCACACTTAGAATCAATTCAAAGATGGCCAATCAATGAAAAGCATTAAGGATGGAAGAAATTGCTTAATCAACACAAATACAACAAGTATTAAGCATTAGAAGTCATATTACACAACAATCCAACAAAGGTTCATCATTCCTAACCAAATGGAAAAAACTAGAAATGCATAAAAGAGAGAGGAGAGATAGAACTAGATGGATGGAGAGGTGGTGGATGATCCATTGAAGCTCCAAGGTCTCTTCCAAGGCTTGAATCTTCAAGGGAGATGGAGATGAGATGGATTTAGGGTTGCCTCTTGGCTCCCCTAGGGTTTGGGAGTGAGAACATATGAAAGGGAATCACCAAAATGAGTTAAAAGTGTGTTTTAATAAGTGTCAAGCCGAGACGAGGCGCAGGGCGCTGGGTTCTGGGGCGCAGGGTGCCCAAAATTGATCAAAACGATTCCCAGCAGGCGCAGGGCGCCCTCCTGGTCGCAGGGCGCCCTTTTGCACCTGTTCTTCCATGTTGTGCTGCCTTTTTCACCTCTTTAAAGTCTGAATTAGCTCAAGGTGTCTTCATGAAAGTTTAAGCTATGGATCTTAGCTTTCCAATGGCACCGGTTTCAGCTCATTTGGACAACTAAAACTCCAGATATGATTGAAACATCGAACAGTTGTTAGGTTAGGACAACATCACTATGTCAACGTGTAGCATAAATTACCCCAACTTATAGATTGATTTAGGTCTCGAGTTCTTCATCAAAGTTGAAGATAATTCTTCTATCTTTCCAACAAGACCAAAATCATCTCATTTGGATTAGTGTGGCTCAAGATATAGCTTTTGAAATCTTCTTTGTCAGTGTTCGAAACCACATTCTTATCAAAATGAATTAACAATTGATGCATGCTTAATCAACATTAAATTGTGGTATAAACAAAGCATAAGTTAGGAATACATGGTGATTTCCACTTCAAAGAGAATAGAAAAATTAGATAATCTAGAGGATTATCACTGCCATATATTCTGACTCACATGTTGAAAGTGGGACAATGGGTTGCTTCTTTGAACTCCGTGAAAAAGCACAATCGCCCATGAAAAATATAAAGCCACTAGTGCTCTTTCTATCATCAATATCTTCCGCAAAGTCGCTATCACAAAATCCAAATAGTTTGAAATTATTAGAAGAAGAGTAAAATAACCCATAATCAAGCATACCTTTTAGGTAGCGAAGAATCCTCTTAGCTGCTTTCATGTGTGTAGAGGTAGGAGCTTCCATGAAACGACTCACTACTGCAACTGCATAGAGAAAATCAGGCCTTGTGCATCTTAAGTATATGAGGCTTCCCATGAGGCTTTTAAATAGAATAGGGTCCTCCTTTTCTCCACCTTCAAACTTTGACAATTTTAATCCGCTCTCCATGGGTGTGTTCACCGGATTGCAATCGAACATTTTAAATTTCTTCAAAACTTCTTTTGCATAATTTTCTTGAGAAATGAAGATATCTTCTTCAAATTGCTTCACCTCTAGGCCCAAATAGTATGACATGAGCCCAATATCGGTCATCTCAAACTCAAGCGCCATAGCCTTCTTGAACTCTTCAAACAAGCTTGGATTGTTCCCGGTGAATATAAGATCACCCACATAGAGACAAGCAATCAAAATATTTCCATTATCACATGCTTTGACATAAAAAGCATATTCATTAAGACAGCGAGCAAACTCATTGCCTTGGAAGTACTTCTTGATGCGGCTATTCCATGCCCTTGGTGCTTGCTTTAATCCATACAACGCTCTCTTCAGTCTCCGAACCTTATCTTCATGTCCTTTAACCACATACCCCATGGTTTCTCATTGTAAACCTCTTCTTCAAGATAGCCATTTAGAAATGCAACTTTACATCAAGTTGATAAACTTTCCACTTCATTTAAGCAACCACAGAAGTTAGCAAATGGATAGTATCCATGGGGCAACAGGTGCAAATACTTTTTCATAGTCAACTCCATGCTTTTGTTTGTAGCTGACATCCTGAGGAGATAAAATAAGCAAAGAAATATTAAGGAAAATCCTAATACGAAAAAAATAGGCTAAAAGGATTTAAAAGGACAAAAATGCGCTTAGGAAGCCAGAAAGGTTCTAGAAAACCCTAGAATCAAAGAGACTAGATATTTTCCAGAATGCGACCATCGCTACGCGAGGGACCCTAGAGAGAGGGGTGTCGCGACGCGAGGCATGACATGTAGCCTTTGGCAACGAGTCTTGCTTTGTATTTTTCCACCTCTCCATTAGCGTTCTTTTTAGTCTTGTATACCCATTTGACTCCAATTGCCTTGTGGCCCTTTGGAAGAGTTGCTAATTCCCAAGTTTTGTTCTTCACAATTGATTTAATATCCTCATCTATGGCTTGTCTCCACCTTTTATCTTTCACAGCTTCATCAAAATTTAATGGCTCACAATCCGCCAAGAGATAATATAACTCTTCAAGGTCAAGAGTAACTTCATTGGACCTTTCATAAACATCATATACATCTTTCATCTTCTTTGGTCTTTCACTTGAACTTTCTTCTTGAGAAGTAGGTGAAGGAGAAGGTGAAGAAGGTGGAGTTGCATCTTGAATGGGCATCGTGGCATCTTGGTCTTCTTCTTCTTCTTCTTCTTCTTCTTCTTCTTCTTCAAGATATGGAAGGAAATTATAGGTTGTGTCTTCTTGAGCCTCCCAATTCCATGTAGCTTCTTCGTCAAATTCAACATCACGACTCACCACCACCACCTTGTCGTTGCGTGGATTGTACAACTTGTAAACTTTAGAATGTGAATCATAGCCAATAAAGACATGTTTGATGCTTCGATCATCGAGCTTAGATCTTTCTTGTTGTGGCACATGTGCATATGCTATGCTCCCAAAGACTTGTAAGTGATTGACACTAGGTGTCCTTCCATTCCATGCTTCTTGTGGGGTTTGGTCTTTGACATTTGAGGTTGAAGAGCGATTGGACAAATAGACAGCACAAGAGACTGTTTCAGCCCAAAACTCCATTGGCATCTTTTCGAACTTTAACATGCATCTCGCCATGTTGAGAATGGTTCTATTCTTTCTCTCGACTACTCCATTTTGTTGCGGAGATCTAGGAACGGTCAAAGGACGACGAATTCCATGAGTCGCACAAAGTTCATTGAACTCCTTTGAAGTGAATTCGCCTCCTTAGTCGGATCTCAAGGCTTTGATCTCGTAACCACTCTCTTTCTTTACAAGAGCTTTGAAATTCTTGAAAGCAACAAAAGCTTCTGATTTTTGCTTTAAAAAAATAAACCTAAGTCTTTCTACTAAAATCATCAATAAAGAGTATGAAATATTTACTCTTACCAAATGAAGGTTGAGTGATAGACCCACATACGTCGGCATACACAAGTTGTAGTGGCTTAATTGCTCTTGATGCGGCTTCTTTAGGAAAACTTCTTCTAGCTTGCTTTCCAAGAAGACAACCTTCACACAATTGATGCGGATGATTGATTGAAGGCATCCCTTTCACCATATTCTTTTCTCCCAAAGCTTTAAGTGCTCCAAAGTTCAAGTGGTCAAACCTCATGTGCCAACGCCATGCTTCATCTTGCACACTTATCTTCAAGCATTTTGTTTCAATGGTTCTTAGATTCAAGATAAACATTCTATTTCTTGACATAAGCGCCTTAGTGATTAAATTATTAGTTTGATCTCTAAGCCAAAGACATCTATCTTTAATGAGATTTCCATATCCTTTTTCAAGAAGTTGGCCTAAACTCAAAATAATGCTCTTCAATTTAGGTACGTAGTAAACATCACTAATCAACTTATGGCTTCCATCTTTATAAGAGATTAGAATTGTGTCTTTCCCTTCAATTTTCACTTTTGATGGGTCTCCAAAGGACACATTTCCATTCACCTTCTCATTAAGCTCCACAAATTTCTCCTTGCATCCACACATGTGATTGTTTGCACCATTATCCAAGTACCATGAACCATTGGCATCCGTTTCTTCTTCCTTGAGTGTTAGTAACAAAGTTGACTCTTCATTTTCATTAACAAGATTAGCCTCTTCTTCCTCATGATTAGGAGCACTACGACATTCCCAAGCGAAATGGCCAAATTTATGACAATTATAGCATTCAACTTTAGATTTGTCATACCTCTTTTCATTTTGATAATACTCATGTCCTCTTCCTCGAGTTCTTCGTGATGAATGGATTCTTTCCTTGTTGTTTGATTCACCATACTGTTGCCTCTTCCTCTTCCTCCTTGGCCACGACCACGTCCTCGTCCTCTTCCTTGTCCACGTCCACGCCCACTATGACTCTTGAATCCTCTATCATTCTTCAATGAAGCTTTAGTCTTGAGAACTTGCTCTAATGGCTCTTCTTGTCTTCTTTTCATTCTTTCTTCATGGGCTTTGAGAGAACCTTCTAATTCTTCAATGGCACACACCACATAATCAAACTTAGGAATTAAGGATTGAAGAATCTTCTCTGCCACACGAACATCTTCTATTGTGTCTCCATATCTCTTCAATTGATTAACAATTGCCTTCACCCTTGGGAAATACTCTAAAATTGATTCAGATTCCTTCATCTTCAAAACTTCAAAATCTCCCCTTAGAGATTGAAGCCTTATCTTCTTCACTTTGTCAATGCCTTGGAATGATTTTTCCAAAATCTCTCAAGCTTCCTTTGAGCTAGTGGCATTAGCAACCTTCTCAAACATAGAATCATCCAAACATTGATGGATGAGAGGGAGAGCTTGTTGATCCTTCTTCCTTGTCTTTGACAAAACGTCCTTCTCATTTTGAGACAACCTTCCTTCATCTTGTGGCTTATCATATTCTTTCTCCACAATCTCCCACACCTTGAGAGCCAAGCAAAGCTTTCATGCGAAGACACCATTTTTCATAATTCTCTTTTGTAAGAAGAGCAAAGTGAAAAGTAGTATAGTCACGGCTTGCCATCTCTCAACTCTCACAAACCAAGCTCTAGATACCACTTTGTTGGACGAAGGGAAGTGTTTCTAAGAGAGGACTTGAATTGATACAAAATGCCAAGTACATGGGGGTATTTATAGGTACAAATAGAGAAATCTAGACTTATTTCTAGGAGCTTCCTAATTAATGCCCACTTCTAAATACATTCTACACATTTCTATATTTAATGTACTTCTAGATTTTTTCAATAGATATTATTACAATTCTAGACAATTCTAAATTCATCTAAATTTCAAATTATAATTAACAGGGAGGGGGTTGTCTCTGTTGAGCAAGACTATTATGATTTGCATGATTATACATTTGTACGAGTGGTTTAGGTTTGATATCTATCTGTTTAAACACTAATTGGTTCCTTGCATACCTAATTTTCCACATGTATAGTACAGAACAGTTGAGATGCAATTGTTTCCTAACAAGATATCTAGTGAAAGAGCCAACAGTTGGCATCCACCTGTTGTGGCATATGAATTCCCAGCATAGAGAAAAACCAGATAAGTCGAGTCACCTGGCATTGCATGAAAAATGGCTGTTTGTCTCAATTGTAAGGTTGCAAAGGGGACATAACATTTCAATTTTAAGGCCCTTGTTGATAGGATTAGCTCTAATTGGGAGAATATTGCTAGCTAACCTCCAGATGAAGTTGCAAACCCTGTTTAGGATGCATAGAACCATATATTACTTTGTGAAAAGAGGGGAAAAAAGCAAAGAACTATAACATGATTTCATGAGATTCACAAACAATAGTTTAAATTTAATATAGTAAAAGACAAGGTAATTAAAACCGGACCGGGTATTGAACCGGAGAGGGCCAGGGTTCAGGGTTTTTGGGTCGAACCGGGTTCGAATAAAATATTATTTTTTAATATATATATATACATACTAAATATATAATATATATACATAATATTTCAATTTATACACAAAATAACATGTCTCTGAACTAATAAAATATTATTTTTAAAATATTAATACAATATTTAGATAAATAATGAATAAATTATTAAGTTTTTTCCCCAATTCTCATAAACTTATTTTTTTATTTAATAATTAACGATCACCTCGCGTGGGAAACAGTTAATAATAGATGGACACTGCAGTTAATTTAGGGCTGAGCATAGGTCGGTTTCGGTCAGATTCGGGTAAAAAACCCCATTCCATCCATAACTGATCAAACTATATAGGGACCTGTTTCCATCCGTTTAAGTCGACGAATTAGTCGGGTGGCGGGTTATCGGGCGGATTTGTGCGGATAACCGAGACAGTAGAAGAAGAAGATAGATTCTGAGATGGAGAGAAAATGAGAACGAAAAGAAAAAGGAGGTCCCCAATGGTTGTCGTCATCTTCGCCAATGTCCCCGAGCGCAGCTGTGGCTCAGTCGTACATCCGCTACAGGTTGTGGCCAACTTGAAGCTCACACTGCTTCCGCCACCACGATCAACTAGACTACTGGTTTGGAAAAAGAGAAGGGAAGCAAGATAGGAACTCTCTGTGAGAACCATTCATGTCTTCCTGGATTCATGCGCCCTTTCCTCTCTCGATTATTTGCTTAATTTTCGAACAGAGAAAAATTCCACTTTAGCACTCTTTCTTCAACATTTGTTGGATTTGAGGATATGGGTCAACAAAAGCTGGATTTGAGAATTTCTTGGTTGCAGTAGATTTTCTCTTTCTATTTTGATTTTTCCCCTTTACTAAAACCGTGTGGGAACTGGGAACTCCAATGTGGTAGATTTCAATTTCATTTTTTTTTTGGTGAAAATTTTCAATTTCAATTTAATGGAGATATAATATTTTCACTGTAAAGGCTTCACACAATAATAATAATCGAAACAAAAAGTCGCATATTAATATCAATCAAATGATAAAGGGTAATATAAAGTATGACCAAAAAAAGGGTAATATAAAGTCTATGACTTTGACAGAACACAAGGTTTACAGTTTGAGTGATAGTGTTTGCATTCCTTGATCCTTACGCGTTCACACGTGATGGAAACTATCATTTCAATATTTTACGGTATGAAATAGAAGCAAATTCCCAGCTGTGCTTCTTTGTATCGGTCGGTTTTGGCTTTCGATGAATTGCATTTAACAAATCTGAAGCCGACCGCACACAACCGTTTCCAACCAGCTTTTTTAACCCGTTAACCCGTTTGTCGAAGTAAACTGTCCGTTTAACAATGATGACATTCGATTATACGGGTTTCGGTAGGTAATAGTTTTTTGATCACCCCTAGTTCAATTCACCTAATTCCAAAAGAAAAATACAATTCCCAATAACTTTAATTGTGTGGCCCATAAGCTTCCACAACACTCTTTCTCTCTTTGCAAGCGATTTAATTTCAACTTTAGATGCAAGACACAGTAAAAGAAAAACGAAAAAGAAGGAAAGGAGAAAGATCAGCTGCACTGCTCCACTCCCTATCTCATTTCCATGTCTCGTCGCCAAGCTTCTTCTTCGCATCGCGTTGGTAGATCCCAAGTATGAAATAGCTCAATCCTTAGCAGTTAGCACAGAACCACCATCATCCGCCACCACAGAACCCACCTCCTCTTCTCCCTCACCGTCGCATCTCACCACCCAACAACCACCGTCTCTCTCTCGCTCTCTCTCTCTCTCTCTCGTTTTGCCCTTTTTTAAAAAAAAAAATTGGGCCTTTTTGTGAACTGGCTAGTTGCTCCTATAACCCGGTTTTTCCCGGTTTAACCCGGTTTTTCGGTCTTTTGTCCTGGTTCCCTGCAGAGCGGTCTGAGAGAGTGTACCGGACTGGATCGTGTCCCGTCCGGTCCATTTTTGTTACCTTGGTAAAAGATAACTAATTAAAATCCAATAAATAAAGCCAAACGAGTGAGATTTCTTTCTGTAAAAATTTTATTGTTTAATAAAAAAACTAGAAATTAAAGATTAATCGTAATTTTGACATATCCCTTATAAAAAGATAAATGTTTCTGTAAAATAAAAAGAAAAATGTTTAACCCATGGAATTTTTTTTTTGTGCAAAAATAATCTAATTCTGTCGCCTGTGCACGAAATGATTAATTCCACTTCCTTGGCCCTGTTCGGGGTGGTTGCGAGTTTTTAGTTTTTGGTTTTCAAATACAATTTTTAAAACAAAACGTGTTCGGCTAAAATGGAGTTGAAATGGTTTTTTTACTCAATTTCAAAACACTTTTACATTCATTTTCAAAACCAAGAAAAAATGATTTGTAAATTTGGTTTTTGGTTTAAAAAAAACACATTCTCGCTACATTTGACAATAGCTCTTTCCATCGTCACCATCACCACCATTGATATCGCCACCAGCCTACCACCACCACCACCATCATCGGCACAACAACCACCACCACCGACATCATCATTGTTGGAATCAAGTGGATTCAGAAACAATAACCCTTAATTGTTTTGATGATAACAAAAGATTAAGAGAACAATTTATTCTCTAACATGGTTATAAGTGTGCAGAAAGTATTTATACTCAGAGAAATTTGCTTCAGAAGACTTAGTGAAATCTTGAAATTCACTCGTCAAAGTCCGGCTCTAGCTCTGATTCTTGGCACATAGAATCTGTTTGGTCAACGCTCTGGAGTTAGTCAACATTCTGTTGTTGGTCAACACTCTGGTATATGATGCAAGACATGATTTGACTCGGTCAAATCTTTTGGTGACCTGCTCTTTCAAAGACTCCAAATCTGTTTGGTCAACGCTCTTGTGATGGTCAACGCTCTGTTAGAGCATGGTCACAATCTGGTTGGTCAACTCTCTGGTGCAAGTCAACAATACAACAGATTCCACTAAGTGCACTCCATGAAGACTTATTGTGCTTCAACAAGAATCTGCTATGTGATAGCCCTCTCACCTGTATTGAAGAATACTTGATTCACGGTGAGCAGTGAAGTCTTTGAGCGAAGAGCTCTGATAGTGAAATTGAAGTACATTGTTATACGAGGTATCATTAGACAAGAAGAATGTCAAAGGATAAAATCATCAAGGAAACTTGTGCTTGAAGTGTCTACATTTTGAAAAGCTCACTAAGGACAAAGGTACTGACATTGCGTATAATACTCAAAGATGCTTATCTCGATCTTGAAAGCGACGTAACCTGCAAAAGCCAAAGTTCCAGGATCTGAAGCTTTGACCTCGGACAAAAAGAGACGTTGTGTCACAACGGCACTTTTTCAATCCTAGCTATATATCCTACCTCATACACTGAAGTAATTTTTTGTTTTAGTGAACAACAAACGATTTTCAACATAGTTGTACGCAAGCTAGCAACTTGAATATTTTTCTGAGTAGTGAGAGCATCAACATCTATCTTCTCAAACACTACCCAATCAAGAGACAGTGAGCAATCAATAATTCATCCAAGTCTCTGAGATCTTTGAACAAGGCACTTACTGTTTTATTCTTTCTTTAAGAAAGTTATTTTGTGCTAAAAGTATTTTCATTGTAAATCCTCTCTGAAGAGAGTTATCTCTATATTGTTTCAAAACTCTTATTTGAATCAGATTTAGCCCAAGAAGTGGATGTATACCTTAGAGGCTCAACTGCATCGAAGTCGTTCTAAGAAGTTGTGAGTATAGCCACCGCGAAATATACTCTCAAGTGTAATCAGTTGATTATAGTGGATAAATCCTTCAAGTGAGTGAAGGGACTAGACGTAGCTATCAGGTGATAGTGAACTAGTATAAATCTCTGTGTCTCTTTCTTCTCTCTACTCTTTATTCCTTGCACAGTTCATTCAATAGTTATTTTTCATAAACATTTGTATTTGCGAAAAAGTTTTTAAAAACCCAATTCAAACCCCCCCTTTCTTGTGTTTTTGCCACGCTCAATTGGTACAGCTCGGCCTCTTGGTTGAGCACTTAACAGATGTGAGAGGAAAAGATCTTATACTATCCTATGGCAAGCAACAAACCCGGTGGTCACGTTAACCGCCCCCTTTGTTCACCGGATCTAACTATGACTACCGGAAAGATAAAGTGAAAAACTTTTTCAATCTCAACAGTTTGAACTTTGGGATATGGTTCGAAACAAGACACGTAACCGATTGACTCCAAAAGAAATCCTATTCCTAGGAGTCTTGGGTGATGATCATAAAAAGGAATATACCTTGCACCAAAAAGCAAGATACTTTCTTGTATGTGCTATCTCTGAAAAAGAGTTTGAGAAATGTGGTAATAACAAAGATCGCCAAAGAAATTTGGGACTCACTGCTTTAGCCTATGAGGTACTTCCCAGTACAAGAAACCAAGGCTAATATCTTGGTTAGACAATATGAACTCTTCAAGATGGAAGAGGATGAAAGCATCGAAACTATGTTTGGAAGATTTCAAACATTAGTTCATGGCTTGAAGGTTCTCAAGAAAAGCTATACTACTGATGACCATGTTAAGAAAATCTTGAGAAGTCTGCCAAAGAGATGGAGACCCAAAGTCACGGCTATTCAAGAAGCCAAGGACTTGAATGAATTACGACTTGAAGATCTTTTGAGTTCACTAAGAGCTCACGAGCTTGAGCTTGATGAAGAAGAACCTCCCAAGAAAACTAAGACCATTGCTTTAAAATCCTCACACAAAGCATCTACTTCTAAAGCTCTCCAAGTCGAACTTGACACCGACAAAGATTCATCTCAAGAGAGTAGTGAAGATCTCGACGATGAAATTTCCTTAATATCAAGGAAGATTCAACGCATGATGAAAAGCAAAGGAAGGTTTAGAAGAAAGGTCCCTAAGAAGGACTCAAGGGAAAACACGACTCAAAAGAAAAGAAGGACTTGAGGACAAAAGCCAAGTTACTTGCTATGAATGCAAGAAACCTGGCCACTACAAGTCGAATGTCCACAACTTGAGAAATCAAGGAAAGGTGGCTTTAAGGGTAAGAAGAAGAAGAGTCTCATGGCTACATGGGATGATTTCGAGTCATCATCGATGATGATGATGAAGAACAGGCCAACATGGCTCTTATGGCCAATATAGAGTCGACAAAGTGAAGAAGAAGAACAAGAAGAGGTAAATTCTAACATTTCTTCTAATATTCAATTAGCCTTTGATGAATCGTTAGACGAGTCTTCCAAACTCAACAATGAGTATAAATCCTTGAAAAAGAGATTTTCAAATCTTCAAAAACAATTTCAAATACTCACTGAGGAGAATGAAAAACTCAAATCGAAAACCACCGATTGGTGAGTAACAGCCCAAAGATGAAGGAATCAAGAGAATGCAACTCTTCAAAATATGAAGAGGATTTCAAAATTTCTTGCCGAATGTGTCACACGTAGTAAACAAGCATCTATGATTTGGGGCGTAAGCCAAAATGGTAAAAAGGGTCTTGGTTACAAACCGTAAGAACCCACCTTTCAAAATATACATCCGAAACCAAGGATACTAATAATCATAGTGACTGCTTGCTTTGTACTTTCGCAATCAGAAGGGACACATTAGAAGTGCATGTTATGAACTGAAAAATGAGAAGGACAAGTCTCCTTCTAGAACTAACAAAAAAGGACCCAAAAAGATTTGGGTACCTAAGGACAAGATTGTCTATGTTGCAGATTTGCTTAGCAACAGAGTTAAGACACCAGTCCTGGTTCTTAGACAGTGGGTGCTCACGACACATGACGGGAGAAAGGCGTATGTTCCAAGATCTTCAACTTAAAGAAGGTGGAAATGTTGGTTTTGGAGGAAATCAAAAAGGTAAAATCATTGGTTGTGGAAGAATTGGTGAGAAATTTCTACCCTCTATTGATAATGTTTTATTGGTTGACGGCCTGAACCATAACTTACTGAGTATAAGTCAATTATGCGATAGTGGTTATGATGTTGCCTTTAACAATAATGAATGTATAGCCAAAAGCAAAAAGGATGGATCCATTTTCTTTAGAGCAAAGAGAAAGAACAATATTTATAAAATCAAACTTTCTGAGTTGGCTGATCAAAATGTAAAATGCTTTTTGTCAATTGATGAAGAGCAATGGATCTGGCACAAGAGACTTGGTCATGCTAGCTTGAGGTTAATCTCAAAGCTTAACAAGAAATGACTTGTTAAAGGCTTACCAAATCTCAAGTACAAATCTGATGCTCTTTGTGAAGCATGTCAAAAAGGGAAACAAACGAAATCTTCTTTTAATTCCAAAAATATTGTTTCCACCTCAAGACCCCTTGAGCTTTTACATTTAGATTTATTTGGACCAACCAGAACTGCCTCTCTGTCTGGAAAGAAATATGGTCTAGTCATTGTCGATGACTATACTAGATGGACATGGGTAAAATTCTTAACCCACAAGGATGAATCTTTTACAGTGTTTTCTGTATTCTGCAAACAAGTACAAAATGAAAAAGGTTTTTGTATTACTACTATTAGAAGTGATCATGGTGGTGAATTTGAAAATGAATCCTTTCAAAACTTCTGTGAAGAAAATGGTATTTTTCATAACTTTTCATCCCCTAGAACACCACAACAAAATGGTGTTGTAGAAAGGAAAAATAGATCTTTGCAAGAAATGGCCAGAACCATGATTCACGAAACAAATATTGCTAAGTACTTTTGGGCAGAAGCGGTAAACACTGCATGTTACATTCAAAATAGAATCTATATTAGACCTATCTTGAATAAGACTCCTTATGAATTGTGGAAAGGAAGAAAACCCAACATTTCATATTTTCATCAATTTGGGTGTGACTGCTTTGTTCTCAATACAAAGGACAGTCTAGGAAAATTTGACTCTAAATCACATAGAGCTATCTTTTTGGGATATTCTGAATGCTCTAAAGCATACAGAATATACAACAAAGAAACATTAGTTGTTGATGAATCTATGCATGTAAGATTTGATGATAAAAAGCCTGAAAATGATACGTCACAGCTAGATGAAGTTTTTGCAGATTTACAGATAAACAAGGAAACAAGAGTTGATATCACAAGTGCTGACTCTGGTGATGTTTCTGGTGTGATCTCCGTGAAGTCTCCGTGCTGATTCTGGTGATAAGGAAATAATCATATCGGTGGAAGTTCAAACCACATCACCCAAAGGACCAAATCATTGGTGAACCTAGTGATAAAGTCGTAACAAGATCCTCTCTCGAGAGAACACTCGACCTGGCCTTACTCTCTCGAGATAGAGCCAAAAACAATTGATGAAGCCCTTCTCGATGATGGTTGGATCATTGCTATGCAAGAAGAGCTAAATCAATTTCAAAGGAACGATGTGTGGAAGCTTGTGCATCCTCCAGGAGGACAAGTTAGCCATTGGAACCAAGTGGGTTTTCGTAAACAAACTTGATGAAGATGGCAAAGTGGTAAGGAACAAGGCTAGACTTGTTGCACAAGGTTACTCACAAGAGGAAGGTATTGATTATCTAAACATTTGCTCCTGTAGCTAGACTTGAAGCTATTAGAATATTACTCTCTTATGCGCACATCATGGCATTACTTTGTACCAAATGGATGTAAAAAGTGCATTTTTAAATGGTTTCATAAATGAGGAAGTGTTTGTGAAACAACCACCTGGTTTTGAAGATACCGAGTTTCTGAACATGTTTTCAAACTTAAAAAGGCACTTTATGGTCTTAAACAAGCTCCAAGAGCCTGGTATGACAGATTGAGTTCCTTTTTAATGTCAAATGGTTTTGAAAGAGGACAGGTGGATACAACCCTCTTTAGAAAATCATCTAAAAAGCATTTCATTGTAGTTCAAATTTATGTAGATGATATTATCTTTGGTGCTACTAATGAGTCTCTTTGCAAAGAATTCTCTAAGCTTATGCAGAATGAATTTGAGATGAGTATGATGGGAGAACTAAAATTCTTCCTTGGCATTCAAATAAAACAATGTCAAGATGGAACTTATATCCATCGACTAAGTATGTGAAAGAAGCTATTTGAAGAAGTTCAAGCTAGAGGAAACCAAACCTATGAGCACACCAATGCATCCAACATGTGCTCTTGGCAAAGATGAATCAAGTAAAAAGGTAGACCAAAAGGTATATAGAGGTATGATTGGCTCACTCCTCTACCTTACAAATTTCAAGGCCTGGAGTATTATGTTTAGTGTGTGCTTATGTGCAAGATTTCAATCTGATCCTAGAGAATCTCACTTAATCAAGCGGTTAAAAGGATATTTAGGTATCTTAAAGGAACTACTAATCTTGCTTTGCTTTATAAGAACTCGATGATTACAAGTTAGTAGGTTTCTGTGATGCTGACTTTGCTGGAGACAGAATTGAAAGGAAAAGCACAAGTGGTGGCTGCCAATTTCTTGGAGCAAATCTTGTCTCTTGGTCCAGCAAAAGACAAAGCACAATTGCACTATCAACAGCAGAAGCTGAGTACATATCTGCTGCAAGTTGTAGCTCACAACTACTTTGGATGAAGTATCAACTTGAGGACTATCAGATTAAAGAGAGTAAAATCCCTATATACTGTGATAATACTTCTGCTATATGCTTGACTAAAAACCCTATTTTGCATTCTCGAGCCAAACATATTGAAATTAAACATCATTTTATTAGAGACTATGTTCAGAAAGGGATTCTTGAAATTAAATTTATTGATATTGACCATCAATGGCGTGATATCTTTACAAAACCCTTGTCAAGATAGATTCAACTTTATAAGAAAGAACTTGAATTTCCTTCTTATAAAGGAATAGGTGTTTAATCTGAATAAAGTTGACTCTGTTTGACTAAGTTGACTCTGTTTGACTAAGATGACTCTGTTTGACAAGTTGACTCTGCTGAATATAGTTGATTCTGTTTGACTAAGTTGACTCTGTTTGACTAAGATGACTCTGTTTGACAAGTTGACTCTGCGTGAATAAAGTTGACTCTGTTTGACTAATTGATTCTGCTTGACTTGTTTGACTTGTTGACTCTGCTTGAGTGTGTTGGCTCTGTCGTAGTTAAATCTGTTGATATTCTTTTCATTAACTGTTCGTATGTTCATTACATAGCTGTCTCTGGGAATCTTAAGTACACGTGTCTCTCTGAGACTGGTTGATGCGTTAGTGATTGACATTTGCTTTTACTGAGTCATAATTGATTTTCTTTGCGCAATGACGCTTTCTGCGCCTCTTTAACTTTGACAGTTACACGTTTGAAAAAGACAAATTTATTTTCAAAAAAAATTCATTTCGAAAAATGGCGCATAATGCTTAAACTTCTCGAACACGTTTATAACTCACTCACTCACTCACATCACCCACTACCCACTCTATCTCTCAAAGAGAAGTCTACACATTTCTGAACCCTAAACCCCTTTCATCTTCGCACTCTGTGTTTCTCCGATTTCTACAATGGCTGCTCCACAACAACAACTGCAAGTTCAAGTTCCTGAAGAAGAGTGTAGAGTAACGCTGGAAAATCTTCAACCCTCTGACCTCAAAGTGTTGGTGGAACACGAAGTAAGGTTTGAGGATATGGCAAATGAAGGATACGACTTCGTGAGCGGACTTCATTGACATGGGGATAATGGACTTCTTCTCCCTGCCCAACTCAGCCTATGAGAATCTGGTGAAGGAGTTCTGGACTTATGCTTGGAGTAAAGATAAGACCATTCTGAGTCATGTTCAAGGCAGGCGCATTGTGGTCACTCAGGACCTAATTGCTGAGGTCACCCATTGCCCTAATGATGGAGCGGTTGAAACCCCTGGTTGGGAAAAGGATGCTGGTGGCTGGGATGTTGTAAATGAGACTATCTATGAGAAGCCTGGAGGGATCAAGGCCGTGGACATGAAGAACAGGTTTCGAGCACTTTTCAGAATCATCATGAATTGCTTAGTGCCAAAATCTGGCTCTGTGGATACTGTCAGCAGTACCCACAAGTTCATAATGTGGAATTATGAACTCAAAGCTAAGATCAACCTTCCACAGATGATTTTTGAACATCAGCAAAGAGACTTAATGTACTCCAGAAAAGGGAAAAATGTGAATATCCCTTATGGAAAGCTGTTGTCAGCAATCATGCAGAACCAAGGGCTTATAAATCTTCTTCAAGGTCTCAACACCTTGGAAGCAGGGCTTGCCCTGAAAACGATGGTGATTCCTATTCTCTCTTCAGACAATCTAAGGAGAATGGGACTCCTTTCCAAGAAGGCTATTGCTGCAATTCAACAAGGTGAAGAAGGAGCAAGGAAGAAAGTTGTGAAGAAGGGGAAGAAGATTGTGGTTGACTCTGGTGTCTCTACTGGACCAACCAGAAGGGTCACTCGAAGCACATGCATTCACATTGCCTCAGAACCCCCTCAGCTCACTCTCCCAGTGAGACCTGCATGCATGCCCTCTATGCTTACAGAGGAACAAGAAGAGAAGAAAGTGGAGATTGATCAAATGATAAGGGAAAGGTTAGAGGAAACACGACTGTATCATGAAGCAAGCTTGGCTGCAGGCCTTGTCCAGCGTGAGACCTTTGCACCTCCAGTTCGTGCTCCTACCTCTGACCCTAGAGTGGCTATTCCTGCTGAGCCCACCTCTGATGTCTCTGAGGTTGCTACAAGGACCACAACTACAACAACAAGGACCACCTCTGTTGATCCTGCTCAGAACCACCCTTGAAAAGGATACACAAGGTTGAAGATGCCCCTGCTGCAAAAAGGAAGAAGGTAATTGATAAGGTAGTTGATTTATTTGATACTACTTATCAACTGCAGTTCTGCTCTCGCCGCTTCTATTGTTGAACCCCTCCATCTCGATCCATTAATCCTATTCATGCACCCCCACTTACACCACAACCGCCAAACCTCAATCCACAACCCTTGCCCAATCCAACACCCCAACTGCTTTACGCACCTAAACCAACACCTACTCCAAAACCCACACCACAACAGAAACAACCATATATACCTACCAAAAGCCCTTGCCTACTTTACCCTCGGACTCCTCTTCATCCGATGAAGATGATGTTGCTCCTTGAGGACTAGATAAAGACCTCAACCACAGTTCAAATTCCTATATTGAACCTTTACCCTCTTCACCCCCAAATTTCACTATACCTCAAACTGAAACTACACCTCCATCATCTCCTCTACAAACCCAAACCCCTTCACCACCTAAATCACCACCCAAACCAGCTTCTCCACCTAGACCCGCTTCACCCTCACCAACAACCAGACCTCAACATACCCTGTGAGATCGAGCCCATTTCTCGAGGAACCTGAATCTGAGTCCAGGGTTCAAGAGTCTTCATCTCTTGAATCTGCAATATGGTTGTGTGTGAAGCTCAACCTCTTCGCATTTTGCAACCTCTCCTCGACTCCTCTTCGGACTTCCCATAATGGTACCCTTCATGTCTCAATCGTTCTCTCCTCCAAATTCTCCTCTCCAAGGAGAACCAGAATCTGTTTGCAGAACCCGTGGGGATGATACTATTGATCTCTCTGCTGATATGGCCCATGAAGCGCTCGTAATCTTTCTTTGAATCGACTGATGTAGAGATCATTGAGCCACTGCCACTTCTCCTCACTGCACCCCCTGGACCCTCTGAGCCTGGTCTTCGGGAACCAAGAATTGTGCCCAACGTTTTTCCAAATTTAATTGATAGCATTGAGTACTTCAAAGCTGCAAGATACAAGGAATCTCGTTTCTGGGGTTTCCTTGGAGAAGACAGAATTGATGAAGTAGTCAATGATCTTGCTGAAGAAGATCGGTATGAGAACTGGGTGTCTGTGAACACTTGGTTTGACAAGCACAGGCAAGAACAAGAAGAAAGAAATAGGAGATGGCATGCTGCCCTGAAATGGAGAGTTCCTCCAAGAGAAGAGGCCAATGTTGTTTGGGAACCTGAACCTCCTCCTCCTCCTCGTCCTCCTACTCCTCCAAGAGAACCTGTAACACCTCCTCCCGATCCTATCGCAATGGTTGTTCAACCATCCTCATCCGCTCGCCTCTACAAGCCAATCAAGAGTGATACCGAAGGAAGTGTATGACAAACTTGTGGATGATAGCAACAAATTCAACAGGTTTATGGAAGCCTCTCAACAACACTCAATCTACGATCGTAGGCTTGACTTGCGACTACTTTACTACAAAGAAGTTTTGGAGAAGATGGACAAGCCCTAGAAAACCTTAGGCTTTTTACCTTTTAGTTTTCTCCCTTTTGATAGATTTGCTTTGAGTTTGTTTTTGTTTATTTGCTCACTCTGTTTTTATTTCTAATGAAATTTATTTATCACACTTAAAGTTTTCTCTTTATCTTTCTTTATCTTTGTTTTGGTGTGATGTTCTTTATTTCTGTCTTAACCTTTTTGTCGATGACAAAAGGGGAGAAAGAATATAGAGAATATAGAGAGTATAAAGCAATTGATGAACCTAGTGTATCAACCAAGTGTCATCATGCATACATTATGTGTTCTGATTAATATATTCCTGTATGCTCTGAAACTTATATGCTGTAATATCTTATGCTCTGTTACACTTAGAAATATTTATATATGCTAAATTCAGGGAGAGCCTCTGAAATCATCTGAATAAATATTTTTTATAAAGAAAAATTGTTCATCAATATATGTATTTGTCATCATCAAAAAGGGGGAGATTGTTGGAATCAAGTGGATTCAGAAACAATAACCCTTAATTGTTTTGATGATAACAAAAGATTAAGAGAACAATTTATTCTCTAACATGGTTATAAGTGTGCAGAAAGTATTTATACTCAGAGAAATTTGCTTCAGAAGACTTAGTGAAATCTTGAAATTCACTCATCAAAGTCCGGCTCTAGTTCTGATTCTTGGCACATAGAATCTGTTTGGTCAATACTCTGGAGTTAGTCAACATTCTGTTGTTGGTCAACACTCTGGTATATGATGCAAGACATGATTTGACTCGGTCAAATCTGTTGGTGACCTGCTCTTTCGAAGACTCCAAATCTGTTTGGTCAACGCTCTTGTGATGGTCAACGCTCTGTTAGAGCATGGTCACAATCTGGTTGGTCAACTCTCTGGTGAAAGTCAACAATACAACAGATTCCACTAAGTGCACTCCATGAAGACTTATTGTGCTTCAACAAGAATCACTATGTGATAGCCCTCTCACTGTATTGAAGAATACTTGATTCTGGTGAACAGTGAAGTCTTTGAACGAAGAGCTCTGATAGTGAAATTGAAGTACATTGTTATACGAGGTATCATTAGACAAGAAGAATGTCAAAGGATAAAATCATCAAGGAAACTTGTGCTTGAAGTGTCTACATTTTGAAAAGCTCACTAAGGACAAAGTTACTGACATTGCGTATAATACTCAGTATGCTTATCTCAGTCTTGAAAGCGACGTAACCTGCAAAAGCCAAAGTTCCAGGATCTGAAGCTTTGACCTCGGACAAAAAGAGACGTTGTGTCACAACGGCACTTTTTCAATCCTAGCTATATATCCTACCTCATACACTGAAGTAATTTTTTTTTAAGTGAACAACAAACGATTTTCAACATAGTTGTACGCAAGCTAGCAACTTGAATATTTTTCTGAGTAGTGAGAGCATCAACATCTATCTTCTCAAACACTACCCAATCAAGAGACAGTGAGCAATCAAGAATTCATCCAAGTCTCTCGAGATCTTTGAACAAGGCACTTCTTGTTTTATTCTTTCTTTAAGAAAGTTATTTTGTGCTAAAAGTATTTTCATTGTAAATCCTCTCAAGAGAGTTATCTCTATATTGTTTCAAAACTCTTATTTGAATCAGACTTAGCCCAAAGAGTGGATGTATACCTTAGAGGCTCAACTGTATCGAGTCGTTTCTAAGAAGTTGTGAGTATAGCAGTTGGCGTAAATATACTCTCAAGTGTAATCAGTTGATTATAGTGGAGAAATCCTTCAAGTGAGTGAAGGGACTAGACGTAGCTATCAGGTGATAGTGAACTAGTATAAATCTCTGTGTCTCTTTCTTCTCTCTACTCTTTATTCCTTGCACAGTTCATTCAATAGTTATTTTTCATAAACATTTGTATTTGCGAAAAAGTTTTTTAAAAACCCAATTCAAACCCCCCCTTTCTTGTGTTTTTGCCACGTTCAATCATTGCCACCATCACTTAACACCACCACTGACATTGCCATCACCATCGGCATTGCCGCCACCACCAACAACATCGATATCGCCGCCACCACCACCATTAACATAGCCACCGCCACCACCACCACCATTGCTATCACCACCACCACTGACGCTGCCACCACAGCCGCCGCCACCACCAAAGTGGTGGCAAACTGAGCTAGGCCCGTTGGGCCAGCCCGCCAACCTTTTTAAAATGGGCGGACTGGGCTAAGTTTTATCAACTCACTAACTCATCTAGTCCAACTCGTTTAGCCCGCCAACCCGTTGGGCTGCGGGCCACAAGTGGGTCAGTTTGGGCCAACGCATAATTTTTTATTTTTTCCTATTTTTAAACGATTATTTCTTTTGTTTTTTCACATATTTTTGGCAGGGCAGCCCGCATACCCGCTGTTATGGCCCATTTTGGCCTGTTTTGGGCGGGTTGGCTCGTTTTATTCAAATTTTTTTCCTTTTATTTATTTTTTGTTTTGTTTTTTTGTTTTGTTTTTTGACGGGAAAACCAACCCGTGGAGGGCTGGACCAGGTTCGACATCTCAACCCATAACCCTTTGATGGCCCGGGATGGGCCGACTCGTTTTTATGCGGGCTCACATCGGGCCGACCGGGTTGGGCCGAGCTGACCCGTTTTGCCCAAGCTCTATTTATTCTTATATCTCCTTCTCCTCTATCGTAACTTCTCACCTTAACTTCACTCTCTCCCTCTCAAGTCTTCGTCATCAACAAGGAAGATTGAAGGATTCTATCATACTTCTTCTCGATAGATAGAGACACGGGACGCGGCATCACAGTTTATTATTATTATTATTATTATTATTATTATTATTATTATTATTATTATTATTTTTATTATTATTAAATTTAATAAAACTATTATTATTACTATTATAATTATTGTAATTATTTCTATTATTATTATTTAAGGTTATTATTATTTTCTGGAAGAATTGTTGTTGTTAATAACTTTTAAAGGAGAAATTATAATGTCGATAACAACTTTTTAAAACTAAAAACCACAAAACACTGAAACTCAAAACTAAAAACTGAAAACCAATTTTAGTTTTTTGAAATTTGAAAACTTAAAACTAAAAACCACTCCGAATGGGGCCTTAGGGAACAAAAACCAAAGAAATTATATGCTTATTTTTTTATAGTTAGTAGAATAGTAGTTAGCTTGATTGATATTTTTGGATCCGGATTTGATGCAGTCAACAAAATGACGAAGTTGCTGCAGTCAGACGAAAATAAATCGTTAGATTAATCGTATGGTTTCTGTTATGATTACTAGTGTATTAACCCGTGTGATGCACGGGTGAGATTTGGGGATTGTCGAGTCATGTAAAAAAATAAATAGCCAAAAATATTTTGAAAAGAAAGTAGAAAAAATAACATAAATGAGTTTATAATATAATAACAAATATTAATATGATAAGGTGAATCAATTGTAGGAATAAATATTACAAACTAAAACTAAAATATATATATATATATATATAACTTATATAAAAGTCTTATATAATAATTTATGTGACATTAAATATTAATAACAATGTATTTATAGTATAATGGTATGTGTTGGTGCACGGTATATGTTAAAAACTTTAGCATAAATTTTCCTTTACGATATTTTGTTGAATAAGTGATATATTTAGTATGATTTTTAAGTGAATTTTGTTTTTATTTAATTTAAATTTAAATTTGAAATTAGATTTATTACGAATTATATAATTGACAGTGAATGTCAAATTAAAAGTTGTCAAATTTATATGATATAATAATAATAATAAACGCTGATAGATGATTACACTAATTTAAAATCAGCAAGTCATTTAAGAGAATATATTTATGATTTTGATAATATTTACTAGTTGAGATTTTATAATAATAATAATAAATAAAATTGTTTAGGAGGAAAAAAATTTATGTGCTTTTGAACGTGACATAGTCTCACGTGACATTTTATTTTATATATTATAGTAGACAGTAAATAGTATATAGTAGATACAATATAGTAGATGTTGGCAATCAACAAATACCAATAGATTTTTTAAAAAATAAAAAATAAAAACCAATAGATGGGGAAGTCAATAACCATAAATGTCAATAAACAATTTACGGAATAACATTTAGCGTTTAATTTTATTATTTAATTTCTAAATTAATATTTTATGATGATTTGTTGGTTAATTTATAATGTAGTCAGTTTAAAATTTCTTAATTTGAAATAATATTACATCCCATTAATTTAAATGGAATATTTTTCAATTCTCAAATCATTCAATATTATTTATTGAGAATCAAGTCAGTCAATATTTACACACACAAAAAAAAGTCATTCAATACTCAAAATTTCGAATGCAATTTGTTATCTATACCACTTTTTCAATTCATGGCTATTCTCTTACTTTTTATCTTTCGATATTTTGTTTTTTGTTTTGGTTTGATTTCCACTATACTTTTCCTATATGAAAGTTTTGGATCAAAGATGTGTTTTTTTTTCCAATTATTATTGAATTTATTTCTTTAAATTTTTTTCAGAAAAATACTTTAAATTGTTTTTAGTTATTCAAAACCTTGAGATAATTATTTTGGACTTATTTAAAATGCAATTCTTAAATACTTGAAAAAGCTGTAATTCTTTCTTTGTTTTTAGATAAGAAAACAAACATAAAGAATAAACATGACACTAAGAAAGAGTTTTTATTCTCTGTCATGTAATTAAATATAAATTAGTTAGATAAGTGTAAATTTAGATTTATTAGATAAAAAGTGGTAACTGGGCTCGAATTCCATCCCAAGGTCTCGAGTTCGAGTCTTGGGTGTGGCAAAAACTCATTGGAAGAGTACCACCTGACGGCAAAGCCGAAGTAAAAACACGTGGCAGTCGGGTTCCCACAGATTAGTCATCATGAAAATGGATATCAAGACCAATAACATGGTAACCAAAAAAGATAAAAAGTTCTCATTTAATTAATTAAGTGAAAAATAATAAACAGGAAAGAATTATATCGATACAAAAATTATTAAAACAATGGATTGAAAAAGTAGCTATCAATTTTGTTCAAAGCAATGAAAGAAAATCTACTTTTTGAACAAAATGCTATTAAAAAAAAGTAGATTATCTTTCATTGTTGATAGCGGTTTTTTTTTTGTTGGTAAAAATCGATAGCTACTTTTTCTTTTTTTGATAATAAAATTGTAGCTACTTTTTCAATCCATAATGGAATGATAGAATTACTTCTTAAAATCACACAAAAAAAAAATTACAACTTAAAATCATGTCTAACGATTTTATTTAAAAATTATTAAGGGTTAAAAGTATTTTACCTCCTAATTTATAGCTTTAATTGCACTTTCCACCCTAAACTATCAAATTAAGCACTTTTCACCGTCATTTAACATTATTTGTTGCAGCTTTCCCCTTTAATGAAATTTTAAAGTTAAAATAACATAAAAAATTTGTCAAATTATCCCACACAAATGAAAGGACTAAATTATCCTCTCTCACTTCCTTCTTTAACCTCACCTTGCCTAAGCTTATTTTGGCTAAGAATGATTGCAGACATGCAGTACCTACCCTAAGCTTATTTAATAAGCTTAACGTCAATTTAATAAAAAAAACAAATGTCCACCACAAGGTCATCGATAAAGTCTGTGTTGTTTATTGTACCAAAAAATGGTCTGTATTGCTCAACACTAAATAATGAAAAACGACAAAATATGCAATGATTGAAAATAAACAGTGACCACGGAGCAATGGAGCATTATGTTAAGAAAATTATTGTTGTTCTAAAATATGTGAAACTATAAATAAATTCATAAAATAAGTGTATAAAAATTTTGTAAATCCGTTTGTTCCTGCCATAACTTAGTTCTAAATCGTTCATGTCAATTTTCATTTTCATTACTCTTATAAGATATGCATTTCCATGATCTCGATCACAGGATGAACTTTGAAAAGAACACCGTCTGGGGTAGTTGGACGCTGCGTAATTGCAGCAATCTTCAATGCCACCTTAATAAGCTTAACGTCAATTTAACAAGCCTAAAGGAGGTACTGCAAGTCTGCAATTATTTTTGGCCAACGAACATACTAAGCTTAGAAAAGCTGAGGTTAAAGAGGAAGGTAGCCATAGAAAGGATAATTTGGTCTTTTCATTTGTGAGAGATAATTTGACAAATATTTCTATTATTTTTAACTTTAAAATTTCATTAAAGGGGAAAGTTGCAAGAAATAATGTTAAATGAGGGTGGAAAATGCTTAATTTGATAGTTTAGGGTGGAAAGTGCAACTAGATATATAAATTAGGGGGGTAAAATGTATTTGACCCAATTATTAAATTAAGGAACATATGGAATGATAGAGAACATAACATCAAACATATATGAGATGCTGCTAAACTTCTCAAAAATACCTTGATGAAGCTAAGGAAACATTATTTTATCAGGACTTTTGAGACCTTTACTCTGATACCTTTGAGAATATCTAGTACAAATAAGCTTCTTCGAAAAAAAAATCATGAAACAAAAAATAGAAACCCCCAACACCATGAAGGACAAATTTGGTCAAATTAACAAAATGTTCCATTAACAGCTTTCACTTCTACACATTCATGGAGCTTACGTATGTTACGAAAACATCACATAAAGCAAAAAGGTGAAATAAGCTGAATGTAGACTCACCAGAGGAAACAAATCAAAACCAAGAAAATCCTCCAAAGTGGTCAATCATAATTTCGCCATATATGTGCACATCGTATGTAAATTATCCACCATGAGTATTCTTCTTTTTCCTTGGCTTTCTAATCATATAGAAGGGACTGATCAAATAGAAAAAGAAATAATAGTAACAAAACAATCTGTTCTGAACAGAACTTCAGAGGATGACCGGAGGGAAGCCATACGGTTGCGCTCGCGACGGATGACGACGGTGTGTTGGTTGTGGTGTACCTGCAAACACTCTGACGCTCAAGTCAGTGTGTGTAAGAGGTGAGTGAAGAGGTGGAAAAATAATAATTACCTCGACCGTTTGACGCGGTCTCTTTAAATATGAGTTGAGGACGGTTACCGATGAGTAACCGTTCCGTGAAACCCGGGAGTCGGAAGTAAATTCCTTTAATGCTGAGAACCGTTGGGTCGGCCGCGTCGATGTGGCATCGAGGGAAGGCGGAGAGGCATGCGGAAATGGGCCTGAAAGCGTTGGATCTTCGGATTGGGCCTCGGCCCAGTCCGGAACAGTTGCCCCCCAAGTCGCTAACTCGAATGTCGAGGTGGTGACTTGTTGTTGAAGTTCATTGATGTCGACGTTCGACGTCTTTGTTCGTAAGGAACTGCAAGCATCGTCGGGTCGTGCTTTGTTTATTAGTTCGTTCGGGACCTTCGTGTTCCACCTCTGCTGAGGCAGTTCTCGACACAAGGCTTGACGTCGTGCACGCGGTCTCGGCACGAGGCTCGATCTCTTAATCTGGTGCTTGTGCAAGCGCACAAGGCTTTATCACGAGCTCGTGCACGCGGTCTCGGCACGAGGCTCGATCTCTTAATCTGGTGCTTGTGCAAGCGCACAAGGCTTTATCACGAGCTCGTGCACGTGGTCTCAGCACGAGGTCGATCTCTTCATCAGGTGCTTGTGCAAGGCACAAGGCTTTATCACGAGCTCGTGCACGCGGTCTAGGCACGAGGTCGATCTCTTCATCATGTGCTTGTGCCAACGCACAAGGCTTTATCACGAGCTCGTGCACGCGGTCTCGGCACGAGGTTCGATCTCTTAATCTGGTGCTTGTGCAAGCGCACAAGGCTTTATCACGAGCTCGTGCACGCGATCTCGGCACGAGGCTCGATCTCTTAATCTGGTGCTTGTGCAAGCGCACAAGGCTTTATCACGAGCTCGTGCACGCGGTCTCGGCACGAGGTCGATCTCTTCATCAGGTGCTTGTGCAAGGCACAAGGCTTTATCACGAGCTCGTGTACGCGGTCTCGGCACGAGGTCGATCTCTTCATCATGTTCTTGTGCCAACGCACAAGGCTTTATCACGAGCTCGTGCACGCGGTCTCGGCACGAGGTCGATCTCTTCATCAGGTGCTTGTGCAAGGCACAAGGCTTTATCAGGTCGATCTCTTCATCATATGCTTGTACCAACGCACAAGGCTTTATCACGCGCTCGTGCACGCGGTCTCGGCACGAGGTCGATCTCTTCATCAGGTGCTTGTGCCAACGCACAAGGCTTTATCACGAGCTCGTGCACGCGGTCTCGGCACGAGGTCGATCTCTTCATCAGGTGCTTGTGCCAACGCATAAGGCTTTATCACGAGCTCGTGCACGCGGTCTCGGCACGAGGTCGATCACAGGTGCTTGTGTAAGGCACAAGGCTTTATCACGAGCTCGTGCACGCGGTCTCGGCACGAGGTCGATCTCTTCATCAGGTGCTTGTGCAAGCGCACAAGGCTTTATCACGAGCTCGGCTCGAGCTTACCAAGCCTTTATTCTGACCTGGGGTCTTCGGGACCACGGGGGTCGAGCTGCGAGTGAGGTTCTTCCGACGCTGGGTGCCGAGCTCCATGGCGGGCTCGACCTTTGGTTTTGGGGCACTGTTCCTGTCAAAAAAGTATAGACAATTTGCAACAACTCGATGTAATAAAGTTAGCATTAATTTTTATGCTGAGTAAAGTGCTCGTAGTCGAGTTTTATACTTCCCTGTGAGAATAGTTGATCTGGCTGTCCAAGCGGCAAGGTTGAGGTCATCAAATAATCAAGGTCAACGACGTAGCCGAGTTTAAAGCCGTCTGAATATTAAAATTGCAGAGGTGGGCCTGGTAGGTCGCCCGAGTACTGGATTGCGTATCCACCTGTTGCAGAGGTGCTTGTGCAGGGCACAAGGCTTTATCACGAGCTCGTGCACGCGGTCTCGGCACGAGGCTCATCATCAGGTAGTTTGGCACGAGCTCGTGCACGCGGTCTCGGTACGAGGCTCGATCACAGGTGCTTGTGCAAGGCACAAGGCTTTGTCACGAGCTCGTGCACGCGGTCTCGGCACGAGGCTCGATCTCATCATCATTTGCTTGTGCAAGGCACAAGGCTTTGTCACGAGCTGGTGCACGCGGTCTCGGCACGAGGCTCGATCTCAGGGCTTCATCTTTGCCGCGTTCCAAGTTCTTGGAATTTGCTGTCCTTGTAGTGTCTCGAGGGTGTAGGCGACGGCGCGGCGGAGAGTGTGGCACATCAGGTTCAGAAGAAAGACTTCTGGAAGACACTCTTCCGCGGTGGGTTTTCTCATTTCTTCTTCTGCTTTGAGGCAAATGGATCTCAGATCTATGGCGGTGAGGCGGAGTACGATCCACAGAACGGTTACGGCGGTGTGCTATATGCACAGAGCGGTGTGGAGTCGTGCCACGGTGGTGGCGATGAACAGATCTGAGATTTTCAGACTCCTTCGATCTCTGAGGAGAACGAGAAACACGATCTTCTCTGTTTTCGATCTGTGTGGCAACGCGAGCGGAGATTTCCTTCTGCTGATTCTCCATTCGATCGAGGTGTTGATTCTGAGCATGCATCGCTTCGGCATGGCTTCGAATGAATTCGCGGAACTCGCGAATGAGGATGGCGGCGGTCTCTGTTCCGGCATCGGTTTGAGCAGCAACGATCGGAACAGCGTCATTCTGATGCGGAGGCGGAAGGTTATTCCTCTGTCTCTCATATTCACCGATGAAATTAACAGGTTCATGGTGAGGTGGTTCCGCCGGAGCTATCGGCGGGTTTGGTGGTTCAAGATCTGCGTTCGTATGAGTGGAACTGCTAGTCGCGACCTGACGCTTCGATCCAGTCATCGTCGAGTGAAGAAGGGAGACTTCGACAAAGAAGATGAAATCAGAAACGATTCCCCACAGACGACGCCAATGTTCTGAACAGAACTTCAGAGGATGACCGGAGGGAAGCCATACGGTTGCGCTCGCGACGGATGACGACGGTGTGTTGGTGGTGGTGTACCTGCAAACACTCCGACGCTCAAGTCAGTGTGTGTAAGAGGTGAGTGAAGAGGTGGAAAAATAATAATTACCTCGACCGTTTGACGCGGTCTCTTTAAATATGAGTTGAGGACGGTTACCGATGAGTAACTGTTCCGTGAAACCCGGGAGTCGGAAGTAAATTCCTTTAATGCTGAGAACCGTTGGGTCGGCCGCGTCGATGTGGCATCGAGGGAAGGCGGAGAGGCATGCGGAAATGGGCCTGAAAGCGTTGGATCTTCAGATTGGGCCTCGGTCCAGTCCGGAACACAATCTATGTATAATAGTACCAAAACTTGAAAGCCTTGCCAAAAGAAACTTGAAAGCGTTTAAAGTGGAAATGGATATGCAAGCAAGGTTAATCATCACAATTTATTGACCAAAAATCATTAAAAGTGCATAACTTCATTCAAAAAATCCGATTTTCAATTGATTAATGATAAATTTAGAAATCCAACCAAAAGACTGGTTTGCATTTTATTTGAGTATCATAATATCATAATATAAACACGCTATTTATGAACGAAATTGCAACAGTTTTGATTTGATTTTTGAATTTCGAATTCAGTTACTTAAACAAAACACACTATTTATGAAAAATAAATTTTGAATCTTGAAAGCTTTTAATGATAATAGGAAACTATTAATATATTGATGAATGAAATTAATTTAGTAGAAATATTATGTGTACAATTTAATTCGGAATTAGTGAAGGAAATTAATTTAGTCATAAATATCGACAAATATAAAATTAAATAAATTTTTTTTTGCATTTTGGTAGGAATTGGAATGATCAAGTTTTAACATGTGACATAGTTCTACGTGGCAAAACTCTATTTTATATAATATAGTTGATAGTTGATATTAATATATATGTTCTTTCACAAAGAAATTCATACATGTTCTACAAATTTATTTATACATAATGATTTTGGTTAGGAGTTTAGACATATTTAACATTTTGGAAAATTTAGGTGTTTTGAGTTATATATAATTATTTATTAATTTATGTAAAATGTACCAATTTAAATCATTCAGATCCTCTCAACAAATCATTTATGGTGATTAATGGTAAAACCAATTTAGTAATGAATGATACAAATAGTATCTGATTTATGGTGAAATCGGTTTAGTAATTAATGAATATCTAAAAATATAATATAAATAAGCTAAATAAAATAAAAAATACATTTTGGCAGGAATTAGAATGGCCATGTTTTGACATGTGGCATGATCCCATGTGGCAAAATTCTATTTTATATAATATAGTTGATGGAATGGCCATGTTTTGACATGTGGCATGGTCTCATGTGGCAAAACTCTATTTTATATAATATAGTTGATGACACGTCAAGCAAAGTTTATATCCGTCATACGCACTGCAAACTCGACACCAAAAAAAAAGACGTAGTGCAGGTGGGAATGTTTCACGGGAGATGACGTGGTATTTTTTCGGAC
This sequence comes from Calophaca sinica, assembly GCA_037113605.1. Lineage (NCBI taxonomy): Eukaryota > Viridiplantae > Streptophyta > Magnoliopsida > Fabales > Fabaceae > Calophaca > Calophaca sinica. Next base: position 11,395,147 of record CM073736.1, read on the forward strand.
GTTAGATGAATCAAACGGTTATAATAGTGTGACTGCAGTGACTGTGGCTTTTTAGTGACTTTTGTGAATCCAGATCCGATATTTTTCAATCGCTAGGGAGATCATGTATCACACATCTCTGTCCCCTATGATAATTAGCCACGTAATAAAATCTTACTGATCTCTCCGTCTCATATTATTTATCGTTTAAGTTTTTGCACACATATTAAAAAAATAATTGATTGCACCTATTTCCAAGATAAAATAAGTTATTTTGAGTAATATACCCTTATTGTAGTGAGAGTTAGGTAAAAGGATCAATTAATACAGGATAGTTGAGATACAAATAAATAAGTGTCTTTTTGGAAAAATATAATTGATACTCTCTCAATATCATAAAGTAACAAATATTTTGAGACAAGCAAATATTCCAAACAGAATAAATAATATGAGACGCAGGGAGTAACTTATTATTGGTGTTCGCGATGCGGTTTGGTTCGATTTGGAAGCAAAAAGTCATCTGATCCAAACAATATGTGGTTTGGTTTGGCTTGGATGATTTTCTTAAAAAAATCCGAACTAATCCGATCCGATTAAATGCGGTTTGGATTAGATCGAATGATTCGGTTTTTATTTTTTGCCTAGCATTACATATTAATTATTTATATTACTTCAAGTAACATATTTAGAGTTAATTTTTAAAGAATTAATTTTTTTTTTGTAAATATGTAAACAGTAGATTTACTTTGGTTTGATTAGGTTTCAATTTGATAAATATTTAAAGAGTGAATTTACTTCAAATTCTCTGTGAATTTACTTTCTTAACAATATACGGTTCGGTTTAGATTAGTTCGGTTATACGTAAGCCAACCGTAAACCGAATTGAACCGCACAGTTGACGGAAAAAATGGTCCAAACAAATCCAAAAAATATTGGTTTTTGGTGGTTTTTGATTTTTTTTTGGATCAATTTGCTGCTTTTCTTTGGATTTGTTTGGATTTGAACACCCTTAAACACATATGTATATCATAGTCTTCAATTGGTGGGTGACATTGAGACGCCAATTTTTTTTTAGAGCAACATGCGGTTCGGTTATACGTAAGCCAACCGTAAACGAATAGAACCGCGCAGTTGACGGAAAAAATGGTCTAAATAAATCTAAAAAACATTGGTTTTTTGAGGTTTTTACTTTTTTTCTGATTAGTTTGTGGCTTTTCTTTGGATTTGTTTGAATTTGAATACCCCTACTTATTAACACATATGTATATTATAGTCTTCAAAAACCGCGTAGTTGACGGAAAAAATAGGCCAAACAGATCCAAAAAATATTGGTTTTTTGTATTTTTTTTTGGGATCAGTTTGTAGCTTTTTTTTAGATTTGTTTAAATTTAAATATCTCAATTTATTAATACATATGTATATTATACTCTTCAATTGGTGGGTGACATTGAGAAGCCAATTTTTTTTAGAGCATGTATTTGTTTGTTGAGAGATAGCATCAAACAAACGCACCGACAATCGATAAAGCATAAAAGCCTTTAACTTGCCCCACTCGAACTCTCTTTTTGAGACTTGCTGGGTGGAGTTTCACACATGACCATCATGCTTGCGCTTAAAAGTAGAGAAAGCAGGGAGAGCCATGTCACGCCTCCACTTTGGTGACTGTCTGACCACGCAGCAGCGTGAGTGTCAAGATTCAAGAACTGGGAATTAAGGAAAGAAAGGTGTGTATAGCAGGTCCCACAGAGGGACACTTGAGAGGTGGATATATATCAACATGATGAAAACACAGTCCACAAATTAAAAAGATCAACTTTTCATAGATACTAGATAGGGAGGTGAGGGGCAAAAACAGTTGGAATGCTTTGCCGGTTATATTGTGGCACAAAGTTAAGGCAACTGGGCCCGTTGGACGCAAAGGGTGCATTTTTTTTTTGTAACAGGGTGCATTTTTTTTTATTAGCAATAGAAATAGAAACTAGGGGTGCACAAGGGTCTAGAGATGCACAAGGGTCGTGCTGGATTGAGTTAGGCTTTTCTACAGTTTTAGTTCTCCTATTTTCAGTAATCCGTAATTTTGGTCTCCCAATTTTTATTTTCACAACTTTGGTCCCCTAATTTTTAAAATTTCTGAAATTGGTTCCTAACTAAAATTGGGTCAGAAACTAGCTGATGTAGCAAATAAGATGTTGATGTGGCATCTAACTGGACTAGTCGGGTGTCAATTTTGGTGACACTTGGTTGCCATCTCATTAAAATAGAATTAAAATAATAAAATAAATCAGTTAATCCATTTAAAATAAAAACATTTAATCATTTAATTTAACTAAATCCAAGATCTAAGAAAACAGAAAATTAATTACAAATCACTATTTTACAAATCATTAATTATAAACTTTAATTATAAACTTTAATAAATTAAATAAATTACAAACAAAACAGAAAATCAAACAAATCATTATCAAAAAAAAAAAAATCAAACAAATCTACAGCAACCAAGCTGCTTCTTCTTCACGCTAATTCTTCACATCTTCATCTTCATCTTCACACCTTCATCTTCAGCTTCAACAACAACAACAACAACAACAACATCTTCAACAACAACATGAACCCTAACGATGAGCCCTAGAACTGGAACCCCAATCAACGATGAGCCCTAAATCTAGAACCCCAACGATGAGCCCCAACCAACCTTCATCTGGAAAAACATCATATGAACCCTAAATCTGGAACCCAACCTCAACCCCAACCTACGATGATCAACATCATCAATAGCACCAAAATTAACAACAACAGGGAACAACAAATTCTGGAAAAATCAGTCTTCTCCTTCTACCCCTTTCTTCTCCTTCGCCCCTATCAACTAAACCAGATTCTCCATAGACACAAATCACAGTGCTCAGTGCTTCACGGGTAAGCTTCAAGTTTTGAACTTTCATGTTCTCTAACACCAACTCGATCTCCGAGAACACACTGAACTTCTCCAAGAGCTTCAGAAGAGAAGAAGAAGAAGAAGAAATTCCATCGAGAGGAGAAGAAAAGGGTCTGGTCGAAGCCCAATCAAAGAACTTCAAACCCAGTTCAACCGGCGACGAGGTTTGATTCAAGAGAGAATGACCTTTGACATTTCTTCTGAATCGCCCCTTTCTTCTGAATCTTAAATCGCCCCTTTCTTCTTCATTTCATCGTCCCTAAACATGATGCTGCTGCTCCTGCCCGAAGTGTTGAATGCCTTTTCAGTATGGTATCGGAGGAGTTTGGTATCGCCATTGGTGGAGTGTTGAGTGCTACTATTAGGGTTCGGAGGAGATGGTTCTTCTGTGTTGGCCATTTATTTATCAGAGAAAAAGTTTGTTTGTGCGATGGTTGGGATAACAAGGTTGAGAGGAAGAAGAAATGGGGGAAGAAACTGGGTTTGGGATCGCAAATTAGGGTTCATAACCTATTAGGGTTTTTTGCACCGTTGGAACTGTGAGGGTGACTGTGTGGGCGAGAAAGACAGATCCAGAGCGAGAGGAAGAGGATCGAGAGCGAGAGGAAGAAGAATCGAGATCGAGAGCAAAAGGAAGAGGATCGAGAGCGAGATCTGGGTTTGGGTTTGGGGAAGAGGAAGAGGTGCCATCAGATTTATGATTTTTTAATTTATTTAATTGAAAATTAAAATTAGTTAAATTAAATGATTAAATGTTTTTATTTTAAATGGATTAACTGATTTATTTTGTTATTTTAATTCGTTTTTAATGACATGGCAACTAACTGCAACAAAAATGCCACTTGGACAGTCCAGTTAGATGCCACATCAATATCCCACTTGCCACATCAGCAAATTTCTGACCCAATTTTAGTATAGGGACCCAATTTCAAAAAATTTAAAAATTAGGGGACTAAAATTGCGAAATTAAAAATTGGGGGACCAAAATTACGAATTGCTGAAAATAGGGGGACCAAAGCTGCAGAAAAGCCAAGAATATGTTTACTTGGACACGTGTAAGTGGTTTAATGGATTTGGGTTATCAACTCGATTTTTTAGGTGTAATTAGTGACACTGCGTTTTTTTGTTAAAACACTCTAAAAAGTAATTTTTTTTATAAATTTATTTTCAGGCAACATAAAATTGTCCGAAAATAAACTTCTTGAATGCAAAAAGCACACATGCGAGTGCAGGCTAACAAAAACAGGGGGTGCTAATAGTTACTCCCCAATTTTTTTGTCACACAACTCGATCCAACCCATTCGAAATCAGATTGAATTGGGTCGAGTATCGAGTCTAACATGTTATTAAGGAAATATATTGGGCTCGCTTGTGCTCTTCTTCCATAAGCTTCTTGCAGCAACAATAAAAAATGAGAGCCAAGGGGGTCACATATAGAAGAAGAAAGAAGTGGGAGAACGCCCATGAGATAGTGAGTGAATCACACATAGAAGGAGTCAACCCAGATGCTAGTATGGGTGGATCTTTTGAATATTCTCAATCTGAACAACACCACTCTCTGGTGACAGAAAATAGGGCCCAGCCGCTGATTTGCAAGGGACAAATCATTGACACTTCAAACAAGGACCAACAACCAGCAATTGCAGCTAGGGGTGGGCATGGGTACGGGTCGACCCACGAACTCGACCTACCCAATCCAATCCAACCAAAAAAAAAGGAGTTGGTTTGGGTCATTGGGTTGGACCGGTTTTAAAAGAAGCAAATTCAAAACATATGAGTTGGGTGTCGAGTCTAAAGATTGCTAACTCGAATAACCCAACCCAACCCAACCCAACCACTGTAAAGGAACATAACATTTTTTTACTTATTAACGTGGCACATATATTATTCGAAATGACTTTTTTCCTGTAAGCCAAACCGAATGTTAAGTCATGTATTTAAAATATGAAATATGCGTTTATATTTTGAATATTTTATATATAATATCAATATGAAATAATGAACTCCGCAAACGTTATATATTATCAAATATGAAATATTGCGTTGCATATTTATTGTTTTTTCAATCAGACTATGTAAATGTTGAATAAATTAATGTTTAAGGTCTTGATAGTGATTTTTTTTTTATAAATATTTTTTTTTCTATTTGTCTTTGATTTTTTCCCAAATTTTTTGTTGTTTTATGAGAAATAAATATTTTACTAAAAAACCAGTTCACCTGACCCAAACCAACCCATATGGGGTCAGGTTGGGTTGGTTCGGGTTATGTAAAAAAAATTGACTAAACCGACCTAACCCAACCCATATATATTTGATTGGGTAAATACCTCAAAACCCACCCAACCCGACCCAAGTCCACCCCTAATTGCAACGAGGAGAGGTGAAGGAGATGTCGATCTACAGCAAGTGATGATATCTTTGTTTCATGAAAGTGCAACAACACTGAGACACTATTGATGGAAGAAGAGACGAACAGATCAATTCTGAGGCGAGGTAAGGAAAGGGGATGGTGAGGGATTAGGGCACACGTAGTCGCTATTAGGAAAGTGTAATAGAAAACTTGATCACAAGTAAGTTGTTGCTTCACGGGTAAGTGTACCCAATCTCAAGTCAAAATACTCGGCTCATGTGGCTTCACAGGTAAGTATACCCAATTGCAAGTAGTAATAAAAAGGACTTTTGAGTCCCGAGTTTTTGAGCCCACCAGAAATATTGCAATTGCCAAACTACTTAAATTCATTTGTTGTTTAAGCTAACAAATTGAGTGGTATGGTTTGGGAGCGCAATTGCGAGCAAAAGAGAATAAAACATGCAAAGAGAAATCAATAAAGCGAAATCTATGGTCACAATTTCACTTATCCTTTGATTTCTCCAAAGTCTCAATCCTATTTAATTCCTTTTATTATTGTTATTATTATTATTATTATTATTATTCAATTGTCAATCCCTCTACAAAAGCTATTAACTCGTTTGGTTAATATTCTTTTTTCTAAATTAACTCCTTGTTTAGTCGTACAAGAGATTTAAATCTCCTATTTTAACAAAAGTCATTCTCAAGTTACGAAAACTGAATATTGATACAGTATAAAAAAACCTGATAAGAGTTTATGATCAAAATAATTAATTAAATTATAACATTATAATTAAAAAAGCTAATAATATTAAATATCTTGTAATATTAGCTTAGTTTTTTATTTGTATACAGATAATAAAATAAAAAATGTAAGTATTAAAATTTTTCACACCTCAAATTTTAATTACACTCACCTGTATGAGATGACATATTATTCAATTTCTTACGGAATAAAGGTAGTTGGAATCCTCAAGAAGGCCGTACATGCCAACTCTTAATTCTTCAAATATATGTGGATTGAAGAATTCAAAATAGCAAAAGCATCTCTAAGGTCTCGATATGCAAGATTCCGAGGCTAATAAACGTGGAAACGGGTTGACTATGATTATTCGCATATCTTAGACGATAGCCAGAATATGTGTAGATTCTACATGAGAAAAGATCAATTTCATGTTGAAATTTTTGATTGCAAAGGTTACTCCACAATTCCACATCCATTCTTCTAGATTTTCGTTCCAATCCACACCAATATTCAGACCTCCTCTCACCAACCTCCAAATTTGGACGCATTCATAGTCCATTAAAACATGAACCTCTGTTTCTGTATACAAGCCACACAAGGAACAAGCGGAGAAATTCCCCATATTGCATCGGTAGAATTAGTTTTCAACCCTCCACTAACTAAGAGAACTCGTGCTGAGCACGAGTGATGAAGAAAAACGGAACCTACGATGTAGTTAAGTTTTTTGTGGAAATTTTTTTACGGAAAATTGATAAATAAATTTTTGTCACGCGCCTTTAGTGTGGTTTAATTTTTTAAATAGATAAAAGATTAACCAAAGTCCAAAGGAAACATTTAATACCCTTAATGTTGACTCGCAAATCCATCAAACAATGCATAGGCCGATTTCACATTAAAGGATCCATCGGATGACGGAGCCCAATATGGCCTATCCGACTATCCCATCCCCGACCTAACTCGCATCTTGGCAACCTATCACCTCCATAAACGCCTCTTCGGTCATTAGGTCACAAAACAAATTGGTTTATCTTCAGTCATTTTGTCACGCGTCTCTAGTGTAGTTTACTTTTTTAAATAGATAAAAGATTAACCAAAGTCCAAAGGAAACATTTGATTCTTTGGGCTCCATTCCATTTCCAAATACTTTCCTATTTAATACCCTTAATGTTGACTCGCAAATCCATCAAACAATGCATAGGCCGATTTCACATTAAAGGATCCATCGGATGACGGAGCCCAATATGGCCTATCCGACTATCCCATCCCCGACCTAACTCGCATCTTGGCAACCTATCAACTCCATAAACGCCTCTTCAGTCATTAGGTCACAAAACAAATTGGTTTATCATGCCCCCTCTCAAGAATAGAAGTACCTTATATTCCAAAATCTCATTAGACAAATTAACAGCAGTTTAGTTCATCAAAACCTTTATAGAAGGAAGTCAGGGGTAAGGATCTTTCCTGAAGCTTATGGCCTCTCCATTGCCTAACCCCACATAACACCTGCCTGCAAATCATTCCATGAATTGACAATTCCTTTTCAAACCTCATAAGCCATTCTTTTGTGTTCAACCACTAGGAAGATATCATTTCCACGACCATATTTGTAACGAAATGATTCTAATCAGAGTATTACTTGGAAATTAAGAGACAATTAAAAGGAAGTAGGTAAAATTTTTCACAAAACTTACTGAACATGTTTCAGAGTAAAGCGTTGAAAATGCGGAATAATAACTCAATGAGCACCTATATACTTAAATACAAAATTCGCAAAGGTTTTAAGTTATTTATACAAAAGAACATAAGGTACTGATCCTATTTTAAATACATATTAAAGGACGTCTAAACTAGACTCGTGATCCAGTGTCTCCAACAAAATTCTCACATAGAGGCAAGACCGAGCATGCTTTATGCTCTAAACTCCTTCATGATACTTGTACCTGAAAACAATGCCCCAAGCATAGTGAGTATAAAAACTCAGTAACATAGGTTTAACATAAAAAAATTAGTTTTTACCGTTGTTTTCAGCCATACGTGGTGTGCTCCGTATGGAAAACCCTTCCAAACAATCATAGTAACAGCTGACATTTAGCAGAAGCATAATAACTCCTTCACATAAAGTAGTAAACATAGCTCAAGTGTACCATAGGCTAACTCATACACATGAAAGGCTAAAAATTAAATTCTCATTCATTTAGAGTCAATAAGGAATTTATTTGTTTATTTATTTTCTTTAAAGCGTTACATAACATTGATCATTTTCAGTCCATTCTTCAAAAGTCTATTACGTCCAAAAAATCTAGTATTATACAGCTACACATTGACATATTCTTTCGAGCATCAAATAGTGTAGTTAAACTTGGCAAACATAATTTACCATGGTGCAAAACAAAATTCCATGTCAACAAGACTAAAAGATTAGCTACACTGCAATAGTTATTCATAGCACGCTTAAGCTAATATTAGAGGTCATACTTGCCTTCGTTACTTGCAATAGTCAACAAAATATTTATATGGTTATTAAGGTGCTTTCACCCATTTAACCTTTTAATACGTAGCTGCAACTAAAACTCCAGACACATGACCATCAACTAAACAAGTAAAGGCATTCTTGTATTCCATGCATTAACTAGCAGATTCATGAAATCAACCAACATTTCCAATCACTCTTGAACACAATAAGAACATAGAAAGTGACAGAATTTCACACATCAAGGAGGTTCTAACTCCAAAGAGAAGATCAACAACATCAACATTAGAGAATCCTTCAAGCATCTAGCAATTACATACATACTTCTAAACATCTTATAGGTATGAATTTAAATTCAGAGAGACATTCACATCAAATCCTAGCACACCCTAATTGGAAGGTTTTGAGAGGGGATCTATGTTTCCTTAGGGCTTGATGAAATTGGAGATAAAAATCCCCAATTTCTAGGGTTTCTCCTCCAAGATTTCTCCTTCAATTGAAATTTGGATCAAGCTTCTCATCTCCTCCTTCTTCCTTTTTCCTCTTCTTTCTTCTTCTTCTTCTTCTTTTCTGCTCTCGCTCTCTGCTCTCTCTCTCTCTCTCGTGATCTCTCTCTGTCAGCTGCGAAGGGTGGCGCGCCGCCACCTTGCCCTCGCTGCTGCGTTCGCGGCCACGCCGGAGCTTCGCGGCTCCGCCCCTTCTCTCTTCTCCCTCAGTCGCATTCCCTCTCTTTCTCCCCTTTTCTCTTTTTCCTTCTTTTTTCTTCTTCTTTCCCTGCTTCTACGTGTGTGTGTGTGTGTTTCAAAATGAGGGGAGAGTGGGTGCTAAGGTGGAAAGGGGGAGAGTGTGGTGTATGATGGGGTAGTTGTATGTGTTTTACTAAAATTTGACTTATAAGTCCCCTTTTTAATTCCATAATTTATCCTTTAGTCCCTAATAAAACCTTGGGTAATTTAATGAATTAAAATTACTCATGAATAAGTAGTCCCATATTTCCTAAATCCTTGAAAAAAATTATTATTTTATCCTAGGTCCCAACTTTGCTTTAATTTACTAAATTAAAGGTTATAAACCTTATTAATCCTTAGGGATGAAATCCCTTTTCACTTAGGATCTTTAATTATTAAGCTTAGGAAAAGTTGGGATGTTATAATTTTTGTCTTTCAAAACTTTCACCCGAAGAACATTGAGCTTATAAAGCAAAGTCCAATCTAATTTCATGATTAAAGTTGGAAAAGTGGATGTCTTTAAAACCCCTTTTCCAAAACTTGTTTTGTGTGTTTGATTATGTGTGATTGTTTGCTTAGTTAGATGTGTGCTTAGGGTTAAGGTTAAAGATAGAAGAGAGAGAAAGAGAAAACTAGGTTTAGGGCAGCACGCTTGGGCGTGAAAGAGGACGGTGTCCAAGCGTGAAAATGCTTAAGCACGGCCCAGGAAAATGCTTGAGTGTGCTATTTGTCGAGTTACACGGCACGATGATATCAACATAGAGACTTACCAAAAACACGAGATAACAAAATTGTCGCATCGATTTTTGGAACCCTTTTTTTTGTACAAAACACTTATTTATTAAAAAAATATTTGATGCATTATATGTGCTCTTTTTTGTTTTTATACAAAACTATTCATTCATTATAAAACATTTAAAATATATTTAAATAAAATATTTTATATGGCGTGAGAACGAAAATTATATTCACGAAGAATGAGAAAATAAATCAATTTGAATAAAATGTATTTTAAGAAGTTTATATAATATCTAAAGTTTAAAAATATTTAAATTTAAAATTGAGTAAATTACATATGTCTCACTGAGAGAAACTTAAATTACACCTTTCTTTTTATTTTTATTACATAAACCCATCTCTCGAGTAATATATGTATTACACTTTAGTCTATTTTAACATAAATGAATATTTTTTTTGACAAAAACATAAATGAGTCTTTTGAGAGTGGTGAACAAAACGAGTTTCTCGATAAAATTGTTCATTTTCTCTATAATTTTCAATGTTAGTGACAACTAATTTTGGATACTTTTTACATGTTATAGAATTTCAACAAAAATAATTTCATAAGACTAAATTAAATACTTATTTTATCGGTTTTAAGATTTTATCCAAAACATTGTCAAGGACATTACATTTTTATATGTAGGAAAGGGAAGCGTAACTTTTAAAACCAGAGGAGAAGAAAAAATATTCTAAGAATGGTAAGCCTATTAACAAGGAGGATATTGAGCAAGAATCTTGCTTTGCTGTTTTGAGCCAAATAGAACCTGACGTGGAAGCTACTAAGTTTACCATTGGTAAATCATCTAATTTTACCTTTTCTGGAATGCCCAATCAGAAGGAAAAGGTTGATCGTGTGAGAAATCCTCTTGGAGGGAAAAATCCTCAAGCCAAGGTAGTCAAATCGGGAGGCAGTGTTAAGAAACAAGGTATTGGGTCTGGCAAAAAAAACCAATGACCAAGTTTCCAAAACAACCGTTTGTGGCCAAGAAAGATGGTGTAGCGGAATCCTTTAATAGATAACAGGTTAAAATTTTGCAGAGGCAAAAGAATGACATCTTGAATCCAAATGGCAGAATCCTTTGTTTGATGCAGAGGTTCAGATTGATGATGAAACCAAGGCCTTTGTGGAGCAATTGAGGAAACTGAAAGGAACAGCAGTGGATGGTATAACTACTAAGATTGAGTGTCCTGGATCTTCTTTGGAAGCTAAAACTACTAAAGAGACTTCTGCTGCTGGTGTCTTGGAAGAGAAGGTTTCTAAATCCAGTGATAGCACTATGGATGTAGATACTCAGGATAATGCTTTGATGCAGGAATGTGGTGCTGGGATTGAATCCCAAAAAAATGATGTCATGGTCCAATGAATTGTGTCATCTGGAATTGTAGAGGGGCAGGGGGCAAAGACTTTCCAGCTCATATTCGTGATTTTACCAGAATCTATAACTTGGATTTTGTTGCTATTCTTGAGCCAAGAATTAGTGGTGAAAGAGTAGCAGATGTTATCAAGAGAATTGGTTTCCCTGAGGGTGTGAGGGTTGATGCCCAAGGTTTCTCAGGTGGTTTATGGTGTCTATGGAGACATTCTTGCCCTCAGATTTCGGTACATTCTACTTCAAGGTATTGTATAAATTTAGTGATTAATCCAAATACTCCTGAGAGTTGGATTTTTACTATAGTTTATGCAAATCCTCATGTGTATCAAAGAAAGGAGGTTTGGAAGGAATTGTTGGAATTAAAGTCTACTATTCAGGGGCCTTAGTGCTTAGCAGGTGATTTCAATCAAGTGTTTTATGATCATGAAAAGCAATGTGGAGGTGCTGTTAATGAACCTGGCAGATCAGATTTCTCCTCTTGCATTGATTCTTGTTAACTACTGGACTTAGGCTATAATGGCCATCCTTTTACTTGGTTTAAAGGAGAGTTGAAGCAGAGACTAGATAGAGTTTTGTGTAATTCAGCATGGCACACAAAATTTATGGCTGTTCTGTAACTCATTTACCTATGCCTGATTCAGATCACTTGGGCCTATGGGTAAAGATGCATACTGGTTTTGTTGGTAGAAGACAGTATTTTAAGTTCTTGAGTCCTTGGATGGAGATGATGATTTTGTTAAACCAAATCAAATCTTCTTGGATTCAATCTGATGACTGGAGTTCTAATATGCGCAGGGTGACTTCAACTTTGCAGTCTTGGAATAGAAATGTCTTTGGAAATATTTTCCAAAGAAAATCCAGGATCGTTAGAAGATTATAGGGTATCAATAATAAGCTGCTCGATGGATCTATTAGTAGATTGGAAACTTTGAAGGAGCAACTTTGGCAGGAATACTCTTCTATAGTTAAGCAGGAGACTCTCTATTGGATTTAGCAGGCTAAGAATAAGTGGATTGGTCTAGGAGATGCAAATACTAGATTTTTTTCACCAAACTTCTCTTATTAGAAGAAGGAAAAACAAAGTTATGGCTTTGATGAATGAGGCTGATGAGTGGATTTTTAATGATGATCATTTACATGATCTTGTTATTGACTACTTTAGCAGGCTCTATTCTTCTTTTGGCAATGCTGCAACTGAGTTTATTACTCAGAATTCTTATCCTCCAATTGTGGAAAGCGATTTGGTGTCTCTCAGCAGTCAGGTTCTGTTAGAAGAAACAAGGGCATCTCTCTTCAGCATGAAAGATTTGAAGGCCCCTGGTCCTAATGGCTTTCATCCTCTTTTTTTCAAATCCCAGTGGAATATTTTAGGCCCCTCTATGCATAATTTTGTCACTCAGTGTTTTCAACAACCTGCTCTAATTCAAGATATCAATCAGACATTGATTACCTTGATTCCCAAATGTGATGATCTCTCTAGAATTTCACAGTTTAGACCTATTGCTCTATGCAATGTGGTTTACAAAGTGATCACCAAGATTGTTTCTAATAGATTGAGAAATATTTTGCCTTACATTATTTCAGATTCTCAGTCTAGCAGATAATATTATTGTTCTTTAAGAAACCATTCATTCTTTTAATAGCTTGAAAGGTAAAAAAGGTTTCATGATCTTGAAGTTAGATTTGGAGAAAGCTTATGATAGACTTGAGTGGAGCTTTGTTATGGATTCTTTGAGATGTCTTGGCCTTCCTCAATCTTTGCAGGAGTTGATTTTTCATAGTATTTCTTCAGCTTCAATGAGAATTAATTGGAATAGAACTATGACAAATGGTTTTCAATCTTCTAGAGGGTTGCGACAGGGAGATCCCTTGTCTCCTTACCTTTTTGTCATTTGCTTGGAAAGATTGATTCATAGGATCAATGATGCAGTAGCTGCTGGAGATTGGATCCCTTTCAAATTTGGAAGGGGAGATAGTCCACAATTGTCACATATGTGCTTTGCTGATGATCTCATTTTAGTGGCCGAGGCATCTCAATCTCAAGTTTCTTGCATAAAGGACATCATAGATGCATTCTGTGAGAAGTCAGGGCAGAAAGTTAATTTGTCAAAGTCTCAAGTTTTCTTCTCCAAAAACATTTGTGAGGAGAAGAGTTTGCTGCTAAGTCAGATCTTAGGAGTCCAGCCCACTAAGGACTTGGGAATTTATCTTGGTGCACCTATGTTGCATCAAAGAATTTCTAAGAATTCCTTCTCTTTTCTGCTTGATAAGATGAGTTGAAAACTTAGTGGTTGGAAAACTAACTCTATTTCTTTTGTTGGAAGAGTCATTTTGGCTCAAGCTTCAGTTATTAACATTCTTGGTTATGTGCTGCGATCTTGTCTTATCCCAGCTTCTGTTTGCGTGGAGGCAGAGCAATTATGCAGGAATTTTATATGGGGGTCAACTGCTGATGCAAGAAAGGTCCATTTGCTAGCTTGGAATTAGCTTTGCTATCCAAAACAAGATGGAGGCTTGGGTTTCAAAGATTTGTGGATGCTGAATAGAGCTCACATGATGAAGTTGGCTTGGGGGATGATCTCTAATCCTAGCAAATTGTGGGTTAGAATCATGAAAGCTAAATACTCTTGTGGGTCTTATTCAATTCCTGTTTTCAATAATAAAGCTAATTTTTCAAACCTTTGGAGGGCCATAGTTAATGCTTGGGATGATATCAAAGGTAATGTGATTTGGGTCATTAGAAATGGACATTAGACAAAATTTTGGAAAGATGCTTGGATTCCTGGATGTGGAGCTCTTGAAGAATACTTGCAAGATTATGTTCCTCATGATGAAGCAAATTTCACAGTCTCAAACTATGCAACAAATGGTGATTGGAATTGGAATCGATTTCAGTCATATGTTCCTCTTAATATTTGTGATCGCATTGCTGTCTTGAAGCCTCCCACTGCAGGCCTGGAGGATTTCCCTTGCTGGAAATTAACTAATGATGGCTATTTCTCCCTAAAATCTGCTTATGATTGGATGGTTAAGGGTGACTTACAGCTTGCCCCTATTAATCCAGTGTTTGAAAAGGTTTGGAAGTGGCAGGGCACAAATAAATATCGAGCTTTCTTATGGAAGCTTGCTCATTATCGGTTGCTTACTAATGAGGAAAAGAAACATAGAAATATGACTCATGATGATTTGTGTCCTAGATGCCATTCTAGTCCTGAATCAATCATGCATTGCCTTAGAGATTATGAAGAAATTAAATCATTCTGGTCCAAAATCATCCACCCTGATTTTTGCAGTAGATTCTTTAGCATTGGTTGGCAAAGTTGGTTGGATTGGAATATTTCAACTTCTGGTATTGGGGCTGATTTGGAGCATTGGCAGACTTTCTTTGGGGTAGCAGTGTATGAGATTTGGAAGGATAGAAACAACATTGTCTTCTCAAATCACATTGCTTTTGAGAGAGAGTTATTTTGTAGAATCAAGCACCAAGTTGCTTCCATTTTGCAGCACAACATAACTTGTGACAGCAGCAAAACCACGAACATAAGTAGATGCATTGGGGTGGCATAGCAGACTCCCCCTCAAGGATGCTACCAATTCAATGTTGATGGTTCTTTTATTGCTAGTAATGGTAGTACTTCATGTGGTGGTTTGTTGAGAGATTGCCAGGGCAAGTTGATAACTGGTTTATACAGGAAAATTGGTTCTAGTAATACGGTTTGGGCAGAGTTGTGGGCTTTAAGAATTGCTATAGGCATTGCGAGAGATATGGAGTTAAAGTGGGTTATGTTTGAAATGGACTCAAAAATTATTGTGGAGATGGTGTTGGCCAAATCTACTAAGAACTTCTTTCTCCTTCCCCTACTCCAAGATATCATCCATTTACTCTATCTTCCGGATTGGAAAACATCGTTGATTCATGTTTATAGAGAGGCTAATCGGTGTGCCAACTTTTTAGCTAATAAGGGTCATTCTTCTTCTTATGAAGGAGAAATTATTGATGGTTCTTATTCTTCCCTTAGTCTTATTCTTTTCGATGATGTAAGAGGTGTTAGTCTACCTCGTTTGATTAATGTTTAATGCAATCCTTTTTCCATCAAAAAAAAACTAGAGGAGAAGAGGTGTAATTTACTTAAAATTTCTATTAACATAAGGGAACAGTACATGTAAATTGTTTAACGTGATAACAATGTTGTTTCACTTTTGTGAGAGCATTGCGCTCCCCTTTTGGTGAGTGGCTAACTAAGTCCAGACTCCTAAGTCTGAACTCTAAACTAAACGGGGTATTAGTCACTTAGGTCCCTAGAAGTGTGACTCGGTGTCACTTTAGTCCCTGAAAGCATATAAACTCCAAAATAGTCCCTGTAAGTGTGCTTCGTCTATCACTTTGGTCCTTGCCGTTAACAATTTCATTGACTCCGTGAGTAATTAGTTACTTTGGTCCCTAAAAGTGTAACTCGATATCACTTTAGTCCCTGAAAGCATATAAACTCCAAAATAGTTTTTGAAAGTGTTCTACGTTTGTCACTTTGGTCCTTATCGTTAGCCATTATTTTAGAACGAGAGACAATCAAATGGCTAATGGTAGGGACTAGTGACAAACATATAACACTTTCCAGAACTATTTTGGAGTTGTTACTCTTCTAGGGACCAAAGTGACATCGAGTTACACTTTCAGGGACCAATATGACCAACTACTCACGGAGTCAATGAAATTGTTAACGGCAGGGACCAAAGTGACTGACAGATCACACTTATAGGAACTATTTTAGAATTTATATACTTTCAGGAACTAACGTGACACTGAGTCACACTTTCAAGGAGGGATTTAACTGACTAATACCCTTAAACTAAACTAGTGAGTCCGTTTCAACGTGTTCATGCTTATGCCGAATAGAAAGAGATTAGGCGCGAAAGACGAAGGTCCTAACGGAACTGCAGTAAAGAGAGTAAAGCACAATTTTAAAAGAAGCAGAACAATTAGCGAGTAAAAGGGTTAGGTGGCGGGGATCGTTGGTTGGAGCCGGCGATGGCGACTCCTTGTTCGATCACTCCTGATTCAGCCACACCTTCTTCTAGGCTTTTGAGAAGCCCTCTCACTGACGAAGAGATCTGGAACCGCCTCAAACGCGCTGGCTTCGTTGGCGGTTCCGTTAATCCCAAAGACAAAGCTCTGCTTGTTGCCTATATCGCCAATCTTGAAGCTCAGGTTCCTTGCTTCCACTCTTCTAATTTTGTTTTCCCCAGTAATATTTACTAAGATGCATCGATGCGGTTTTTTTTTCCTTCCAATTTTTAATATCTTCTCCTATAAGATATAGACGGTCAATAATGATTGCTAATGTATCTCGTTTGTTCTAACGTTTAATATTCTTTTCACGGTGGTGCATCAGTCATCGGTACGTCGCTGTGATTTCAATCCTGCTAGTTAATTATGGTCTTGATGGATGATCCTAATAGCAGTGGATTAGTGTGTGAGCCTATGACTTATGATTGGATAAAAATGCGGTGTCATTGTTTAGCGCATTGGTTCGGACCAGTTTATCTACAGAGCCAAACTATATGATTACGTGCTTCTGTTTGCGTTTATGTACCTAAAACAGTTTCTAGAGGTTCCTAGTCATTTGGGAAGTTATCAAGGATCATAGGCGATGGTTCTGGGGAGACAGGGAGCAGTAGCATGTTATTTATAACGTAATTTTGTTTGTTAAACTTTGCAATTGGTAGTGGTTGGTCAATGAATTGCATAGTGTTGTTAGTTGTTACTAGACAAAGGCAATTAGGTTTTAAGGAAAATTGTGCATCTTCTTCTTTCTGTTTTTATTTTATTTTATTTTTTTTTAGTTTTAATAATCTGCTTCTCTGCCTCACAACTTATACTATATTTGAGTTATTTTTGTCCTTTGCCAACTCAAACGATTCTATATTGAAGTTTTTTGCCTTTTCTTTTAAACAGTTATGGCATGATCTTAAATCTTTATTTCTCAGTTGGTTGGCATCAATTACTTGCAAAACCAACTTTGAAAATTGGGGTGACATTTAATTTTCAAGCGAGTGTTCCCGTAAAATAGCATGTTATCACTCAATTAAACCATGTTTCTATCAATTGCATTGCTTTTTCAAGTGAAAACTCCATAAAATATTCAATGTCTTTTTTAATTTTAAAGTGATACAGTCGTTGCTTTGGCTTATGCAAGTGCTAGTGAAACTCATTAATCATTATTTCTTTCTGGCTTATCCAACTGCATTTTATGTAGATATATGATCACCTGCACCACATGGGCCTTCTCATCTTTGAGAGAAAGGAATTGGCTTCCAAGTATGAGCAAGTTAAGGCTTTAGTTGACTCATCTGAGTTTATGCATAAGCATGATTCGGCCATGCATTTAGCATTGATAGAAGCAAGGAAACAGGAAGAAAGTTTGAAGAGGGCAGTAGAAGTCAAAGAAGCATGCATAGCTAGTGTAAGCTTGTTGAATACAGTTTTTATCTCATATACGTTGGCTTTTTCTCCCTAAATGTTCATGTATTTACTCTAACTTGGGTATTTTTATTTATTTTTGTAGCTTGAGAAGGCCTTGCATGAGATGCGTACTGAATGTGCTGAAACAAAGGTTTCAGCTGAGAGTAAATTTTCTGAAGCACACCAACTGATAGATGTAGCACAGGAAAAAGCTACTGAGGCCGAGGCCAAGCTGCGTGCTGCGGAATCCTTTCAAAAGGAGGCTCATCGATATAACAGTGTTGCAGACAGAAAGCTTCGGGATGTTGAAGCACGTGCAGATGAACTCAGGAGGCAAATCATATCTTTTAAATCAGAGTACGTGTTTCTATACTTATAAATAACATGGTCATTGCTCACTGTCTGCCTATTTCTTTTATGTTATCTTGACATTGTGCTGTTTAGAAATGTACTTTTAGAGAATCCTGTGCAGTACTTTATGCACAGATGTTATAGACGATGACCACGAGGTTACATGACAAGCCAAGAAGAAGAAAGTTGGTGGCTTTTCGCTGTCCCCTACATGGTTGAACCTTTTTGACTTATTGTATTTTCATCATTTGATATCATTACAAAACTATACACGGTGCAGCTAACAGTTGATGCTGCCGTACTTCCCCTTAGCAATATCCTAACTGAAGTTGTGATCACGTTATGATGTTATTCTGAGGTTCCATATATTGTATATGTGATCATAATCCACCTGCGATGGTGTGATATTTTGATAATATATCGATATTTGTTCAGAAGTTAAGTTTATCTGTTTCTCACACACTCCCAGTTGTGATGAAAAAGAGGAGGAGATAATCCGTGGAAGGCAATCCATTTCTGAAAGGCAAAAATGTTTGCAGCAAGAACAAGAAAGGTTACTACAATCACAGGCCTTGCTCAACCAGAGCGAAGGCCACCTTTTTAGTAGATCTCAGGAATTAGATCGTCTTCAAAAAGAGTTGGAGGACAAAAAAAAGAATATCGATAAGGAGCATGGAGCCCTTTGTGATGAGAAAACCAATTTGAAGTTTATGGAGGCCACCCTAACAAAAAGAGAAGAGGTTCATACTTGAAAATACTTAATTGGGTAAATTGGAAACTAGTAATAAGCATTTTTCTATGTTTCTATTGTTCACGTACGTGGATTTACATTTTGTGAATACAGGCATTAACTAAACGTGAAACTGAGCTGAACAAAAAGGAGCAAGAGTTGCTTGATTTTCAAGGGAAACTTGTTAGTAGAGAATCTGTATGTCTCTTCTCTCACTCACTCTGTTGTGACGTCGTCTATTATTCATTTGACTTGTGGACTTTTTCTCTAAGATATTGTTCCTTTAATTTTGTTTAATGGAAAATGTAGGATGAAATTCAGAAAGCTACAGCTTGTCAGGAAGCTGCATTTAGTTCAAGAAAGTCTGATTTTGAATCTGAGCTACAAAATCAGCTCAAATTGGTTGAAAATGAGATTGAGATGAAGAGACGGGCTTGGGAAATTAAGGAAGTTGATCTTAAACAACGAGAGGACCAATTCCTTGAAAGGGAGCATGAGTTGGAAAGTCTGTCAAGGGAACTGGGTGAGAAGGAGAAGGATCTGGTGCATTTGTCGAATGCTCTTAAAGAAAAAGATCAAAGTCTGGGGGCTGCTCAAAAGGAATTTGAGTTAAATAAAGTTCTTTTGCAAAAGGAGAAAGAAGAGATTGACAAAACAAAGTTAGATCTAAGGAAGTCTATGGTGTCATTGGAAAATAATTTAAGGCAAGTTGACCATGCAAAGGAGAGACTAGAGGCCATGAAAAGTGAAACAGATCACTTGTCTGTTTTGGAAGTGAAACTAAAGGAAGAACTTGACCACATAAGATCTCAGAAGTTGGATATAATAGCAGAGGCAGATAAGCTGAAAGACGAGAAAGCAAAGTTTGAAGCGGAATGGGAGATTCTTGATGAAAAGAAAGAAGAGTTGGGAAAAGAAGCACAATACATAGCAGAGGAAAGGAAGGCAATTTCAACTTCCATTAAGAAGGAGCGTGACAAGCTAAGACAAGAGAAAGAAAATATGCGTAATCAGCACGCCCGGGACTTGGAGTCACTTGCCTGTGAGCGAGAAGAGTTAATGAACAAGATAGCACAAGAGCAAAACGAGTGGTTTCGCAAGATGCGGGAGGAGCGTGCAAATTTCTTGCAGGATGTTGAGATGCAGAAGAGGAATCTGAATATCCTTATTGATAAGAGACATGAAGAAGTAGAAAGTTATTTGAAGGAAAGAGAAAAATCTTTTGAGGAAGAAAAGAACAATGAACTCCAATATATCAATGCTCTTAAGGAAAAAGCAGCAAAGGAATTGGAACAGGTTTCCTTTGATATGAGAAGACTTCAAGCTGAGCGAACTGAGATAAATTTGGACCGTGAACAGAGAAATAAGGAATGGGCTGAGCTAAATAATTGCATTGCGGAACTCAAGGTTCAAAGGGATAAGCTCCAAATGCAGAGAGAACTTTTGCATGCTGATAGAGTTGAAATTAATGCGCAGACTGAAGAATTGAAAAAACTAAAGGATTTGAAAATTGTCTCTGATGATATCGCCATCACTGAATTGCATAATTCTGATATGGTGTTTAACCAACAGAATATCTCTATGAAGAAAATTTTGAAGCAGCAGACTCTTACACGTGGTGATCATCTGAATTCCCCTAGGGAAATAGATGCTAATAAGATCAGCAATGGGTTTGATACTTCATTTGCGCAGAAGTCATCTGTTGTTTCTCCTACTAGCCCCATCCAATCCTCATGGATCAAACAATGCACCGAACTAACTTTTAGGCATTCTCCTCAGAATCCACTTATGGATAATGAGGATAAGGCTTTGGTTTCTGATACATTTAATGTTAGCAATGGGCAAAAGCACTTGACAAATGATAAATCTCTTGAAAATGTTGGCAAGAGAAAAAACATTGGATTTGGAGAACCAAAAGTAATATTTGAAGTACCCTCTCTAGCTGAAGATATTAACAGAGTAAGTGATTCTGAATCTGAATTTAAGAAAGATGTTAGTGGAACTATTCCCTTGCTTTTGCATGGACGTCGTGTGAGCAGATGGAAAAGAGGCAGTGAAAACTTGACTAATGGAGTTGGTGATCCACTTCTAGATACAAGGCAGAATAAGAAACTACGACCTTAAAAACAAACAATTAAGAATCATTTAGACCAGGGCATTACATGCAGGTACAACTCTGGTCCTCTGAATGATACATACTTTTTGAACTTGTAGTTTGTTAGCAATTTTTATATGTAGGTGCACTATAGACTTTGGAAGTTATCCATCGATTTTTTTTTTTCAGTTCAATTCCAACTCATTCAGATGTATCAAAGGACCAGTAGCAGTTGTCGACATTGTTAAAAACACTAGGGAACAATGAAGGCACTCGTGTAGTAATGGTAGATAAGGTTATGCACGTATCAGAGTGGTTTCTGAGAAGGTTGGCGCTACTAACATTGTGAATCAATGCGATCAATGCGATCTTGGGAATAAAATTGATTGATCCAATATTCAAATCATAGAGATAGATTCTTTACCTTGTGGGTCCAGTGTTTTGGAAAAATCTGAAAATTATGCACAAGAAATAATGGACAAGTTTTGGAGCATTGTTAGACAGTGAGTTTACACTCAATTTGCTTCTGCGTTCCCTTTTTGTGTGGATACTTGTATACATGTATCTTGCAATCATTGCTTGTAAATTGTCTTCGAAGGTCTGGTTAGACCTTCTTACACTTGAGTCTACACTTTACGATGTACAAATTTTGTCATTAGAATTTGGACCCTGAACTCTTCGGGTTTATTCTCTGGTATGTGCTGTTTCGAGATATAGTTGCAAATAGGTATGTATTGTTGGAATATTTTATTCCAATATCATAAATGTGGGCAAATATCATATTTAATTATATTAGCTATTTATCAATTAGGAGCCTTAATTGATACGTGATCAAAATAAGTGTAAGGCTAATTAGATTTCTGATTAGATAATTAATTAATTAATTGATATGGGCTCAATATGAGTGGATGTCAGTGATAGCCCATTAGAGGGATAATGGGAACCCTAATAGACTATCACACTATAAGTAGGCTATGGTCCCCAATATACCGGACGAATCGCACACGTTTGCTCTCCTCTCCCCACCTGAAGAGAGCCTAAGGCACAAGGAGTCCCGGTTGAGGAAGAACCATATAGCCGACGAGTAGCTGTTGCTCATTA
Organism: Calophaca sinica; assembly: GCA_037113605.1. NCBI lineage: Eukaryota > Viridiplantae > Streptophyta > Magnoliopsida > Fabales > Fabaceae > Calophaca > Calophaca sinica. The sequence goes on from CM073736.1 coordinate 11,417,244, forward strand.
TCGCTCGCGAAGTCTCTTTTCAGGATTCGTTCTGTGCTCCTTTGCTATGGATCCAGGTATTCCTATAATCCTTAATAGATCAACATGTCGTAGATCCTAAGGTTATCAAGATTACAGTTTGGTTCTTGATTATATGAAAGCATGCTTATATGTTTTGATTTCCGCAATAAAGTATTCATGATTAAAAGCATATCTTGTGGGTAATTGCAAGATTAATTCCAACAAGTGGTATCAAAGCGGTCTTCATTGTTGGCTTATTAGGATTACGGTCTATGATTTATGCCTGGGGCTTTGTTTTTCACAAGTTTTTTTCCTGTGCGCATTAATTTTGGGTCGTCGTTTTCCTTATGCAATGTTGTGTGGTTTTGCATTTGAGCCACCCAAAATTTTCTTGTTTGCCATGGCTTAACGTGATTTTATTTCAATGGTTTCGCTTTCCCTTATATGCATTTGAAATTAAATGTCGCGATGGATTTTTCGGCAACAACTTTTTGCCTGGAAGGTGATTAATCGAAAACCAAAAGATTTTTTAAGAGGCAAAGTTTAACAATTTTTTATATAGATGGTCTCGACGGAAACATTGCTTCGGCTTTGCTTTTGAGTTTTCGATTGTTACTTACATCATATATTTTGGGTTCATATTCATTGTGCGATTTTCAATGCATTTGGAGCAAGTGAATTTGCTTTGACTACCTGTACGCAACTTTTGTGACATGGCGAGCATATAAAGAAATATCAATTTCATATTTTTTACGGTTTTTTCCTTTTGTGGCTTATGTGGCATTTTGTACTTTGTGAAATTGATTGAATATCACGTTCAAATTCCACAAATTTTGGTTTAAAATTTGATTTGATTATTAAAGTTATGATTCTATACATTTTATTTGGAGGAAAATATTTGAGAGATATTATGTGATTTGTGTCATGAGGATTTCACGATTTTATAGACCTTTGCGTTAAGTATATTTGCGGTGAATCTTCAATAAAATTTAGTATAAATATATTGTTGATTTTGGCCATCGTGAAAGAAGGCATACAAATCTTTGGTTGAATAACTCTTTATTGTGATAATAAGTTTTGATTGTCATTGATTATTACAATCTTCATTGTTTTGTCTATATTGAGAGTGAATCAAATAAAATTATTACTGTGATATTATTTTAAGATTTGGATTTTGAATTTAATAATAATTAATGAAATATTATTATAATTCAAATTTGATGTGTATGGTTATGGCCTTAGAATTTTTGGGTGTTGTTTATTTTTTTTTAAATGCGACCTGCGTGTCGTGATTTTAATTTATTTTAAATGCGACCTGCGTGTCGTGACTTTCTCTTTATTTATTTTAATTTATAAAATATTATAATTGATTGAGAAAGGCAAAGGAGGACAACACCATATAAGGACGCCACTCGGAGAGGCCAACTTTTGTGCTAAAGAATTGTAATAGTTTAGTTATTTGATTCTTTTTGCGTTTAGGAGGCCATAACCGTACATACAGTTTTTTTTTTTTGGTTTTCTACGCTTATGTGTGGAAAATGTGTGAATTAAGACCCTTCCCATTTTATTTTATTTTTTTAAATAAAATTGTCTAGTATTTTTGATTGAGTTGATTGAAACAACATGTTGCCAAAGTAACCTCTGTTGCGTAGATTAATTCAATTAAATTTACAAAAGATGTAGCGTGGAGTTATTCATGCGAGTTGTTGTCGGCCCAAAGGAAGGCGCAACTTGGCCGAATAATGACATGCCTGTGATGGTAAATGTGTGGTGATTATAAGGTTATTTATCCATGTGAGCAATTGGGATGCCCAAAGGCAACCATTGTTTGACAGGACTTATCGCCAATGTTTGATCATTGCGTTGAGAGTACTGCTTGCAGTTAGTCTTTACAATCCAAAGATTGGGGACTAATGGTGCACTTGGTATCTTGTTTGGGTCTTTTAATTTACAATTAAAGTTGTTTGTGCATGTCTAATAATTATTTATAATTTGACGTGCCTACTAATGTTGATTGTATGTTTATTTGTTCTCTTATTTTAGTTGTCGTTGCTACCGCTCCCAATTTTTCTACTCAAATTAACCAAATCCCTATGCTGAATGGGATGAACTTCAAGTCCTGGAAGGAATCCGTTGAGATCGTTCTCGGATGCATGGACTTGGACTAGGCACTGAGGGAGGAACGACCCATTCCCACTCCGGAGAACTCTCATGAGCTCAAAATTGAGAAATGGGATCGGTCCAACCGAATGTGCCTCATGATCATCAAGAAATCAATTCCGGAAGTTTTTCGGGGCTCAATTCTTTGAGAATGAGAATGCCAAGAAGTTCCTGGAATCAATAGAGCAATCCTTTGCTAAAAGTGATAAGGCTGAGATAAGTAGCCATTTGGCTAAACTCACCTCTATGAAGTATAACGGTAAAGGGAACATAAGGGAGTACATTATGGAGATGCCCAACCTTGCATCAAAACTTAAGGCACTAAAGATGCAAATCCCTGATGATGTGCTTGTGCATTTGGTTTTGATCTCTCTCCCTGCACAATTTGGACAATTCGTGGTGACATATAACACTCAGAAGGACAAATGGTCCCTCAACGAGCTTATGTCTCACTGTGTGCAAGAGGAAGAGAGACTGCGGAGGGGTAGGACTGAAAGTGCTCATTTGGCTTCAACTTCTCAGGACAAGAAGAGGAAGAAAAATAAGGATAATGCAGAAAGTTCTTCTCATAAGAAGAAGCAGAAAAAAGCATGATAAGGGCTCGCCTTGTTTTTCTGTAGAAGCGTGACACATGAAGAAGGATTGTCCTAAATGCACGCATGGCGTGCAAAGAAAGGGTAAACTTCTCACTTTTGTTTGTTCTGAAGTTAATTTAGTTTCGCACCTAAGGATACTTGGTGGGTAGATTCTGGTGCTACTACTCACATTAGTATGTCCATGCAGGTTGCTGTGGAGCCGACCGCCGAGTGATGCTGAAAGATTCATCTATGTGGGCGATGGCACTAAAGTTGCAGTAGACGCTATAGGAACATTTAGATTATTTTTAAAGACTGTTTTTCGTTTGGATTTAATTGAGACATATGTTGCTCATTAATCAAAGTGAATTTAATTTCTATTTCTATTTTGGACAAATCTGGTTATTCTTGTTCATTTAGAGATACTAAAGTTAGTCTCTCTTATGGTCCAAATATTATTGGTTACGGGTCTTTAATTGATAATCTTTATATGCTTGATATTGAGCGTTCCTATAACCAAATATTACAAATAAGTTCACACGGTACGAAACGAAAATTAAATGAGAATTCCGCCACTTTATGGCATAAGCGCTTAGGCCATATCTCTAAACAGAGAATTCAGAGGCTTGTGTCGAAGGATATTCTTGGACCCTTAGATTTGTCTGACTTTCAAGTCTGCGTAGAGTGTATTAAGGGTAAACAAACAAACAAAAGGAATTTAGGTGCCGAAAGAGCTAAGGACGTCTTGGAACTAATACATACAGATATTTGTGGTCCTTTCCCTACGGATTCTTGGAATGGGCAAAGGTACTTTATTACGTTCATAGACGATTACTCGAGGTATGGTTACCTATATTTACTCCATGAGAAGTCTCAGTCTCTAGATGTTTTCAAGTCTTTCAAAGCTAAAGTTGAACTTCAACTAGGAAAGAAAATTAAAGCTGTCAAATCAGACCGTGGTGGTGAATACTATGGTAGATATGACGGATCAGGTGAGCAACGTCCAGGGCCCTTCGCTCTTTTCCTCAATGAGTGTGGAATCGTTCCGCAATACACAATGCCAGGCAAACCCAGCATGAATGGAGTTGCAGAACGACGAAACCGGACTCTTAAGGATATGGTGAGGAGTATGATTAGTCATTCTTCATTACCAGAGTCACTTTGGGGAGAAGCATTAAAAACTGCAGTTTATATCCTCAATAGAGTACCCAGCAAAGTAGTCGCTAAGACCCCTTATGAGCTATGGACTGGGAAAAAGCCCAGCATTAGGCACATGCACATTTGGGGGTGTCCAGCCGAAGCAAGGCCTTATAGGCCACATGAAGGTAAGTTGGACTATAAGACAATTAGTTGTCATTTTGTTGGGTATGCAGAACGCTCTCGCGGGTATAAGTTTTACAACCCCACTACAAGAACATTTTTTGAAACGGGAAATGCAAGATTTCTTGAGGAAGTTGAGTTTGGAGGGGAAGGAAACATAAGGAGTGTTGCTTTTGATGAAGAAACTGTTATTGACAATGGTCAAGTCTTAGTACCTGTCATTGTTCGAGCAACAGATCCAGAAATAAATGAGGATGTTATTCCTAACATTGCTCAAGAAGAAGACAACACTGAGTTTCCTCCTCAAGCACCACCAGAAGTTCAAACTCAACAATCTCAAGAGGTGCCATTAAGGAGATCCACTAGAGAGAGAAGAAGTGCAATTTCAAATGATTATGTTGTATTTCTTCAAGAACATGAGGAAGGTATCGGTTTGACTGAGGAAGATCCAGTCAACTTTAGTCAGGCTATGAAAAGTTCTAACTCTCTTAAGTGGATTGATGCCATGAAGGATGAGATGAAATCAATGGCTGATAATGATGTTTGGGATCTTGTCAAGTTGCCTGAAGGTACGAAACCCATTGGTTGCAAATGGATATTTAAAACCAAGAGGGATTCGATGGGTAACATTGAAAGATATAAGACTCGTCTTGTCGCCAAAGGCTTCACTCAAAAGGAAGGCATTGATTATAAGGAGACTTTCTCTCCAGTTTCTTCGAAAGACTCTCTCAGGATTATTATGGCACTGGTCGCTCATTTTGACTTAGAGTCGCATCGGATGGATGTAAAGACCGCGTTTCTAAATGGCAACATTGATTTAAACAATTTATATGGTGCAACCAGAAAACTTTGTTTCAGGCGATCCAAAGTCTAAGGTATGCAAACTTAAGAAATCCATTTATGGCCTTAAACAGGCTTCCCGTCAATGGTATTACAAATTTCATCAAATTATTACCTCTTATGGTTTTGAGACTAATGCAGTTGATGATTGCGTATACCAAAAGTTCAGTGGGAGTAAATTTATCTTTCTGGTGTTATATGTCGATGATATCCTATTAGCAAGCAATGATATAGGCTTATTGCACGAAACCAAGAGATTTCTCGCGAAGAATTTCGAGATGAAAGATCTTGGGGACGCCTCCTTTGTCTTAGGAATCCAAATACTTAGAGATCGCTCTCGAGGTATCTTGGGATTGTCACAAAGGAGCTATATCGATACAGTTTTGGATAGATTCTTCATGAAAGATAGTAAACCAGGAGATACACCCGTGGCTAAAGGAGACAAGTTCAGTCTCAAACAGTGCCCCATTACAGATCTTGATAAGGTAGAGATGCAAAAAGTTCCTTATGCTTCACTGGGAAGTCTTATGCATGCTCAAGTTTGTACTCGTCCCGGCATAGCATTTATAGTGGGAGGCCTTGGTAGATATTTGGGTAATCTTGGTATGCGACCTTTGGGCGGTAAAGCGCGTGATGCGCTACCTGAAGAGAACGAAACTACATGCTTACCTATCTAAGTCGACAACTTAGAGATCATTGGGTATTCGACTCGATTTTGCGGGATGCCCGGATAGCGTGGCGTTCCACATCCGTTACATCTTCCTTTTGGGTGGAGGAGCTATTTCTGGAAGTCCGCCAAACAGACTTTAGTGGCTCCTTCAACCATGGCAATGAGTTTGTGGCTGCTTTGAGGCATCAAATCATGCGTTGTGGGCTGCGAAACTTTGTCACAGCCCACGCATCATTGGGAGTATCCAGAGGCCATTGAAGATTTATTGTGACAATAGTGCAAATTGCCCTATACTCTAACAATAATATGAGTTCTACAAAGTCGAAGTTCATCGACATTAAGTATCTTGTTGTGAAGGAAAGAGTTCAGAGAAATGATTTCTATAGAATATATAGGGACGAACTTTATGCTAGCAGACCCACTAACCAAAGGTTTAACACCTAAGGTTTACCATGAGCACGTTGCTCACATGGGTGTTGGTTTTGAGATTGCCTTAGATTAGTGGGACTCCTTCCTTGTTTGCCTTTATATTCTATGCTTTTGGTATTGATACAGACTTTATATTATTTTGACTTTTCTCAGTAAATAAAGATTGAGTTTATTATTAAAGCTATTTGTATCATATTTTGTGCAAAATAAATTTTGCACTTAAGGAACTTCAGTTTGATCTCACTAAGGACTTAAGTTGGACCAGTTGGAAATAGGCATGACTTGAGATCACATTGCATGAAATTTCCATGCCACTCATCCATATTGATCTATGTCATCGAGTATATTGATGTGATGGTCATCGGGGTATAGTCACAATAGACGTTAGTGACAACAACCATGTAGTCTCATTATCAATATATGAGGTGGACCAGATTGTAAAGGGGAAGTCTAAAGATAAATAGCATTCGGATGCCGGCCTAAAGAATTCTGATATAATTATCGTGATACATTGCCCAAGTGGGAGATTGTTGGAATATTTTATTCCAATATCATAAATGTGGGCAAATATCATATTTAATTATATTAGTTATTTATCAATTAGGAGCCTTAATTGATACGTGATCAAAATAAGTGTAAGGCTAATTAGATTTCTGATTAGATAATTAATTAATTAATTGATATGGGCTCAATATGAGTGGATGTCAGTGATAGCCCATTAGAGGGATAATGGGAACCCTAATAGACTATCACACTATAAGTAGGCTATGGTCCCCAATATACCGGACGAATCGCAATACGCACACGTTTGCTCTCCTCTCCCCACCTGAAGAGAGCCTAAGGCACAAGGAGTCCCGGTTGAGGAAGAACCATATAGCCGACGAGTAGCTGTTGCTCGTTATCGCTCGCGAAGTCTCTTTTCAGGATTCGTTCTGTGCTCTTTTGCTATGGATCCAGGTATTCCTATAATCCTTAATAGATCAACATGTCGTAGATCCTAAGGTTATCAAGATTACAGTTTGGTTCTTGATTATATGAAAGCATGCTTATATGTTTTGATTTCCGCAATAAAGTATTCATGATTAAAAGCATATCTTGTGGATAATTGCAAGATTAATTCCAACATGTATCCCTTTCTTTTTGTATCTATATTATAATATTATATGTTCCAGATATTGTAGTATTTATATGTTCTTCGTATTTGCAACTTTCTGATGTTTATGCCATGAAGTACAAGATTTGGTTCGGGAAACTGCTTGTTCTGATCCATGTTCAGCAGGAAATGACACTTGTTTAGTGCCATGAATTGTGATTCATCAGAGCTTGACGTTAATCAAGTGTTGGATTCTCATGTGTCAGACAACACTCTGCCATCTAAAGAGGTTTATATGTAGGCTCATGAGGTTGTTCCTTTTGGGAATTTATCTGGAGAGAATATTACCATGGAGAATAGTTGAAATGTAGATGTCTGGTTCTATTCTGAATGATGTTGATAAGAATTTGGTGCAAGTAAATTGGATCGGATAGCAAAAGCTACTCCCTCCGGTTCTTTTTATAAGGAACAAAATAGTCTCTTTTCTTGATTCTAATTATAAGAAACAATATCAATTATCAAAAATATTAAATACCTAATTTTCATTTATACTCATATTTATAGTGAGACTTATATTAATGAGATACACATATTTCCTATGCAAGTGGTTTGGTTCAAAAATGAGTATTTTTGGAAAAAAATTAAATGTTTTTGAGTATTAATTAAAAAAAAACTGTTTTCAATATTTTTTCTTGATTTGGGTAAATTAAGGTTTTGTTTCTTATAATAAAAACCGAAAGGAGTATTATTTTTTACTCGTTTGAAACACATAGTTGCCTATTATTAGTACAACAAACCAATCAAGTTATACTTGATCTGCAGTAATAATAGACCCAATCTGATAGTAAACCACTATGATCAATACAATAAATTTATAATCACTCTGAATGACGAATCAAATCTTGACTTAATATTAAAAATTATCAAATAAGAGGGAAAAACCATAATATTTTTCTTTATTGAATACTAGTGCGTATACCCGTGCGATGCACGGCGCATAAATAATAGTCTATAATGGTCACAATTCATCAATTCAATTCAAAGGAAATAATGTGATTTACGATCCAAATTCTTTTTGTAAAAGTTTAATGAATGTAATGTTAAAAGAGAAAATTTAGTTAACATTGTCGTTGCTCATTCACTTTTATCATTATATAAGAGCAGCAAATGACACATATCATTTCATGGTCCGCCAAGCCTTTAAGTCTATAAAGCGACGACAACTTATAACTGATTAGCACGACTTGAGAATCTTTTGGCAATATATGACATTACAGCAGCTACCACTAACGTTGTCTCAACCCTTTTGCAATACTGAAAGGAACAACAATCAAAAGAAAACTCCATTAAATAAAAACAGAAATAACAACTTGAAAAGCTCTTTATGTGGCTACTAATGCAACACATGAAGCTGATATCCACATGAAGGTGATTGAAATTCATGAACATATAAATAGTCAAACCAAACTTATAGAAGAATACAAAAAGTGAGATATCTTTAAGGTGTCAAAAATAAGATTAAAGCAATAATTATTAGCAGTCTTTTAAAAATGTTTGAAGAATCAGATTTAGCATCATAGAAGTATCGATACTTAAATCCTTATTATAGTATATTAATGTATTTAATATAACACAAACAATTATAAATTTATAGCACAAATCTTTCATCAATGCAAAGAAAATTGAATTTTCAAGTAACTGTAACTTCAGCAGCAGCTATTCATAAAGTAATAGTTATTTCAACTTTACCATATAAACATGAGACAGAACACTGAAATTCAGTGCAGTGATGCTATATGTGAAAGTACTTGACCTATATATCTCACTTCAACATTACGTTTACAAAGCATGACAATTTTGTACTGATATCCAAATAGCAAGTTAATTAGTGTACAATATAAGACAAACAACATCATTGACAAAGTATATTAAGAAGTACATCATGTAACACATAATATGTAACTTACCTATTTTAAATTCTGAAATATTTCTTTGTAAACAACATTTGAAGTTATATTAGTGACATCACTTTCATCATCAATGATAAGAATCTTTAAACTACTACGTGAGGTAACTCTGAAAATCACTACATATAGCTGTCCATGTGTAAAAACAGATTGTAGAAGGTAAATATCAATATATTTAAGAGATTGTCCTTGACTTTTATTTATCATTATTGAACACTACTATGTTATTCAAGAAATCATTCCAATGTGAAATATCTTGAATATTGAAAGTCCTCTTTCCCAACATCATGGGTTTGCTTGTATCTGCAAAACGATCGGCCAAATTACCATTAGAAGTAGTATATTAGAATGTAGAATGTAGAATGTGCACTCAAAAAAAATTATTAGACATTGTAATTTACCATTAGAATTAGTAACAAATTGCTTCAACTTCTTTGTATTTGGTTTCTGGCACGTCAACTTCATGTGCTTATTGGTCTCCTGATTAGAATCCGCCATTAGCAATATAAGCCCTCAACATGAGAGTAGTATCCACAAATTTGAATTTATTCAATTAAGGGAGGAAATTCAAAAATCTTGATAAAATCTTATAAAATTTCTTGACAAAATCTTATTATTTAGAATGAAAAAACTTTCTTAGTTTATAGTAATATAAAATTCAAAACTCTTACATACAAAAAGATAATTTGAATTTATTCAATTCATGGATGAAATTATTGACAAAATCATGTTGGTCATATCGTATTAAATTATTGTTCATCATATTTAGAATTTCTTTTTTTTATATAAGTAATGTTAATCATGTAAATATTATCTTAGTAATCTTATTCAATTAAGGGATGAAATTCTTGACAAAATTATGTTGATCATATCATATTAAATTATTGTTGATCATGTATTATTGTTGATCATATCAGGACTAAAAAGAAAAAGGATATATTTTTAGATACAAAAATTATATCTATTGGTAAAATATATTTTTAGATAAATTCAATCGTATATTTTTATGTAAAATATATCTAAGATATATTTTTAGATAAATTTAGTCATGTATTTTTAGATATATTTTTATCTAAGATATATCTCTTGGTAAACATGACTAAATTTACTAATTTACTAAATATCTTATGATCAATTATATAATTTTACCAATTTTACAAAGAGATATATATATCCGACTGAATTTTATCTATATATCTTTTATCTAAAAATTATGTTACCAACTTACTAAGATTAAAATCAGGACTCAAAATTATGTTGATCATATAATTTAATTTTGAAAAATTCACAAAATTAAATAAAAGATATTCCGCATAACTTTGGCATATATATTTACCTTTTTAGTCGTATGAATGAAATTCTGCTCCTCATATTTTAATTTGGTTAGATAGTAATTAATGCAACTATTATTTATATTTTTATTAATATCAAGGAAATATTTGCCATTAAATTTTAAATTTGATTAAGGTAGCAACAAATAATGATAAAGGGATATTACTGGTTAATTACTCATGAAATATACACATTTTTATACGTGTGAAAAAAATATTTCATTTTATAAATAATGTTGTTCATGTATATCTTATCTTATCTTAGTATTCTTATTCAATTAATGGATGAAATTCTTGACAAAATTATGCTGATCATATCATATTAAATTATTGTTGATCATATATTATTGTTGATCATATCAGGATTAAAAAGAAAAATGATATATTTTTAGATACAAAAATTATATCTCTTGGTAAAATATATTTTTAGATAAATTCAGTCGTATATTTTTATGTAAGATATATATAAGATATATTTTTAGATAAATTTAGTCATATATTTTTATCTAAGATATATCTCTTGGTAAACGTGACTGAATTTACTAATTTACTAAATATCTTATGATCAATTACAGAATTTTACCAATTTTACCAATATATATTCAATTTAATTTTATCTAAATATCTTTTATCTAAAAATTATGTTACCAACTTACTAAGATTAAAATCAGGACTCAAAATTATGTTGATCATATAATTTAGTCGATGATAAACAAATAAAAACCATAACTAAATAACCATAAATTGTCATAAATTAGAAATATGCGTCCAAATCACTCTAAAATTCAAATCGCTTAAAAAAATTTATAGATCCCTTCGATATAAGTCAACAATATGCGTCCAAATTGCTTAAAAAATATATAAATACCTTTGATAAGGATAAGAAAATTTTATAGAGAATAAAATTTTCTGTAAAAAAATCATATGAGGGAATAGTAGTCGGAGGAGATGGAGACTTTCACCGAGATCCAGAGGTATTTAATTAATTATCAATGAAAATAAAAAAATTCTAAAACCTTGCAGAAAAAAGTAGCTGATCCAATCCAATTAATCAGTGTCAAAACAATACTTTTTGAGGAGGTAATCAGAGTGCTACGTGATATTTTCAGAATTTATAATCTTATCTATGAAATAGATAAATTTATAATGTAGATCACTTGAATATCATAAAATTAACCATACATATATTTGCAGAAATTAGTACTTTTTGAAGAGATAATGAGAGTGTTACGTGATATTTTTAGAATTAATAATATTATCTATAAAATATATAAATTTATAATATAGATCACTTGGATATAATAAAATTAATTATACCTATATTTGCATAATTTTTTTTACATCGTAATTGATTATTACTTGACATATTTCGATTGATTAGATATTAAATTAATTTTCTGAATACTGATATTTTTAGAATTTATAATATTATCTATAAAATAGATAAATTTATAATATAGATCACTTGGATATCATAAAATTAATTATACGTATATTTGCAAAAATTGTTTTACATCGTGATTGATTATTACTTGACATATATTGCGATTGATTGGATATTAAATTAATTTTCTGAATATTATCGTGATTGATTATTACATGACATATTTCGATTGCTTGGATATTAAATTAATTTTCCGAATATTATTATGTTTTGCCGGACTAATGATGTTTAGGCGAAAAAATTAGAAGGGGAAATTTCCCTCTAATTTACCAACTTTTATAGATAAGATTTGATAATATCCAACTAATATTCAAAAAGTCACACAATAATTAAACAAAATAAATAATCAAATTCATACAATTGCATCATATTTTCTTGTAAACTCGTTGGTAAACAAAATTTTTGACACCGATAAAAAAAACACATTCTTTACAATAAAACATGTCTCACCGTCAGAGTTAATGACCAATTTGATCCCTGAAATTTGAAAAAAAATCAGTTTGGTCCTTTACTTTATCAGTATTCTAAATTAGTCTCTGTATTTTGAAAAAGTGTATCAGTTACGTCCCTCTGTCAGTTATGTTTGTTAACAGAGTTCTAAAATAGTCTTTCAATTTAGTCACTTATTAGCAAACAGGTCCCTGTGATTTATAACTTAATGTCAATTTGGTCATTGTGAAATTGACGGAAGGATATAACTGATACACGTTTTCAAAATACAGGGACTAATTAGGAATATTGACAAAATAATGAACCAAACTATTTTTTTTTTCAAATGTCAGAGACCAAATTGGTCATTAACTCCTCACCATCATCATTACAACTAAAATTTTTCAAATTACATAAGATGGCTTTTGGTATTGTAATATATATCGGGTCTCATGTTTGCAAAATATATTTGTTATATTTTATAATTAAAATTTGAAAAAGCTTTTACTTTTTTTTTAATTGAGTTAAATGTTGCAATCATTGTTTTAAAAACCGGACCAGGCCGGTTCAACTGGGAGCCGACTATGTCTTCGGTTGGTTTGACGTGTTGAAGCGTAATGATGATCAAACCGTCATTAAACAGGGTTGACCTGGGGTTCAACTGGACCCAGAACCGCTAAAACTACAATTTTTTTTTACTTCAACAACTCAATGCATTTCATTAATAATCAATTGTTCAATACACGTGGGAACGCCTGGAAATAACTGAGGATTAGCGGTATATATGGCCGCCTTAGCTAGACTATGAGCAACTATATTTGCATGCTTCCTAGTGAACTCTACATGAGAGTTTGTAAAACTAGATACAAGGAGTTCCCTACACTCCACTAAGATGGGTCCTAACTCGGTGGCATCAACACTGGCAGACTGGAGCCCATCCACCACTAGGTTGGCATCCAACTCAAACACAACATCGGCAAAACCCAACTCTCGCATCCACTCGATAGCCGCCCTAAGGCCCAGGGCCTCTCCCACACGGACCTCCACCAACGGTGAATACCAGCACGTCTTCGCGCCTAAGAATAGTCCAAACTTGTCCCGAATACACATACCCACGCCCACCTTGTTGTTGCGCGGGCAAAACGCAGCATAAACATTGCATTTGACAAAGCCACGTGTGGTTTGTGCCATCTTGGAGGCTCACCTGTGCTCACATCTCCAGGCGTGCGCCGCGGCGGATGCCGGTTGGATTTATTTATGTTTTACACTATTCCCCATTTTTTATATTTATTTATTTACTTTTTAGCCATGTGGTTCAACCTACCGTGAGTTGAACCGACTGAACCAATTGAACTTGACTTGGAGGTCTCTCCGATTCGGTTTTTAAAACATTGATTACAATTTTAATTAATTCTTTGTTTTGCACATATTTCATATTTTATTTTAATTTTAATATTAAAATATCATTGTTGTTTCATTAGTTTTTAATAAGCATTTAAAGGAATAATATGTTATATTTAATTAAAATGTAGGCAAGAGATTTCAATATATTGGTATCCACTATATATCAATATAGGTATCAACTTACACAACTATGGATCTCAAAATAACAAAAGTTGGTCCGAGCGATAAGTGCTTCGACCCTTCACGCCTATCACATGGTGAAAAAAAAATAAAAATCCCAAATGGTCTTTTTTAAAATACAAGTCTTTTAGTATGATATTCAACAAAAAAAATGTATTTTAGTGTGACTATTCTAGTATTCTCTATCAATAATAATAATAATATAATAATAATAATAAACTTGACAAAGCAAGTATAATTTGTCAAGTTAATTTGTTTAACCCTTCTATCCTTGACTGCTTAAGTTACATATATCAACCCAAAATTTGTCTAACTCATCTCGCAACTTGTGACTGCTTGATCCATTATATTAATTTTTTATTTTTATTTTTATTTTCATTTTATATCGTTTTCATTCTCTAATCTAATTCAAACTTATGAAAATTCAAACCCAAATTCAAATCCAATCACTCTATACTCTATAGTCTCATTCACAATATTTCTTGCCCCTTCGGCTTCTGAACTTACATTTTTCATTTAACTTCTTAATTCTATATTTGTTTAGTTTTAATTATTTAAATAAATAGGTTAATTAGTCAAACCGTCATGAATGAGATGGATTCTCTTTAACAACCAACTTAATAAAAAACCAATGGGTCCACCCGCTTGCTCGAGACTTATAACCCATAGATCATTGGATGCGTAGCCTTTGTCGTTTGACGCTAATTTCTCCGTTCCAACTCACAAGTGACAAATAAAATGTTAAATTTTACTTTTTGTTTCTTAATTTTTTTTAGTTTTTAATTTCGTTTACGAAAATTATTTTAATTTTTTTTCATTTTTTTATTTTGGACTAATGACCATTTGACACGTGAAATAAAAAAATAAAAAATTAAATAGAAATCACCTACGTGTTGAATAGTTATTTGTCTAAAATAAAAAAATAAAAAAAAGATGAAATTAAAGTAACTTTCGTAACTTAAATGATCTAAATAAAAACTTAAATAGTTAGAGGACGAAATTAAAAACGAAAAAAAATTAGTCAACGTAAATAAAATAAAAGTCTCTATTACATTACATTTGCATTTTTTTTTGGGGTGCTACATTTGCATTGTTTCTTTAATCCTCTCATTCATTTTTTTTTTTTTGGATAACAAATCCTCTCATTCATTTTCATTGCATAAAAACCGAACCAACCTAATATTCGTTTCGTTCGTACATAAGGAGTGATTCAGAATCTGATTGTCATTGTTTGAGAAGATTGAAAAAATGGAGTGCAGCGCCGCCCTTTCAGGCATTCGACTAAGTTCCTCGATCTGCCCCTCCCGCCACTCTTCCCCTTTTCTTTCTCCCGCATTTCCTCTCAAACCTTCTCTCTCGCTCAAGGTATTTCCATTTCCTCCCTCTTATTTTCTTTCCTCTCTAGTTAACTCCTCACGTTTTTTCTTTTTCGTTTTGCAGCTGCAAAAGCAGTTTCCTTTCACTTCCCAGAATGTTCTGGAAGCTGCTTCTACTCTCAGGCCTTCTGCCTCTGTATCTACTACCTACAGGTGCTTCCTTCATTTTTTTTCTTTCTCTTTTAAATAAAACTATTTGTTTTGGTTTTAATTTTTCTTTTGTTCTTTCCGATGTTGTTTGATTGCAATGACGTGGGATGGTGCAGTGAAGCGATTGAGTTAGCCGATATAGATTGGGACAACCTCGGATTTGGTCTTCAGCCTACTGATTGTATGTATATCATGAAATGCGCACAAGGTGGAACCTTCTCTAAGGGTGAACTGAAGCGTTTTGGGAACATTGAATTGAACCCTTCTGCTGGAGTTTTAAACTATGGGCAGGTTAGATTATTCGATTACATATTTGCACTAAGCATATAATGATATATCATATCTTTTTATGCTGAGAATATTTTACAAGGCATATTGAACTCATGTTTTCTCGTGCTTGAATTGATAGAGTTGCTTTTGACCTTAATCTATACTTGATTTTTGAATTTGTTTAAGGGAACTGTGTCTGATTGAGTAGATATGAAATTGTAATAGATTTTGTTTTCTTTTTAATCTGGGCTAGCTTCAACAGTTTGAAGGGTTCTAATTATTCTAATTAGAATTGAAATCTAATTGGTATCCTTTATGTTTGGATTGGATTTTCATGGTTTATTTATTTGGTAAAGAATTTGTTTCTACTGTAGGGATTATTTGAGGGTTTGAAAGCCTACCGTAAAGATGATGGGAATATACTTCTCTTCCGTCCTGAAGAAAATGCTTTACGGATGAAGATGGGTGCGGAGCGGATGTGCATGCCATCACCTAGTGTAGAACAGTTTGTGGAAGCTGTAAAGGATACTGTTTTAGCAAACAAACGTTGGGTAATATATAACCCTATCACTGCTATAAACATTTTTGAGTTTGTATGCACATCAGATTGATTAGGTGAATTTTGGTTTCAGGTCCCCCCTCAGGGTAAAGGTTCCTTGTATATTAGACCTTTGCTAATGGGAAGTGGAGCTGTACTTGGTCTTGCACCTGCTCCAGAGTACACCTTTCTAATATATGTTTCACCTGTTGGGAACTACTTCAAGGTAATGCATCTATATTGCTACATTGAAATATGGAATCTTCATTTTTATTTGCTACATTTTATTTATATATGTAAATAACAAGTTATGGTCCAAATCCCATAAGCAAGGAACTTTGAAAGATTTACTTGAAAATAGCTTCAAGTTTTTGAAACTTGATAGTCTATGTAAAACTTGTGGAGTGTCCGTAAACCCAACTCGTAAGCTTGTAAGAGTTCACCTCATTCAAATATAATATTTTAGAAACCTATAATAGTATTCAAACATAACTTAGTACCATATCTAGCAGTATTTTTACTAGTTTTAGAAGTAACAACTTTATTGCTTGAGGTCCTTAACTCATGAGTTTCATATGTTCTGTGATAAAGACAAATTGAATTGAGCTAAAAGGCAACCCATGAACCAAGGAAAGTGTGGCAATTCACAAATCACAAACTGAACATAACCGAATAACAGATATGAATTTGAAAAAACAGAGCAAAATGAGTTGCTAGTTCAAATTTTAAAATATATTACACAATGGGTTGTTGGTTTGAAAGATCAGAAACTGCGTTCAAAATTTAAAATTTTGAGACAGAACACAAGCAGAATGTTGGATTGAAGCAGAGCACAAACAGGATGCTGAGTCCAAAATAGGCGTAGAGTTCTTCCTTGGTAGCACTCAGGATGACTGGATATTGGGTTAAAGCTGGGTTTACAATTGCTGGACATTGGTTTCGAACTGTGTTCATGACAGGATTTGTGTTCTTTCTCACACTTAGACACTGGATTTGCAGAGAACTCCATGTTCAACTGCATTTTAGGGTTTCATAGCAACACGGTAGTTTTTTGCGTGTCATTTTGGGTAGTATGGGGTAAGATATTAGGTCACCTTTCAGATTTGTTCACTTGCAGCTAGACTCGTGATTTTGTGTGAGTTTGACTCTGCTCGTGTCCACCCAAGTCTACGAAGAAACGAGTTTGTAAGTGAGTTAACTCGATTGCATTACCTAGAATCATAAACTTGTACGATTTTGTGAGTTCACTTGCGAGTTTGACAACCAGGAATAGCATAGAGTTAAGGACTTGCTGAATGTTATGAGAATTAGGATAATTTTAAATGTGGTTTCTGTTATGACTGAATGGGTTGAATTTTCAGTTTGAAAGCGGTCCAGGTTCCTTAATGTTTCCCCTTTTTATCTCTGTAGGATTTGTTAGCCACGCTGGAATGAAGTTTTCTTGCATCACTTGATTTATTTTCTACCGTTACACCTTAGTATTATCGATATGATGGTATCATAATAATAATAATTGTTATTATTTCGAACATAACCCATCACACCCATCTCTTTCTATATCTTCTATTGTTGCAAATTTATCCCTTTAAAAAATTTATGGAGTATCAATTTAACCACAGGAAGGTTTGGCCCCAATCAATTTGATTGTGGAGAATGATCTACATCGTGCAACTCCTGGTGGCACTGGAGGTGTGAAGACCATTGGAAACTATGCTGCAGTAAGCCAGACTGACTACCCCTTTTTGTTTTGTTTGTTTGTCCACTGACATGTGGTTGTTAGATGTTACTCTCTGGTTGCCTTAAACTTTTAAACCATAGCAATTTCAAACCGAACTTCATTTTGGTGATTTCAATTAGACATCGTGTTTGCAACTAAATACAAATAAATTGCTTTCGTGTACTGTCTAAATGGGAAGATAGATGAAAAATGAGAATTTCTTTTGCTGCCTTTATTATTCTTACTCTTACATTAAAATTATTATAATTTTTACTGACAGAGAAGAGTTGACTTAAGTTACCTGTTTGAGTTTTTTAATTCTCTTTTCTTGCCACTGCATACTTTACCTTATTTCCTCTTTTTTTTTTTTTCCTTTATAAAAAAAATCCCAACTTTGTCTCACTCTGTGCACACGTGCAATTATTCTTCTTAGGTTCTCAAGGCACAGTCTGCAGCCAAAGCTAAAGGCTACTCTGATGTTTTGTACCTTGACTGTGTGCACAAAAGATATTTGGAGGAGGTTTCTTCCTGCAATATTTTTGTTGTTAAGGTATTATATTTAATGAACCAGTTTAAATTTAAGATTATGATTATATTTTTTCTCTCATTGTTGATATGCATGGCTGTTACTTTTACATGCATGATATTATTTGCTGCCACCTCTTTTCTCTCACAATACAATAAAGTAAATAATTTACCTGGACATACATAACTGATGGGACAGTAAAATCATTATTTGTAGCAATCAGAATCACCATGCCTTTTATTGTACCTGCAATTTTTTTACCAATTTCCTGAATGAACCTCATCACCTATTTTGTGGCACTCTTTTAGCTATACATGCAAAATCTTTATGGTAGCCTCTTGCCCAGGGGGTTCACTTCAACCAGTTGGTGCCTCTATACTGGAATCCTCTCATCTATGATATGTATCTCTTTTCCTATCGCCTTTCTGAAATTAGAATTGCAATATGACTTGTATAAATTATTTTGGCCACCATGCCAAGAGTGTTATTTTGAGTAAACTGTCCACAGAATCCTACGAACATATCTCACCGCTGGCCTGTTGGCTTTAATCCTTTGGCTCTTTGATCACACTAATCTGAATAGATTTGTTAATCTTGTATAATGCTTGATTTCTTGTCCAGATGACTATGAATTTTTTTTCAATGTTGTCTTGTCTCATGTTTTCCTTCCTTAGCCTGTATTCTGGTGTGACTTCATTGCTACTATGGTGTGAATTTCATGATTTCCTTTCATCCCCATGTTCAAGTTTATATATATTGTTTTGGAATCTTTTAGCTATACGTGCAAAATCTTTATGGTAGCCTCTTGCTCAGGGGGTTCACTTCAACCAGTTGGTGCCTCTATACTGGAATCCTCTCCTCTATGATATGTATCTCTTTTCTTATCGCCTTTCTGAAATTAGAATTGCAATATGACTTGTATAAATTATTTTGGCCACCATGCCAAGAGTGTTATTTTGAGTAAACTGTCCACAGAATCCTACGAACATATCTCACCGCTGGCCTGTTGGCTTTAATCTTTTGGCTCTTTGATCACACTAATCTGAATAGATTTGTTAATCTTGTATAATGCTTGATTTCTTGTCCAGATGACTGCATTTTTTTCAATCTTGTCTTGTCTCATGTTTTCCTTCCTTAGCCTGTATTCTGGTGTGACTTCATTGCTACTATGGTGTGAATTTCATGATTTCCTTTCATCCCCATGTTCAAGTTTATATATATTGTTTTGGAACACTTTCATTAGAGCTCGATGTATTATGCTGCCCATATTTCCATTTGCTTTCAGGGCAACATTATTTCGACTCCAGCCATTAAAGGGACCATCCTACCCGGCATTACTCGAAAAAGTATAATTGACGTTGCTCGAAGCCAAGGATTCCAGGTACTAGATTTTTAGTTAAGGAGGAATATTGTCTCTGATATTTACTAAGCTATGCTTTTCAAATTAAATTTGAAAAAAAAATAATTCATTATGGGTATTTGCATCTTGGAGATTAGTAATAAATGGCAGGTGTGGTTGGAAAATCTAGACCTGCTTGTTGATTAAATTAGGCCTGAAGTTTTACTCCTGTCTGATACAAGTTTTGCACCTTAGGAAGCTTCCGATGAGGCAATGAGGAATGCCTATCCTAAAAAGAAAGTTATAATGAAGAATCTGAATCTTCATTTGATCTTGCTCTTTTTATGCTCAATCCTTCGATGAGAATATTGATTTGATTGGCATGATCTCTTTTTAAGTTTTAATCAATCAAAACTTTGCAAATGTCATGTATAGATGAATAATTTTGTCATGTAAAATACCCTCACAGACTTCACAATTCTTTAACATTTCTGGAGTAATTCTAGAATGCCCTTTGTTTAGGTATTGAGCACCTCTTATGTCTTTTCAATATTTTGTTTGTTTCTTATTGATTCTTGTCCTGTTTTCCTCCAGTTCCGGTCATAGTAACACCAATCTTTCAATAATTCTCCCAGAAAAGGCTTGATGGGATTGAGATTTTCATTTTTGCATTTACAGTACACTAAACTTTGCTTCTTGTTTCTATTGGCTTTAGGCCAAAGTACACAAATTTATTATTCATTTCACAAATGTTCATCTGATACGTGCAGGTTGAGGAGCGATTGGTGTCGGTGGATGAATTGCTGGATGCTGATGAGGTTTTCTGCACGGGAACAGCTGTGGTTGTATCACCTGTTGGCAGTGTTACTTATCTTGGCAACAAGTACGTTGTAGTAATTACATAAAGACTAGTGCACTAACAAATACTACTTCCGGTTCTTATTATAACAGAATTTTTTGTCCTAATTATAAAAAAAATGGACGTATTTCAAGATGTATTAATTGCTAAAATAATTTTTATATCCCTATTTTAATGAGACATGTATATTTACTAGAAGTTCACATTTTTTCTATGCACCCAATTATTAGGTGTATATTTGGAATGAGAGTTCAATTTATAACATTAAATAGGCCTTCTTGGTCTTGGTGATTTTTGTAATTTCTTCTTATATTTTCCTTGGTCTTGGTGATTTTTGTAATTTCTTCTTATATTAAGGACCGGAGGTAGTATTTCAATAAATAGGTTAATGTTTTTTTCTTTAAAATTTTTGTAGGAAATCTTATGGAGGTGGTATTGGAGTGGTTTCCCAGCAACTTTATACTGTCCTTACCAGACTACAGATGGGTCTTACTGCGGATGAGATGAATTGGACTGTTGAATTGAGATAAGCAAACTATGAATAGCTTGCAGTGCAATTTTTCACCGAATAAAAATCTCATTTTGAATGTCCGAGCTCCGAAAGTTGCTATTTAAATTTTGCTTTCATATCTGATGAGCTTCTGTAGATAGTTGCTGTGGTGTGTGTATTGCTATTTAATTACTATAGCAGGCACGTATTAAACAATTCTACATGTTTATTTTATTGCCAGCTAGGGAAGTCATTATATGTGGATTAGTTAACCTTTTTTGCTTGAACAATTAGACAAATTCTAGAAGCGGTAATTGTTCTGTGGGGAATGAAATTTGTGCGTATCTCTGCGGGATGTAGCCACCCAAAATATCTCAGAAGAGGTTTTGCAGTTTCTAGAAGTGTATTTCTCTGATAACAATTTTGGACGGAAATTTGTGTTGTTCCAAAGATTTCTCTTGGGAAGGATTTCAAGAGAAATTAGGGGCTGCTAAGACGATGTATCTCACTTAGGCGATGACCAACTCATTTGGGCACTATCTTCGAATGGAGACATTTCAACAAAGACAGCTTATAATCGTTTGAGGGGATTAGAACATTGGCTCTTTCAAGTGAAATAATGAAGGTCAAGTCTCGAGAAAGTTGATGATAAAGTTGTATTTTTATCCAATATCAAATTTCTCGTTCTTATGAGAAAAGTCATATCTTTATGATCGAAGAATCTTGAAGATAATATGAATAATTGAGTATGTCTACAACTATGAAATAATTGTGTAAATTCAGCATAACGATCCAAAACACCATTAAGATAGAATGCCGTAGAAAAATTCAGAAGAGTTGTTATATATGAAAGAAAATAGCCACAATAAGTCAGTAAGACAATAGAAGTACAATTAGCCACACAAACAATTAGCCGCTTTAGCCACTTTTGCTTGTTATAAGGATTTAAATAGTCGACTAAGGATTTGTTTGGGAGAGAGTTTTTAACTTTTTATTAAAGGGGATAAATGAGAAAGACTTGTGACAAATACTTCTCTTGTTTGAGAGTGTTATAAAAAGAGGGAAATGATTTGGAAAACTTTTCAAAATCCTCTAAAATATTCCAAAGTCTGTCCCAATTTTTTTAATGACAAATGTTGTTAGAAGTTAGTGGGGTGAGAATCGAACACTCGCTCTCTTTATCACTTCACTTCTTAAGTCTCATACCTTAGTCACCAAGTCACCTTGTGTCTCCGCTTTCCCAATCGAATTTTTCAGTTTACCAAATTAAGAGGTTTTTAGTCTTAGTGAAAAAAATAAACCTCCTTGTAAGGTGAAAGACTACCCTCCTTTCTCCCTCCATTTACCCCTTAAACCCCTCCCCTCCCTTTTGCATGGTTGTCCCTTAGATTTTGGGCCCTCGACTATAGCATATAAAATTTTTAATTAATTTTTGTATATATATTAAGTAAAATTTTTATTTTATATGATGCTCACTGAAAAATGGGGCCTTGTGCAATCGCACACCCTGTCATCACTGCCCTTCTCCTCCAAACTCCCAAACAAATCTCAAGTTAATTTAATATTTATATATATGGTAAGTAAGATTTTTATTGTATATGATGCTCCCTAAAAAATGGGATTACATGTGGTCGTACACCCTGAACACCCTCAATGCCACCATTGCTCTTGTCGTACAAACTCCAAAACAAATCCTAAGTTAACCAATCCCATTTAAATATATTTTTTTAAAACATGTGCATAACTCTAAATATTGTTCAATTAGAGAAAGAAGAACGAATGAAATATTTGATCTCACTCCATGCTAATAATTCTTAATTTCGCAAGGGAAAGAAGAACCATTGATCAATCTCAGCTATTAGTTAGACTCATATAATTCAGATAATCAAGAATAAGTTTCCCATTTATATGTTCTACATGACAAGTGTCTCCTGGCCCGCAGAGTATGCCACTAACAATGTGGATATAATTAATTTTCATTAACTTGCAAGAAATCTGATATCTGAAGCTTTGTCTCACATACACTTGTCTTTTTGACCTCTGCTCCTCCATTTTTCATTTTTACACTTTCTGACTCCAAAAAAGCCACCATAAGAAGAAACCGCGTCGCTGACCCCGTGACAAGCTTTTACTTGGGGATAAAAAGCGGATCTTGATATGACACAAGAGATTCAGTGCTTTTCTTTTTTCTTCTTTCAAAAGCCCTTCCCACGAACACAACACCATTGGTTTGCTGCAATCAGCTGTTGTCATGCTTACATAACCTCACCGGTTGACCCAAATCCAAAATCACAGATTTGTAGTAAAAAAAAAAATCAATTATTCTAATTACAAATTTTATGATTTGACAATGTATATATATCCTGAAATCTAAATGGAAAACACAGTTAATATATTTTTCTCGTTCATGCGTTACAATAAAAAAAAATGTTACACAATAATTTACTTGGCTGTAGAGTCTAAATTCTTTTCACACTATTCAGCGGTACATGCACTTTGACAAGTACTGGATGATATGTTCAACTTTAACAATACTTGTATTATTGTGTCAGAAAGCACAGAAGAACCTAGTCAAGAAAAGATCCCTTGGAGGTGTACAGGACCCTGTCAAAAAGGCTCTTTCATACCTATTAACTAGGTCCACGATTACGCACGCAGAACATGCAAAGAAGATACCTCAACTCCTTCCTATTTTTTCCACCTTTCTGAAAAGGTAATTTAACCATGGTTAGTTCATTATCATGGAAAGACAATAATGTAAAAAGAGTGAGAACTGAGAAGAGAAGGTGGCCTACCACCAAGACTGTTTCCTTCCTTCGGTGTTGAAAATTTGTGTACTTTTGTTTCTTCCACAAACCTTTATTTACTTTCTTAGCACATGAGAGCTCGTAAAAAAATATAAAATTCAACTGCTCTATAAATGCTTTGCTTGACTTCCCTCCTCCAACTGTGTCCAACAGCATGATTTTTGTACATGCCCTTCTCTCTGTGGTGCTAAAGATCGAAATGATTTCTTTTTCTAATTTCCAATAATTCTTCTTTCTGTTGGCATGGTCAGATTATTCCATTTAAACAAAAAGTCCTCACAAATTAAGACAAAACTCATAAATTTTGTTAAAGCCTATCCTGACAAGAAATAGCACCCTAACATGTGAAAAAAATGGTAATCTTGCAGAACCGAAGAGTGTATATGGCAGGGCTAGTAATTATTCGAACAAAAACAGGCTTACATTACTTGTAATACACTTTCTAAAATTAGTGCTTGTCATATTAATGTTTTGAAATAACTAAGAGTTTAGACGCAATAACTCCAAAAGTCCAAACCCACACAAGACTTTCGAAAAAATAGTAGTAGAGATGAAGTCAGTCATCAAGAACATACCATTAAGTAAGAGACAAATTGTAATGTGTTCTCCCGTTATTTAATGGGTACGACAAATCATGTGTTTTTAAATCACTAATGGCCTGATTGTTTGTCGCGAGAACGAGACGAAAGAAATAAAGACAAGCGAAAATGGCAAGAGTTTGTACTTTTCTTGTGATTGGTTTGACCGGAAAATACGAAGAAAGAAAAAAAAATGTGGGTCCCACGCTTAATCTTTTCTCCGTAAAAATTGATCCCCTCTTTTCAATTCTACCCCTATTTTCCAAATCAAATAAAAAAATTAGTTTTTTTAACTCAAGGATATTGATGCCTTTTTAAAAATAATCAACATCTCTCTTTTCCCTATTTCTCTTCTTTTTCTCTTATTCCAATCAATACCCAAAATCTACCCTATTTCTCACATTTTTCTCTCTTTTCATACTCTCTCTTCACAATTTCTCTCGTGAACCAATCACACCCTAAATGAGGTGGGTACAGTGGCGGACCTAGGACCCTGGGTCAGTAGGTGCAAAAAATTTTAAAATTATAAGTCATTATTGCTAAAAAAATTCTAATAACAAATTATTGCTAAAAAATTAAGGGACTACTAGCAGCAGTAATGAAAAATAAAACCATAAGAACATTCCCAAATAATTAAGCTATGCAAAATTACATTAGATTACAACTTTGCGTTGGGTGTCTTGAAAAACAAATTCATTATTTATATATATATATATATTTTTTTTGGTACGGAATTCATCATTTATATTTCTTATATATCCTTATAATCATTTATATTATATATTATATAAAGTTATTTAAGTCATTTTATTTTAAATGGTTTAGGCTCCCTTCCCTTAAAAAAAACCTAATATTGGATGAGAGCAAAAATTGAGTTAGGAGATATTTTACTCCTTTCACCTCCTAAAAATTGAACCAAACATAAAAAAATTAAAATAACCCTTTTCCCCCCTCCCATGCACCTTCAACTAAATATTGGCTGAGTGAGAATGTTGAGAGATAAAAGCGCATGAGTCAGGTTGTACATAAATTTAAATTGAGTGAGGTCAAAAAAAATTATATAAAAATATAAGTGAAATTTTTAAAATTTAAAGGTGTGCACTTATAAACCCTTAAATATAAATAGGTCCGCCCCTAGGTGAATACATATTATTAGATGTTTGTATAAAATAGATCGTGCATACAAATTAAACTGATTGTATTATTGACCTTAAATAGTTGATTACACGTTGAAATAATAAAACGAATGGTGGGATCTAGTCTCTTGTACACGGTGAATATAGGTGAGCATCTATCATGGATACGTTTGCCTACCTTCTAATTCTAAACTTATAAATTTTTAAAAATTATTTATTCTTTTATGTATAATTATATTTATCTAAATGTGAATTAATTTTTATTATTTTCTTGTCACAAACTTTTTTATTATATTTTTAAAACATAATATGTCATTGTCAATTTTATTTTGCCAAAATATATAACGTGTTAATTGAACATTTTAATTTTCAATTGTATTTAAATTAAATATATTTTTATTTATGATTTTTTAAAAACATCTTATTTTTAAAATTCCAATAACCTATAGGATACTCGTTAATATAAACAAATAGTAAAAAAAGAAAACTATATATATTGGCCACCTGCGCTAATTTGTGACGTAATAGATGTGATAGTGGGAATCCTACTTGTTGACTATTGTAGTATTCATTAGAGTATTTCATTAATGTTGTCTTGTCCTTTTTCTAGATAAAGTATGGTAATACAGGTTCCTAGCAGCATGTTTTATTTTCTTAACAAATGTTCTTAAAGAATTTGTTAGGCAGATACATATATTAATTGACCATACGCATACTATGCCTATCTACTGCTGCCATGTACTAGTAATTCTAATCTCCCATTGCTTTCATAAGCCACACCATATAGTTTCGAATTGGGTTACTTCAAAACCACGTAATAATTTCTAATTAATGGCCATTTGGCTGATTACGCGCCATATGGAAAATAAGGCATTAATTCTCCTTCGTTCTATTTTATTTGACATTTTAACAACATATTTTTGTCTTATTTTGATTGATATTTTACAATATTATTAAATATTTTTTCTATTACTAGTATATCTTTAATAATTATTAATATGTTTTTTGACTTGTTTTTCGTTTTTCAATTCTCATAATCTCTCTATTTAATGTGTATTTTTAATTCTCAATAAAGAGTATATTAGAAAATTACGTATACTTTTTCTTATAAAATCTAAAATATTAATTATATTTTTTAATTATAATCTACTATAAATATAAGCATATAGAGGACAAGTAAAATTATAAAACTAGACTACTACATTTTTACCACCTATCATTTTAAAGGGGCAAATATGTTAACCTAAATAAAAATAAAAAAATTTAAATTCACAAAAAAATATTTTTTTACCTACTTTTAATTTTTTCTCTCACCTTTCACTTTTTTCCTCTCTCTCTCTTTCTTTATTTTTTCTTCTCTTTCTTCTTTCTATTTCTTTTTTTTGTTGTAAACTTCTTCTTTCTATTTCTCTTTATACCTTAAATTTTCATTTTTTTATATTTTTATATTTTATTATTATAAATTTTTTATTATTTATAAATAATTATTTTCGTTTAAAATCTCAATAAGAAAATATTACATATTGTCAATATAATTTTATCGTCTTTGATCACGTATCAAAATTTATAAATATATTTATTATATATTTTTTATAAATGATTATTTTACTTTTGATTCTTAACGAGAGGAAATATTACATATTATCAGTATAAATGATTCTTTTTCTTTTAGGTACAGACGGAGAAATATAAAATATTATCGACTTAACATAAAAATTTATAAATATCTTTATTATATATTATTTATAGATAATTTTTTTTTTACTTTTGACTCTTAATGGGAGGAAACATTATATACTATCAGTATAAATAATTATTTTTCTTTGGGGTCCAGACGGAGAAACATGAAATGTTTATTTTTTATACGAGCATAAACGTCTTTATTATTTATAAATGATAAATTTGCTTCTTAGTCTGTAAGGAAAACATTACATGTTGTAGGTGCAATTTTATCGTCTTTTAACACATCAAATTAATATATGTTTTTATCATTTGTAAATGATTATTTTGTTTTTTAGTCCTTACGGGGAAATGTTACATGCCGTGGGTGTAATTTTATCATGTTTGAACACATATCGAGTTTGCAAATGTCTTTATATCTTTTATAAATAATTATTTTGCTTTTTAGTCCTTAGGGGGGAACATTACATGTTGTTGGTGTAATTTTATTATAAATGATTATTTTGCTTTTTAGTCCATATGGGGAAGCATTACATGTTATGGTGTAATTATATCATCATTATACACATATCAAATTTATAAATGTATTTATTATTTATAAATGATGATTTTGCTTATTACTCCCTACCGAGAAACATTACATGTTATCGATGTAATTTTATCGTCTTCGAACACATATCAACTTTATAAATAATTTTATTATTTATAAATGATAATTTTACTTTTTAGCCCATGCGGGGAAACATTACACGTTTTCGGTGTAAACTTACCGTCTTCGAACACATATCAATTTTATAAATATCTTTATTATTTATAAATGACAATTTTGTTTTTTAGTCTCTACAGGAAAACATTACATATTATCGGTGTAATTTTATCGTCTTTGAACACATATCAATGTTACAATGTTATTCTCTTTCTAAATACATGTAATATTTAATAGCTATATATAGTTTTATTTACAATCCTCAAATATTTTATTTTAAACGAGTCTTGTTATCAAATGTGAAAGAAAATTACAACAATGCATTACACATTATTAGTATAACTGTTTAATCTATCATATTAGAAGAAAATTTATATTTACAGTATAAATATGAAATAAATCTGAAACTAATCACGGTGAAGTTTTGATTTTTATATACGTACGTTTATGCTGCAGCCTTAAAAAAAACAGATACAGGATTTTTTAGCAACAAATGCCGCGCGACCCGTGCGTAAGCACGAGTATGTTACTATTTAATAATGAAAAAAAAATTGTATTTCTTAATTACTGTGTCAAAACCCTAAACGTCAAACAAAAATAGGACGAACGGGATTTATTAAGTAGCCAAAATAAGATTATCTTCTAAATGCACTTTCACAGCTTTTTGTTTAATTTTTCTATACTTTTCTCTTTCACTCTTCCCACTTTCTCTTTCTATCTCTTACACTCTTTCCATTTTTTGACATTTTTTCTAATTCCTTGAATATATATATATATGAACTGATAGAAATTGTTGCGGGATCGCTTGTCTTTATCAACGGCCTTAGTTTCATCGTTGAAAAGGTAATAGAATACCATCAAGATTACTGACAACCAAGACCGTCATAACTATGAGAATTCACTTACCGATAAGCATGGCCGTCGTAAATATTGGCGCCCTTTTTTTGCTGCCACATTTTTTACGACCACTTAAACTTGCCGACATTCGTGTCTGTCAGTAAGCACAACAATCACATGCAAGTTTTCGAAGGGAAGGAATTACCAAATACCTACGACCATAGTTGTCGGTAAGCTCAATGTACACACTCATTTCCGACGGACAAGCCATCAACATTTGAGAATACCCTGCCAGTCGGAAACATCCAGGTGACTATTGAGCTTACCGACATAACTTTTGAGTATAATTTTTTTAATTTTTTTTTAAATTTTTATAATAAAGTTCAACTAATGACTCACTGATTCCACTAATAATTCATTTACCCCCAAGCCTTGACCGAGTCATTTGAGTTTTATAACATTACCTTTAACAGTTTCTACCTTTTGGCGAGCGAGGTGGTTTCATAGGACATGTAGATGACACCACCGATTTCTTTCTCATGCGTCACAGAAGAGATTCCTCATCTAGGCATTATGTTATCAAAGAACCATTCAACCAAATGAGGTTTGAATTTGATCACTTTAACCTTCCACTACTGTTGGTCCCACTACTTGCACCATGCATGAGCATGAAGGTTTATGATCACCATCCCATCCACAACAATAATTCATATCCCCCCGGTATTATTTTAAAATAAGTAATATAATATAAGAGATAGAGAGAGAGAGACTTAAGGATGATATAGGTGGATGGAGAGATAAAAATCATAGATTCTAGATTAGGAAGGACAATAAGAAAAACATTGATCTATTGCCCTGGCATTTCCAATTTATCCATTATTTTAGACATAAAGCAACATCTTTTTCTTTCCTTCGCCTTTTTCAAAGTTCTCTCTCTTTCCTACTCCAGGTTATTTCTCTATCTCTCTCTACCCTTCTCTTTATATATATACACCATTATTATCATTATCATTATCATCAACTTACAATAAAGATTGGCTTTACTTGAAGTGTAGACCAACCAAACACACAGAAAGGCATAACAAACATGGGAAGGGCTCCTTGCTGTGACAAAGCAAACGTTAAGAAAGGTCCATGGTCACCTGAAGAAGATGCCAAACTCAAGTCTTACATCGAGCAACATGGTACTGGTGGCAACTGGATAGCCCTTCCCCAGAAAATAGGTATGTATATGGTCCATATATACTCCATGGAATATTATTCATCAATCAAAACATATCAACACATCCAAATCAAATTAATTTAATTAATACAAATATATACATAATTCTTAACCCCAAACCCAAAATCCTATATATTAGAAAATCTTTCTTATATATTTTCTGTGCATGTATATGTGGTCTAGGCCTTAAGAGATGTGGGAAAAGCTGTCGTCTTAGATGGCTGAATTATCTTCGCCCAAATATTAAACATGGTGGTTTCTCAGAAGAAGAAGAGAACATCATCTGCAGCCTCTATGTTAGTATTGGAAGCAGGTAATCAAAATTCATTCTTGATCCCCAAAAATCAACCGTGTGGACTCTAGTTATTTTTTTTTATTAGCAAATGTTAGTGGTTAATTGTTATGTTAGCGGGGTAGGCAGGGATAGAAACCTGGACTCTAGTTAATTGATCGCTTAGAATTAATTCCTTTGAATATATGCAGGTGGTCTATCATAGCAGCACAATTACCAGGGAGAACAGATAATGATATAAAGAACTACTGGAATACAAGGCTGAAGAAGAAGCTTCTTGGAAAGCAAAGGAAGGAGCAACAGGCTCAAGCTCGAAGAGTCAGTAACATGATCAAACAAGATCAGGTGAAAAGAGAAACAGATCAGAATTTCATGGTGGCTTCTGCTAATTCTGGAGTTAATATGAATCAAGCACAAACTCCCTATTGGTCTGCAGAGTATTCTTTTCCCATGCCAGTTTCAAATGCTTCCATCATCCATGACTATGATCTCAACAATCAAACATCCTTCAAAAGCTTGGTAATTCCCTCCCAACAAGACCAGCTTCATCCAACCACAATGAACATGATAAACCCTTTGGCCATGGTGGTGAGTAATGCAAACAATGGTGGTACTTGTCAGCAGTCAAGTATATTTCAAGGGTTTGAAAACTTCTCAAATGATTTAAGTGAGCTGGTCTATGTGAACCCGCAGCAACAAATGGAGGGTATTTATGGAATTGAATCCATGGACATGAGTAATTGTAGCAGCACAATCACCACTTCCACAGAAAGCACTAGTTGGGGAGATATGAGCTCTTTGGTTTATTCCCCTTTGGTTTCTGATTATGAAGGAATTCCTCAAGAGGTTGCTTTCAAGGAGTCAAGGTATTTTGGAATGCAAATGCAATAACGGTTCTGTATACATGGGGTGGTGTAAATTTGTAACAGTTAAGAATTTGGGGTGTTTGTCAAAAAAAACCCTAATGAGTTCACTTTCCCTCACATATATATTTGTCGGTTTTGTGGTTTTTTCTTGTTTCATTCCAACTGTTTTGTATTTCTTCCATTTCCTTGATTATTGATATTATATGTTGGGCACAACTCTCTTTTGTTTTCCATTTCTTTGCTATATAGAATTTATATATATTAATTGAAGCTACTGAATATTGAGGAATCTTAGTAATAGTAGTGTGAAACCCTTGGATATCTAATTTAACATGTGTCAGTTCTCAACTGTACCTTGATCAAGTGTAGGTTGTTACATGTGTTATCTCAGGAGTTTAATTATGATGACATTTATCCTGTACTTTGAAAATTCGTGTCCAAAACAGTTTCACCCTGAAATACATGATTTAAGTATCTTTTGCAAAGTTCTTCTGAAACCCCCAAGCAAAAGGCTGTTCGAAAGTTTGAAAGGTGCTGAAAGTTTTGGCAGTGACTTGCTTAGCTTTAGCACCAAAGGCATCAAAATCTGGCTGCATTCTTTTATAGTTATCTTCATGTCCGTTATTTAGTTGGCGTAACATCTCATGTGAGTCCAACTAGAAACAATAGAGCATATTAAGTATCATTGTCTGTCAACTCGGATGGCTCATATGAATATAGAATCCAGCTGATAACAACAACACATCCATGCTTTGCAACTTGAATTAGGCATACGTACGATGTGCCCACTTTTCTTGCTGTTTATACGTATATTGAAACAAGAAATTAAGGGTTCTTTCAAAGGTGATGGCTAGGGTGGTACAACGCAACAAATGATTTACTGTGGATCAACGCTTGAAAATCGCACAAAATTTTAATGACGACCGACAACGTCCCCCCGCAAGTAGAAACTTACAGTCCCCCATGTCCTCACAGTTCTCAATGGTGACTGGATCGGTAACGGTTCAGCAAAAAATTAGGAAAAACACTCATATTCGTTTTTAATTGTTTTTTGTCGAACCGGCATCAATCAGGTCACTATTAAGGAATGTGAGCTTGTACTTACGAGAGGCGGTGTCAGTGATGTATCATTTTTCTACTTCTTTTTGGTACTTACAAAAAGTAAGTGTTGCATCTCAGGCAAGTGCACCTGGTCAGCTATAGTAATAAATTGAGATTTTTAAGTCCCAGTTGTCGAACCCACAGGGAATAAGAATAAAATCAATCTACTCTAGGCGTCTCAATTATTTAAGCATTGAATAGTTGTTTTGAGTGCGCAATGGAAAAGAGAGCATAAGGCGTTCAAGAAAACAATAGAATTAAAGCCTAGGGCCTTAGTTTCGTTCATCCTATTCGTTCATTTCTTAATCCTCACTACAACAGTTTTTGGCAATAAACAACGCTTAATTTTTGCCTTAAACAGCGCTTAAAAGCGCTGCATATTCAGTCGTTGCTGAATGTATTTCAAAAAAATAGCGTTTATGCAGCGCTGCTGAAAAGTGACATTAAACAGTGCTTCATTAAGGAAGCGCTGCTTATTGCATATGAATAAGGACAATAAATAGCGCTTCCTTTTATGAAGCGTTGTTTATTCTACTTATTTTTTATGCAATAAGTAGCGCTTCCTTTTAGGAAGCGCTGCGCTGTTTTTCCTTCTCTTTTTTTTCCAGCATTACACTTTCCCTTGTTTTTTTCTTTTTCTCCCAGTATTACACGAAACTAAAGCATAACAAAGGAAATTCCAGCAGCTTTCCAGCATTTACATGAAACTAAAACATAACAAAGAGGAAATTCCATAACACAATTTCATCAATAAACATAATCAAATCCATCAAAAATATAGATCCAACTTACAACCCTAAACAAAAAAACCAAATAGATCTATCACAGGGGAAGCTAAAAAAAAATTATAGAAGTTGAACTCCTTGAACTTGAACTTGAGCCCCTCCAGATTCGGTTGTCCGTGTCTGAAATTTGAACTTGAACTTGAGCCCCTCTAGATTTGTCGCGCAATGCAGCCAACGCGCGCGCCATATCAACTTACCATGTGAAACATGAAAAACACAGATCCAGAAGATGAACTTGAACACAGATCCAACAGAGACGAAACATGAAAAACATTAGGGTTTCGAGAAAAAATTGGGGAAATCAACACAGAGACGAGACAGACCAACTCACCATGTGAAAGATTCGTCTGAAGCTGACCCATGGAGGCTGAATCCTCTTCTTCTTGCTGCGAAGCAGATCGAAGCAGATCTGGCCTTTATCGAACCAGATCGAACCAGACGTGGTGGCACAAGATCGGATCTGGCCTTTATAGAACCAGATCGAAGCAGATCGAAGCAGATCGAAGCAAATCGAGGCGCGACAAATGCGCTTAGGGACTGTACTGGAGAGAAAGTGGCAGGCGACGTTGAGAATCTGGAGGTTGGTGAGGTTGAGAAGCAACGACGGAAGGTTGCCGGAGAGGTTGTTATTGTGAAGGTAAAGGGCGCGGAGGAAGAGGCAGTGGGAGAGGGAGGAAGGGATGGATGAGTTGAGGTTGTTGGAGTGGAGGTTTTCGAAGCTGTGAGAGGTTGGAGAGGGAAGGAGTGAGCGGACCACTGCGTTGGAGACGAGAGCGCTGATTTCGTATTTGGTGGACATGTGAAACGCAATAGTGAGGATAGCGTTGATTTAACAGTACGCAAATAATGAGCATAAACAGCGCTTCATAAATGAAGCGCTTATTATTCTTTGTGTCCCACTTTAAACTGCGCTTATCTTTAGAAAGCGCTGTTTATTTCAGTATCGTCTAGAACGACGTTTTTTGCTTGTAAGCGCTGTTTATTATCTAAATAAGCATTTTTTTTCTTTTAAGCGCTGTTTATTCCTTTAGTAAAAGTTTTCTACCAAATTTTAAACAGTACTTCCAATATAAGCGCTGTTTAAAGTAGCGTTGTCTTTTAAGCATTCTGTTGTAGTGCCTATTATATCATATTCTTCCTTTACTCTATTTTATTGATCCCCCTTCTACCTATTAGCCCTGATCCTCAGACAGCCAATAACATTTTCCCCCAAAGACCAACCTTGGGTGAAATCATTAAGTCCTATGATAGTCTAGGAGTTTAAATTAGTCAAAAGTTCATATACCTCCCATAATCAGTTTCGTTATATAAGACCCCAATTCCCTTATAGGTCCATTAATTAACCCCATATCCTCTGACAGATTAACTAACTAAAACATGCAATTTAATTACCTAAGGTTCCTTTATTGCCCCGTTGTAAATCCCGGATCCTCCGACATATTATACAACATCTCTTACACAGATAAATAAACCACAAGCAGTCATAATACTAAGGGACTTTAACATTGATAATAAATTCGGAATAGAGATAGAATAGAGTAATCACTAAGACATAGCTAAGGAATTACTAAGGTAAACTACACCAAAGACCCTAGAAGAGAGCTTAGCTACTCATGTCACAAAGTAGAAAAACAATACAAACAGGAAACATATTCAAGAATAATAAAAGAAAACCAGGAAGGATCCTTTCTAGTCTCTAGACGAATCCTGGCTCAGTTCCAAAGTCTCGTTGAAGGCTTCACATACTCCAAGATTAGGATTTGGCTGTTTTCTCTCTCCAAAAGCATCCCTAACAGATGAGGATTGATCCCCTATTTATTGAGTTGGGCAAAATTAAGTCAACAGACATTTAGAATTGCCTGATCCGTCATTATATATGTACGGCCGTACTTCCTTAGTTTGTACGGCCATACTTCGCACCGTTCCTGAATTTAGACTTTCACGCGTAGGTATGTATGGTCGTACTTAAGGTATGTGCGGCCGTACATAGGAGAAACTTCGGCACTGGCCCGTACATGCATGCGAATATGTACACCCTTACTGATCTCCAGGTGGCGTACGGCCGTACATAAAGTATGTGCGGCCGTACATCTTGCTCAGGAATTCAAAATTTTGCTCCTTTTTGTCCATTTTTTGCCTCGATTTGCGTATTTTTGCTTTAGTGGGCCCTTTTAACCTTTTCTGCTTAATATGAGCAAATATGAAAATTTATCAAATGAAATGGGTTAGAAATATGGGGAAATATATTTAAAATACCCCATAAAATATCACAAATTATTCACTCATCAGTAAGCAACTATATCTATCTATTATATTATAAAAAATAGAGTTCTGCTACATTTCAATTAATGATATTTCATTAATTAAGGCATATCAATCAATCAATACTCATATCTGGACTTTTACCATTCAATCAAATTTGAATTAAATCAAATTCAAATTTAAAATGTATTAGTTTTTTTTTGATATAATAAAATGTATTAGTTTAAAGCATATCAATCAATTAATTCTCATATCATGATCATTTCCGTTCAATTAAAATATTATCTAAGTCATGTGACAAGATAAGAATCATAATTTTTTTTGCCTAAATTAATTTCGGTTTCAATTTTTTATTTTTTAGTTTTGTTTTAATTATAGCAATCGTTATTACCTCATGTTAAATTAAACAATAATTTAGCAGTGTAAATTATTAATATATTCCCTTAAATAACTTATCTATTTTTATTTACTATTTATATCAATTATTAATACTGTTCATCAATATTTTTTTGACAACCACTATTCATCATTATTTTACCACACAAATTTTGTTACTTTTAATTTTATAACTTTTCATGAATGATTAATTTTACTATTCACATCATAAAATTTAATTTAAAAATTATAACTATATAATGTTAAATTTAATATTTTTTTCATAATTTATATATTTTATCTTTTACATATTATTCAAATTTAAAATTTTTTAATATTCCATTGGAATATAAATATTTTCAGCATTTCATCATTCACATGATTGTTTATGTTTAGTTATAATAAATGCTAAATCAATACTGATAAAAAAATGCTAAATTAATATGTATTTTTTTTCTTTTTAATTAAAGCTTCGATATTATACGTGAGAAAAGCCAGAATTTATTCTAGGATTATTTTGTTATCCAACATAGATAATTGATTAACTCTTTTTCATGCTACTTATTTTGAATTTATCTTACTGTAATTTAGATAAATCATTCAATTGTGTGCTTTATATTTTTTTGTTGAACGCATAGTTGAGAAGCCATCTCTCAATATAAAGAAAATAGAACCAATATTGGTTATTTTATTTGTTATATTTTAAAATTGGAGTATATGTATAAATACATATATTCTCTACTTCATAATGAATTATCTATAATATTTTTTGAAAAAATTAAATCTGCTGTTATACCCTAATTTTGTCCACCTACCTCTGGTAATTTATTTTTATTTTTGTTTTTACTTTATTCTTAGCAATAAATTTTGGGTTCATTTTTGTGTTAATCCTTTGGGCTAATTTCAGCCCAATTGCAATAAAAAAGGAGGTGTAAATAGTCAATCAAGCCCAAAATATAACCAATGTCCAGTTCATTACATGTCCAAGATTGCCCAAATACAAACCAAGCCCAAAACAAAATTACAAAAGTTGGTAAGAAATCAGAATGAAGCAAAATAACAAAACAAAACAGAAATAAAAAAAAGAAACAAACAGAAACAAAATAAGCAATGATGCGCATGTCATCCTGCCAAAACCAATAGCAACAGAGGCAGAAGCATTTTGAGAATGGGTCCAATGTGCTTTCTTCTTGTTCCTTTGTTTTTTTCCATTTCTTCTTCAACCAAGCAGCTTTGCAGGCACCACTCAGAACCACCAGCCCTCCTCTGCATCACCAACCATACCTGCAGCAAAGGGCCAATGCAAGGGTCAATAGCATTTGTCTCATTAGAGCCCCTGCACCATCAAAATGTTCCTATAAATACCACATAATTACAGAGAACAAGGGGAACAAGAAAAATTCTGGGCGTTTTTTACCACCAATCAAAGAATTAGAGGCTCTACACAGAAGCCCTAATTCACCAAAACAGAGGCAAAAAAAAAAAAAACAGAGGCAAAAAAAGCGAGGTAACAAAAAAGAAGAAACAGAGAGAAGAAGAAAGAAGAGAAGAAGAAGGTAGAATCTCCCCCCTCCCTCTCAGTCTCGTACCTCCCTCTGTCTCCCCCTCCCTCTCACGATCTCCTTCTCCCTTTCTCGCATCCACTCCCTCTTCCTCTCAGTCTCTCTCTCGCGGCCTCCCCTCCTCGGCGTGACACCCCCCTTTTTCCTTTCTTGCACCCTCTCCACCTCCCTCGCTTATGTCACAGGCGTCAAGGATGTGTGTGACGGCCGCGTCTCCCCTCTCCCTCATGGCCGTACACCCGCACCTCTCCCCCAACCTCTTCTCTCACTTCTCCTTTCTTTTTCCCCTCCACCGCGATCTCCCCATCGACCGCCCCCTCTTCCTTGCTCGCGGCACACCACCTTTTTCCCTCTCTCCCGTTCGCGATCGTTCCCCCTCTTTGTCCCATGGCTGCTGCGTAACCTTCCTTGCTCTTAGGGTCTCAAAATGAAACCCAAATAACTCTCCCCTCCCCTTTTTGTTTCGTCGATACGTTCTGCTTCTTTTACTTTTTTTTTTAAGTTGGGCTTCAGCCCACCCTATTTCATTCTACGCCCCCTCCCTTTTTTTTATTTTGTTCTTTTCTTTTTTTCTTTGTTTGGGCTTCAACCCATCCTTTTTCTTTTTACGCCCCCTCCCCCTTTTTTTTTTATTTCTGACCCCTTTTATTTTTGGGCTTCAGCCCACTGGTTTTGACCCAATCTAGGGTTCCTAACAAAAAAAACCATGTGAATGTCCCCCTCATCCCTTTTATTTAGTAACCATACTTTTTTATTGTAAAATTCTTCAATCTTCTTGAATAAATACTAGTAGTGACTACACCAAATTCACTTTAGGTTTGGTCATCACGCAAACTTTTTTCGATGACTACCTCAAATCCTCTTTTGGTTTGGTCATCATAAAATGCTAATAAAAAATCTAATTAGTAGTGACAACGCCAAATCCGCTTTTGGTTTGGTCACTATGCAAACCCTTTTAAAAAAACTTAAAATCAATGACTACTCCAAATTCTCTTTTGGTTTGGTCATCACAAATTCTTAATAAAACATCTTAAAATATTAGTAGTGATTACGCCAAATCCACTTTTGGTTTAGTCACTACGCAAATCATAAAAACTTAAGTCAAATTGATTAATTAAAATCAACCAACACACAACCTTTTTCTACCCAAGAACTACGTAGCCTTTGATTTCTCCACTGCACCCGGAGATACGTAGGAGCAGGAGCACACTCCTGTCAAGCGCAAAAATAAACAACTTTTATTAAGCTTTTATTATTATTATTATTATTATTTCATCATTGTAAATCCTTGTCTTTTTTTTAATAATAAAAGGGAAACAAATAAATTTTTTAGAAACTTAATATAAATTTTGCACAATTAATTAGAGGTAACCTTTTTTCTCGAAAGGATGTCGTGGGGTGCTAATACCTTCCCTACGCATAATCGACTCCCGAACCCAAATCCGGTCTCAAGGACCATTTTATTCAAAAAAAGGTTTTTTCTAATATTTTTCCTATGAAATAAATTATTGGTAGCGGCTCCATTAAACTCGAACAAATACCACCGGATTTTTCGGTCGCTACATCTGCTAATAATTTTTTTTGAAAAAAAAATTCAGATTTATTCTTGCACATTAGATACTTTTATAACTCATACAGATAACTCATGCGATCACGGGTAAATACAACTAGTTTTGGGAAAAAAAAGTTACCAAACTGTGAATTAAAATAATTACACTACTATATCCAATAGGATTAGAATTTTTTTCCAAAGAAATGAATAGCTAATTGCATAATATTATTTTGGCTTTACTGCAGTTTTAATCACTCTCGCTCTCTCGCTCTCTGGTTTGATTAGTTCTGTCTTGTGTATGCCACTGGTTCGATTCTTGTTTATGCCACTGGTTCTGGTTTTATGAAGAACGATGAAGAATCGAAGCAGAACGAAGAAGAATCGAAGCAACACGATGAAGAATCGAAGAAGAACGAAGGTGAATCGAAGCAGAACGAAGGAGAATTGGTTGTTGTGTTCTAGCGTTTCTGGGTGAGAGTGAGAATGATGGAGTTCGAAAGAGGGTTTCTGGGTTTGATCCAGAAATGTTCTGCTCGCCTCTCCTCAAATCTTGTCTCCTTCTCTCTTTGACGGCTCAATCTCACTCAGATCTCGCTGTTCAATCATCTGTTGTCGTGGATCGCAGGTTTCTGTGAAAGGAACTGTCTGAGATGGATAGATCTGTAACAGGGAGTTAGGGATGGTGGTTTGAATGGAGTGGACGGATGTTAGAGGGAGGTGCAGGAGGAATCAAGGAGGCAAGGTTGGTGCTTGGAGGAAGGGCAAATTGATCGAGAGATTTTTCCAGATCATTTCTGTTTGATTTTTCAGTTTTCTTTCAAACGTTTCTGTTTTCTTTCAATTCTTCATCGTTCCAGAAATGATCTTCATCGTTCCCGATTTGTTGGATTTTTAATTTATTTATTAAATTAAATTTTTTAATTAAAATAGTGAAAAGAATTAAAATAATGAAAAAGATGACATGGAAAAGTGATAAGATAAATAATCCATGTGTGAAAATTTCTCTCACTGCCACCTCAGCATTTGACCTGCCACATCACTTAATTTTGACCAAAATTAGAGATAGGGACCCATTTTCAGAAAAGTTTAAAATTTGGATTGCGGATTTAAAAATAGGGGGACTAAAATTACGGATTAGTGAAAATAGGGGGACCAAAACTGCAGTAAAGCCTATTATTTTTATTAAAAAAAATACAAGTATTAATGAAGAGAAAAAATGCAAGTTTTCATTTAAACAGAAAAAAAAAGTATTGGTTTTTACAAAAACAAAACGACAAATCCCAAAGTTGAGTACGAGCGGTTAACACATTACATCTAAAAGAACGGACTCGGTTAGTATGTTTGATCCCTGGCGATAGAATAACTTGGTACCGAAACTTTACTTATCTCCTAGCCGAACTCTAGATTAGTTAGAGCCCCTTTTCCCTGGACACCGAGCTGAGTCAAAGCCTCTAGAGAGAAAAAATTAGCTAGAGTCACGCTGATACTTTCTGCTGTTTTCCAACATCTCGATGGAGTCAAAGGAATAAGTGCCCTAGAGACTGATAACAGAGAAGGAAATAACTACAAGACTAAATCTTCATAGAATTTTGGCATTTCTTAAATTTGGATTTAATTGGTCAATGGTCGCTCTTTTGGTTTAAGATTTTGGTATGTGATAAAGAAAAAAGTAATGAGTAAAGTCTTTTTTTGTTTTGTTGAAGAAGCCGAAATTTTTATTAAGATTACTAAAATACTACACTGGCACAAGTAATGCTAGATGCATCAAAGTGGTATCCGTGTTACAAACCAATGGCCAGGACAACCATCAAGTATCACTATGCCAAAAACGTGGTTTAATAGCGCTTTTTTCTAGCTTTAATAGCGCTATAAATCTCCCCGCTATTATAGGTTTGTAATCTATAATAGCGCTTTCGAAACGCTATTAAAGGTGACCCAATCATAGCGCCCGTTCATTCAAGTGCTATCATAGGCACACAGGTGTGTTGCAAAATATAGATATATGACAGCGCTTGTTGTGTAAGCGCTATTAAAAGGTCACTTATAATTGCGCTTTCTTGAGGAAGCGCTATTAAAGGTTTGTTTTTTGTTTTTTTAATGCTTATTAATATTTGCTTCCTTTTAGCTGCGTACAGAGCCTTGGATATTAATACTCGAAGAACAACTAAAAGAGCATGTCCTCCATTCATTTGACAAAATTGAAAAACCAAATTCATCTCATACCAAATCTAAATACAATCAATGTCTGGTAACATCAAGTCAAACTTAGCACATATAAGCCTAACCTAGATAATAAAAATATCAGGAGAATGTATCTTTAACAAAGGAACCAAAAATGCATGAAAAATTGAACCAAGGACTTCAACAAAGGCATTACAGGTTGAAGTATCTTTGGTAAGCTTTGACAAGCCGTTGGCCACTGCCTCTGAAAATTTGAGAATATTCCAACACTACATCAACTTTTAGCAAAGTACGTGGATAAATTGTCCTCAAAAGATTAGTCCACATATGCAATAAATATGAACAAACAAATAGAACCCACAAATGAATAGAAGAAAGAAGCAGTAGAAACAATACCTCACTTGTTGAATAATGCAAGACAGAAGACTATAACTGATGAACTTCAATAACGCCATTGCTGAGTAGGAGTGACACACACACACACACACACACCCCTTTTGTTCTAGAACCACCAAGTCCTTCTTTAGTTTTGATACCGTTACATTCTTTCTCCTTATAATGTCTTCTAATTCAGCAATCCTCTGTATGAAATAGTAGGAAAAATGATGAGTGGATCAAAAAAAGGGGAAAAAGAAGTTGCAAATTCAGACTTCAAATGGTAAAATGCAAACATATTACGTTGCTATTAGCAATAGCAACTTCAGAGGAGTTCAGCAGAGTGGTGAATAATAGAGACTCATAGAAAGCCCATATAATATTACAGGTTAGCAGAGTAAAATAAATTAAATTGCAGATGATTACTAGGCCTTGCTTAATCAAACACATCTAACACGAGTGACTGAATCATTCAAACAACCAGTCATAAATGCAGAGAGCAATAAGAATAACCACAAAGAAAAGAATAATTTGTAAGAATCATACCACGTTCTAGAATAAAAAAGAGACAGGCTGAAGTCAAGAACCAACATTGCCATAAGGGCCTGTTCAAAAACGAAAACAAAGATTTGAGCATGTGCTGACATCCACAATCCAGTCATATGCTTTCTGTTCACAAGCAATAAGCATAGGCAAAATTTTAATTTTAAAAAATTAATTAACCAAACCTTAACCCTGTTTCTTAATCATGGTAAAAAATTAATCCCCAGTTCATCACAGGCAGCCTTCGCTCCATTTTCTCCAGGGGCTCGATAGATGAGGCTGTAGTTTACTTGGTTGGAAGCCAATGGAATACCCTTCTTCTTTAGCTTCAAATAAGCCTCACAGAGTCACTTTTCTAATTACATAGAAAAATAAATGTTAATTATTTATGCTCATAGAACAGGATCATAACTAGCTCAACTACACTGTATTACACTGATATTCTGCTTCTGATAG
Source organism: Calophaca sinica (assembly GCA_037113605.1). Taxonomy (NCBI): domain Eukaryota; kingdom Viridiplantae; phylum Streptophyta; class Magnoliopsida; order Fabales; family Fabaceae; genus Calophaca; species Calophaca sinica. The sequence goes on from CM073736.1 coordinate 11,459,667, forward strand.
TGTATAACAATAATAGTGGCAGGTTTGAACAGAAATAGTGGACCTCTTCCTCACTCTTTCCATTTAGTAACTCCATGTAATTTAGACGTCTGAAAGGGGATCAACAAAGTTACCAGTTACGTAAACACTGCACAAACCATATTATTAACACTGCTACTATATAATTTTCAGGACTTGTTCAACCTTTATGAGATCATTATCTCTAAGTCAACAAAGACTCTACCACAAATGAAAAGTATATTCTTTGTGTCAATTTGTGAAAAGACACAAATGGCACAACAGTTATAAATAAAATAGAAACAGTAGACGACTCTTTGAAATGTAGAAGGATACCAGAAATGAAATTCAACCAATTCAGAGTGTTCAGATACATATACATACTGGAAAAGAAGAGGGACAAACTGTTATAACACAAGAATTATGAAATGATTTTCTCAATTGTATTAACAAACTGAATTGGTATTTATACAAGTATGATTCTGCATAATGTTAACAAAACTAAAATCTGTTAACCAGCTAAACTACCGCTGTTAACCAACTAACTGCACAACTAACAAACTAACAGTGTTGCTGACTCAGTAATTAGGAATTAATTAAATACAATAAATTGACTATTGACTATCTTGACACCCCCCCTCAAGCTGAAGCATGAATATCCAGCATGTTCAGCTTGGAAAGGAGAAAGGAGAAGACTGGGAAAGGCAGAGCTTTAGTGTGCAAATCGGCTAACTGATGCTTGGAGGCAATAGGAAGCAAATGTATGATGCCTTTTTGAACCTTCTCTCGAATAAGATGACAATCTATTTCTATGTGCTTTGTTCTTTCATGAAAAGTGGGATTTTGTGCTATCTTGATTGCGGATTGATTGTCACAATACAAAGAAATTGGTGAAGAAACCGGTTGCTGCAAGTCTGTGAGCAGATAAATCAGCCATTGTACTTCACATGCTGTAATGGTTAGTGCCCTGTACTTGGCTTCAGAGGAGGATCTAGAAACAGTGGGCTGTTTCTTAGAGTTCCAGGACACAAGGGAAGGACCAAGAAATATTGAAAAACCTGTGATTGATCTTCTGGTTTCAGGGCATGCAGCCCAATCACTATCACTAAATGCTTTCAACTTGAGGTCACTAGTGGAGGAGAAAAACAATCCTTTTCCTGGACTGCTCTTTACATATTTCAGGATGTGGTGAGCAGCATCAAGATGTATTTGAGTAGGCTTAGATAGGTACTGAATGAGTTTGTGCACAGCAAAGCACAGATCGGGTCTAGTATTAGTGAGGTAGATCAATCTACCAATCAATCTTCTATAACTTGTGGGATCAGTCAACAGCTCACCAGAACTAGCAAAAAGTTTAGAATTAGCAATCATGGGAACCGAGACAGGCTTACAAGCCAACAAACCTGCATCGGTTAATAACTCCAAGGCATATTTCCTTTGTGAAAGTGTGATGCCCGACTTGGACCTTGCAACTTCCAAACCAAGGAAAAATTTGAGCTCACCTAAGTCTTTTATTTTGAACTGCTGATCCAAAAACAGCTTGACAGAATTGATTTCATCAAGACTATTACCTGTTAATACTATATCATCAACATAAACTAATAGTATTGTAATATGAGAAGCAGTAGCTTTAATGAGCAGGGAATAATCTGATGTAGATTGCTGGAAACCCAGAGAAACAAGTGCTGCAGTAAGCTTACAATTCCACTGTCTGCTGGCCTGTTTTAATCCATACAAAGATTTTTGAAGCTTGCAAACCATACCAGCCTTAGGGGTAGAAAAACCAGGTGGAATCTTCATGCAGACCTCTTCCATCAAATCACCATGGAGAAATGCATTGTTTACATCTAGTTGATGTAAGTACCAATGCTTGGCAGCAGCCAATGCCAATACTAACCGAACAGTGGTTAGTTTTACAACAGGAGAAAAAGTTTCTCCATAGTCCACACCCTCAAGTTGTGTATACCCTTTTGCTACCAACCGGGCTTTGAACCTTTCAATGCTACCATCAGCCTTTCTTTTGATCTTATAAACCCATTTGCAACCTATGGGTTTTTTACCAAGAGGTAAAGAAGTGATAGACCAAGTGTTGTTTTGTTCTAAGGCTGTGATCTCTTTATCCATGGCCTCCTTCCAGCAAGAGTGTTTTATGGCCTGGGCATAACTTTTAGGCTCGAATATGGTGGATAAAGAGATGAGATAAGCAGCATGTGAAGAAGATAAAAGGTTAAAAGAGGTAAAATTGGATAGAGGATATGGTTTACCTGAAGAAGAACCAGCATTGCTAAGAGATAGAGGATATGGTTTACCTGAAGAAGAACCAGCATTGCTAAGAGAATAAAGAAGATTACATTGATAATCATCCAAATATTTGGGAGCACACCTGCTTCTAGAAGAGATTCTAGTAGGAATAGGTTCAATAACAACCTCAGGAACAGACTCAGAATTAACAGGTTTTGTAGTGGATTCTGCAGTGGATTCTGGAATTGACTCAGAATGAGAAACTGACTCAGCAATTTGAGCAGAATCTGAAACTGAAGTAGAAATGGAAGTGGTTGAAGAAGGAAAAGTCATGAATGACAAGTCAGAACCTGACCAAGATGCAGGAAGAGGTGTGTGAGATGCAGAATTTTGAGAAGCAGAAACTCTATGAAAAGGAAAAACTGTCTCATAGAAAATAGTGTGTCTAGAGACTAAGAGTTCTCGGGTCTGAAGGTCATAGAGGAGAAAGCCCTTGGTTCCAGAGGAATAACCCAAGTGAACACATTTCTTAGCACGAGGTTGGAACTTAGTCCTGTATGCTTGAAGTGTAGAGGCAAAACAAAGAGCACCAAAGACTCTAAGTGTTGTAAAATCAGGTTCAGCATTATGTAAAATAAAATGAGGGGATTTTGAATGCAAGATCTTAGAAGGGAGCATATTCATTAAATGAACAGCATGAGAAACAGAGAAAGACCAAAACATCAATGGAAGATGGGATTGAAACATTAATCCCCTTGCTATGTTGAGGATATATTGATGCTTTCTTTCAACCACCCCATTTTGTTGGGGTGTCTCAACACAAGATTTTTGGTGTATTATTCATTTTGATTCATAAAAGGAGGGCATAGAGAACTCAGCACCATTGTCACTTCTAATGACTTTGATGGATTTTTGAAATTGATTAGAAATGAGAGAAATAAAATTCAGTAAATGCTGTCTTGTTTCACTCTTTGTTTTCATGAGTCTTAGCCATGTATATTTAGATTTATCATCAACTATAGTAAGAAAGTACTTATGACCTTGAATAGAAGGGATATAATAGGGTCCCCAAATGTCTACATGAATTAAATCAAACACACATTCAGTGACAGAGTTGCTAGAAGAAAAAGGCAAGTGTTTTCGTTTTGAAAAATGACAAGTGTCACAAACTTTATTCATTATAGGAGGAATATTACATTGAGACTTTTGAATAGTGTCATGACACCATGATGAAGGATGACCTAGTCTACAATGCCATACATTGGAAATGGGAATAGTTTGTGAAGCAAAATTCACAGAAACAGAAACAGAAACTTGTGAAACAAAAACAGAATCACTATTTTGATGATCTATCAAGTAATAGAGTCCTTTGTATTCTCTAGCAATCCCAATCATCTTCTGGCCAGAATGCTGTTGCAAGAAACAAAGGTTATGAGTGAAAAAAACTTGACAATCAAGTGTTTTTGCAAGCTTTGTAACTGAAATAATATTGATTGAAAACTGCTCAACAAATAGAACATCATGCAATATCAAGGAATCATTCAAAATAATGGTCCCTCTATACAAAGCAGAGGCAGATTTGCCATTTGGTAGAGCAACAGCAATTGGTTTAATGGTTCTATAGGAAGCAAACAAGTCTAAAGAACAGGCAAAGTGATCTGTGGCACCAGAATCGACTATCCAAGAAGACTTACCTGGATAAGGTGTGACTGAAAGGTGATGAGAACTGACCAAATTGGAAGAGCTGACCATATCAGAAGAACCAGTAGCTGTAGCAGTGGGTTTGGCAGAAGGCAGCATGGCCATAAGGTTCTGAATCTGGTCTTTACTCATGCTAGAGAGAAAATTAGCCATGTCAGAATCAATATTTGGATCAGAATTCTCAGTAGAAACATTGTTCACAGCCTTCTTGTTAGACTTCCAGCCAGGAGGGAATCCATGTTTGATGAAACATGTATCAATAGTGTGATTAGTGCGGCCACAATGTGTACACTGTCGAGCATGACATTGCTTCGAGGAATTGAACTTGTAATTAGACTTTCCTCGACCTTAAGGTGTAGAAACAGAGCTCTGCACATTCAATGCAGCAGGAATAGGAAGCACACCAATGTTCAATTGGCGCTCTTGTTGGAGAATCATGGAAAAGACCTTGTCCAGGCTAGGAAGGGGATCCAACATCAGAATTTGAGAGGTGGCCGCAGTGTAAGAATCGTTCAATCCATTAAGGAAGCACAGAACCGTGTCGAATTCGCGATATTTCTGAATTGTGGTTACCGTTTTGCAGGAACCAGTAGGAGAAGAATCACATGTAGGAATCGGACGAAAATTGAACAACTCATCCCAAAGAATTCTTAACTTTGTAAAATAGCTAGTGACTGAAAGATCGCCTTGCTTCATGGAGTACAAATCGCTGTACAAACGGAGAATTCGAACATTATCGCCCTGAGAAAACCGATTACGCAGCGCGGTCCAGACCTCCGAAGCTTGAGTCAACCACAACACACTTGTGGCAATTTCCTGAGAAACTGAATGATTGATCCAAGAGCGGATCAAACTGTTGCAGCGTTTCCAAGAACTGAAATTCGGATCTTGTTCGCTAGGTTTAGAAATGGTACCATCGACAAAACCTAGCTTGTTCTTCATTTCTAACACCATTGTCATGGCCTGAACCCAGCCATGGTAATTCGAAGCATCAAGAACAGCCGTAACGAGCTTTGTAGAAGGATTCTCGTTCGGATGCACATAGTAAGGATTAGAGAAATCCTGAGTAACAGCGCCGGAGGTGACGCCGGAGATAGAAGAAGGCATCACGGTGGATGCAACAGCAGCAACAGAAGACGCCATGTGAGAAGAGAAGAAGATTTTCGAAGAAAGGAGTCTTGAACAAATTCAGAGTAACGAACGCGGAAGAAGAGGAATCGATGAGAAAATTCACTAACAAGCTGATACCATGTTAGAACACAAGAATTATGAAATGATTTTCTCAATTGTATTAACAAACTGAATTGGTATTTATACAAGTATGATTCTGCATAATGTTAACAAAACTAAAATCTGTTAACCAGCTAAACTACCGCTGTTAACCAACTAACTGCACAACTAACAAACTAACAGTGTTGCTGACTCAGCAATTAGGAATTAATTAAATACAATAAATTGACTATTGACTATCTTGACACAAACCACATTGTACAAAGCACTGCCTCTAAACTTCTACAAACCTCATCCTCTGTTTTACCATCAATTAACGAAAGCTTTCCCTTCTGTTCTATTAGTTTAGTGGAGAGGGACAAGAGTGAAGACCCACGAAGGGAAAGGTATTGGGGAAAAAGGGAAGGGTTCAAAAAGCAACCTTGATGAGGATAGTGTCGCCTCGGAAAAGCCCCAGCTTTTCCATGGTTTGGGGGTGCATGGAAACGACGGAGTTGTCATTGTTGACGGCCTGGTCGTGGCGACTTCTTGCGTTCCAGAATCGCGGTGGAGAAGTCCTTCTTCCCCTATTTCATGCAATTCAAAGCAAAACTCCAACATCAAACAAATTCCGCAGCCAAAGAAGTGCTTAGTACAGTAGCAAAAAAAAAGTAAAAGAAAATAGCGATTTCTAAAACGAAAATCAGAGACGGTGGAGAGAGTTGACTCACGAGTCCGATGATTCGCCTTGAGACATTTTTGCTGGAATTGTTGATCAAACAAAGCGCAGAATGAACCTTGACTACTCTTCTTATGTCGATGAAAGTTGAAACAAAAGCCAAACAAGGGTTTTCTATTTTTCGCTCGTTGCTTGTACGAGAGTACTATATGAGTTTATGTTATGCTATAGAGGGACAAGAGCAAAGGGAAGGGATTTGATTGGAGGAACAACGGGGATATGAAATTCGGGGGGGGGGGATTTGGAAGAGATCTGTTCTGATTGAAGGAAAAAAATGGTGAATTGGGTTGGTTAGGGTTTTTGTGTAATGTTCAATTTGGGGAAAGAAAAGTTTCAGTTTTCACCGAGTCTGAAGTAGGGTTAGGGAAAGTGAGGAGTTCGCGCGTGGAAGATTTCAGGTTTTTTAATTCATCTTTTAATAGCGCTTCCTGAATCAAGTGCTATTAAATGTTGTGGGTTTTAATAGCGCTTCATGTAGCAAGCGCTATCAAAGATGTTCTAGAAAAACCACGCCCCTTTCCATAACACACCTGACGTTACGCGCTGTAAAAAAATACACTTTTAATATCACTTGTTTGGGGAAGCGCTATCAAAGAGCTCTGTGTAATATTTAATAGCGCTTCCTGTTATAAGCGCTATTAAATCCCCGCTATTAAAAATTGATTTTGGCGTAGTGTATCAAAACTAAACAAAAACATAACTTTACACAATCCTGCAGCCACATCCATGTTAGAAGTCACACATGGAAGAATAAGATAGTCTGATTAGTGGTTATAAAGTGAGGAGCAACTGTCACCCCGTTAGTTAGCTTTTAGGGTTGATTTAGACCTAAACTCAAATTCTAATATAGTATCAAAATCTATCGAGATCCGTTGGGTCACCCACAGATGTCCAGTCTTGCAAACTTCACGCTCCAAATATCCAGCCATGGGCGTGAATGGTGTGTTGGAGTTCGACATTGGATAGTGACATAGCCACAATATTGGTTATAAGTAGGGGCAACCCTCACTTTATGAGCTAGTTTTTGTGGTTGAGTTTAGCCCAAACCCAAATTTTAAGATGGTATTAGAGTCTATCATAGATCCATTGTTAGGCCACTTGTTACCGGGCCACTTGGGTCACGTTTCAGATGTCTAGTCCTGGGCGGAAGGAGGTGTTGCAAGTCCCACATGCATGGAAGAAGGAGATGGTCTTATTAGTGGTTATAAAGTGAGGGGAAACCCTTAACCCATTGGCTAGCTTTTGGGGTTGAGTTAAACCCAAACCCAAATTCTAAAATGGTATCAATGTTTATCGAGATCCATTAGGCCACCTGCAGATGTTCAGTCCTGCAAACCTCACGCTCCAGATGTGCAAACATGGGCTTGAGGGGATGTGTTGAAGTCCTACATTAGATAGTGATATGTCCTCAATAATGGTTATAAGTGGGGCAACCCTCACCCTATGAGCTAGTTTTTGGGGTTGAGATAGACTTAAACCCAAATTCTAAGAATCCAAAACATGCTTGAAAACACGACACCCTCAACTGTCGACATCCAAATCCAAACTGCTCCACGGTGAGATTCACAGGTTTATATAGGAAGGCGACGCCAGTTCGCGATAAAGGTGTTGCAGATTCAAGTTTTTAGGCTTCTTAGTGTAGTAATAAATCTAATTTCCTAGTTTTACCCACTCGGTTTCATAGGTTCATCAAGTCGTCCTGCCACTTCAATCTCTGTCTCCATTCACGGCTCGTCCCCACCACTTTGCTCTCTTATGTTGTCCACTTTGTGTAGCGGTGGAACTGGTTTTGACTAGAGGGTTCTTGAACCTTTGTGCAGGGAAGATAATGTCAGAGACAAAACAGAAAAATCAAAAGGTGATTTTCTGATGATGGTTGTCATAAACATAGGAGGAATTATGAATTTTATAGTGAATGCAAATACATAATGACGAATTGAAATTTTTATGATGATGGTGATTTGTCAATTGAAATTGGAATGATGAACGATCTTAAACCATTTTGATTTGTTAAGCTACCACCAACACCACCCAAGACCCGAAAGGACTAATATCTACGCATACAACCAATGGGGTCCGTAAATTACTCATAGTATAGGTAAGGGTTGCACTTCCCCCAGCCAAAAACTATTTCCGAGACGAAGCTATAATCAGATCCACCAAGTGCAAAAAATAAAGCACCTCTATTAGAGAAAATACAGTCATTACGCAAGTCCCAAAGCACCCACAACACCACAAACAACACACTGCTCTCAAAAGGATAATTATCATCTAACAAACAATTGTACAGACTCTAGAAGGATGCCGCAAAAAGACACAAGTACCTTCCTATGAAACAAATTTACTCTAGTAGGGATTCTATTCAAAAGCAATTCCCAAGAAAGCGAAACTCTTCCAGATCTTGCCCAAAACCAAAAGCTATAGGTCATAGAGACTACCCTATTAGGGAGAGGTAGCTAATAAGGAAATAGAGGCCGAGTTAACCGATAACGCACATGCTACATTTACCTAGCTAAGACCATGTATCATCCCCTAACTAAAAAGAAGCAGAAGATAGAAGATTGAGTAGCTCACCTAACAAGTCTTTTTTCCAAGACAGAGAAACTTTTCCTCCAGCTGGTAAGCTCTCACACCCATGCACCCCCTCCCAACTCCCGAGATCCACTACATACCTGACAATCCTGTTGGTCAAACACAAAGAAAAGCCTTAGGACTACCTATCTCAGAGGAGAGGGACCTAAACCAGGTATCATGCCAGGAGAAAATAGAGGTCATGTTTCCAATTTAAGTTAAGTTGGACGAAACTTTATGAAAATCTAATTAGTTTGAGTTTAGTCGAACTAACCCCTTACAAAATCAAAGTTCTCACAAACTCAAAACTTTACTCAAGGAGTACTAAAGTGTTTGCACCTTGCAAATTGATTACAATTTTGGTATCATAAAAGTTGTCTACACATAACATCGATCTTTAATATCACAAACTTTTTTACTACGTCATACGTAATTGCATTTACTTATATTATTGAAAGTGAAATGAAATAACTTAATTTTCTTAAAAAAAAAGTAATTGCATTTAACAAAGATATATAGAAAAAAATATATTTAGTATAAACTAAATAGATAAATTAATAAATAATTTTAATTTTTTGTCAACTTAAAAGTTATATCTATATTGTAAAATATTAATATTAATATGACCCAGAGCTTGATAAACCCTACGGATAGGTCAAAGCAGGCCAACTCAAAATTTGAATGATTGTTTCCCAGCTCACAAGGAGTTGTTGCAACTTGCAACTTCAAATCAAATTACCAATATTTAATCTTGACTTTCCCCTCAATTCATTTGGTATACAAGGTTTCCTGAGGATTTTTTAATGTTTAATTATTGTTTTTACTTTTGTCACATAATCTAAGAAGTGATTTGAAATTGACAGTTGATTTGTCAACATTAGAAACATCAGGTCCAAGCACCAAGAAAAAAAAAAAAGAAACATCAGGTCCAGCAGCATATCCAACTTTAATTTCAAACCATTTTAAAAGAAAAAATTCTTTAAAAAACTGAAATAATGCCCATAATTAAATAATGTATTACTGTTCACCATCTTGTGCGCCATTGCGTCGATATGCATGTCAGCAAGCCTTTTTTCCCTTCCTTTCATGTATAGTTAGACATATATAATTGGCTTGCTTTGCATTGGTGTGATTGGTGACCCCTCAGCGGCGTCATGTGTCCTCTGCGGTGGCTCTCAGGAGTCGACCCAACACCTATTTGTCACGTCCGGCTTCTCTTTTAGGGTATGGTATGCGGTGGTTAGTTGGTTAGGTTTTGATTTTGTGCAGCCTAACGATTTGGCTGTCTTATGCCCGCTTTTCTGTTCTTTTGGGAGACAGAATTCTTGCTCCCAGGGATTAGCTCTGCTCTGGCAACTGTTCTCTGGGACCTTCGAAATTGCTGTATTTTCTTGGGGTGGGTGCCCGATTTTTCACAAACAGTGGATCGGATAATCTCCTTGCCTGGCGTTGGTTCTTAGCAGGGGAAATTTAGCCCCTATCTCTATTATGAGTGGTTTGTAGATCTTATTAGTTGTATCTATAGGGGTTAGTGATTGGGGCAGACCGGTGGTGTTTGTGTTCCCGCTTTTTCTCGTGATTGGACCATTGTAGTGGGTTTGGGTACCCCTTGTACCTCTATTTTCAGTATATAATATGTGTTTGCCTTTCAAAAAAAAACATTAATTACGAAATTGCACGTATCTGTTAGTTCTAAATTATCTGACTTTTTTTTTTAATGAAAATCTGACATTATTTAATTTTCAGAATCATAGAAATTGTCAATTATCTTAATTAATAATTATTTCCTTCCTATATTACACATATTTTTAAAACAATTAAATTTTCATATAAAATTAAAACAAAATATTCAAAAAAAATGTGAATTTATATAAAAAGTATATATATATATATATATATAACCAATTCATTATATAGATTATAAAACAATATTGAAAATTATAAAAATATAGAATTAATTTTAAAAAATTGGAATTAAAAATTTAAAGTTGAAATGCAGATGAATTTAATTTGTAGGAATCGTCAATATAAGAATGTTTTACACATTCATTCAATAATGTGTTACAGCATCATTTACTGAGTATAATAAATCATGTATTTTTTATACTTATTAAATAATGTGGCAACATATATATTGTTGGATGATTGTATAAAATAATTTTACACGATGTGTATAAATTAAACTCTTAAAAAAATAAATGGAGGGATTACGTTACTGCTAAAATAATTCTGTAATTTTAATATAGAGATTAATAAAATCCCATTTGCGAGCCTCCCACTATAAATTATTGGAATGGGTAACGTGAAGAGAATCACCTGCTTATAAATAAATAAAAAGTTGTCCCATAATATCCCAGAATAAAATTTCATTTGCAAACGTGCATATATCATAATTACTGAATTCAAAAGATATTTGCAGAAAGTTCGTATAATTGCAATTGCTTATTAAGAAAAGAAAAAATGAAGATAGATTATTTAACTAGTAGGTTAATGTATATTTTAAAATTTTATGGCAATAACATATCAAAAAGAAAAATTTTAAGGCAAGATATACTATTATCATGTAATTATACAATGTATATTTTCTATTAATTAAAACCATTTAAAAATATGTGTTATAATTAATAAATTAATATAAAATGATTACTTATTAGCTATGTATATATTATATTAGGAAATGGTATTTTTGAAAATTTAAGATACATATATCAAGCCGTTCAAAAAAAAAAAAAGATACATATATCAAGTGCAAATGAATAATTCATGTATGATTAGTTAGTTACTAGTCTAATAGTCATCACCAACCATTTTATCTTAGACTATACCCCGGCTTACTAGTTGTAAAGCATACATGTGTATATGTGTTTATACTTTATATATTCTGTGGCATATCATCTGTCTTAGTAGACAACCTCATATTTTAACCACACTTAACAAACCGCAAGAAGACAAATGAATTGAGAAATAGACGGTAATCACGTATATTAATTGAAGATTTTTTTATGTGAACACAGTAGTCATAAAAATAATTAATAAGATATTCAAAATAATATTAAAATCATTTTAGTGAAACCTTAGTCATTTTTATATCATTTTAATATATTTTAAACCTCATTTTAATTGATTGGAATTAGAAACTGATCTTTCAATATTTAAAAAAAATATGGTAAGAAACTTCTGGCCGCCGGTTCTCAGTTTCTATCAATAATTCAGAGATGGTATCCACACCAACAAAGAAAAAAGCAGTGTGTACTGAACAAATTGGTCTCCGCACCAAGCCACCAAGAACCATTACAATCAATTTTGCAAATATTTAGAAGAAAGGTTCAATAAAGTTGCTTGGAACTCGGAGCATAATCCCTTGACGAGAGCAACCATTGAGAAACAGGTTAAGAGCATGACAACAAAGATTTTGAGTATTTTTCCCTCGCCTGCTTGAAATTATGAGTATTTAAAAATTTAGATGGCAGTATGTGGTGTATAACACAACTGACAAAGTATTTACCGCTTGGACGTTTAGGCACGGGTTCGAACCCGCTACGCTCTCTTTCAACGTTTTTTAGAGTGCGTAGTAAGCTGTTGGGTCATCAGACAAAAAATAAAATAAAATAAAAATTAGATGGCACATTCTGTCAATACCATGACGCTAATAAAGGATTAAATAAACACAAAGCAAGTCTTGATTGAAGCCTTCAAGTCTGCTCAGGTCACGACAACAGCTCCCTGACGACCTTCTTGCAAGCATTTTGCCTTTTTATGCAACAGGAATTGGCATTACAAAAAAAGGTACTCTATGCCTCTGAGGCTTTGTTTATTCGTGAAATTGACACTCACTACCATGAGAATTTATACGTACTTGTTTATTTTAACATTCATTTCATCATTAAAGTTAGCAAATTTGTCCCGTAAGAAAAAAAAAGTTAGAAATTTTGTACTAATATTTTTTTATTAAAAAAATGTACTCCCTCCCGTCCTTTTTATAATAAATAAAACGGTCATTTTTTGGACATAATTATAAGAAACAATATTGATTTTCAAATTCATTAAATGTTTAATTTCTATTTATACCCAGGGCCGGCCCTGTGGCTGTGCAAACAGTGCTACAGCACAGGGCCTCAAATTTGGCCCAATTTTGGCCCAAAATTTGGGGCCCCAAAATTTACTACGTCTACGAACAAAAAAAAAGGGGGTGGTGATTCTGAATTCGCGGCCGCGTTGGAGAATCATCAGGCAGCAGAAGAATCGTCGCATTCCAGAGGGAGAGGAGGTCGCTCGAACCAAAATCAATTGAGAGCTCGAAAATTAAGGGATTCGAAGAGCAACGTTTAAATGTCATTGTTTGTAACCCTAACCGAATCCTCTCCCTATGAAAATCTCTTTCTCTTGATTCCTCTTCTTCTCTTGATTCCTCTTTCAAAGAAGAGCAGTAGAGCACGGTTAAATGTCTTGAAATTCCCGGCGGTACTGTCCTGAAGTGGGTGTTTAAGATTAGAACAATTGCCCTTTTTGAAATAATATTTAAGATTGTCCTTTTTTTGAAATAATGTTTTGAAATATATTTAATTATTAAAATTGTCCTTTTTTTATTAGGGGCCCAATTTTTAAGATTAGAACAGGGCCCCCAAAATGTTTAAGACGGCCCTGTTTATACCCTTATATATAGTGAGACTTATATTAATAAAATATTATCTTTCCTATGCAAGTGAGTTGGTTCATAAAAGGGTACTTCTGGAAAAAAAATTACTAAATTTTTAAGAGCATCTACTATATTATATAAAATAGAGTTTTGTCACGTAGACTCATGCCACGTGGCAGTTCCACATTCACTATTTTTCCGCAAAAATGCAAAATACTTTTTTGTTTTTTAATTCATGATATTTTATTAATTAAGACATATCAATAAATCAATACTCATATCTACACTTTTATCATTTAATCAAATTTGAATTAAATCAAATTCAAATTTAAAATGCAATAAATTAAAGCATATCAATTAATTAATTATCGTATCATGATCCTTTTCATTCAATCAAAATATTATCTAAGTCATGTGACAACATAAGAATCATTAATTTTTTTTGCCTAAATCAATTTCAGTTTCAATTTTTTATTTTTTAGTTATTAATTTAATTATAGCAATCGTTATTATCTCTTGTCAAATTAAACAATAATTTCGCAGTGTAAATTATGAATATATTCCTTTAAATGACTTATCTATTTTTATTTATATTTATATCAATTATTAGTACCGTTCATCAATATATTTTTTTACAAACACTATTCATCATTATTTTACAACACAAATTTAGTTACTTTTAATTTTATAACTTTTCATGAATGATTAAATTTACTATTCACATGATAAATTTTAATTTAAAAATCATAATTATATAATGTTAAGTTTAATATTTTTTTATAATTTGTATATTTTATCTTTTACATGTTATTAAAATTTAAAAAATTTCAGTACTCCATTGGAATATAAATATTTCAAGCATTTCATCATTCACATGATTGTTTATGTTTAATTATAATAAATGCTAAATCGATGTGTATTTTTATTTTTTCTACTTAAAGCTTTGATATTATATGTGAGAAAAACTAGAATTTATTCTAGGATTAATTTGTTGTCCAACATAGATAATTGGTTATCTATTTTTCATGCTACTTATTTTGAATTTATCTTACTGTAATTTGAATAAATCATTCAATCGTGTACTTTATTTATTTATTTATTTATTTATTGTTGAAACATATAGTTGAGAAACCATATCTAAATATAAAGAAAATAGAACCAATATTGTTTGTTTTATTTGCTATATTTTAAAATTAGAGTATGTATATAATACATATATTCTCTACTTCATAATGAATTATCTATAATATTTTTCTGAAAAATTTAAATCTGCTAATAATTTTTTTTGAGAAAAAACTTCTGATTTATTTTCGTACGTTGGATACTTTTACAACTCATATAGATAACTCGTGCGAGCATGAGTAAATAAACTAGTTAATTAGGAAAAAACAATTTTCAATGCATTTTTTTGGTCTGTGTGAATTAAGGTTTTGTTTCTTGTAAAAAGGACATGAGGGAGTATTACCCAGTTTTTTTGCTTATATTTTATGTTGAGTTCTAACAAGAATAAAATGAACAAATATCAAAGGCAACCAAATACTAAAATTTAATAGCAATCACAACAGTGCAATAAAGTCACTCAAACAAGGAGTAGAGAGTAGGAAGAATCACACCGCTATTTGGATTAATTCTGCCCCAAAAGATGACTCCACGCCCCATGGAGAGAGCAGCCCTGCTTCACTATCAAAGAGTCTTTACAAGAGATTACAATTGCTTCAACCCCTTTACAATGTCCACGAAGAACAAACTCAAGAGTTTCCAACCTCTCTTTTCCTCTATGATAAACTCTTAGAACAACAAAGAAAGCCTTCAATCCTCTCCCTCTATTCTCTCTCCTAAGATCCCAAGGTGTTTAATGGTTTTCCAATTTCTAAAACCTCACAAAGACGCTCAAGAATGGCCGCACACAACCCTAGAAAAAGACTGCACATCATCGACCTTGCTTTCACAGTCAGGTTTATAAAACCCGACTGTGAATCGATTCACAGACATAGGTGAATCGATTCACCTAGTTAAAAAACTTTCCCTGCACTAATTAATGAAGTGAATCGATTCCTGCAGGCTTCCCATGCGATTCACAGAGCTAGGGAATCGATTCCCAGTGTTCAAGAAACACTTTCAAGCAATTCCATGATCCTCCAAACTGATTTTAAGGCACTCTAAACTCCACAATTCTCCACCTTGACTTCAAATCAGTGGTGATGCTCAACTTTATCCATCAACCACTAGCCGCTTCTCCATTACCGGAATTACGCTCTCAACGCAAATGATCAAGTCCAAGTGATCCTGAACCTTGATCTAGGAAGGTACTTGATGAACTTCTCACAACCGTATGTGTAATCCCCTAATTCACCAATCATACTCTTCATTGCGTCTCCACCTTGAGTTGTCTTCACATGCTTCAAACCGCCTTCAAAGAGCCATACCTCCTTTTCCGGTTCTTCCCAATATTCGCTCCAAGTGTCCTTTCCACAATGTCGAGATCCTTCATCTCAAATCCGTAAGCTAACTTCCCCTCGAAAGCATACCAATCTCCTCCTTGCTAGAACTTGCCTTTTGAATATCATTCACACTCTCCAACTCAAGATCGACCTTACACACAAGCCTCTCCTTGTACCTTGGTTCTTCAAATTCCGAATACCTTTCTGCCTTCATGAAGTTCCACTTGCATCCAACTACCCTTGATTTTTCCTAGATTCACAAGTTCCCAAGTCCTTCTTTCTCCAATGAATTCACACCTTCATTCATTGCCTTCAACCGCTTCGACTTCCATGCTTCCCATTGCTTCTCAAGTCCCTTGGTCCCGAAGTCTTGAACCTCTTTCACAAACAAAGCATAACAAATTAAATCGATAGCCATATCTCTTAGGTGCCACAGCTTTCCTCTTTTTCCCTATCTCGCCAACTGATAGCAGTCAGATCCACTGCTGGTTGTCTTCCCTGTAACTCGATGGTGGAGAACTATTCTCCTCTTCATCATTCCCCTGCCTCACTAGTGGAAGGCTCCACCTCAAATCGAGTCTTCTCTACTGCTTTCGAAGTTACTATTCTCCAGGGTCCTTGCACTTCATCCCATACGAGTCTCATCAAAAGTCACATCCTCGCTATTATGAATCTAGATCCCCCGTGCTCCATCTTCCACGCCTTGTACCCTTTCACACCTTCCTGATAGCCAATGAAGAAACATTTCACATTACGACTTCAAGTTTGTCTTGTCCGACATGTCTGGCAAACGCCAAAGCCCTCAAAACCTTCAACGTAGAATATTCGCCTTTGTTTTCACCCAAACTTCCATAGGTGTCTTGAAGTTTAAAGCAAGATGGGCATCTGCTGATCAAGTAAGTCGCCGTTTCGCGCACCCAGAAACTTTTAGGTAGCCCAAATGCTCCCCAAAGCATACATTTGACCCGCTCCAAAATAGTCCTGTTCATGCTCTTCCGCACTATTTGTTGCGGTGTCCTCACTGATCCTATGTCTCTTAATTCCCCGCTTTCTGCAAAACTCATTAAACGCTTCAAACAAACTCCAGTGCCATTGTCAGCTTCTAAAACTTTCAGGTTTAGTTCTATTTGATTTCCTATGAGAGTATGCCATTCTTTGAATTTTTCAAATGTGTCACTTATTTTTCAAAATGTGAACCCATACTCTCCTAGAGAAATCATCAATCATGGTGAGAAAATAGGAACCCCCTCCATGAGTTGTCACTCTTGAGGGACCCCAAAGGTCCGAGTGAATATACTCAAAGGGCTTGCTAGAATGATGCATGCCA
The DNA here is from genome assembly GCA_037113605.1 of Calophaca sinica. NCBI lineage: Eukaryota > Viridiplantae > Streptophyta > Magnoliopsida > Fabales > Fabaceae > Calophaca > Calophaca sinica. The sequence goes on from CM073736.1 coordinate 11,476,529, forward strand.
CTTCCAAACTTAACCCTATGTTGTTTGCCTAGTATGCAATTATCACAAAATTCTAGCTTATCCAATTTATCACTACCTAGCAAACCTTGTTTAGCTAGTTCAACTAAACCTCTTTCACTAACATGCCCTAACCTTAAATGCCATAGTTTAGTTTTATCATGCGGAGCTTGACTAGCTAATGATGCATGCCCTATAACAGTACAACCATCTAATATGTATAAGCCACACATTTTAGATCCTTTAGCCATTACTAATGCACCATTTGAAATCTTAATCATGCCATGCTCAAATTCTAGCCTAATCCATCAAACATGCTTATAGATAAAAGATTTCGTTTGAGTTCAGGAACATACCTCACATCTTGTAAAAGAAATTCACGGTTGTCAAACATCTTAAGACGAATCGAACCCATACCTTGCACCTTACAAGCTCTAATTGTCACCCAAAGTAACGACTCCACCTTCTTTAAGCTTCAAAGTCTCAAAGTATTCCTTCCTAGGACACATGTGATAAGAACATCCCGAGTCCATGACCCAGTTCTTTTAAGATACCAAACTCAACACCACTAGAGCCCCCGCACTCTCATAACCATCCTCCATAGCAATTGCAACATCCACGTAATCACCTCTCGCCTCTTTCTCGTGAGACAGCCCTTCTTAAAGTGACCGGTCTTGTGATAATTGAAGCACTTATACTTCTTATTGTTCCCCTTTGACTTGGATTTCACCTAGAATTCTTCCTCAGTGGTTGTTTCCTCTACTCTCACTTCTTCCCTTGACACACTTAAGCCTTCACCACTATCATCCACTTTCAAGTCTTGGAGCTTGGTTAGCTCCTTGGTCCTAATAGATTGTTGGACCTCCTCCAAAGTAATAAAGGACTTCTTGCCATGCAGAGCTGCATCCTTAAAGTGTTCAAAGGATCTAGGCAACGACCAATAAGAGCGCAGCCCTTATCCTCGTCATCGAAGCTTCACATCAATGTTCTGCAGTCATCAATAATTTTGTTGAATTCGCTTAGTTGCTCCCAATAGGTTTGGTCTCTACCATCTTGAATGAGTAGAGATGTTGTTTCAGACATAACCTGTGGGGCCAATGACTTTGTCATGTACAACGATTCTAACTTTGCCCACATCTCCGTCGTGGTCTTCTCTCTTTAACTTCCTCAATGCCTTATCGCCAAGGCATAAGATAATGGCACTTCTTGCCTTATCTATCATCTCCTTCTTCTCCATTTCAGACAGTGCGTGGCCAGATTCTTGCCTCACCCTTCAAGGCTTCAAAGCACTTCGTTGAATAAGGATTGCTTCCATCTTCACCTTCCATAGACCGAAGTCATTATTACCGAAAACTTCTCGATGTCCCATTTAGTACCCATGGTGCACAATTGAATTATTTGTTCCTCCCCACGACTACGCCACTTGTTATGTGTCTAACAAGAATAAATCAACAAATATCAAAGGCAACCAAATACTAAAATTTAATAGCAATCACAACAAGGCAATAAAGTCACTCAAACAAGTGAGTAGAGAGTAGGAAGAATCACACCGCTATTTGCCACGCAGTGCCCCAAAAGATGACCTCACGTCAAGGAGAGAGCACTTCTCGCTTCACTATCAAAGAGTCTTTACAAGAGATTACAATTGCTTAGAACCCCTTTACAATGTCCACGAAGAACAAACTCAAGAGTTCCCAATCCCTCTCTCTTTTCCTCTATGATAAACTCTTAAGCACAACAATAGAGAAAGCCTTCAATCCTCCCTCTATTCTCTCCTAAGATCCCAAGGTGTTTAACAGTGTTTTCCAAATTTCTAAAACCTCACAAAGACGCTCAAGAACGGCCGACACAACCCTAGAAAAGATCGCACGTCAGATCGACCCGTTTCTCAGCCGTCAGGTTTATAAACCCGATCGTGAATCGATTACGCATTACATAGGTGAATCGATTCACCTAGTTAAAAATCCTCAAGACGAATTAATGAAGTGAATCGATTCCTGCAGGCTTCCCATGCGATTCACAGAGGCGTGCTTCGATTCACAGAGAACCAAACATGCTTAAATCGATTCACATAGCTAGGGAATCGATTCCCAGTGTTCAAGAAACACTTTCAAGCAATTCCATGATCCTCCAAACTGATTTTAAGGCACTCTAAACTCCACATTTTATAGATTTATTTGCTTATATTTCAGATCGAAGAGAGTATTTATTATTTGTATAGCATTAGTATCAAAGAAAGACAATGCACAATCCTTGAATGGATATAGGCACATCTCCCTTATTACTAGTATCTATAAAATAATTAAGATAATTTCTAAGGTATAAGCTCCTAGATTAAACTTGGTGTTAAATGTTGCCATCTCATCTCTTCAAACTGTCATTATTCCCAAAGGCAAATTCTTGATGGTGTTTTAGTTATAAACGAGGTAGTGGATTTGGCTAGAAAGTTGTCAAAGGATTGTCTTATTTTTAAAGTCAATTTTAAAAAGACATATTATTAAGTTAATTGGAGTTTTTTGGATTATATAATAGGGAGATCGAGTTACTGTGATATGTGGCGTACTTGGATTAAAGCTTTCACATTTGCTGGTTTTACTTATGTTCTTATAAATAGGAGCTCGTCTGAAGAGGTGTTGTATCTAAATATTTAAGACAGGTGATCCTTTGTCCCCCTTTTTATTTTTGATTATAGTCAAAGGGATGAATGCACTTGTAAGAAAAGCAGCTGAGATTGGAAATTTCTCAAGTTTTAAGGTTAGGAATGATGTACATTATTCTTTACTTCAATATGTCGATGATACTTTATTCGTATGGGACTCTAATATGGATAATTTGTGAATGTTAAAGGTTGTGCTCAAGAGTGGTCTCATAGTGTTGGTGAATTGTGTTTTATCAAGTTTATCTCTATATTATAAGCCTTTTTTCAAAATGCCAAAGAAGATGTTAAACACTCTCATTTGTTGCAAAGATCTTTCTTATAATGGTTTCGGTGTGATGAAGCCCAAAAAATTATCAGGGTTAGTTGGGATAAAGCGTGTTTACCCAAAAATTGTGGGCGTGTAGTCATAAAAAAATCAAAGTTCTATCATCTCAATTTACTTGCAAAATGGAAATAGAGGTTCCTAATGTTGTTCGGTACAAATTATTAGCCTTTAGATATGGTTCACCGAATTGTGCATTCGTGCAGCCAAATTGGACTCTAAAAACCACTTCTATTTGGTGGTCAGATTTAATACACGATGTAGCCCAATTATTTGACCACAGTTAAGTCTGCCCAATCGCGATGGGTCACATGCGTCTCGTCGTCTTTTGATAAATTCGGGCCGATCTTGATATTTCAATAAGGTCCTCAAAATAAAAACACAATATGGTCCAGTTAAGAAAAGAGACATGCAGGAGCATCTTCAAGCTTATAACAAAAAAAAAAAATATGAACCTCATAAATTTTGACAAGTTATGTATTACGAAAATTTGGTTCATTTATATCTCCAATGTCCAAATCATAAAAAGTATTACAGTATAATTGATTCTTTAAGGAGCAATTAAACCATATATATCTAAAACAAAATTATATATAGAACCATGGATCGAGTAACTATGAAATATTTTTCTTCAAATTTGTTTGACTTTTACAGTTTCAGTATGAATCCAATATTTTTTTGGTAACGAATCCAATATTTTTATATTAGCTTGTGATATTTCTCACTCCAAGACTGGTCTTTTTTTTTTTTTTGAGCTCATCCAAGACTGGTCTTTGAATTGGGTTACTTGCTCGTGATTTGTTATTTCAGAATTTAATCGTTGAATCGGACACGAAGGAAGTTGTTTCGGGGCTTATGGGTGTCTTCAACCACAATGGCTATATGGGCTCAGTGTTATTATATTGTAAGGCTTTTGTGGCCCATTTCGGGGTTATTAAGTACTCTCATGTTTGTTGACAAGGCAATTTAGGCCCATGATTTTAACACCCCCTCACTTATTTTTCTCACATCCTCTCCCTCTAAAATCCCCATTTTACCCCTATTTTTACTATTTTCTTCCTCAACTTTCTCTCTCTCAATCTTCACCTCCCACTCCTCTCACCTCACTTTCTCTCTCTCTCTCTCTCTCTCTCTCAACTCAATCTCACTCTCTCTCTCGCACTCTGTCTCTGTGTCTCTCACTCTCTCTCTCTCTCGCACTCTGTCTCTCTGTCACTGTAACCACCGTCGCGGTCGCTCTCCACCTTCGCGCTCACGTACATTGGCATGCTTTTGTCTTATTTTTTTTTTGAAAAATTACCACTTATGGATTCTTGTTTCCGAAAGCTCTCGGGATCAAGTTTTCAGATTGAAGTATGGTGAATATAAAAAAAAAACTACTTTCGGATTCTTATTGTCAGGACATTCCGGAATCTTAATGCCAGGAAATTCAAATCTAGCAAAAAAGGGAGGCGAAACAACATTAAGTTGTTCAAAGCACTTCCAGATTCTTATTGCCGGACATTCCAGATTCTCATTGCCGGGAGATTCAAATCTAGCAAAAAAGGGGGGAAACGAAGTATCGCGTACGCGAAAGGTAAAGCGGTATTTTAGACTTTTTAGGGGGATGAGAGGTGGTAAAATTAAGTGGAGGAAGCCCCAAAATCATGGGCTGGCAATTTATTGGCTCATTCTTCGGCCTAGATTGTCATAAGAAATCCTGATTTTGTATGGGTTGAAGCCTATGGTATTGAAATTTTTTGTAGAAGACTTGCACAACATTTGTTGATTAATGATAAATGATGTATTCCTCTGTCCAAAAAAAAAAGTGTGTACGCCTGTAAAATGGTTTAGCTCTAAATATATCTACCACAACATTTTTCTCTTTTTGCAACACTTTATTATCTAACTGGTGAAAAGTATTGCCTCAAAGTACTTTTGACAACACTTTTGGGGAATAACTGTTGCCTATTCCTATAGTATAGGCAACGATTTTTTCGAAAAGTAGTCAGAAGGTAAAAATAATGTTTTTATAGATATTAGGTAACACTCAAATATGCAATGCTGAGAACTTTGTCTAAAATTTTAGGCAACAATTTCTTTAGCTAAGACAACATTTTTTTAACTATTCTTCAAAAGCAAAAATGTTATGGTTCGCATTCATGCAAGATGATTAACTTACTAGTAGAAAGTAATTCAAAAAGGATTCAGAGTTATCTAAACGATTTTTATATAATATTTTATTACATATGCAGTTTATCTATGCGGTTATTTATGTTACTTAACAATGTGACTTTGCAATATTTTAGCACAGGCTTAAATATGTTTTTAGTCCCTGTAAATATAGAGTATTTTGATTTTAGCCCTTGTAAAATTTTTTGTTTGGTTTTTATCCCTACAAAATATGTTATTTGATTTTGGTCATTATGACAAAAATTCATAGTAAAATCCGCATAAAAAATTTCATTTTCCTGCCAAATTTCTTGTGAATTTTGATTTGAATAACTTTGGTCAAAAGGACCAAAATCATAATACATTGTGAATTATAGCAAAATCCGCTGAAAACACTTTATTTTCATTTTGATTTTCTTGTGAATTTTGGTCGAAAGGACCAAAATCAAAATACATTATTTTGTAGAGACCAAAAACAAATAACTTTTTTATAGGGACTAAAATCAAAACACGCTATATTTATATGCATTAAAAACATATTTAAGCCTTTAGCTTAAATATACTGAAAACTTAAAGAAGTTTCAAAGTCAAGTGAACAATCAGAAAGTGTTGTAAAAGGAGTTCAATTTTATTTAGAGGCATGTAAAGCAATTTTGAGGCTAAGGCAAAATTTTTAAAGAGATTTAATGTAATATAAATTGTTAAGTTTTATATTAATTTTCTTGTTTTTTGATATAAGAAATCATTTATCAAGGCAACATTGTAAAACTTGAATCAGTAATCGACTTAGTCTGGATGTTGAGTCAACGAGTTATTCGTCAAACCATAGAATCACTGGTTTAACCTCTTAAACCAATATATATATAAAATTTCTAAGAATTTTAAAACTTATAACTTTTATAGTTACAAAAATTATAAAATAATTCATGCTATACTTTAAAAATTCCAAAAAATCACTATGCAAGCATAATTAAACAATATCATTTTTCTTTATTTTAAGTGAAATAATGTTCCTTTGATCAGAAAATTACCCAAAAAAATTCCAACTTAATTATTTTTTATACATATAATAATAGAAAATTATATTTGGGGGCCTAAGTAATAATTATTGGAAAAGTGGAGCCGAAGGCAATAGCGTAAATTGCCTTGAGACTTCCACGACCCTGGTTTTATTATTTAGGATAATTAATTAACGATCTCAATTTTATTGTATAACCAATTAAGCATCTCAACAATGATAAAATAATACGTTTAATTACTTTATAGGCCGTTGAACTATTTGAGAATTTCTAAATATTTTCATGAACTAAATAAATTTGTAAGTGCGTCCCAAAACTTTTCAACATTTTGTAATTGAGTCACTGGATGTTAAAACATTTTAAATAACTTGTAATTAGGTCACTGAACTTTTAAATAAGTTGTAATTAGGTCTTTGAACTTTTAAATAATTTATAATTAGGTCTCTGCATTTAGGGACTTGATTATAAATTATTTAGAAGTTAAGAGATCTGATTTCAAATTATTTAAAATTTCAGGTTCTCGATTAAAATATATGGACCTAATTAGAATTTATTAAAAAGTTCATGAACCCAATTACAAATTTTTTTAGTTTAAGGACCTATTTAGAAATTCTGAAATAGTTCAGAGACCTACGGAATAATTAAACTAAAATAATATTTTGAATTGTATTTATTAATTAAAAGAATTAGGTTATATATGTAATGTATTTAATTGATGTATCAAATTAAATATTCTTGTCTTTAAATATTTTTCTGATTAAAAATATTTTAATAAAGTTGATATTCTTAGCCGGTAAAAGTTTAGTCCTTTAATTAATTAATTAATGATAGTAAAAGTTAAGGCTTTAAACAATACTCTACTCATTGAATTAGAAATGAATTTTCATGGCATATCCTGCATCTCCTCCCCTAATTTTTTTTTTGGTAAACTAATATATCATCGACACGCAACTGGAGAGACTAATCCTTCGATGTAATTGAAATTCATTTAAGGGGTTGATCTCTTCTAACAGATGTTTTTTCATACGCAATAAATTTTTTCTAAACAGACAAAACAAAAATGAATTTTTAACAATAAGACTTTAGTGTTCATACTATGGGCTATTGCTTTAGGTGGATTCCATTATTTTCCTTGTGTATAGAAAAACGGAAACCGCCGTACAATTGACATAACCCACACCAACTCATTAAAGAGAACATTAACTCCGACAACAATCTTGCATGAAACCAATATGTTTAATTTTGACTGCTTCATTAGCTTTTGGTTTTTGGGCACCGCCATAGCATACTACAATCACATTTTTTTAGCGGAATATGGGGGATATCTCTATCACTATGGGGGCCATAATGAAAGTTTGTTCCATAAAAGGCAAAACAGGTTTCAAAAGATTGTCCCAATAGTCGTAGTAGTATTATAGACACACGAGACAAACCCCGTGGCATGCTATTGCCTCTGAAGTTTCTTGGAAATTATGATTATATAAACAAGATTCAAATTAATCAAGCCGATAAATAAATTAATACCCGGATGCCGGAAAGGAAACATCATACCCATAGCAACTGACCCACGTTTTTCCTTTTTTGCTTGCATTAATTTGGAAAAGACAATGCATTATAAGAGTCCAAATGTTGAATTATATAGTCCTTTGTATTGACTAAATATATCTTCCTTGCGGAGTAGGAACGTAAAAGAGAAAGCCAAATGGTACCTATATAGTAATGTTGGTACCGGTTCAGAGATCCCAAGAGAAGACTAAAATGCCTTCCACATGCGACTAGACAGGAGGATCCATAATCGTCGTCCTCAGCATTCAACTCATATGAATTTCAATAATGTTGATGAGACCAATACTAACTCCTTGGTTGAATTATTAACAGGAATGGAGTGGAGGGGATAGATTAATGGGGTGGTCAAGGGACAAAATCTGCGTGATGATGCGTGACCTAGAAAGCTAATATTCAAGGTCATGGATATCTACATGTGCATGAGGAAAAATTAAATAAAATATTATGATGTACTTTTCTTATTTTCCAGTTGGAGTATTTTTTTTTTTAGTACAGATGATTAAGGATGGAGAATAATAGAGAAAATATTATGGTGTACTTTTCTTATTGTCGAGTTTGATAGTATATTTTTTTTTATGGAAGAAATGATAGTATATATGTATATCAAGTTAATTTTTCTTTGAATTGGTTATTTAAAACTTTGTTTTTGGGAAATGAATTAACAAAATAATGTCTTTTTATGTTTGAATATTGTAAAAATTAGTATATTGCATATTTTATTCTTAGTTATGATACTGATTTTACATTTAAATTGTATAGCTTTAAAATTATTAACATGAAAAAAAAAATTAACATGAATAAATGGTGTAAATTTTTATTTTCTTACAAATAATTTTGTACTGGTCCCTTTGTCTTAATGCAATTTTGCTAATAAAAAAATGTTATACGTAGTATAAAAACATTAACACTGTAATACGAAATTTCTGTCACGATTCAATATTTAAACCTTGCTACAGAATAAAACATATACTTATAAGATTTCTTTGTCAGATAGAATACACACGAAATTATTACCTTCTATATTTTAAAAACTTGTTTTAAAGGCATCTATATGTGAAAAACTGAAAATCATAATAATATCGAATATCCACCAAGGGGTTGGGACTAGCGAAAAATGTTAGTCCATCGTAACATGAATCAAGGTTTGAAGTCTCACTATCATTTTTAATGGAGCTGTAGCAAATTGCAATGAGTTAATTGTGTGTATTAAGATGTTGTCCTGAGGTTGGTTCAAAGGTAGGAGTAGGAGAAAAGTGGGTGTCACATACTCAGCTTGGTGCTCAAACCCACTAGAATGTATGAAACTTATTTAACTTGATCGTATTGTAACTGGTTAGAGTACCTCTTGTACTCCATTTTTAATAGATTTTTGCTTATAAAAAAATAGATTTGAATTCTCGCTAAGAAAAACATTTATATTTAGTGTCTGTTGGTGACTCAAATAGGAATGCTTCCTATGGAGGATACCATTAAGAAACTAAACAAAAATAATATCGAATGTCCTAAATGATTCGTCACGCCCTTAATAAAACTATATATGTTGCTATGATATGATTCAAATAATTGAAAAACAAGGCTACGGTTAGGAATTTATCCCATCATTTTTAATTTATCCTGCAGGATATATATGGCAATTTTGATTACGTGGCATGGGTGACATGTGGGCTTCACATGATGTAGCACATGCTAGTAGGGCACACATAGAACACCTGCACAATTTTAATTAGGTGAGCACTCCGATACCCGGTGGAAGTGTTGGGTACGGTACCTAAGTGAGCTTGTATCCACTTATCATGTCATTAAATCTATTTTAATTACCTTGAATTAGTCATTTAACATTTTAAAATTGTAGATGCACATTTTTAAACTAAGTAATGATTTTTTATCAAAAACTTCTCTACGGTGTCTCTTTGTATTCTCTCTTCGTTGTCTTTATACCCACTTCACTGTTCTTCTTCTTCCGACATAGATTTGATTTCTCTTCGTCTTCTTCTTCTTCTTCTTCTTTTTCTTCTTCCGATGAAGCCTAAATATAGAAAATAAGTTGACATCGTTATATGTTTACTACTATTTGATTATTTGCTTTTCTCTAATATGATAGACATTGTAAATGTCCAAGAGAAAAGAGAAAGAACAATATATTAGCAAATTTGTTTAATATTTTTTGGGGCACCGAAATAATTATTCATAGCTTACTGCTTACTTAAAAAATATATGTCGTAACAGTTATATGAAAAATATTGAATAAGTGGACAATTTTTATTAAAACAGTTAATATGGGTATGGTACCTGACTAATTTAAAGGGTACCTAAAAATTTACCTTTTAATTATATATGCGGGGAAGGGATTTAGCTAATCTAAAGTGAGTAGAAGGTAAACTGAGAAAATCAAGGTTTGTTATTTTAATAAACCCATTATTTGTTATGATATACCTATAATATCAAATATTGATTTATGAGTTTTTTTAACATGTGCAATCTTGCACATGATAAGAATCATTAATTGTCCACTTTTTCCTTATTAATTACCTAATTTCCTATTTTGTGGGAGAGATTACATAAATGTGAATCTATAAACTAAATAGGAAAGCTGATAATTAATAAAGAAAAAAGTGAGCAATTAATGTTTCTTAACTTGTGTAAGGTTGCACACGTTAGAAAATTGATGATTTATTTATCAATGATTGATATTACTTATTTTAGATTCTAAAGTAAGTTACACATTTTAGAAGAGCGCGACATGTGAGGGAGAGAATAGGTCGTTAGGGTTTCCTTGGCTATAGTTAGCTACTTAAGCAAATTGCAACTAATTCAACCCTATTTAACATCATCATTCCAAAAAAAACCTTAAGTTAATTCAACTTTTATTTTCCAAGACAATGACACGCTCCCTATGATTATGGGCAGTTTAGGAAGTATAGTTCATTTTTTATATAAAATAAAAAAATTAAATGAATTTAACTAATATTTTTAATTAGTGTAAAATTAAGTATTTTTGTTTATATTTGAGTCACGAGGGAGTAGCTAGCAAGTTGAATAGACTATCATGGAAGCTAGCTAGCAAATTGCAAGTCAAGTTCTCTCCCTTGTTGATGGGGACAAGAAGGGTCAGTTGAACATGGCTCTTTGCTTCGCATAATTATGCCCTTCCACCCATAAGCCATACAAGAAATTTTAGTACCCAAATTTTGGGTCCCATAGGTCTGCTAGGACAGACCATTACGATGTAGAGATCTCTCAATGAATGATTGATCAATTACAGAATTGTCTTTTTTTCGGCCACCATGAATATATATGGAAGTTTGTCTCTTGTTTAATGCGATGTGATTGGGAGGAGCCCTATCCATTAGCTTGAAATCAAATTAATTACCTTGTCACAGTCCATGTTGGGGATATATTTTTGTGTTCACTGTTTAAGTTTTTTTTTTATAAACAAAAAATTTATTAAAGGGAGTACTACTCCAACCCAACACATCAAAAGATTACAGTTCTATTACAAAGTCTGAAAACATCTCATAGGATTCGAGTATCAACTAGAAAAAATTAACTCGGTTGACTTTCCTTCTCTAAATATAAACCAACCCCAAAATACTGCTTTAATTTGAGCAACAAATGTGATGAAATCGGCAACAATTCATTGGAAAATCACTTTGTTGCGAGTCTGCCATAGAGTCGAAAGAACTGCAGCCCATATAAGATGTCTTACTTTCTTGACAGATTTTCCTCTTAATAAACCAACAAAATGTAACCAGTTTTGTACGGTGTCATAGTGCAAGACACTGTCAAAACCCAACCAAGCCAATATTGTCATCCAAACATTGTAAGCAAACCTACACGCAAAAAAAAAAAAAAAATATGACCTATTGATTCATTATTTCTAAAACAAAAAACACAGCATCTTTCATGAACACTACTAATAACACCCCCTTGCACAAGGTGGTCACGTATAGGTAACATGTCTAATACCAGCCTCCACACCATCATTTTTACTTTGGATGGCATAGAGCATGGCCACAATCCTCTATATAGCCGCGACAAGTTCTGGTTTACTGCGCTAAAACCAGAAGATTTGAGTACCAACTCGTAAGCTATCTTCACAGTGAAAGGTCCCGAATTATTTTGTAACCAAACCCATTTATCTCTTGTCTCTTTAAATGGTTTAATGCCCTACAACAGATTATTAAATTCGGCCAACATTTCAGTTTCCCAAACAAAGAGAGACCTCCTCCACTTCCAATCCTACTCCCACTCATCATCCCTACAAACCCCTAACTCTGTCACCTTCGTATTTCTGTTTATGGAAATCTGATACAGTCTAGGATACTGAGATTTAAGTGGTGCAGCACCCAACCAAGCATCGATCATTCCAGAACACCTCCTAATTTAATCTTGACCGCCCCACGGAATCAATTAAAATCAGCAGAATTTAAATCCCTCCACCAAATTGAAGCATTGTTAAAATATTCCATTAGTGGAGTAATAAAAATTAAAATATTCTCTTTTTATGTCATTTACGTAAATAAGGTTAAAATTAAATAATAGAGTAAAAAAAAATATTTTAACTAATCCATAAAGATACATGTACATGTTAATGTAAAATTTTCAAAAATTTATATTAATTTACTTCATCAATTATAGAAAGTGATATTTATTCTTTACAGAAAATGTATTTTACATTTCCAGTTATTTGTAATTATAAACAATTTTTATTTAATTTTTTAATGATAAAAAATGACATTTATTCATTTTCTCGTTGGCATTTATTCTTCACATTGGGATCATCAGTATCCATAATCTGCTCGACTTCTTCTCGCGATCCAAGAGTAAACTCATTCCGGAATAAATTATAAGTAAAAGTTAATTAATTCACGATTATTAAGTTAGTTAGTTAATCACATTTAATCTATAATAATAATAAAACAAGGCTACAACTTTGGCAAGTTTTTACAGGTGTCAACTATATATTTGATAGCTTCTTAAGCACACTTTATTTGTCTTTCTAATTTAGGAAATTAGTGTTCATTTGTTTTCAATTAGGCTGGTGAGATGCATCTGTATAAGTTGTGGGCCGCTCAATAAATTAACCAGTGTGGGGGCCGCTCAAGAAACCTCCACTCAGCCATGTATCTCCATTTTTCAATAAATCTCCACTCAGCCGTGTATTTTTTTTTTGGGTGAAAACCACTCTTCCGTGTATGCTTATCTCTTCCTCCTTCCAAATTTAATTCAGCTCATCGTTTTCTCCCCTACATGATAAATCATTTGCAGTCTTTTTCTCTCCCCCCTCTAAAGCATGCCCATGTACCTTGGAAGCATCCATTTCCACCGACCCTTCGGTTTTCCCCATCAAAAATTAAATTTTCGGGTTCTTCAATTTTTGGCCTATAAATACCCAATTTCTTCATCAGTTCGTCCAGATCGTCCCATTGTTTCTCCATCTTTCCTGCTATATTTTCATAACTTTCAGTTTTTTCCCAAAAATTTCCATGGCTGCAAATCACGACCTCATATCTGCAATCAACCCTGCGAAGGAATCATGGACCATCAAGGCCCGTGTGGTTCGCCTCTGGTCCGTCTCTGATTTCAACAGGCAGGCTCTCCCATTCTCTATATCTAAGGTTCCATCTCTTGATGTTGTTGTTCAAGTTGGTCCTTCTGGTGAATCTATTGCACAGGTTTATAATTAGCATTTTGTCTATTAAGGATATGTCTATTAAGTGTTTGTATTCTTATCTGGATCCTTATCTTATTTGCATTTTGTATTTTTTACTGCAGGACTTGATGCCTAAATTTGTTGATGTGGTTGTTCATACTCAGTCTCAGTATACAGATCCAAAAATTGATGTCGTTGGAACTGATTCAGTTGCATTGAATCCTGTTGATGTTGATGTTAGTGGAGATAATAGTGTAAACGACAAATCCAGTCAAAATGTTGTCAGCCTTACCCATGATACAGTTGTCTCGAGTGCACTGAATGCAGATCCCGGTGATAAGATAAATGATCTCCCCAATGTTCCAAATGTTGTGACTCCGGTTAAAAGAGGTCTTATTGGTTCAGTTGATGAAGAGAGTGGAATTATTCCAAAGAAGGCAATTAAGATCGAGAAGGATTGAAATAAACTACTTTCACACCTGAAAAAATGAAGCTCAAGCTGTTTTCCATTAAGTTGCTGTTTTATTTTTAGTTTTTTGTCTTTACTTTTCTTGAGCTATGTTTGGTTGATGGCATGGTGCCACTTATTTTGTAGTTTCACACTTATTTTGGATCAAACATTTTATCCATTTTGGATTTCTATCATAGTGTATGGTTTTGCAGTAGACAATTTAATGAATGTGCGATTTGGAGAATATCAATTTTTGTCATCTTTCACAATATAATTGTGTGTTATCTAAGTTTGCCTTATATAAACCAACATATAATATACCATGCTAATATATAAACCTGAAGTAAAAACAATATTTGTGATATCTATATGACTATCCCATCCCATCCCAAATTCCCATAAATCACTAAGTATAAACCAGTAGTATATGACTATATTATTCTCTATACGTTGGGTCTCTTTGAAAAGAAGACCAAAAAAATGATAGCCCTCTTTGAAAACATGGCTAAAAAATATCACTCAAAGGAGCAACTTGGCAAGATTGGGCCTTTGGTTTGAGGGCCTGATTGGCAAGAGAGGCCTGCACATACAATATTGCCCCCTTACTTGGTCTTTTTGTAAAGTTCATGAATATAGAGAACAAAAAGATGGTTCATGGTTGTAATTCACTTTTTGTTGCTTCCTTTAAATAGTATATAGTAAGAGTAAAATAATACTCCTTTAAACAATGTCTTCAAACTTGACAGGTATTCATAGCACAAATGCAAATGCAAGGCTTAGAAGAAAGATGATAATTTCCAGTAAAGCCCAAAAACGCAAACGTGATAGTACAAGTAAGTTTTATTCTAAATACATACAAAGGTATATATGGATACACCTACACACACTGACATTTGTTGTAAACTTTTCAGATGAAAATATAAACCCTCATAATTTATTTGCCACCCATACTCAGTACTCCATCAGTGGTTCTGCTACACCTGGGGTTCAGAGAATTCCATTGAGTTGGTCTCAATTCTTAAATAGACCCAATTTGATCGTTTCAATTGTTCATGTATAAATTCAATATTGATTAGTACTTCTTAATTTCTGAATTTTTAAATCAGATCATTAATTATAGCTTTATAATATATACTTACAGTTATTATGTCAACTGTTTCTATAGATCTTCAAATTGGAGAAGATGAGATGAAGAATATGTGCCTGATTGAGTTGGACAAATTACTTTCTATGAATGGGAGATCTCTTAAGGATTTTGATACACTGCCATGTCCACAGTACCCCAATGAGCATGATTTCCAAAACAAATTATTGGCTGATGAACTGAATTATGACAAAGAGGAGCAAGCTCAAATTCACTTCAACCTTTTGAATTCATTAACTGCGGAGCAGAGGGTTGTGTATGGCCAAATTATGACTGCTGTGGAGTCAAACTCTGGTGGTTTTCACTTCTTATATGGATATGGAGGAACTGGTAAAACACATGTTTAGACGACATTATCTGCAGCATTCAGATCGAGAGGAATGGTTGTTTTAAATGTTGCTTCCGGTGGGATTGCTTCTCTACTTCTTCCTGGAGGTAAGACTGCTCATTTGATGTTTTGCATTCCATTAATTACCACTGAGGAGTCTACTAGCAACATAAAACAAGGAAGTCTTAGAGCTAAGTTATTACTCAATGCTAAATTGACAATTTGGGATGAGGCTCCAATGTTAAATAGGATGTGCTTTGAGGCAGTTGACCGTACTCTAAGAGATATCATGAGGTGTCAAAACGAAGAGAACTTGCATAAACCATTTGGAGGCAAAGTAGTTGTACTTGGTGGTGACTTCAGACAAATATTGCCGGTTATAAGAAAGGGATCCAGACATGATATTGTAGCAGCTGCAATTAATTCATCTCCATTATGGAAAAGCTGCAAAGTTTTGAAATTGACGAAAAACATGAGGTTGGGGTCAGCATCTTCCCATGAGCAGATGAATGAGATCAAACAGTTTGGAGATTGGATTCTTGGAATTGGAAATGGAACAGATAATTCAAATGAAATAGGTGAAACGGATCTGGAGATACCTGAAGACTTGCTAATTATGCCTTCTGAAAATCCCTTGCTTTCATTGGTTGAAGCAACTTATCCAAATTTAGTACAAAACATTAACAATTTCAATTTTTTTGAGGAGAGGGCAATTTTAGCTCCCACACTTGATGCTGTTGAAACTGTTAATAATTTTATCCTATCCATGATTCCAGGGGATCAGAGGGAATATTTGAGTTCGCACTCAATTGTCAATCAGATGAAGATTGTGAAATCCAAGGTGATTGGTTTACCACAATTCTGAATGAGATTAAATGTTCAGGAATTCTAAATCATAGACTTACATTAAAGGTTGGGGTTCCAGTCATGCTGATGAGAAACGTTGACCAAGCCAACGGATTATGTAATGGAACGAGACTATTGGTGAATGAATTATGCAAAAATGTTATTGGAGCTACGGTGATAACTGGGAAAAACATTGGTGATAAAATATACATTCCTCGAATGAATTTAGTGCCTTCTGACCCTGGGTTTCCACTTAAGTTTCAAAGAAGACAATTTCCTTTGTGCATGTGTTTTGCAATGACCATAAATAAGAGCCAAGGTCAATCCCTTTCCCATGTTGGACTGTATCTACCAAAACCAGTTTTTACTCATGGACAGCTATATGTAGCAGTATCAAGAGTCAAATCTAGAAAAGGTTTGAAGATACTTATTTTAGATGATGAAGGAAATGCATGTTCTACAACCACTAATGTGGTATACAGGGAAGTTTTTCAAAGTCTGTGACATGGAGTTACAATAAATTCGTGGATTAAGGGGCTTCAAAAGGTATAACCACCATTCTGATTACAGTAATATTACTTTTAACCAATGCAAAAGAAAAAAAGTAATAAAATAAAACCAGAGACAAACTTTCATGTAAAACATAACATAATTTGTATTGAAGTGGTAGATATTTATTCAGTTTTTTGTGCTTACTAAAAAAATGTATTGAAATATCTACCTAACTGATTAAATAACTGATGCAGGTTATGGATTAAATGCATGATGGGGATTAAATGCATGATGGGGATAAAATGATGAGCATCTTTGGACTTCAGGTACATTTGGCTAATAGTCCAGAGGACTTAAGGGAATGCTTCGAGGTTGAAGAGTGCTTGCAAAGTTCATAATAGCAGCCTAAGGAACCAGCTGAAATAAAGTACTGTCACACCAGAAAAAAAGAAGCTGAATCTGTTTTTCATCAACTTGCTGTTTTATTTTTAGTTTTTTGTCTTTACTTTTTTTTGAGTTATGTTTGGCTGATGGCATGGTGCCACTTATTTTGTAGTTTTGCACTTATTTTGGATCAGACATATTAGTGCAAACTGGAATTCTATCATAGTGTATGGTTTTGCAGTAGACAATTTAATGAATGTGCGATCTGGAGACTATTTAATTTTTGCCATCATTCACAATCTAATTGTGTGTTATCTAAGTTGGCCTTATATAAACCAAGATATAATATACCATGCTAATATATAAACCTGAAGTAAAAACAATATTTGTGATATCTATATGACTATCCCATTTTTAATTCCACGAGACAATAACAGATAAGGGGTCAATATAGATCACATGGATAGTGGTGTATATAGTAACCTCAATTGTGATAATTCTGGAAGACTAAAAGGCCTATTTTATTAATGAAATACATCTAATCCATTGAGATGAATCTGTCATAGCAGAACTCCAATGAGTCATCGTGCAGTACATGAATAAGTTCATATGTTCAATTAATGAATATTATACTCATCTTTCCCAATGTCTGTTAATACAAATCTTCTATTCAACTACCCCATTTTCACTACCTATGTTATTATTTATATATATATATATATATTCTTATATATTCTTATTTCCCGTGCATTGTGAAGTGTTCCCATTTTCCAACTATCAAGATACACCTACATATTGCCATGGGAACTCTGTCCAATTAAATTCTGTTCTATTTATTATTTGTGGGCTGTTGATTATTGAGTATCGTAGCTTTTTCTTAATCCCATATGTCCGTTAGTATTCTATGGCTATCCTCTATATATATATAAGCTCATATTCCAAAACAATAAGCAAAGGATATCTGCTTTCTCTGCCTGCAAGTTTCATGAGCCAAGATTTGGTCTACCGTAATCTATATATTTAGTCTTTCATTCCATTCATTTGGTTTTCAGTTGGCCAATAATTTAACCTTTCATTCTCCTCCTTTATAGATTTCTTGGGTTAAGCAACATGGTGCAGCCACAAGATGATGATAACCAAATCATTGATTTGGTTTATTTTTCAGATGACTCTATGGACAGTGATAACTACTTTGATTCAGAATATGAAGAGTTCTTCAACACTTGGACAATTAAGCTCACCAAGTCTGCATGTTCTGGAAAAGACCCTTTGGTGGGATTGCAATCCTCTATTTATAACTATAATAATCTATTATAATATTATAATATTGTTATTATTTTTGTTTTGAATTTTGTATTAACAATGAACTGCACATGTTGTCTATTGTAGGTGATTCCAGAAGAAGTTGTCCGTCAATTTGTGGAAGATGACCTGCAAGTTGTGTACCTCATTGATGAAGAAGACGCATTCGAGTGTCAGTTGTTGAGGAATGATCAAACAAAATCAGAGTGCTTTATCGGCTATGGTTGGCATCAGTTCTGCAGGAAACACAAACTTGCTGAAGGGGACACACTGAAGTTTATGTTTGGGACTAATTTAATTCTCCTTTATGTTTTGATTTTCAAGTGTTAAACCTTTAATATTTTATTGTTATGTTATGATGGTGATGTTTGTGTCAATGTTAGAGGTATAAGCTGCAGGACTTAAGTTTAGATTCAATGCTAGAAGTGAAAGCCGAAAAAAAAATGCAACAATTATTTTTAGATTCAACTAAGCTTATTTTGCATTGATTTTGCTTTATGTACTCCAATGTTAATGGTTTCTTTATTTATCTTCTTTTTATCAAAAAATTTAACTTTATCATCTTATTTTGTTTACATTAGTTTAAATAAAACTCATTATTCTGTTCACTTTAGTCGTACTTTTTCAGTTTATAATGTCTTAGATAAAAATATATAAAATCAATAAATCAATAAATAAAATTAAATATTAATAAAAAATAAAATAAAAAACTCAATAACTAAATAAATATAATATAACTAATTTTCGTTACAATTTGAAACCAAATGTTTCCCGTGCGTTGGACGGGTAAACACACTAGTTTATATAATCTTAATTAAAAAATCAACTCTATTGCCTAAATTATCCTCTATGACTAATAAATTGGTTCATTGAAAATATAAAAAGTTAAATTAAATGAGAGATATTTTGGAGATACGATCATTAAATGGGAGAAAAGTAGTTAACATTTGCTTATATTTTATTCCAAAAAACATGAGATAAAATTTGCTTATAATTCATTCCGGAGGGAATAGATAATAAAATACTTTCAATTTAGAAGGTAAGATTATACTAAATACGTCGTAAAGTGGATATAAGGTAAGATTCTCCCTCCGGTACATATTATAAGAAATAAATGTGTCGTTTTTCTTGTTTCAAATTACTCTCTTCGTTACTTTTTATAAGCCCGTTTAGAAAAAAAATTTGTAACTAATTATAAGCTCTTTTTTAAATCACAAGATACATTAATTACTTTTCTTAATATTCAATTTTTTGTCTAAAATGACTTATAAAAAGTAATAGAGGGAGTATAAGAAACAAACATCAATTTTATAATGCATTAATTGCTAATTTCCATATTTATCCCCTTATTTAATGTCAAACTTTATATTAACGAGATGTATCTACTTCCTATGCATTAATTATATACCATTTTATAGAAGGGATAGTTTTGGAAGAAAACTCAACTTTTAGAAGTATTAATTAGAAAAAACAAGTTTCAATACAATTCTTTGGTATATGTGAATTATGGTTTTGTTACTTATAATATCGACAAAAGGTAATAACATGTTGTACAATCCACGTCAACACAAACATGTCTTTATTTATAATTTCGAGTTCCTTCTTTGCATATCTTTCTGATTTTCACAAGCTTTTTTTATTTTTTTATTTTGTCTTCAATTTTTTCACTACAAGAATGCTAATTATAGAGGGAAATATTTTGTCACTAATCAGTGAGGGATTTCATATCTGTCTCTAATTAGTGATGGATTAATAATCTCTCTCTAATTAGAGAGAAAAATATCCTACCACAAATCAATGAGGGGATCCAAATTCGTCTCTAGTTAGCAACAAATAAATAATCTTTCTCTAGTTAGAGATGGAAGTATTATGTCACTAATTAGCAAGGCATTGTCATTCCCTCGCTAATTAACAAGGGAATATATGCTTCCTTTATACCATATATTTCTACAGTTTAGTGATGGATGACATATATTTTATGACAGATAAATTTTGTC
This sequence comes from Calophaca sinica, assembly GCA_037113605.1. Classification (NCBI taxonomy): domain Eukaryota; kingdom Viridiplantae; phylum Streptophyta; class Magnoliopsida; order Fabales; family Fabaceae; genus Calophaca; species Calophaca sinica. The sequence goes on from CM073736.1 coordinate 11,496,840, forward strand.
GCAAATTTATAAGTAAATTTATTTTTCCTCTCTAAAACTTAGCGACGCCCAAATTAGCGACAATGCTTGTCATAGTTTGGCTAATAACATGATTCTATGGTAACATGAAATTTATTATTGCACTCGAAATTTTAAACCAATTGCCTCCAACTTGATCTCATCGGGCGTGTCAATTTGTGAAACTCTAAAATTTCGCAACAAATAGAGTCTGAATGAGCAATCTTAGACTCGAACTAGGCCCTCAAAGGGCTCTCAATTGTTGATAACTTTATGACACCAAATTTGCAGTAGTGATAACAATTTTTAACATAACAAAAGAAAGAAAGTGCAGGCTTCGAGTTCAAAGAATAGGCAAATACTTGCATTGTAAGGGGAAAAGATAAAAATTGAAGAGAAAATGAAAAGGAAAAAGTAGTAAAGGCAAAAGAAATGAAACAAAGGAAAATAACTTTTTTTTTGAATGGCAAACAATATCATTAATAGAAGGGAGTACAAGGGGTACTCCAACCCATACAAAACACCGAAGTGTGGGCCTAATACATGACCTTACAGCCTAGCAGTCCATAAAAGGCGTGAAGGCGATCACCTAATAATACAACCTAGTGGATCCACATACCACTCATAATACATACACGGTTGGGACTTATCACGTGCCAAAAACCACTTCCAAGACAAGGCTCTAACTCGGTCAATAGCTTGGCCGAAATCTGGCACCCACCCAGAAAAAATACACCCATTCCTAAGCTCCCAGATGACCCACAGAACAGTATGTCAAATCAGCGCCAATTCATGTCTGCCCGATGATCTACCTGCAAAGAAGCTAAACTGGGAGAACAGAGATGAGAGATCAGGAGGGACCATAAAATCGAACCCAAGCCAATTCACAATAGCATACTACAACCTCGAAGAAAAATCACATCTGATGAAGAGGTGTAGGGCTGACTCCGGATGGGAACCATATAGGATACATGAAGATGTAGTAGGGTCTGTAATAACCCCCCTTCTAAGTAGGTTTGTCTGAGTTGGTACTCTATCCAAAAACAATTGCTAAGAGAAGGCAATGACCTTTAAAGGAGCATAACTCTTCCAAAGCCTACTTAGAACTCCGATCTCAAGATCCGAGAGACGGGCCACGCGAGAAGATGACTCTGACAAAAAACCATATGCAGAGGATACAGAGTATGTACCACTAGGGTGCCTAGTCCACACCCACCGATCCAGCTCCCTAGAAACAGAAGAAGTCGCTAAGGAAGCAATCAACTCCCCCACCACGACCTCCTCCCAAGGAAAGAAACCTCTCCTATAAGGAATGTCCCATATCCAAATCCCATCCCTCCATCAGCCACAACTCCGTACCTGTGCATTTTGGTCCACAACAATAGAAAATAATCTGGGGAACCTACTGCAGAGGGACAAATCCCCAAGCCAAATATCATGCCAAAAGTAGGTAGACCGTCCATCTCCTAACCTCCTCGAAACACTAGATGAGAACTAACCTGAACCCTCACCACCTAAATTATCAATCAAGCATATATCATTCCACCACACCGATGCCATAGGGGGGATACCAAGGTCACAGAAGTAGCCCGATGTATTCACATCCAAACCATACTTCGCAGACAAGACCCTCCTCCAGAGCGCCTCACCCTCTTGTAATAGCCTCCACCTCCATTTGCCTAGCAAACTAAGATTAATCCACCTCAGATCCCTCACACCCAGGCCACCCCCACTCTTTGGCTTACAAACATCAGCCCACTTCACCCACGGTATCCTTTTCACCCCCGATGTCCTACCCCATAGGAATTCCCTTTGGATTCTAACCACCTATTTCCAAACCTTCACCGACATCTGCATAACTGAAAGGTAGAAGATAGGGATACTGTTGAGCACTGAGTTTAGAAGAACAATTGTTCCTCCGAGGCTAATGCTCCTATGTCGCCAGCCATGAAGCCTACTTCGTATCTCCTCCACCATTGGAGCCCAAGTCGAAGCACGTCTAGGATTTACCCCATCCGGAAGCCCGAGGTACTTAAATGGGAGCACCCCAATCAAGGTTATCAAACTCGAGAGTCTATGTAAACTCGCGAAGCTTCTGTAAACTCGACTCGTAGACTAGACTCGTAAACTCTTACGAGTTTACCTAATATTAAATAGACCTATAAATGACATATTTACATAATATAAAACAATTTAACACAACAATAATTCAACATTTCGACTCTATAATAAAGTAAAGTAGCAAACCACAATAATAAAGTGTGCTAGTACAATAGTACTAGATAAGATCATATTACACTAATGACCAAATCATACATAATAAATTCATAAAAGCATAAGTTACTAAAGTGAAAAAAATTTCTTAAAACAATAGCTAATTTGACCTAACACTCATAATTTTTAGTCAAACACTTTACTTTGTAACTGAATAAAACAAAACAAAAACAACACTAAAAACATAAAATTGACTTTATAAATCTAATATATATTGCAGCATATAGGTAATTCAACCCAAGTAGCCAATAATATTGACTGATACTTCACATATTAAGGCCAAGTCAATATAAATTTATAGACTCGTAAACTCGCTAATAAAATCGAGAGTTTACCGATTTTATCAGAGTTTACTTAAATTCGTACGAGTTTATGAAAAAAAGAGTTTACATGCGAGTTAACTCATTTTTGTGATCTAGAATCGTAAGATCATAAGAGTTTAAGAGTTAACTTGAGAGTTTAACAACCATGACCCCGATCTTATAGTTGAGGAACGACGTTGCCATGGCTAAAAACTTTCCATCCACATTAACCCCTATCGAACTGCTCTTCGTAAAATTAACCCTAGGACCGGAAGCCAGCTCAAACCATCTAAGAACTGCTTTCATTGCCCACAGGTTGTCCTCACTCGCCTCACCAATGAATAAAGTATCATCCGCATATTGTAAATGTGTCACCATAAATCCCGGATCTCCGACCCTGACTCCGGTGAAATAGCGAAGGGCGATCGCTTGCCGCATAAGCCCGCTCAGCCCCTCCACCACCAACAAGAAGAGAAACGGGGCTAAATGATCCCCTTGTTTCAAACCCCTTTTGATGTTTATCTCCTCCGTAGGGCTCCCATTTAGCAACACCGACAAACTCACAGAAAACACACATGCCTGTATCCAAGCTCTCCACCTATCATCAAAGCCACACCGCTGCATCATATAATCCAAGAACCCCCAGTTTACGGAATCATAGGCCTTTTTCAAAATCCACCTTAAATATCAAACATTGTTTGCCCCTCTTTCTAACATAATCAACCACCTCATTTACCATCACCATCCCATCTACCAAGTTCCTCCCCTTAATAAAAGCGGACTGATTAGGGGATATCAGGGCATCCATAATCTTACTCAGCCTAGAAGCCAGTACTTTAGCCACAATTTTGTACAGACACCTTAGGAGAGAAATCGACCTATAATCTCCCAAAGAGAATGGGCATTGAATCTTACAGATGAGTGTTAGGAAGTATGACAAAAAGCTTCTTGGTAGCTTGGCATTGGAGTAAAATTCTTCAAACATAAAGCCTACCTCAGTCCTCATAAGGTCCCAAAAGGATTTAACAAAAGTGAAGTTAAACCCATCAGGCCCCGGACTCTTGTTTCCATCACATGCGGCTATCACCTCCCTAATCTCCTCCAGTGAAAAAGGTAAAGAAAGAGAAGAAGAATCCATACAAAAAAGAGTAGGAAAAACAATACTGTCAAGCATAGGACGATCCCATGTCTCCTTCGAGAAATGCTCCCTGTAGTAGCGTGTGACCTCTGACCGGATATCCCCTTCACACAGGAGTGGAAGTATCTTGAGTTGGCATCACCCTCCTTCAGCCACCTCGCCCTCCACCGCTGGAAAGTAAGGCTATCCTTACTCTTCAATAGTGCCCATGACTGCGAAAAACTGCGCTTCATGTCATCTAACTCTTCCTGTGAAAGGCCCACCTCCTCACATCTCAAATCAAGAGCTCTAATATTCTCGACTAGCAGCTGAATTTTGGAGTCGACGTCTCCAAAAGCCTCCTTATTCCACAATTTTAGGTCCCCTTTTATTCTCTTCAGCTTCTCCTTGAGGATAAACCGCATCCACCCTGAAAGTGAAGAGGAAGAGGAAGACCAACTATTCTTCACCACCTCCTTAAAATCTTTGTGCTTAAGCCAGTGATTGTTGAACCTAAAAGGCTTCGGCCCCCAACCGTCGGAGTGATACCTGATAATAAGGGGGCAATGGTCAAAGACGTCACAGTCAAGTGCCCATAGTGCAATATTAGAATCGACCCACTCCTCTGACACTATGATACGATCCAACCTACTCATAGCCGGACCGTTAGGCTGAAACCAAGTAAATTTCCGGTCCAACATTGGGAGGTCCAGGAGACCAAACTCATTAATGAAGTCACAGAACTCACGTACTTCCACTGCATCAGTGTGTCTGTCAGAACCATCAATACCTCTCCTTTCATTCAGAGCACAAACTGAATTGAAGTCACCAATAACACACCATTTACCATCCCCGAAGCCCCCCCTCGACATAAGTAGCTCACTCCACATGCACCTCTTATCAGGGAGAGTAGATTTGGCATATACATTCACCACAAAACACCTAATCCTCTGCACCCCCACTCCAAGCAAACCCCCACAAAACCAAAGCCAGAAAAATGAAATACTAGATGACCCATGGTACTATCCCATATAGAAAGCATACCACCATTGTTACCGATCACCGGAGATGAGAGCCAGCTACACATTCCATTCCCCCAAAGGTGATGGCATAGGCGCCCATTTGAGATACTCTCCATCTTGGTCTCTTGAATCGCCATGAACCCAACCTTATGCTCTGTAATCAGCCTCCAGATCTTATTCTAATTGGTCCGGGCTCCCAAACCTCTGATATTCATAGAACAAACTATCATTGGTTCACATTTCCGGCCTCCCTCTCCACATTCCCCCTCCGATCACGTCGCTCCAAATGAGTAAGCCTCTTCACCGAGTTATCTTCCTTTATCGAGACCCCCATATTCACCCCCATATCAAAAAAATTGGTGCATTACCATCCTCCCTAACTGGCAGTGTAGGAAGCCTGCTCTTCAACGCCACCTCGGAGTCCATAAGACTCTCCAAAACCACCACCAAGTCCATAGTGGAAGCGAGTTGCTCTTTAGGTTCAGTTGACAAGGCTAAGGCCTGGTCCAAATCCACAATCAAATTGAGCCCCACTGATTGGTCTACTGTGGATGGACCGTCATGGGGGAATTAGGCCCCTCGTGAGTGACATTGGTCGTCTCAAGGCAGAATGAATTGTCACAATTCAGCAGGTGCTTAGTATCAGACAACACCCTCTGAGTTGTATTACACATATAGCATTTTTCCCCCTGTTTCATTTATGTTTTCTCCCCAATTCCCCACTTGTGAATTTTATCAACCTGAGAGAGGCAGAGAAAACATCCCTCCTTGTTTCCCCTTGTGAGTACCCTTCAACACACTCTTCTTATTTTTCTTCTTAACATTTTTTCCTTCAGAACACCCCAGAGCATGATTCTCCACCCCAAGCACCGATACCTCAGGAGAGCTGATGGAAGAAGACGAGTTACAGAGCCATTGAGGCCGTAGAGAGGTGATGAGGGGCCGTTTTCTTAAGCCCAAAACGAATAACCCCATGTTCTGGGCCCAGGGCTGCGTGATCCATTTCATTAAATTGCGGCCCAGTGTCGTGCGGCTCTTCACCCCAACCGCGTTCCCCCTCCTCATTTAAACTCTCTAATGTTTCCTGGCCCATCTTATCACACCCCCGTCTTTTGATCCATTAGACCCAGTAGCCTATAGGCCCAAATTCGTGAGGCCCAAGTCCACTTCCTCGCTTAAGTTGATTGACCCAAGCACCGCCTCCCCTGTATACCCTACCTGCGCGAAACCCTTATCCTCAGGTTTGTTCAGCAGGTAATGTTTAGAGGGCACCCTTGAGTAGCCTGCCTCTCCACCTACCGCCTTTCCCCTCTCTGGTGTGCCCTGCAAATGGAGAAGAGGGCCAGAAATGATTTGACCTCCAACGCCTATTTCCAACTCCTTATGGGCAACCCCCTCAGGTTGTGTCACCATCATAGCAGTGTTAGGCAAAATGTAGCCTACAGAACTCAGCTGCTATGCTAGATCCTCTTGACACACCTCGAAGCCATCATCAAAGCGTTCGATGTCCAAAAAATCGCAAGCGGCATCCGCCTCGAAACTCCACTCGACGGAGCCTGCTGATGAGGAATCGGAGCCCATATGTGACTGTCGATCCGGTGGTGTGAACGGAAAGCCTTCCTCCCCAAATTTCTCCTCCATAACTCGTATGGGATATATAGATGGCACCGACAATCCGTACGTTCACCGTGGCATCCACTGTCGAGCTTGCCGAGACGACCACTTGGATCCTTGCAATATCAAGTCTGTGCATGTTGGAAGTGGCCCCATCGACGGTCATCAATTTTCCAAACTTCAGAGCTAAATCAGAGAAGAATTTGTCCTCCCAGGCATGAATTGGTACACCTACACACCTAAGCCATACCCACCTTTCCTTTGGCAGAATTGAGGGGGACCAGTTCATAAAAGACTTGAACCTGTTAGACCACCATGTCCTATTACTGTACACAGCTTCATGCAGTACCCCTGATTCTGAAGATTTTAGCAGCACTATGTCTCCTCCAATTGGGATTGCCTTGATAGAGAAATACCCCTCCATATATAGGTGATCCTGAATCTGAGAGGCACCCACCTTTTCTTGGAGTGTACCCACTAAACAATGTCCCAGTTGTTCCATTTTCTCATCAGGTTCTTCGAATTCCAGAAACACATTCAGAGAGCCTGAGTTATTGGTCCTTCTATTCTGATTGTGGTCCTGATTAATTGCCTTTGGTGGATATCGTTGCCTAAATTTCTAAACACCTCTGTCGAATTGCAATGCTGCTGCATATGATTTTGAGGGATCCACGATTCCTCCCCTGACCCTACTCCTCCTTTTTGTGTGTTGTGTAGTCTTGACATCCATGTTTGATTCCTTACCAAACCTTGCAAGATTGACCCTCAATCTGTTACCCCCCACTGCCATATTTGCCAATTTTCGCTCAAGCTGCTTGACATCCCCCACCTCCTTGTATCTCACAAAGCCAAATCTTTGGCCATGTTTATCCAATTTTGGAGGGATAAACACATCAGCAATACTCCCATGGATACCAAACGCCTTCCAAATATTTGATTCCTTGATTCCCTCTGGAATGTTTGTAACATAGAAGGATGTAGTGGTGCGAATGATATTCTGATGGTAGTCTCTTGGCCTTGTTTTCTCCCCCATTGTAATGTATGTTACGCCTTCTAGTGGTCAGAGATTATATAGTTTGGCGTTCCACTTTGTCTGAAATCGTTTGAGTGGCGGATGCAGCGACATGTCTGGTGTGCTGTGTCAGTGTAGAAATCTAAACCTGAATTACAACAATCTAACTATTATTTATAGACAAGCTTTAGTAATTGTTGGTCCCTAAAAATTTTCCACCTAATAGACACATGTCCATTATACAATTTATTTAATAAAAACAAATAAATTCCTCAAAAATGTAATTAACCACCTTCTTGTAACTACTTTTTTTGTACTTTGAATTGCCCTTTAGAATTACAACTACTCCCGAGCAGCCGTCTAAAATCTCCCAGCAACCGCTTCTTGTAACTTCTGGTTAACCTCCCTTAGCAACTCTTAATAACGTCTGATAACTGCTCTTCAAATGCACATTTCTAAAATGCAAAAGACTACCTTTCGAATGTTGGAAAGTGGTTTTCAAATACACCTCTTGAAAATGTTGGATGCACCTTTTAAACGCAAGAAACTTTTTTTTGAAATGTTTCTCACTGGTCAAAATATTTTTGGTGTTATCATAGGGTTTAGAGAAATATTTTTGTTGTTTCATTGACTGGGATAGGTGCTTCTCAAAGCACATTTGCAATGTTGTTTTACAGTCCTGTGTACTTTGATGTTAAACCTTGGAACTTCTTGTGCTAAGTTTTAACTTCTTTCTTAATCTAATAAATTTGTTTGCTTATGAAAAAAAGGGCATGTAATTTTGTGTGAATTGAAATTGATAATGTATTTGGACTCCTTTTATCCAAGTGCGTTCATCTCAAATAAACTCTACAGATACTTAACATACATTTACATTTTTTTAGTATTAAACCGAGGTGGCGTTTAACCGAGGAAGAGAGAAAAATTTTCTCATGGTGAGCAAATGGGCCTACTACCTGCAGTAGCTCATTTTCGAGTTTGTTATCCAGTTACATTTTTTGCCCACAGTTTTTCAGAATTACACAACTTATCTATTTATTATAGCCTTATTTTTCCACTTCATTCTTGTATGTTTTTCACTTTACTTTGTCTCTCCAACATAAAAATTTATGTTGTTTTTTATAGTTAGGACCAACAAAATAGACTATTTGGTTTCTTATAAAAAATACCGAAGGGAGTATTATATAATTTTTTTACGTCTTACTATAAACAATGGTATAAATGGAAATTACGCATCTAGCTTTTAAAAATTTATGTTGTTTTTTATAATTAGGACCAATCAAGAGGACCATCTTGTTCCTTATGTAAAAGACCAGAGGAAGTATCATATAATATTTTTACGTTTTACTATACATAATGGTATAAATGTAAATTATGTGTTTAATACTTTTAAAATTTTATATTGTTTTTTATAATTAGGACCAACAAATGAGACTATTTTGTTCATTATAAAAAAGACCGGATGGAGTATCATATAATATTTTGGATTTAAGATAAATTTTTTTTTGTTCATTTTATATTTTCAAAATTGAAAAGTTCAACTTTGTGATTTACTTATTACAAGAGACCCATTTTGTAAATAAGTATTATATATGTGAAAAAGAGTTAGGCAGGTAACAGGTTTTCAATCTAAGCCATTTAATATTATAATCAATTATAATCAATGGCATTGACAACATTTGCTCATGGGAAAATTTTTCTCACTTCCCAAATTAAACGCAACCTTAAACCGAACAAGTTTTCTTATATGCTGAAACCTAACATATTGTAAGTGTTTTCCCAAGTGTTCCTCATCAACCACATCAATTCAGACAGCTTTTTCCTTCCGTTAATTTCTTGAAAAGTGACTTGACTCAAAGCTAAAAGTTGCATAAAGAGAGTTCGAGTGATTCGTGGACAGACACCCATTTTCCAGCTATGATACACGGCGTTATCTTTTTGAAGACAGAATAACTTTTTGAGCGATATGATTACAGATTGAGATTACCCCCAGAAAGTTCAACAAAACAAATGGTTTTCAACTTTGTTTTTTTGGTTGGAATAAACACCTCTTGCGCGATTTTGAGTTCGCTTACGCAGTAGGTGACGATTTTAAAAAGTGTTTCCAAGTTCAAATTTCAACACTACAAAGTTTTTACTTTGTGTCCTTTATTTATTTATTTATTTATTTATTTTTGGTGAGCAGTTTTTACTTTGTCTCCGCCACATAACAAATAGCAAATTCTTATAAATGAGATGAAGTTGGTGCACCCTTGGGCCATATTTTTTTTTATAGGTAAATATTAATTGTTAGTAAGTTATGTTAGTAGCTAGGATTTAAACCCTGAATCTTTTTCTTTCAACTCTTTTAAATACCTCAGCTCAACCACTTGAACTACACCTTGGACCATATCTTTTATATTATTAATAATTATATAGTATTAAATAAAATTAATTAATCCCTTGAAATGGTAAAAAGAATTAGATTTATATATGTAATTCAAAAGTCCAATTTGCAATCATAAGAAAAACCATAATTATTGACTTTTGAGTTTTGATCCTCCGGCCGGCACACCACTACGTGTTCACCTAGCTACGCATTCGCCTTGAAAACTGTTGGGTCAGTGGAAAATCCATAAGAAAGTCGGTATGTAGGAATACCCGCGCCAACGTCGGCAGCCCAACCCACGGAGTATGACCGCTTATCTCGCCGGCGGTCATATTTATTTACACGAAACCTCTCGTCAGCAATGTGCGTGTTCACACATATAACGCCATTATTAATTACTATTTAATCACTATCTATTTCAAAAACCATTACTAACTTCCTTTAGAGCAACTTTATCTCCGTTGCGATAACATTGCTTAAATTTTTAAGGTGAACGTGGCAGTTAAAATATAACTCACCACGTGCACAATTCTGGTCAAAACATTTGGTTTGCTAACGGGTATCTATTGGAAATACAGGTCCCACGATAAAAGAGATAGAGATAAACACACGCTGTAGCAGTGATTGTGTCAGTAAACTCACGCAAGTAAGCTTCTCACGCTGTGGATGGCCTTATAGATGTTTTACACCATTCAAGAAAACAAATAAATTTATTGATCTTAATAAAATTATTAGTTTTTTTCATGTGATATTATTGACTGTTTATTACCGTATTATACTTATTCTCCCTCTATAATAAATAATAAATAATAAATAGTTAAGAATATAATTGAAAATAAAAATAATTATTATACTCTTGACTTTTGAAAATGAAGTAACAAAATTTCTCTAGATAAGTAAAAAGGAAGGGAATATGCTGTATAAACTACAGCATTAAACCATGAACGTCGTCTGCACCCAAAAAAAAAACCCATGAACGTCGTTTATTTGCAAATGTGAATGGATCTCTTTGGGACAACAATTTATAAACCATGAACGTACAGTTATTTATAATTATACCACACCAAAAAACAATTTTCATGCATAAGGAAATTGCAATTGATATGGAACAAATCCAACCAAACTTAATTACTACAGTTCACACTTCACATCCAAATGGACAGAGTGCTTCTTTCTTCCTGACTCTAACATTTTACTATTAAATATTTTAGAAACGACGTTGTCGCAACTCCCCCACAATATTTGGGGAGTAAAAATAAAAATAAAAATAAAAATAAAAAGAGAAGTTAATTAATTAATTATGCATGCGTTCAATGAAGCTTCAGAGTTCACTCCACGACCAGACTATCGTTGTTCTTCTTCTTCACGATGATCACGAGACGATAGCCGGAAAACCCAATTGGAGAGTGACTTTCTTGTCGAAGTTCCAGAAGACTGAGCCCTGCTGTTACTGTTACTGCGCCCGTCACAGTTGGTTTTTTCAACGAAGGCCTTTAATCTTTTCATGGCTAGGTTTAACGTGTCTTCTGACATGTTAGCAAAACAAATCCGGAACCAACCTGGTTCAGTGCAATGGCAAGACGAACCAGGTGATATGTTTAAACGAACGTCGTACAATATCTTCTTCCACAAATCCATCTCAGCTTCAAATGTATTGGAACGAAGAAGGTGCCTCATGTCGACCCAGCAAAACAAACCAGCGTTGTTGGTTTTGAGACAGCTAACACCAGCTTTCTGTAAACCCAAAACAAACATTCTCTGACGTCGTTTCAGCCTCTTTTGATTCTCAGAGATGTAGTTTTTAGTGAATTTTTTATCACCTAGCATTTCTGAGAGGAGATACTGAGTTTGTGAGGAAATCAAACCAAAGCTTGACATTTTTGTTGCAGCCGCCACAACGACGTCGTTTTCAGAATAAATAGCGCCCACACGGAAACCCGGCAAACCCAAGTCTTTGGAAAGACTATAGACAATGTGAACTCTTTCCCAAACTTGAGCATCGGAATTTCTTTCCTTTAGAATTTCCATTATGCTAACGAAGCCTGGAGAGGTAAAAACTGTCCCGGCGTAAATCTCATCGCTTATCAAATGCATGTCTTTGTCTTTGATGAAGTCAATGAGAAGGTTCAGTTCACTCCGTGACATTGTAGTGCCTAGTGGGTTTGATGGGTTTGTCACCAAGACGCCTTTGACTCTCAGGTTCTTTTTCTTTGCTTCTTCATGAGCTTGTTGCAAAGCAGATTCGGTTATTTGGAAGTTGTTGGAGCTTGTGCATTGTATTGGAACTATCTCCACCCCAGTTCGCCACTTCATGTCTCTATCAAATCTGCATTAATAAGTGCAAGCAATTAACATCAGGAAAATGTATATACTATATAAATGGGAAATATAAACGAGTTATTATGTTTAGTAAAAGAAGCATGCAAAATACTACTACTTTGTGAAAGTCAAATTTAGAAGGTGAAATAAATACGTACCCCGGGTAATAAGGAGTGGGTAGGAGAAAGGCTTCTCCTTGTTCAGCGAGGCAAAACACGAGGGTCTCATTTGCAGAGGTGGAACCAGCTGTTAGAACAATGTGGTTGGGATCGAAAGTGACCTTGTTTCCTCTAATATCTGCCATGAAATCCACCAATGCTTTCTTGAAAGAAGGCAGGCCATGGTAGTCTTGGAAGAGAGCGAGCTCCCGGAATATGGATTTGCCATCGCGTTTGAATTCGGTTACGTCTGGGTTCTTATCGAGCCAAGACTCTAAGAGATCAAAAGAAAGCTGCAATAGAGACAATTTTCGTTAGCCCACCACCTTAATTATTTGGACATTACTCAATAAAAGCTTGAGCTTGATATGATGGCATGGCCTAGCTAGATTGTGACCCAAAAACATACAGTGAATTCTGCTTCCTTGTCTTCCTTTTTTTTTTTTTTTGCAATTTTGTCTTTTTTTCTCACAATTTTATAATATAGTTACGATAACTAAGCATAAAAAAAAATATGGTTGGCACAAGAATTAATATGTAACTAACTTGATTCTCTGCAAGGCCCATCTGAATAATTCCTTTGGGATTCTGAGCCTCATCATAAGGGCTCTTCTCATATTCCTGCCATCCTAAGAAGTATGAAGAATCTTGGCCATGTGAGTTGCATGTGGCTTTTGTAGATAGTAGCTTCATTTTTTTTCTAGGTGGGGTTAAGGGTAGGAAATTATTAATATGAGGTCTCTTGATAAAGCCTCTAGAAACGAAGAAAGGCTTAAGTAAATTGTTTGTATAAGCAATGAGAAGAGAGAATGCTGAGTGGGACTTGGGAGAGAAGAATGAAGTGAAGATCTTAACTATTTTTGATCTTTGGAATGAAATGTTGAAGATGGATTGGTGTGGTGTTATAGTGAGGCAAGTGTTTATATACGCAAAATCAATCCTATAGGCACAGTCACAGATAACCACGTGATGCTGAAAGCAACACTTTTGACCAAGATTGTCTTTCTGCCAACGCGGAAAGAGAGAGAGAGAGAGAGAGAGAGAGAGAAGAGGCAAAACCTCTTCTGAATGAATGTGTTGGTTGCACGCACTTTATCCACCGCCCCATCCACTCCACGCGAAGTACAAGCTCCCGAGTATCACTCAATATTGGTCAGCTACTAAAATATTATTAAAGTGTCATCCACCGGCTAGACTCTCGCGTGGGATTCCATATCTATCTCACACAAGAAATCATGTGTTATTTTATTTTCTCCCCCTCTACTCCCTCGCACTCAATTACAAGAAAAATATTCCATCACTTACTTTTTATAAACCCTTTTAGAAAAAAAAATAATTAACTAATTATAACCCACTTTTTAAATTATAAGATATATTAATAATTTTTTCTAAAAATATCACTAATTAATTACATAGTGTTTAAAAATCCAAGACATGCATTAATTAATTACAAGTATGATTGAAGGATAAATTTGGAAAAACATACACATTATAGACAATTTAATTATGTTAACTACTTTTCTTAATATACGTTTTTTTGTCTTAAGGGACTTATAAAAAGTAACAAAAGGAGTATCTAATTTCACACGGATTAAGGTTGTTAGTTAAGAACATTTAATTGTTTTGATTTTATATAAAATAAGAACTATGTTTACTAAATTATCCCTAATCATAACGATCTTTATAATTTTTTTTAGAAAACAAATATTGAATTAACTTAATGGTATTTTTGAAACAATAACATTGAATATGAGAAGATTTTTTGCAAAAGGCAAAGATAAATTTTTTATTGATTCTGATGGGGCAAGGCTTAAGATAAGCCAAGACCAAATCAGATACCACCATGATCGCTTCCAAAGCTGAAACAAGACACCACATCAAAAGTCTATGACAGTCAATTGAATATGGGAAGGTTGGCTTAAATTTGTTTATGTTTGAGTTCACCAAACCCTGATTCACGAATGTGTCTTTCGTTAGTCAATTTGGTCATTAAATATGTCTTGTGTTAGTCAATTTGATCCTGAAATTACTAACAAAAGACACACTCATAGATGTTTGTAATTTCGATTTATTCATGAACTATGATAGCAGCGCCTCACACATTTAGTGATCAAAATTACACTTTACCTTCATTTGTTTATGTATGGATGAATAGGTTGATCAGATTGCAGGGGTGGTTAATTTTACAAACACAGAGAAACAAAAGTGAGTAACTTGAGAGGGGAGGGATAATGGTAGACTTTGTAGTGGCGCCGGGAACACCATGCCGACAGCAAATCTCATGGAAAATGGGCAAGCAGTGACCCACAAGGTCCTCGAAGGCTTAATTTAGATCCTGAGCTACTCCTACATCATGGTCCATAATGCTCCCTGTTGCACTAACCTGCATCCAATTTTTGTCGGCCGTATTTCTTCAATCCTGTTTTAGCATCCGCAAATCAGCCCTCGCTGTTTCTCCATTCTTTATTCCTTTTTTCAGCTAGTTTGCCTTAATACTTTTAGCAAGGTAACACACTGGTTATGTCATTATATATCAGCAAAAAAATTACCGACATAATTTAGAGAAAAAAATTTAAATTGATCTCTTATTTTGTTAACACTAGTGATGGAATTAGAGACAAATTTTATTTTTTGTCTCTAATTTTCGTCTAGTAGTGTGTATTGAATTTATTTGTCTCTTTTCCCCATTTTAATTGGCCCATTAATAAAAGCATAACATGTGAATATAAAATTTGAAGTATTAAGAGTTTTTTTTTTGTTAGAATAATTAAGAGTGAAGAAACGCTGCCATATAAAAAAATAAGTGAAAATGCTGTTTTAAAGAGAGAGATTTTTTTCACCAAAAAAAAAAGAGAGATTTTTTTTTTCCTTACGTGATTATGTTTTTATTAAATTAAAGAACAAAAGAAAAAACGATAAAAGGGGATAAGTTATTCCAATATGCTAGTCATACTCTTTCAGCCTCAAACCAACACCGCTTGGCCCAGTGGAGTAGCCTGCCCTGGGACTCAGGGGGTCGACCTGGTGCTCCCAGGTTCGATTCCCACAGAGTTAAAAAATGTGTTGGCCAGCCTTTACTTGGTTTCCGGGTGAGCGGAGATTAGTCTTTCGTTAAAAGCGTTGGGACACTCTGTGGGTAGCCAGCAATGGTCCTAAATCAAAAAAAAAACTCTTTCAGCCTCACATCGCAACACGTATGCATAGAATTGAAAGGCAAATGCTTACATCAAAAGTAAAAAATGTTATTGAAGTGGGTAACATTTAATGTCACCAAAATGTGGAATGTGGTATTTTTTTCAATAAAGGTTTTCGTTTCATATTTCTAAATCAGAATCTCAAAAAATATCAAATTGATTGGCCAAACTTTGCCACGAATATTATATTAGTAATACTTTTAGGAAAATGTTGTTAATCATGTTAGCGGGTTTGAACCATACCATATAACAAGCGAATAAAAGTTAGATTTACAAGCTGTTGCCCAGCGTTAATCCTTGCTCAATTATTGTTGCTGTTGTTGGTAGAATCAAGTGTGTTGTTATTATTATTATTATTATTATTATTATTATTATTATTATTATTATTATTATTGTTAATAAGTTATTCCTTTCATATTTTTCGTCGACTCAAAAAATGCTATGATCATTAGATATTGAATATGAAAAAAAATATTGAAAGTCCGGTTATTGATTTTCTTCTACAAATATTATCACAATGATAATTTGCTTTGTATGTAATTCGAAATTCAATATCATAACAAAGATTCTAAACCAGGTGGTTCTAAACTGCAAGGCCCACAAAATGAAGCTTGGATAGTCATAATTTCTTCGTCAAGACATCTTCCACGTACCACATAATGTGTGAGTGATTTCTAAAATAATGGAATTCAGTTTTGGTTCTAAAGGTTGTGTCTTTTCATGGAATTGAGATTCAAATTAATAAGGTGTATTCCTTCATGATTGAATGTGTTTATTCATGAATCAATATATCTTTTCTTTGAATCAATTCATGAAAGAACGCAACACTTTTGTAAATAATTGCTTCTTCTTATCAAATGTTATGAGTTGCTCTATAAATAGAACAACTCTACAGGCAGAAAGAACGAAGAAAATCATCACCATTTCATCTATTCCAAATCATTTCCTCTCTTCTCTTATGCGCAAATTGAAGTTAGAGAACCATTCTTCTGTAAAATACAATTGACGATACGCTTGGTGTGGGGGTGCAAACCATATCAAGGGAACTCCATTGTATCCTGAAGGGGATTCGCTATTCAACCATTTGCATCCAATCTAAAGGGATTGGTGGGGGCGAATCGAATCTAAAGCCTAGTGTTTACACACGCCTTGGAGTCTTGCACAATCATCTTCTTCTTTGTTCTTTAATTTACAACATCTTATCTTTATTTGAACTTATCAATTTTTGTTGTTTGTTCTTAGTAGTTGCAGTATTCCCACCACAATATCACCACAATATCTCATTTGTCCTTCGCAATTCTTCATTTAAAGAGGGATAATTTATTTTAAAAAAAAATTTGATAAATGAAATTTTATTATGTAACTGTCTAGCCACACTCTATGAAGAATTGCAGAGCACCCACACTATCGTGTACTAGAGAGCTAGACCAAAAACCATACAAAAATCCTTACATAATACAAAATCCCCACAGCTGGGAGTAAACCAAAACCTGACCCTCTAATAAAACATCAAAGGACAGCCTTAGCTAATGACCTCACCTATTTAAAATAAAAGGTAAATTGTTAAGTTTTTTACCAATATTTATAATCACTTGTAAATTGTAACCTGTCTTCGGCCCTTAGTTTCTAGCTACCTGATTTCTTGTATTCACATGGATAGAGGAAGTGAGAGAAAGGGAAAAATTAGTAATCTCATTTGAATGGCTCGATATCCCTTTTAACTTTCTGTTAAATGATATAGATAGAGTAAATTAGTGAAAGCGTTGATCCAGTTTTAGGTATACTAATAAAGTGGATAAAGTGACAGTAAATCTGCTTTGTTTTTTAAGAGAAAAAAAGTTAAACGATACTCTATGACGCAAAGAAAGCAAAGCAAACTGTGTTGGTTGGTGAGTTAACGGGGAGCTACCCCGCTCACTGTTTTGCTCAATTCGCCCCCTTCCCTTTTCTCTTTCCTTCTATTTTATTTTTGGGTAAGCCATTAATTTAGTTCTTGAACTTATATTCTTTCTCTTATTAGTCTCTAAAGTATATAAAAATAATAAATAGTCTTTAAAGTTTGTGAAATCTGTCATTGGTCTATAAACTTTATAAATGGTCACTTACGGGTACTAACGAGACGGATTTTACAGAATTTTAAGGGCTAATTTAACGCATTTTACAAATTTTAAAGACTACTTGTTATTTTTATATTTTTTAGGAATTAAATAGGAAAGGCGTAAGTTTAGGACTAAATTGACGATTTCCCCTTTATTTTTTTACTGGCTTTCCCCTTTGGTATAAGAATAGCAAAAGACAACTAACGATGCATATATATAGCTTTCTGGCGTTTCGAGATCGAGGTGGGTCGCCTGAAAGAAACTACTGTCAAGTAACCATAGCTAGGACCTAAAAGTAGAGACTGTTAAGAAAATATACGTATAATGTTATATATAAAGTTTGATCTTTATATATATATATATATATATATATAATTTAGTTTGATCATTTGGGAGGGTGGGGGATCATATTCTGATTTTTTTAATACTTGAAACTTGAAAGCTCCAAGCTCTTTTGCTCGTGCTTCCTTTTGCTGACGTGCAAGTTTATTCACTATCAAGGTTGGGATTTGGTGTGAAGAGTTTAATTGATAAAAATCCAACGCACTAATAAAGTCCGCTTACATATATGGATCCATAAAATTTCATAAAAAGGCAGTATAAACCTAAAGACATTATAATAATGCCCCGTAGGGGCTGTATTTCTTAATGAGTTTAGAGATTATATCATATCAGCCTTGACTTTAAAGATGGATAAATTATTAATATACTAATTCACTTTTAAAATATACTAAGTGCATGTTTGTTTTAGATTTTAGAATCTCGTTTGGACCCCAAAATTAATTCTGGCATTTTTTTAGTTACTATTCATGCGTTTGTTTTAGATTTTAGCAAATTTCAGAATCTCGTTTGTACTTCAGAATTAATTCTAGTAGAATCTACAACATTCAAGCTTTTCCGTTCATAATAATTGATTCTGGGTATGGGACCCACAAAATCTTTCATATTTACACTTCAAAAGTGATTCTACTTTGTCAACCAAACACAAATCAATTTTTCTGAACTCACTTTTAAACTACTATTATCAAACACAAATCAATTTTTTTAAACTCAATTTTTTTAAAATCAATTTTTTTAAACAAGATTCTTCACAATTTATTCTACCAGAATCTAAAACAAACTACCCTAAGTCTGCCTTTCATATTTTCTTTATTCAGGAATTACGTTTATTTGGAAACAGCAAACCAATTGAAGTTTATATTAAACAAATCAACCAATAATGCGTGTGTGTTTGTGCACATACATATTGTTTTTTTTATAAGCAATTAAAGTTTATATTAAATAAATCAACCAATAGTGCGTGTGTGTATGTATGTATTAATGTATGCCAATTAGAAATTGATTAACTCAACTTGCCAAGTTTTTCTTGTTATAATTATAATAAATTTAAAAAGAAAAAGGATATTGCCTTATTTCAAATTATCTATAAACAATACATATACAAGTCATTGTTTGAGTAATTTTTTGACAGGTGTCAATCAACTAACCATTCCCTTCCACAACACACTTCACAAACACAAAAAAATTTGCCACAAATGTCACCACCAAACACACAACGTACAAATGCGTCACGACAAAACGCACCTGCCATCCGACTTCAAATTTCAAATTCAAAAACACGTTTTCCTAGCCACAACCATCTCTCTCTCACCTCGACGAGGAAGTCTCTCTCACTCCCCTCTGTATTTGCTCCCTCCATCTCCCTCCATCTCACTGATCCCTCTCCTCCTCCTTCCTATAGAACACTGGCGACGGATCAGCATCTCGCGACAGGGGCGCGATTCGTGGTCGTTCTTTGGTGGATCCGATGGCGGCGGTGTCCGGTTCTGTTGGAGTTTGAAGGAGGAAGAGGAAGAAGCTGTTGACGGTGAACCACCATCGAAGAAACAAATTCGGTTAACGAGGTCCCTTAATTCGGTTAACGAGGTCTCTATTTTGGGTTTCAATGTTTTTCTTCATCTTTGTTTCTTCTTCTTCTTCGGTTCCTATTAATCTTCTTCTTTTATTTCTGATGCTTATTTATATTTTCTCTGTGTTTGCAAGTAATAGAAGAAGCAACTCACACTTTTGCATCTGATAACTGAGGAGCATTGTCACAGGTAATTATTTCAACCCACACTTTTGCATCGCATGATTTATGTATATTTTAGTTTGTTTTCTAACATGAATGTTGTGTTTTAGGTGCTGATTTTTCTCCACACTTTCGGCTCGATTCGGCTGCACCAACTTCGATTCGGCAGCACCAACTTTGACGACACCGTTTCAAGCCCTCCCCTCCCCAGTAACCGCCCCGACAATGGGACCCTCAACTCCAGTTTCACGGTCACCCCCGACCGCATGCGCCTTCTCTCGAATCTTGGGAGAGCATTGGAGGTTGGGTTATGCACGAAAGGACCAACTCGGCGATTCGGCTGGACCAACTTCGGCGATTCGAGTTGATGACTTGAGGTGTAGTCGAGTTGATAATCAGTAATTTGGGAATGTTAGCATACTTAATAATCAGTATAGTCGAGTTGATCTTCCTAACAATTTTCTTGGAGTGTATTTTAACTTTAAAAACTATCAAGGGTTGATATAATAATTCTTGCATTGTATTTTTCTTCATTGTTCAACAATCAAAGCTTGAAGGTGCAAAGCTAGCTCATTTTGTATTTCGTAAGTTTTTATTTCTATTTGTGAAGTTCATTTGGGTTCACTAATTGAATTCTACCATCCAATTCATTTGATAGTTTTTTTAAAATAATTAAGAACATATCCAAACGGACCAAATGAGAAGATCGAAGCATCGAAGCATACGAAACCCATTTCCATAAAATTTCACAAATCAATCTCAATAATCTGCTTTTTTATTCCGGGTTATTCCGACATCACAAAATTCGACAGCGTACCCAACACCGTATGGAACCAAGAGAGAGTCCATGTCGAGAATAGCGCCAAACCGAGAAAAAAATTTTAAAAACAAATAAAACCGTATGTTAATACGGTGTCCGACAACAAAACGTTGTCGAAATAACTTTTCTCTTCTGGATTTATCTGCACATGCATCGTCCCAACCCCCAACCTTCCCTTTTCCATGCTCGATCTGGAGCCAGCAGCTGCGCATAGGATGAGGTAGCGGACAAAGGGGTGATCTCCCAAGCTACACCCAAAACACAGCTTCACCTCTCTGACCTCGAAGCCAAACCCAAATTTCAGAGAGGGAAATGTAAATCTCAACTTTCGCTCTCTCACAGACTAACTTCGACAGACCAACTTCGACAGTTCGACAGACCAATCTGACCAGTTCGACATACCAACTTCGACAGGAATAAAGTGTTTCATTTTTGTTTGGCTCACATGCCATATGTCAAAGCTGTTAAACTAAATATCTGCAGTATTGCTAAAAAAACGAAATAGAAAAATGAGGTGGGGAAAAGGGTCGAACAATTGACTTTGCTTGGGAATTACACCATAAAGCATAAACTGTAAAAGGGGAGAAACATACGGCTGCAAGCTGCTAAGTCTAATAGAAAATCAGTTTTATAGTAGCCTTAGGGTGTCTCTGACCTTGACATGAGGTATAATAGGATAATTGTCTAATAGATAAATAATAAAATAGTGTTCCTCACTGGTCAAAAACCAGCAGAATATATCAAATACTCATAAAGGGCCATATGTTCTTTGGCTTTAAATCCTGCAACACAATTTGTTACATGAAAAGGGCAATTATCTCAGCATACCTAAGGAGAGATGTAAACTGCCACACTGGAATCCGTGCAACTAATACCAGGCTATCACACAAGTCAACAAAGGTGTCAATCAACTAACCATTCCCTTCCACAACACACTTCACAAACACAAAAAAATTTGCCACAAATGTCACGGTTGCAGGTCAACAATAGCTGGAACCACCTCACCTCTTTTATTTAATTTTTATTTTTTAATGAAATGAATAGCCTCTCTTCTGAGTGTTCACAAAGCAAAAAGTCGGACAAATAAGCGGTGTGCGGAACACCTGTCGAGCACGTTTGCACGTAACAACGTGTGCCGCGAGCGTGACACCGCCATCTTTTTCTCCACAAAACCAGATCACTCCGTAACTATAGTCAACCACCGCTTGCCGATTCGCCTTACATCTTTGTCACGGTAACGGATCGATCACCATCTTTCGTCCATCCCTTTCCCCATTGATAACCTAAATCAAACTCTACAAAAAGCACGGACCGTGACAACTTTGTCTCACCGAATCTACCCAACATCTATAACCCAATCTTCTCCCCATTTTTTCCACAATGGTGAAATCAACGTCTAAGCTGCTGAAAAGCCAAAATTTATGTCTCTATTTCAAGCCTTTGCTGATCTCTATAAAAAAGTGATGAGTCGACAACTTCGACTTGGAACCAAACGAGCTAGCTCATCACCCAAACGAGTCGAGCTATGCTTAGCTCAAGTTCAGTTCATTTATTTAACGAGCTCAAAGAGGAATACAAGGTGACGTGCTTAGCTCAAGTTCAGTTCATTTATTTAACGAGAAACGAGCTAGCTCATGAACCAAACGAGTCGAGCTATGCTTAGCTCAAGTTCAGTTCATTTATTTAACGAGCTCAATAAGGAATACAAGGTGACGTCGAATATAAAAGAAGTGATGTCGACAATTGGGAAGAACACTTCGACTTTATGCTGAGCTCAAGTTCAGTTCATTTATTTAACGAGCTCAATGAGGAAACAAGGTGACGTCGAATATAAAAAAAGTGAACGACAATTGGGAAGAACACTTCGACTTGGAACCAAACAAGTCGAGGTCAGTTCATTTATTTAACGAGTATAAAAAAAGTGATGTCGACAATTGGGAAGAACACTTCGACTTGGAACCAAACAAGTCGAGGTCAGTTCATTTATTTAACGAGTATAAAAAAAGTGATGTCGACAATTGGGAAGAACACTTCGACTTGGAACCAAACGAGCTAGCTCATGAACCAAACGAGTCGAGCTATGCTTAAATGTCGAATATAAAAAAAGTTCAGTTGGGAAGAACACTTCGACAATTAGGAAGAACACTTCGACTTTCAGTTCATTTATTTAACGAGCTCAATGAGGAATACAAGGTGACGTCCTTAGCTCAAGGTGACTTCCCATTGACGTCCTTAACGAGCTCAATGGGAAGAACACTTCGACTTGGAACCAAACGAGTCGAGGTCAGTTCATTTATTTAACTATAAAAAAAGTGATGTCGACAATTGGGAAGAACACTTCGACTTGGAACCAAACGAGCTAGCTCATGAACCAAACGAGTCGAGCTCAGTTCATTTATTTAACGAGCTCAATAATATAAAAAAAAGTGATGTCGAGGTGACGTCGTGTTCGACTTTATGCTGAGCTCAAGTTCAGTTCATTTATTTAACGAGCTCAATCAGGAATACAAGGTGACGTCGAATATAAAAAAAGTGATGTCGACTTCGACTTTATACTGAGCTCAAGTTCAGTTCATTTATTTAACGAGCTCAATGAGGAGAACAATGTGACGTCGAATATAAAAAAAGTGATGTCGACAATTGGGAAGAACACTTCAAATTGGAACCAAACGAGCTAGCTCATGAACCAAACGAGTCGAGCTATGCTTAAATGTCGAATATAAAAAAAGTTCAGCTGGGAAGAACACTTCGATAATTAGGAAGAACACTTCGACTTTATGCTTAGCTCAAGTTCAGTTCATTTATTTAATGAGCTCAATGAGGAATACAAGGAGACGTGCTTAGCTCAAGTTCAGTTCATTTATTTAACGAGCACAATGAGGAGAACAAGGTGACGTCGAATATAAAAAAAGTGATGTCGAGGTGACGTCGTGTTCGACTTTATGCTGAGCTCAAGTTCAGTTCATTTATTTAACGAGCTCAATGAGGAATACAAGGTGACGTCGAATATAAAAAAAGTGAACGACAATTGGGAATGCTGAGCTCAAGTTCAGTTCATTTATTTAACGAGCTCAATGAGGAATACAAGGTGACGTCCTTAGCTCAAGGTGACTTCCCATTGACGTCCTTAACGAGCTCAATGGGAAGAACACTTCGACTTGGAACCAAACGAGTCGAGCTCAGTTCATTTATTTAACGAGCTCAATGAGGAATACAAGGAGACGTGCTTAGCTCAAGTTCAGTTCATTTATTTAACGAGCTCAATGAGGAGAACAAGGTGACGTCGAATATAAAAAAAGTGATGTCGACTTCGACTTTATGCTGAGCTCAAGTTCAGTTCGACTTGGAACCAAACGAGCTAGCTCATGAACCAAACGAGTCGAGCTCAGTGCCGTCGAATATAAAAAAAGTGATGTCGAGGTGACGTCGTGTTCGACTTTATGCTGAGCTCAAGTTCAGTTCATTTATTTAACGAGCTCAATGAGGAATACAATGTGAAAACGAATATAAAAAAAGTGAACGACAATTGGGAAGAACACTTCGACTTGGATGTAGACGAGTCGAGGTCCGTTCATTTATTTAACGAGTATAAAAAAAGTGATGTCGATAATTGGGAAGAACACTTCGACTTGGAACCAATCGAGCTAGCTCATGAACCAAACGAGTCGAGCTATGCTTAAATGTCGAATATAAAAAAAGTTCAGTTGGGAAGAACACTTCGACAATTAGGAAGAACACTTCGACTTTCATTTCATTTATTTAACGAGCTCAATGAGGAATACAAGGTAATGTCCTTAGCTCAAGGTGACTTCCCATTGACGTCCTTAACGAGCTCAATGGGAAGAACACTTCGACTTGGAACCAAACGAGTCGAGGTCAGTTCATTTATTTAACTATAAAAAAAGTTATGTCGACAATTGGGAAGAACACTTCGACTTGGAACCAAACGAGCTAGCTCATGAACCAAACGAGTCGAGCTCAGTTCATTTATTTAACGAGCTCAATAATATAAAAAAAAGTGATGTCGAGGTGACATCGTGTTCGACTTTATGCTGAGCTCAAGTTCAGTTCATTTATTTAATGAGCTCAATCAGGAATACAAGGTGACGTCGAATATAAAAAAAGTGATGTCGACTTCGACTTTATGCTGAGCTCAAGTTCAGTTCATTTATTTAACGAGCTCAATGAGGAGAACAAGGTGACGTCGAATATAAAAAAAGTGATGTCGACAATTGGGAAGAACACTTCGACTTGGAACCAAACGAGCTAGCTCATGAACCAAACGAGTCGAGCTATGCTTAAATGTCGAATATAAAAAAAGTTCAGTTGGGAAGAACACTTCGACTTTATGCTGAGCTCAAGTTCAGTTCATTTATTTAACGAGCACAATGAGGAGAACAAGGTGACGTCGAATATAAAAAAAGTGATGTCGAGGTGACGTCGTGTTCGACTTTATGCTGAGCTCAAGTTCAGTTCATTTATTTAACGAGCTCAATGAGGAATACAATGTGAAAACGAATATAAAAAAAGTGAACGACAATTGGGAAGAACACTTCGACTTGGATGTAGACGAGTCGAGGTCAGTTCATTTATTTAACGAGTATAAAAAAAGTGATGTCGACAATTGGGAAGAACACTTCGACTTGGAACCAAACGACCTAGCTCATGAACCAAACGAGTCGAGCTATGCTTAAATGTCGAATATAAAAAAAGTTCAGTTGGGAAGCACACTTCGACAATTAGGAAGAACACTTCGACTTTATGCTTAGCTCAAGTTCAGTTCATTTATTTAACGAGCTCATTGAGGAATACAAGGTGACGTCGAATATAAAAAAAGTGAACGACAATTGGGAATGCTGAGCTCAAGTTCAGTTCATTTATTTAACGAGCTCAATGAGGAATACAAGGTGACGTCCTTAGCTCAAGGTGACTTTCCATTGACGTCCTTAACGAGCTTAATGGGAAGAACACTTCGACTTGGAACCAAACGAGTCGAGCTCAGTTCATTTATTTAACGAGCTCAATGAGGAATACAAGGAGACGTGCTTAGCTCAAGTTCAGTTCATTTATTTAACGAGCTCAATGAGGAGAACAAGGTGACGTCGAATATAAAAAAAGTGATGTCGACTTCGACTTTATGCTGAGCTCAAGTTCAGTTCGACTTGGAACCAAACGAGCTAGCTCATGAACCAAACGAGTCGAGCTCAGTGCCGTCGAATATAAAAAAAGTGATGTCGAGGTGACGTCGTGTTCGACTTTATGCTGAGCTCAAGTTCAGTTAATTTATTTAACGAACTCAATGAGGAATACAATATGACGTCGAATATAAAAAAAGTGAACGACAATTGGGAAGAACACTTCGACTTGGAACCAAACGAGCTAGCTCATGACCCAAACGAGTCGAGCTCAGTTCATTTATTTAACGAGCTCAATGAGGAATACAAGGTGACGTGCAAAAAAGTGATGTCGACAATTGGGAAGAACATTTCGACTTGGAACCAAACAATTGTCTTCAAGCTGTCGAGATCGAGCTCAACCTGTCGAGATCAAGCTCAACCTATCGAGATCAGGATTGACTTCGACAGCTTGAGGACCAACAGCTTGAGCTTGATCTCGACAGGTTGAGCTTGATCTCGGTTGAGCTTCATCTCGACAGCTTGATCTCGACAGCTATTCACATGATTTATTTCGACAGCTTGATTGTGATGGGTCTTGATGCTCCAATAAATAGTTTAGTCTTCAACCTGTCGAGATCAAGCTCAACAGCTTGAGGACCAACAGCTTGAGCTTGATCTCGGTTGAGGTTGATCTCGACAGCTATTCACATGATTTATTTCGACATCTTGATTGTGATGGGTCTTGATGCTCCAATAGATAGTTTAGTCTTCAAGCTGTCGAGATCAAGCTCAAAATGTCAAGATCGAGCTCAACAACTTGAGGACCAACAGCTTGAGCTTGATCTCGACAGGTTGAGCTTGATCTCGATTGAGCTTGATCTCGACAGCTATTCACATGATTTATTTCGACAGCTTGATTGTGATGGGTCTTGATGCTCCAATAGATAGTTGTCTTCAAGCTGTCGAGATCGAGCTTAACCTGCCGAGATCAAGCTCAACCTGTCGAGATCAGGATTGACTTCGACAGCTTGAGGACCAACAGCTTGAGTTTGATCTCGACAGGTTGAGTTTGATCTCGGTTGAGCTTGATCTCGACCCATTAATTTAACGAGCTCAATGAGGAATACAAGGTGACGTCGACGAGCTCAATGAGGAATACAAGGTGACGTCGAATATAAAAAAAGTGATGTCGACAATTGGGAACAACACTTCGACTTGGAACCAAACGAATACAATGTGTTACTCACCCGTGCGTATGCACGGGTATGTTACTAGTATTAGTACATGCCACAGTCCACAAACTTCAGCGATGATTTAGAAAATGTTATTAAAATTGCGGATAACTCAACAATTGAAGTCTACCATAAAATAAGGAAAATGATTAATCTTACGAATAGTCATTGCAAGAATAAAAATAAAGGCTAGTCAACCCGTAAATTCCATTAAAACACTAACTGAACTGCTTCTTGTTTGTTTACAAATTAGACACGTGTGTTTTCGTTCATTTCTTATATAAATTGCTTCTTAATATTTAGCATTGCTCTAAAAATAAATCTTGAATTTAACCTTCTGTTCGGAACTTCTCCAATCGAATTGAGGCTCAACGTGATTTGGGCCAATAATAGCGAATCTAAGCCTAACTTCACCAACTTGACCCCAAAAAATGGTAAAATAAGCAAACAAATATATAATGTCAGTGTAGTGTACTTTTACTGTTTTTGGTTTTCATTTCTAAAATAAACATTGACCGTAAAAATACGTTTGTTCAATTATTCTCATTCTCAATTTTAAAAAACAAAATCAATATTTTTTAAAATTTTGAAAACATTAAATATTCGTTTTCACTGTATCCAAAAACGCTACTGCCGCTGTTACTCATGACCTGCACAACTATTCGTGAACTAATTATCACGACTGTTTCACAAGTTCCTCTTCTCCAAACGCATTATACTCATCAAACCAAAAATAAAAATTGTTAACATTTTAAAGAAGTAAACAGACTCTATGTATTCGTACAAAAATGTTTCCCTTCGCTTTAATGGCATTGTCCAAATTAAAGGACAAGCCTCGGAAAAGGGTGTCCCATCTATTCCCATCCAAGCAAACAAGGAATATTGTCTCGCATTGGGGTAGAACATCTGATTGATGTAATTGATGACATTTTAGCTCTAGGGAACACAACTCAAATAAACTGTACGGGAGCACAAAGCTAAAAACATGAAATGAAAGCCTTCCAGTTTTGTAACTAGCAAAATTGTAAACCCCCAAATCATTATTGGTAAAAATGCCAAAGCATATATACTTTCTTTTAGGTTCCTTATACCAAATTTCAAAAGCTATCGCACAGTGGACAATTCATTCCTTCTTTGTTATTGGTAAAAATGCCAAAGCATATATACTTTCTTTAGGCTTCTTATACCAAATTTCAAAAGCTATCGCACAGTGGACAATTCCCTCTTTGGTTTCATTTTAATTTGTCCCCATAAAATTGAATGCCCGATTAATTGGAGGCTGTTGGAATTAAATCTATAATTATCCACAAGACATGCTTTTAATCATGAATATTTTATTGTGGAAATAAAAAACATATAAGCATGCTTTTATATAATCAAGAACTAAGTCATAATCTTGATAACCTTAGGATCTACGACATGTTAATCTATTAAGGATTAGAGGAATACCTGGATCCATAGCAAAAAAGCACAGAACAGATCCTGAAAAGAGACTTCGTGAGTAATAACGAGCACCAACTACTAGTCGATTTTATGGTTCTTCATCAACCGGGACTCTTTATGCCTTAGACTCTCTTTAATCCCCTAATGGGTTGTCACTGACATCCACTCATATTGAGTCCATATCAATTAATAATTAATTATTCAATCAAAAATCAAATCAGCCTTATACTTATTTTGATCACGTATCAATTAAAGCTCCTGATTGATAAATAGCTAATATAATTAAATAATGATATCTGCCCACATTTATGATATTGGAATAAAATATTCCAACAATCTCCCACTTGGGCAATATATTATTAATAATTATATCAGTATTCTTTAGGCCGACATCCGAATGCTATTTATCTTTAGACTTCCTCTTTACAATCTGATCCACCTCATATATCAATAATGAGACTATCGTGGTTGTCGCCACTAACTTCTATTGTGACTATACCCTGATGACCATCACATCAATATACTCGATGACATAGATCAATATGGATGAGTGGCATGAAAATTTCACACAATGCGATCTCAAGTCATGCCTATTTCCAACTGGTCCAACTTAAATCCTTAATGAGACCAAACTGAATTTCCTTAAGTGCAAAATTAATTTTGCACATAGTATGATACAAACAAGTTTAATAATAAACTCAACTTTATTTTTGCAGAAAGTCAAAGTAACATAAAGGTTGTATCAATACCAAAAGCATAGAACATAAGGGGAAACAAGGAAAGACTCCCACTAATATAAGGCAATCTCAAAACCAACACCCATGCGATCAACATGCTCATGGTAAACCTTAAGTGTCAAGCCTTTGGTTAGTGGGTCTGCTAGCATAAAGTTCGCCCCTATATATTCTATAGAAATCTGTTTCTCTTGAACTCATTCCTTCACAACAAGATATTTGATGTCGATGAACTTCGACTCTGCAGAACTCATATTGTTGTTAGAGTATAGGACAACTGCACTATTATCACAATAAATCTTCAAAGGCCTCTGGATACTCCCAATGACGTGTAGGCCTGTGACAAACGTAGCCACAACACATGATTTGATGCCTGAAAGCAGGCCACAAACTCCGCTGCCATGGTTGAAGGAGCTACTAAAGTCTATTTGGCAGACTTTTAGGAAATAGCTCCTCCACCCAAAAGAAAGATCTAACCAGATGTGGAACGTCTGCTATCCAGGCATCTCGCAAAATCAGAGTTAGAATACCCAATGATCTTTAAGTTGCTTGACTTCCGATAGATGAGCATGTAGTTTCTCGTTCTCTTCAGGTAGCGCATCACGTGCTTTACAGCTGTCTAGTGCTGCATACCAGGATTACTCAAATATCTACCAAGGACTCCCACTATAAATGCTATGGCGGGACGGGTACAAACTTGAGCGTACATAAGACTTCCCACAACCGAAGCATAAGGAACCTTTTACATGTCTACCTTATGTAATGGAGCATTGTTTGAGACTGAATTTGACTCCTTTAGCCATGGGTGTATCTCCTAGTTTGCTATTTTTCATGAAGAATCTATCCAAAACTGTATCGATATAGCTCCTTTGTGACAATCGCAAGATACCTTGAGAGTGATCTCTAAGTATCTGGATTCCTAAGACAAATGAGTCGTCCCCAAGATCTTTCATCTCGAAATTCTTCACGAAAAATCTCTTGGTTTCGTGCAATAAGCCTATATCATTGCTTGCAAATAGGATATCATCGACATATAACACCAGAAAAATACTCCCGCTAAACTTTTGGTATACGTCATCATCAACTGCATTAGTCTCAACCATTGACGGGAAGCCTGTCTAACACCATAAATGGATTTCTTAAGTTTGCATACCATAGACTTTGGATCGCCTGAAACAAAGTTTTCTAGTTGCACCATATAAATTGTTTCGTCAATGTTACCATTTAGAAACGCGGTCTTTACATCCATCTGATGCAGCTCTAAGTCAAAATGAGCGACTAGTGCCATAATAATCCTGAGAAAGTCTTCCGAAGAAACTGGAGAGAAAGTCTATTTATAATCAATGCCTTCCTTTTGAGTGAAGCCTTTAGCGTCAAGACGGGCCTTATATCTTTCAATGTTACCCATCAAATCCCTCTTGATTTTAAATATCCATTTGCAACCAATAGGTTTCGTACCTTCAGGCAACTTGACAAGATCCCAAACGTCATTGTCAGCCATTGATTTCATCTCATCCTTCATGGCATCAATTCACTTGAGAGAGTTAGAACTTTTCATAGCCTGACTGAAGTTCATTAGATCTTCCTCAGTCAAACCAATACCTTCCTCATGTTCTTGAAGAAATACAACATAATCATTTGAAATTGCACTTCTCTTCTCTCTCGTGGATCTCCTTAATGGTACCTATTGAGGTTGTTGAGTTTGAACTTCTGGTTGTGCTTGAGTAGGAAACTCATTGTGTCTTTTTGAGCAATGACAGGTGCAAAGACTTGACTATTGTCAGTAACAGTTTCTTCATCAAAAGCAACCCTCCTTATGTTTCCTTTCCCTCCAAACTCAACTTCCTCAAGAAATCTTGCATTTCCCATTTCAAAAAATATTCTTGTAGTGGGGTTGTAAAACTTATACCTGCAAGAGCGTTCTGCGTACCCAACAAAATAACAACTAATTGTCTTAGAGTCCAACTTACCTTCATGCGGCCTGTAAGGCCTTGCTTCGGCCAGACACCCCAAATGTGCATATACCTAATGTCGGGCTTGTTTAAATTACCAAATTAAATAGATATCACATTTTCTACTCCCTTGTGTGATTGAAGTTACCCTCGAGTTAGTTAAACGGAGAAGTGTTTAAAGAAGAGGGGCAAAAGATACAAGAGGCCACGTGGTTTGTAGTAAAGAAAGGGTTATTAGGACATGTGAA
The DNA here is from genome assembly GCA_037113605.1 of Calophaca sinica. Classification (NCBI taxonomy): domain Eukaryota; kingdom Viridiplantae; phylum Streptophyta; class Magnoliopsida; order Fabales; family Fabaceae; genus Calophaca; species Calophaca sinica. Next base: position 11,527,933 of record CM073736.1, read on the forward strand.
ACCCTCGTTTAAATGCCCCCCAAAAACACCCTCCACAACAAACATAGACATTAGTCCCTGGGACCATTATAGAGCTATCAAGTATACCATGACACCAAACATGATTTTCACAATTGCCATGGTCCATGGACCATATTTCCTCCCCTTAATTTATTCAATGTTGTAGGTTCCCTTATGACCCTGCACGTTCTCGATGCTTAGGGTGAAAAAAATCGATTAGTGCATATTAACCCATTAATTAGCGCATCAAGGTCAACGAAAATTACGTATACTGACTCATTTTAATATATTTATACTGACTCATTTTAATATATTAAGTCACAGAGAATTTTAAAATAAATCTCATGACTAGATATTTTGAATAACAAAGCATGCATATCAACTTGGTTCTCTGACAACCGACTACAAGTAGAAGTAGTAACGGATTGGACTGGGTCGAAAATCAACTTGAAGTCAAGCGTGCTTAGTGTTTAACACCGAATATACCCATATATACGACTCTTCCTTCAACGTTGACGACTGGCGTGTTTGAATTTTGGATCAAAATATTAGGTGTAAGCATAAATTCTATGTAGCTTTGTCTTTTATCTAAAAATTACCGAGTCTCGATTAATCTAAGAGTGTTTGTTACATATTATTTGACGATAAAATCACTTTTTTAAGTTAAAAATTCATTTTTATTGGTTTTATTTGTGTTTGTTTAATTTTTTTTAGAAAAATTCATTTTTATGATTAAAATGAAGAGCTATTTTGATTAGCTTCTCTAGTGTTATACCCTAATTTTGTCCACCTATCTCCTGTAATCTATTTTTATTATTGTTTTTACTTTATTCTTAACAACACATTTTGGGTTCGTTTTGTTAAATCCTTTGGGCTAATTTTAGCCCAATTGCAATATAAAAAAAAAGGAGTTGCAAATAGTCAAGCAAGCCCCAGATATAACCAATGTCCAATGTCCATTACATATCAAAAAATATATACAGACCAATGTTTGAATGAATTAAAACAAAAAAAAACAAACAAACAGAAGTTATAAAGAGACAAAGCATGCAAAAAAAAAAAAAGCAGAATGCAGCATCTGCTGCGATGAGATGCTGGGACAAGGGGAAGGGGACAAATTGTCTTCCTTTGAGGCAGCTTGTTTCTCTGTCTTGCTGCTAGTCAGAACCTACAAAAAGAAAGATAACAGTCTATTATGAAGAAATTGCATTGTCTAATTAGGCACAAATGGAATAAAACAAAGTAAAACCAGAAACAATTACTATAAGCATGAATGCAGCAGTGGGTTGAAGGAATACAAACAATGGGCAGAGCACTTGAAACACCAAAATGGCAACAATTTGAAAATTTAAAAAGATGATGCAGAGATAAAAATTGACCACACTGTCTATATTTCTATATCTCGTGTAAGGCAAAACTTTGCCTATAAGTACCAGCAACAAATTCACACCAAGGGAGGAAGATTTTTCTGGGCGTTTGACTACCAACCAAAGAATTAGAGTTCCACACTGAAACCCTAATTTACCAAATCAGAACCAAAAAAAACGAAAAAGCAGTAGAAACAGAAGAAGAAGCAAAAAAAAAACGCAAAAAAAAGAGGGAAACCAGCAAAATCAAAGGAAAGAAAAAGAAGCAAAAAAAAAGGGAAGAACCAGAAGCAGAGAAAGAAGAAGAAAGAAAAGAAGGTAACCTCCCTCATCTTCTCCCACGATCTCTCTCTCCCTCCTTCCTCCATCGTCCTCCTCTGCGTGATCTCCCCCACTGTTCCTCCTCCTTCTCGCGCACCCCACCTTCCAGCTCCTACATGCGTCAAGGACGGCTCATGACATGCGTGTGGCCGAGGCCTTGTGCTGCGCCCCCTTTCCCCTTCTTCTTCTCGCCACCTCACTCCCATCTCTCTCTCTCTCTCTTTCTCCTCCTTCACTCTCGTTTTTTTTTCTTCTTTCTGTGTGGCTGCTTTTTTTTCCTTTCTCTTCTTTGTGATGTGTGTGTGTGTTGTGTGTGTGTGTTTTAGGTTTAGTGTACCCCCACCCCAATTCTTTTTAATCCTCCAATCCCTTCTTTTTCTTTTTCACGCGTTCTGTATCTTTTATTTTCTATTTTTATTTTTTTGTTTTTTTTTTCTTTTGTTATTTTAAGTGGGCTGCAGCCCACTCTTTCACCATTTTTTTTATTTGTTTCTTTTGTTTTTTTAGTGGGCTCAACCCATTCCCCTTTTTTACTTTTTGGGCTTTAGCCCACTTAACTCCTCTCCTTTTTTTTTTTGTTATATACCAAACCCTTATTTTTTTTCCTATCATTTATTTAATAAACATGAACACTTGTTTTATTTACTAGTCAAACTAGTACAGTGTCACTCAACAAAATTTCACATACAAGTTTTGAGACCCTGTTCTTCTTAAAAATCACTTGATAAAAATCATGAAAATTAATTTACTAGTAAGGATCACTCGAGATTGTTTCCTGCTTAGTCATTACAAATATCTTAATTTTCTAAATAAAATGGGTTATTAGTGAGGATCACTCTTGATTGCTTCATGTTTGGTCCCCATGAAAACCTATCCTCTTCATAAAAATAAAATTAAGTTTTTTTACTAGTAATGATCACTCGAGATTGCTTCCCGTTTGATCATTACGAACACCGTTAATTTTCTAAACAAAATAGGTTGTTAGTAATGACTACTCTTGATTGTTTCTTGTTTGGTTCCTACAAAACCTACCTTTTTTCCATCAAAAAATATACAATTAAAATCAACCAACACACAACCATTTTTTACCCAAGAACTACGTAGCCTTTGATTTCTCCACTGCACCCGGAGATACGTAGGAGCAGGAGTATACTCCTGTCAAGCACAAAAATAAACAACTTTTATTAAGCCTTTTTATTTATTTATTTATTTCATCATTATAAATCCTTGTCTTTTTTTTAATAAAAGGGAAATAAATATTTTTTTAGAAGTTAATAAATTTTGCACAATCAATTAGAGGTAACTTTTTTCGAAAGGATGTCGTGGGGTGCTAATACCTTCCCTACGCATAATCGACTCCCGAACCCAGATCCGGTCTCAAGGGCCATTTTTCTTCAAAAAAGGTTTTTTCCAATATTTTTTCTTCGAAAATAAATTATTGGTGGCGGCTCCATTAAACTCGAATAAATCCCTCCGGATTTTTCGGTCGCTACAGCTGGCGACTCCACTGGGGACATTTTTTTTAGAGAGTCAAGCCTAAATAACTGATTGTGCTAAATAGTTAACTTTTATGTTTAATCTCTCTTGTTTTTATTTATTTATTTATTTATTTACTTATTCATTTGTTTATTTACTTATTTATTTATTCATTTATTTATTTATTTATTTATTGTTCTTTTGTGAATATTATGCATATATTGAACCTTAGGTTAGAAGACCATATTTTGTATATTTCATTTGTTTTGCAGCTTGGGTAGTGTTAGGGTGTTGCCCCTCTCACACACCGCACCTACACGTTCGCACACACATGTGAGTAAGGCCCTATACCCTGGTCAGAGCAAAGCTTAAGTTGAGTGGAGGTTCGGTGATGGTCAATTAGAATTTGCTTTCCTTCTGGCTATTGCGAGAACTTCATCTAGAGTGTGCTCCCTCTGAGTATTCCGCACCGGATAGTTATCTATCGTTGTGGTTAATATTCAGGAGGAAACTTTAGCTCTAGAGGCCTTTGGTGAGAATGTGATTAGAGCCACCATGAGATCTATCACTCAATACAAGACTATAGACCCCTTAGGTTAGAAAATCTCTAATTTTAGGTTTAACCCATTTAAGACACAAGGGGCATCATATCATTTTTGTTCTTCCACCAAAAAATCTGTTATATCACGTCCATGCATAAAAAAGGGTCTACTAAATCACATATTTTTGTGCATGCTCATCATCATCACTCAACATTATATCTTCGTGCATTCATACTTCCAAAAACACATGTTGAATTTTTTTTTTTTTTTTAAAAAAATGTCATTCATTCTCATTTCATTTTAGGTGCCGGGGAAGCATAGGAACTCAAAGTTTGGCTGCAAGTATTTTGTGAAATAATATGGGATCAAATTGTGAAACAGTTTCAAAGAAGCTCATACATGTCAAAACAATGAGGCCTACGGTTCCTTGACACAAATAAATAGATTCATGCATCCACATTCATTCATTTTTCTTCTCTTACATACTCATATCATTTTTTTAAATCACCAGAAAATAATCAAACAAACTGGTTCCTCGACACCCTTATTGAACTCGCTCTCAATCAAAGATCATGGATGACCAAGAGATGAAAGAGGACGTCAACCAGCTGAAGGAACAGATGAGCAAAGTTTTGGAGCTTCTGCAATCCCTAAACAAAGACAAGGCTGCAGATGAGGTATCTCCAACAAGGAATGATGAAAGTCAAACTACACCTTCCCACCCACCTGGCTTTGGTCCTATGCAGTTGCAATATGGTCTCAACACTCAAGGGATGATGGTACCTTTTGCAATTTACCCGCATGGTCCTACACACTCACCAGTTAGCAACCCTCAGAATCAAGTACCACAGTTCCCACTTTACGGACTCCCGCCTGGTTACACGCCACCTATGGCCAATGATGATACTGTAAACCATAACCCCCAAGGCCCATAGGCACAACAGTTCCCACTATTTCCCGCCCGGTTACACACCGCCAGGTGCTAACAATAACTCTGCAGAAACTGATTCCCAAGCACTTGTTGTGCAGGATGTAGCTCAAGGATCCGGCTCCGGTACTGAAACCATACCAGTTCAAAGCTCAACTCCTGGCTTCATGACATACACCTTTCCACCTGGTTATGCACCGTCCCATCTCGGGAATACTCAAGGAGTCAGTACGCCCGTAGTACCCCCATGGTGAATCCCCGACCATTTGGTTACCCCTATTATATTCAAGGAAATCCATTGAATCCCCAGACTAACCGCATTGCCTGGTCTCCAGCTATGGGGGGACCCAATCTGAGCATCCCAGTTGGGAATCAGTGGTCTGATACGAAGTTGCAAATCCTCGAAGATAGGCTAAGAGTTGTAGAAGGAGTAAGTTATCTCGCTTCAAGTATCGCTTCAGATATTTGTCTCGTACCGGATGTGGTTGTACCGCCGAAGTTCAAGGTGCCAGACTTTGACAAGTATAAAGGGACAACTTGCCCGAAAATCCACTTGACCATGTACTGTAGGAAGATGGCGTCCTATGCACATGATGACAAACTTCTGATTCACTTCTTCCAGGATAGTTTAACAGGGGCAGCGTCGAGTTGGTATACACACCTTGAGCGATCTCACATTCGCTGTTGAAAAGATTTGGCGGATGCCTTCTTGAAGCAGTATAAGTATAACATTGATATGGCTCTGACGAGAATGCGATTTGCAAAATATGGCAAAAAGAGACAATGAGACCTTCAAGGAATATGCCCAACGATGGAGAGGATTGGCGACCCAAGTGGGCAATCTCGATTGAAAAAGAAATGGTGGCCATGTTCATGGATACTCTTCAATCACCCTTCTATGACAAAATGATCGGAAGTGTATCATCAAACTTTTCAGATATGGTCATCTTAGGGAAAGAGTTGAAGGAGGAATGAGGAATGGAAAGATTGCCCAAAGTTTTCTTTGAAACCGGTAATATCAAGAGACCCCAACAAACTTCGTAAAGAAGAAAGAAGGAAACCAATGTCATGATGACGAGCCCGGAGGACAAGCACAAGGAAAACCACCCCATTCTTTACCAATTTCCCACATCCTTTTCCATACCCCTACTACCCACCTCCATACATCGCCGCCGCCTCTCATAATCCTAGCCCCCGGCCAAACCAACCAATGATGCCCTTTCGACCACCTTCCCCCATCCAAACACAAGCACAACCAGTTGCTCCCACCCAACCAAACCAAAACCAGAAACAACCAAATGACCAAGAAAGGAAAGCAGTCCAATTTGATCCTATTCCCATGACCTATACGGATCTGTTCCAACATCTCATCAGCAACTCCTTGGTCTTTCCACGCTCAATGAAACCACTTCAACCTCCCTTCCCAAGAGGATATGACCCGAATGCCAAGTGTGAATTTAATGCGAGGCGATGGAGTCACCTGGCCCGAAAATTGCAAGGCTTTGAAGTACGTGGTTCAAGATCTAATCAATGCCAAATGGTTGAGTTTTAAGGAAGATGGGCCTAATGTGGGTAATAATCCCCTTCCAGGTCATGGAGGTCCAGCAGTCAATGCCATTACTGAGGAGTTTGGGGACCAACTCCTGATAGCTAGATTGGAAGGCAGGGAGCCAAAAGATGAGAGTATCCCCATTTGTGACATCAGGCAAAGCCTTTGGAGTGCAGGAATGTTGAATCTGGATCAGATAGCAGCTATCAAGGACGATCGCAGTGCAGAAAATGACAATGTCAACCTTGTCCACCCTTGCTCGCCGAATGAAGAACTTGGAAATTGGGAGATCGTTGAGTTTCCCGTGATCTTTGATCCAAAGTAATTATGTAATGCAAATTCTATTGCTCTGCCCAAGGCTTTAGAATAATTTATTGTCAAAAGGGCGCACATGTTTTATTTCAGTGTCATTATCAATAAAATGCACTTTGAATTTTCCAATCATTTCTTTTTTTCTTTCCTTTCCATCTCTCTTCATCTTTTCCCACTTTTCATTTCGTTATTTTTAACTAATGCAGATCCAAAAACATTGTCTTTGAAAATAACAATGCCAGTAACTCATACTATAATTTTGAATACCCCATTAATCATACTGAGGAAGATAATGAGGACAATTGGGATACCCCCCTGAATTAATGAAGTTGGTGGAACAAGAAGCTAAAGTGATTCAACCCCACGAGGAAGAAACGGAAACAATCAATCTGGGCACCGAAAACGACAAGAAAGAAGTTAAGATTGGAACCACAATGAAAAGCAGCGAGCGAGAAAAATTGGTTAAACTCCTATTTGAATATGCAGATGTTTTCGCGTGGACATACCGAGATATGCCTGGATTAGATAATAGTATAGTCGAGCACAAATTGCCATTAAAACCCGAGTGCCCACCGGTCAAGCAGAAGTTGAGAAGGATGAAGCCGGAGGTGTCACTCAAGATTAGAGATGAGGTAAAAAAAGCGATTCGGCCTGGTTTTACGGTCAGAGCAAAATACCCTCAATGGGTGGCTAATATTGTCCCAGTCCCAAAGAAAGACGGAAAGGTCCGAATGTGTGTTGACTATAGAGATCTAAACAGGGCCAGCCCTAAGGATGACTTCCCTTTGCCACATATTGATGTCTTGGTAGATAGCACAGCTCAACACTCTGTCTTCTCTTTCATGGATGGATATTCTGGCTATAATCAAATCAAGATGGCTCCCGAGGATATGGAGAAAACCACATTTATCACTTTATGGGGAACTTTCTGTTACAAAGTAATGCCATTTGGATTAAGAAATGTTGGGGCAACATACCAAAGAGCAATGGTGGCTTTGTTCCACGACATGATGCACAAAGAGATAGAGGTCTATGTGGATGACATGATTGTAAAGTCCAAAACAGAGGAAGGTCATGCTATTAACCTACAAAAGCTTTTTGAACGACTGAGGAAGTATAAACTCCGGTTAAACCCAGCTAAGTGTAGCTTTGGTGTAAGGTCAGGCAAGCTCTTGGGGTTTATAGTCAACCAGAAAGGAATAGAAGTTGATCCGACCAAAGTAAAAGCAATCCTGGAAATGCCGACTCCTCGCACCGAAAAAGAAGTTTGTGGATTCTTTGGAAGATTGAACTACATCGCCAGGTTTATATCCCAGCTAACTGCTACTTGTGAGCCAATTTTCAAGCTGCTGTGTAAGAATCAGGAAGCCAAATGGAACGACAATTGCCAAAAAGCTTTTGAGAAAATCAAACAGTACTTACAAGATCCACCGGTTTTGGTACCCCCTGTGCCAGAGAGGCCCCTCATCATGTACTTAACAGTATTGGACGAATCAATGGGTTGTGTGCTGGGACAACATGATGAATCTGGTAAGAAGGAGCATGCCATTTACTACTTGAGCAAGAAATTCACTAGCTGCGAGACGAGGTATTCATTGTTAGAACGAACGTGTTGCGCGTTAACCTGGGCCGCACATCGTTTGAGACAATATATGTTATCCCATACAACCTGTTTGGTGTCCAAAATGGATCCGATCAAGTACATTTTTGAAAAGCCTACTCTCACAGGAAGAATTGCTCGTTGGCAAATGTTGTTATCTGAGTATGATATTGTGTATGTAACCAAAAAGGCAATTAAAGGCAGTACCTTAGCTGAATACTTGGCTCATCAACCTGTGGAAGACTATCAGTCAATGCAGTGTGATTTCCCAGACGAAGACATAATGGCCCTATTTGAAGGAAAAGAAACCCCTGACGATGAAAAATGGATCTTGTTGTTTGATGGTGCCTCTAATGCATTGGGACATGGGATTGGAGCTGTGCTGATTTCCCCAGAAAATCATTTCATCCCATTTACTGCAAGATTGTGTTTCGACTGTACAAACAATATGGCAGAATATGAGGCATGTGCCATGGGCATTCAGGCGGCCATTGAATCGAAGGTCAAAATTCTCGAAGTATATGGAGACTCGGCTTTGGTTATCCATCAGTTAAAAGGCGAATGGGAAACGAGGGATTCTAAATTAGTTCCTTACCACGATCACATCAAAGAATTGATGGAACAGTTTGATGAAGCCACCTTCCATCACATTCCGCGTGAAGATAATCAGCTAGCTGACGCCTTAGCTACTCTATCATCAATGTTCAAAATCAGTAACAGGGAGAGCCTACCGCTCATAAAGATACGGAATCATGACCGGCCGGCACACTGCCTAGCAATAGAAGGAGAGCCTGATGGCAAACCCTGGTATTACGACATCAAACGATACATCACAAGTAGAGAATATCCTCCTAATGTCTCAGAGAATGATAAAAGGGCATTAAGGCGGTTGGCAATGGGATTCTTTCTAAACGGCGAAGTGCTTTATAAGAGAAACCATGACATGGTACTTCTCAGGTGTGTTGATAAGACTGAGGCGGAAAAGATTATGCGAGAGGTTCATGAAGGTTCCTTTGGGACTCACGCAAATGGGCACGCAATGGCAAGAAAAATCTTGAGGGCTGGCTATTATTGGTTGTCTATGGAGACTGATTGTTTCGGTTACGTGAAGAAATGCCACAAATGTCAGATTTACGCCGATAACATCCATGTGCCACCAGTTTCTTTGAACATCTTAACAGCACCATGGCCATTCTCAATGTGGGGGTTGGATGTCATTGGACCCATTGAACCTAAGGCATCAAATGGACATCGCTTCATTCTTGTCGCAATCGACTATTTCACTAAATGGGTTGAAGCGGCTTCATATGTGAGTGTGACAAAAAATGTGGTTGTCAAATTCATCAAGAGAGATTTGATCTGCCGCTATGGTTTGCCAAATAAGATCATCACTGATAATGGGACTAATTTGAACAACAAGATGATGAAGGAGTTGTGTAATGACTTCAAGATCCAACATCATAATTCCTCACCGTACCGCCCAAAGATGAATGGGGCAGTTGAAGCTGCAAATAAGAACATAAAGAAGATTGTCCAAAAGATGGTGGTAACATTTAGAGACTGGCACGAAATGCTCTCTTTTGCCTTGCACGGTTATCGAACTTCGGTTCACACCTCAACAGGGGCAACCCCTTTCTCACTGGTGTATGGAATGGAAGCAGTGCTTCCCATTGAAGTCGAGATTCCCTTGTTAAGGGTATTGATGGAGACAAAACTAGAAGAGGCAGAATGGGTTCAGGCTCGGCTGGATCAATTGAATCTCATTGAAGAAAAGAGAGTGATGGCCTTATGTCATGGACAGTTATATCAACACAGGATGAAGAGGGCTTACGAAAAGAAAGTTCGTCCTCGGGAATTCCAAGAAGGAGACTTAGTACTCAAGAAGATTTTGCCCATCCAAAAGGATTCTCGTGGAAAATGGACTCCGAATTATGAAGGCCCGTATATTGTGAAAAAGCTTTTTCTGGAGGAGCCTTAATCCTCACAAGGATGGACGGTGAATATCTCCCACTCCCAGTGAACTCTGATGCAGTCAAAAAATATTATGCCTAAAAAAGAAAAAAACATATGAAAAGCCAAGCAAAAATGAGCTCGCTAGGTTGAAAACCTGAAAGGGCGACCTAGGCAAAAATTAGAGCGACCTGTGGGATTGAAAACTTGAAAAGGCAATCCAAGCAGAAATTAGGGTCTAAAATCAGATATTGAAGAAGGCTGGTGCATCAAGGGGCTCTTACCCAACTGGGGCAGTTCTGCAGTAGAGTAATGAGTAATCAAAGTTATGGATATGGGAAGTTGGCATTTGTTCCTACGAAGACATAAACTATAAAATATCTGCTTAGTTATTGTCTCTCTTTGTTTTTTCTTCTTCCTGCATTTTTCTTGATGTATCTTCAAGTCTGTGTAACTTCAGTCCTTGTACACATAACTCTTTTTTGAATATCAAACACCTCCGTTCTCGTGTTTCAAAATGTTGTTTTATGATAATAGGCACTGAATTGTGAAGCATGTGATGATATAGAAAAACATTACGGTTATTATATACATCTTAAGAATCATGGGAAACGCCAAACCTCGACAAATAAGTTTCAAAAGGCAAAGGGATTACCTTTAAAAAGCAACTAGCGCTGCATCGATAACTCGCGCTCCCTCCCAGTCGAAGGCATAGCATGACTAAACCCGATGAATCTCAGTCTGTCCCATATCTTTAAGCACTAGAGATCACACAGGACGAGGAATCAGTAAAAATAATAATCACATTGCATACATGCATCACATACCATATATTCGTGCATCATCTTCATATCACCACCTTTTAGCCGTTTTGTTACACCTGGTCCGTGCACCAAATTTTTGATCCTTCATTCTCGTTTACAAACAATGCGCCTAGCGTTGGTCCTTTATTTTGCTTTCTAAGCGACACACCAAGTATTGCTCACTCTTTATTGCTTTACGATCACCGCGTCAGTACCCGACCTGGCGGAGATCCTTCTTTATAGTTTTCTGATAAATGCGCCGAGCATCACCCCTTTTTATTGCTTTAAGATTACCGCGTCAGTACCCGACCTGGCAGTAGTCCCTCATTATTGCTTTTTGACCAACATATCAGTTCCGGACCTGATGTTGATCCTTCTTTATTGCTTTCCATCTACGCGTCAATACCCTACTTGGCGTCGAACCTTCCGATCACCGTATCAGTACCCGACCTGGTGGTGATCCTTCTTTATTGCTTCCCATCGACGCGTCAATATCTTATTTGGCGTCGAACCCTCATTATTGCTTTTCGGTCATCGCGTCAGTACCCAACCTGGCGGTGACCCTTCTTTATAGTTTTCTGATAAACGCGCAAAGCGTTAATCACTCATTACTGCTTTTTTGATCACCGCGTCAGTACCCGACCTGGCGGTGACCCTTCTTTATGGCTTTCCAATAAACGCGCCAAGCGTTAATCCCTCATTTTTGCTTTCCTACCACCGCGTCAGTACCCGACCTGGTGGTGATCCTTCTTTATTGCTTTTCGATAAACGCACCAAGCGTCAATCCTTCACTGTCATTCCTCACCCCATCCCTTGTCTATCCTGGTTCGGGACAAAATTAGTGTCTTTATCTTTACTTCTATTTTATGACGAAATATGAAAACCTTTGTTATTCACATTTTTTAATAAAATATAACTAAAGAGGGGCAGCTGTTATACCCTAATTTTGTCCACCTACCTCCTGTAATCTATTTTTATTGTTGTTTTTACTTTATTCTTAACAACACATTTTGAGTTCGTTTTGTTAAATCCTTTGGGCTAATTTCAGCCCAATTGCAATATAAAAAAAAAGGAGTTGCAAATAGTCAAGCAAGCCCCAGATATAACCAATGTCCAATGTCCATTACATATCAAAAAATATATACAGACCAATGTTTGAATGAATTAAAACAAAAAAAAACAAAAGTTATAAAGAGACAAAGCATGCAAAAAAAAAAAGCAGAATGCAGCATCTGCTGCGATGAGATGTTGGGACAAGGGGAAGGGGACAAATTGTCTTCCTTTGAGGCAGCTTGTTTCTCTGTCTTGCCGCTAGTCAGAACCTACAAAAAGAAAGATAACAGTCTATTATGAAGAAATTGCATTGTCTAATTAGGCACAAATGGAATAAAACAAAGTAAAACCAGAAACAATTACTATAAGCATGAATGCAGCAGTGGGTTGAAGGAATACAAACAATGGGCAGAGCACTTGAAACACCAAAATGGTAACAATTTGAAAATTTAAAAAGATGATGCAGAGATAAAAATTGACCACACTGTCTATATCTCTATATCTTGTGTAAGGCAAAACTTTGCCTATAAGTACCAGCAACAAATTCACACCAAGGGAGGAAGATTTTTCTGGGCGTTTGACTACCAACCAAAGAATTAGGGTTCCACACTGAAACCCTAATTCACCAAATCAGAACCAAAAAAAACGAAAAAGCAAGAGAAATGTAAGAAGAAGCAAAAAAAAAACGCAAAAAAAAAAAAGGAAACCAGCAAAATCAAAGGAAAGAAAAAGAAGCAAAAAAAAAAGGGAAGAACCAGAAGCAGAGAAAGAAGAAGAAAGAAAAGAAGGTAACCTCCCTCATCTTCTCCCACGATCTCTCTCTCCCTCCTTCCTCCCTCGTCCTCCTCTGCGTGATCTCCCCCACTGTTCCTCCTCCTTCTCAAGCACCCCCTCGCTTTCCAGCTCACACAGGATCGTACATGGCACGCCTCCCTTTCCCCTTCTTCTTCTCGCCACCTCACTCCCCATCTCTCTCTCTCTCTCTCTTTCTCCTCCTTCACTCTCGTTTTTTTTTTCTTCTTTCTGCAGCGTGCTACCGCTTTTTTTTTCCTTTGTCTTCTTTGTGATGTGTGTGTGTGTTGTGTGTGTGTGTTTTAGGTTTAGTGTACCCCCACCCCCAATTCTTTTTAATCCTCCAATCCCTTCTTTTTCTTTTTCACGCTGCTCTGTATCTTTTATTTTCTATTTTTATTTTTGTTTTTTTCTTTTGTTATTTTAAGTGGGTCATGACCCACTCTTTCACCATTTTTTTATTTGTTTCTTTTGTTTTTTTAGTGGGCTCAACCCATTCCCCTTTTTTACTTTTTGGGCTTTAGCCCACTTAACTCCTCTCCTTTTTTTTGTTATTTACCAAACCCTTATTTTTTTTTCCTATCATTTATTTAATAAACATGAATACTTGGTTTTTTTTACTAGTCAAACTAGTACAGTGTCACTCAACAAAATTTCACATACAAGTTTTGAGACCCTGTTCTTCTTAAAAATCACTTGATAAAAATCATGAAAATTAATTTACTAGTAATGATCACTCGAGATTGTTTCCTGTTTAGTCATTACAAATATCTTAATTTTCTAAATAAAATGGGTTATTAGTGAGGATCACTCTTGATTGCTTCATGTTTGGTCCCCATGAAAACCTATCCTCTTCATAAAAATAAAATTAAGTTTTTTTACTAGTAATGATCACTCGAGATTGCTTCCCGTTTGATCATTACGAACACCGTTAATTTTCTAAACAAAATAGGTTGTTAGTAAGGACCACTCTTGATTGCTTCTTGTTTGGTTCCTACAAAACCTACCTTTTTTCCCTCAAAAAATATACAATTAAAATCAACCAACACACAACAATTTTCTACCCAAGAACTACGTAACCTTTGATTTCTCCACTGCACCCGGAGATACGTAGGAGCAGGAGCATACTCCTGTCAAGCACAAAAATAAACAACTTTTATTAAGCCTTTTTATTTATTTATTTATTTAATCATTATAAATCCTTGTCTTTTTTTTTAATAAAAGGGAAATAAATATTTTTTTAGAAGTTAATAAATTTTACACAATCAATTAGAGGTAACTTTTTTCGAAAGGATGTCGTGGGGTGCTAATACCTTCCCTACGCATAATCGACTCCCGAACCCAGATCCGGTCTCAAGGGCCATTTTTCTTCAAAAAAGGTTTTTTCTAATATTTTTCCTTCGAAAATAAATTATTGGTGGCGGCTCCATTAAACTCGAATAAATCCCTCCGGATTTTTCGGTCGCTACATCTAGCAATAGAAATTGTTTTTAGAAAAAAATAATTTTTATAAATGAGATATAATGCCTAAATTTTTATAAATGATCGTAAACAAATACAAAATAACTTATGCTTTTTCTTAAAGATCTCTAAAAAAATAATGCCTAAATTATTAGATGTATACAATAATTGATTTTCTTAAATATCTCTAAAAAATAATGCCTAAATTATTAGATGTATACAATAATTCTACTTCGAAGTGCATGGCGTCTTATTTTAGCAACATGTACCCATCATTATTAAAATCATCAATTTTTATCCTATACATGGAAAAAGCAATACAAATTTGTTTTATTTTTTTCTTACTACATCTCTATTTTGAAATAATTATAAATGAGATATATGACTTCAATAATCAGTGTTTTTACACACAATCAAATGCAAGATTATGTGTTTTCTTTTTTTTTTTGACGTGGAAGTTGGCAATTCATTCAACTTGAAAAGAGGAACAATCCAGAGCAATAAAGCGGGAAATACAATTTGGGACATCTTCAATCCAAATCCTATCATCACTATCAAGAGCAGATTTTGCTAAAGCATCAGCAGCATGGTTGATTTCTCTTCTAATATGTGTACAAACAAAGCTTGAGACTTGATTCTTCAACTGCTTACAATCCTCGATTATCAAAGCCAAATAATTATTGGAGATGAGCCTCGAATTCATGGCAGCCACCACAGAAGAAGAATCTGACTCAACATGAATATTCATAAAGAAAAGGTCTAAGGCAAATTTCATTCCCAACTTGAGAGCCATTGCCTCGGCCAAAGCAGCGTCATTTAAGCAGTCAATACGCCATCTACCTGCAGCCATAACAAAGCCAGTGTAGTCTCTCACAATAACACCAATTCCCCACTTACCCTCCACTTGACCAGCAGCATCAATATTCAACTTATAGCAAGAACTAGAAGGAGGAGTCCATCTTAAAACAGAAACAGCATTTGCACCTGCACTATTTGTGCCTGATAAAACAGCCGCAGCAGTACATTCAGTAAAAACTGCTTGTTGCACATTTAAGTCTTCCACCACTGCTACAGCCTTGTTGATAATAAGAGCTATTGGAACTTCCACTTGGTCAAAGCATAATTTATTTCTTGCATGCCAAATACCAAAGCAAACCGACAACAGCAGCTGAGCGACACTTTCTGAGGAATTGGAAATAACATGAGCAAGCCAATCTTTAAATTCCAAACCTTGACTCATCACCTCCTCAAACCGAAATCCAAGGGGACACCCAAACCAAACCATTTTGGCCCAAGCACACTCCATAAAAATATGAGAGACTGTCTCCAACTTGTCGTGACATCGTGGGCACATAGGAGAGGGAATCACTCCTCTTTTAAATAAAGAAGACCTGGTAGGCAATCTGTCATGAAATATCCTCCACACAAGGTGAGCATGCCTAGGAGCCGACTTCACTCTCCACAAATGGAGCCAATGATCAGGAACTTGATCAGCAGCAGAGCTGTGATTATTACTAGCCGCAGCTTGGGATCTAATGAGATGGTAAGCTGACCTCACAGTAAATTCTCCTGTCTTATTCGGACCCCAAATCAGCCTATCATTCTGCTGCTGCCACGACAGGGGTATTTGCAAAATCTGCGCTGCCTCAAAATGCAAAAACGAGGCCGCAACCAGCTGCTGGTTCCAGCAATTACTCTCCTGGTTAATAAGATCAGAGACAAGCGTTAATGAGGTGTTTGGAGGCTTTGGTGACCACACCTTATAACCAAATTGGCTAGGAAGCCAATTATCTCTCCAAATCTCTATCGAGGAACCCGATCCAACTCTCCACAAACAACCTTTCTCCAATACCTTTTTGCTATGGTGAATGCTCCTCCAAGTGTAACTAGGCTGAAAGCCAACTGATGATCTCATGAAATCAGTTCTAGGAAAATAGCGAGCCTTGAGGCATTGAGCTAACAAGGAGCTTTGGTCTTGTATAATTCTCCACCCTTGTTTTGCTAATAGGGCCACATTAAATTCTGAGAAGCATCTAAAACCCATGCCACCTCTTTTTTCTCCTGGCATAAAACATCCAATTTCATCCAGTGGATTTCCTTTTCTCCTTCTTTACTTCCCCACCAGAACCGGCTAATCATGCTTTCTAAATGGTCACATAAGCCCTGTGGGGAGAAGAAAACAACTCATAATGTAATTAGGAATTGATTGAGCAACAGCTTTAATGAGGACTTCTCTTCCTGCAGATGATAGGAACCTTTCTTTCCAACCCTTCAACTTTTTCCACACCCGATCTTGAACAAAATTGAACACTTGTTGCTTTGATCTACCTACGAAAGTAGGGAGCCCCAAGTACTTTGAATGAGTCTCTACTGCCTTAATTTGCATCCATCCTTGGAATAGGTTTTTTCTGTCTGTTGGCACATTTCGGCTGAAAGAGATCTCTGATTTGTCCAAGTTGATAAGCTGGCCAGAAGCTGACTGGTATAGCTCCAAAATATTTTTGACTTGCTGAGCCTCCTGTTGGGTATCTCTACAGAAGATGAGACTATCATCTGCGAAGAAGAGATGAGAAATCATCGGGGCCCCTCTAGCAATTCGAATACCATGCAAGTCTTTCCTATCCTGCGCTCTAGTAAGAAGTCCTGAAAACACCTCTGCACACATGATAAACAGATATGGTGATAATGGATCGCCTTGGCGAAGCCCTCTCTGTGGCAAGAATTTTCTGCAAGGGCTGCCATTCAACAGAACAGAGAAGGAAACAGTGGAGATACAATTATGAATTAAAGAGACCCATTTGGAAGAGAATCCCATTGAATTCAAAACTGCTAAAAGGAAGTCCCATTCAATGCGGTCATAGGCTTTTGACATGTCTAATTTCAGGCCAACATAGCCTTTTTTTCCTTTTTTCTTCTTTCTCATGTAATGAAAAGAATCAAAAGCTACAAGCGCATTGTCAGTTATCAAGCGACCTGGGACAAAAGCACTTTGAAACTTTCCAATAATAAGGGGCAAAATTAACTTCAAACGGTTTGCAATGGTTTTAGTAATAATTTTAAGAATAACATTGCAAAGAGAAATAGGTCTGAAGTCACCTGTATGCTTGGGCCTCTTACTCTTCGGAATAAGACAAATAAAGGTGTGGTTCATGTTGGTGGGGCTTCTACCATTGTTGAGAACGTCAAGAACCACCGAGCATTGTTGCATTTCATCGATGATTGCTTATTACAATGCCGATATTTCGCCCCGTACTACTAAGATCTTTTAGTTTATAATCGTACATTGTAGTTGGATGCTTCTATCGTAATTTTAGGGCTTATGGTTGTTCCTACTTTTAGTTACTGATAGATTTACTTTGGATTTTTATTGTGGTGGATATGGATGTGAATTGATATGGTTGCTTTCAGGGTACTCAAGAAATTGGTGTGAAATCATGTTTAAGTTGAAGCCTGTTGTCTTAGTCTTACTTCTCCGATTTGATGTTGGCAACTCACCTTCCAGCAGGTTGTTTCAATTTCTTACAATTTGTTATAGCTATAACTCTTGTATGCCTGCATCAGTATGCTTTGACGAGGCCATATGACCAAATGTCTCTATCTTTAGCTGATGTTTGGCAATATCCAGAGCAGTCTATGAAAATCCCTTTAATGATAGCTTATTTCCATACAAAGCCACACCAAAGTACTGAAGAATTTGGCACAGTGAGGATCTGCGACACTCGACTGGGGATGGAAGCGGCACCACCTTATGTTGCTATGATAAAACGGTGAAGCTTTGTTACAAACCTTATGTTGCTTTAGAGATAGCAACATAAGGTGGTGCTGCTTTGTTACAAACCTTAAGTATGATAAAATCAGTTAGCAACCAGCAAGGTTAAAACTTGAGTAGTTATTTTGCTGTTACTTTTTTTGTTTTGGATCATTTTCTTGCTAAGTTATCGTTAGTTTGCCTGTATACCTGGCTTTGGACCTTGATTCAGAATTTTTAGATCTTCTATTTTCAGATGTTATGGCTTATATAAACTGTTCCGGACAGAACTTTAGGACGATGACCGGAGAGAAGCGGTACGGCGGCGTCAGGTCGGATGACGACGGCGCGTGGTGGTGGTGTACCTGCAAACACTCCAACGCTCAAGTCAGTGCGTGTAAGAGGTAAGTGAAGAGGTGATGAATCGAATAATACCTCAATCGTTTGAAGTGATTCTCCTTTTATAGGAGTTAAGGTCGGTGAGGGCGGTTCCCGTGTGGCGCCCGGGATGCCGTCAGATCGTTTTACCGACCTGTGATGGGATGGGCGGAATGCCGAGGACCGTTGGATCGGCCACGTCGAGTCGGTCTCGTGGCATGGCGGTGGGAACCGACGTTGGTAATGGGCTGGAGGATGACTCTTCGGATTGGGCCTCGGCCCAGTCCGGAACAGTTGCCCCCCAAGTCGCTAGCTCGAATGTCGAGGTGGTGACTTGTTTGTCGAAGTCCGTTGATGTCGACGTTCAACGTCCTTGTCCGTAAGGAACTGTAAGCGTCGTCATGTCGTGTTTGTGCAAGGTTTTGTCACGAGCTCGTGCACGAGGTCGATCTCTTCATCAGGTGCTCTCGGCACGAGGTCGGTCTCTTCATCAGGTGCTTGTGCAAACGCACAAGGCTTTGTCTTCACGAGCTCGTGCGCGCGGTCTCGGCACGAGGTCGGTCAGGGTGCTTGTGCAAACGCACAAGGCTTTGTCATCACGAGCTCGTGCACGCGGTCTCGGCACGAGGTCGGTCTCTTCATCAGGTGCTTGTGCAAACGCACAAGGCTTTGTCTTCACGAGCTCGTGCGCGCGGTCTCGGCACGAGGTCGGTCAGGGTGCTTGTGCAAACGCACAAGGCTTTGTCATCACGAGCTCGTGCACGCGGTCTCGGCACGAGGTCGGTCAGGGTGCTTGTGCAAACGCACAAGGCTTTGTCATCACGAGCTCGTGCGCGCGGTCTCGGCACGACGCTCGATCTCTTCATCAGGTGCTTGTTGCTTGTGCCAAACGCACAAGGCTTTACCACGAGCTCGTGCGCGCGGTCTCGGCACGTTGCTCGACCTCGGATGTGCTTTGTGCCAATCGCACAAGACTTTTCCACGAGCTCGTGCGCGCGGTCTCGGCACGATGCTCGACCTCGTCGACCACAGGTGCTTGTGCCAAACGCACAAGGCTTTACCACGAGCTCGTGCGCTCGGTCTCGGCACGATGCTCGACCTCGTTGCTTGTGCAAACGCACAAGGCTTTCCCACGAGCTCGTGCGCGCGGTCTCGGCACGATTGCTCGACCTCAGGGTCACCTCGGTGCTTGTGCCAAACGCACAAGGCTTTGCCACGAGCTCGTGCGCGCGGTCTCGGCACGATGCTCGACCTCGTCATCTCGTCGACCTCGTCATCATGCGCTTGTACAAACGCACAAGGCTTTGCCACGAGCTCGTGCGCTCTGTCTCGGCATGATGCTCGACCTCGTCATCTCGTCGACCTCGTCATCATGTGCTTGTGCAAACGCACAAGGCTTTGCCACGAGCTCGTGCGCTCGGTCTCGGCACGATGCTCGACCTCGGTGCTTGTGCAAACGCACAAGGCTTTTCCACGAGCTCGTGCGCTCGGTCTCGGCACGATGCTCGACCTCGGTGCTTGTGCAAACGCACAAGGCTTTTCCACGAGCTCGTGCGCTCGGTCTCGGCACGATGCTCGACCTCGGTGTTTGTGCAAGCGCCGCAAGACTTTCCGCAGGCTCGTCGCGCGTCTCGGCCGCGATTGCTCGACCTCAGGGTCACCTCGGTGCTTGTGCCAATCGCACAAGGCTTTGCCACGAGCTCGTGCGCGCGGTCTCGGCACGATTGCTCGACCTCAGGGTCACCTCGGTGCTTGTGCCAATCGCACAAGGCTTTGCCACGAGCTCGTGCGCTCGGTCTCGGCACGATGCTCGACCTCGGTGCTTGTGCCAAATGCACAAGGCTTTCCACGAGCTCGTGCGCGCGGTCTCGGCACGATGCTCGACCTCGTCGACCACAGGTGCTTGTGCCAAACGCACAAGGCTTTACCACGAGCTCGTGCGCTCGGTCTCGGCACGATGCTCGACCTCGTTGCTTGTGCAAACGCACAAGGCTTTCCCACGAGCTCGTGCGCGCGGTCTCGGCACGATTGCTCGACCTCAGGGTCACCTCGGTGCTTGTGCCAAACGCACAAGGCTTTGCCACGAGCTCGTGCGCGCGGTCTCGGCACGATGCTCGACCTCGTCATCTCGTCGACCTCGTCATCATGTGCTTGTGCAAACGCACAAGGCTTTGCCACGAGCTCGTGCGCTCGGTCTCGGCACGATGCTCGACCTCGTCATCTCGTCGACCTCGTCATCATGTGCTTGTGCAAACGCACAAGGCTTTGCCACGAGCTCCTGCGCTCGGTCTCGGCACGATGCTCGACCTCGGTGTTTGTGCAAATGCACAAGACTTTTCCACGATGCTCGACCTCGGTGCTTGTGCAAACGCACAAGGCTTTTCCACGAGCTCGTGCGCGCGGTCTCGGCACGATTGCTCGACCTCAGGGTCACCTCGGTGCTTGTGCCAATCGCACAAGGCTTTTCCATGAGCTCGTGCGCGCGGTCTCGGCACGATTGCTCGACCTCAGGGTCACCTTGGTGCTTGTAAAGCGCCGCGAGGCTTTGCCCGCGAGCTCGTCGCGCGATGCTCGACCTCGTCATCGTCGACCTCGTCATCATGTGCTTGTAAAGCGCCGCAAGGCTTTGACACGAGCCTCGTCATCTCGGCCGCGATGCTCGACCTCGTCATCGTCGACCTCGTCATCATGTGCTTGTGCAAGCGCGACAAGGCTTTGCCCGAGCCTCGTGCGCTCGGTCTCGGCACGATGCTCGACCTCGTTGCTTGTGCAAACGCACAAGGCTTTCCCACGAGCTCGTGCGCGCGGTCTCGGCACGATTGCTCGACCTCAGGGTCACCTCGGTGCTTGTGCCAAACGCACAAGGCTTTGCCACGAGCTCGTGCGCGCGGTCTCGGCACGATGCTCGACCTCGTCATCATGTGCTTGTGCAAACGCACAAGGCTTTGCCACGAGCTCGTGCGCTCGGTCTCGGCACGATGCTCGACCTCGGTGCTTGTGCAAACGCACAAGGCTTTGCCACGAGCTCGTGCGCTCGGTCTCGGCACGATGCTCGACCTCGGTGCTTGTGCAAACGCACAAGACTTTTCCACGAGCTCGTGCGCGCGGTCTCGGCACGATTGCTCGACCTCGTCATCTCGTCGACCTCGTCATCATGTGCTTGTGCAAACGCACAAGGCTTTGCCACGAGCTCGTGCGCTCGTGCGCGCGGTCTCAGCACGATTGCTCGACCTCAGGGTCACCTCGGTGCTTGTGCCAATCGCACAAGGCTTTTCCATGAGCTCGTGCGCGCGGTCTCGGCACGATTGCTCGACCTCAGGGTCACCTCGGTGCTTGTGCCAATCGCACAAGGCTTTGCCACGAGCTCGTGCGCGCGGTCTCGGCACGATGCTCGACCTCGGTGTTTGTGCAAACGCACAAGACTTTTCCACGAGCTCGTGCGCGCGGTCTCGGCACGATTGCTCGACCTCGGTGTTTGTGCAAACGCACAAGCCTTTTCCACGAGCTCGTGCGCGCGGTCTCGGCACGATTGCTCGACCTCAGGGTCACCTCGGTGCTTGTGCCAATCGCACAAGGCTTTGCCACGAGCTCGTGCGCGCGGTCTCGGCACGATTGCTCGACCTCAGGGTCACCTCGGTGCTTGTGCCAAACGCACAAGGCTTTGCCACGAGCTCGTGCGCTCGGTCTCGGCACGATGCTCGACCTCGGTGCTTGTGCCAAACGCACAAGGCTTTCCACGAGCTCGTGCGCGCGGTCTCGGCACGATGCTCGACCTGGCGCTTCGATCCTGTCATCGTCGAGTGATGGGGGGCAACTGTTCCGGACTGGGCCGAGGCCCAATCCGAAGAGTCATCCTCCAGCCCATTACCAACGTCGGTTCCCACCGCCATGCCACGAGACCGACTCGACGTGGCCGATCCAACGGTCCTCGGCATTCCGCCCATCCCATCACAGGTCGGTAAAACGATCTGACGGCATCCCGGGCGCCACACGGGAACCGCCCTCACCGACCTTAACTCCTATAAAAGGAGAATCACTTCAAACGATTGAGGTATTATTCGATTCATCACCTCTTCACTTACCTCTTACACGCACTGACTTGAGCGTTGGAGTGTTTGCAGGTACACCACCACCACGCGCCGTCGTCATCCGACCTGACGCCGCCGTACCGCTTCTCTCCGGTCATCGTCCTAAAGTTCTGTCCGGAACATAAACTAATAGCATCTGAATGTTAGAATTTAGAATATTGAATTTGGACATTGGAAATTGGATTTGTAGGTCATATCAAAGTCCAAATCTTCGCTACATCAGGTGTGGGGCTTAAGGTTTAAATAATGAATCTTCTCCTTGTGAATCCTAAAATGACAATATAATATAATAAGCCGACAAGAATGGAGATGGTGTTGGGAGCATGGATGAATTGGCTGCCCTTCTTGCTTACCAACAAGAAAAGTAATGATCCATTTAGAGTACAAGAGGCTAAAAGCTTTAGTTTTGTATGCCTATTGTCGTCTTTTGCTATCAGTAAAGATATTTTACTGCTATATCGTTTTAGAAGATTTGATGTATTGTGATTATGGATGTGCTTAACATTGAATATTTTAGGAAGACTTGATCTATAAGTAGGAATTTCTTTTTTCTAAGTGTTGTTTGATTACATTTGTTTAATTCTTATTTGCTTAGTTGGCTTCTGGTATCGCAGGGAACCGTTATTGAACTGCTGAATGTTTGTGGTGAGGGTAAGTTTGTGCAAGTTGCTGCTAATTTAGGTGTTAAGAGACAGGAGAGAGCATAATCTTTTTGACCTAATGGATTATATAACATTTTTTAGTGCCATATCTATGGACTATGGTTATGTATTTATGGTTGTTTGTATATCATGAGTTAATAAAAAATCACTTGTTTATTTTTCTGTTTATGTAGATGGTTCTTCAAACTGAGTGAATGGGCCCATTTCTCATCCTATGATGTTGGTATTTGATCTGGATCAAGTGCTTCCCATATTCTGGTATGCCATGCTTTCCATACCAATTTTTTCTTTCTTTTTTTATTTAACAATTTGAGGACAATCATATCATGCAGCTTGTTTCAAGTTATATCATGATGTTCAGAACCTCTTTGAAATTCCCTCTCTCCATTGCTAATAACTGCATTTGCAAGTTACATCCACCATAATTGGAAGGAAGGCTTTCAAGCTTAGTTGCTAACATATATCAATCCTGGCACCCGTTTCATACAATAATGGAATATCAACATTTGTCATGCATACCATTTTTTGAAGTCTTGAGAATTTGAATTGTATTGGCTCACCAACTTCATCAAAGTAGAAAATTAGAGGCATCCTTAAGATAATACGAGTAAATTGGAAAAACAGTACTAAAATACTGGTATTTTTATCCCATTATTTATTTACTTCAACTTACTTTTGGCTTCAGGTATATGATCGGAAGTCTCAAAGGCTTGTTGAAGAACTAATTGATAAAAAGATTGTTTTGTCAATGAGAGCTATTTATCAGTCAAAAATAGGTATTGGTCTAATGGACATAGGTATGTGGATTTTTTTTTCCTTCTTTTTTTAATAGTTGAATGAAGTTCTAGGCTATATGTATATCTAATATCTTGTGCAGATATTAGATCTTGCTGACATTTCTTTAAGCTGATTTGATGCTTTTTTATAGATTACAAATAAAGAAAAATATAGTCAATTTACAAAAATGATTTATCATACTGCATCCTTCTGTTACTTGGGTCACACTTAGATATGGGTTTTGACGTCAATATGAGATTCCAATCGGATTTGAGTAAACCTTTGCATCTGCGTTGAGTTGAGTTACTATATTCATTTACTTTACTTTGGTGAACATCTTGTATGCAGGGGTGAAAGAGCTCTTGCAAAGCATCTCTGAAAAGGAGGAAGTAAGTCTAAACTGTTCCTCATCCACCTGCACAAACTTAAGAGGAAGGTCCTTCTCAAAAACTCTTCTCCAGTTGATTTCTAAAAGGTCCTTCTCAAAATGTTGGGAGGATTTTCGCATTTGATGTTTGTTATTGATTATAGGTTAAAACCAGCAACTTCATTGATGAAAGTGATGATGCAATTGAATATTGGGATGATAAGCTGTCTCTTGAACACCTTAAGCTTTTGCAGCTTCACTTCTGCTGTTGTTGAAGTTATGTTTAATAATTCTAGTTTTTTTCCTTCCTTATTTGTTTGGCCACTTAAAAGCTACTGCTATGGTACAATTTTTCTGGTTTGTTTGTAGTGGCAAATTCTTAGTTAGTTACTATTAACATTTATAATATTAGAGACAATTTTTATTTTTCTTACCTTGGATAAAGGGGGATGATAACAATTTATATCATTTAATATAAAATAGAATTTAAGACAGATATCATGCGCTATTATTATGTTTATTTCTGCATTTTAGCGGTTCATTATATATTGTTGGAGATGAAATTTAAAAGCAAAATATAAAATGGCTGCTGAAGTTTAAAAGTTGTGTTATAAGATCAGTGACAACAGTTTTATAAGTGTTGTCATTTAAAAACCGTTGCTATTGATGACAACGGAAGGAAACTGTTGTAGTAGTGTTGTTCGAAATCGTTGCGTATAATCATAACAATGACTACTTTTTTTTTTGTCAGTGTTGTCTTTTCTTAGAAAACTATTGCCTAAAGAATATATAACATTTCAGACTACCACAGTTCAAAAACTATTCCAAAAAAAAAAGAGAACACTTTTTTCAACATAGGCTACGATTTTGTGGTGTTGCTGTAGATAAAAAATGTTGTGCAATTTGCAATAAAACAATAATAAAAACCAAGCAGTTATAAAGTAAATGCCAGCCACCAACGGTTATTAAAAAAATTGATATTCAAATACTAAATTAATATTATGAAAGTAAAGCTAACGTTTTGTCTCCTTTAAAAATTGTAACCACCAGTTATAAATTTAATAATAAATCATTATATAGGAAATTATTAAATCTAAATAAAAAAATAAATACACTTGAATGCAATTATCACCACAATCCCCCACTAATTGCAAGAAAGTGGAAGACGAAATTCTAGGCAAGGAAATATTTTTTCGTGCTTAAGTGTTTGTAGCGACCGAAAAATCCGGTGGGATTTGTTCGAGTTTA
This sequence comes from Calophaca sinica, assembly GCA_037113605.1. Lineage (NCBI taxonomy): Eukaryota > Viridiplantae > Streptophyta > Magnoliopsida > Fabales > Fabaceae > Calophaca > Calophaca sinica. The sequence goes on from CM073736.1 coordinate 11,553,355, forward strand.
ATGGAGCCGCCACTAATAATTTATTTTGAAGGAAAAATATTGGGAAAAAATCCTTTTTGAAGAAAATGGTCATTGAGATCAGATTTGGATTCGGGAGTCGAATTATGCGTAGGGAAGGTATTAGCACTCTACGTCATCCTTTCGAAAAAAGTTACCTCTAATTAATTGTGCAAAATTATATTAACTTCTAAAAATATCTATTTCCCTTTTATTAAAAAAAGGACAAGAATTAACAAAGATAAAAAAGAGGACTTAATAAAAGTTGTTTATTTTTGCGCTTGACAGGAGTGTGCTCCTGCTCCTATGTATCTCCGGGTGCAGTGGAGAAATCAAATGCTACATAGTTCTTGGGTAGAAAATGGTTGTGTGTTGGTTGATTTTAATTAATCAATTTGACTTAATTTTTTATGGTTTGCGTAGTGACTAAACTAAAAGTGGATTTGGCGTAATCACTACTAATATTTTAATATTTTTTATTAAGAATTTTTGTAATGACCAAACCAAAAGAGGATTTGGAGTAGTCATCGATTTTAAGTTTTTTTGAAAAGGGTTTACGTAGTAACCAAACTAAAAGCGGATTTGGCGTTGTCACTACTAAGATTTATTATATTTTATTGAGATTTTGTGGTGACCAAACCAAAAGAGGATTTGGAGTAGTCATTGATTTTAAGTTTTTCGAAATCGGAAAAAGGATTTGCGTAGTGACCGAACCAAAAGTGGATTTGGCGTTGTCACTACTAATATTTATTACTAAAAGGATTGAGGAATTTTAAAATAAAAACATGTGTGGTTAATAAATAAAAGGGATGAGTACTAGTATGGATTGATCATAACAATTGGTAAAAATGAAATAGGAAAGAAATAAGAATTTCTCGTTGTGAGACGTAGTCTTTAGGTTTTCTTTCTTCTCTCCGTTGTGAGACGTAGTCTTTCTTTCTATGTTCCTTTGTTTCCTCCCTACTGTGACTGATGGCGGACGTAGGGAACCTGGACCTGAGTGATGATGAAGATGAGGTGCTGGCTTTTCAAGGTCAATCGAACCCAGAGGGGCGAGCCGATGTTGGGCTGTGTTTTGTAGGGCGATTCTTGACCCAGAAACCGATCAGAACAATCATGATGAAGGAAAGGCTAGCAACTGTTTGGCAACTGGGGCGAGGAGTGGCTATCAAAGAGCTTGAGAAGGGGCTCTTCCTATTCCAGTTCTTTCACAGGATTGACCTAGAGCGTGTGTTGAATGGTGGTCCGTGGCAATTTGATGGGCACCTACTAATGATGTGCAAAGTAGAGGCAGGAGATATTCCGGCTCAGTTAACCTTACACCATGCGGTATTCTTGGTGTAAGTGCACGAGCTGCCGGTGGGGTTTATGTCCATTGAAGTGGGCCAAGGGCTCGCTAACTACATTGGCGAATTTGTGGAGTATGATGTGAAAAACAGCTTCAACTTCTAGAAGTCATACATGCGTATTCGGGTGAAAGTTGACGTACGGAAACCCTTGAAGAGAGGCGAGAAGATAAGCATGGGTGATGGTGTGGCCCGTTCAGTTCGGTTAAGTATGAGAAGTTGACAATTTTCTGTTATTAGTGTGGCATTCTTGGCCACTCTGATCGTCAATGTGATTTGCTATTCCAAATGGAGAACGATGATGGTGTTCAGCGGTGGGGGCCAGAGCTGCAGGTCGAACGGCGCAGGCCAGGCGGCGCAGGGGATGCAGATGGCTGCGTGAGGAGGGTGAGGGTGTAGGGTTTGCGGCTAACCCTAGTGATGCCGGAAGTTCCGGCTTTGTTAATGCACAGGATCAAAGATTTTCCAATTCAAATTTGAATGTGGGAGGCGCATTTAATGCGGGAGGCAATAATCAGAATCTTTTACGTTGCATGACCCATGCACATCGCGATATTGAAGGTGTAACGCGAAATCTGAGGGTGAGTCACGATACTGGTGAATCTGTTGTCATTTATGAGGATACTGGGCGAGGCAAATCTGGAAGCGGGTCTATAGCAAATAATGACACAGATTCTAATAAGCAAATTATGATGATCAACCCTCACGAGAATAAAGGGCCTCGAATCTCAAATCCAACTCTGGTGATAGAGGATGATACGGATGTAGATATGACAGATTTAACAGAGAGAAAGAGGAAGAGAGGGACGGTAATGACCAATGGTATAGAGGTGGGCAGTGGCAATGAAGCTTTGTTGCAGGGAGAGGCTGGAATATCTTCTGAAGATTGCACCATTCATTTTTTATCGGCAGGCCCTGGTTCTCGGGCCGGCCGGGAGCCATGACGATCCTTAGCTAGAACTGTCGAGGTTTAAGCCACCTGAGTGCAATTCTGAATCTAAAGGACCTAGTCCGGACTTATAGGCCAGAAATTGTTTTTCTTTTTGAAACTTTGGTGCATGCTATTAAGGTTGAGGATGTTAGGAGAAAGATTGGTTTTGATCATTGTTTTGCGGTGGATAGAGAGGGCAGAGGTGGGGGTGTAGCTATTTTTTGGCGTAATATTGTGCTGTGTGAAGTTACTAATTATTCACTCCATCACATAGATATGGTGGTAGAGGACCAGCAGAAGAGTACTTGGCGAGCTACGGGTTTCTATGGCTTCCCGGAGCATTCTCGAAGGCGTGAATCTTGGAGTTTATTGAGACAACTGGTTGGTTTGTCATAGCTTCCTTGGTGTATCATTGGTGACTTTAATGACCTACTACCACCAAATGATAAACTTGGAAGGTGTGACCACCCAAACTACTTGATGAAAGGCTTTCGTGAGGCAGTGGTTGATGCAGGGTTGGTAGATATTTAGCTGGAAGGGTACCCTTACACGTGGAAGTTTGCCCCGGGCACTGATAGGGCTATAGAGCAGCACCTTGACCGAGCGTTTGCAAATAGAGGTTGGTTGGATTTGTTCCCTCAAGTGAGTCTGTTAAACCTGGTAACTACTAGGTCGGACCACTCACCTTTGCTATTGTGTCGTGAGCCTGCTTTGCGCAATAGGGGTGTAAGGAGATTCCGCTTTAAAAATATTTGGTTGGGAGAGCCTGATGTGGCTGATGTGGTTCATGAATGCTGGGTCAAGGGGCCTGTGGGTGACATGGTGGCTCGGTTGGGAGGGTGTGCAGCTAACTTGGAAAGCTGGAGTAGGTGGTTTCGCACCAAATTTAAAGTGGATATAGATAAGTGTCCTAGGCAACTTGATAACTTGCGAGGCAGGCGGGATGATGGGGGTGTGCACCAATTCAATATTGTCAAAGATCGCATGTCAAAACTCATCATGTAGGAAGAAACCTTCTGGCGTCAATGTGCGAAGGTCTTTTGGCTTAATGAAGGTGACCTGAACACCCGTTTTTTTCATGCTTCCGCGACATTTCGTGCAAAGAGAAATAAGTTGATAAAAGTCCAAAATGTAAGTGGTGTAATAATGACCGACCAGGTGCAAATTCAACAGGTATCTCAAGAGTACTTCCAAAAGATCTATACCCGAAAGAGAAGTTGTTATGATAGTGTGAAAAATTGCCTTCGACCTGTGATTAGCCCGGAGGATAATGTGGTGCTCACAAAGCCCTTCAGTTGTGCGGAGTTCCACACGGCGTTGTGCCAAATGGACTCTGATAAAGCCCTGGGGCCTGATGGGTTTAACCCGGGGTTCTATAAGCATTTCTGGGAGAATTATGGGGAGGAGATTTTTGATGCATGCTGCCAATGGTTAGATAGAGGTGAGTTCCCTACTTTTATCAATGATACTAATATTGCTCTCATCCCTAAGATTGACAACCCGGTATCTATGAAGGATTGGAAGCCCATTGCTCTATGCAATGTTATTTACAAAATTATTTCTAAAGTCCTAGCCAATCGGTTGAAATGTGTGCTCTTCAAATATGTCTCTATAGAGCAGTCATCATTTGTTTCGGGAAGATCTATACTTGATAATGCTATGATGGCTGTAGAGGTGATCCACTATCTAAAGAATAAGTCCTCTGGGAAGGTGGGGGATGTTGTGTTCAAAATAGATATGAGTAAGGTCTATGACAGCGTGGATTAGGGTTATTTGAAGGAAGTGCTTCGGAGTATGGGGTTTGATGAGAAGTGGGTGAGTTGGATGATGCTCTGTGTGGAATCTGTCAACTATTCAGTTCTTGTTAATCAGGAACAAGTAGGACCCATCCAGCTGGGGAGAGGCCTCAGGCAAGGGGATCCCCTCTCCCCCTACCTGTTTATTTTGTGCTCCGAAGGTCTTTCGACTCTTATTCATCAGGCTAAGAGTAGAGGGCAGTTACATGGTGTTAAAATCTGCAGAGGAGCGCCTATTATTTCTCACTTATTGTTTGCAGATGACTGTTTTCTGTTTTTCAGGGCTAATTGCCAAGAGGCTCAGGTAATGCAAAATATCCTCACCAATTATGAGGAGGCATCAGGGCAGCAAATTAATTTCTAGAAATCAGAAATCTTCTATAGCAAGAACACCTCGCGGGAAGTGAAGGATAACATTACTAATCTTTTGGGGGTTCAGGCTTGCCTGGGCATGTGAAAGTATCTAGGACTTCCGTCCATGATAGGAAGAAGCAAGAAATCTATGTTCAACTTTATCAAGGAGCTTGTGTGGCAGAAGATTAACTCGTGGGGTGGACGGTCCTTATCTAGAGCTGGTAAAGAGGTTATGATTAAAGCGGTACTCCAATCTATCCTGACCTATTTTATGAGTATCTTTCTCATTCCTGGATCTCTAGGGATGAGATTCAACGTCTTATGAATTCTTTTTGGTGGGGTGGTGGCGATGCCCGTAATATAGGTATAAGGTGGCTGTCCTGGGATAAATTATCTATGCATAAGAAGGATGGTGGTATGGGATTTCAGAGTCTTCATGTTTTCAATATTGCACTTCTTGGAAAACAAGGCTGGCGGCTTATGACACAACCAGACACTCTTGTTTCCAAACTCTTCAAAGCTAAATACTTTCCGAAGTGTGATTTTTTGGAAGCTCCTCGCGGAAGCAACTCTAGCTATGTTTGGCGTAGTATTCATGAGGCGAAGGCAATTATCCGGGCAGGCACAAGATGGAGCATTGGAACTGGTGATGACATAAAAGTCTTTGGTGATTCTTGGACTAAGGATAGAGTCTCGGTCAAACCCTTTGAAGCAGCTTCGTTCAATCCATTTTTGAGGGTGCACCAATTAATGCTCCCAGGTTTGAAATGTTGGGATAGTGAAGCGGTGCACAGGTGGCTACATCCCGAATCAACAGCTGCAGTGCTGAACACACCTCTGCTCACAGCAGTGAAGAGTGATGCTCGAGTTTGGTGGCCTGACCGGCGAGGCCAATATTCTGTGCGATCAGCTTACAGGTTATGCATGGATCAACTTTTAGACATAGAGGAGTTGAAAGTCGCTGGCAATTGGTCTGGTCTGTGGTCGATAGTAGTTCCACCAAAGGTGAAAAACTTCCTGTGGAGGGCATGCCGCGACTGCATCCCTACCAGGTCTGCGCTGAGAGCTCGTGGTGTTGCTATTGATGTTGGTTGCCCATGGTGCAGCTCTTGTGAAGAGACGTTGTGCCACATTCTCCTGAATTGTCTGAAAGCCAAAAGTGTATGGAGCCTAATCCACTTTGAGCAGCTGCTGCCTTAGCAGGTACCTGATGGCTGGAGCTTCAAAGATGTGTCCTTCTCCTTCTTACAGTAGATCACTTGTGAAGAGAAGAGCATTTTTGCAATGACTTTATGGAGTTTGTGGAGGGGTAGAAATACCAAGGTGTGGGAGGATGTTACAGAGACTCTGCCTGCATCATTAGCCGCGGCCAGGCTGTTTTAGAAGAATGGCACAAGGTTAGAGAAAAATCGGTGGTTCCACCCAGACAACCAGTAGGTGAAGCAAGTAAGTTTAGTAGACCCCCGCAAGGCATGGTGAAGTGCACTATTGATGCCACTTTCTCCTCAAGTCATAATCGTGTTACCATTGGTTTGTGTCTCAGGGATGAATTTGGCTTATTTATGGGCACCAAGACGTGTGGTTTTGAGCCCTTATTGGATGTCAACTTGGGTGAAGCGCTGGGCTTAACGATGGCGATCAACTGGATGCTAGAGATTGAAATGGAGAATGTCGTTTTTTAGATGGACTCCAAACTTGTGGTGGATAGTTTGAAGGCAAATTCTATTGATGTCACTGAGTTTGACTCTATGGTTTTTACGTGTAAGGAGTTGCTTGGTTCTTGTTTTCAAAACTCTCATGTAGAGTTCTCTAGGAGGCATGCTAATATGGCTGCTCATTGCTTAGCTAATGCGACCATATGTACGGCTAATCCTCAGGTTTACACTGATATCCCAACATGTATTGAATCCGTTATTTTAAATAAAATGCAATAGATTCCTTTTGTCAAAAAAAATACGAAAGAAATAAATAATATTGATAATATAATATTAATAAATAGATAAGAAATAAATAATAAAAAGATAAAAGGAAAGGATTAAATAAAAAAAGGGGGGAGGCTCCAGTGGGTTTCATTTAGAAACCCTAGCCCCAAAATGCTGCTAAGCAAGCGCAACCTCAAGTGCCAGAAAGAGAAAGGGGAGGCGAGCAGGGGAAGAGGAGGGGCACGACCGCGAGGGAAAAGAAGAAGAAGCGGCCGGCGCTCACCATCCTTGGCTGTGCACGGCCCTGCGCGTGACGGGCGGAGGTCGCGAGAGAGCGACCGCGGCGAAACCGTGGGGGAAGAGAGGGAAAAGGGCGAGAGAGAGAGAGAGAGATGACGCAGGGAGGAACAGGGGAGCGCCCAGTGCGTGCCATCCTTGGCCGCACACGGCCGCGAGCGTGACAGAGGAGAAGGGTGGCGCTAATGGTGGTCCTGGCGAGAGGACGAGGAGATCACGAAGCGGAGGGCCGAGGCTGCAAACGCGGTGGCTCATGGTGGTCTCACTCTTCCCTTCTCCTTCCTTATTCCTGATTCTTCTTCAATCACTGTTTTTGCTCTCTAGTTTCCTCTTAATTTCTTTCGATTCTATGATTTCTTTGACTTCAGTCCCTTTTTTTTGTTTTCTTACCTTATGTTTGCTTAACAGGTTATCTCTATTGACACCCTATTTGTACAACAATCCGAACTGACTAAATCAAGGCATAAAATGTTTAGAAAGTCTTACCTGGATTCCAAGTAGGAGGTAATGACACTGGTTCTTTCTCTTTTCTCCTTTGCTACTGCGATTCCTTCTTCTATGCCACTGTCTTGTTCCTTTCCTAATTTTCTCTCTGCGTTTGAGTTGAATTAAGACTCCAATGTGAAGTCTCTAATTTTTTGATTGGTGGTAGAAGTCTTAGAAATTCTCCAGTGATTCCTCCCAAAATTCCTCCCCTTTTCTCTGAATTAAAACTGTATCTATAGGGTGAAGAGCTCTAATAGGACAATGCTGGCCTGCTTGTTGCAGGGTTGTGGGAGGGCTGAAGGATGCAGGGGGTGTAGAGTAGTGCCTGCAAAGCTGCTTGGATGGAGAAAAAATGGGAAAAAAAAAACAAAGGAACCAAAAGAAAGGACTTTGGACTCATTCTCAAAATACTTGTTGTTGTTGGTGCTGTTTTAGCAGGATGCCATGCGCATCCCTGCTCTGTTTTTTTGTTTTTTGTTTGTTTGTTATTCAATCTGATTTTGTAAATGGATTTGTAATGGAATTTGTTTGTACTTTTGTTTACACCCAAAATATTCATCAGAACCAGCCGAAGCTAGTCCCAGTCGAATAGATCAAATAGCCGATTGCTCATCAGCCGATGTTCCTACCAGTCGATATGGCGTGTCAGCTGATAGGTTCGAAAGCAGGAAATTGGAAGCTATACATGGGCCTTGGACTGATTGGACTTCAAGGAAGATATTCAGGCCCATGGGGATAGCATGGAGTCACGTATGGGATCAGATTCTTGCTCCACGAGTCGAGTGACGTGGGAGTAATTTTGAATTAATTAAATATCCAAGGAAAAACTGATTAAGATTGTTCCCCATGGTTTTAGGAGCTGAGCGAGGGAATCTGAGGAGATCTTTGCACATAGAGGACCGTTGGTTGAAGGGACGTGGCCACAATGCACTAATGCGCCTAGTTTTTAGGATCGTGGTTAGTGGAGCATGGCACGACTCAGCCGAATAACTGCCAACTAGGAATGTATCAGTGTTAGCCAACTGAACGTGGTAGATAGGGATAGTTCTTAGTTGCTACTATAAATACCCAGTTGTACATACATTTTGGAGGAATCGATCAATCAAATAACTTATATTTTTTCGCTCAAAGCTTTTATTCGCAGTTTATGTTTACCTTTGCGTCCCAGTTTTTATCTTAGTTCACTGACTTAAACCTTTCTGGAGTGAGTTAAGGGACCCATAGCTAAGGAACAGAGTTCCTTCCTTGGCGTAATCGCTTGAAGAAAAGGGAATCACCGTTGTGAAAGTTAGCCGATCCACGGCTAATTGATATTCGAGACAACAAAATTGGCACGCCCGGTGGGACAAAAGGTGAACGAATCAACACGTTTGAATCCACAGGTCAGGATTACCAGTGGCGTATGCACTTGCGTTCGGGCAAGAGTTTGAGCAATATGACGGCAAAGAGCAATCCCAGAAAACCGGTTGAAGGAAGCCCATCCCGTGGAAGCAATGTTCCACCAGCAGAGCAAGTACAAGCAGAGATGGAGGCTGAAACTCAACCCAACGAGCTCAATGAGACCCCGGTGGTGATGACCACTTCGTTTATACGCCAAAAACTCGATTTGGGAATCAATGATATCATGTACCAAGTGTCACAACAGTTGGCTGATATTGTGAAACCCATGGTGCATAACGAAGTACAGCAGGCCAGGGAGACAGAGGCCAGGAGGGCTCGCGCAAGTGAAAGCTCTACCAATTCTGCTATCCCAATGCAAGTGGGGTACCCTACCCAGGCAGGACTCGTCATCCAGCCGAGTGCAGCTCAGGCGGGACCAATTCAGGTTCAGCCGAACATGACTCGGCAGTGCCGCGGCCGGTTTAGCCTACCTACATTGATAGGACCTACTCAGGTTCAGCCGAATATAGGACAGGTACATTCTAATCCAATTAATTCCCAGCATGGTGCTTTTGCCACGTTGAACACTGGAGGGCAACCGGTGGCGAATGACGTGAACAACCACGCTAACCTTCATTTTGGACAGGTGCAGATGGCTAGGAGGCCACCGGATGCAGTGGGACCAATTGGTATGCCGCAAGCTATGCCATATGCTCAGCCTTATGGTTCTGCTGTGCAGGCGACTAACCCACAGTATACTGGGGGGCAAACTCTTGGTACAGGATTGGGTGGTATAAGACCACCTGGGGATATCTGGTCGTGACCATGGAACCAGGTTCCACCCGTACCGGCTAATCTTCCATTCAACCCATCCTATCCTGAAGTATCTGCAGGCACTCAAATGGGGTCAACTCCTCCAAGGGCACCTGGTTTGATGCAGAGCAGTCATGGGGACAGATCCCACCTCTACCATTTAACACGAGTGTGTGCCTGGAACTCAATATAGGGCACCGTGAAGGAAACATGGAGCGACCATGGGGGTTTACCCACCTCCATTGTTTAATCAACCAGGCTACCCCGATCCTCCGAACAAGCATCCCAGCGCATCCCCAACTTGAGACAAAGAACCACGCACGATCGCCCTACTTTGGGAGAAGTGAGGCCAGGGGTTCACAATGCTAGACCGACCGTCATTGCAGACACCATCAAAAAATACTTTGGTGTGCAGCTGAAGCCTCTGGATCGTCCAATCTACAGGAAACCTTACCCTGAGTGGGTGGATAGATTGGTACCTCTGCCTAGGGGATACAGGACTCCAAACTTTGCTACTTTCTCCGGGGAAGATGGCAAATCGACTATGGAGCATGTAGGCTGTTCCCAATGTGGTGAAGGGAACCAGAATGAGTACCACAAATTGCAGCTGTTCCCCTTGTCACTTACCGGAACAAATTTTACATGGTATTCCTCTTTTCCACCTAATTCTATACAAACATGGTCAGATATGGAGAGGTGCTTTCATGACAGATTCTACTGGCCCCAACCTGAAGTCATTGCGGCTGATCTCATGAACCTGAGGCAACAGGTAGATGAATCGGCTGCTGATTTTGTGGAAAGGTTCAGGAAAATGGCTGGGAAATGTTGATCTGCAGTTCCCGGAGGCAGAATTGCCAGCCATGGCTCTTAGCAGCATGCATCCCCAACTCAAGGAAAAGCTAGTCGGCCAAGCTTGCACTGACATGAACCAGTTAGTCTCAAGGGCTACTCGCATTGAGCAATTTATCCAGGAGAAAGAAAAGAAGCGAGCCCGAGGGAGAGGCCCTCGGTTGGTATCCATTGTAGAAGCCGAGGACTCGATGATGATTCAATGATTCCACGGCAGATACGATGGCAGCTGAAATAGTCACGGGTAAAGGTTATACTTGCCCTGTCCTAAGAGCTGCCAAAGGAAAAGAGCCAAGTTCAGGAGATGGCAAGACATAATACTCCTTCGATATCTCCAAGGCAGACCAGATCTTTGACTACTTGCTTAAGGATAAGCAAATTAATTTCTTTGGATGGGTACAAAATCCCACCGCCGAGGAGTTGAAGGACAAGAAATACTGCAAGTGGCACAATTCTTATAATCACGCAACTCAAAATTGCATGGTTTTTAGGAAGGCCATTCAGAAGGGGATAAAGGAGGGGAGGTTCAAGCTTGCAGACAAAGGAATTGCAAAAATGACAGTGGATACTGATCCTTTTCACCTTACTTGGGATAGGTATGGTCTCATTCTCAGGACTTGATGACGAAGGGCCCAGCCACAAGCACATGATATCTGTGCAACAAGTCTGGAGGCCAAAAAAGGGACCAGCCGATTCAACCCATTTCGATCGATTGGGACCTCAAGATGCCAGGGTTTCCGTCTTTGACAGACTGGGAAACCCCCAACCAGAAGCAAGACCTAGGAAGGGGGGCAAGCCACCCAAACCAGGTAGGCTCACCCAGGAATTGGTGAAACACTACATTACACACTGCCAGGCCCTAACAGGGAATCCTGACAAAGAGAAAGGCAAGGCACCTATCGAAAAAACTGGGGGGCAAGATCGGCCAACCATTAGAGAAAGTGGTAGGCTATCTTTACCCAGGATTTATGAGGAGCCTATTCCCAGGGATAAGAGAAGGATAGCCGAGTTCATTGTAGAAAGAGGAATGTCCTCCCTAAAGATAACAGTGAGGAATGATGAGAAGTTAAAAACACAGAGAATGCTGAAACCCCCGGCTAATGTCACAGAAGGACACTGGTTCTTGAATAAGTATGCCAAGGACAAAAAGGCGATACCAGTAGTCTTGACAAGAACCCAAAGAGAAGGATCACGAGAATGAGGTGCATCCGGAAGATGAAACAAACTCTGCAGATGATAGCCGATGTAAAGAATAAGCGAGAAGAGGAGATCCCCTTAGAAAGCTGTTAGTGAAGCATTGGATAAGGCTTTCCCGAAGTCGGAAGCTAAGGGGTGAGGAAAAAGAAGTGCCCAAAATGTAGAGCCAACTCATCAACAGAACCCGTCCACTGAAGCGAGAGGTCCGATCGCCGCAAATGATGTAGATGAAGAGGCGATCACTGTAGAAGGTTCAGTGATCCCAGAGATGCACTGGGAACAAGATGACATCATGGAAGGCTCCTTGTTGGATCTCCTATTCAATGAAGAGACTGACGGCCTGCTGGCTGAGATAGAGGCTATCAGCTTATTCCCAGAAGAATTCTGAGCAAACAGCCCACAACCAGGAGGTTTGGAGGGGGACATGTTTGCTGAAGAAGCAGAATGGGCTACGTTAGCCGATACACCGGCTGATGAGGTCACCAAGGTAGTCTTTGAGAAACCTACAGAAGAGATGATGAAACATTTGAAGCCCCTTTACATCAGGGCCTATATTAATGGGAAGATTTTTGGAATGGTCTTCGTGGATGGAGGGGCTGTGCTAAATGTCATGCCTGTGACAACCATGAGAAAACTGGGAAAAAGTCTTGAGGACCTAGTTCCCACCAACATGAAAATGTCCAACTTCCTGGGGGAACCTTCCAGGGCACTTGGAGTCTTGATAGCTGAAGTCACAGTAGGCCCCAAGACCATCAAAGCAGCTTTCTTCGTGGTTGATGGCAAACCTTCCTATAGCGTGATTCTGGGAAGGGACTGGATTCATACAAGTCAGTGTGTCCCCTCCACTCTTCATCAGAAGCTCATGTTTTGGGTTGGAGACAACGTGGAGACAGTCGAAGCAGATAAGAACCCCTTTTCGGCCGAGGTAAAAATGTTGGAAGCCCTGTTCTATTCCCCACACCTAGGGCCTATTGCCATCCCAGAGGATTATGAGGAAGGGGTATGGAAAGCATGCAACCTTACTAATGAGGGGTTCAAGTTAAGATCTCAGGCCGAACCACGGCCCAATGAGCAGATAACTCATGAGTAGGGCATCCCAGGTACTCGAAGACCTTTTGGGTCGGCTAGAAATCTTGAAGGCCGAGTCCAAAGCGATGGATGCCATGATGGAAGATTATGACACTGCAGAGGAAGAGGAGGTACTATTCTCCAGGGAGGAAGGTCACGGCGGCCCAAGCGATGAGGTGTGTGCGGTAGAGCCTATGGAATTGGATTCCCTCTTCACAAGGCTGCTCCTGCGCTGAGGCGTAAGATCATTTAATTGAGATCAATTTGGGCACGGCGTAACAACCCGTAATCGTGAAGGTGAATGGATTGCTTGAGGAAGACAAGCGAGGTAACACAGTCAAATTAATCCACCGGTACAAAGATTGCTTTGCCTGGAATTACTTCGAAATGCCTGGTTTGGCGAGAAGGTTGGTAGAACACAGGTTGCCTATCAAAGCGAGGATACAAACCGTTCAAGCGAGCGCCTCGCAGTTCAATCCCCAACCGATGCCTCAAATTAAAGCTAAAATTGAAAGGCTATCAAGGCGTGCTTTATAAGAACGGCTAAATGCGTTGAATGGCTATCTAACATAGTCCCCTGTCAAGAAGAATGGCGGATAAGAGTATGTATAGACTACGAGGAACTTGAACTTGGCCACTCCCGAGGATGAGTATGCTATGCCTGTGGGTGACATGTTAGTCGATCACGGCGTATGCATGGCATTCTCACCTTTATGGATGGGTACTCAGGGTATAACCAGATCTTTCTAGCAAAAGAAGATACTCACAAGACAGCCTTCAGGTGCCTAGGAGCATTGGGGATTTACGAATGGGTGGTCATGCCTTTTGGGCTCAAGAATGCAGGAGCCACTTATCAAAGGGCCATGAACTCCATCTTCCATGACTTGATCGGCAAAACCATGGAAGTATACATAGATGACGTGGTTGTCAAGTCTGAGGATTTTGAAAGCCATCTAGTCGAGCTAGAGCAGGCCCTGAAAAGGATGCGTGCCCATGGGCTAAAAATGAATCCGGCCAAATGTGCTTTTGGAGTGGCGGTGGCAATTTCCTAGGATTTTTGGTCCACCATCAAGGAATAGAAGTAGACAAGAACAAGGTGAAAGCTATCTTGGAAGCGGACCTCCTAGGAATAAGAAGGAGCTGCAAAGTTTGATTGGCAAGATCAATTTCCTAAGAAGGTTCATAGCCAATTAATTTGGAAAAATGAAGGCTTTTTCCCCCTTGCAATGAAATTAAAGGATCACGGAGGATATGGTATGGGGAAGGAGCAACAACAGACCTTTGACCAAATTAAGCAAGCGTTGGCCAAACCTCCGTGCTAACGCCTCGATGTCGGGAAGGCCACTCAAATTGTATATAGGCTGGCGAAGAAGAGTCAATCGGTACGCTTCTTTGGCCGAGGATGGTGATGATGGAGTTGAAAGAGTCAGATACTATCTCACCGCACCTTGAATGATGCGTAAACCAGATACACCCTATTGAGAAATTATGTTTATCATTGTTCTATGCTTGTACAAAACTCGAATATTATTTGTTGCCTAAGGAAATATTGGTTTTGTGCAAAATTGATATTATTAGGTATTTACTTAATAGGCCTGTCTTCTGGTCGATCGATGAAGTGGGCCATTAAGTTAAATGCTTTCGCGCTAAAATACGTTCCATTAAGAGCAATGAAAGGCCAAAGGTAGCCGATTTTACGGCTCAACACCCTTATGTTGAAGTCAAAGACCCATTAGCCGAACACGTTGCATGTATTAACTTGAAACCTTGGGTCGATGTTTGATGGATCACGAACCCAAAAGGGGTAGGTCTTGGCATCACCATCACCGATCCAACCGGGAAAAGTTGGAAATTCATGTGTCACCGGATCTTGGGTATTCTAATAATCGAGGCGAATCTGAAGCTTTGATTTTAGGGCTTAAGATCCTGGCGACCATGAAAACAAATTATGTTCAAGTCATGGGAGATTCACGGTTGGTAATAAAAGCGACTAAGCTGGGAGTATAGATGCAATAACCCTAACTTGAAAGAATGCTATGAAACGACTAGCAAGCTACTTCGGCTTGTTTCTTGATGCAAAGAGTACATCACATTCCTAGAGAAGAGAATGAAGAGGCTAATGATTTGGCTCAGCGGTAGCAGGTATAAAGACATGATAGTCAAAGTAAAACATGAAGAGTACCCAACTGGGAGTGTGCACCAATAGGAGCGATCGACTCTTGGAAACAAGAGTTAATCGACTATCTTAAAGATCCTTCAAGCAGTACTGACTTCAAACTCAAGCAGAAAGCACTCAAATACGTATTGGTAGACAATGAAGTTTACAGGAGGGCCATCAATGGAGGGGGACTCAAGTGTATTGGTAAAGAGGAATCCATGAAGGTCATGGGGAAGTACATGAGGGAATCTGTGGATCCCACAGGGCTGGACCCACGATGAAATGGCTAATATACCGACATGGATATTATTGGCCTACCATCACAGCTGATTGTTATCAATATGCCAAAGGATGTGAGGCGTGTCACCGCATGGTCCAATTCAAAGGGTTCGGTAGAAAACCTCCACCCAAAGGATAAAACCTTGGCCATTCAGGGATGGGCAATGGATTTAATAGGCAAAATCTATCCACCTTCGTCCAAGAGGCATGCGTTTATCATAGTTGCGACTGACTACTTCACCAAGTGGGTAGAAGCCCAGCCGATGGTGAATGTGACTCAGGAGGAGGTGATTAGGTTTATACAATGCCAGATCATATATAGATTCTGAATACCTGAAACCATCACCACAGATCAAGGCACTATGTTCACTGGGGAGAAAGTGGTGGCCTTCGCACAACAATTTAGGATTAAGTTAATTCACTCATCCCCTTATTATGCTCAAGCCAATGGGCAAGCTGAGGCCACCAACAAAGTTCTTATTGATATAATCAAAAAGAACATTGAGGATAAGCCAAAGAAATGGCATGAAACACTGAATGAGGCATTGTGGGCCGTGAGGAACTCCAAGTGTAGTGCGACTGGATTTACTCCGTATCGGCTAACATATGGCCAAGATGCAGTGTTACCCTTAGAAATAAACGTGACTTCACTAAGAGTAGCAAAGCAAAACCTGCTGAGCCTGGATGAATATCAACAGGCCATGTTAATGGAATTAGATTCGGTTGATGAAGATCGACTCATGGCCTTAGATCAGATTGAGCATAGCAAGCAAAAGATGGCTAGGGCTTACAACAAGCGTGTGAAGCCAAAAAGGTTTGTTGAAGGAGACCTGGTTTGGAAAACCATACTACCTGTTGGGATCAAGGATCCTAAGTTTGGGAAATGGTCACCAAATTGGGAAGGGCCATTCATTGTTAGCAAAGCTTATCATGGTGGTGCTCATCGGCTAGTCAACATGCAAGGCGAAGAACTAAATAGAAGCATCAATGGAAAATACCTCAAGAGATATTACCCCACTATGTGGGAAGGCATATTGGAGAATTAAAAGAAAGTGCATTAGCATAAAAGCAAAATTGTTTGTGGTGACCACAGGCTGGCCACCTAGCCAAAATTACAAAAGCTTAAATGTGAAACTAGGAAACTGCCGCCTCGGGAGCCTCACTTGATTTTTCCTCAACCTGGGCAGGACCTAGATCGGCTGACGATGCAGGAGCATCAGTCATAGCCGAAGCTTCAGCTATATCTGGGATAGGTTCTGCTGCTGGCACTTCAGTTAATGTTTCCACTGGGGGAACAACAGCATCTTCAGGATCGCCTTGCTGACTGGTTGAAGGATCGGCTGCTACGATAGCTTCCTGTTTCCTAACCTCCTCTAGCTGATGCTTGAAGGAGTGCCAAGCTTGATTGGCCTCGGCTAACCCAGCGCGGCTAGTCTCAAGATCTTTGTCTAAGCCTGTCTTCTGAGCGCTCAGCACCGCCAAATCACGATCCAAAGAGGAAGATTGCTTGAACAAATCATAACGCTGTTGAGAGTTGACACGGAGCTTTTCAGTTAAAGCAGCCGATTGAGGAGTCAACTCTGCTATCTCCTTTTTGATCCTCTCTAACTCAGCCAACAGAACAGCTAGCCGTTCATCTTTGTTCTGGCGCTGGCTTAGGGCTTCTTGACGCTCCTTCTCCAACAATAGGAAAGAGGTTTGGAACTGAGCCTTTTGTTCCTGGAGGTCCTTCAGTCTTTTGAGATCATGAGAAGTCACGTCATGAACCTCCTTGAATCGCCCGTATTGGAGAGACAGTCGTTCGATTGAAGAGCCAAGGTATGGTACACCTCCTGGCTAGCCGCGAGGATGTCGGCCAAGTAGACGGCTTGAACAATGAAGTCCTCGGATGGGCAACCTGCTCCTCTTGGTTGGTATTTCCCCATCAGTCTTTGCATCAACTCTCTCCAAATGATTGGAAATAGGAGAGGAGACCGGAGAAGGGTCGCAGAGGTGAAATACTTAAATCGGCTCTTCTTACGAAATAGGAGCTGCGGGGGTGTAGGAGGCGAAGGCATCTGGGAGCTTCATGCTTGATCTCTTCACTTGTGATTGGGGTCCTATGGAAAACCATGGTTAACCGATTAAGTAAACAAGTAATATATGTTGAAAGGATAAGAAATCGGTTGTCTGGGTGGAGAATTGAGAGCTAGTGCCTCGGCAAATTCTTGAACAAAGGAGGTAGGAATCTCCACACGCGGGTTGTGAAAGTAAGGTGGTTAGATTCGGGCTAACAAAGGATATTAAGGAAAAGGAGATAAGAACAAGTTATGTACCTTTACCTTGATTGTTTGCCTTTGCTAGCCGAATGTGTTTTCTCTTTGAGCTTGGCCGAACCTCGGCAGTTCTTATTACGATGCCGGGGCCACTTGTTCTTTTCTTGGCGGGAGGAGTAACGGTCGTCTTCAACGATAATGAATTGTGGAGTAGTGGTTGTGGCTGCCATAAGACAAGAAAAGTAAGAAATTACTTTGAGTCTAAAAGCAAGAACTGCAAAGAGCCGAATATAGGGGCACTTACTTGGCTGAAGTACTGAGGTCTTCATCCTGGTAGAAGACCGTTTCTGGACTTGGGTTTGGACCCGGGGCTTGGTCTTAACAGGAGTGCTTTTGGGTTGGCTCGACGGCCTCATCGCCTCGGCTACATCAGTGAGGATTAACCGGGTTGCATATCTATCCGGTACATCAGGGAACACATCTTTCACTGATGGCCACCAATTGGCAAAAGCAGAAGTCTCACCCGATACGGGAGTGAAGGGGAGGAAGTGGAAGGCCTGGATCTTTTTGAAGTTGGTAGAAACCACCTCCATCTCATCAGTGGCGCTAAAGGGCAGTCGACCCAGGCTCCCTACCATAAAGTCGTATGGCAAATGAATGTGCTGTAACAACCCAAACTGCCTTGCCACGCAGTTTGGAAAGTAGAACTCAGCCGACGACTTGTTGTTTCGTGAGGTGGGTTTAAGACCACAAAGCAAGTCACGAGAGGTCAAGACTGAGCTCCAGTTAAGCTCCAATTGGTTCTGTTGATCGACTGGGAGAGGGTCATTAGTGGAGAAGATCCAGAAAGGCCCAATACCTTTCTCCAGGACAGGGCACCAATCAGCAGCTATCCGGGTCAGACCAAAGAGCTTGGTGGCCACAGTAAAAGCATAAGAAGGCTCACAAGGAGTGAGCACCAAATGGGTACCCAATACACCTGCATCCCGGGGAAGAACGCTAGGGTTGAAGCGCGAGTCGATAAACTCTGGAAAATAGAGCATTATCCAGAGTTGTAAAAACCAGAGTGGGCCCTGAACGTTCCTGATATCTTCACCCCTTTGCAGCCGATCCATAATGGTGAACAGGCAGCGATAGAGGTATGAGAGGAAAAGGGTTCCCCAAGAAAAGTTGCCATCAGAGTTCACAAGAGCTACATAAAGCTGTAACTCTTGAACCACGGCAATGGAACTGGAACAGAGAAAGTACTTGCTGAACCAGTACAGAAGGAATGCGTTGTGTTCTGCATCAGACACAGACCCTCTGGACTTGGCATTATTGGCAATGAAATTGGAGTATCCGGAGGTGTGTTTGGAAAAGTGAAACCCTAGTTCAGGAACCTGGAAGGAATAATGGGAAAGGACGTCATCGCCTGTGATCGGGAGCCCCAAAATAGCCGCCACGTCCAGAAGAGTGGGGGAAACCATACCCCAGGGGAAAGTGAAGGTGTTTGTGGCAATGCTCCAGTAGCCGAAGAAGCCATAAAGCAGCTCTAGGTTAAGGGGGATGTCCTTGGTTGACAGCATGATTATATCATAGAGACCCCATTGTTTCCACTTATCGGACTTCACAGCCTTTAGCCGATCCACCCAATCGAGGTAGGGCTGAGACGAACGAGGCCATGAACGAAGATCAGTAGGTTTGGACCTGGTGGTAAACCAGTCGCAGGAAATGGGCAATGCGTACAGAGAGGGGGCCATATACTCCGTCAAGAAGACCGCCCCTTCACCCATATCGGAAGTGGAAGGAGCCAATGAAAGAGAGCCCTGAATCTCGAATAAGGGAGATTGGAGACCAGAGTCGGGAGCCTCAGGAGGGCTAAGCGAGCGGTCAAGGTTCATGGAAGAGGAAGAAGATTGTTCGCCATCATACGCGTGAGATTGGTTTTGAGAATCAGAAGCAGAAGACATGGTGGGCCTGATTGCTAGGTGAAAGATGAAGAGGTTGGAGATGGTGAAAGCTACAGGAGTTAGGGCTGAAAGTAAGCGTAAGAGGTAATTCGACTGATGAGTATTTAAAGGAAAAGTAAATCACTGATAGTGGGATTTAAAGGCGAATAAATCGGATGGATGAGGATTAGCCGTTACACGATTCAAAAAGTTGTTGTTAATGGATGACCTCGCATTTATGATTTAAAAAGGTGATTTAACTTGAATCATTACGCCGCCCCAGCCTAAACCTAGGATGTTATGGCTGAGACAGTGTAGGGGGGCAATTGTTTACACCCAAAATATTCATCAGAACCAGCCGAAGCTAGTCCCAGTCGAATAGATTAAATAGCCGATTGCTCATCAGCCGATGTTCCTACCAGTCGATATGGCGTGTCAGCTGATAGGTTCGAAAGCAGGAAATTGGAAGCTATACATGGGCCTTGGACTGATTGGGCTTCAAGGAAGATATTCAGGCCCATGGGGATAGCATGGAGTCACGTATGGGATCAGATTCTTGCTCCACGAGTCAAGTGACGTGAGAGTAATTTTGAATTAATTAAATATCCAAGGAAAAACTGATTAAGATTGTTCCCCATGGTTTTAGGAGCTGAGCGAGGGAATCTGAGGAGATCTTTGCACATAGAGGACCGTTGGTTGAAGGGACGTGGCCACAATGCACTAATGCGCCTAGTTTTTAGGATCGTGGTTAGTGGAGCATGGCACGACTCAGTAGAATAGCGCGACTAGGAATGTATCAGTGTTAGCCAACTGAACGTGGTAGATAGGGATAGTTCTTAGTTGCTACTATAAATACCCAGTTGTACATACATTTTGGAGGAATCGATCAATCAAATAACTTATATTTTTTCGCTCAAAGCTTTTATTCGCAGTTTATGTTTACCTTTGCGTCCCAGTTTTTATCTTAGTTCACTGACTTAAACCTTTCTGAAGTGAGTTAAGGGACCCATAGCTAAGGAACAGAGTTCCTTCCTTGGCGTAATCGCTTGAAGAAAAGGGAATCACCGTTGTGAAAGTTAGCCGATCCACTTTGATTATATTCGATTATATAATCAAATATATAATCGAGACAACAACTTTTTGCAATTTTTTGGATATGTGATGGACATTGATTATATTTTGGGCTTGTGCTTGGTGATGGTAATTTGTAACAAAAGGGCCAGCTATTTGTTCATCTTTTTTTATCGCAATTAGGCTGAAGTTGACTCAAAAGAACTAGCAAAAAAAAAGAGCCCAACAATTATAAAATAAAATAAAAGCCAAAAATAAATTAAAAAAGGTGAGTGGACAGAATTGGGATATAACAGTGTTAATGTCCTGAGGATTAAATTAACATGTAGTGAGGTGAGGCAACACCTTATGCCCAATAAGTGAATTACTCTTGAACTTAATGGACTTAAGATGAGACCTCTACAACACGCACTTTTACCATTAAATTTGTGATAACTCCGCGATAAATTATTTCCACAATAATTTAGGCTTTTATATACTTTGGGTTGCTCATAAGTGCTATAGAAAGATTGCCTAAGTCTTTCTTAGAAGGTTGTCTATGCCTTCACACTCACGTAGGTAGATACATTAAGTGCGTCTCTATAGCACCTCTCACATCAAAGGTTGTGTTTCTATTAAGAGCTCATTGCTCAACCTTACATCAAGCACTATCGCACGCCATAGGGATGAAAAATATATTGCATAGGAGTATTCATATGGCTTCATTTGACCACAAATCGGGTGATCACCATTCTTTCCTCCACTCAAGGCTTTAAGCCCATCCCTCTCGACGTATCCAAGACAAATTTTGTAACACCCGGCCCCTCTACCGCCGCTTTGGGACGGCGGTGGGGTAAGCCCCACCTTGGCCGAGGTTACTCATACGACTTCTCCCCCCCCCTTTTTGGGGAGTTTTTGCCTTTTGGTGGATTCGAACCCACACCCAAAGGGTTAAAGGTAATGGGAAGCATCCACCCATCACCAACTCAAAAGAGTTGGTGATGGGTGGATGCTTCCCATTACCTTTAACCCTTTGGGTGTGGGTTCGAATCCACCAAAAGGTAAAAAAAAACTCCCCAAAAGGGGGGGAGTCCTATGAGTAACCTCGGCCAAGGTGGGGCTTACCCCACCGCCGTCCCAAAGCGGCGGTAGAGGGGCGGCGGCAAAGGTGCCGGGTGTTACAACTTTCCTGGAAGATCCTTTTAAAACGACAGGAAAGATTTTTCTCACTTTTCACATACTCAAGTGAGATAACACAATTTTTAATTTGATGTCTCACAACATTGTGTCTCATACGTATATGCTTCTCTTATCAGAATAAACATTATTCTTAGCCACATAATAAACTCACACTTCATAATAAAAAATTTCAAGTCAGCTTAGATTACTACTGACTGACAACATTTCCAGTAGGATAAAAAATAATCAACGATAGATTTATTCTCATTTGAATCAAATTCAATGATCATAATTGTATCCTCATGGATACTTCGCTGTATGTGATACCATAATTCACAGTATCTCTCAAAATGTCACAAAAATATTTTTACGCTCAATTCACTATTAGGCAACACCACCCTTTTATATGATTTAACACCTAAAATTGCACTTGATTCATTCATGCGTATCTTATACGTATTTCTATAAATTCCTCAATAATGTCTCATAACAATATGATCCAAGAGAAAAAAATAAACTATGACATTTCATAGTAAAACTCCTCAAATTATGGTACACATACACACATGACAATATTTATTATATTATCAAATCATTTTATGTATCAGCAGCATAACCATATGTTAAAAGAACTCAACCTCATATGCTAGTCGTCATAGAATATGACATCAAAAACAGGTTACCAATAGGCCACACAAAAAATTGAGAACACAATAACTAGGGTTCACTCTCTCCTATGTTGTTACAAATTAGGATTACTTACTTGCACTCCAAGCTCATCTCTCGACTACAAATCAAACCAAGACTTATTTGAACTATCTTTCGATAGACTTGATCATTTCGTTGGTGAGGGAATCAAGGAATAATTCTTTCCACATAATCTAAACCACTACGAAACAGAGAAAAATCACAAACACTTATTAACATTTCCAAACATACATCAAAAGAAATGGAAAAATAATTTGCTTTCAGATTGTTAGAAATAATAAGAAGGAAATGTTGAATATTAGTAGAAACAAAAAAGAAGAAGGATGTTGTGCCGTGACAAAAGCCACTGCTTTGAAAGCAAATTCCGGTGGACCTCTGGTGCAACCCAATATCCGGTTTGCTCCCCCAAAGTTTACACAATAGTGTCTGAATTCGTGCACTCAAGGCCAGAAACATGATGGAACCTCACAGACAATGTCCAGAATAATAACACAATAACCGGAAGGAGAGTTTTCTAAAAATTCGCCAGCCGCTCATATATGCCATCGTCATTTTATAAAGCTAGTACTAGTATATCTGATGTTGGCTCATAAAGCATATTTCAATATGCAATAAAACAATAATAAAAACTAAGCAGTTATAAAGTAAATGCTAGTGACCAACAAGGGTTGGTCCGAGTGGTAACTGGGTTCGGATCTCATCCCAAGGTCTCGAGTTCGAGTGTTGGGTGAGGCAAAAATTCTGTTAGGAGCGGAGAACCACACGGACCGGCAAAGCCGAATAAAAAAACACGTGGCCAGTCAGGTTTCCCTGCGTAGATTAGTCACCGACGAAGCCGATGGATACTGCGCACCAATAACATGGTAACCAAAAAAAGTAAATGCCAGCCACCAACGGTTATTATAAAAATTGATATTCAAATACTAAATTAATATTATGAAAGTAAAGCTAACGTTTTGTCTCCTTTAAAAATTGTAACCATCAGTTATAAATTTAATAATAAGTCATTATATAGGAAGTTATTATAAATCTAAATAAAAAAATAAATACACTTGAATACAATTATCACCACATTTTCTTCAGGTTATAGTGTAATGAACTTGCATATATGAAGGATTATTTACAAATGATGAGTTTTAAAAGCTTTTTTTAATAAGCAAAAGATATATTAAAAGGGAGTACAAGGGGTATTCCAACCCATTACATCAAAACTGATTTACAATGCTTGAAAGCAACCCATCGGATTAGAATATCAATCCAAAAATTGAACACCCACATTTCTACCACTCCTACAATTAAACCAGCCCCAAGACAGCTCTTTCACCTTAGCAATGATCGTATTGCAATCAGCAACTTCACCTCTAAATATAATTATGTTTCTTAACATCCATAAAGACCAAGTTACAACCATCCAAATAATATAACGGACTCTCCTATATTTTTTTCCTCTTATTAAGGCGCCATGCTGTAAGAAATGCTTCACCCCATCACAACGATATGCACCCCATCAAACCCCCACCAAGCATACACTTTACTCCACACCTTGTATGAAAAAGGACAAGTAAAAAATAAGTGACTACAAGTCTCCTTATGGTTAAAACTGAACACACAAGATAACTGTGAAATCAGAACATTTCTAACTTGCAAAGCTTCCCTCGTGGGTAACCTATCTTGGAAAAGCCTCCTAGCAAAGACCAATATTTTATAGATGGAACATCACATTTCCACGAGCAATTAAACGATAAGTACGGATCGGAGACAACAGGTACAGCAGACTGGGGAGTTCCATGGCACAAACTCTGCTCAATCAACTGAACTAAATATTAGTTCCATGGCGGATCTGAAGGGCCTAAGCCATGGGGATACTTCGATTGACCCGCTCGGCTCAAAAGACTAATTATGATGGATTCTGACAAAAAAAAAACTAGTTTAACACGAGTTTTATAATACATTATTTTATATAGCATTTCTTAAATCTTAATTGAAAATTGTGTGTTAAACATTTTTTATCAAAGAAATTTTTTCAATCAACTTGAAAGCGTGTTATGATGCCATTACTATCAACTAAATGACATTTTAGTGACGACTTGAGGCTTACTCCAAATTCTATATCATATCAATCCATAAGATAATACATAAAATTGACAGTTAACGCACTTGACTCTCAATATCTGTCATACATAAACAATATTTATTTCTTTGTATA
This sequence comes from Calophaca sinica, assembly GCA_037113605.1. Taxonomy (NCBI): domain Eukaryota; kingdom Viridiplantae; phylum Streptophyta; class Magnoliopsida; order Fabales; family Fabaceae; genus Calophaca; species Calophaca sinica. The sequence goes on from CM073736.1 coordinate 11,577,554, forward strand.
ATAAAATAATTTATACATTAAAAATTATTTGAAACTAACTTGAGTGGTTAAGTCAAGTAGTTTTACATTATAACAATGATTTTTATGTACAAAAGACAGTCACAAATGATTGTAGAATATTAATAAAAAGTTGTATAAAAAATAATATAAGTAAAAAAGCCAAGTTGATATATGAAAGCCAGAAACTAATACCTATATATCAGCCCATAAGAAAAAGTCAGAAGCTGATATTTATGAGAGGGTTTTGCTAAGGGCACCCTACAAATTACTTGGGATACCTTATATTGGACTGTGTTGATCATTATACCCCTCGTTTTTTTTTGTTTAACTCGCAAAAATGAAATTTACGAATGAACAAAATTAAAATTTTTGTTCACTCACAAATTTCATTTTTGCGAGTATTTTTTTACTCGCAAATTTCATTTGTTCACTCGCAAATTTTATTTTTGTGAGTTGAGTATTTTTTTTAACTCGCAAAAATGGAATTTGCGATTGAACAAATTTTTTGTTCACTCGCAAATTTCATTTTTGCGAGTGTAGTATTTTTTTTACTCGGAAAAATGAAATTTGCCAAATTTTCCATTTTTGCCAGTAAAAAAAAATACTACACTCGCAAAAATAAAATTTGTGAGTGAACAAAATTAAAATTTTTGTTCACTCGTAAATTTCATTTTTGCGAGTTGAGTGAAATTTTTCCTCACTGGCAAAAATGGGGTTGGTTTTTGCGAAAACTTGCCTCAAATTTGCGAGTTCCAGAGAATAATTTTTGCGAGCTGAAATTGCACAATTACGATTGAAGGGAATAATGGGGAAAAAAAATTTACTTTTTGTTATAAATATGTTGATTTGATGGATGACTATATCAATTTGTTATCTCATTATATCTTTACCATATCCCTTAATTTGGTCCATAACTAGTAGCTCATTCTCTATAAATAGGGCTATTAGGTTTGTCCTTGTACACACTTGATCAGATTATCAATACAAAGATTATAGCTAGTTCCTGAAGAACTAGTCGTTAAATCCTGGTTCCTGAAGAACCGGTCTTTGAGTCTATATTTCTATTGTCTTATCTCTCTACTTTCTTTTGTATTTACAACACGTTATCAGCACGAGACTCTACCATACGAGTGATTGCTTAAAGAGGTTTTATTGAAAGAACTTGTTTTCTTTCTCACACTTTTGGAAGATCATGTTTTTCTAATATTTTTGTTTTTCATGTTATTTGGGTTTTTTCATGGAAATTTTATTCTCATATTGTCTGATTATATGATTATTATATTGTGTATAAGAATCTTGATAGAATTATGGAAGAATTTCATATTCAAGCATCCCAGTAGGATTGCACAAAACTGTACGTTTTCTTAGTCATCATTATATAAAAATTTGTGGAATAGTTCCTGAAGAACTAGACTTTTAGACCATGAATGAAATTGTATATTGGATAGAAAAGTTCCTGAAGAACTTTATAGCACGAGATTTGTTCATGAAAAACTTTACAATTTTTTTTAGCACTACGTATAGTTCCTGAAGAACCTCATAATTTTTTTAGTGCTGCATATAGTTCCCGAAGAACATCACGATTATTTTAGATTTATTTTTAATACAGTTTGAAACAAAAGAAAAGTGAAAAAAAAATCTTTATTGATTGTATCTTTCCAAGATAGTTCCTGAAGAACTAACATTTGAATCTCGTTGCCTATTTTCATATTAAAGATGAGATCTTTACATGTTAATTCCCGAAGAATTAACCTTTGAATCCTAGTTCCTGAAGAACTAGTCGTTAAATTCTAGTTCTTGAAGAACTAGTCTAACCATTTGCAAAAACATGTGTTCTTTGCAAAAGATATTATTATTGATTTGTTTACATGTTTTCATATAAATTTGGATCTTTGTGTATGTGATATATTGCAATTCTTGTTATTGTGATTCATATATTTTTAGAATTTTTATCCTTATTTTATATAAAGATGTGATCTTTAATTATATTTTGGAAATTTTGTTATTATATAAAGATATTATTTTTCTAATTGAATAAAGATACGATATTTAATTAATCGTTCAAAATTTGTTGTTATAAAGATATGACCTTTAATATGGCAGTTATGTATTTTAAATTTGAAATGTGAATTTTTAAATTCATGTTGGTGTTCAAATTTTGATTATGAAAGTTATGCATTTGATCATTGTCATACAAATACTATGTATTTGGTTATATCTATTTTTGATTAAAAAAATGAGAAATTTTTTTATTAGTTGATTTATGAAATGAAAAGTTGAATTGTTTGCTTGAAATTCATAAAGACACGCATATAAATATAAAAAATCTTATGTCCCTGGAAGAAATAATAAGATAACCTTTCTCAACACTAAATGAAAGCTGAAGAGTACATTCAGGTGTAGCATCAAGCAAATAGTATTCATGCCAATTGCTACCAAGCACGATCAAGTCTTCAACGGTGTAACAACCTTTATGTATGCTTCTTTTTAAGGTAAGAATTTATGTATACATATTTTTTTACGCTAAAACTAAAAATGCGCTATTCTTCAATGTTTGCAAGATTTGTCTCACGATCGGTCCTGAAGTACCAAAGCAAATGAATAGCCAAACATTCTTGTCTTTTATTGGTCCCAAAGTACCAATACATGATTTCAAGTAATTTAAAATATAAATTGATCGTAAATTGGTCCTGAAGCATCAATACAAAATTTTAAGTAATTGTGAAATTGGTCTTGAAGTACCAATATAAGATTCCAAGTATATGTGAAATTGGTCTTGAAGTACCGATACAAAATTTCAAGTAATTGTGAAATTAGTCTCGAAGGACCAATATTGGATCTACGCATAACTGTTAAAAACGATCAATGCACAAACTAGAGTCTCTTTTTGGTCTTGAAGTACCAATATTTAGTAGACAGTGGCAAAACCTACACAATTATTTGTATTAAGAAATATTTTATGCAATTAACATTAGCTGAAATTAATGTTGATATTGTATCTGGTATTGCAAATATGATCGAATGCTCCAGAAGAGCATGTGATATATCCTCAAATAGAACAAAATTATCCATTGATGCGTTATATTTTAGTAGATCCCGAAGAAATCTACTAAGTTTCAAAGATATACATCGCAATAAGTATCATGTTGAAACCAAAAAATGAGAGGGATTTGAAATATCTCTATTGTTTTAAAAGTTCATATTAGAGAAATTTTAAGATTTCCTGTTGGATTATATTTTACAAAAGTAAGGATGACAGAGTTAAATTATATGCACCAGAAGTGGTCAGATCTTACAACTTTTTATGCTTTGACATGATCGTCTTAGTCATCCCAGTTCAACTATGATGCGATATATTATTGAAAATACACACGGATACTTATTAAAGGATCATAGAATCCTTTTACCTGATGATTATTTTTGTCATTCTCGTGCTAAAGATAGTTAATCTTTTCTTTTAATGCTCAGATATGATTGGTTTGCAAGTTATTATTATTTTTTGGGTGATATATATTATCTTATGTATTAATCCTTTGATAGGAAATATTTTGATTATTATGTAAAAATAATTAACTGAGAAACAAAAGGCGTCGCTATTTTGCTACACTATCATATGAGATATATACGATTAAAAATTTTAAGGTATTGCAAAACAAATCTTTTGAAGCTAATTTTGATTATCACTTGAAAATTTAGTGTCACTTACTGTTATTAATTAAATTATTTGATTATTTTTTAACTAGTAGTTATAATAATATATATTATTTAAATATATAGAAGAGCTGAAACATTTGAATATATTGTGTTTGAAAGCATGGTGTGAGTGCGAAATATTAGTTTATTTATTCTGATATTTTTAAATGTCAATTATATGTTATATAATTGGATACATATGATGATAACATGCATTGATTAATAAATTTACAATTATATATTATACAATTCATAATTTATTGTATGGTTATATGGCTCGGCAATTTTGAATTGTGCATTGTTTCATGTATATTTAGATATTGTGATATCTTGACATATATTTTATTATTATATATTTGATGAATCAGTTTTCCTCGTCAGGGGAAGAAAAAGATAAAAGAATAAAAGCACAAGAAGTTTGTTGTGAGACACAAACATTATCCTTCAAAGAATAAGTCATTTGCAAAATGTTGCAAACCAATTACTAGATATCTTTACAAACATCCAAAAAGTCTCTAAATCACTTGTGTTAGTTGCAAATATTATCGCATAATTAATTGTCCCTGCAGGATAACTAGCGAGTATGGCAACCCATAACGCTAGAAGCGTTGTAGACTTATTGGTACAAAGGATATTATTCCTAAAAGGGGGAATTCAAAGTGATGATCCAGAAGATCATTGACACTCTAGAAGAGGTCAAAAGCAATATGAATCAACAACTCCATATTTCCAGTTAAGTAACCCGAGTAGTGGTTCCGGTACCGGCAAATTACGAGATCTCATTAAACCCTGGAAATATGGGGGGAAGATGTGAAGTTGTTGATATGTTTTTACTTATGCAATAGCAATTGATTATAAAATTATTAATCACGATGAGCATGAAGCTCGAATCATATAGAAATGTCGACATTAATTGATTGGCCAAAGTGAATTAAAATAATGCAAGCCAAGCAAGACTTATTTGCCAAACATAAAGCATTTGGACGATGAGTCCGGACACACGAAGTTGTCAACCTTTGTTATGCGTGCAATTACTTATAGATTTTGTATTAGTTTGTGATCTTTGAAGGACTTGACATACATCAAATGGGTGTAGTGATGACTTGCTTATATGGGTCATTGGATAATGACAGATATATGAAAATCCTGAAGGATTTAAGATGCACGAAGCATACCCCTGAAAAATTCAAAATGTATGAAGCATATACTTGAAGGATTTAAGATGCCTGAAGCATACTTCTGAAAATTCAAAATGCATGAAGCATATCCCTGAAGGATTGAAGATAGCTAAAGCATAATCCTAAAGAATTATAAATATGCATGAAGCATAACCATGAAGGATCTAAAGCATCTGAAATGTTTTGACTGATGTAATCAGTTTAATTTGGAAATATGAGGACTTTGAACCTATAGTTCGAGATTCAAAAGATGTTTTTAATGGACCTGAAGTCTGAACTCTCATGACACGAATATGTGTTATTACAGCTTATGGTTAACTAGAGAGTGGTCTCTATATTGAAAATCTCAGAAGGATTAAAACTATTGAAATCATCTATTTGGATTTACATATACTGATAGTTTATATTCTCTTATTTATCATATTAAACATTTCATATTGGTAAGAAATGTTTGAGTTACATACATGATGCAATTATGGGTAAATTTGTTTATTTCTTTTTTTCTCACATTGTTCAATATGATTGATATGAATTTTGATTATTAATATTCTAGAAATTACTTGAATTTGTTCCAAACCATAGATGGTATAAATAAATATCTTCAAATAAAATGTTTTGAAAGATAAGGTGTTGTCTCGGCCTACAGCTCGAGCATTTACAACAAAGAACTTTGGTCCTGAAGTACCATATCATGTTGTTATTGAAATACTTTTTTATGTTGCAAATAGCACAAGATTGTATATAGTTTTGTAGTGAACTTGTTAGCCAGATTTTGTTCAGCACCAACCCGAAGACATTGGAATGAAGTCAAACAAATTCTTCGTTCTTTCTGATCCTCATAAAGCTCAATCGCAATCAGGTGATGTTTACACATGTGGAGAAACAGATATATCTTAACGTTTTGTGAAGCAAACTATCACAACCATCTCCTCAAATCATTCAAAAATATTGACTCTTCATTAAGCAAGTTGTGAATGCATATGACTGAGAACCACGACTCAGTATATTAGAGGAGCATGCAAATTGATGAAAGAAGATGACAAGCCAACAACATTTCAAGAAGATAATGCATCATGAAAAGATTCGATCAAATGACAACTGAGCAGATTTATTCACAAAAGCATTGTGAACTTTAACTTTCAATAAGCTTGTCGATAAGCAATTTAAAGGACATTCATAAATAATGTATTTTTGAGGGGAAGTATGTCACTATGAATATTGTACTCTTTTTTCCTTCGCTAAGTTTTTATCCCACTGGGTTTTTCTTAGCAAGGTTTTAACGAGGCATGTTCATAGTGTATAGTCATCCAAGGGGAAGTGTTATAAATATGTTGATTTGATGGATGACTATATCAATTTGTTATCTCATTATATCTTTACCATATCCCTTAATTTGGTCCATAACTAGTAGCTCATTCTCTATAAATAGGGCTATTAGGTTTGTCCTTGTACACACTTGATCAGATTATCAATACAAAGATTATAGCTAGTTCCTGAAGAACTAGCCCTTAAATCCTGGTTCCTGAAGAACCGGTCTTTGAGTCTATATTTCTATTGTCTTATCTCTCTACTTTCTTTTGTATTTACAACACTTTTGATATTTTTAGTAGGGGTATTTTGGGAATTGTAGGGTGCCCCAGCAAATTGTGGGGTGCCCTTAGCAATTCCCTTATGAGATGGACCAGTGAGAACCATGAAGCTGGGTCCTAGTCCGACATAGCTCCTACAATCCAATTGTGCTTTTTTTTTTTTTGGTCAAATGTGTATTCAATCCAATTGTTCTATATATTGTCTTATTTACTCAAAAAAAAAAAATCAATATATATATACACACACACACACACACACAATTACAGTCATGTGGGCTATGATGAATAACTACTATATAGACAAAAGCACGAAGTCAGTGTGGCCTATATACACATCAAAGGGTCTCATTTGCAAACCAACCTCTTCTGAAAAATTAATTGCATTGCCTGTCCAAATCAACAAGAGAAGCCCCAATTCCGAGTTCCATTCCTCTTTTCCAGTGGTGACTCCTACAGCCCAACTTGAAAGCGAATGCGTATGTACTCTTTCTAGGCCCACTTTTCAAGTTGATCGTTATCTAGATCTTCCGCATTTACTGCATCTTGTATTGCTTCAGTTCATCATGATCATAATTATTATTAAGATTTTGGGTCTAACTCATCCTTACAAAACTGGCTTGTAAGGTGAGAGGTGTCATTTATATATAAACTCTTTTTAGGCCTTACCTCTAGTCTATGTGAGACTTGAGTTTTTCTCAATACACCCCCTCACGCCAAACACTATTAGGCTTGGTGTGTGTACAATAATGCGGTGGGTGGCCCATTAGAACTAGGGTAGGCTTTGATTCCATGCTAAAAATCTTACATGGAAGAATGAGATGACCTGAATAGTGGTTATAACTGGGGAGCAATCATCAACCCATGAGCTAGCTTTTAGGGCTGAGTTAGGCTCAAACCTAAATTCTAAGATGGTATCAAAGCCTATCATAGATCCATTATTGGGTCACTCGGGTCACGCTCGGGCGCGAGGGGGTGTGTTAGAAATCTCACATGGAAGAATGAGATAACCTGATTAGTAGTTATAAATGAGGGCAATCCTCACCCCATGAGCTAGCTTTTGGGGTTGAGTCAGACCTGAACCCAAATTCTAATAATTTTCTCTTACTAGATTTAGTTTTGTGCATTGCATGATTACCTTGAAAAAAAAATCAATTTTTCATTATTTTCAATTGATTCATGGTAACAGGATTTTCTTCTAGAAATTTGATTAGCCAATAGTGGTGTCAGAGAATACTTTTGCTATAATGTGATACAATTATTTATCAATAAATTTATTTTCATCGTCTTCTCAACTTCTCCATGAATTTATTTTCACCTTTTTCAATTCAATTGTTTCTCTTTCGCTAATTTTTGCGGGAAGTAATGATCATAAAAGTGAGAGGGTTTAAAAAATTATGAATAAGAGTATTATAAATTCCTAAATTTTCTGCAGCCAATTAATATTATTTACCTTAAATCTTAAACCGTGGTGGAACTGAAAATAATTAAATAATATTATTGGCTGAAAAACAAATCATAAACTACAAAAATCAGAAGTTCCACAAATATTATAAGAGTTAGTTGCGGCTTAGAGGTTAAGTGGTTAAGTGTGTCCAATACAGTTTGACAGTCTCAGACTTAACACAGTGTAACCTTAAAAAAAAAGGGAAACATGATAACAGGAACCATGTCGGTTCTTGGCTGGTTCACCTGGTTCTAAAACAGTTTGATAACTGGGTGGTTCTTAGACGCCTCGGGACCGGTATTGGTTTCGATTTCTAGTTGAACCGGCCGATTGGCCGGTCCGGTCCAGTTTCATAATATTGATCATAACCGACCCAAATTTGAAATTATTTAACACGTATGACCACACAAAAAAAAAATTATTTAACATGGAGAATCACCACTAAAATTTATTTAATTTGGAAAATATTTGGAAAAAGTCTTAATGTAAAATAGTCTTTGAAACCAAACTTAAGGGTTAGAAGTCGACTATACGTAGGAAAAGTATTAGCATCTTATGACATCAATTTGAAAATAGTTATCTCCAATTTATTGTGCAAAACTAACATTTGCGAATATTTTTTTTTTGTAAAATTGCGAATATTTATTTTACACCTTAAAAATAGAATTGAAATTATATATTTGAATGAAGATAAATTGAAAAATATTTTATTTTCTAATTTGTTATTTTTGTATTTTTTATACAATTTTTGAACAAAGATGGATCATATGAAGAATTTATCATTTAGTATTTTCAAACTATTAATTTTGAAATGAAAGAAAATATGTATGAAATTATTTTTGACCTTGACTGGAGTGGCCAAAAAGGTCCACCACGCACCGGGATAATCCGACCCAACAAGGAAGATTCTCCTCAAAACAATACCGACCCGAACAGGCCCAAGGCCCACTTCGGTTAACCGACCCGACCCGGGAGTTCCGTCCCTAGGACAATAAACCCCAAGGATCAAATCGCCACAACGCGAAACCCTAGAGTACAGACATTGCAGTGCTAGCCCTAAAAGCAACCTTATCTGCACATAATCCTAGAATCATCATCGACCATCGGATATATTCGACGGCTAATAATCAATCTAGGGTTACTTGAGAATATCCACACGTCAGCGACCTGACCTCAGCTATAAAAGGTCCATGACATGATCAATAAAGGTATGTACTGTTCATTTTCTTACCTCACTTTATTCCGATACTGACTTTGGCATCGAAGTGTGTGTAGGTACACCCCCACCGTCGTGCTCCGACGTGCCCCACCGTTCATGACCCTACTCCGGCCACTTCTGAGATCCACTTCGGATCAGTGGCGCCGTCTGTGGGGACGAGATTCTTGTTCCTTTGTCAAATCCTTCGATTTACCATGGTCGGACCAAAACGAAACACCACGCGGAATACGACCCGCATACTCACATCCCCTGAGATTCCTGAACAGGACGACGAGATCCATGTCGCCGTCGAAACCGAGTCTCACTCCGTCCCGCAGGGAGAGACCATTCCGACCGCCGAACTGGAGACAGTACTGGCTCCCAAACCGCAGCCTACCCTTGCTACTGCTGTCGCTGTTAACGAGGTGCTTAACCTCGTTCGACAGCAAACGGAGGCCCTGGGGTGTAAAACCTCCGTCTCATCAACATTGAAGACAAGCAAAATGATTTGTCTAAAAGGGTAGACGCCTATCGTCAGTCTCAGCACCGGACCTCTTCGGACCGACGAGAAGCCTCCGAAGACCGTGACACGGCTCCGAGAAGATCTGGCGAGCGCCAAGCTTCCAGCCCCAGATCTCCCACTCGCTCTTCTCCGGGAACGAGATCTTACGTACCGTCTTCCCCAAGCCGCAGTTCACAACAAAGGTCTCGGACTCGCTACCAATCCACTGATCGATCTTCCCTGCGCCGCCGTTTCCCGGGGGCTCGTGCCTCCGTCAGCGTCGAACACCGAGACACTCATCTCTTCCACGTTCATCGCCATCCAGGATTCAGCGTCACCGCAGATCCGCCGAGCAGTCTTCACGCAGGGTCTCTATCGAGCACCCCCTCTACCACCGTTCCCAATCCCCCCAGGGATCGCGAGCACAAGCTCACCGCCACCGACACCGTCGTTCGTCGCGCGTGTCTCCTCGAGGGCAAAACAGCCACATACGACGTTCGCGAACGACTGTTACTCCTCCAAGACGTCGTCGATTGTCGGCTTCGCCTCCCCATCACGATTCCGAATCTCCCACTACGTATTTAGGAACACACGCTTTCGAGGATACCGCCGATCAATTCGCTTCCGGCCCCTTCACTACAAGGGTGACTCGGTTTCGGATCCTGAAGGCACTTCAAAAGCCTCCCCCGCTCGAGACCTATGACGGTACAGGAGATCCCGATGAACACATCGGCTTCTTTGACACCATAATGGGGTTTCGCGGTGCCAAGGGTCCAGTAAAATGCAAGATTTTCCCGCTCACCCTAAAGAAAGCGGCCCTCACATGGTTCCAGGGACTGGAGGCGAAGTCCTTAGACTCTTGGTCTGAGCTCACCGCTCAATTTTGCTCTCATTTCACTGTTTCTCACATTCAACCCATGTCGGTTGCTATGCTGTAAGCTATTCACCAACGGAAGGACGAATGTCTTCGAGATTACATCGAACGCTTCAACAAGGAAGCAGTGTTCGTCAAACACGCTTCCGATGAGATGAAACTATATCTGCTGGAACTGGGTTTGCTTGAAGATAGCCTTTTCAGCATCAACGTCGGGTCGATAAGCCCGACAGTATGAACGACTTCCTCCGACGTGCGGAGAAGTACATAAACTTTGAAGAGAAACAAATGGCTTCGAGGTCAAAAGGGAGAACTGCCCAGGAAAAAAGTTCTGGGTATAAGGAAGATCGGCCACGCCGAGACAAGGACCTCAAAGGTCCCCCTGGGAGGTACGAAGAATATATCCCGTTGAACACATCCCGATTTCGAATCCTGCATGAGTGCGCCAGCGCGGAGTTTAAAGATGCGGGAGTACGACTCCCCAAACCTCTGAAAGAGCGACATGGAACCAATAAGTCGAAGTATTGCAGATTTCACAAAAGCATGGGTCACAACACTGACTAATGCGTTCAGCTTAAGGACGTCATCGAATCCCTCGTCCAGAAGGGAAAATTACAGAAATACATGAAGACGAGGTCCGACGAAGGATGAGACCAATCTAGATCCCCCTGACCTAAGCGTGACAACAACTCCGCCCTAACCCAGACAGAAAATCACCCTCATCAGGCCGACGAAGAAAGGGCTAAGCCCCCACCTGTGGCCTTGATAATTTCCGGAGGCTTGACAGGACGGGGTGAACCTTCCATCAATTTCGCCAACGAAAGATGTGAGAGACGATGTCCATAACCCCTGTCTACCCACCTGTCAACTGACCAAGCTCAAGTCGGCCACATTTGGCCATTTACAATGAAGACCTGCTGAATGGTCACCCAAACGACTAAATTCCCTCGCTGATCTGCGCCTATATGGTAAATTTCAACGTGAGGAGAATATTGGTTGATCAAGGGAATTCTACCGACATCATGTTTGTCGACGACCTCTTCAAGACTCTGAAGCTGGCCGAAAAAGACATGATCCCTTATCGCGGCTCCGATCTCCAGGGCTTCAATGGTTCCACAACCAAACCTCTGGGCTACATCGAGCTAATGGTCATGTTCGGCGACAAGTCCGAAACTAGAACCGTCAAAGTTCAATTCATTGTCCTTCCATGTCCATCACCACACAACTGCATCCTAGGACGACCTACCCTGGAAGAATTAGGAGCAGTAACTTCCACCGTCTACCTTAAAATGAGATTTCACTCATCCGAGGGAAAGATAATCACGATCCATGGCGATCTCGAGGCAGCCAGGTGCTGTTACCAGCTGTCAATCAAAGGGCAAGAAAGCAAACCAACCCCACAAAAAAAGAATATTGGATCATCCAATGTCAATCTCGTGGACTTCGATGCCAGAATCGAACCCGAGGACGAGATCAAAGAAGACACAAACCCAGTCGCAAAAGAACAGAACTTCAAAGAAAAATACGCCGACCCATTCCAGATGGGGAATTTCTGAAGGTCCAACTAGCGGAAGATCCGACAAAGACTGTCCAGATCGGAATCGACCTCCCCCCCCCCCCGAGGTAAAGGACGACCTGATCAAGTACCTAAAAGCCAACACTGACCTCTTTGCATGGACTGCAGCTGACATGCCAGGGATTTCGCCGACATCGCATGCCATCATCTCGCCCTGGATCCCTCTGCGAAGTGGGCCGCACAGAGGAGGAGAAAGCAATCCCCTGAGAAGGCCGAAGCGGCTAAGAAGGCCATTAGTGATTTAATTAAGGCTAACTTTGTAAGGGAGGTCAAGTACATAACTTGGCTCTCAAATGTAGTCCTCGTTAAGAAATCTAATGGAAAATGGAGAATGTGTGTTGACTATACCGATATTAATAATGCTTGTCCTAAAGACGCCTATCCCCTTTCCAACATCGACAAACTCGTGGATAAATCCTCGGGTTTTTGATTATTGTCCTTCATGGATGCGTATTCTGGGTACAACCAGATACCGATGAATCCTGCCGACCAGGAAAAGACCGCGTTTATGACTGACAACGGCAATTACTGCTACAAAGTAATGCCTTTCAGTCTCAAAAACGCCGGGGCAACTTACCAACGCATGATGAACAAAGTCTTTAAGGACCAGATTGGCAACGTGCTCGAAGTATACATGGACGACATGATCGTCAAATCGGCCAAGGGTGGCCGACCTTTCAAACGTCTTCGAACAGGCCCGCCGACACAACATGAGACTTAACCCTGAGAAATGCACGTTTAGTGTCAAAACGGCGAATTCCTAGGCTTCTACCTAATAGAGTGCGGCATCGAGGCCAATCCCGACAAATGTCGCACCATCACCGAAATGAGACAGCCAAGGTCGAAGAAAGATGTGCAACAACTGACAGGGATGATAGCCTCCCTAACCAGATTCATTTCCAAGTCCGCCCAAAGAGCACTTCCTTTCTTCAAATTACTGAAGAAAGGGGTACAATTCGAATGGACTTTGGAATGTGAATAAGCCTTCATGTGGCTGAAAGAAACACCATCGGCTTCGCCAGTTCTAACGATGCCCTGTGTCGGAGAAACCCTGTACCTATACCTGGCAGTCTCCAAAGAGGCCCTCAGTGTCGTTCTGGTCAGAGAAAGAACAGAAGGGCAAAGACCGGTTTACTTCATAAGTAGAACGCTCCAAGGTCCCAAACTCCGATATTAGAAAATCGAAAAGGTCGCTCTAGCACTGGTCATTGCAGCAACGTGACTACGACAATACTTCCTATCTCATCACATTGCAGTTCGAACAGACCAACTAATCAAACAAGTCCTCCACCGGCCCGACCTGGCAGGACGAATGATTAAGTGGTCCATAGAGCTCTTAGAATTCAGCATTTCCTTTGAATCTCGGCAGGCAGTCAAATCCCAAAACCTGGCCGACTTCATAGCAGAGATGACCTCAACGTCCGAAGACTCGAGCACCCGATGGACCATCCACGTCAATGGATCTTCGAATTCGAAGGGGAGCGGAGCTGGCCTGATCATGGAAAATGCTGAAGGTTTGACAATCGAACTCTCTCTAAGTTTTTCTTTCCACACATCGAACAATCAGGCTGAATACGAGGCATGCATCACCGGGTTGACATTCGCTCGCAATCTAGAGGCCTCCAAAGTCAGTCTTTGCACTGATTCCCAACTTGTAACATCCCAAGTCAATGGAGAATATCAAGCAAAGGACCCCTTACTACAGAAGTACCTGGCCGTAGTCAAGAAACTGAAGAAAAGCTTCCAAAAAATAGAGATCGTGCACGTTCCTCGAAAGCAGAACTCGAGAGCCGACGTACTCTCTAAACTGGCAAGCACAAAGACAACGGGAAGCAACAGATCGGTCATTCAAGAGACCCTTTCCCATCCAAGCATCATGACCACCTTGGGGATCCCGAACTCCCCAAATGGAATAAAACAAACCTTCGAGCCTATCCTTATTACCCCTTCGGTGTATACAATCACTGACTTCGGTAACTCATGGATGACACCAATTCTCAAATACATTTGTCAAGGCGAACTTCCTCTCGATGACAAGACATCATAAAAAATTCACCGCAGAGCGTGCTCATACTCCGTCATCAAAAATCGCCTATATCGGAGAGGCTTTTCAGCACCTCTTCTAAAGTGCCTTGACATTGCCGAGGCCCAATATGTACTCGCCGAAATCCACAAGAGCGTCTGTGGTCAGCACCTCGACGGGCATTCTTTGGCCAAGAAAACATTGCGAGCCGGTTACTACTGGCCGACCATGGACGTGGATGCCATCGCCTATGTGAAAAAGTGCGAGAGATGCCAAAAGCACGCCAATGTACATAGCGCCCCCTTGCGAGATGACTGCTCTATCTTCCCCTGGCCCTTCGCCTGGTGGGGAATCGATCTTTTCGGGCCGTTTCCTATGGCCCCGGGCCAAATCAAATACTTGGTCGTGGCAGTGGACTACTTCACAAAATGGACCGAAGCCGAACCGTTGGCAAAGTTCACGGCCAAAAACATGATCAAGTTCTTCAAAAAGCAAATCCTCACAAGGTACGGCATTCCCGAAGTCGTTATCACCGATAACCGGACGCAATTCGCGGACAAGGGGTTCCAACAAACCTTAGCTGACTTCGGGATAAAGCAAAGATTCACTTCGGTCGAGCATCCCCAAACAAATGGGCAAGCCGAAGCAGCAAACAAAATCATCTTAAGAGGCTTGAAGAAGAGACTCGACGAAGCCAAAGGAAATTAGGTAGAAGAGCTCGCACAAGCACTTTGGGCATATCGAACCACGCCCTACTCCACCACCGGAGAAATGCCATTTCGACTTACCTACGGATCCGAAGCAATGATCCCAGTCGAGGTCGGAGAACTGAGCTGGAGAACACTCCACCCGCTTCGCACTTTATCCAATCACCAATAGTTGAGAGAGGAACTGGACCTCCTCGAAGAAAATCGAGAGCTAGCCTCCCTAAACGAAGCTGTTGTGAAGCAAAGAATTGCAGCAAGATACAATCAACGAGTCATACCTTATGAATTCGAAAAGGACGATCTGGTCATAAGAAGGACTGACGTCGGCCTAAAAAACGCAAGCCAAGGAAAGCTGACACTGAATTGGGAAGGACCATATCGGATCTCCTCGAAGACCGATCATGGCGCCTACACCTTAGAAACTTTGCAAGGCCAAGCAGTTCCTCGAACATGGAATGCTGCCAAACTTAGAAAATATTTTAGCTAAATGCTTGTGTAACCCCCTCATAAAAGGGAATCCACTTCTTGTAAAAATCCAAGCATAATAAACGAGACTTCGGCAATCAGATGTTTTATTATCACGGTTATTAAGGTTATAATACCATTGTTAATTTGGGTAGGTGAGCAAACTCCGACCACTACGGAGTTTCGCATCGTCACGCCAATTTTTTGGGAGTCTTAACCGACGTGACTAGCCATCACGTCTGTCTATGGACATTTCCAATCCATCGCACACCTGAAGTATTGACAACAAGTCAATCTTCTGGGGTAAAGGGAAGGTTCCCTTGGCTGGGCTCCCTTCCTGAAGTGACGACAATGTAATGGAAACCATATTGCGAAATGACAAACATACACATGAATCCGCCAAAGAAGGTCGAGAAATAGAAATTTCATTAATTTGAAACCTAGTACAAATGCCCTCAACGCGAAGAAGCAGGTACAAAAGACAAGTACAAGGTCTTAAAAAGAAACAATTGCAAAATACAAACTAGGGAACTAAGCATCGGCCGAAGGGCGAGCAACAAGGATGGCTTGGGTTTTAGCATGCACGATATGGTCCCCTGAAACCACTCCCAAGTTGGTAACACCCTCAGTCCGAACAGCGATTTCGGGATTCAGGAACACCACTTGTTGAACGCCGTTGTTGAACTGTTCATCTCCGATCTCCATCATGGCTCGATTGCTGGCCGCCTTTTCCTCCAATGCCTTCCTCAGCTCCTCATTCTTCTCTTCCAGCTCCTTCTTCAGCTTGGCGACTTCGGAGCGGTAGGCATCCCTCTCCTTGCTACAAGCATCTTTGTCCGCGATGGTCTTGTCTGCCCTGGACTTAAGACCCTCATTCTCCTTTCAGAGCTCTTCATTCGCCGTAGTCAGTTGGCAACAGTTCCTCTCGGCCTCATCAGCCCAAAGGGACTTGTTTGAGAGCTGGGTCTGAAGACCCATCGCGTTTTGCACCTTTGTACGAAGATCCTGGTTCTTATTTTCCAGATCGCGAATCCGATCTTTCTGATCCCGATCTCTCTTTAGGGCCGTCTCAGCTTGACTCTTCGTCTTGCACAAAAGGAGGACCTCTTCCTCCAGTTCCTTCACCTTCTCCCCAATCTATTGCCAGAGAGGTCGGTGAGCACCCTCAGAAGAGTGGGCAGAATCCTGACCCTTGTAGGGCACCACCTGCTGCTTTGAACCCTTTTGCTTCTTCGACTGAGAATGGGGAAGGTCGGAAGAAGGAGGCCTCTTATGCTTCTCAACGTCAATGATATCCGCGGAAGCACTAACCACTTCGGGCACCACAGGAACTGGTCCAGAGCCCCCATCCTTCTGCGTGCCAGAATTGGAAGGCTCGATGATGTCTGCAGCGATAGGCAAGGGCTGAACTTGATTCCCCTCGTCCGAACCTCCTTCCAGCTTCTTAGCCAGGGTGGCTTTAACTGCAGCAAACTTTGCAATATTCGACATGGATTCTGCACAGGAAAACAAACATGTCAGATAAAGACTTGTACAAAAAGAGAAACACAAGCAAATAACTCCCTCCCAAGTAGGGCACCGCAGGAGAGTTCGGGTGTGAACGAACCGCTTAAGTGATATTTCCTCTTGTCTTGGGGTCGGTATATACAACTGGCTCAAAGCCGCCAACCCAATCTCGGATGCTCTTCACCCAACCCATCTCGAGCTCACTAATATCGGATAGCTTGAACGTGTAGGATCCAATAGGACGATCGAAGAACGACTTCGACCAATAGAAGGGAAACTTTGGAGCTTCCGAACCGTCCTCGGTGAGATCAAAAACACACTCCCAGGCGACATCGTCCATCGGAAGAAGGAAAAAGTACTTCGTCTTGAATCTTTTAAGAGATTCACTGTACAAGTCAAAGGTTTTGCCATTCGGCTTGAAGGAAATCCAACCATGCCGTTGGTCGGCCTTCTCCGAGGTCTTCATGGGAGAAAATAAATGAAAAAAAAACTCGAAAAGAGGCCGGTACCTCGAGATACCGATAAACCAGATCAAACGCTTTTATGAAAGCCCAACTGTTGGGATGAAGCTGAGAAGGGGCCACACCCAGGTGTCTAAGAACGGAAAGTTCAAAGGATGAGAAAGGGAAGAATGTTGGAACCTAAACGATTGAGAAGTTTAGACCCTCATTGATTTTAATGATAACAAAGTATTTTTCAAGAGAACAATTTATCTTCTAACATATCTTTGAGTGTACAGGTATCAAAACTTCATATATATGTACAAAACACTCAAGGAAGAAGAAGAAATTTACAAAAGAATTGAATACAATCCACTAGTGTCAGCATCCGAACTCACTCCAGCTTCTTGTTAACAGCAAGCGTCCAGTAGTGTTACTCTTGGACACGTGGAATACTCAATTGCTGAGAGCGTCCGTCCTCTGTTCTGAGCGAGCGTCTGATCTCTTTAATGAAGCACGTGATGATCATGTTTTTGCTCT
Source organism: Calophaca sinica (assembly GCA_037113605.1). NCBI lineage: Eukaryota > Viridiplantae > Streptophyta > Magnoliopsida > Fabales > Fabaceae > Calophaca > Calophaca sinica. The sequence goes on from CM073736.1 coordinate 11,595,289, forward strand.
TAGCCTCAGACTGTTCGGGAACAGAATTCGAATTTGATTTTATGCGCTCATTTTGATGTACGAGGAAGCAAAGGTGACACCTTTAGCATAAAACAAAAATCGTACAAGGCAATTACAAATAGCAGATAGTACGAAAACGGTAATGTGTACTATTCTGACATTCTCTGGAAAGGAAGAAAATGACTACATTTCAAATTACCTCACTCAATGGAAAGGAGCTATTTTTACTGCAACGGTAATACTCTTGAAGACTCCTATAAATACCTCAAGGTATTCATTGAAGAAGTTAGCCAAAAACTGTGAAGAAATTTCATTCTGAAAGCAACATTACTCAAGTGAGCAATCAAGTTTCGTGCCAAGTTTCTGGTCTACAAAGAACTGAACTCAGCGTCTTATACTTTCATTTAGAAAGCTATTCTGTTTTGAGCTTAATCTTTTCATCCTCTCTGTGAGAGATATTTTGATTGTATTCAAAAGTATAATCTCTTTTGTAAACTGTATTTGGCCTAGTTAAGGCTTTGTTCCTCAAAGGCTCGATCGTACTGAGTCGTTTTGAGAAGTTGAGAGTATTGTCAAGTTTGTGATGAGAATACTCTTGAGGAAAATTGTAATCAGTTGATTATAGTGAAAAATTCTTCAGGATCGAAGGGACTAGACGTAGCTACCAGTTGGTGGTGAACTAGTATAAATCTCTGTGTCCCCTCCTTTACTGGTTTACATTTATCTTTACACTGCTCAGTAAAACAAGTTTTCATAAACGGTTTCATTTTCTGCATCTGGTTAGTTTCTCAGCATCCGATAAACAAATAGTTTTAAAAATCTCTGTTCGTAGTGTTTTTACGTAAAGTTTGCGAAAATTTTTTAACACAATTCAACCCCCCTTCTTGTGTTCACGTTCAAAGAAAACCTGCATCTCGGTAAATAGCACTTCGTACATCGGAATAGACCACATGTCGCCACCCTCCGCGGAGCAAATCTGTTGATCTCCCCCTGAAGCCAGGAAGGCCCACTCCCCTCCAGATTCGACAGTTTCACATACTCTGATCCGACTCTCCAAGTCGGAGATATCCTCGTCAGTCGTATACTCAGATCGGAGGCTAAGACTTCATTCGAGACCCAGTCGTAGTCCTCCACATCGACAGGAAGGGCAGAAAGGTCGTCCAAGTCGATTCTTCGTTTCCTTCCTATGACAAAGCTATCCATGGGGACATCAGGATAAGAAACAGTATTATACACCTCTTTATACCATCGAGCCACTTCACAGGGGTCGCATGGACGCTGAAACTTGTTTTTCAAAACCACCCGAAAACGCTCTAAGCGTTCAGGAGTAATCACTACTCCACGTTTTGAACGCTCCTTCGCCCCTTCCTCACGGGAAGGTAGCGGCACCACCAGGGGCGCCGCCGCAGAGACACACACAGTAGGGGAGGTTTCCGATCGAGACCCCCCATTACCAGAAACCAAAGAAGGGGTTTAAGGAGCCATAGACTTTCAAGCAAACAAAACTAACGATTCCCCCTTTTTAGTTTCTGATAAGCGAATAAAAAGGCAGGGAAGAAGAAGTACCTCTGAATATATGACAAGGAGGCACGAGCAGGAAGACGTATCCTAAGAAGCTTGATGCCCACACAGAGAACCCTGTTGCTCAAATGGCAGAATTGCAGAAGAATGCAAGAAAACAGAAGAACAGAGAAACGAAGAAGCAAAGACCAAAGTGACAAAAGAGCGCTCCCCTTCTGAATTTATAGATTCTGAAAAGGGGGTTCAGTAATTAATGCCAAAAAGAGTAATGATGACAAACGGGAGAAACGAGGCGACTCCTCAGCGAAACGTCACCAAATCCCTGCCACAGCTGTCTTGGAAAATGAGCGCGTCTTTTCAAAACCTCGAATTTGAAAACGAACCGCCTTGACTCAAACCCTCGTCAAACGAGACGTGGCAAACGTAACCGACCTACGAAGTCTCCACGAACCTCGATACTCTGTTGTGCGACCAAAGAAAAGAAACCAAGATTCAAAGGGCGAAAACAACGCCCTACAATATCCGAAGTCGTCAATAACTGACGACATCGGCTATGGGGCAACTGATCCGGAGTGGCTAAAAAGGCCCACCCCGCACCGGGCCAATCCGACCCAACAAGAAAGATTCGCCCCAAAACAATACCGACCGGAACAGGCCTAAGGCCCACTTCGATTAACCAACCCGACTCAGGAGTTCCGTCCTCAGGACAACAAACCCTAGGGATCAAACCACCACGGCGCGAAACCCTAGAGTACAGGCATTGCGACGCTAGCCCTAAAAGCAACTTTATCTGCACATAACCCTAGAATCAACATCGACCGTCGGATACATCCTACGGTTGATAATCGATCTAGGGTTACTTGAGGATATCCACACGTCAGCGACCTGACCTCAGCTATAAAAGGTCCATGACCTGATCAATAAAGGTACGCACTGTTCATTTCCTTACCTCACCTTATTTCGATACTGACTTAGGCATCGGAGTGTGTGCAGGTACACCCCCCATTGTCGTGCTCCGCCGTGCCCCACCGTTCACAACCCTACTCCGGCTACTTCTGAGATCCACTTCGGATCAGACCTTGACATGGGTAGTCTCCTATTCTTACGTAGTATAATAGTGAATTCAGAGCTACATAGTTCATATATAAATTAATTTTTTGAGTGTATAAATTTTACTAAATGTTTTATTATTTAAATTTGATAGGATCAATAGAACGTTGTGCTCGAATTAATTCATATACAAACATAGGACCAACGAAGCATCATTCTTGAATCAATCAATTTATTTGAAATAAAATATTTCATGCTTGTCTCTTATTAAAAATTTGAGTTTTAAAATTAGGATTCACCAAGTTGCGTAAACAATGTTTACAGAAAATAAGGTTAACGGAGTGTCATGTTCGAATTAGCCTATTTTGTATTCGGAAAAAAAAAAAGTTTAGCTTTGCATGTTTTGTTAGAAATTCAAATTTTAAAATTAGGACGTAGCATATAGTCGTTGCCAAAGTTTTTCAAATTAAGATGAAATTAAAAAGTGTCATGCTCAAATTAACCCATTTTTATTTGAAACAATTTACCTATTATAAAAAAAAAAATTGAAACAATTTAACTTAGGCCCCGTTCGGGGTGGTTTTTAGTTTTGAGTTTTCAAATTTCAAAAAACTAAAACTGGTTTTCAGTTTTTAGTTTTGAGTTTCAGTTTTTTGTGGTTTTTAGTTTTAGAAAGTTGTTATCGACATTATAATTTCTCATTTAAAAGTTATTAACAACAACAATTCTTCCAGAAAATAATAATAACCGTAAATAATAATAATAATAATAATAATAATAATAATAATAATAATAATAGATAAACTGTTATGCAGCGTCCAGTGTCTCTGTCTGTCGAGAAGAATGATGATAGAATCTTTCAATCTTCCTGGTTGATGACGAAGACTTGAGAGGGAGAGAGTGGGGTTAGGGTGAGAAGTCACGATGGAGGAGAATAAAATACAAGAATAAGTAGAGCTGTAAAAATAGGCCCGGCCTGAGTGACTCGATATAAAGCATGGGCAAAACGGGTCAGCTCGGCACAACCCGGTCGGCCCGACGTGAGCCCGCATAAAAATGGGTCGGCCCGTCCCGGCACATCAAAGGTTTATGGGTTGAGATGTTGAACCCAGCCCGGCCCTCTACGAGTTGGGCAAGCTGGCAGGTCGTCCCGTCAAAAAACAAAAATAACAAAAAAAACAAAAAATAAATAAAAAAATTGAATAAAACGTGCCAAAATGGGCAAACCCGTCCAAAGCAGGCCACAACAGCCCCGCCAAAAATATGTAAAAAACAAAAGAAAGAATCGTTTAAAATTAGAAAAAAATAAAAAAATTATGTGTTGGCCCAACTGGATGGTCCGGCCCGACCCACTCGTAACCCGCAACCTAACGGGTTGACGGGCTAAACGGGTTGGACTAGACGGGTTAGTGGGTTGATAAAACTTAGCCCAGCCCGCCCATTTTAAAAGGGCTGGCAGGATGGCCCCCACCCCTTTGATGATGGTGGCTGCGGATGGTAGTGTGAGTGGTGGTGGTGGTAGCAGTGGTGGTGGTGGCGATGGCGATGTTAATGGTGGTGGTGGTGGCGGCGGTGTCGGTGTCGGTGTCGGTGTCGGTGTTGTTGGTGGTAGCAGCAGTGCCGATGGTGATGGCAGTGTTGCTGGTGGTGGTGTTAAGTGATGGTGGCAACGATGGTGTCGGTGGTGGTGGTCGTCATGCTGATGACGGCGGTGGTGGTGGTAGTAGCGATGACAACAGTGGTGGTGGTGGTGGTAGGCTGGTGGCGATGTCAACGGTGGTGATGGTGACGATATAAAGAGCTATTGTCAAATGTAGTGAGAATGTGTTTTTTTTTAAAACCAAAAACCAAATTTACAAATCATTTATTCTTGGTTTTGAAAATGAATGTAAAAGTGTTTTGAAAGTGAGTAAAAAACCATTTCAACTCCATTTTAGCCGAACGTGTTTTGTTTTGAAAATTGCATTTGAAAACCAAAAACAAAAAACTCGCAACCAACCCGAACGGGGCCTTAGTTTTGTACTCACTATCATCATTATATAAAATGCATATATTGGATTCCAAAGAAATGTTAAAAATATATTTAGTATTGATTAATTGAGAATAATATCTATTATTAAAGAAAATATATGACCTAGAACTAATTTATTATTATTTAAGAAAATACTTAAATTAAATTAAAATAATTTACCTAAAATATATTCGATTTTAAATTCTCGTTAAGAAAATATTTTTATTTTAATTAGACTAGTACTACTAAATATAGTTTACCCTTACTTTATTTATACTTAAACTAATATATTTTTCTTTTAATTATTGCATCGATTTTTTTTTTGACAGAATTATTGCATCGATTTTTTTTTTGAAAGTAACAAAGCCATGCTATTTAATTCATAAGGAGCTCAAAGATACACGGAGGAATCGAATTAAAGACATGGTGGCTAACATAAAGCCTGGACGCCCTAGTTAAGCTATGAGCGACAAAGTTTGCTTGCCTCCTAATAAAACTAACCTCATAATTTCTATCTAAGTTCAACAAAACTCTACACCTTTCTAAAATAGATCCGTGTTCATTATTATAAATATGACCCTCTTGAAAGTTGTCTACCACAGTTTTGCAATCAAGTTCAAACGACATTTTGGTGTAACCCAAGTTATGAATCTAGTGAAGACTTTCCAAGAGCCCTATTGCTTCAGCTTCTCTAGGTGAAGGGGAACCCGTAAAACAAAGAATTTTGGCCGTGACAAATCCTCCTTGGCTATCTCTGATGCAGAGGCCAAGTCCAAAAGTACAATCTTCGGCGAAAATTGTAGCGTCTAAATAACAGGCGTTACATTTTTTTTTATTTTTTTTATCTTTAGTGTTTCTTGCAAGTTGCAATCTTCATTTTATATGACACCCATTTATTTACTATGTTTGGACTTGGACTGACAATTGACCCACAAAGAAAGTGGGTCTAGCGCACAAAATCCAATAGCATAGCATACAAATATTAATGGGACTCGTTAAATATACCCAGCAAATTGTTGAGTACACCTATACATTCCAAAAATACTCTTGGGTAAAATAATAAAACTCAAGTTTTTTACAACTACTCACATTTTTTTACCACAATTTTCGTGGAACTCGCAAATAACAAATTAAGGTACGCAAATAGGTAAAATTCGGGCAAATAAGCTATTTGTGAGTGTACAAAATGGGCGCCAGAAATGATTACCGACGATTTTTTTTTACCGTCGGTTAACATCCGGCGGTATTTACCGACGGACAAGGTCGTGGTAGTTTTCCGACGGTCGAGGCCATCGGTAATGCCAGGCGTTGATTACCGACGGCCATACCTGTCGGTATTCTTAATTTTTTTCCGAATTTAATTAAATAATTAATTAAATTAATTGATTAACTTTTTGTATTTAATTTAATTAATTGATTTATTTATTTAATATTTAAATTAATTAATTTCTTTAATTAATTTAATTAACTATTAATTTAATTTAATTTAATTGATTAATTTTAATTATTAATTAATTAATTATTTACTTATTTAATTATTAATTTACTCCATATTAAAAACTGTGATAACGTAAACTAAAAAACAAATTAAAGAAGAAACGTAATAAATAAATAAAATATCCGAACAAACATCAGTAATTAAAAAAATATCCGAAGAATATCAAAAATATAAAAAAAAATTCAGTACAAACATCACTAATAACCCTGGTAGTCCTGATCATGATCGAGATGCTCTAAACCATCTGCGTTTTCGACATGATCAGTACCAGGAGGCAGAGGCGGAGGAGACGGCTGAAGCTGTTGGCGAGCTAGCATCTGGTACATCTGTTCCTGTCGCTCCAGCACCTGAGCCAAAATGGCGTTCGTCTAACGGGTCTCCTCCTCGGAAACAGCCACTTTCTGCCTTAGAGCAGCTAACTCCTGCTCATCCGCGGCAGAGCGACGACTGGCACCACCACTACTCGATGACTTTCCGATGTGGAAGCGACTGGTCCCTTTCCTGTAGTTGCTGGCAAGGTCTCCAGCACCGTATATGCGACCCTTCTTCTTGCCGCCAACAACATCTGCCCAAACCCTGAGCGGTGCAGATGGATCCTCAGGGCTCTGAGATAGGGAACATGATGATGTTTGAGATCTAATCTGAGACATCCTCGCCTCAAACTCTTCTTGTCAAACATAAACAAATAAGTCAATTTTTTTGGGTAAGAAAACAATATAAACATTATTAAAAAACTATTCATTATATTTTATAATTACCTGGGTCCGCATCGACCGGTCATCAACAAAATCACTGGTACTCCTCCTAATATGAGTTGCACAATGGAGCTCATGCAACTGTACCTCTCTACCCAACCTCTTCGACTGTAATTATTTAATAAAAACCTTAAATAAATAAATAAATAATAATAATAATAATTACTATTATTATTATTATTATATAATACGTACAAGTCGAGCTGCGTGCTGCGCCTGACTGACGAAACCTCCGGTGTGCAAGCTCCCACCCTTCTCAGAGGCTCTGTTTTTCTTGGCCTTCGTGCAGATCGATTTGTACTCAGCGGAGCGCCAGTGCTCTCCTAGCTGCTGCCAGAGATTATCCCCTATCCAGTAGGGCTGTCCCCTGATGCGGGCATCTCTAAGCATATCAGAGAGACGGTGGGAGGCCTTCATATGGAAGTTCTTCTCGATCTGCTCATCATCCTCTTCCTCCCAAGCAACTCTCTCCTGTATCAATATAAGACATTATTAAACATAATTGAAATTTATGAAATAAAAAAATAATATGCAACAAAATAAAAATTGCAACTTACTCCGAAAGATTTGAACATATGCCTCCGCTCCTCGTCCTTCAACGTCCCCCAGGTGGGCCAAAACGTGTGGTAATTCTCCTCAATTACTGCTGTGATAGCCTTCCCAGCTAGCTTTGAGGGAAGGAACCTGAATAATAAAAAGATGTCAAACAAATTAAATATATATAGACATGTAAATTATTAATAACTCGAAAAAAATGTAAATACTTACCTTTTACCAGCCGGCCTGATAATAACTCTGCCATCATGTAGCATTTCAAGATCCTCAACGACCTCCTGGTCAACCTCCTACTGCTCATCCATGTCCTGCTCAACCCGATCTGATCAGGTGTATGGCCCGTACTATACGCATGCTCGGACTGATGAGTATCGGGCACCGTCTGAGGCACAACATGGGAGGAAGAAGCGCCATGTGTCTCCTAGAACCCCAGGTTGGGGGTCATGTGAATGGGAGGCAAATGGGGTGTCGGTGCAGAAGGTGCTGGAGGCTGTGTAGGTGCCTAATGTGACGTAGGCTGTGTAGGGGCCAAACGCGCTGGAGGCTGTGTAGGCCTTAGATATACACGAACGTTGTGTGGATGACAACGTCGAAAAGCCAACAGCGTTGTGTGTAGGCCTTAGATGTTCGAAGGCGATGGCCTTCCCCTTCCCTTTACCACCAGTGGGTGGTCTGGGGGGCGGTTGGATCCTGATCCTGATGCCATATGTCTATAGAGCAAATCAACAATAACAGTCATGAAATATTATATTTAAACATAACAATATTAAAAATGAATTACATAAAAATAAACAACAAGTTATGAAAATAACTGACAAATTAAAATATATTGTTAGTCATTAATTTCTCTAATTGTAAAAAGTTAAACAATTTTATTCTGCCCATTCTGCCCACTCTACTTCGGCATCGTCTTCAGATCTTGATGGTTCTGCCACTTCTTCATTTAATTCCTCATCCTATCTACATCTTCATATGTGATTGGACTGTCACGTAGTCGAGAAATGGGTTCCACTTCATTTACTACATTGACATGAGACATCTCATCCACTTGATAAGTCACTTCTTCCTGTGGATGATCTGCTTCAATGCGACCCCTTGGTTTTGTCTTTATTGCGACACACCAACCTTGTTTGTCCTTTCGAGTTGATGGATAAAGGACATAATACACTTGTCTTACATGTTGTGCCATGATAAACGGATCAAACATTTGGTATCTTCTGCTCATGTATATCTCCACAATATTATATTTTCGATCAACTCTTGTGCCTCTACTTGACGGATCAGACTAATTACAATAAAATAGCACTATTCTTTTAGTATAGTCTAAAGTATTGTACGTCAGTTCATATATATGTTGAATCACGCCGTCTATCTGTGGCACCTTTTACATAAACTCCGCTGTTAATTGTTTTTTCCCCTCTGTTTTTTATTGGGTTTGAAATTTGTATCCGTTTACAAAAAACGTGTGCCATTCTTTTACACGTGATTTAGGACCACGAGATAAATTTCTCAAGTGTTTGATTTTAGGCAATTCTGCCTCACTGTACACCTGCATATACACCATATGCAAACAAATTATGGTTCCTTTTTTCAAACAATCTTTTGTATTTTCAAACAATAAATAGTTCAAATAGGACTAAAAATACATACATGGTTCATAAACCACGTTGGGAAATATTCATGAATATAGGCAGAAGAGTCTTGTTCGCTTGTGGGCTTAGTTAACAAGAATGCCCTGATCAAGTCATTATCAAACAAATGATCATGAGTAGTTGTGGATAAAAGAAATTGAAAGTGGTCAAAATGATACATATGTAAGATATGGTGATACTTCGGTACAGTTGATCAACACGTGAACGTGGGCTGACTTAAAATCTTCTCCCGTTAACGAATGAGTTAGCTCATTTCCAGCATGACGACCGGGAAGACAAAATACTGATAAGGCTAGTGTGTGTCTTTCACTTTCAATTTCTATTTCATTCCTATTATTTGTTGTTGTCAACATGAAGTTCGTAAAATAATGGGAACAAAAATGGATTGTCTCACAGTGTAAGTAAGTTGCACAAATAGATCCTTCAACCCTGGCCTTATTTTTCACCGATCGTTTTGAGTCACCCATAAATCTACAAAATAACAAGGTTGATGATAAAAATTGATACATTTAACCCTTCAAATGAATATTTATATTAAAGAATATTTTATTATATTACCTTTCGAATGGATACATCCATCTGTATTGAATCGGTCCACCAAGCCTAGCTTCATGTGCAAGATGCACTGAGAGATGCTCCATAGAGTCAAAGAAACTAGGGGGAAATAGTCTCTCCAACTTACAAAGAATGACATGTATGTTTTGCTCTATCTTTATAAGATCATCATCTCTCAATGTCGCAGAACACAAATCTTTAAAAAATTGGCTGAGTTCAGTAAGTGGATTTAAAACATTTGACGACAAGTTACTAAATGCAATAGGAAGTAAACACTCCATGAATACATGACAATCATGACTTTTCATCCCAATAATGGTTCCTTTGTTCACATCGGCACATCTTGCCTAATTAGAAGAATAACCGTCTGACATCTGAAGTTCTTTTACCCACCGACAGACTGACTTTGCTTCCTCAGCAGTTAAAGAGTAATAGGCTTTGGGTTTCAGGGTTTTTCCATCCAACCGAGTCGTCAAATGCAAGTCCTTTCGCCTACAGTAAAGTGGTAAGTTCAATCTGGCCTTATCATTGTCTTTCATTTTTCCTCTAACATTCATCACTGTGAGAAAAATATTGTCAAAAAAGTTCTTCTTAATGTGCATAACATCAAGGTTGTGTCTCAATAAATTATCTTTCCAATATGGCAGATCCCAAAAAATACTTTTTTTTGTTGAATTATGCCATTGTCCATATCATTCAAATCGACCTAATTCACCATAATTTGTGATTTTTTGCAGTTCCATAACTCTGCTCTAAATGTGTTCGGATGTCAACTTTGGGGGCGGGCCATCTAATTTAACTTCCCCCTTCTTGAAGGCGTTCTTATTCCGTCTAAATGGATGATCACCTGGTAAAAACCTGCGATGTGAGTCAAACCAAGAACTCTTCCCCCTGAATTTTAAGGTAAAGGCCTTTGTATGCTCCATGCAATGCGGACATATCATTTTACCATGAGTACCCCAACCAAACAATATGCCATATAGTGGTCCACATCAGAGTTGCCCTCATTGTAAAATTCTTCTTTAGTGCAATATCATAAGTCAAAACACCATTCCACAACCTTTTGAAATCGTCAATGAGAGGCTGTAAATAGATGTCAATACCATTTTTTGGATTATCTGGACCCGGTATAATACAAGTCAAGAACATATAAGGCTTAGACATGCACATTTCTGGAGGAAGATTGTATGGGGTAACAATAATTGGCCAGTAAGAATAAGGTTTCGCCGTGGATTGAACTTACGGGGTAAAACCATCAGAGCATAAGCCAAGTCATACATTACGTGGATCTGCTGCAAATTCGGGATGCACATGATCAAAGTGCTTCCAAGCTTCACCATCAGATGGATGGCGCAACATACCTGAAGGGCTTCTATTCTCATCGTGCCACGTCATTTTACCTGCAGTCTATGTTGATGCAAACATTCTCTACAACCTTGGAATAATTGGCAAATAAAACATTGCCTTCACTGGAACTGGTTTTTGTCTACCCTTCCCATTATCAGTGTGTGAAAATATATCTTGGCTCACCACAAAATTTGCATTCAATCAGTGCGCCATCGTTTTTACCGAATTCATTGTCGTAATATAACATACACCCTCTCACACAACAATTAATCCTTTTAGATTCCAACCCCAACTTGGACACTAAGCTTTTAGCCTCGTAATAAGTTTTTGGCAAACCATCTCTGATAGGTGACGAGTCCAACATCATTTTCGTTACGAGATCAAAGCACACATCGGTAGCACCACAGTTGGACTTAAGAGCTAAAAGCCTTACACACATTGATAACTTAGAGTCTGCAGAGCCTTCAAACAACGACGTATTTGTTTCTAACAATAGATTATAAAATTTTTGTACTGTCTCATTTGGAAGTTCATCTGTGTCATCATACTGTTGCTCCTCGAATGATACGTTGACCCCCAAGGCGTCACAAACCATATCTTGCATCAATTCAATCTGCTCACCATATCCCGTATCTTGCAACTGTTTGAAGCACCTGTGCAATTATCGCCAATCCCTAAATCAACCCGAGGTAACTCTTCACCATGTCTAATTCAAATCCAGTAAGTAGGCCTAAATCCAACTCTCTACAGGTGATGCATGACCTCACCTGGGCTCTTAATCCTTCTGCAATCGTAATTAAGGCACGTACATCTAATCCCTCCATTAGTTATGAAATCTTCATGTGCCATTGCGGCTTAGACAAAGTGATCAACCCCATCGCAAAAAGATTGTTTCAAACCCCCTCTCCCCGGATACAACCTATTGTACATCCAACTACGACTCGAAGAAAAAAATTCCATCTTCTGCATGTTAATTTTTTTTTGATAATTTCAGCATCATGATGTTCTTACAGCCGCTTTTTTTTTTAAATGGTATGACCCTATCCCATTCGAGGAAAAACTCTTTCAGAACTCGTATAATAGTCCTTCCTTAATTCTCATATCTTATACTTGACAAAATTTTGGCAGCATTTCCCATTGGTATCTGAGTACACTAAATGATCGCAGTTATGAATATCACGATCAAGTATGCACCCAGAGAACAAAAGGAAATGAATCGAACCAAAATTTCATAAAATATAAAGATACGAGAATTAAGCAACAACTAATATACGAGTAAAGAAAAAATTATTTCCCAAGCTGTCCGACTTGGACAATTCTCGGTTCAATATACAATGAACATGTGGTACCCTAAAAGAGTACATGCACTCAATAATATATTAAACCTCAAACGGGAAGCTAAGACTTCTCTCCGATACTAATAACAAGCACAGAAATAAAACAATAAACTAATTAAAATATATTTAATAAAATTTAATATCGGTTTTTCTCTGCCAGGCCTAAGTTATTTGAGGCCTCAACACCACTTCTCTTTGCAAATCGTCCTCCTGTACCCCTTGCCCTTCTTATAGCATGCTGATGTCTAGGGGAGTGTACCCTCCGATACCATGCCAAAAACACATTCATAACTAATCCTAAGTTTCTTTTAGTTCGTTAAACACGTTATGATCAAGTTTTCACAAAATCAAGGTTCCTAGAAAACTATATAACTTGGGTACTCATCTTCCCCAAGGTTCCAGCACGGCAATATTACGGCTATGACAGTTTATATCACTAACATATCTGCACATATCACAGCCACTACATCATTCATCAATTTCAACAATAATCATACATCTTACTAATGGTGGTTCGGTTTACACAACAAAATCTAATAGGATCATGAAGCCTAAGCAAACATGGAATTATCAGGATTTATCACTTTACTAAACACTTCGTACTCGGGGTGTGACACTGACCAATTCGTGATTATAACCCCTTCTTAGACACTCAAATAAAAGTAAGGAATACAAAAGTACTCACTCACATATATATGTTAGCCAAAACATACATCACTTCAAAATTCCCTCTGTGGAGAGAACAATGAAGGAAATCAAAGAAATATGTCGGTGTGGGGGTCAACAGCCAACTCTTTTCTACCCAAAAGGACCCGACATTTCAAGAGAGTGTTAAGGAGAAAAAAAGTACCACCGTCTTAGAACAAGAGAGTGCTAAGGAGAAGTAGAATGTCCGTGTCCTTGGATGCCAGTGGCGGTCTCAGAGCAGTGTGGCGGCCTCGGAGCAGTGAAGCTACTGAATTATGCGAACAAAACAATGGGTAAATATATTTATGGAGATTAACTTCCAACACACAGAAACCAAACAACAAATCAAAAATTATCAATAATACCCTAAACCCTAGACCTAAAAAAAAAATCATACAACCTAACTATCATGCCAACCTATTTATGTATTTAAAATTAGGGTTTGGCTATCATGTCATACAACTTATATATTTCAGCGAGTTAATAATAAACTTTCAATTCCTAATCATACAAGCACATAGTAAAAAAAAATTAAGTTATAATCATGCATAATTTCTAATATAAATTTCAGTCTCAATTTTTAAACCTTGGATTCAGTTTAGAATCAACTAGTTTAACGCTACTTATATACTACTGCTTCCACCTAATTCACTGCTATACCGAATGTCCTTCATTTTGCAGACAGACATGAATATATCCCATTTCTATTTAACAGTACAATCCATTATTTAACAGGACCAAAGTAACTAAAAAAACGATCAAAGCAAATCAAATTCCCACACAAGTCAAGCTAAACCAAATTCCAATAAGCAAATCAAATTCCCACACAAACATTATGTGACAAACAAATTAAACCACAAAAAATAAAGTAGCAAAAACCTAATAAGATGTATGATTCTCTAATTTATGTTTTTTTACAGCAACTTACGCCAACCAAAAAGGAATAAGAAATTGGGCATTCGGATAAGGCTTCAAGGATCAAATAAACCAATGTATATAATTACAAAACATAAAGTTAGACTCCAAAATCTTCAAAGAATATTAAAAGCACTATGAAAAATACCTCATTGAAACAATCTAATGCAGATCCAAGTCCAGCATCCAAATTCACATAACCAATACAGCAAATACAAATTGATTTTGAAACATGAAACACTAATCTGATGCTTGAAGAAGGACTCCAGCAATAGGAACACACTCTTGTATTGTATTGTATCTTTCAATGCTGAATTTCAGAATTCAAAAAGATTAATATAAAATAAAATTGAATTAAAATTTTTTATTCTAAAGGGAAAAACAGAAACAGTGAGAAATGAAAAGAAAAGGGTGAGAAGAGAGGACTAACAGTAAGGGAAGGAGGTGAAGAACGAGGGAAACATGAGCTCAAGGGAGGCGTAAATGCGGTGGAGGGCGGCGTGGTGAAGGTCGCGCTGGGGAGGTAGATGCTTTGGGACAGATGGTGATTTGGCACTCGCTGGAAGGGGAGAGGGAGGACGGCATGGTGGTGGCAGACGGACGGCGTGGTGGAGGCGGATTGGCAGCTTGGTGGTGGCGGGCGGTGCTTCAAGGGGAGAGGGAGGACGAAAGAAAGAGAGAAAGGAGAGAAGAGAAGACTGATCGCAAAACTGGGAATGAGGGAGAAGTGCTTGTCCTTTGGTTGTATCTGGAAGTTACCGACGGCCTCATTAAACTTACCGACGGCCAACACCCGTCGGTAAACTGACTCGATATTACCGACGACAAAGTTCAAATACCGACAGTTCAATCCCGTTGATAATCTCAACAGTAAATGGACCGTCTAGCTTACCGATGGCCTTGGCCGTCGGTATTTGAAAAATAGCGGGAATAGCTTATTTATGCAGGTGATATATATTTCTGTATACCACGCGCAAATAAGCTATTTGCGAGTGTACAAAATTTTTGTACACACATTTTTTACACTCGCAAATAGCTTATTTGAACGTGGTATACAGAAATGTATATCACCTGTGTAAATAAGCTATTTGCGCATGTACAAATTTTTAAATTTTTTACACTTGCAAATAGCTTATTTGCGCGTGTGATATACATTTTTGTAAACCACGCGCCAATAAGCTTTTTGCGCATGCACAAAAATTTTAAATTTTGTACACTCGAAATAGCTTATTTGCGTGTGGTGTATAAAAATGTATAACACGCGCAAATAGGTTATTTGCGCGTTTATTTTTTGTTTTACACGTTTTGCATCTATTAGGTATTTATTTTGTTTGTTCGATTCTAATGTTATCAGAGATGAAAGACTGCAATATGTTTAATTCTGATGAAGTGGACAAAATGACGCGAAGCATTCACTACTACGCAAATTTTTCATACACGAGATGATTTATTGTGTTGGACTCGAGAGATTGGGAGGCAAAATGGTGTTGTTATCGTTGCGAGCTCAGACACAGAGACAGGGCAAAGAGAAAGATCTGCAAAATTATATCTAGGTTGTGAAAGGAGTGGAAAGTATAGGCATAAAAGGAATGCAATTTCTTCTAAATCAATTGGTACTCGAATGTGTGAGTGTCCGTTTAGACTTAGAGGAATACCTTTATCAACGACTGAAGGAACGATTGAAGGATGGATACTTAAATTTATATGTGGATTTTACAACCATCAGTTAGCTGAAACATTAGTGGGTCATTCTTATGTTGGTCGTTTAAACGAAGAGGAGAATAAATTTGTTCATGAAATGACCAAGAACAATATAAAACCAAGAAATGTTCTGTTGACGGTTACAAGTCGCGATAAGGATAACCTATCTACAATTCAACAAATTTACAACGAGCACCATAAGTACCGATCATCTCAGAAAGGCCCTAGAACAGAAATGCAACATTTGCTGAACTTAATACATCGGGATCGGTATGTGTATTGGTATAGAAGGCACGAAGGTTTGGATGTTGTTAAAGTTATATTTTGGACACATGCAGATTCCATAAATTTGTTGAATACTTTTCACATTGTCCTCATACTTGACAGTACCTATAAAACTAATAGATACAGACTGCCACTACTTAAAATTGTTGGTGTTACTTCAACAGAGCTGACATTTACTGTGGGATTTGCCTATTTGGATTCTGAAGGGGTTTTGAATGGGCTGAAAACTATGTCTGGGCACTAGAGAAGTTAAGAGAATTGTTTATGCTAAATGAATCAATTCCTCAAGTTATTCTGACAGACAGAGATCTTGCTTTGATGAAAGCAGTTGAAGTTGTGTTTCCAACAAGTCGCAATCTTTTGTGCCAATTTCACATAGGTAAAAATGTCTTAGCAAAATGCAAGAAGTTGGTATCTGATAGCAAAAAACATGAGGTAGTCAAGGATGGATGGAATGGTGTTGTTTATTCTGCTGACGAGGTTGAGTATAAGCAACGGTTGATGAGGTTTCAGAGAGTATGTGCATAATGGCCTATATTCGTTGATTATGTGCAAAAGATATGGTTGGATCCACACAAGGAAAAATTTGTTGCGGCATGGGCCAACCAAGTGATGCACTTAGGGAATACAACTACAAACAGGTATGGTCAAACTAATGTCTAAAATTGTAAATGAATCATGTTATGCTATAACTAATGTTGTTTTAAATGTTTGTTGATAGTGTTAAGTCTCAACATTGAAAACTGAAGAAGTTGTTGCAAGACAGCATGAGTGACATGTGTATGTGTTGGGAGACCATGAATAACATGCTTACGCTGCAACACAACGAGATAAAGGCATCATTTGAGAGGACCATAAACGTGATTGAACACAAACACAATACTCGCATGTTTATCAGATTGCTTGGATTTGTGTCTCGGAGTGCGTTGCAATATATTGTTGATGAGTGGAGCAGAATAAACAATGTAGGTATTGATAAATCTGCATGTGGTTGCACTATTAGAACCACACACGGTTTACCTTGTGCTTGTGAACTAGCTCAGTATAGTATGATGGGTGCTCCAATTCCATTGGAGGTAATACATGTGCATTAGAAGAGATTACATTTTGGTCAACAAGAAGATCAACAATAGACAGATGAATCAGTGTCAGAAGAGGAACTTGCGCTTCAGTGGGAGACATTAATTGACCATTTTCGCACACTTGACATTGTTGGTAAAAGGTCACTATACCGCAAAGTGCGAGAACTATGTTGTCCTGAGATAACTTTAATGTGCCCACCTCCCGAAAAGGTGAAGACCAAGGAGGCACCCAAAAAAACCAAGGCGAACACGGATGGATTTGATTGTAAACGTGACCCATCTTATTTCGAGCATGTCGATGTAATATACTCTAGACATGACAACAGTTCGCCACGTTCCTCGTTGAAATCAATCGCCCATGTGTCCATAAAGAGGAGACGTTTGCCTTTCTTGAATCAATTTTTTGTGCAGTTTCATCCATATATTAATGACATAGTTAACGTGGTAGGTGATGGAAACTGTGGGTACCGTTGTATTGGAGCATTACTTAGTAGAACTGAGGATAGTTAGCCTTTAATCCGTGTGGAGTTGCAAAAAGAGATTGCGGATAATGTTTATTTAAATGGTCGTCTTTTTGGTGAATAATTAGAAGAACTGAAGTTTTTTTTACGAGACGTGCACGGTGCTCACGGAAAAAACAAGTGGATGACCCTACCAGAGATGGGTCATGTGATAGCAACCAAATATAAGTTGACCCTAGTCTCTTTATCATCTGCCAGTATGACGTGTTGGACATCTTTTCCTCTTAGAGGTGCACCAACTCCAAACCACAAACTCATTTGCATTGGTTTTGTTAATGGCCATCACTAGGTACATGTAATTCATCTAATATTGTTGTCTTTTGCATTGTTTTTGTTTAGATTAGTCATTAATTTAATTGTATTTGCGTTATTTCAGGTATTTTTAAGGGATGGTTGTCCACTGCCTAGCATACATCCACATTGGCATACTTTTAGTCGTCCTGAGGCTTATTCATGGCCAACACCGTATATTGGTCAATTGCAAGAGTGAGTTTCAGTATTTCCACCACCTAATCTTTCACATCATGATGAAACACAATCCAATAAACTTAGATGACGATTGACTAACTATGCATGTTCTTGCTTGTTGCTTGTTGTTGTTGTTTGTTGTACTTTTATATTTAATTATGCATGCTGTTAATTATATCTAAACTAATAATAATAATAATAATAACAACAACAACAATAATAATAATAATAATAATAATAACGATTAATTTCATGACAAACAAGTGTTCGCATATAGTTACAATAATAGAAGAGTTACAAACATAACAGTGGTCATGAAAACATAACGGTAAATATGAAAACACAACTCCTCAATGACCCTCCGCTATCGGAAGCATTTCCCGCAGGTACTCACACATGTCATTTTCCTCCATTGTGTAATAAATGACCTGATGCAGCATGGCGGCGATCTATCCAACCCGTGTATCGCATCAACACAATCCGCCTACAAATGACATAAATACATTATAGCAAATAATTAGATAATGTTACAAATGGACATAATATATATATATATATATATATATATAGTGCAAGGACTTATTATTCCTTACCCGATGACACACATCATCATCATCATGTGGATCATGTGAAACAAGTGTAGCTTGTGGAGGTATCGATAGTGGATGCGAGACCCTATGGGTAGTCCACGGTCACGTCATCAGTGGTCAGTGCATCCAGTGCTTGCCTGTATGGAAACACCTTCCCCTTACCCCTCTTAGGTGCCCAACGGTTAGCATGTACACGCTCATCACTATAACCATTAACAAGCCTCTGATCTACTATAGTAGGAAAATACTTGTAGATCCATGCCCATCACAAATAACAATAATGAATCAGTTACGAAATTGTGTCAGAGTTAAAACAATTGTAAATTTTATTTTCTTATTTAATAATACAGTGGTACCTGAAAGAGTGTCATGTAGCCTGCTAACCCATGGCACTCGAACATGCTGGCGTCGCCAAGATAACTGTACAACTTGCACAGGGCTGTAACTCCCCATGACCACTGTCCAACCTGATCCAAGTGACGCACCAGCTTGAGATATCTACAATCAATACAGGTGCTACTCTTGTCCGTCAGAATAGTCATCCCGAGTATCACCAAGTTGAACGCCCTCGCTGCCTCCTCCATCCGACCCTCATGCCTCCATCTATCATAAAGGTCCTGCAGCTAAGATAAACTCACAACAGCGCTCCCCTGGCCCGAAATCTCCCCAAAGGCCTCCGCATATGATACCCGTAACAATGACTGTAGAATAGATATAGCAATATCAGTGTCCATCTGAAGGCCTATGAACAAGGCGCCTCTGACCGGTATGCCCAATATGCATGACACATCATCCAGCGTGAAGGTCATCTCTCCGAATGGTAGGTGGAATGAGCTAGTCTCTCGATGCCACCTCTCAAAAAACGCGGTGAGTAGCGAGTTGTCAATCATCTTGTAGCTGCAATACATTAGAGACGAAAGACCAGCTCGATCAACTACCTCATTTACTGCACGTGGTAGTGGCTGACGATCCCCAAACCACTTCTGTAACTTTTTACCGTGAGCAAAAACCCTAAGAGGACTCTCCCAGTCCTGCACACATAAAAATAAAAGCCTTGTCATAAATGAATTACACAATTAAAAAGAAAACCCTTAAATATTTTAAAACAGAAAACAATAATTACCTCTCCGCTCCATAAGTGGTAAGCGACGTGGTCCTTGAATGATTTAAGCAGCGATGTATCGGAAGGTCCTCCAGAAAATGGTCTGTCCTCTGCCGGTGCATCAATATGCATCACATCTGGTTCCTCGTGAGGAACCTGATGCTGATATCCCTACTGCTGAGGTTCCTCATACGGAGGTTCCTCGTACTAACGTTCCTTGTTCCGAGGTTCCTGTCTACGTCGCCTACCCTGTCTGCTCGGTCTACTCTGTCTACCGTCAACAAGTCTCTTGCGGTGTGATGCAGTCATGGCCTCCCACTCCACATGCTCTCGCACGCTCAACCTCGCGAGTCGTAGCCTCCATCTCAGCCTCTCTACCAGCCACCCAACTTGCTCCTCTCATGCGTGGCATAACTGAAACAAAAAAAATTATTTAAAATCACAAAGTTAATTTTATTTTTTTTGAAAACATACACGCAAATAGCATATTTGCGCGTGAAGATATTTCTGGAATTCCAACACGCGCAAATAGCTTATTTGCAGCAGCTAAAAATACTCATAAATATGTTATTTGCGCATGTTGCAATTTCTGGAATTCCTTCACGCGCAAATAACATATTTGCGAGCAGCTAAAAATACTCGCAAATATGATATTTGCGCGTGACGCAAATAGCTTATTTGTAGCAGCTAAAAACACTCATAAATATGCTATTTGCGCATGTTGGAATTTCTTCACGCGCAAATAACATATTTGCAAGCAGCTAAAAATACTCGCAAATATGATATTTGCGCGTGAAGGAATTCAGAAATTCCAATACGCACAAATAGCATATTTGCGTGTTTTTAGCTGCTGCAAATAAGGTATTTGCGCGTGTTGGAATTTCTGGAATTTCTTCACGCGCAAATATGCTATTTGCGATGGGAATTCGCAAATACCTTATTTGCGACAGTACAACATAATCTACGAGTGTTTTGAGTTATTTGCAAGTAACCAGAGAAAATTTTCAACACTCTGAAGTTAGAAAATTGCAAGGGAGGCGAATGAAGAGGAAAAAATGTTTTCACTTTTGATAATTTAACCAGGGGTATTTTTGTCATCTCGGGTAAATGTTGGGTGTACCCAGCAATTTGCTGGGTGTATTTAACAATTCCCAAACTAAATCTGGGTATTGTTGGCATGGGCGTAGAATAATTAATCCTTGTTGAAAAAAAAAGAACAATTAATGCATCAACAAACAAAATAAGTAGGGAATTAAATTTTGCAGGCCCAAATTAGCAACCACTCCCCTCGCATTTTGGTGAATTTACCAAAATACCCCTAAAAAATTAATTAACCACCCCACCACTACTCCAACTTTCCATTCATACTTCTCAATCCGAACAAACCAATATCGGAAATACCAAATTTATTGTAAAACACACACAAAAAAAAATTACTGTAAACAATTCAATTTATGGTATACATTTTTTTTCTAAAACTCATACCGTAAATTGACATATTTATGGTACCCAAAATTTTTTTGAGTACTGTAGATATGCCAAGTTACGGTAGTTTTTTTCCCTCCAATTTCTCCATACCATAAATTGCAATATTTACCAATTTACGGTACTCAAGTTTTTTTGGATACCGTAAATATGACAATTTATGGTATGTTTTTTTTTCAATTCTCTATACCGTAAATTGACATATTATGGTACCCCAAAAAAATTTTGAGTACCGTAAATAAGCCTATTTACGGTATGGAGAATTGAAAAAAAATCCCCATATCGTGAATAGGCTTAATTACGGTACCTAAAATTTTTTTGAGTACCGTAAATAAGTCTATTTATAGTATGGAGAATTAAAAAAAAAACCATATCGTAAACAAGCTTATTTACAGTACTCAAAATTTTTTTGGGTACCGTAAATAAGTCTATTTATGATATGGAGAATTTTAAAAAAATCTTATACCGTAAATTGACATATTGTATGTTATTTATAAAAAACAAAAAATTACGTACCCGAAATTGTAGAGGGAGGAGGAGGAGGGGGGTTGGAGGAGGAGAAGAAGATGAAGTTTGGTTGGTGGGGGTGTCCGGATAAGGTGATGAGGAGTGAGTGGGTGTGGGAAAGTGGGGGAAGTTTTATGATTTTTAAGTGAGGGATATTTTGGGGTTTAGGGAAATTGTGGGGGTGTGGTTGCTAATTTGGGGGGTGTAGAATTTAATTCCCAATAAGTATATTCCCAACCAATCGATCCCAGCAAGCCCAATTTAAATGCGGATGAAACAAAACAATACATCGACCCTTGGATTGATTCATTTTGACTTTCTCATTTATTTATTTTTTGACTAAAAAAGATATACATTCATTCAAATTGGTAAAATAGATCGAAATCAACACAAATTCAACATCACCAAAAACCGAAAAGGATGAATCTGCGAACAAACTCACAGCACCCAGGTTAATAGCATAAAACGGCAAAATGCCTACAAATATAACATGGTACTTTGTTATCATATATTTTAACTAAAGAGCTTAATGAGATACTCCCTCCGGAATGAATTATAAGCAAAAAAGTACACATATCTGGTCTATATTTAGACCAGATACATGTACTTTTTTTTTCCTTATAATTCATTCCGGAGAGAGTATGTAATACTATAAAAGTAGAAAAAGCTTTTGTCAAAAAAAGTAGAAAAAGCTAAATATTAATTAAAATAATATTAATATTTGACATTAATTTAATTATTATTTAAAATTATTAGAGAAAAACTTTATTAATTTGTAGTAACACTACAAGAAAACACGATATTGCCGAAGGTTTGGTATGACGGACACCATACCCGTCAGTAATAACACTGTTTCCGATGACCAAAGCCATCGGTAAACTTTAGCGACGACCAATACCGTTAGTATTAAAAAGTGAAAGAGAGAAATTAAGGTCGGAAGATTACCGACAGTTAGGGTCGTCATTATAAATACGGGAAGTTAAGGCGCCAAAGATAACAATAGTCATTCTCGTCGTTAATCTTCCTGCCTTAATTTACCTCCTTCACTTTTGAATATCGACAGGTAAGGCCATCGGTAAGCTTCTAAAATTTCAAAGAAGAGAAGCACATAAAAATGTTTTTATCAACGATCAAGGTCATCGGTAATTTCAGTCCGTGTGCTTCTCTTCTTTGATTTTTCTACCCTTGGATTGTTGAATCGTAGTCGTTGCATTACTTACGGCCTTGGCCGTCGGTAATTGCGACCTGTGTGTTTCTCTTCTTTGATTTTCAACCATTTGATCGTTGAATCGTAGTTATTGAATTACCGACGATCTTAGCCGTCGATAATGGCGATCCGTGCTGCAATTCAACCAACCGCTCTCTATTCTTGATTAACCCTTTCGTTAACTTGCTTAATCTACACCCACTCTCTCCTCCTTTTCCCCTATATAAACACACCCCCTCACTCGCGTATTTAACTCTCACATTTCATACTCTCTCTTATACACACATATAGACATTAAACCAAATCAGTCCATGATCTTAATTGGTTTGGTTCAAATTTACTAAAAAAATATAAAAAGCGCGTAATAAACCAATTCAAATAAATATGGTTGGTTCAGATTTTACTTTACCGCAAATTCATATTTTTTTAACATTAGTAAGAATGTATGATGTAGGCTTTAGGGTTTGATTTTGGTTCTTTGAAATAGATACGTGTTTCTACAATTTCATTGACAGAAGTTTATTGTCAAAAAATTTCCACTTCCCCAAATCTCCCCTGATCAAAATTTCTATGACATTATCAAATGTGGATGAAGTTTAAGGTTTTCATTTTCATTTGGGTTCTAGAACATAATATACTATTGTTTAAAAATTCCATTCATCAAGTTTATTGTACAAAGTTTTTCAGTGTCTAATATTTCTTTAAATATTTATCTGATATTAATAGGAAAGTATGAACTTTTTGATTTAGGGTTTTAGTTGGAATCTTGAAAGCAACTATTTTATTCCAAAAGTTATTTTGAATGTATGAACCTTACCAATTTTACTAGCAATACAAAAAAAATTCCTAACAATTATTACACTTATTTATATGTTTTATTTCCTTCAAAGTATTTTAATCTTTTACTTGGACTTATAAGCCAACACGCCCAATTACAATTAGCTGGCCAATATCTACCAGATTAACCATTTTTTTGTTTAATTTTAAAAGTATAAATTACAAGAAAAATGTTTAGGAAAAGTTATTCAATGGTAATTTTCTATAACTATTCTATGGTTGAAAGAATTTCTTATAATATGCAAGATTTACCAATAAACAGGTTAACCCACAAAGTTCGACATACACAATACTGAGAAATTTCAAAAATTGAAGGACCAAAGAAAATTTGCAAATGATGATCCTCAATAGCCATTAACGTATTTGCATTAGAGCGAGGGAGGCCCTTCATAATATGAGAAGACTCCTAGTAGGCTTTACTCTTACTCAATGTGCGGCCCAAAAAAAAAGAAAAATAGTAGGCATTAACTTTCGGAAGAAGTGATAAGGTGTTCAAAGTTGAGGTTTTTGGGAAGAACACCAAGACTACCGGAAAACTGTCCAAAATGGATGGGATTCAGGAGTGGTGACAGGAGGATTGGATAGTCGGCAGTCTCTTCTTTCTAAAACAAAAGCTTGTAAGGAGACTCTAGCAGGTTGGCACAAGAAGACTTTCAAGAGAGCCAACCTGAAATTATACAAATTAAAAAAGCACTTGAGTGAGATTCAAAACCTGGAAGTTGTTGATTGGGAGCAAGTTAAGGATGTTCAGAAGGAGATTGCTAGTTTATGGAGACAGGAAGAGGCTTACTGGGCTCAAAGATCTAAAGTTAAATGGTTGAACTATGGAGACAGGAATACCAAGTTCTTTCATGCTTCGGTCATTCAGCGGAGAGACATCAATAGACATCAGCGGATTAAAGACTCAGAGGGCCAGTGGGTCCAAGGTCAAGCTGATATAGAACATGTTGTTCAAAATCACTACCGACAGATTTTCCAATCTGAAGAAAACCCTTCTATCCAGCAATGTCTTGCGGGGATACCGAAACTAGTGACAGATGAGATAAACTTTGATCTCTTGACAGATGTCACTAATGCTGAAATAAAAAGTGTTGTATTTAGTCTTGGAGCCTTAAAATCCCCAGGACTAGATGGCCTCAATGGGAAATTTTATCAGTATAATTGGGAAACTATCAAAGAATCGATTTGCATGGCTATACAGAGTTTCTTTAAAGAAGGAATGCTTCCAGCAGGTAATCTCTAGGATATTCGTCCAAAGACTTTGTTACTCTGACCCCCCAAGTTCCTATGCCTGAGAGTTTGTATCATTTGAGACCTATCAGTTGTTGCAATTCCATCTATAAGGTAATCTCTAGGATATTTGTCCAAAGACTTAAGCCTTATATGGATAAGTTGATAACCCAGAACCAAAGTGCCTTCCTTGGGAGGAGGATGACTCAAGATAATATTATAGTGGCTCGTGAGGTCTTCTACTCTCTTAAACAAAAGGGTACGATCAGTAAGTCAGGAGTGGCCATTAAACTTGATATGAGTAAGGCCTATGATAGATTAGAGTGGAATTTTCTTAAAGCAGCCCTTCTTGCCTATGGTTTCTCTGATGTATGGGTATCTAGAAACATGTCTCTAGTCTTCTCAGCGCATTATAGATTCAAGATTAATGGCCAGATCAGTAACCCACTCATCCCTTCTAGGGGGCTAAGACAAAGAGACCCTATCTCCCCTTATCTATTTATCTTAGCCTCTGACATCCTCTCTCATATGCTTAACAACGCACTGGCTGGACAGAAAATATTGGGAATCAAGCTAGCACACTCTGCCCCCGCTCTTTCTCACCTCCTTTTTGTGGATGATTCCCTCTTATTTGCCACGGTTACAGAGGAGGAGATATTTCAAATCTTGACCATTCTGAACAAGTATTCTAAAGCCTCGGGTCAGAGGCTCAATCTTGCTAAATCGGGACTGATCTTTGGCAAATATGTCCCTGCCCCGCTTAAAACTAAGATTGCAGTTATCCTCAATATTCCGGTTTGGAGTCATCCTGGGAAGTATTTAGGTCTCCCCAGTGAAAGGGGTAGATCCAAAACAGAGGCATTAGCTTGGTTAAAGGACAGAATCCTAAACAAAGTGGAGGGATGGAAGGAGTGTCTTTTGAATCAAGCTGGTAAAGAGGTTCTTATAAAGGCTGCTATCCAAGCTATTCCTACTTATGCTATGTCCATCCTGAAATTCCCTAAAGGCTTTTGCAAGAAAATGTGTTCTATAGCGGCTAACTTCTGGTGGTCCTCAAATGGCCGTTCTAGAGGTCTTCATTAGAAAAGTTGAAAACTGCTCACTAAAAGGAAACATAATGGTGGCATGGGGTTCAGGAATTTTGAAGAAATGAACCAAGAACACTTAGCCAAACAAGCATGGAGAGTCACCAAGAATCCCCGGGCCCTCTGGGATCGAATCCTGAAAGGGATTTATTTTACTAACGTTTCTTTTTTGCAAGTACCAGCTACTAGGAGAGGGTCTTGGATATGGAAATGTCTGATCCAGGGAAGGAACCAGCTCAATACGGGTGGTAGATGGGCAGTTGGCAGAGGAAATACTATAGATTTGGAAAGTGATAACTAGATCCATGATGGATCTAAGGCAGAGACTTTAACCCCTCAGCCAGATGGTAGATTCTCTTTTATCAGAAACCAGTCTACTGGGGCTGGTGTAACATCCTGTTTTTCTGAATAAAATTAGATTAATCATTAAATACTTAAACAGATGTCAAGAATCTTGATTAGGAATGAAATGGGTTTAAGTAGGACTTATAAACCTCAGAAAAGGCGTAAAAACACCCCTGAAACCCTAGGATCCAAAGAAAATAGGAACTCTCTAGAACATGTCCATCGTGACGCGATGGAGCAGGACGTCGCGACGTGATACACGATGATAGGTAAGTTGGTAAAAGAGAGAAAATGAACCTTCCAGAAAAGGGTCCATCGCGACGCGATGGGCTTTTAGTGTAACGCCATCACAACGCGATCTAGTCGCGATCAAAGGTGGCGGAGAGAGAAGGAGCTCTCCATTTTCGCCTATAAATAGGCCCCACCCCCTCCATTCTTCTCAAGTTCTTCCAAAGGCTTTGGGAGGACGTGGAGGAGCTCTGGAGGCGCAACGGGACGCGGGTAACAGTAGTCTTTTAGACCAGGTATGGCCCCAAATCATCTTTTATCTCAAGCTTTCTCTCTCTAGGAACTTCTAAGGAGTGAGTATGCTCTGTGCTTGCCTCTAATGAGGATCTGGCACATCAGAAAACCCATAGTAAGTAATCTTAAAGATTGAGAAGGGAAGTGAGACTTAGAGGGCCACTAAGGAGCAAGTATGCTCTGCACTTGCCTCAAGTGAGGATCTTGTGTATCAGAAAGCCCTTAGTAGGTAATACTCAAAGAGGAGAGGATGAGAGTGGCCTAGCAGATAAGGTAGGAGTATCCAGAGGTAGGAGTACAAGTAGCGGGAGCAGCGAGGATTACAGAGAGTGGCAGTAGCTGCAACGGTCTTCTAACCAGGTGGGAAATCTGAACCCTATCCACTAGGGATTGTAGGATTAGAATAAGTGTATAACTAGGCATAGAGTGACCCAAGCCCTATTAGAGGTCGATAGTAGCAGCACCTTAGGAGAGGGGCTGTGGCCTGTGATAACTGAGGATATTTGTCAGAGGTCTATCAACCATAGGAATAATCTATTGATATCAGTGGATGGATGTTGATTGATGTGATTTTGGTTTTTTATGATTGCATTATAATTATGTGTGTAATTGCTGGTGTGTGGTTTGGTAACATGTCAGTAGTAGATCGCCTGAGCGACATTAGGATTGACTCATGAGTGGATCGAGGATGGTTGATGCTTGATGATGTGTTGGTTGACTTATATGATTGATCGAGGATGGTTGATAAATGATGTTATGTTATAGATAGTTGTACTGTATAGGATGGTTGTTCTGCTTATGCTGATTTGATGATTAACTTATTATAAGTGTTGTGTGTGGGAATATGGCTGAACTATTTAGTTGTAAAGAGTTGAATAGTGCTGGAATAAGACATTAAAGCTTGTTGAGCTGATAGCTTGATAAGTGCTGAGATAATAAGCTGATGTGCTGAGCTGAAAAATAAAGAATGACAAGTTGTTAAAGGTGTTGATTAACAAATAATCATATGCATGTGTTGTAATCCACTGCCGTGCACATAGGCTGTGTACGAGGCCAGGTGCCAGAGTGCGGGCACGATGCAGTCGGTATAGGACACGCTGGTCCTTGAGGATAATCTAGGTCCGACAAATCTACAGGTGACTGATGGCTAGCTGCCATCTTGTCGGGATGTTGGGTAGCTTGGTCATCCTGACGAGGTACTGTTGCATCATTGTCCATAGTGCCGATCCAGAGTGCTACCTCGACACCTGTTCTTATCGAAGAGCAGGGATGCACTCTTAGGGGTACGATGAGCGGGATAAGGGGATGGACAACTGGCTTGGCCTACTCACATGCCGGTGGGAGGTTGCTGTTATCTATAAAAGGCAAGGTGGGTAAGGTGGGGCTGCCTTTGTCATAATAAGTTGTGTGGCCATGTAGGCATATAGACGCAGGTTGCATGGGCAGGGTAGCTAGGTGATGATCCAAATAGTGGTCGGGAGATGTGTGGTCTAATCCTTCACATGTTCTATTATTCTGCTTACATGGATGTGCTTGCCTTTTTATACATGAATTCTAATTTCTGCTTTCCCATTTAATAGTGTGCTTAGTATGTTCTGAATCTCCCGTTCTATTTCTTGTTTTGCATATATCTGCCCTCGGATATTAGCAGGTATCAGACGGGTTCAAAAGAAAGATAGAGATTGTTGGTCCACTGCCAGTGAGTCAGAGTCAGTAAATAAGGGAGTCTCGATTATTGGACATTCTGTATCATTAAGGGCTCTAAGGTTGGATATCTTTAGGTACATTTGTACACTTCCGCCTGCCAAAATAACATAAAATTTATTTCCACCATTATTGTATAAACTAATATATTTAATATATTGGAAAATTGACTAGGACGTCACAACTGGGACAGGGACAAACTCAAAAATACTCTTACTCCCCAATCTGCCATCAAGGCTATCCAAACACCTATTGGGTGGTTGAACAATGATGATAGATTTTACTGGCCCCATAATACCAGAGGAGACTACTCTGTCAAGTCTGGTTATTTGGTTGCTAGCCAGAGCATGCTAGAGGAAGATACGTGTCCCTCAACCTCAACAGGTACTCCTCATGCCTTTTGGAAAGAGCTATGGAATTTTCAAATCCCCCAGAAGGTAAACTTTTTCCTTTGGAAAATAGGCCATGAAATTCTACCTACTTGTGAAAACTTTTGGAGAAGGAAGCTGGCTAGGAGTCCTCTATGCCCTATCTGAAAAGAGGAAGTGGAAACCCTAGAGCACCTATTCCTGTTGTGCCCGTGGACTAGACCCATTTGATTTGCAATTCAAGTTCAATGTGCCCCTTGTAGTACCCTAATTTTGTCCGGCCTTTTATTTTATTTTTTATTATTTATTTTAACTTTTTAAATTTTGTAATAAAAATAAAAAATAATATTTTTGGTTTTATAATAAGGAATAAAATAGATTAAAAAAAGAAGAAAGAAAAAAAAAGAAAATTTATTTTTCAAAGAAAAAGGGGGTTGCTAATTAAAATATGTGAGGTGCCAAAATCAATTAGTCAAATGATCAACCCAAATCTTTGTCGATCCAATACACCCTCTTTTGCTCCGTGCCCCCTTCCTTTCCATCCACACACCCCCTGCGCCCCATTCCCTTGGGTGCTGCTTCTTACACCCCGTGTCTTCGTGCGCGCCCCCTACCTGTCCTTCTATCTCTCTCGCGTAACCCATTGCAACACACGGCCCAGCCCAAACACACACAACCCTAAAACACCTAATCCCTTCCTCGCACCCTCATTTGAGCCGCGACACTCCCTCCCCCACGATTCTCTCTTCTTTCACTTCCCAAAACCCTAGCCGCAGCTCTCCCCCCACCTCACCATCAACCTCATCTTCTTCCTCCACTCCCCCAAACCCTAATTCCTCTTCACCCCCACGCGCCGCCATTCCCCCCACACTCTCTCTTCTCTCCTCACTCTTCCAACCCTAGGCGGCAGCTCCCCTCCTCCCTCGTCCTCTTTCCCTTTCAATCTCGCTTTCCTTCTTCATTCTCACCCTAATCAATTTCTTCTCACCGCCGCGGCGCCCCCTCTCTCGCTCTTCTTCTTTCCCTTTCTTTAACCCTAAATTTCACTCCTTCATCCTCGCCTCTTCCTTCCTTCACCCCAAAACCAAACCCTAACTTTCTCCCACCTTAACCCTAACCTAGCCGCGACCAAATCCCCATTCTCCCCGTGATTCTCGTTTCTTTCCTTTTCCACTAGACCAAATCGTATTTCTTTTTATGATTCCGTCCAGATACAAAGATTTCCGAAGATTCAGAGGAAACGTGCAGATCCACCATAAATAAGGGAGTAATTCATTTCTTTCTTAATATTTCTTTTAGGCTTTTATTCCTTTCTCTGATTCTGATTTATTTTCGTTTCTTTTGAAGGATGTTAGAAGGCTATAAAAGGAGGAGACCGAGAGCAAAAAAAAAAAAAGGAGAGCGTTCTGACAAGAGGGGACGAGAGTGAGAGCAATTCAGAAAGGAGAAAAAGGCAGCAGATGAAGAATGGAGTAAGGCAGAGAGAATAAAAAATACCAAAACAGTTTAGATTCTAGGATCCCATCTCCTTTTTATTTTGTTTCTTCTGTATTTGGTGGTTAGAGTCGTGTGAGTCAAAAATCAAGGTTCTATTTTCTCCTCCTTCTATATTTTTCTTTTAATTTTCGTTGATCCTTTTCTCTGTAAACTCATAACTCTGGATGTATTGAAGTGTTCTTTCTCCATTACTTTTGTCCATTTTTTTTCTGATTTAATTGTTGTTGCTGCAACTGTTGTTGTTGTTGTTATCGTGATTGTTGCTATTGTTGTTGTACGATTCTGGAATGAGATTAGGGTTAGGGCTTGGCCTTCCAATGGGGCCAAACCCTAAATAAGGATCAATTTGTAAATATGTAGTTAAGAAGGGCATAAATGCAAAAAAGGGTTTTTTTTGAAATTCTGTTCCATTTTAGGGTTTGGTCTTCCAATGGAGCCAAACCCTTAGCAGGGACTTATTTGTAATTTATTTCCTTTTTTATCTATTTCATAAATCATCATAAATGAATAAAAGGTTAATAGGGGTATAAAAGCAAAAAGGAGAAGTTTTCATTCTTATTTACACGTTTTCTTAAATATGATTAGTTTTTATTTTCTAGTTTTTTTTCTTATATTTATTATTTCTGTTACATTAAAAAGAACAAATAATAATTTGTATATAATGGTTGAGTTTTCCTTTTACTAAGTTTCCTTTTATAACCTTTATGATATGATGATTAATAAACTTGTATTTTTTAGAAAATTTATCTGGGAATAATTCATTTAATGGTAAGTAAGTATTTTTAAACAATTAAAAGGGTACCATTGTAAATGGGCGTTTTAGGGCTGCTAAAACCTTCCCTATACGTAACCAACTCCCGAGCTCAAAATCTGGTTCAAAGACCTTCTTCTTTTTTTATTAAATTCAAAAATATCCAAAAAATAGGTTTTCCAATGTTTTCCTAAAATATTGGTGGTGGCTCCATTAAATTTTAGGGTGGTTGTCACAGTTGGCGACTCCACTGGGGACCTTTTGAGAGTTAGGCTCTATGATTGTTTATGTGATTTGTTTGCCTTACTAAATGAATTATTCCCTTTTTGTTTTTATTCCTATTTGTTCATTTGTATATATGTTTGTATACGTGAATCCTAGGATAGAAAACTTGCATTAAAAAAAATATTTTTCTATTTTTCATTTGTGATTCATTCTCTTTCATTTCTTTTTTCTTCTTGTAAATATTATGTATGTCTATGCATTTGAAACCTTAGGGTAGAAGACATTTGTATATATCATGTTTTGATTTGTTTAGCAACGGATAGTATTTTAGGTAATTGCTCCTTCACACACTTCACTTGACACGTTTTGCACACTACGAGTGAAACCCTATACCCGGGTTTGAAAGGAAAAAAAAACTTTAAGTTAGGAGAGGTTGTGTAGTGAGCACCTGCTGGACGTACGGCCAGTTGGGTCCTTGCGAAGGCCTCACCTAGAGTTTGACCCAATTCGAGAAAAAACTCCCTTTAATAGTTTACCTATTATCGGCGGTAACATTCGAAAATAGGACCCTTGGCTCTAGGGACATTTTTAGATTAGTATTTCAATCCACCCATGGAAAGACACTTATGTGGACCGTAGACCCCTTTTAAGGAACTACTGGCCCATATCACAAAAGGAGCATACCTTGTCCCATTTCCCACATGACAAAAGTCGTATGACCTAAGATCTTAGGAAATACCAGCCTATATTATAAGGGGCACACTCTGCCCGTTTCTCCTTCATCCATTTATTTTCTATTTACATTCCAAATTATGAAAGATAACAAACGATATTTTCTAAAAGTATTATTTGTTATTCTTTTATGCAAAAATAGTTTCAAAAAAAAATTTCCCTTCTCATTCCTTTTTCCCTCTAAATAAAAAATAAATCTTCAAAAAATGCATTTTCTCTTTTTTAGCAACATCATTGCATTCATTTTATTTTTGTAAAAAAAATAAATTAAAAATGTTTCTCTATTATCCATCATATTATTTTGCATAAAATGTACATAAAAAAAAACATTCATGACATGCATAATCATGGCATCTACATAACATAACTCTTTTTTTTCTCCCCAACAGAAAAATAGATACAAATAAGTTTTTCCTGTATCCCTACCGAACTCGAGCCCAATCTAGACTCATGGATTTGTTGGAACAGAATCAGCAAGCGATGAGAGAAGAGCTCGACCAAATCAATGGTAAGATGGACAAGTTATTTGACCTTCTGCGGAACTTGGATCCAAAATTGACCATTGATAAGAACCATTCCACCAGCACTAATGAGTATCGAGAGGCTTCCAATGGCCCATTAGGAGACCTGCTAGATTAGAAGAGACTCCAAATTATGGAAGATAGGCTGAAAGCCATTGAAGGGGCAAATCATATTGGGTTCAAAGCTTCAGAAGTATGCTTGGTCCTGGATGTGTTGATTCCTCCAAAATTCAAAGTTCCTGAGTTCGTCAAGTATGAAGGCTTAACTTGTCCAAAAAGTCACCTCATCATGTACTGCTGGAAGATGGCCTCCTGCTCCAGTAATGATAAGCTCCTAATCCACTTCTTACAAGAAAGTCTTACCGGGGCATCCATACGCTGGTATATGCAGTTAGAGCGGGGCAAAATCAACTCCTGGAATGATTTGGCCAAAGTTTTCATCAAACAGTATAAGTATAATATGGACATGGCTCCTGGCCGCTCCCAGTTGCAAACCATGGTAAAAGGGGGCAATGAAAGCTTCAAAGAGTATGCCCAAAGATGGAGAGGGATTGCAGCCCAAGTGGAACCTCCGCTATCTGAGAAAGAGATGGTTACTATGTTCACTGATACACTTCAACAACCCTTCTATGATCTGATGATGGGAAACATCTGTTCAAGCTTTTCAGACCTAATCATTGTCGGGGAAAGAGTGGAACCAGGAATAATAAGCGGAAGGATTGCCAGCCTCAACATTCAGCAGCCATTGCGCAGTATAGGTCAAGAGTAGGAAGAAGATACAAACGATGATACAAATGATGCTCATCACGACATGCACTGAGGCAATGGGCCACTCCATTAAGAATTGTTGGGCTCTGATTAACGCAAAGTGATAAAACTTCAAGGAATAGCCCTGTTTAAGCAACCTTCATTTATTTTTACGCTTTGCCCGAAGCCCTGGGGCATATCTTGTAAAGGGCTCATTATGTTCTCATCTTTTCATCAATAAAACTGCAATTTGAATTTCTTTTTTCAATCTTAGCTCATAGAATAATGGTAAAGCAAATGCACAAATTATCAAAAGTTAAGTTTTGTGAAGATGTGGGTAATGAGATTTTGAGATGAAGTTTGGCCCTCTTTCTCTATCCAAAAATATAAAAAATATTTATCCCTTGCTACCCCTTTTGAGCCTAAATTTTTTTTTTCGAATACCCTAAACAAGGATCACCCATATATTGAAGGCTAGTACAATAGTCCATTAAATCTTGTTTGTTAAAAAAAAAAGAGAAAAAAAAACAAGTAAGCAAATATCAAATGCAACATATCAAGACGTTTGCAAAGAAAAAGAATAAAAATGCAAAAGCAAAACAAGACAATTGGTGCTAGCAATCGCCAAAGTGCATCTTGGCACTAAAGATCCTTGTTTTTATAAACCCTTAAACACCTTTTGAGCCTGAAATATCCTTTTTTTCATAGCCCTTAACCCTTGGCCACGTTACAACCCTAATAAAGTCCATTCTGATCAAAGTCAAATTGCTCATATTTTCTCAAAACTTGATTTTTGAAAGAGGAGATCCATATAAACTCCTCAGTGCAGTTGCTTTACCTAAAAAAAGAATGTAAAATAAAATGATTGCTAGGCTGAAAACCCGAAAGGGCGGTCAAGGCAGAAGTTAGAGCGACCCGCTAGGTTGAAAACTCGCAAAGAGCGGCCTAGGCAAAAGTTAGGGTCGAATTTACAAACACGTCCACCCAGATTGGACCTCACAGATCTAAACATAAACCAAGAAGCTGGGGCAAAAGCTGAACCCATCATCTACAAGCTTCACATTCGTTCCGATTTCAAAACTACGCAAGGTGAACTGTCTCTCAACATAGATCCTTTCTCACCTGGCTGGACGAAGGCCAAAAGGACATGGAAAAGTCTCTATGGATCAAAGATTGTCAATCTAATCCTCCCAAGAGCATTCATAGCATGGAAGGAATATTCAAGAATCCACAAAGATAGACAAGATGAACTATCAAGGGGCAAACTCGCAAACCTGGTGCATTGCGAAGTCAACCATTTGGACAAGCAAGCCAACACCCATGAGTCTAGGGGCAGAGTCCTCATAGGAATTCAGGGAAATCAAAAAATTTCAAAACAATAATAATATTCATGCATAGCATACCATTTATTGCATCTTGCGTAATCATCAATACTTTCGGGTTCACCGCCCGCCTAAAAAAATCCTTGCTCCAAAAGCAAAAGCAATACTCATGCATAGCATATCATTCATTGCATTTTGCATGATCGTTAATACTTTTGGGTGCACGACCCACCTTCAAAATCATTTCTCTAGAAAATAAAAATTTCATTTCATGCTGGCATACCATTCATTGCATCCTGCATGACCATCAAAGTTTTAGGTCCATTGACCCACCCTCTCAAATATTACATACAGTTGGTCTGTTGTTACTCAGTAAGAACTAGTACTCAGCCTACCCAATCTCTTTATTAGCAAGAATTAGGATCCTGTCCTATACCTTGTTGGGAATTTGACCCACCACTTTGGGAATCTGACCCACCACCTTGGGAATCTGACCCAAGCCTTTAGTCGGGAATCTGACCCGAACTGTGTTGAGTGACGGAGAAGCTCGTACATTGGATGTTCACCTGCAATAGGAAAACCAGTTCGTACTTTAGCAAGAGTTAGGATTCTGACCTACATTTTGCCGGGAATCTGACCCGAACCTATATTGAGTGACAGAGAAACTCATATCTCGGACCTTTCTTAAATAGGTTAGCCAATCCGTACCTTTTAGCAAGAGTTAAGAACCTGACATACCTTTGTTGGGAATCTGACCCAAACTTGTGTCGAGTGACGAAGAAGCTCGCACCCTAGGCTTACCCTAAGTAGGGAAGTAATCAATACCAAAGATGTGAGGGTTAGGAATCAGACCTATGCCTTACCGAGAATTCACTAGGAATCAAACCTAGAATCTCTCACCAATTTTGTAAGAGTTAGGAACCAAACCTATGCCTTACTAGGAGTTCACTAGGAAGCCGAACCTAGAATCTCTCGCCAATTTTGTAAGAGCTAGGAACCGAACCTATGCCTTACCGAGAATTCACTAGGAATCGAACCTAGAATCTCTCACCAATTTTATAAGAGTTAGGAGCTAAACCTATACCTTACCGGGAATTCACTAGGAATCAGACCTAGAATCCCAAAGCAAAGTCAGGAGCCAATCTCGCACACTCAAACAATTTCGTTCTAGACAAAATTAGAGTCCTTTATCCTTAATTACCTTTTACAACGAATGCACGAAGACCTTCGAGTAAAATGTAATTAAGGAGAGGCAGCTGTAGTACCCTAATTTTGTCCGGCCTTTTATTTTATTTTATTTTATTTTATATTATTTATTTTAACTTTTTAAATTTTGTAATAAAAATAAAAAATAATATTTTTGGTTTTATAATAAGGAATAAAAGAGATTAAAAAAAGAAGAAAGAAAAAAGAAAAAAAAAGAAAATTTATTTTTCAAAGAAAAAGGGGGTTGCTAATTAAAATATGTGGGGTGCCAAAATCAATTAGTCAAATGACTGAACCAGCCCAATGCTGTCCAGTCCAATACACAACCTTTTACTTCGTGCACCCTTCCTTTCCATCCACACATCCCCTGCGCCCCATTCCTTTGGGTGCTGCTTCTTGCACCCCGTGTCTTCGTGCGCGCCCCCTACCTGGCCCTCTATCTCTCTCTCGCGTAACCCATTGCAACACACGGCCCAGCCCAAACACACACAACCCTAAAACACCTAATCCCTTCCTCTCACCCTCATTTGAGCCGCGGCGCTCCCTCCCCCACGATTCTCTCTTCTTTCCCTTCCCAAAACCAT
The DNA here is from genome assembly GCA_037113605.1 of Calophaca sinica. Lineage (NCBI taxonomy): Eukaryota > Viridiplantae > Streptophyta > Magnoliopsida > Fabales > Fabaceae > Calophaca > Calophaca sinica. The sequence goes on from CM073736.1 coordinate 11,631,796, forward strand.
AGCCGCAGCTCTCCCCCCACCTCACCATCAACCTCATCTTCTTCCTCCACTCCACCAAACCCTAATTCCTCTTCACCCTCACGCGGCGCCATTCCCCCCACACTCTCTCTTCTCTCCTCACTCTTCCAACCCTAGGCGGCAGCTCCCCTCCTCCCTCGTCCTCTTTCCCTTTCAATCTCGCTTTCCTTCTTCATTCTCACCCTAATCAATTTCTTCTCACTTGGCCAAGCGCCTCTCTCTCGCTCTTCTTCTTTCCCTTTCTTTAACCCTAAATTTCACTCCTTCATCCCCGCCTCTTCCTTCCTTCACCCCAAAACCAAACCCTAACTTTCTCCCACCTTAACCCTAACCTAGCCGTGGCCATATCCCCATTCTCCCCGTGATTCTCGTTTCTTTCCTTTTCCACTAGACCAAATCATATTTCTTTTTATGATTTCGTCCAGATACAAAGATTTCTGAAGATTCGGAGGAAACGTGCAGATCCACCATAAATCAGGGAGTATTTCATTTCTTTTTTAATATTTCTTTTAGGCTTTTATTCCTTTCTCTGATTCTGATTTATTTTCGTTTCTTTTGAAGGATGTCAGAAGGCTATAAAAGGAGGAGACCGAGAGCAAAAAAAAAAGAGGAGAGCGTTCTGACGAGAGGGGACGAGAGTGAGAGCAATTCAGAAAGGAGAAAAAGGCAGCAGATGAAGAATGGAGTAAGGCAGAGAGAATAAAAAAATACCAAAACAGTTTAGATTCTAGGATCCCATCTCCTTTTTATTTTGTTTCTTCTGTATTTGGTGGTTAGAGTCGTGTGAGTCAAAAATCAAGGTTCTATTTTCTCCTCCTTCTATATTTTTCTTTTAATTTTCGTTGATCCTTTTCTCTGTAAACTCATAACTCTGGATGTATTGAAGTGTTCTTTCTCCATTACTTTTGTCCATTTTTTTTCCTGATTTAATTGTTATTGCTGCAACTGTTGTTGTCGTTGTTATCGTGATTGTTGTTGTTGTTGTTGTACGATTCTGGAATGAGATTAGGGTTAGGGCTTGGCCTTCCAATGGGGCCAAACCCTAAATAGGGATCAATTTGCAAATATGTAGTTAAGAAGGGCATAAATGCAAAAAAAAAAAGGTTTTTTTTTGAAATTCTGTTCCATTTTAGGGTTTGGTCTTCCAATGGGGCCAAACTCTTAGCAGGGACTTATTTGCAATTTATTTCTTTTTTTATCTATTTTATAAATCATCATAAATGAATAAAAGGTTAATAGGGGTATAAAAGCAAAAAGGAGAAGTTTTCATTCTTATTTACACGTTTTCTTAAATATGATTAGTTTTTATTTTCTAGTTTTTTTTCTTATATTTATTATTTCTGTTACATTAAAAAGAACAAATAATAATTTGTATATAATGGTTGAGTTTTCCTTTTACTAAGTTTCCTTTTATAACCTTTATGATATGATGATTAATAAACTTGTATTTTTTAGAAAATTTATCTGGGAATAATTCATTTAATGGTAAGTAAGTATTTTTAAACAATTAAAAGGGTACCATTGTAAATGGGCGTTTTAGGGGTGCTAAAACCTTCCCTATACGTAACCAACTCCCGAGCTCAAAATCTGGTTCAAAGACCTTCTTCTTTTTTTATTAAATTCAAAAATATCCAAAAAATAGGTTTTCCAATGTTTTCCTAAAATATTGGAGGCGGCTCCATTAAATTTTAGGGTGGTTGTCACACCCCTGATAATATGGGAATCACTACCATAAGAGAATGGTTGCTGGATAGAGTCAATTACTTCAACCTTTTCCCAGACTACAAGGTATTTGGTATCTCCACTATTTGCTTCACTCTATAGGAGATATGGAAAACCAGGAATAGAGTGGTGTTCGAGGAAGAATCTATTAATCTATACGAGACCATCCATAAGATTTCGCTGTAAACATCAGAAACTAACAGGGGACCTCAGCAGAACTCTCATAATTACCCCACTAATCTTATAGTTGGGCAAAATTGGAGACCACTGCGACAGGGCATTGTTAAATTTAACACTGATGCAGCATTCAGGACTGGGAATAACATAGCAAGCTCTGGCATCATAGCTCGAGATTACCTTGGGGGAATCTCCATGGGGGCCTTTCGTATTTTTCCTGCTTGTAGTCCTTTGGTAGCAAAAGCCATGACTATTCGTGATGCCCTTCTACTTGCAAACAGCCTTCAACTCCCCAGTGTCATTGTTGAGAATGATTCTCTTTATGTGATCCTGTGTTGTCGCGCTGAAAAAAAGAAAGGAACAATTCTTCAAATCATTTCAGATATCCATAGACTGAAGAATAACTTTATCCATTGTGGTTTCTCCTGGGTTTCTCGAGAGGAAAACAAGGGTGCTCACTTGATAGCAAAGATGGCCTTGTCTAACTCCCTCAACCCGAACTGGATCTTCGACCCTCCGCTGGAGATGAGAAGAGTGTTAAAGAGCGAAAAGCCTAGAAACACGGATCCCTCTCTTAGGGCTATGCAACTTCCCCGTAACTGTGATTCGGAGCCTTTGCGCTCTCTCGATCCCTTTGATAATGGGTCTACAACTGGAGGCCATGGGAGGCAACAAGATCTGGAACACTCTGGCTTAAATTGTTTGATTGATAGGAACCTGGACCACCCTTTGGCTTCTTTGGAGAATATTACTGGATTTGTGGATGAAGATCACGATGCAGGTGGGAGAGACCTTCAATAAAATGATAGGATGAAAGCAAAAGCTCTGTAGCGGTGTTATTCAACGCTTTAGATAAGAGCTTGGAAACTAGGGTTTTTTTTTTGTCTTTTCTATGTGTTTAGAGAGTAATAGTTTATGACTTTGTAGTTTGCTTTACTAGTTCTGTTTGTACTTCGTGTATCTTCTAAGTCCCTAAGCATGTGATTTTCATCGGTGTCAATATGTACCATGCGCTGAGAAGGGAGTTTGGGCTTGGCCCATTGGTGTTGGGTCTAAGTTTTGTTCAAACCTAGTTTTGTATGGACCTTGTTTCTTGAATGAAAGGAATACATTCTTCTGACCAAAAAAAATTTAATAACATAAAAGATAGTACAATCATATTAATCAGGCATGTAAGGGCATTTCCCCTATACTCTATTAAGCTAACTCAAATAGTTAAGCATACAAACTCATTAATAATATTACACACAGATTGTACAAAAACCAAAGGGGCATCAAACCAATTTCTATAGCCTAACAACCAACCTATCAACTTCTTTCAAATAGTCAATAACAGAGAAAAATGAGAATCCACAAGCTTAACTCTTATCTAGTTTCTAATCATTTTTTGGCTTCTGCAGGCGTAATTCGATTATAAGTGATCTCTCCAAATTAACACATTGTTCAGCAGTCAAATGATATGTGGAAAGGTACAGAAAGTGTAGTCATAAGGCACTACACTATGTTTTTCCAAATTTCAAAACTCCGTTAAGGCTTTTTATGAAACATCTTAAGAGTAAATTTGACCCACAGTTTGACTTGGTTAGTTTGCATCATGGTATAGTTTTTTTTTATTAAGTGAAAATCTTAGTAGTCTGGTTTAAAAACGAAAAGCAAAATGCTATGACATAATTATTTTTTTTTTTGAACTGAAGGGCCTAAAAGCCCTACTTTGACATAATTGGTGCTGGATAAACATTCCTCACGAATGTAAGATGGAGACTAAATATTAAATTAAACTAGTAGCAGTGAACCCGTGCAAAAGTATAGGTTTTAAAAAAAAAATTACTGTGACATGAGAATTTGAGGGAATTAAGGTTTTGGAGGAGAAATAGTTTTAAGTGAGTGAATAAACTTTTCTCATGTGACATTAACATAGTAAAGTTTCTTAAATAGATAATAGATAGATAAACTATATCATTTTGAAAAATAGAAAGATAAAGAAAACATCTTTATTTTCTTCGCCGGGCGTCTCATTTTGGGTTTTCAGTGCTGAGTTTAAAAATATTGAAGACCCCATGCTAAGTGCATGAGTCCTATGGAACAAAAAAAAAAGGTGCGTGAGTCCTACATACATAAAATAAGGAGGGGCATGATTCATCTCATGTCTCCTTGCGTTTCGGAAGTAGTGGACTAAGCTACACTGCCAATTAAGGAGCTCGAAAGCAACAGAAATTAAAAGTATTTGCACTTTACTTGTGATCGTAGCAAACAGAAGGGGGGACGAGGGGCGTGACACAATGACAATCATGAAATTCCATGAGCTACTTGGAGAAACAAGCCAAAACATACGAAAAAAAACCATCTGCACTTTATGAGAGCATAAAATAAAAACCAAATAACATGGGTGGGGCGAGGGTCCCAACTCCATGATGACATTCATGCCAATCTTGGAGAATCCATTAATGAACGGAATGAAAGCACATTTGACTCCCAACCAAAAAGACTAAAGCACAGTTGACCATCTAATTACAGTCGGTGTAGGTTGAATATCTACTATTTTATACACCACAATTCGATAGCTCAATGGTATCACCACTTTGTTATGGATTAGACATGTTTAGCAATTAATATCCGGGAAAGAAGGCCACTTTGAGTCCAATCTTTATGTAATTTCATTGATTCAACGATGTTTGTTTGTTCTGAATATTTTTCTCCCAATTTTTTAGGAACAGGAGCAACTTAATTTTGTCTCCTTCCCTTTTCATGACCGCCATTTCAATTGGGTCTATTGTTGCCGGTTATCCCATGGATGAATACATTGAATTAGTTTAACAAATTCAAATGTAAAACTATATCAACTTAACTATCACGCTCTACGAATTAAAGCAACAGTATCTAAAAGCACACAAGGTGGGTAGTCCTCTCATAACTAGATTTTTTTTTCCAATGCACAAGAGTCAGGATTCAAACCCCTGCTCATTTGCTTAAGGGACCTGAGCCCTTACCACTCAGGCCAATCTAAGTTGGTAATTAAAGCAACAGTTTGATACATCGTGCCTATTAAAGAAAATCCAAATCTGATTATTATCCGTGATTTCACTTTGATAGCACACAGCTCATTCATGCATTGCATCCTTTTTGGCGAGACTATATTATTTGTCTACCCACGATGAGCAATGAAAGCAAGTCAAGTTTCAAGCATACAACCTTTCAACATGCAAAATATTATACGATTATCATTTTAACAAGAGTGAATTGGCATAATTATTGATAATCCTTGAATTATGAGAAATTTTAGTTAATTTTATCAAATTTTTTGGATGTAGCATTACTCTTAACTTTTTTTTTTTTGACAGAAACCTTTTTAAGTTTTAAAAACTTAACTATATAAGATCCGGATGCGGCACAGCTTAGTAAATATTTTATTTTACCGTCCGCGTGTTTGGTTCCTAATAATGCAGTAAAGTCGTTAAGAAACAAAATGCAGTGTCCGTTAGCTACAAGGGGAAGCATAAGATATGATTCCATGTAACAGTAACTTACAAAGCAACCGAAAACTCGAGCAAAGAGCCTAGGCCCACATAGCTTTTAGAGGAAAGAAAACCGGGCCAGAAAAAGAAATAGAACAGCAAAGGAGCCCACTGGCAATAATTATGGGAAGCACTGGATTCACGTTAACCGCTCATGACTTTATCGCTGTAAATTTTTATTTTTGTTCACGCTTTCTCCAACATCATGATTCATGAAGGCCCCGTTTTAAATATTAAAAAAAAAATTACTTCATTCTAAATTACTTCATTCTAAGGAGCAAACAAGGTTGACGTTGGACTAACAAGTGAATAACAGTAGAACACCCAATTTATATCAAAGACAAAGTTGGTCTATGAACACAATTTTATTATATGTAAAATTAATAATTGCTGTACAAGCTTAAACTCAACAAAAATTTATTATTTTGAGACGTTATAACATTTAATAGATTGTACCCAGTGATGAGGAAAGAATTACTGTAAGTCTCAATCCATGTGGTTGAGTAGCAGCGTTGTTGTCTCCCACCAGCTCAAACTTAGCAAAGCACGAGACCTTCGAGAGTGTGAGAAGACGCGTCACTTTTCTGAGCATTAAAAAAACAATGCACCAGCTGTTTGTGTTTGTAATTTATGTTTGTGTATATATTTTATCACAATGCGAGACAAGTTTGCAGTTGAACGGCGCAGCGTTTCACCTAGCTGCTACTACTACTACTAGCACACAGCCCCTCTATTCTAACCTACCCTACCATCCTGCCAAGTGCCAACCAAAGCCAACCCACCGAATCCGAATGATAGAGTAACAAAAATCAAGGAAATTGCATTGTCATTTGCCAATCCACGTACTAGTACTAGAAGAAGAAAATTAAAGCTCTGCAAAGCATCACTGATGCAAGTTTGATCTATACACAGCTAATTTTATCTAATTGGATTCGATAAATAGAAACTACAATAATAGAGCCAATCAGAATCAGGTATGGGGGAAAATTTAAAACCGTTTAACAGTTATGGGAAAAAAGATAGAAAATATATTTATATCTATCCCCCGTGATCGATAAAAGACAACGATCTGAACAACCCATAAGGTACGAAGAAAAATCGGGGTAGCCCACCCCACACCTCTCACTCTTATCAACAACCAAAAAAAAAAGTACCTGGTACGCGTACTATTTTTTTTTTTTTTTTGCGGAACCATCAACAATCAAGTTCAATCAAAGATACCTTGGATTTGGAATATCGAAAATTGAAGGGTTGTGATTAAGGGGGTCAATAATCAGGCATAAGGTGACTCACTTTCCCTTCTTCTAAGGCCATCTTCCGGTCCGTAATTTTCAACCAAATGCAAACCCCTGTGAAACTCAGCACGAGACTCGCGAGTCCACTTCCCAATCCGATCCCAACAATAGCCAAAACGGACAGCCCTTTACTCCTTAGCGGCGGCAGAGGATAACCGTAAAGATCCTTATTCCCCTCGAATGAGCTGGCGTTGAATCTGGGCAGGTTACCGCTTCTATTGGACAGCGAAGCAGGGATCGGTCCGGAAAGGTGGTTATTGGAGACGTCGAAAGCGGAGAGACGGACCAACAGGCCCAATTGCTGAGGAATGGGCCCAGTAAGCAAATTGTTGTGAAGGTCGATGATGTTGAGATAAGCGCATAATGTGAGCTGAGGTGGAATCTGCCCTTCGAGGCGGTTGGAGGAGAGGTTTAGAACGGCGAGGTTGACCAGAGACTGGAGGTCCGGTGGGATGGGTCCGGTGAGGAAATTGGAGGAGAGGTCAAGGGCTTGGAGGTTTGTGCAGTTGGCAAGGAACGGAGATATGGTGCCGCGGAGGGAGAGGTTGTTGAGGGAGAGTTTGTAGATGCGGCCATTGTTGCAGATTGCGCCTTGGAGGTTTGAGGTTGAATCGTTGCAGGGTTTGGCGAAGTTCTCTTCTCTCCAGTTCTCAAGTAAACGGTTCGGGTCTTGTAACGACTTGCTTAGGTGGGTTAGGCATGCCGCGTCGCCTGGATCTGATAAACAACCTCGAATCGCCGCCAAACCTAACATAACCCATAGCACTAACACCACCCTCCCTACATCCATCTATTTCAAAACAACCACTTCCAATTCTGATGCTTTCTTCTTTCTTTTTTCCTTTCTCTAATGCAATATTTGCATATATATATATATATGTGAGGGAGATTGGTGAAGAGCGACTCGACTTGAGTGCGATTGAGATTGAAACTGAAATTACACAGCGATGGAAACTAAATAAGAAATAGGACGGGGGGAAGGATCTATTTAACCCTTCCCTATGGAACGAGCTGTACCAAAATAACAGAGAAAAGTGAAGAAAGCGAGAGATGTAGGACTGTGTTGGTATATCTCTGTTCTGTGCTGTTAGGCCAAAGGGAAACGAGTGGGCGAAGGGTGAGAGAGAAAGATGGGAGGCTCTTTAAAAAATGAAAAAGATGGTCTACTTCACTCTTCAATCTTGGTCTGTTTTATATAGTATATATATAAATATAAATATATAAATATATAAATAAAAATAAAATATAAAATATAAATATAAATATTCACCTATTGTTATCATTATAGTTAATTATTATAATTTTAAAATAAACATCATTTTCGGTCCTTTTTTTTTTGTTTTGGGGGGGGGGGGGGAGGGAACGGTGGACGTGGAACGAGTACGGCACTTGGGTGAAATTGGCTTGGCTAAGGCTGAGACTTGAGTGAGTGTGGGGAAAGGAAGGAGACTAGAATGTAGACACGAGAGCACGCGCGTGCGGACGATCAAATGTGGGGAAAGCTTTGACGGAGTGCGTGAAAATGAAAGGGTACTGTACTGTAGAGGAAGGAACTGAGAGATAGTTAGTGAGGGGCTGGCGTGGGGCCTTTCGAGTTTGTGGGGAGCGATGACCTGCAAATATGTGGTCTAAGATAGCGACAATACGCAAAGGATATTCTTGACTTTACCGGAGAAATACAACCTCCACCGGAATGGGCATGGGTCGGTGGGTTTTGAGGTGATTAAAGACTAAACATAATTAATAATACATGGGTTAGGTTAGGTCGGTTTAATCAAAAAAATTTATGAAACCCGAACCAACCTAACCCGACCTCATATGAGTTGATTTTGGTCGGGTTAACGAGTTTGTTATTAAAATATTCATTTCTTAAAAAAAATTTGAAAAAAAAAGCCAAAGACAAATAGAAAAAATATTTATATAGAAAAAACCACTATCAAAACCTTAAACATTAATTTATTCAATATTCACCTAGCCTGATTGAAAAAACAACATATATGCAACGCAATATTTCACATTTCATAATATATAACGTTTATAAAGTGATATTATTTCATATTTCATATTTTATATTATATATAAATAATTCCGAATACAAACCCATATTTCAAATTCCAAATACGCGACTCAATATTTACTTAGGTTCATAGAAAAAAGTCACTTCATATAATATATGCAACATGTTCACTTAGTAAGTAAAAAAAAAGGTTATGTGTTTATTTACAGTGGGTTGGATTGAGTTGCATAAGTTCACAATCTTCAGACCCAACACCCAATCCATAGGCTTTGGATTTGCTTTTTTTAAAACCGACTCAAACCAATGACCCAAACAAATCCAGTTTTTCTGAGTTGGATTGGATATGGTAGGTCAGGTTCGTGGGTCGACCCATATCCGTGCCCACCCCTAACCTCCACTCCTATTGATAAGAAATAAAATGGTTTACTTTCTTGATACTAAAAGACCATATTTTCAACCATATTAATTATCCAATGTATTTGGTCTAATTGTATGCATTATTGTCTCTAGTCCTAGTATAAGAAATAGAATTTTATACGAATGGCATCAAATACGTGTATTTTTTTCTTATATTCTATAAATTTTTTTCCTTATATTTATATTTATATTTATACTGGAGGGAGTATGTGGATTCTAATTTCTACGGTGCCAACAGTTATTGTTGTACAAGTCATGTCATTGTGTCACGAGAAAGAGAGAGCCTGGGCTTTACTTTTCTTCCTCTTTGTTTGAATAAAATCTTTATCTTTATCTTTATCTTTATATATAAAAAGCGAATAAGTTCTCCAAGCCAAATTCCCGCCCAAATCCAAGGGATACAATAGTCATTTCGCATGCCTCTTCTTCCAGCTTTCATGTATCAGTTCCACACGACACCATTCATGGGTGGAATTGGATTGGTCACTATTGCTGACTTTAAATGACACATCATCCTTCCATTAAAATTCGTGTGAGCAACTCATCTTCCCAATGCAGCAGGTGTGGTGGCTTTTCATATCAAGTAAAAATTCAATTCACGATGCAAGTAATGATCTATTCTCCAGCTCTCCACCTATGGTGGCTCTTCGTATCAAGTAAAAATGCAATTCACAATGCAAGTAATGATCTATTCTACTCCTATTTACTCCACTCAAACACATTACCGAAAAAGCAACAAATACATATCCCAGACACGCAACAATGTCCATATCTCAAGGGGGCATTGATGGTGCAATTTAATGACGCCCACAGTTATACGAAATGGAGATATGAAGCAGTGCTTCAACCAATTGAACCCTAATAATGTGTTTGCTTCACCCTATGCATTTTTCCCTTTTTCTCTTCTGCCGGTTTTGATTCTGAAGTCGTGATCTGTGTTTTGCCCATTTCGAAGTCGTGTAATCTTCGTTCTCTCCATTTATATTATCTTCGTGGTTGCTAAGTTAAAAGGTTCCTACCTTCCTATGCATCGAAATCACCTGTCTGTAAACATGCATGTTTTCTGTTTCAGTTATCTTTGGCTGATTCATTTGGGATTCAAGGCGGTTTTCGATTGTATTGTCACTGGCAGATTCTATTGGTTTTTTTATTCGGTTATCGGTGCTACTGGGTATTACTTTTTGAGCATCATGGATTGAAGTTGGGGATTGGTGGGCAGAAATCGGTATTCCCGATTGTGTGCTGAGTTTCCCGTCGAGCAGATTATGCGTCGGCTTCAGTAGAGGGAGAGCAACTCGCAGAATCGTCGTCGTCCGTTGGTGGATCTCCGACGGTGGCACCGATGCAACAATGGCAGCAACAACTATTTCCTTCAATATCTTTGTTTATTGATTGTTCATTTCTATTTTTTTTCTTCTGTGCTTAATTTGTCGTCTGCTGCTACTTCTTCCATCACGCTTCACTGAAATACATGGACTTAATCTTGCAGATTGAAATAAAAGAAGGTGGAATAGATTGGGGCTGGTGATAAGATTTTTAGTGCTCTGTAATCTTGGGCGTCTCTATTTTTTTCTTTCCTTTAGATGGCTGTAGAGATTTTGTTGCTCATCTTTTTGTTTTAGTGTTCTAGCAATTTCGGAGCTTACTAAAAGCATAAGGGAATGAAAAACAATTGCAATGCTTTCTAAATTTGCTACGGCTGAGATGATATGTTTTAAGGTGTTTTATAGCTCCAGTAATCACTAAAAAAAAATTATCAATTTGCGGCGGTTTTTAAAGCAATTTGCGAGGGGTTTTTGACCTCCGCAAATTGATTTGCGGCGGTTTTTCAAACCTCCTCAATTACTGTGCCGCAATCTATTTACAGGGGTTTTTAAGAACTCTTGGTATCGAACCGCCGCTATTTAATGTTCATTTTGCGGGAGTTTTCAACCTCCCCAATTTGATTCAATTTTGTGGAGGTTATACTGTGGGGGTTAAAAACCTCCTCTATTGTTCTTTTTTTTTAAAAAAAAAATATTATTGATTTTCACCTCTTATATTCACCATTCAACAATTCAAAACTGACGAAAAGTATCAAACATTTTCAAGTCAATCATTTATTATTTAAATATTATATTTACAACATATAACAATCATATATATACAAAGTCAACACTGTGTACATAAATATTATGCTCCCACACCCACTGTTACATCCTCTTGCTCTTCATGCAACCGCAATTCTTCCATCTACATGAATATCAACAGCATTTCAACTATATAAGTAGTAGTAATTAACAATGTGCTCCCCCTAATTCTACATTCATTGATGTTAAAATTTGAGAAAGCAACAAAATTAATGATATTTACCCAGAAATCGACTTCGTCTTCATCTCTGTTTGAAGACGCAGCTTTAGGAATCTCGCTGGGCTTGTCGTTTTAGAACAACCAAGTTTAACTTAATATTATACCTAAGAACTAGCAGCAATTGATCATCCTGCAGAAGTCAATAAAAATACCCATTGTTTTAATAATCATCCCAACATTAGAAATAAAGGGTATCACGCACTTTATTCAGTACTTTGGAAATCTTGATTATAATGTTTTTGAATCAAAATATGAGAACAAAGAAAACAAGGAGATTTATGAGATTCTTACCTGAAAATTGCTTGAACATCTTCTTCATTCAAAGTTCGAAATAGAACACGTTGGAGGTATCCAACATGCTAACATCAAATTAACAAAATAAATAGATTGCGATTATGAGATTGCTTTGGTGACAGATTGGGCATGAGTGGAGCTAAAATAATTTATTTCAAAGCGCCCATCCCATCAAAGATATCAACATAGAATCTAGAAGCACATTAAGTTAGTTGCATGTTCCATATTTTTCTTTATGAATGATTAGCAAATGACTTCAAGTCCTGCATAAGTTCATAAACCAACCAATGATTAGCAAATGACTTCAAACTAGAGAAAAATGAAATCACAAATTAATCCTTGTTTTCTCAAAACAAACTAAGAGTAAAACTACATAGCAAGTCATGGACTAAATATGCTACTATACAATGAATTTTCATTATTGAGTTACAAAATTTAAGACACAAAACTGACGGACGTTCACCCTATATCTACTGCGGTTTCAAACATGCTATGAGATAGTTTATACTCGTAAAATTATTTTCAGCTTACTTTTAGAAGCCTTATTCAGAGTTTATACATGGTGTATTCCTATCTCCTGACAGTAGAAAAAGCTTATATGAAAGCTATCATTCGAATAAGCGCTTAATTAAGCTATATTCAAAGGCTCCCAAAATCTGTTAAACCACTTTGCTTATATGACCACACAAGTGACATTGACAAGAAAGAGGACACATTCATATACAATTTCTAAAGATATGTCAAGTGACATTCACTGGTTGCTAGAGGGAGTGTTTCTGAAGCAAAATAAACAGAGTGATTACCATTAGAAGGTCATCCTTGGAAGCTTCGAGAGGTTCAATAATGCATTTTTTATCCAGAACACCAAAAGAAACAAGGAATCGACAAATACGTCCCCATTTCGACGAATCAAACGGGTGCCTAAAACAAATCAATAATCAGTTACACAATTCCAGATGCTTTCGAAAATCGATTATTCAAAAGAAACGCACAAATTTCTTTTCTTGCAACAACAACAACAACACACGACACATGTGAGTGAGCAAATTAAAGAATTGATTGCTTGCTTACATTTTCTCTATGCCGAGAAATGATATGTCCACTACTAGAAAAATCAGTTTTAGCGAGGGAATAAATCCCTCACTAAATTATTAAAAATCCGTCAAAAAACTGTTAGTGACGAAATTTTGTGACAGAGACAGATTCGTATCTGATTTTGGCGTCGCAAAAAAATTAGAGAGGAAAAGTTAAATCCGTCTCAAATTGCGACGGAATTTGTCCCTCACAAATTTATTGTATCCGTCGCAAAAAATAGGAACAGATTAGAGCAAAAAATATGTTTCCGTCGCTATTTGTGAGGGATTTTTTCCTCGCTATTTGTGAGGGATTTTTTTCGTCACTATTTGTGAGGGATTTTTTCCCTCGCTATTTGTGAGGGATATATATTTTCCGTCGCTAAAAATAGGAACAGATTAGAAAAAAATTCGTATTTTTCCTACCTATTTGTGAGGGATTGTTTCCTTCACTATTTGTGAGGGAATTTTGCCGTCACTATTTGCGAGGGATTTTCCCCTTTGTGAGGGATGTTTTTCGTCGCTAATTGTGAGGGATTTGTGAGGAGTATTTTCCCTAGCTATTAGTGAGGGATTTGTTAAAATAAACTTTTCCTAATTTGTGAGGGACAAATTCCTTCTCTAAATTACCAATTTATTCTTTTTTTTTTGGGTTCAAAATTACCATTTTTTTTATATTCTTTTTCTAATTAAAGAATTTATTTTTTAAAATAAAATACCTACTACAAAATCTTAAAAAATAAACTAGTCCTATGGGCGTGCATACGCAAGGGACGCGTCAGGTTGATTACTACGAATATTTCTAAAACTAAAAATGAATATTAATTGTTTTGTTTTTCGGAAAAGCAAATATTTGAGCAATGATCCTTTTATATTCAAAATCAAAGGCAGAGACTTATGAAAAGAACTCAATTATTAAGCTAATCGAGGAAAAAACAACAGTAGCAACTTGATTTGGTATATCAGATACTAAAGGAGCAGGAACAATTAATAATTCATTAACCTAGCTATTTGCAATTTGCAACTTGTCATATGCATAACCAACATGCATAAGACTAACATTGATTCTATTGTAGGATTCATAAGGCATTTCAAGAGTGTTTTCCAAATAAAAATTAGGCATTTCAAAAGGTGCTTTCATATTCCATTAGGCATTTAACGAATTTAGTCCCTATAGGCTTGACTGAATGCTTATGTATCAGCTGTCGAGCGTTTCTAAGGCATTCTTCCATATTTAAGCAAGTAAGCCCCTTTCTTTATAGCAAGCAAGGAGTTTAATGTCTCAATTAACAGTAACCCAACAACAACCAGAACCATTCAACATTGATGAGGTAGACTGCGAATAAAAGGAAATTTAAAAGCATTAATGGAAGAGACCTATTGCTGCCTTATATTATATCTTGAGTATGATAAATTAAACAAGTGAAAGTTTGCAACTCCAAAAATGTGACAGCGACACAATTGCAAAATGCAGCATCAAGTTTCAGGATAACAAAATCTGAGACATTGCCCCCCACCACCAAAAATCTTAAACCCAACATTGGAAGTAGTGGCCCCCATTTTTCTGCAGAACACCTCAAGGGCCTTCTCTCTGCCTACTACATTAGACGAGATAGTGATCCAAAATTGGCAAAAGAAAAAGAAAAATCCCAGGTTTTGTGACATTTGCTTTAAAATCTACAGCTGCAAACTCAACCTTTCAATTTCCAAAAGGGCCATATATGTTATATATGGAACCACCCAATACAAAAAGTGAAATTCCACATTGTAGTACTTGAATAACTCCTCCTTGATGATATTCTCCGGGCCATAAGCATATTGAGGCTAATTTATAAGCAACCAAATGTGATATCAAAAACATAGAAACAAAACGGAGTTTTGGGATAAAAAGATAAAATCCGATGGCAATTAACAGAAACCTCTGCAAGCCAAGCAAAAGATTGTTTCAAGCATCAAATTACTCCCATTCCCTTTTTGAAAATTTTCTCCTGAACAGATAAAAGAAGTGAAAATAACACAGGAACTAGGTGTAGTAACTGTTCTCATCAAATATGGTAATAAATTCCTTACAGAAGCTATATGTGATAAAATTGAGATATTTGGAATGTGACAGGCCTTTAACAATGCATGCCAAAACCAGAGCTACAAAGAAGAGGAGAAAATCATTTGCAAAATACACAAACTTAATTTGAGTAGAGAAGAATTAAAAACTGATGAAAGAAGATAAAAAGTGCAATTAAACATTGAGATATAAATCACAGAATAGCAAAAATAGAGAAAGAATGGGGCAATGAAGATAAAACTTTTATTGATGAAATTGAAAGTAAATGCAAAAGAGATAATATCCCTAATGCCCACAGAGCCAAGCTTCACTCACTCCATCCTCTCTTTCTGCCACCTCATCATTCTCTCCCGCTTTCCTACTCCTCACATACACCCTCCAATTCTTGAGCCTATTCAGCTGATAACTAGGTAAGTCATCACAGCCCATTTCCTCACCTAAGGCCCTATCATTACCTAAGCCCACTTGGGCCCACACTCTCATATGGGATCCTAACAGCCTTATTGGGCGTGTGGCAATTAATATACATAGCAACTTATATTTCCTTATTGATAAGAGTTAAACCTTATCATCTCCATCATGTTTTTGACAACTCAAGCTCCAATTCAGCAAAGAATGCCTCCAACAACTCGTCGTGTATGAAGTCGGTATTTCTGCAATAATAAAGAACCATACATCAAATTTACAATCCAAACTTGATAAGACATGCAAATCTCATGAGTCCTAAATGCCTCATCACCAGACACCACACAACCAAATATAATGTTTCAATCAAATAAGAATGAGCAAAACAAAAGGATAGCAAATGCTAAACTCTGCCACTCACAAGTTGGACTTGATCAAACTGAGCATAAGATAGAGCCTTGACAAAAGAAGAATTTCATTCTAGCTAAGCACTTAAAAACCAAGTGTTGATCTGATCAATTAACTCACAGAAAAAGGAATACATTAAGAGGTTTGCAAAGGTATCAAAAGAAGTATGTGAAGTACATATGTATAAATGTTTGAATAGGTGAAAAAACTAATGATTACTGGCTTATTATTACTTACCCAGTTTGCTTATTTTTTTCTAGCAGCAAGTCATTTAAGAGTTTGACATCTTCAAATTCTCCATTATAAGTTGAACCTAAGATTGCAGCCACACAAATTGTGTTCTCATCCACCATCTCAACTGCCTTGGCAGGGTCCATCACATAGTAGCCTTCTCTCACCTTCACTTCCCTTAACTCCACCTCAAAATACCTCGCGAATTTCTCCCAACATACCTATAAATTTATAATACACGCATGCAAAACTCATATCAGTAATTCTATATCTTTAATTCAATCCACTGACATAATTAATTTTGAGCATCAACTACAATCACAAAGTCAAGGAATCATTTTTAGGCAATCCATCTGAACTATTAATTTGTTAATGGGAACTATAATCAAATTAATACCTGCACATTGGCACCAGTGACCATGTTAGGCTTATCATAAGGCTTTCTCTCAGCTTTGCGCTTGTTCTGCCACTTCTTCTTGAATGCAAGTCCTGCCAGCATTATGGCCTCAGATGATCCAACGGTTCCTGCACCAATTGCGCTCTCATTTTCTCCAATTTCAACATGAAACAAATGCGCTATCATGTTCACGCACCGATTCTGTTAATTTGCAAACCAGCAAAAACAAAAGCAAGGTTAGATATATGATTGATCACTTTCAATATTCCAAAAGGAAAATTCTTCTTCATTTTAGCTATGAGAAGGAGATGAAAAGGAGAAAATTAAAGTACGTGAAGATCGGTGGTGGCAGGATATTCGTCCATGTCGACGTAGTTCTTGTTGATGGATTCCATGATGAGCTTGTTGCATTCTTCCTCCATGGATGTGGTCACAAAAGAAGCCAAGTTCAGCTTTGGAATCGCATCGAGCTGCAACTCATCGTGTATGTTCTGGTACGCAGCTTCCTTTGACATTGAGTTCTCCGGCATGCTTAACCTGCAGCAGGAAATATTAATTCAAATGAATGATATATTAATTCAATGAAAATATTCGAAGGTGGCATCTAGTTATCTATTTAAAGAAATGGATTCCGAAATTTTTTTTTGGAAGCTATATTTTTATTACTATCATAAAGAACTAAAGACAATGTGGGACAGAATGGACTACAATGTTAACAACCAAACAGAAAAATCTCCATCACCTGTGAATGAAAGATACTTAAATGAGTAACAAGGGATCATCACTTATCCACACTAACAAGGTAGTGACCAAGAGAGTGAGCATCATTCCCACACACTGCATCAGCACTTAGCTTTGAACAAAGTGAAAACAACCAAGGCTTCATCTTGTGATTCTTCTTATTTTCCTTTGAGGGATCCATCATTCTTTCCCTGCTTGATCTCCTTCAGAGTTCTAGGAAGCTAGAAATACGAATGAGGCTGCCAAGTGTAATGCTCCTGTCATGGAAGAAAGATCCAGAGGACTATACAAAGCCATGTCAAGTGAGTTAATGCCTCATGGATACTGCTATAACATGATTATAGAAAACAATTTCAGTGAAGAATAGTTACTAAAGAAACATCAACGGCAAATGTTGTTCATATAATCAATGGTTGTTTTCTAGTTTCTACAAATTAAGAATGGTTTTATTTTTTCTTCCAAACATCTTTAGTAGAAGACTTTAACTTTCAATGAAGCATGATTTGAATTGATCAAAATGAGAAACTGTATACCAACAAAATGGTAATTAAAGTAAAATCAATATCACATTCTGCCAAACAATGATGTGCTAGTCCATGCTCTGGACCTAATTGGATCCAAAAGATAGCAACAAGAATAGAGATCAAATCTTTATGGGCGCGGTGTTCATTATATGTAGTTTCCTTTTCCTATTCAATGTTGGTTTGGACTCATTCTGAAGCGAAAAGCTACATCTTCATCAGAGAAATGATGAAAACAAAGTACATAGTCAAAATCAATGGTTATAACTTGGGTGAAAGAGTAAAGTATCTCAAATTTAAGACAAGCTGAATAGGAAAAGGATCAATAACAAAAAAGGGAACATTTCTATGTTGATGAGAACTGTCAGAGTGACACTTGAGTAGCCATTTTGTAGGTATATGAAGCAGCCATTATTTTGTATATACATCCAAAATACTTGAGAAGCTATCTCTTTCTGTGACTATGATCAATTTAATAAATAATACTCAGAATAATTAAAATTTCATCATTGAAGTGAAAATAAAAAATTAAAGGAAAAAAAAAAGAAAATTAACAAGTTGCAAGAAAGGTCATATCAGATTAGGAGAAAAAACTGGAAACAACAACTAGCATTCATATATATCATTCAATCAAAGTGGTCAACACATTCACACACAAACACATAGGGCTGTTTGATTAGACTTTTCAAAAACAGTTTTTTTAAGAAGAACAAAATTTATTCTTTATTAAATTTTATAAAACGGAAAACAGTTTTTAAAAACCAAATCAACCTAACACATACACACTGGTTTTTTATTTCTTGTTCAAAAAAAATGACTAACCTCAGTGTCAAGATCTGAGGAAGAATCAGTTGAATGGATGGGAGAAGCAGAAAGCACAGTGCTGAAAGAGACTGATCCAGACAAATCACAATTTCTCACCAACCTAATTCTGGAATTCAATAATCTCAATCCCAAAGGCCACCCTTCTTCCTGCATCAAGATGATTCAAAAAGCAAAGAAAAACAATTAAACAAAAACAAAATCTGATAAACATGCTGCCTTAAACAAAACCCTCAAAATGATTCAAAAACACATTGTGTGTGTGCGTGAGAGAGAGAGAGTGTGAGAGAGAGAGAAGGGAAGATGGTACCTGTTGAGCCATTACTATCTTTGCTGAACAATATGGAATAACTTTTGGGTAGAAAGTGAATGATACTGAAATGAAATAATATGAAATTGTCAAGAGAAGTCACTTCAAACAGAGAAGTCTCATCTCCAGAATGCGTACCCTCTAAACATGATAGTACTTCCCTTTTTTATGGAAATTAATTAGGATACACATAACTAAAACATTAGAGACAAAATCATTAAATGGAGTCATGAACATGATAGTACTTCCCTTTTTCTCATCCATAAGCATGCTGAACTACAACAACCATTATGCTCAATGTTAAGCAAATTCAAGTGCAATAAGGTTGAAAAATGCCACCACAGCAGAGATAAATACATATAAATAAACACAGATATTTACCTATCAGGAGAATGCATGAATTGTTGAGCCTCTTGAGTTTATGTCCACCAGCCATAATAAGGAGATGCTACCAAATGCTAACTCCTAGAAAAATGAAGCAACCAAAGCAAACCTGCACTCTGAAGTTAAGAGGGTGTCAAAAACTCAAAACAAAGTGGGTTTGTGTTGTGCTTCTTCATGATCATGATTTGGTCTTTTTCAAGTCAAAACAAAGCAATTCAAGGAAGGACTTCTCAACTTCCAGCAAACCTGTGAAGGAAAAAAAACGAAGAAGCTAAATATAGAAGAAAACAGAAGCAAAAAAAGGAATAATAACCAAGAAATCTAACCAAAGGAGAAATGGAAATAAATGCACCTCAAGTTAAAAACAGCATTGGAAGAACAACTCAAGGAGCTTGATGATAAATCTTCCTTACCTTGCTCTAATTTTCAGATTTGAAACCCTAAGGTTAGGGTTATTGGTCCCAATCGGGAGAGGAAATCATGGAGCCTAGAAAGTTTTTAAATAACATGAAAACATAAACATAATCCATATAAACTAAAACATATCCATCACACGATCCATACAAACCAAAATATGTCCATCACACAATCCATACAAACCAAAATATAATCCATACAAACCATACGTAATGTAAATTCATAAAAAACTTCAACGACATAAAGACGCATCAAAGATTTGCATCGAAGTCATCACAAAGTGCTTCGTCATCGTGTTGATCATCTTCATTTGCAGGTGCAGGTGGAGGTGGTGGTGGTGGCGCAACCAACGGAGAAGGATGAGTCAATGAAAAACTTGCCATAAACTGACGCATTTGCTCTTGTGTTGCAGCAATCGTGTCCAACTTATCCTTAAGAGCCTTGTTTTCAGCTGTCAGGTTAAAAACTTGAGTCTTCATCTCCTCATATTCAGATGGTGAGATGCCAATAGATGTGGAAGAAGTAGAAGGTTTGTATTTTGCAGCCTCAGGACCTAAACCATAAATTCTTCCCTTTTTGTCAACACCACCAACCACCTCTAAGAAGATGTTGTTGTCGACCGTGGCTAGACACATCATCTCCTAATGCCTCTTGGGAATCCCTTTCAAGAATCCGTTTTTCATATTCATTCTGAAAATAAAAGATTATGTAACAATAAAGAGAATTGTTACATAACTACAAAAGAGAATTGTTGCACAAAGAATCAGAACTGTCTAAAAACACTCATTTGTTTTGAACATCTAATTTATCTTGCTTCTTTTGAACCATGTGTGATTTAAGGGGAAAAATCCAAACTTTGGCCACCTAATTTATCTTGTTTCTCTTCATGAAGAATTATACATGAAGAGAAGAGTCATATACTCAAAAACAGGAATGCATGAAGTGGATACCAAAAGAAAAACTGTGTGTGTTCTCATCAGTTGAAAAACTGGAAAAGGAAATCTAGAAGCAAAATTTAATCATAGACCAGAACAACAAATTAATTAAGCATGCATAAATGAACCTTCTCTCTTCTCATATATTCAGGCAATTAATTCATTTCATGTTAGACTAAATAGCACAACTTAATAAAAGAGGTTGCTTAAAAAATGAAAGGAAATAGCAAGGGATCAATCTCAGGTAAAGTAAATGCCTCTAGAAGAACAATTCATGCATCTGATATACCAATTCTTGCTTTTACTTCAAACATTTATCTTCTATGTCAATTAATCTTTCCAATAACTTCTAAACCATGCCTAAGAAATTACTTACAGCGATACTCTCTGACTTGGAGGAGACCCACTTTACTGTATCGCCTTTTATTTTGTGAGTCTTGCAAAATAGATCCCAACAACTTGGAGTCATATATGAGGATTTTTTCTATAAAAAAATATAGATTAGTGTCAATTAAAATGTGTTATCAGAAAATACAAAACTATATATAACTCAATTGCTTACCATTCTCTTATAATGTTCAGTTGTTGGGATTGACCCTCTGTATGTAGGGAACCATCGGATAAGCTTCTATTGTTAGTGTTAACTATTGCCTTTCCTTTCCTAATTATCATGTTCCACTTTTGTTCCAATTGCTCACGCAATTCAAAGAGAATCCAACTCCTGAATCAATCTTACAATACCCTATACATTGCGTTAGAGTACCCATCCGAGGCCTTATGATGATATGTCTTTTAATTTGGGCCTTATGTTCCAGGTAGCCACTTAAACTTCCTCTACAACACAAAGAAATTTAACTAAAGTTAGAATAATATTATAAGAGTGCAATGTGATGAAAAGAAAATAAAAATATCAAGTTATGCAAATTTAATACTTCCAGTTCATACCTGAAACTCTTTCCACCTTAGTTTTTAATGGTTTGTCTTTGCTCTTCACTTCTCCATATGTTTCCCAAAGACCCTTCAAACTTAGTTTTAATTATCTTTGTAATTTCACGCGTAGGTTGG
This sequence comes from Calophaca sinica, assembly GCA_037113605.1. Classification (NCBI taxonomy): domain Eukaryota; kingdom Viridiplantae; phylum Streptophyta; class Magnoliopsida; order Fabales; family Fabaceae; genus Calophaca; species Calophaca sinica. The sequence continues at coordinate 11,653,368 of CM073736.1, forward strand.
ATGGAAGGGTCGAACCTATGCCAATAATATTAAACAAGTTGTAAGTGACAAGCATATAAGTTATTTTAGAGCTTAAAGAAAAAAGTTATAATTACTTACGTGTTCCCCGGACCTGGGCGAATCTACATACGTCCATCAGTGTCTATACTCCCAATTTATGGAGATGAATCGACACGAGAAGTTGATGATACACGGGGGTCATCACCAGATACAACATCAGCTGGGGAATGTGTGCTAGGTGTAGAAGGGTTGGCTGAGGAATGCAACATCTCTGAGAAGGAAGGATGAGGGCTAGGTGTAGATTGGGGAGGTTGGAGAGCCACATGTGTGTGAGAAGTGGAAGGATGTGTGGATTGCCCGGTAGAATGATGGGTGGGTTGCACAACAGAAGGTTGTGGCAAAGTGGTTGTACCCCTACCTCTCACTCTTCCCCTGCCTCTACTGATACCTCTACCAGTACCTCTTCCTCTGCCCCTTGTATTATCATTGTCTGCCATCTATAAAAAAAAGCAAATATTATGGATAAAAAATATTCAAAAGTAACAACCAACTATTATAGATAAAAAACTCAAAAAGGCACATAAAAAAAATCTAAAAAGTCACATAAAATTAAACATTTTTATTTAATATACATTGGAGTAGCACACAAAATGCTCAAAAGTAATACACAAGAATAACACTTGTTGACTCAATAACTTAGTTTGCATCTGTCTCTTCATAAGCTTATTCATAATCATGATCATCTCCCTCTTCTTCACTATCTGATATGAGCTCTATATCTTCTTCTTCTTCTTCTTCTTCTTCTTCTTCTTCTTCTTCTTCTTCTTCTTCTTCTTCCACTTCCTCTAAATCAAGGTTCAACATGGAGCTTGGTACTTCCTCTGCTACACCATCAGTGTAAGACTTTGCAGAAAATCTTCATTTGAAACAATTATAGGTACTTGTTCTGCATCATCATCTTGGTATGCATCATTTGTTTCAAGTATATTATTTTCCAAAGTTTGAATTATATTGCGTGCCTTTGTTCTTATGACACTCAACCAACCTTGTTGCCCTTCAGGAAAAGATGTGAAATAGACTTGCTCTGCTTGTTGAGCTAATATGAAAGGATCATAATTTTGATATCTCCGTGATTTTTTTATTTCAACATTGCCATAATTATCTATCCTTGTCCCCTGAGGACTAGGATCAAACCAGTCACATTTGAATAAAACCACCTTCTTGGTAGGGTGACCAGTGTACTCCAATTCAACAATATCAATCAATACCCCAAAGTAATCATTTTCCATTGTATCACCTTGCCCGCCTCGAACACATACACCATGATTTGTCGTACTCATCCCTTCATTTTGAGATTTTGTCATAAACTTGTAGCCATTGATAACATAATTTGGCCACTTGGTAGCTTTCCTAATAGGAACCCATGCCAAACTCGTTAAAAGCACATCATCAATCGCATTTGTTGAGTCAAGCACCTACATTAGACAACAATTTTTAATTTCAACCTAACAAATTACAGTACTCTAATTTTTAAATTGATTAAAATCACATACATATGTTTTAAACCATGAGGTAAACTTTGCAGAAATTTCTTTGTCCAGTGCCTTCATTTGTTTCAGGATTTAGTACTCGTAACAAATCTGAGTACATACTACACACACAAGATAACAGTTAAACATGACCCTACATAAGATAAATGTATCATATTGTCTATTGGAAGTACTTACTTCAAGTAAAGCACCACCTCAGAACAATTTAAAAGAATATACAAATGTGCAGTTTTCATTTCCCTATCATCCAAGGTAGAATTGGCACATTTTCCAATAGAACGGCCCGGATAATTAAAGATTGACAATGGAGGATTCACAGAAGAACCTTCTCCTCCGTCATCGTTTCGTGGCACTCTTGTTCTCCTTGATAGAACATCAGGAGGATAATAATACGAAGCAAATGTAGACATCTCCTCCAATAAATATGCTTTACAAATTGGGCCTTCCACAAAAGCCGGGTTTGTCACCTTTTGTTTTAAAGATCGTATAAACCTATTGAGTAAATCAAGATTAAGCTTAAAGGAAAAGAAAATAAATAAGGACACATGAACAAGATATAAAGTAATATTATGAGGATCTAACCTTTCGAATGGATACATCCATTTGTATTGAACAGGTCCGCCAACTCTAGCTTCATATGCTAAATGAATTGGAAGATGTTCCATTGAATCAAAAAAATTTGGTGGAAATATTTGTTCCAATTTGCACATAATGACGGGGATGTTTTCCTCCAACATACGCAACTTATCTTCTCTCAACAATGATGAAGTAATTTCTCTGAAGAAATGACTAAATTCAGTAAGCGTGTTCAATATAGGTTTGGGCAAGGCTTTGAATGCCGTTGGAAGCAATAGTTGCATGAACACATGGCAATCATGACTCTTCATGCCACTCAACTTCGCTTCCCTCAAGTCAACACATCTGCTCAAATTGGAAACATAACCATCTGGAAGTTTGAGATTTTTAACCCATTCGCAAACAGCAAGTCTTTGTTGTTTAGTTAGTGTATAGTTTGCCTTTGGTTTTACAAAGTTTCCACCCCTGCTAGGTTGTAGTTCCAATCCACTCCGCTTACAATGTATTTCCAAGTCCTTTCTAGATTTGCAAGTATCCTTTGTCAGCCCTTTGGTGTCCATCACTGTGAACAAAATATTGAGAAACACATTTCTTTCAATGTGCATCAGGTCAAGATTATGCGGGAGAAGATGAGTTTTCCAATATGGCAATTCCCAAAATATACTTCGCTTTGTCCAATGGTGCTCTACCCCATAGCCTGGTGTATTATCTTGTTCTGGGGATTCCTCCACACTTTGTAAATGTTTTACCCTTTCCCAGACTTCTTGACCACTCAACCTTTGTGGAGGAGTAGAGGTTTCAACCCTGCCTTTTGTAAATGCAATCTTATTCCTCCTATATGGGTGATTTTGTGGTAAGAATTTGCGGTGACAATCAAACCATGAGGTCTTTCGGCTATATGCGAGGCTAAATGCCTTGGAACGCTCCATACAAATTGGACAAGCTAGTTTACCCATTGTCATCCACCCACTTAACATCCCGTAGGCCGGAAAGTCATTGATGGTCCACATTAAAGCGGCCTTCATCAAAAAAATTTGCTTTAAGGACACATCATAAGTCATATATCCCTCCTCCCACAACTGTTTTAATTCATCTATTAAGGGGCGCAAATACACATCAATTTTCCTCTTAGGATTGGAAGGGCCAGGAATTAAAACAGTTAAGAACATAAACTCCCTTCTCATACACATCCATGGTGGCAAATTGTAAGGAGTGATAATCACGGGCCAGGAAGAATATTTCCTACCAGTTTTATCAAATGGAGCAAAGCCATCAGAACACAGGCCTAATCTAACATTTCGAGGATCTTGAGAAAATGCAGGCCATGCTTCATCAAAGTGTTTCCAAGCTTCTGCATCTGATGGATGAGATAAAGAACCAGCCTCCCTTTGATTTTCACGATGCCATCTCATTTCACGAGCTGCTTGTATTGAGGAATACAATCGGCGTAGTCTTGGAACAAGCGGGAAGTACCACATACTTTTTAGTGGCACTAATTTCACTTTACCCCATCTCGTAACACATCTGTACCGCTCTTCTCCACAAAAAATACAGTTTTGGAGGATCTCATATTCCTTATAATACAACATTCATCCTTTCGGGCAACAATCAATCTTCACACTTCCTAATCCTAGTTCAGAAATTGATTTTTTTGCTTGGTAAAGATTTTTAGGCATCTTATTACCATCTGGCATTACATCTCCCAATAACTGCATCCATCCATTAAAGCAACCCTCTGATAAATTATATTCTGTTTTCAAACTTAATGCCGTTAAAGAAGCTGACAACACAGAATGTTTGTCACAACCATTCCATAAAGGAGATTGTGCAGCATTCAACATTTCAAAGAATTGTTGTGCTTCTGGGTTAGGATCTTCTGTCATTGTGTCTTCTTCATCGTCACCCTCTCGCTCAAGATAGTTGCCAATTGATGGTCCCGCAGCATCCATTACCAACTGCTCATAATTATCGAACATTTCCCTTTGGCCACTTCTACCATAATATGATTGATCAACAACCACTAGGGGAATCGGGAGACTAGGTTCACCATGATTTGTCCAACGATAATAATCACTCATGAATCCCTTCCTACATAGATGCACCTTCACTGTGGCTGGTGTTTCATGAGACAAACACTTGCATTTCTTACAAGGACATCTGATCTTCCCTCTTGCAATGTTATCTATATCTTGTTCCAAGGCAAACTTAACAAATTCATAAATCCCAAGTTGAAATTCAGCCGTGATATTCTTGTCACAATCCACTCTGTTATCCATCCACTTTCTATTTTCAGGTACTTCCATTGCTGATGCATTGTTTACACAATATAGCATTAATCATTGACAGTACATGAAGAAATAATCAAAAATAAGAGAAAATCATCATTGAGAATTGCAATTTAAAGAATACATATACCAAGTATCTTACAACAATATTAGCATGTGCAGTTGTCATTTATCCCAACAAATAAATGGGCTATCAAGTTAATGTCACTCATGCATATCAATTTATGTCACTAGCAAAAATATATATCATGCAACAGAAAGTTCATTTCCACAAGGCCAAACAAACAAGTCCAAATAGTAATTCAAAAGTTCACGTCCAATTCCAAAGGTTCAAACAAAACACAAAACATAATCATCGGCATCCAAGTTCGTCATAGCCATATTCAATAAGAAACCTTGAAATCATTTTTTTTATATACAAAAATGAAGTAGAACCTTCAAACTTTTACTACTAAATAATCATCAACAAGATTATCTTCAACAATACAAGAATTGAAAGCAAAATAACTAAAATAATCACCTAAAAATCCTCCAAAAGCCCGCCGTTTTAGGAGGTCAACAGGAAAGAATGATTCTCATAATCACCAAAACAATCACCAAAATAAATATCATGAGCAGCTCCAACTTCCACAACCAATGAATAACAAGAGAATCCTCCTCCAAAGTCATGTCAAATAAGAAAAGGCTTACTCAGTAGATAGTCTACAAATAAGAAAAATAAGAAATAGGTAAGACATATGTATTGGGTTCATGAAAAGGAACCATTATAACAAAACTCATGCATTGGGAACAGTAAGAAACAGAATGATTCAAATTTCAGGAATCAACAATATTCTACTTTCTGCATTTTAAGATGAAAATAAAATGGCCACTGAAGCATTCAATATGTTGATTATTTGGTTATTTGGTTATTTTTCAACTGTTAAGACCATGTGTTAAAAGAACTTATAAAAACTCATAGAAACGAACAATTATAGCAATTGTCCATGACAAATGAACATCACAGATAATCATTATATCCCAACCAAAACTAAAAATAGCAATGATTCTTACAGTACACAAAAAAAATTGCTAATCAGAAAAAATGCAGAAAATGAAGGTTTATAGCAAAACCTTGCTGACTAGCTTCCCTGTGGAAAGCAACTTCACGCAATACTTGGCAACCCACGCCAAACACTTTTGCCTCTACTACCAGAAGCTTCCGAACCGAACCACCTCTACACACTCTGAGACAAAACGAAGCGAACCTGCTTTAAATTGCAGAAGCCTTCATTTGTATGATGATTAAATTAAATTGCACTAAATAGTTAAAAAAAAAAGTCCACTGTAGGACACTGCCTATTAGTGTTAAAGTTGACATTCTTCAAATTTATTCGTCTTTTCATCCACACAAATCACTGTTACATCCCCTCTAGTTTGAGCAATTTATAATTCTTAACAAAACATATTCATAACTCTGAACAATTCCATATTGATATAAGGAAAATAGTCCTCCACTGATTGAGACAGGGAACCATTTATGGGTTGTGCAAGAAACAAAATTCTAAAACAATCATACTTTTTCCAATTAGGTGAAAAGGACTGGTTAGATCAAAGCATAATTTAGCCAATAGAACAATGAGTTCAATAATTTTAAGCAATGCTGCCATTTTGCTCAGAACGCACTCTTCACATGAAAATAGTACTGAATGCACACAGCTCTGGACCATGCCATACCTAAAACTCCGGAAAAACTCAACACAAATAAATAAAATTTCAAATTTTTTACTGACATCAACAATTTGTTTGCAGAATAGCTTTATACACACACAGTCTCTCACAAATGGCCCTTCTTTTTAAGCCAGGCAAATTGCTATGTCACCATTACAAGAGGAAAAATTATTTTCAGAAACCCAATCCGGAAAATGCAAGCTAGTACATGAAATCAAAGTCAAGTTTCACAGCGACAGAGCAAGGAAACTTTCCATTAAGCGACAATATAGAAACATGGAAACGGGTAGAAGAAAATGAGAAAAAGTAGCTAACAATCCTATGAGTTGGAGAGGGAAGCGATTGAGAAAATCTCTAGTGGAATCATCACTTTGCACATCTGAAATCGAATTAAAAATAGAACACGACTAGTACCAGAGGCAACCTCTTCAAATATGCTATATCAATAAACAGTGGCATTCATATTTGTGTCTTTTTTCACCCTACGAACTACTAGCAATTGAACATAATTTAAAACATAATTAAATGACAAACTAAAATAAGAATACATCAACGAGAAGAACACTTGCATAGCATTGATAGAAGCCAATTCTCAGTTCCTACTACAATACGATACAACTTCCAATAACTTGAAATGGAACACTTGCATAAAAAGATGGCGCCCTATGCTATCATTTTATTTAAACTTTCTATGATCAATTCTCATACTATGCCACTTACAATTACCATCCAAATTCTCATACAGTAGAACAGAAATATCTACTCTAACTTGTTTAATTGAAGTAAATACAACCAATAAGGTATCACAAACAAAAAAAAAGCCAAATGAGCTAAAAAGATAAATTTCTCATTAAAAGTCCATTCCCTTAGGCAACAAAAGACAAAAGAGCTAAAAAGAAAGAGGTTAAAAATGAAACATAATAGAACATATAATAAAGAGAATTCCTTTTGTGTTTCCTTGCACCATAACTTGAGTGTTCCTTCATATAACTGTCTAGTTTATTGCCTCATGACAGGTCTTCTTACATAGAGTCCCCACTAGCCTGAATCTTTACCGGAGGGGTTGGATCGGGGAGGGACATCTCTGAGGCCAATTGTATTTTATGTACCGGAGGACCAGAATCCGAACTCCATCTGTTTGTTTCTCTTCTGCAGTTTGGTATGAAGTTTGTAGGTGGCTAGGGGTTGCTTTGGTTATGCTGGGAGATAATGCCCATCTATATCTATGGCTTGCTTCCCTACGAACGGCGAAAGGGGAGAAAGGACATGTTGTTGATATGTCATTCTGTGATTTGGGAACTCAGGAATGAATATATCTTCTCTGGTTTTGTGCGCGACATTCCTAGTCTTGTTGAGAGGGTTGAGGTAATATCTTGGAAGTGGTTCTTGGATAGGTGAAGGGTGGTTATTGTTTGTGCTATGAATGGTGTGTAGCTCCCCTTGAATGTGTAAGGAGGGTGTAGTGTTTCCTTTGGTGGGAATGGTTTGATTGAGTGTTCAACCTCTTGAATCTTTATTTCCTTGTAGGCAAACTTATTGTATTACGGGTTGGAATACTCAATGTACTCTTCTTATTATCATTATAGATATATCTCTTTTTTGCAAAAAAAAAAAAATGCAACAAGCCCGCATTGATCTCACAGCATCAAAAGCAGCCATCACTTGACAAATCTAAATGGAATTATAAGCAAGATTAGGAAATCTAAGTGGACCTAAACCTTACTTTAAATGCAAAATTTCAATTACAAACCAAATCATGTTTATACAACCAAAACACATCCCAAACAGCCTAAAATCACAGAAAGGCTTCATACACACACACACACACAAAATATCTATATACATGCATGACTTCAGTTTACAAGCCTAGAGGCATCATAAGTGTCCAGATTAAAATAACAGTGCAGAAAACCCCACTTAAGAGCATTGCACCAAAGACATTGGATGAACTAGACAGAGGCAATAAACTAGACAGCATTGCATGATGACCAATGAAAGACATTGAATACCAAACTAACCAATACAAAACAATCGGAAGTCAGAAAGCTTAAATTACGGAAGTTAGTACAGATGAATAGGAGCTTCAAGTATAGTGTACTATTAGTATCGGCTTAAGAATAGGGTTAATGTTAGTCAATGCCCTATAACACTCCAACTCTGTATTAGCCACATAAATTTGTTCATCAACTGTAAACAATCCCAATTTGATTTAAATCATCTCAACTGATCAAATAATGCTTTTGGAAAACTAATTAGATTAACTCAATAAAACATGCACTACTTTCTTTGTGCATATTTCCCCAGCCAAATCAAAGCCGACTCTTGCATTTCTAATCACATGATTTCAGTTTTAAATTCATCACAACCTTATCTTCCAATTCAATTATTAAATTAGGTATTTATGTACATAAATTTTATAGGTAAGTTTAGAATAAAAGCAGTCCTCAATTTACAAACAGATTGAAAAAACAATCAATGCATTTGATATATAAAATAGAACTGTTGAAAGAAAGATAACTTCAAGAACAATAGGGTAATCAGAATATTTATAAATAAGACAAAGAAAACCAGAAGGGGATACTGAAAAATTGCGGCACCAACGAAGCAAATCAATTTTAAAAAAAATTAGCAACAAAGCGAAGCGGCAAATCGAATCGAGACCACGCGATCTCACGAAGCAAAAGCGAAGAAGAAGCGAGGGAACGGCAAGCGGCAAAAAAAAAAACAACGACAAAGAAGCAAAGCATCGATGCGGCACAACAAATAGCAAAGCTATAAGGGTTTCGATAAAAGGAAAGGGGATCTAGGCTCACCAATTCCTGATTTGCGATCCTTGATCGGAGCAGAGAGAGAGAGAAGGCGGTCCGGTGGAGACGAGGCTCGAGCAGAAGGCGGTCCGGTGGAGACGAGGCTCGAGCAGAGAGGGCGAGGCTCGAGCGGTCTGAGAGACTGAGAGGAGACGAGAGTTGCGAGTGAGACAGAGATCAGCGTGCAGAGAGACTGCCATTCACGAAGGATCTTCCATGTTCCTCTCTTTCAAGCTCCTTCGTTTGGAAATGCCATGTTCCTTCGTTTGGAGTTGCGAGTGAGAGAGATGAGCGTTGCAGAGATGAAAGTTACAGAGACCGAGATTCGTGCCAAGTTTTGGGATAGACCGAGGGGAAGGGTGGTAAGTTAAAAGATCAGAGAAGGATTTCTAAATCCGTCACTAATTGTGACGGATTTAGTGACGAAAATTTAAGAGAAGGATTTCACCAAACGTATTTTAGTCAATTTGTGACGGATTTAGTGACGAAAAATTAGCGACGGAATTTTTCCGTCACTAAATCCGTCACAAACGTGACCCAAATTAAGTTTTCCTAAAACTTTGATATCCCTCACTAAATCCGTCGCTATTAGCGACGGATAAGTATCCCTCTCTAAAATCCCTCTCTAAAATTGATTTTTCTAGTAGTGGTCGTAAGACTCTGAGTAGATAAGTGGAACCTAAATGGTGAAAAAAGAAAAAAAAACTAAGTCCTAAAGTAATAAGTTTTACTCGAAGGGATAAGAATACGAGTTTGTGATTGTTGAAGTCGATTACCTTGAACGGAGGCACATCAAAGTATAGCTTGCTGGAGAGGATGCGGTTGCGCACAAGAGCGTCGTTCGGGGAAAAAGAAGAAGACGACGACATTGATAGCGACGGTTGATGAGAATCGTTTTGGTACAGAATGGGGGAAATTTTGGTGGTGGCAAACGATGAAATAATGGCCGAGCCATCGATACATCAGCCTTAATCATGCTTTAAACCCTTGGATCCTATTATCCCTTGCATCGAATTTGAATCAAATCGAACAAAAATGGACAACACAAATTTTTCATAAAATAAAAATTAAAAAGTGCGAAACCAAGAACGACATTATCAGTGCCATAGATACTTCGGGAGAAACCTGGAGTCAAATGACCTTGGTGCTGTTGAATGGCCTAACCCTTAGAAGAAGAAGGAGCGTACGGAGGCCAGCAACAGAGATGGGGCAGCACTGGTTGTTCACGGCTGGTTCTTGGTGGTCGAGGGTTCGCGGGTTCTCGATGGCTAAGCGCCGTGTGTCTAGGTTTTGTGAGCTGTTCTGCTATCTGGAGAGAAAGGAATTGGAAAAGGGCAAAAAGGGTTTTGAGCGGGGAAGAGACCGCGTTACCAAAAACATAGATGGAAAATAATCGTTTAGTTAGAGGGGGGTTTTAACCCCTTTAAATTAAATAAAAATTTCAACACTACCAGCGAAGAAAATGTCATTCTTTGATTAATTTGAGGGATTTTGAAAAACCTCCTCAAATAAACCCCCACTGTTTAGCAATTTTTTTATAGTGAATGGCTATATCGCATGATTTTAATTTAAATCAAATGATAGTAACGAATTATTAGATTTTACTTTGCATCTGATTTTTCTTCTTCAAATCTAACGACATACCTGTTGTAGTTTTAAACTTTCAATCGTGCTAAAAGGGAGTATAGTAGTAGATCCTTGCTATCAATCTCTTCAATTTTGTGGTTGTGTTCCACCCAAAAAGAGAGAAAAGACTAGGGTTGGGGTTATTTTTTTTCCTGAGGTTGATTATAACATGACTTACAGAATATTTTCTAGCTTTTTGTCAAGAATAATAATTGGGTGTAGATATCTTTCATCAAGTGATAAATCTTCATCACATGAATATTTATAAAACCAAAGTTGAGTTTTGCATGATGCATGAAGAACTTTTGAAGTGAATTTGAGCTTAAATTGCGTGATTCAGTGTATTCACTTGATCCCATTCTAACGTTTGTGCATTAGTGTTTTCTATGATTTTTTATCTCTAAGTGCACAGGAATGGGAGCATAGTCAAAGGATTGACTTGGAAGCGCACCTGGAAGCGCTATTTTCTGACAAAGAAAGATTCTAAAAGCTATATCTTGAGCCACACTAATCTGAATGAGATGATCTTGGTCTTGATGGAAAGATAGAAGAATTATCTACAACTTTGATGAAGAAATCGAGACCTAAATCAATCTTTAAGTTGGGGTAATTTGTACTACAAGTTGATAAGGTGATGTTGCCCCAGCCTGACACCTGTTCGATGTTTTAATCATATCTGGAGTTTTAGGTGTCCAATTGATATGAAACCAATGCTATTGGAAAGCTAAGATCCATAGCTTCAACTTTTATGAAGACACCTTGAGCTAATTCGGACTTTAAAGAGGTGAAAAATGCAAAACTGCATGAAGCATGGCCTGACCGTGTGATGAAGCACGGTCGTGCTTCGAGCGCGCACAGCAGCAAGTCAAAGAGAAGCACGGCCTGGCCGTGTCGCACGCCACGGCCGTGCGGCGAAAGCGACCTGAACACGAAAATTCACATTTTTACATGTTTTGGGCTTGTTTTTCACTCTTTTTCACCCTAGACTACAAATAGACACTTTAAACACTTACCTAGGGTTCGAACTTTGATATTTTAGAGGCACGGTGAAGGATAGGATTCAATTTCTTCCTCTCCTCTTCATGAATTTCTGGTTTAGTTCCTCGTTCTCTATGAGTAGCTAAACTCTTTTAGGCTAGGGTTGGATGAATTTTGTGGAAACCTTTATGTAGTTGGATTCTATTATTTCAATACAAGTTTATTCATGCTAATGGATCCTTCGGCTCTGTTCTTAATGCCTTTTGATAATTGATCACTATTAAACTGAATTTGGGTTATGCTCACGATTGGAAAATTGGAGTTTTTAACTAGCATTAAGATTGTTGGACATATCTATAGGGTTATAGGAATATAATTCTATTGGTATAAGTTTGTATGAATCCCTATTCTTTATGCTTGATCTAATTAATTTGAACCTAAGGGATTAGGGCTTATTAGTTGAATCAAAGGGATTAAGAGGAAAGAAATTTTCGTTAATCTAACTTAGAGGATTTAAACTTTAATTGTTCATGGGTATCGCTTGCATTGGTTTTGAATTCAATTGCATAAAGTGGAAACAAAAGGATTCAACCCCTAATCGCTTTTAATCATTCGAATTCAAATAGTTTGTTTTTGTTATCATTACAATTATTCTCAATTTCAAATACCCAGAATTTGTTCTCCTTCAAAGTAAATACGAACTTTTTAAGTTAATTAGTCAATCACAATCCTCGTTGAGACGATACTCTACTTTCACTTTATTACTTGTACGATTCGGTATACTTGCCGAAATCTCTATCAAGTTTTTGGCGCCGTTGCCGGGGATTGTTGAATTGATTTTTTAACAAGGCGAACGAGTATTATTTTGAACAATTTTATTTTCTGTTTATAAAAAAAAACCAAAAAATTAAAATTTCTTTTCTCGTCTTATAAAGTTGTTGTATTGCTCACAATTCTCTTAGCTTCTGTAGCATGTAGCCTCTTAGATGTGATTTTTGTGGAGGAAAACATAGAAATGGCACTTGTGAGGATTTCTTGGTCATATCACCAGAAGATGAGGATCTCTTAGTCATGGTGGAAGAAGAAGAGGATTATTGCATGGAAAGTATCATGGGAGAAGAAGAGTCACATCCTCAAACTAAATTTGAAGAATCACATGACAGAGACACTTACCTCAAAAATGTTCTTGTTGGATTCATGAGAGCCAACCAAGCTTCATTTGATAGATTTGAGGTTCAATGTGAGAGGCTATCAGAGAAATTATCCCAATTTGAGCAGAAGAAAGTGGAAATAGAGAGTGAACATAACTACATTTTGGCATTAGAAGAAGAATTGAAAAACAAAAATAGTGACAAAGAAAAAGACCCAAGGGTGAAGCATAGAGAGATTCATGTGACAGCTCAACCCTTGGTCATTGAAGAGAATGGTCCTCCGCGAGATGAATTTAATGTGCTTCAAGATAAAGAGTGGGGGAAACATTATCCCAAATGTCTAATAGTTGGGGCATGGGAACACTTACTTCCCTATGCCAAGTACATGAGAATTCTCCCCAAAAGAAGGAAGCAGAAGGATAAAATCTTCTTCTTGTCATATTATCCACCCTAACTTGGGTGTTGAAGCGTCAAGCTACTGACGTTAAAGAAGAGCTTCATGGAAGGCAACCCATTGGCGGTGGCGTCTGGCGGCCCACCTTTCTCGTTTCAAGTTAGCGGTTGAGTCAGGCGGCACACCGCACAGGTTTTATCTTTCTTTCTTTTCTTTTGCTGTTTATTTTATGTTGAATTTATTTTCTTTTGTGTGTGAAGTTGATACCACGCACCCTATGGCTGACCGAGCTTTTTGTTCCTCTATGGCATTCCATTTCATCTGAGAATTTGTCTGTGAACTGTCCTCTTACTGTGTGCATGATATGTATGATCAAGGAGCTGAAACTTTTGTTGACATGGCCCTTTTTAAGCAGCTTCTTGTAACCATAACTTTTGAGAACTTCAGTGGTCATGAATCTTTTCTCATTACGAAAAGCAAAGTCTGTGTGTTTTAGCCTAAATAGAATTTTATTTATTCTTGAGTGCTCCACCATTTGTATGAATTCTTCAGAACTTGACTCAGTTCTTGATTGCTTTTGCATTGCAGGTGAACACACACACAGATGATTGAGATCTTTGTTTTTGTCTGAATAGCCAGAGCCTTTGATTGCATACCCTTGTGAATTTATCCTTTGCTAGCCCTTTTGAGAGAAAAAACCAATTGTCCCTTTAAATTGGAGTTGAGAGATTGTGTTCTATAAAATTGGTTATTTGGTTGTAAATTAAGTTTGGGGTTGCTTGAGGACAAGCAACAATCTTAAGTTTGGGGTGGCTATACAATGTATGTAGTTCATTTCAGATGAAAAAAAAATGAACAGGCCAGGGGAGAACAACAATAGAAAGATCCAAATTGCGATTTCAAAAAAAAAAAGAAAAAGAAAAGAGAAATCAATGAGAAAAACAAAGAAAAAGTTCTCATTTGGCTTGTCGGTATACAAAGCGTGGTAATTGGGGGAAGTTGTGAATTGATATAAGGTGTGGATAAGTACTAATAGATGCATCTCTTAACTCTAATTAAGTTAGCCTAGATTCAAAATAATATCCTCCCTTACCTAAGCCCCATTTTATCCTTTGAAAAGATCTCATAATGTGTGTGGCATTTGTGTGTTTTTGTTTTTCTAGAATTTTGTCAAGCCTATGGTAGATGATTGCATTTGGTGTGAATTGAGTGTAAACAGTACCCCTTAGACACTTGAGTGGAGTGAAACACATTATTTGGAAAGGTGTAATGGGAATCGATTTGTGCTCTGAGTAAATAAATTCATTTTGGTTACTTGAGTTGTAATGATTGGAAAGCATGAATTCAAAAGAGTAGGTGAATTGATTGTGCATTGATTGTTGAAAATTATTTGAAAAGTTCACCAGATGAATTGGAATTAATCGAAATCCAACCCATGTTTTTGATTGAGTTTGCTTGAGGACAAGCAAAAAGCTAAGTTTGGGGTTGTGATAAATCTTCATCACATGAATATTTATAAAGCCAAAGTTGAGTTTTGCATGATTGGAAAGCATGAATTCAAAAGAGTAGGTGAATTGATTGTGCATTGATTGTTGAAAATTATTTGAAAAGTTCACCAGATGAATTGGAATTAATCGAAATCCAACCCGTGTTTTTGATTGAGTTTGCTTGAGGACAAGCAAAAAGCTAAGTTTGGGGTTGTGATAAATCTTCATCACATGAATATTTATAAAGCCAAAGTTGAGTTTTGCATGATGCATGAAGAACTTTTGAAGTGAATTTGAGCTTAAATTGTGTGACTTAGTGTATTAACTTGATCCCGTTCTAACGTTTGTGCATTAGTGTTTTCTATGATTTTTTATCTCTAAGTGCACAGGAATGGGAGCATAGCCAAAGGATTGACTTGGAAGCGCGCCTGGAAGCGCTGTTTCCTGACAAAGAAAGATTTCAAAAGCTATATCTTGAGCCACACTAATCCGAATGAGATGATCTTGGTCTTGTTGGAAAGATAGAAGAATTATCTACAACTTTGATGAAGAAATCGAGACCTAAATCAATCTCTAAGTTGGGGTAATTTGTACTACAAGTTGATAAGATGATGCTGCCCTAGCCTGACACATGTTCGATGTTTTAATCATATTTGGAGTTTTAGGTATCCAAATGAGATGAAACCGGTGCCATTGGAAAGCCCAGATCCATAGCCTCAACTTTTATGAATACACCTTGAGCTAATTCGGACTTTAAAGAGGTAAAAAATACAAAACTGCATGAAGCACGGCCTGACCGTGTGATGAAGCACGTCCGTGCTTCGAGCGCGCACATCAGCAAGTCAGAGAGAAGCATGGCCTGGTCATGTCGCATGCCACGGCCGTGCTGCGGAAGCGACCTGAACACAAAAATTCACGGTTTTACATGTTTTGGGCTTGTTTTTCACTCCTTTTCATCCTAGACTATAAATAGACACTTTAAACACTTACCTAGGGTTCGAAATTTGATATTTTAGAGGCACAGTGAAGGATAGGATTCAATTTCTTCCTCTCCTCTTCATGAATTTTTGGTTTGGTTCCTCGTTCTCTATGAGTAGCTAAACTCTTTTAGGCTAGGGTTGGATGAATTTTGTGGAAACCTTTATGTAGTTGAATTCTATTATTTCAATGCAAGTTTATTCATGTTAATTGATCCTTCGTCTCTGTTCTTAATGTCTTTTGATAATTGATCACTATTAAACTGAATTTGGGTTATGCTCATGATTGGAAAATTGGGATTTTTAACTAGCATTGAGATTGTTGGACATATCTATAGGGTTATAGGAATATAATTCTATTGGTATGAGTTTGTATGAATCCCTATTCTTTATGTTTGATATAATTAATTTGAACCTAAGGGATTAGGGCTTATCAATTGAATTAAAGGGATTAAGAGGAAAGAAATTTTCGTTAATCTAATTTAGAGGATTTAAACTTTAATTGTTCATGAGTATCACTTGCATTGGTTTTGAATTCAATTGCTTAAAGGTGGAAACAAAATGATTCAACCCCTAGTCGCTTTTAATCATTCAGATTCAAATAGTTTGTTTTTGTTATCATTACAATTATTCTCAATTTCAAATACCCAGAATTTGTTCTCGTTCAAAGTAAATACGAACTTTTTAAGTTAATTAATCAATCACAATCGTCGTGGAGACGATACTCTACTTTCACTTTATTACTTGTATGATTCGGTACACTTGCCGAAATCTCTATCATCAAGCAAAGGTTGTATATTAGTTTGTGTTATATTTAATAACTTTTTGTTTAATTTCATTCCATTTTAATGGGAATTTTATTCTTCATTTACTTATTGATTATTGATCTATTGATCTCTTCTGAGAAGTTCACGCAGTTGAACCGTGAGAACCTGTAAGGGGAAGTGATTGGGATGAGGTAGCAGCAGCGGTAAGCAAATGGTGTGGGTACCAAACGAGGAGTGAAAGCCTAGGCACTGACAGTTTAGAGTATGATTCTGATAGCAGCTCTGTTGATCACAAGGTACCAAGAAGGAGTAACTTTAAGGATCCATTAAATCAAAACGACAACTTCATTCCCCTTGCAGCTCCTTCAACTGCTTATAAAATTTGTAAGCATCTATAATTTTTTATCTCCTTGCTTTTGCATTATTGGTTGTTAATGCCTACATGAGTAAATGATCCTTGGCAGTTAGTAGTGATATTTGTATTCACTTGGTGTTGTTATAGTAGTTCTACGGACCTGAAATCAGGCCATCTCTTCTTAGTTTTGATGGCACTTTTTGACCTTGCAAGGTTCTTAAACCTTCACATTAAAATGCTATTCATGTGTTGACTTCAGCTATGCTAGATACTACCTCATGTTTTTTCCCTACTGATCTTAAATGCTTGATATGAAAATTAAACACAATTTCATTTCAGTTGTTTCTTATCTTTGGGTATTCACTGTTTTCTTACCTGGATTGTTTGTGTGCTTTTTACATGGTCACAAGTTGGGACTTAAATGCCAATGGAAATGCGAATTTTTTATTATTATTTAAGTATTATGTTTTCATTTGCTACATAACAATTCTAGCCAATGTTTCTGAAGGTTCTAAACCATTAACGTATGTGCTGGTCAATACACAGTAACAAATCATGAAGTTATGAAGTATACATATTCAAAGGCAAAGCAATTACACGTGGCTTTGTGCAAGGCTTGGTTTTAGTGATTTTTCTGTGCTCTTTTTTTTCAAGACTTGAGTTCCTTTCCTGGCATTGTGTTAAGGTGTAAAATTAGATTGTGTTACAACAAGGAATATATGTTCCATAATTGTGATATACTGCATGTATGGAGCAATAACTTTTGAACTTATTTCTTTTTCCACAATCTTTTTTATGGTAAATGTATCTTTGATAAAAATTGTTAGGTTCAATTTGATTTACCAATTGTGAAACATTAGATGCCTATATAGGATTTCTAATCATTCATATCTTGACGAAAGAAAGCTACTTCCTTAATGTCATGTTCTCTTAAAAGTCGTGAGATAGTAATATATTTGAATATGATTGGATGAGGATCAGGAGATACCTTATGAACTAATAGAGTCTGTTTAGTTGTTCTAAATTTGAAGCCAATAAAGTGCTTGAGTTCAGGTGATCTTTCTACCAAGAGTTGTGTATATGGCTTTGGAGTTGTTTTTTGGAACTGGTTGATTACATAGGTCGTTTTAGAAGATGCGTAGAAAGCATAGTTTCTTAACTTGAGAGCTTTGTTGCCTCAGTGTGTTGGTATTATACGTAGTGTTGAAGTTGGGCAACTTATTTTCTAAATGGTTGTATTCTTCTGCACTACCTCATTTTAATAGCTAATTTGTGTTTTATTTATCCAGATTATCAAGGAAACTGAGGCAACCATAAATGCTGTTATACAAAACGCTATTAAACCCCATGGCGTGTTCAAATTTTTGTAATTACAATATTTGTTTTGTGGACTGATGGTATATTTGCGAAGAAGAATTGACTCCAAATGTGATTTTTATGAAATTGCGAGTATGACTGATGGGTATTGTGAATGTGATCTTAAGGTTGCTGGTGTTCAGATTACTGTAACTTTACTTTTAAAATTAGTGTTACCATTTTTTTGTCAAAATTTGAAGCTTGATCTTATATTGCAGAACTAAATCTAACTGAATTACCGATAAGCATCCTGAACAAGTCATCCTGAAAAGGCTGCCAGATTGAGGTTAAGAACAATCGAAGGGGAAAAAGGTTATGTCACTGAAACTACTTGGAAAGACACCAAGAAATTGTTTAATTTTGGTTCAAATACCAGGGACTCGAAAGCTTAGGAATCATATTATTATAATTTACTCACCTTATACCTTTATATCTCACCCCAACAGTTTAAGATTATTCTAATCACTTGCAAGATCCATGGTGATAATCGATAAATTCTTTAAGCTTTCCTTTTGTCCCTTTTTCCTTAACTGAATACCTAATTGAGAGGAGGGAGGGAGACAAAGGAAAGTGATTATAACTTCAGTTCCATATGATTGCATATGAAATCCTTCTAAATTAATTAAATATTCAGGCACTAAACCCTTTTGGCTTTAAATCTGGCTAGCAATAATCAACCAATGTGATGGTCATGGACTGACTGGCTGTTTGAAAATTGAGAATTCAATTTTTTCTCCTTATTAATATTGTTCAGTTATAAATTTTTATGAAAAAAGTCTGAAAGATCCGTTTACTTTTGCATCAGGAACTAAATTCCAATTGGGGACGATTGGGTACATTGATTGGATGCTGAAAGAGCAAAAAAAGAACTTGGAGTCCTTTCAGAAAATGAAGTAGTTAGTAGGTCATCACATGACAGGGATATTCTTTTAAATGGAGATAGTGAGGCTCATGAACTGATTATTGCTAATTTTGAATCTCAAGAAGATTTTGTATTTGACTGATAGAGAGTAGTTGATTTATGCTTGGTTGTTTGATTTGCTTTAACATCTAATTAACATGCAACTGAGGGTAAACTGTACATGCTTCTTGCAGATTTTGATGCTTGAGTTCTGATATGTGAAAAGAATTGATCTTTGCTGTGATGGGGAAAGGAAAAAGTCCTAGGAAATGGTTCCAGGAACTTACTCTTAGGTACGATATCATCAAATTCTAATTCATCAAAGAATAATGATATTTTTTGTAAGTATTTTTGTGGTTGACATCCATTTGTGTTTATGATTTGTTATAGTCATCACCTCGGTTGAAAAAAACAAGACATAAAAATATCACTATTGTCGCCTATATTATATGAGTACTTAGGCCTTTTAAAATATTAAGGTTTTAGTTGTTGTTTCGATTTGTGTATAAAGAAACCTTCAAGTAACAAGGATGTGTTGGGGTTTTATGAGGTGTCTGTGTCTAATCCAATTATGGATTGTTTGTTGATATACACACTAATATCTGGAGCTAATGCTGCTAAATGAGTCCTTTCAAAAAATAAAGTAGTTAGTAAGTCATCACAAGATGAAGATATTCTTTCAAATTGAGATAAATAGGCTCCTGAACCAGCTATTGCTAATTTTGGATCTCAAGTTGATTCTTAGAATCTAGCAATTTAATATCAAGTTGCCAGTACACCCAATAGTTTTCTAGTGTAAATAAGGAAAATAAATTATTGGTCAGCCAAGGAATGCTCCAGAAGCTATTGTTTCATTATGTTAAAAAGAAAACTATTTGGTTATCAAGCGAGATGCTCTTCATTTGTTAGTATCCATTGTGTCATCAATGAAATCTTGATTTAGCTGGTTTGACAAGATTAGACTTCAGTGATTATGTGAAGTATCACTGAATGAAGTATCAATAAAATTAGACAATACATTGGCCAGAAAAATTGAGAATGTTGTTGATGTGCTTTTTATGTCCCATTTATAGGAAGAAAAGAAAAACTACTACATATTATGCCAAAAAAATGTTCACATCATTTTCAAGAGATGCTATCTTTTTAATGTCGTTTCTATATATCAAAAAAATGTTCACATCATTTCCATATAGAAAAAAAAAACTACTATATATTATGCCAAAAAAATGTAGATGCTAATAGGCCAGATGATCTCCATACTCCTGAATTTTTGAACATTATTATGGGTTCAGGTCTTCCAAATTATATGTTGAAACTAAAGGTTGGAGTTCCTGTGATGTTATTGAGAAACATAGATCAATCTTCAGGATTATGCAACGGAACTCGGATGCTCATCACCAAAATGGGCAAATATGTTGTTGAGGCAAGGGTTATTTGTGGCAATAACATTGGACAGAGGGTGTATATACCCAGATTATCTTTGACACCTTCTGATAAGAGGATTCCTTTCAAATTTTAGCGAAGACAATTTCCCCTAGCTCTTTGATTTGCAATGACAATCAATAAGAGCCAAAGACAATCTTTAAAACATGTAGGTATTTATTTTCCACAAGCTGTGTTTTCACATGGACAACTATATGTCGCAATATCAAGAGTAACCTCAAGAGAAGGCCTGAAAACACTAATAACTAATGGTGACGGTGAAAATACAAACACTACTTCAAATATTGTTTATAAAGAAGTTTTCTAGAATTTATAGTAAAGGTTAGCTTACCTATATTTTTTGTATATTTAATAATTCTATATATCTTAATTTGTATATTTTATGTGTCTTTAATAATTGTGGTTTCTTCTAAGGTTGCAGGTAATTAACATATTTGCATATACTATTGTTATGCCTCCGTGCTGCTGGGTATTTCGTTTGGGATTTCTGATTACAGGTTGCTATTTGGTTTTGAGTTTTAGGGAATGGTTTTTGTATATGAGATTGGTATTAGGAATGTCATTTTGCGCGCCT
The DNA here is from genome assembly GCA_037113605.1 of Calophaca sinica. NCBI lineage: Eukaryota > Viridiplantae > Streptophyta > Magnoliopsida > Fabales > Fabaceae > Calophaca > Calophaca sinica. The sequence goes on from CM073736.1 coordinate 11,674,305, forward strand.
TTATTTTATCTTTTTAAATACACATTCCCATATAATCTCTCTTTTTAATGTCATTCCAGGATAACTGACTCGTGCATCGCACGGGTCAAAGTACTAGTAAAAAATAGTGCTCTTAGTGCTTTCTTTATCTAATTCGCACGTTAATTCTATATTACTTTTTTTTTGATAAAATTAATTCTATATTACTAAATAAGCTACGTTTTAGACTTTGATAATATTAATAATAATTTTATTTCCAAATTTTCAGGTATGTGCGTGACCAGGAATAACGCTAGGTCGTTTTAAGAGGCACACTTTGCTACATCTGCTACTAGTCGTGTATGGCATCTGTGACCGAATGATTTGCAGGATTCTTATGATTTGTGAGAACAAAATCAACCATAGCTATGTGTATCTGTAACGGGCATAACAGTTGGCCAAACACATGGTATAGGTGACTCAGCAAATGTGGGAGGAATTGAGCAACAAAAAGATGCTGAGTTAGTTGGAGACAAATCGGGAATCAAAGTGCTGAGAAGAGGCAATAGAGAGAGGAGGGTAAATAGGAGATTCCATGACTATGTGTAGTGGGGTAGTATATAGGACAAAAGGGGAATCTTTTGTGGGCACGAAAATTGTATGCATCCCCTTCTCCTCTGATATTCCTTCTCTCTCTGGTTTTTTTCCTTATTCTGCTACCTTTCATTCTGTGCTACTGATTTGATGTACTATTCCTCTTAGTCACACTGGCTAAGGGTTGACAATTGCTTGAGAAATCAATAAAACAGTACATTGTTCCCTCATTTTTGGTACTTGTCCGTAGTATTACCACATTTGGTGCTTTCATCTTTCCCATGGCAGAGATACACGCATGAAAGAACTGAGTGCTAAGGTCAAAAGGAATTTTGAGACTGCAGAGAAAATCATGCAGAGCTGCAGGATCAGATAAAATGCCTGGAAATCTCGAACCAAGCCAACCAAGCTTCTAATGAGTCTCAATTTGCCCAGATCAACTCTGCACTATAGAAACTTCCCCAAAGGGATACCTCTCCTCATCGTTCTAACCATGGCTGCCCGAACTCGAGCAAAGATAATGCAAGAACACCATTTCAGGTACGATCGGTAAAACTTGATTTTCCTAGATTTGATGGGAAGAATGACATGAACTTGATCTTTAAAGCTGAACAGTTTTTGATTATTATGATACTCCTGATTATGATCAATTGACTATTGCATCTATACATTTGGATCAAGAGGTGGTGCCTTGGTTTCAAATGTTACAAAGAGCTAACCCATTTCAATCTTGGCAAGCTTTTACTCGAGCTTTAGAACAGGATTATGGTCCATCTGAATATGAATGCCCGAGATCAACATTGTTTAAACTGATGCAAACTAGCACTGTGAATGACTACTATGTTGAATTCACTGCTTTAGCAAATCGGGTGGAAGGCATAAGTGCTGAGGCATTTAAAGATTGTTTTATCAGTGGGTTGAAGGAGGATATCTGCAATGATGTGAAAGCCTTAGTACCTAGAAATATTGGCAAAGCTGTTGCACTAGCTAAGCTATATGAAGAGAAAAATGCAAACGCAGCAAAATCCAAACACTCAGCCTACTAAACCAGAAATTTAGCCTACCAAACACCAAACAAGTACACCTCAAACCTGACCAAACCAGAACCTAGCCAAAATACCACGAAACCCCAACTACCACCCCTCTTACCAACACCAAATACCAAAACCATTAACCCAAGAAACAGCAACATTCGTAAGATTTTCCCAGCTGAGGTTCAATTAAGAAGGGACAAAGGCTTATGTTACTGGTGTGATGAAAGATTTTCTCCTACTCATAAATGCCTAAATAAATATTTACTAATGTTAGAATTGGAGGATGATAGTGATACTGACATAGAGCCCGAGCCACCTGACCTTGGAAAAGATAGTAAAGAGGGAACCCAGGGAGAACATCATTTATCCCTTAATGCAATGAGGGGAGTCAATGGTGTGGGGACAATTCGGTTCACAGGAAAAATTGGCAGCATTGAAGTCCAAATTTTGGTGGATGGTGGTAGTTCTGAGAATTTTTTGCAGCCACGAATTGCCAAATTCCTCAAGTTGGATGTCGAACCAGCACCTAGTTTCAAGGTGTTAGTGGGGAATGGTCACAGTATGCAGACAGAAGGATGGGTGCAAGGACTGCCAATTGAACATCCAGGGCCAAGAATTATTGATTCCAGTTTATTTACTTCCTATATCTGGTGCAGATCTTATTCTAGGATCATCATGGCTAGCCACATTGGGTCCACACGTGGCTGATTATGCTGCTTTAACTTTTGAAATTTTTCCACCAAGACAAATTCATCACATTGCAAGGTGACAACAGTGATGACTCCAGGCCATGCTCAATGCCATCAATTGAGAAGAATGCAGCAGACACAATCCATTTCAGAGTGTTTCACCATCCAAATATTAACCCCTGAACACCCTGATGACATTTGGACCGAATTACCTAGAGATATGGAACCTGAACTAGCAACTCTCTTGCACACTTACAGAGCAGTATTCCATACACCTGTAGGATTGCCTCCTACCAGAGAACAAGATCATGCAATTCCACTCCTAGAGGGGTCCAGACCGGTTAAGATGAGGCTATATAGGTACCCCCACAGTCAAAAGGAGCAGATTGAAAAAATGGTGCAGGAGATGTTAGAGAATAGGATTATTCAAGAGAGCAACAACCCATTCTCTTCACCTATTGTCTTAGTTAAAAAGAAGGACGGCAGCTAGAGGTTATGTACTGATTACAGGGCTTTGAATGCAATAACTATCAAGGATAGTTTTCCCATGCCCACCGTGGATGAATTGCTTGATGAGTTATTTGGTGCTAAATATTTTTCTAAGTTAGATCTTAGATCCGGATATCATCAAATTCTGTTGCAACCGGAGGATAGATACAAGACAACTTCTAGAACTCACCATGGGCACTATGAGTGGCTTGTTATGCCATTTGGACTCACTAATGCACCAGCTACATTTCAAAGTTTGATGAACAAAATCTTCCAGCAAGAATTAAGGAAATATGTCTTGGTATTTTTTGATGATATCTTAGTGTATAGTCCTTCTTGGTCCACACATTTACAGCATGTAGAGACAGTTTTGCAAATTCTGCAGCAACATGTTTTGTTTGCCAAGCTCTCAAAGTGCTCTTTTGGTTTGCAAGAAATTGATTATTTGCGCCATAAAGTGTCAGGGACAGGAGTAGCAATGGATGAGGACAAGGTTAAGGCAATGTTACAATGGCCTACACCTACTAATGTCAAACAACTAAGAGGGTTCCTTGGTCTAACTGGATATTATAGAAGATTTATTAAATCTTTTGCAAACATTGCAAGTCCTCTAACTGAATTGCTTAAAAAAGAAGCCTTCTCATGGAATGTGTCAGCTGATGAGGCTTTTCTGAAACTCAAGCAAGCAATTACTTCAGCACCAGTATTGGCTTTGCCAGATTTTTCTCAGCCCTTTGTATTGGAAACCGATGCATCTGGAATTGGTGTGGGGGCTGTGCTCAGTCAGAATGGACATCCAATTTCTATTTCTCTAAGAAAATTGCCCCTAGAATGCAGAAACAGTCTGCATATACCAGGGAATTGTTAGCTATTACTGAAGCCTTGGCAAAATTTAGGCACTACTTGTTGGGCCACAAGTTTGTGATAAGAACCGACCAGAAAAGCATGAAAAGCCTGCTTGATCAGTCTTTGTAAACACCAGTTCAGCAGGCTTGGTTACACAAGTTTATTGGATATGATTTTAGAATTGAATACAAGCCTGGGAAGGAGAATTTGGCTGTGGATGCTTTGTCTAGAGTGTTCCTTATGGCATGGTCCGAGCCTCAATCACAGTTTATACAGCAGCTAAGACAAGAGTTGCAAGGAAATCCATAAATGCAGCAACTTATGAGCACATGCCAGCATAACACTCAATACACCACCAAAGAAGGCTTGTTGTACTGGGCAAACAGGTTGTTTATACCTACAGACAGCTCTCTTATTCAGCAAATTTTGTTGGAAAACCATAGCTCACCTATTGGGGGACATGTTGGGATTGCTAGAACCATGGCTCGGGTATCTTCTCAATTTTATTGGCCTAACATGAAAAATGATGTGAAGGCTTATGTGCAGAATTGTTTTATCTGTCAACAAGCCAAGACAACAAATACTCGGCCAGCTGGCTTATTGCAGCCCCTGCCAATTCCACAACAGATATGGGAAGATGTGGCAATGGATTTCATTACAGGTTTGCCTAATTCCTTTGGATTTACTGTAATTATGGTGGTGATTGATAGATTGTTGAAGTATGGACACTTTGTGGCAATGAAATCTGACTATACTAGCAAGAGTGTGGCAGAAGCCTTCATGCTTAACATTGTCAAATTACATGGTGTTCCTAAGTCTATTGTCTCAGATAGAGATAGAGCTTTCACTAGCAATTTCTGGCAGCAACTTTTCAAGTTACAAGGGACCACTTTGGCAATGAGTTCATCCTACCACCCACAAACGGATGGACAATCTGAGGCTCTCAATAAGTGCTTAGAAATGTTTTTGAGATGTTTCACATTCAACAATCCGAAAGCTTGGTATAAGGCCCTAGCTTCGGCAGAGTATTGGTATAACACTGCTTTTCATTCAAGTGCAGGGATAACACCATTCAAGGCAGTATATGGTAGAGAGCCACCAACATTGATCAGAGCTAATTACTGCAATGCTGACTCAGAGGCAGTGCAGGAACAATTGAAGACTCGAGATGAGTTGATTTCTCAGCTAAAGAAAAGTCTCAGCAGGGCACAACAAGTCATGAAACATCAAGCTGATAAGAAAAGGCAGGAGTTACAATTAGAGATTGGGGATGATGTGTTGGTGAAATTACAACCCTATAGACAACATTCAGCTGCACTGAGAAAGAATCACAAGTTGTCTATGCGATACTTTGGGCCATTTAAAGTAATACAGAAAGTTGGAGCAGTGGCATACAAGTTACAATTGCCAGATTTAGCTAAGATACACCCTGTCTTTCATGTGTCACAACTTAAGCCATTTAAAGGGGCTGCTGAGGAACCGTATCTGCCATTACCCTTGACAACTTCTGAATTTGGGCCGATCATAACACCTACACAAGTGTTGAAAACCAGAACTGTAATCATGGGTAACATCTTGATGCCTCAAGTACTCATTCAATGGGAAAACTGTAGCAGTGTAGAGGCTACTTGGGAGGATTTGGCAGAATTCAAAGAGGCATACCCCGACTTCAACCTTGAGGACAAGGCTTCTTTTAAAGGGGAGGATATTGTAACGGGCATAACAGCTGGCCAAGCACATGGTATAGGTGACTCAGCAAATGTGGGAGGAATTGAGCAACAAAAAGATGCTGAGTTAGTTGGAGACAAATCGGGAATCAAAGTGCTGAGAAGAGGCAATAGAGAGAGGAGGGTAAATAGGAGATTCCATGACTATGTGTAGTGGGGTAGTATATAGGACAAAAAGGGAATCTTTTGTGGGCACGAAAATTGTATGCATCCCCTTCTCCTCTGATATTCCTTCTCTCTCTGGTTTTTTTCCTTATTCTGCTACCTTTCATTCTGTGCTACTGATTTGATGTACTATTCCTCTTAGTCACACTGGCTAAGGGTTGACAATTGCTTGAGAAATTAATAAAACAGTACATTGTTCCCTCATTTTTGGTACTTGTCCGTAGTATTACCACAGTATCTGGCAATTACTGGGATTTGAGTTGGTTGCACTCAAAATATCCTACTGTCATAGTAACCAAAAATATAGATTGAGATCAGATGGAGCAAGATCATATGACTCGTATTTTAACTTCATCAAATCATATTTTAAATGCAAAATCGGAATATGAACCGGTTGATCTTGATCCAACAACTGAGATATGTTGACTGCAGTGACTGCAGACTATTTTGATTGTTTCTAATTCAAATTCTTTTTTTTGGGTACATGTTTCTAGTTCAAATTCTATAGAATGAAAAGAGTTTTGATTTTTGAACACCCCTACAAAATCAATACTCATCTAACACCTCATTCTTTCTATCTCTCTCTTCTTATCACATCGCCTACCTATCACATCTATCACTCTTCTCTCTTATATCTCTATCTCTCTCAAGGTGTATAATAGCATTTGGGTTTCCATGAAACATTTTCCGAATGAAAAAGGGAAATCACAACACATGATTACACCCTGTTGTTTTCTTTAAAATGAATGCAACAAATGAAAAAAAGGTGAACAAGAATTATTTAAGGAAATATTATTCAATAAAAAAAATTATTCAAGGAAATTTACAACTCCTTATAAAAAAGGGAATTTACAATTATTCTTTCCACAAAAGTAACTCATGCGACTGATCTAGCCAAAAAATAAAGGTATCGCAAGAATGCAAGATGATTTCTTCTACATGTTGCTATGTAATGTAATGTAATGTCAGATTGCATAGTTATTTTATATTCACATAGATTTTTATTGAATTTGTTTTTATTACCTCTAAGAGCATTAATTTCCAACCTAGTCCTATGCATTTTTTAGCTTTTGGGATCTTAACTCTTACCATTGCACATAAATCATGTATACTTTTTACGACTTAAGGAACACACCTCTCTAACCTAGAAACTTCAAAAAAATTACTAAATGGCCCACATTTCTCAGACAAGCATCAAGTGCTTAAGTAAGCACCGATTGCCTCATAAGCACCTCACTCTGACCAATCCTATTAACCACAAAGAAGAGTTAAGCAACTCCAGTTAAAAGTGATCTAAGATTCCTCAATAAAAATATGCTAACTGTTGGAACCTAAACGATTGAGAAGTTTAGACCCTCATTAATTTTGATGATAACAAAATATTCACAAGAGAACAATTTATGTTCTAACAATTCTTGAAGTGTGCAGATACTGATATTACATATAAATCTAAGCCACTCAAGCAGAAGGAAGAAATTCTCAAGAGAAGGATACACTCCATGTGTCAGCATCCGGATCATCTGTGTGAGCATCTGGAATTATCTCTTTATGACACTAGGCTTCGAGCGTCTGATCCTCCGATTCTGAGCGAGCGTCTGAACTTCATTTCAAATCACGTGTTGGTCACGTAGTTGCTCTTCCTCTCAGAAGTTTCTGGAACAGATTTCAAAATTGATCTTGAGCGCTAAAATTATTGTACGAGGTATCAAAGGTAACACTTTTAGCTAAAAGACAATAATCGTACAAGCAATTGTGAAAAGCAAGGTAGTACGAAAACGGTAATATGTACTACTGGGATATTCTCTGGAAAGGAAGAAAGAGACAGCATTTTGAATTTACCTCACTCAATGGAAAAGAGCCATTTTTACTGTAACGGTAATATCCTTGGAACTCCTATATATACCTCATGGTATCCATTGAAGAGAAGTAGATATACTGCCGAAACACTGCTGGAAAACTGCCAAAACTGTACAAGAGTATATTGTCTTATTTGCTAAGAACAAGCTCTGATTGCTATACACTACAAAGAGTCAATACTCTGAAAGCACTACTTCTGTGAGCAATCAAGTTTCGCGCTAAGTCTCTGGACTACAAGAACTGAACTCAGCGTCCGACCCTTTCTTTTAGAAAGCATTTCTATATTGAGCTTAATTTTTTATCCTCTCTGTGAGAGTTATTCTTACTTATTCAACTTATTTGTAAAAGTTTTTTTTGGCCTAGTTAAGGCTGTTCCCTCAAAGGCTCGACTGTACTGAGTCGTTTTGAGAAGTTGAGAGTATTGTCAAGTTGTGACAGTAGAATACTCTTGAGGAAATTGTAATCAGATTGATTATAGTGGAAAATCCTTCAGGAACGAAGGGACTAGACGTAGCTACCAGTTTGGTAGTGAACTAGTATAAATCTCTGTGTCTTTTGCTTTATAGCTTTCTATTTCTCTTTATCTTAGTGTGTTAAAAATAAGTTTTCACAAACTGCTTTTCCAGCGTCCGATTATTTTCAGCATCCGATATATAAACAGTTTTGAAAAACTTGTGTTCTAAGTGTTTTTAACATAAAGTTTGCGAAAAGTTGTAAACACAATTCAACCCCCCTTCTTGTATTCACGTTCAGTTGGTATCAGAGCTCGGCCTCTTGGTTGAGCACTTAACAGTGTCAAGAGAAAAGATCCTATATTGTGAACATGTCTACTGAAGGTGGTCATATGAACCGTCCTCCTCTATTCAATGGAGAAAAATTTGATTACTGGAAAGATAAGATGAAAGCATTTCTTGAGGCACAAAATCTTGATTTGTGGGATATAGTTTAAAGCAGATACATTTCTCCCACTAATGTCCTTAGCGTTGCAATACATAGGGAAAACTGGTCTGATGATCAGAAAAAGAGATATCAAACCAATCAGAAGGCTAGATTTATTCTCATCTGTGCTATGACAGAAAGAGAATATGATAAATGTGGTAAGTTTGACACTGCCAAAGAAATCTGGGATTCTCTTGTGTTGTCTTATGAGGGTTCTGCCCAAGTAAGAGAAACAAAAGCTAGCATGATGGTACGCCAGTATGAGCTATTCAGAATGGAAGATGGAGAGAACATTGAAACTATATTTGGAAGGTTCCAAACACTTGTTCATGGGTTGCAGGCCCTTGGAAAAAGTTACACTACACCTGATCATGTGAGAAAGATCTTGAGAAGCTTGACTAAGCAGTGGAGACCCAAAGTCACTTCTATTCAAGAAGCAAAAGATCTAAATGTTCTTCGGCTTGAAGATCTTATGAGTTCTTTGAAAGCTCATGAACTCGAGCTAAATGAAGAAGAACCTACCAAGAAGAGTAAGTCTATTGCTTTAAAAGTTAATCAGCATAAACCTAGTACTTCTAAAGCTTTTCAGGCTGAAGAAGAAGAATCAGATGATGAAGCTTCAGAAGGAGATTCTGATGGATCAGACGATGAGCTAGCATTCATATCTAAGAAGATCCAGAGAATGTGGAAGAAAAGAAACTTCAGAAGGAAGTTTCAGAAGAAAGATTCAAAGGACAAGAAGGAGAGCAAAGACAAGGACAAAGCCCAAGTCATTTGCTATGAATGTAAGAAGCCTGGACATTTCAAATCCGAGTGTCCTAATCTTAAAGAAAAGTCCACAAGAAGCACCTTCAAGAAAAAGAAGAAAGGTCTCATGGCAACATGGGAAGATCTTGAATTATCCTCCTCTGAGGAAGATAAAGAAGAAGAAGCTCACATTGCCCTCATGGCGCATAATCGACATTGACTCGGTAAGAAGAAGTTGAAGAGGTAATAGTATATGATTCCTACTCAACTTCAACTTGCTTTTGATGATCTTCTTAAGGACTCGCCACTCTCTATTGAGTATAAGAATTTGAAAAAGAAATTTTTAAAACTATCACAAGATTTTCATTCTTTACGTAATGAAAACTCTGTACTCAATGAAGAGAACCAGAAGCTGAAAATTGAAAATCAGCGTCTGGTGGATAACCAGCGTCTGGAAGCTAACAAGCAACCAGAAGCTGAGAGCTCTCAAGCTAAGAGTTCTGTAGTTACAGGCAATCCTAACTGCAAATCAAATGACTATGAACAAGCATTTCAAAAGTTTCTTGCAGAGAGTGTAACTCGTAGCAAGCAAGCTTCAATGATCTGGGGTGTCAGTAAAACGACAACTCATGGTCTTGGTTATATATCAAATGAACCCCTTTTGGAAAATGATTCAGCATCTGATAATTCCCATAGTCATAGTAAATGCTTACATTGTACCTAAACGATTGAGAAGTTTAGACCCTCATTAATTTTGATGATAACAAAATATTCACAAGAGAACAATTTATGTTCTAACAATTCTTGAAGTGTGCAGATACTGATATTACATATAAATCTAAGCCACTCAAGCAGAAGGAAGAAATTCTCAAGAGAATGATACACTCCATGTGTCAGCATCCGGATCATCTGTGTGAGCATTTGGAATTATCTCTTTATGACACTAGGCTTCGAGCGTCTGATCCTCCGATTCTGAGCGAGCGTCTGAACTTCATTTCAAATCACGTGTTGGTCACGTAGTTGCTCTTCCTCTCAGAAGTTTCTGGAACGGATTTCAAAATTGATCTTGAGCGCTAAAATTGTTGTACGAGGTATCAAAGTTGACACCTTTAGCTAAAAGACAATAATCGTACAAGCAATTGTGAAAAGCAAGGTAATACGAAAACGGTAATATGTACTACTGGGATATTCTCTGGAAAGGAAGAAAGAGACAGCTTTTTGAATTTACCTCACTCAATGGAAAGGAGCCATTTTTATTGTAACGATAATATCCTTGGAACTCCTATATATACCTCATGGTATCCATTGAAGAGAAGTAGATATACTGCCGAAACACTGCTGGAAAACTGCCAAAACTGTACAAGAGTATATTGCCTTATTTGCTAAGAACAAGCTCTGATTGTTATACACTACAAAGAGTCAATACTCTGAAAGCACTACTTCTGTGAGTAATCAAGTTTCGCGCTAAGTCTCTGGACTACAAGAACTGAACTCAGCGTCCGATTCTTTCTTTTAGAAAGCATTTCTATATTGAGCTTAATTTTTTATCCTCTCTGTGAGAGTTATTTTTACTTATTCAACTTATTTGTAAAAGTTTTTTTTGGCCTAGTTAAGGCTGTTTCCTCAAAGGCTCGACTGTACTGAGTCGTTTTGAAAAGTTGAGAGTATTGTCAAGTTGTGACAGTAGAATACTCATGAGGAAATTGTAATCAGATTGATTATAGTGGAAAATCCTTCAGGAACGAAGGGACTAGACGTAGCTACCAGTTTGGTAGTGAACTAGTATAAATCTCTGTGTCTTTTGCTTTATAGCTTTCTATTTCTCTTTATCTTAGTGTGTTAAAAATAAGTTTTCACAAACTGCTTTTCCAGCGTCCGATTATTTTCAGCATCCGATATATAAACAGTTTTGAAAAACTTGTGTTCTAAGTGTTTTTAACATAAAGTTTGCGAAAAGTTGTAAACACAATTCAACCCCCTTCTTGTGTTCACGTTCACTAACGAGCTTCTTTATTTGTATTTTCTGAAAAATATGACTTTTAAAAAAAAAAAGAATCAAGTATTTTTGTTAGCTATATAGAATATCTCAGTTAACCAATTTTTTTATCATGACAAATTGGTTTTCCTTTTATCTTTACTTACAGAAATCTTATTAGGGCACTCAAATTCAATACATACAAAGGCATGTCACGAGATACAATATTTTAATATCTATTATATCAATATTATATAACTAATAATAATAATAATAATAATAATAATAATAATAACTAATCAAAGAATATGTTAGCAAAAATACCATTTTAGACATCCTATATAAATGACACATGTATTTTTCAAGGATAAAAATGTCATTTCAAATATAAATCAATAAAAACAAAAATTTTATTCACATAAAAAATTATTTTTCCTATCCACTTTTTACTTTTTCTCTCTGACTTTTCACTTTTTTTCTCTCTCTTTTCTCTCTCTCCCTCTCGAACGCTGTGCATCCCTTCCCTCTTTTTTTTTCTCTTTTATTCTCTTTCACTCTCATACTTCTCCCTCTTTTTTTATTCCCCCTCTCTCTCTCTCTCATTCTTCTCTCTCTCATTTATTCTTTTTTCTTCTTCTCTTTCTCTCTTTCTCTTTTTTTATTAATATTTTTCAATTTCATTTTTCTTAAAATTTTATATTATTTTAAGTTATTTATAAATAATTATTTTGCTTTTGAGTCGTGACGGGAGACATTACATGTCGGTATCATTATTTTGTTGTTGATTCGTGACCTAAAATATGTTGTATTGTTTCGGTATAATTTTAATTATATTTTTTATTAACATATTTTTTATATTTTTTTAAATTATTTATAAATTATTATTTTGTTTTTGAGTCGTGACGGGAGACATTATATGTCGGAATAATTATTTTTTTATAAATGTATTTAATTTTTATAAATGATTATTTTGTTTTTGAGTTTTGACGGGAAAACACTACTTAAGTACAATATTGTCGACGGGAACAAAATTATTAAGTCTCGACAAGAGAAACATTACATATTGTCGGTATAATTTTAATTTTATTTTTTTATTAACATCTTTTTTATATTTTTTAAATTATTTATAAATTATTATTTTGCTTTTGAGTCGTGACGGGAGACATTACATGTCGATATAATTATTTTTTTATAAATGTATTTAATTTTTATAAATGATTATTTTGTTTTTGAGTTCCACGGGAAAACACTACTTAAGTATAATGTTATCGACGGGAACGAAATTATTAAGTCTCGATGGGAAAAACATTACATGTTGTAGGTATAATTTTAATTTTATTTTTCTATTATCATCTTTTTTATATTTTTTTAAATTATTTATAAATTATTGTTTTACTTTTGAGTCGTGACAGGAGACATTACATATCGGTATAATTATTTTTTATAAATGTATTTAATTTTTATAAATGATTATTTTGTTTTTGAGTTCTGACGGGATAACACTACTGAAGTACAATATTCTCGACAGGAACGAAATTATTAAGTCTCGACAGGAGAAACATTACATGTTGTCGGTCTAACTATGTTTGTTTCGTCTTAGCCATATATGATACATAAGTCACACAATTAAATAAATAGTAGAGGAATGCTAGCGTCACACTCTCTGACACACTCCTTTGAACACACTCTCAACTATTGGGCCACATCACACTTTTTTTTTCAAAATCAATCGTTGGATTGAACGTTACTATCATATAGATCATATCTATAAATTTTAATATTAATCTATGATCATTTGCTATGTCATCAAGATACGTCAAGATTAATGTCAACGGTGTAATTACGAATAACGTTAATCTTGACGCATCTTGATGACATAGCAAATGATCATAGATTAATGTTAAAATTTATAGATATGATCTATATGATAGTAACTTTTAAACCAACAATTGATTTTGAAAAAAAAAAGTTTGACGTGGCCCAATAGTTGAGAGTGTGTTCAAAGGAGTCTGTCAGAGAGTGTAATGCTAGCATTCCTCTAAATAGTAATATTTGATACACATTTAATATTTTTTTTACTTTCACTATAAAATTAGTTGATTTTTAATATATTGAATCAAAAATATTATTTGCTATAAATAATCACCGTTTTAAAACATTAATCGTAACAAACAACGCACGTCCCGTGCATTCGCACGGGTATCGTACTAGTAACTCTATTAAATCTGCATACACTTAACTGTAGGGAGCATGTCAAGATACATCAAGATCCATCTTCATCTAGGTATAAAAAACTGAGACTTGATTACTGCATCACAACATAAATCACATTATGGAGGCGGGCCAAGGAGAAATCATCACAGAACATGCATACTGAGCAAGATTAATGATGGTCCATGAGGGATGGCACATGGATTAGGGGTGTATACCGGTCGGATTTGGTCGATTTTGACCAAACCCGATGTCCGAACCAATCAAATTTTCTCGGTTTGGGCTAGGTAAAAAACTCGTAGTTTTCCTGTCAAACCAGAACAAACACAATCTAGTGATGAGTGGGTTGGTTTGGGTTGGGTTCACAGATCATAAAATAAAATAAACATAACTTTTAAAATTCCAAAAAAATGTTATTAAGCACTTAAAATTTCACAAAATTCCCAGCAACACTTAAACTAAATTTCACAGTTTTTAAAATGACATTCTATTCTACAAAATTTTCACAAAATAGAAAGAAACCCTAATTGTTAAGTGAGCAAATAGTGTCTCATTTCTCATAAATCATGACCGTGTGATAATATGGTATATATAAAAAAATAAAAATAAAAGAAATTACATGCCATCAGATTGGGCTCGTGGGTTTACATATTTGAAATCATAAATTCGTTACCCGAACCAAACCACTTTAGGGTTGAACAAGTGGTTTGGGTTCGGCCCAAACTACGAAAAAAACTAAACCAAACGTTTTGGGTTGGGTTGGATCGTCAGGTTGATTAGGTCGACCAGACCCATATATACCCCTAACATGGATGCCTTGGAGACACATAAGGTAACATCATCTAACCAAAGCAACCCTGTGTGTCAAAGTCAAAAGAACGAGCAACCAACAATGCTTGATGCATAGCCATTAATCATTATCTAAGAGTTCGTGTTTATAGCAATAATAGCATAAGCATCAGGAAGAAAATGAAATGTTTCGATTCAAGAGAGAATTTTTTTTATAAAGAAAGTTTAGGCAAGTTGGGTCTTAGGAGTTGTTATTGTGGGATATCATACATATCCTTACTAATTAGACTAATCTTTGTTAGCTCAAGAGAGAATTTTCATTACTTAAAATAAGAGATGAGAGATGATCACACAACAATATTCGCTATTTTTTAAATTAGAAGTGTTATTTCGTACTGAATAAACATAAAAAGATTTAGCTAAATTTACAGCCAACCAATTGGTTGTTTGACAAGATATATGGAAGGTGAAAACTGAAAATAACCAATAGTTAACGTTATGAACTTTGATGTGTTCGTCTTTTTATTGGGATGAAAATTGACGTGTTGGTCTTTTGTAGATATTCCTCTTAAGAAACATGACATTCATAGGTGGTGGGAAGAAATTGAGAGAAAATCTAAAAGAGTGTATTAAATGAATTGACTAAAATGATATAAAATGGTGAATGTAAAACTAAAAAGATTACACCATGCCTTTATATAGGCTAATTAACTAGCAACAAACTAATTAACTCTTAATCTATAATTTTTTTATATCTCTAACAACATCAATTTCCTTTTCTGTGGAGATTGGTGTGCCTTAAAATCATGTTGGAGATCATTGGAAGTCAGAAAAATGAGTTTTCAACAGGTGTGAATCGAATCATGGATCTCTGGAATCGATTCATGATGTGCCTTCAAGCCTTGGAGATGTTTTGGACTTTCTGTGAATCGAAGTGAAGGAGTGTGAATCGATTCACTCACTTAGGATCACAAAACGCGTAAGATTTGTACGTGTGAATTGATTCACACTTACTGGTGAATCGATTCACCACTGTTGTTTTTAAACCAGAACGCTGTTTTTCGTTCAGGAAGGCGAGAAGTTTTCTAGGGTTGTGTGCAGCCATTCTTGAGCGTCCTTTGTGAGGTTTTAGGGGCTGGAAAACACATTCAAACACCTGGGGATCTTAGGGAATCATAGAGGGAGGATTGAAGGCTTTCTCTATTGTTCTTGAGAGCTTTCATTGAGGGAGTGAGAGTTGGGATTGTGGGAACCTTTGGGACTTTTCTTCTTGAATTGTTGGAAGAGGGTTTAGAACAATTGTATTCTCATTGTAAAAGACTCGTTGATAGTGATACGGAGAGCTGCTCTCTCCCGCAGACGTAGGCCATCTTCTTTGGGGCCGAACTGCGTAACCAAATTGCGGTGTTTTCTTCTCTACTCTCTATCTCCTTTGTATGTTTGTTTTATTGCACCTTGTTGATTGATTGGTTGCTAGCTGTTATAGTTATTGGTTGCCATTGAAGTTTGTTCCATTTATCTTGTTCGAAACTCAACAAGTGGCGCTGTCTGTGGGAAGGAACAAATCATTCAAGTGTGCACCATGGGTACTAAATGGGACATCGAGAAATTCTCCAGTAACAACGACTTCGGTCTATGGAAGGTGAAGATGGAGGCAATCCTTATTCAACAGAAGTGTGTGGATGCTCTGAAGGGTGAGGCAAGAATACCGGCCACCCTGTCTCAAACGGAAAAGAAGGAGATGATAGATAAGGCAAGAAGTGCCATTATTTTGTGCCTTGGTGATAAGGCTTTGAGGGAAGTTGCAAGGGAGAAGACCGCGGCAGAGATGTGGGCCAAGTTAGAATCGTTGTACATGACCAAGTCATTGGCTCACAGGCTATGTTTGAAACAACATCTCTATTCATTCAAGATGGTAGAGACCAAACCTATTGTGGAGCAACTAACGGAATTCAATAAGATTATTGATGACCTACAGAACATTGATGTGAAGCTCGATGATGAGGATAAGGCTCTGCTCTTATTGAATTCACTGTCTAGGTCTTTTGAACACTTTAAGGATGCTCTCCTCTATGGCAAGGGGTCCACTATTACCTTGGAGGAGGTCCAACAATCAATTAGGACCAAAGAGCTAACCAAGCTTCAAGACTTGAAGGTGAAAGATAATGGTGAAGGCTTAAGTGTGTCAAGGGGAAGAAGTGAGAGTAGAGGAAACCATAACAAAGAGAAGAAGCCTAGGTCGAAATCCAAGTCAAAGGGGGACAATAAGTCAAAGTACAAACGCTTTAATTGTCACAAGACCAGTCAGTTTAAGAAGGATTGTCCCGAGAGAGGGGGCAATGGAAATTCCGTGGAGGTTGCAATTGCTATGGAGGATGGTTATGAGAGTCCAGGGGCTCTAGCGACGTCGAGTTTGGAAACGGAAAAGAACTGGGTCATGGACTCGGGATGTTCTTATCACATGTGTCCTAGGAAGGAATACTTTGAGACTTTGAAGCTTAAAGAAGGTGGAGTCATTCGCCTGGGTGGCAACCGAGCTTGTAAGGTGCAAGGTATGGGTTCAATTCGTCTTAAGATGTATGACAACCGCGAATTCCTTTTACAAGATGTGAGGTATGTTCCTGAACTCAAACGAAATCTTTTATCTATAAGCATGTTTGATGGATTAGGCTATAGTACTAGAATTGAGCATGGCATGATGAAGATTTCGAATGGTGCATTAATAATTGTTAAAGGGACTAAAATGTGTGGCTTATACATATTAGATGGTTCTACTGTTATTGGACATGCATCATTAGCTAGCCAAACTCCGCATGATAAAACTAAATTATGGTATTTAAGGTTAGGGCATGTTAGTGAAAGGGGTTTAGTTGAACTAGCTAAACAAGGTTTGCTAGGTAGTGATAAATTGGATAAGCTAGAATTTTGTGATAATTGCATACTAGGCAAACAACATAGGGTTAAGTTTGGAAGTGGCATGCATCATTCTAGTAAGCCCTTCGGGTATGTTCACTCGGACCTTTGGGGTCCTTCAAGAGTGACAACTCATGGAGGGGGTTCCTATTTTCTCACCATGATTGATGATTTCTCTAGGAGAGTATAGGTTCACATTTTGAAAAATAAAAGTGACACATTTGAAAAATTCAAGGAATGACATACTCTCATAGGAAATCAAATAGGAACTAAACTAAAAGTTTTAAGGACTGACAATGGCCTGGAGTTTGTTTCAGAGCAGTTTAATGAGTTTTGCAGGAAACAGGGAATTAAGAGGCATAGAACCGTGGCAGGCACACTAGCAACAAAATGGACTAGCGGAACGCATGAACAGGACCATTCTGGAGCGGGTCAGATGCATGCTTTTGGGAGCTGGGTTGCCTAAAACTTTCTGGGGTGAAGCTGTGAGTACAGCAGCTTATTTGATCAACAGATATCCATCAACAGCGTTAGACTTCAAGACACCTATGGAGGTTTGGAGTGGGAAACCAGCAGAATACTCAAATTTGAAGGTTTTCGGGGCGTTGGTGTTTGCTCATGTCAGACAAGACAAGCTTGAAGCTAGAGCTGTGAAATGTGTCTTTATTGGCTATCCGGAAGGTGTGAAGGGATACAAGCTGTGGAAATTAGAATCTGGAAGGTCAAAGGTTATCATAAGCAGGGATGTCACTTTCGATGAGACCCGCATGGGGATGAAGTGCAAAGACCTGGAGAATAGTAGCTCGAAAGCAGGTGGAGAAGACTCGGTTTGAGGTGGAGCCTTCCACTAGTGAGACCAGGATGACAGTGGAGGGCGATCCTCCACCATCGTGTTCTGAGGAAGACAACCAATAGTGGATCCTGGCTATCAATTGGCAAGAGATAGGGAAAGGAGGGAAACGGTGGCACCTAAGAGGTACGGCTATGAAGACTTAATTTGTTATGCTCTAAATGCGGCTGAAGAGATGCAAGGCTCAGAACCAAAGACATTCAGGGAAGCAGTTGAGAGCAAAGAAGGATAGAAGTGGTTAGAGGCAGTGAATGAGGAAATGAATTCATTGGAGAAGAACGGACACTGAAACTTGTGAAGCTACCTAAGAAACAGAGGGTGATTGGATGCAAGTGGATCTTCAAGAAGAAGGAAGGCATTCCGGGAATTGAAGAACCAAGGTATAAAGCAAGACTTGTGGCCAAGGGTTTTACACAGGTTGAGGGAATTGATTACAACGAGATTTTCTCACCTGTGGTGAAACATTGTTCCATAAGGGTTCTTATGGAAATCGTGAATCAATACGATCTTGAGTTGGAACAAATGGACGTGAAGACCGCATTCTTACATGGAGACCTAGAAGAGACAATCTACATGCAACAACCAGAAGGTTTTGTAGAGGACAAGTCTAAGGTGTGTCTTTTGAAGAAATCTTTGTATGGGTTGAAACAAAGCCCTAGGCAATGGTATCTTCGTTTTGACGACTTTCTTCTTAAGACGGGATTTGTGAGAAGTGGGTACGACAGTTGTGTTTACATATTGAAGAGGGGTGAGGAATTTGTTCTCTATCTACTTCTCTATGTTGATGATATCTTGATGGCAAGTTCTAGCAAAGAGGAGATCAGCAAGCTCAAGGAGAAACTAAATTCGGAATTTGAGATGAAGGATCTTGGGGCTGCAAAGAGGATACTTGGGATGGATATCGTGAGGGACCGGAATAAGGGTGAATTGTTCTTATCTCAGCATGGGTACTTGAAGAAAGTGGTGGAGCGGTTTAGGATGCATGAAGCTAAGCCGGTTAGCACTCCTTTAGGTCATCACACAAAGCTCTCGGTGACACAAGCTCCTAAGTCCGAAGAGGAGGTGAGGAAGATGGATACTACTCCATATGCTGGTGGGGTAGGAAGCATCATGTACGGCATGGTTTGTAGTAGATCGGACTTAGCATATGCGGTTAGCATAGTGAGTCGGTTTATGGCAAATCCAGGCCAAGCACACTGGGAAGCTCTGAAGTGGGTTTTGAGGTATTTGAACGGGTCACTCAAAGGTGGTTTGAGGTACACAAGAGCAACTCAAGGAGAAGACGCTTTGGAGGGTTATGTAGATGCGGATTATGCGGGAAATGTGGATACAAGGAAATCATTGTTTGGTTTTGTGTTTACATTGTTTGGAACGGCAATAAGTTGGAAGGCAAATCAACAATCCATTGTGGCGCTGTCTACTACTCAGGCGGAGTATATCGCCCTAGTTGAAGGGGTGAAAGAGGCCATATGGTTGAAAGGTATGATTGGGGAGCTAGGAATTACACAAGGGTGTGTGAAGGTACATTGTGATAGCCAAAGTGCTATCCACTTGGCAAATCACCAAGTGTATCATGAAAGGACAAAGCACATCGATATCCGCTTGCATTTCATTAGAGACGTCGTTGAATCTAAGGAAATTGTGGTTGAGAAGGTTGCATCGGAGGACAACCCGGTGGATGTGTTCACCAAGTCACTACCTAGGTCAAGGTTCAAGCATTGCTTGGACTTGATGAATTTCTCTGAAGCGTAATCCAGTAATG
This sequence comes from Calophaca sinica, assembly GCA_037113605.1. NCBI lineage: Eukaryota > Viridiplantae > Streptophyta > Magnoliopsida > Fabales > Fabaceae > Calophaca > Calophaca sinica. Next base: position 11,693,850 of record CM073736.1, read on the forward strand.
GAGAGAGCAGCAAGTGGTTGATGGCTAAATGTTGAACATCACCACTGATTTGAAGTCAAGGTGGAGAATTGTGGAGATTGGTGTGCCTTAAAATCATGTTGGAGATCATTGGAAGTCAGAAAAATGAGTTTTCAACAGGTGTGAATCGAATCATGGATCTCTGGAATCGATTCGTGATGTGCCTTGGAGCCTTGGAGAAGTTTTGGACTTTCTGTGAATCGAATTGAAGGAGTGTGAATCGATTCACTCACTTAAGATCACAAAACGCGTAAGATTTGTACGTGTGAATCGATTCACACTTACTGGTGAATCGATTCACCACTGCTGTTTTTAAACAAGAACGCTGTTTTTCGTTCAGGAAGGCAAGAAGTTTTCTAGGGTTGTGTGCAGCCGTTCTTGAGCGTCCTTTGTGAGGTTTTAGGGGCTGGAAAACACATTCAAACACCTGGGAATCTTAGGGAATCATAGAGGGAGGATTGAAGGCTTTCTCTATTGTTCTTGAGAGCTTTCATTGAGGGAGTGAGAGTTGGGATTGTGGGAACCTTTGGGACTGTTCTTCTTGAACTGTTGGAAGGGGGTTTAGAACAATTGTATTCTTATTGTAAAAGACTCATTGATAGTGATACGGAGGGCTACTCTCTCCCGCAGACGTAGACCATCTTCTTTGGGGCCGAAATGCGTAACCAAATTGTGGTGTTTTCTTCTCTACTCTCTATCTCCTTTGTATGTTTGTTTTATTGCACCTTGTTGATTGATTGATTGCTGGCTGTTATAGTTATTGGTTGCCATTGAAGTTTGTTCCATTTATCTTGTTCGAAACTCAACATTTTCATATATACCTTTCTAAAATTTTTAGTCTAATTGATCTTACACTAGTCACCAATTATTTGATTACATGTCAACTTGTATTGAAAACACTATTATTAATGAAATGGTATAAGTTTAATATGGTAAAAAAAAAAAAAAAAACTAAACTAAAGGCATAAGCAAATATACCCGCGGAAAATATCAACAAGGCTAGTCCAACTAACCAATTAATCCTATCCAAAAACAGCAACCAACTCGTTAATAATTGGAATCTAAGAATCAAATGTATTTTACACTAATAAGAGGATCTTATATATCTAATCTAATCTTATCTTATCTTATATATATAATTAAAGCTTAGTTTGCATATTATCAACAACAACAACAAAAAACTTGGTTTGCATTGATATTAATTTTTAAAAAAACTTTTCCACGTAGTAAACAGTAAAAGGAAAGGTCATATCAATATTTTGTTTTTGCTACAGAGGTCATATCAATATTGATAGTATATAATCATGTAGACTTTATTTTTTTTCTTTTATCTTATTGACTCTTTTAATTTACTATATCAGCAAAATGTGTATACTAATTATTTAATCATAATATCTTATATCTTTGAAAAATCAAACTCTGCTTGTGGTAAAGTTTCGTTAAATATATGTAAGTTTCGGTTGGGAAGTGCTTATTGGTGAGACGGACTTAAAGGAAGCGTGTACACCGCACCATTGAAGAGTGGGGATGGTGGATTTTGTTTGTTCTGCATCCTTCATGAGAGATTGCGGATCGGGAATTGGTCTAAAATGAAAAATTACTATAATCGATAAATTGACTATTAAGGATATGATAAAAAGTGGAAAAAAAAATTGGTGGAGTTTATCCTAATCAAAATCAAAGTCTGAATCAAGCATGTGATTTGTTTGACACGAAAGCTTTTGTTTTTTTTTTCCCTTAGCACAAATGGTTGGGGTGGGGGATGGGGAGGGGGAACTAGAGCGTTACGGGTTAGAACTTGCGCTTCCAATGTCCTGCACACAATATAACATAGACAAGTTAGATTTAGCCTCTTTTGGTGGAGGCTCATGTGCATTGAATTCAATTTAGTTAAATGAAAAATGCTAACAATATATTTTTGTAATACTTTTTATATATATTTTTATCATTAAGCAAAATTTATAATATGCATTCCAATACTGTACGAATGGATCCCATTACATAGGGAATGAGATCCTTGTAAAATTTATCAAATAATAGAGAATAGATTTAAATATATTTTTTGTTCATATAAATATATCACTTTCGCTTTTAGTCTATGTTAAAATTTTTATTTTTATTAAAAAAATTGATTTTGGTCATTGACGTTTTATTTTAGTCTATGTAATATTTTTTTATGTTAGAATTAACTACTCTGATAAAAAAAAAAGACCATATTGATTTTAGTATCTAAAATATGGAGCATATGAGAACTAAGATCAATTGTCCACGCATTACAAGACTAATTCTAACATGAATAAATATTATAGGGACTAAAACAGAACAACGAATATCAAAACGAAAAGTGATATATTTGTGGGTTAAAAACAAACAAAAGTCTCTATAGAGACTAAAAAACAAAATATAATATATTTGTAGGAACGAAAAAATATTTTTAAACCTAAAAAATATGCTAAGAAAAATGTGTTAAGACTAATGTGTTGCTAGATTATTCATTATCACTTTTTCGCATAATATAATAATGTATTGTAATTTAGTCTCTCGCATTAATGGTGCATGAGCTAAAAGGGATGAAAATCTTCTGTCTCGCTTTCCTGTCATATTCTCTGTCTCACCACCAATGATAATTTGCCACATAATATAAGTTTTGTCCTAAAATAAAATACTTATTAACACATATGCATATTCCTAGCCTTTGATTGGTGGGAGACAGAGAGGCGCTATTTTTTGAGACATCAAAAGGTCCAAAACAATTTGATGGAGATGCTGAGTTTTAACCCATATAAACAGCATCAAGAGAAGTTATTTAAGGTCTCCCCTAATTCTTTATTTCTTTTTGTTTGGGTCATGAGTCTTACGATTAAGCCGGGCTTTAATCTTTAAGTAAAGTGGTCCCATTCCCATCAGGTCCGTATCTGCCTCCGCTAGGGATAACAAAGGGCCCAACATGAGTGCATACTGTAGACACAACAACATTGTTGTGTAATGGATGCTAGAGGGGGCCCCACGAGACTCGTGTTGTGAGAAATACGGGCCTTAAGCTCATAACAAAAATATGCGGCCCTGTACCACCACGGATCTTCCACCTCCCGTAGCCCAATCTGGTCCCACGATAACACACGAGTTTTTTTTTTTGGTACAATAACACACAATAGTTTTATGCTTTTGAAATTGGAATAAACATTCACAATACCAAAAAATGTTGTCTTCCTGGCACCCACCAATCAAAGATTAAAAATAAGCATATGTGTTAATAAATAATAATTTTATTTTATTATACGATAAATTATTATTAATAAAAGACAAAAAAATATGACAAAAAAAAATAAAGTGATTTTCATCATTGAATTTGGTGGATTAGCATCTTGGTTTTGGTTTATGCGAGTTAGTGCGAGACAATAGGATATTTTCGAGTTTGTCCGCGACAGTGTTGGATGTGACCTATGTTTAACTAACAGTCTAACACGAAACAATATATCAATCAAATCTCATTTCTCTGTTCTAGTTTGGTAGGTACATAGATATGCATGATATTGATTTTTCTTTATTTTTGCGAAACAACCAACACCCATGTTCCCGTTAAAAAAAAACTGGAGAATGGAGATTAAATTAAAAAAAATACATGGTTTGCAGAATTTAATCCAGCATACCAATAATTATCCAAACCCAGTCGCACAGCAGCCATATATTAAATTAAAAAAAATACAAGTTTTTCAACAGGAAGGTGAAGGTCGTGTTCACAACACGTACGCGTGCGTGAACAAATGGACACTTAGCCTATGATTGGTTGGCGTGAGAATTGCAAGAAAGAGAACGCCGAGAGAGAGAATGGAGAGAGATTAACATTTTTATTCGATTGGCAGCAGATGAAACGTGAAGAAAGAAAAAAAAAATGATGGGTCCCACCCACTTTTTTTTTCTTCTCACAACTGCAAAGAAAACGTTCTTTGCCGAAATTTTGTGGCATTTTTCCTTTTGATACCCCTATTCCCTCCTTATATCTCAAATTATTTTAATTTTTAGTCAATGACATTTATGTCTTTTCAAAAATAACCAACACTTCTCTCTTCTCTTTTTCTCTTCTCTTTCAATTATTCCAATCAATACCCAAAATCTACCCAATTTCTCACTTTTTTCTCTCTTTTTATACTCTCTCTTCACATTTTTACTCTTCACATTTTCTCTCGTAAACCAATCACATTAAGATTTTGACTTCAGCGTCATACCCCTAGCTAATGCGTCATACCCCTAGCTAATTTTTTTAAGGTTAATACGCTTGGTAATTTGAATAAAATTCGATTTTAGTACTTGTAAAACTTTTTGTTTCGATTTAGTTTCAGTAATTTAATATTCTTTTATTTTTAGTTCATACCGTCAAATTCCTATTAAAAATATTGAGTTTTTTTTCTACTTTTTGTCCCTGTAATTTTAAGATTCTTTCACTTTTAGTTCCTATAATTTAATAGGGATTTGATGGCAGAGACTAAAAGTGAAAGAATCTTAAATTACAAGGATTAAATCGAAACAAAAAATTTTATAGGGACTAAAACTAAATTTTACTCAAATTACAGGGACCAAAAGAGGTATTAACCCATTTTTTTAATAACTATGTAAGCATCATGCTGCAAAACTGTGTGGTGGTGTGAATTGGACCGATCGTGATAAGAATGCTGAATAATACTGAAAATTGTTAGGATGTATCGATAATTATTCGCATTTGTTATTGGCACCTCTCCCATTAATTCTCTCACCTCCCCTCCCCATCTAATTTCTAATTTTACCCCTTTGACCACCGACCCATATTTCCCCATTTTTTTCACTCCATCAGTTTCAACACCCTCCCCTGCCATCGTTATCATCGACTCTAAACCCTATTAATCCTCACCTCTCATCTCTCTCTCTATCTCTTTTTCTCTCTGTAGCTCCCTCTCTTCCTCTCATTCCTTCCACCACCCGTTACTGAACAGGTACATCACGACTTCCTATTTTTTTTCTGCGTTTTTATATAGCACGTCACCTTGTTGACGAATTCCTACGTCAAGAAGGTGACGCTCATGTTGTCTGTTTTAACATTTAATACGCGCGTCAACAAGATGACATTTTATCGCGTCAACAAGTTGACGTATGTGTAAAAACTTGAATTAGATATGACCTATCTGGAATTAACATAGGCGTCAACTTGTTGACGCTACTTGACATCATCTTGTTGACGCGCGCTTCAAAGGCTAAATCACTTGTTTAGGCAATTATGTTACTATTTAATTCATTGCATATTTGTGTGTTGGTTAATTTTGATTTTGATATGGATCCGAAAAGGTATTTCGAGTCCGCAATTCATGCTAATGAGGTAAGTTTAATTTTAATAACATCGTTTTGTATCATTAATTATTCGTTAAAAATTAACACTGTGGCTCCTCTAATAACTTGTTTGTTTTTATTATTAGTATGGTATTAAAATGCCTTGGTGGTTTTATTATCGTGGGCATCATGAACTCACCGGGCAAGTGTTCATTGAAGACGCAAATTTGGGACACTCATTTGTGTGTTATGCAAATGTTGTAGAGGAATAGCCATGGTTCTTAATTGAAACAAATCGTATAAGAAGGTTTTATAGGATCTCAGCGGGCTGTCTGGTGCAATTTTCATACATTGGTTCTGGTCACTTCAAGTTTAAGATTCCCATGGGTAAAGGACTACCTGAGGAACATGAACGCAATGATGCAGTTGCTGCTGCCAGTAGTCATGTTGATGAATAAGTTGAGGATGCATTTCCTTCTGACGAAGAAATTGAGGATGCATTTTCTTCCAATCGTTAATGCTTTCCAAGTATTCCTTCTGTTTTTCATTTTTTTTGCCGGTTATATAATAATTAACAATCAATAATATGGAAAATGGAACATTGGAAGTATTACCTCTGTTGTTGGCTTTTTTTGATGGTTTAGGGTCAACCAACAAGAAAAATTTATCAATTTTGTCAACTTTTAGAATTACAACATACACGTCAACTTGTTGACACGTGTAAACGTCAACTTGATGGCGTAGTTACGCGTCAACAAGTTGACGCATGGGTTAAATATATAACAACAATGTACTACGCAAGCGTCAACAAGTTGACGCGATTATCTGGTTTCCAAAAAAAGGACGAGTTTGGTGGTGGAGCGAAAATTCATGGGGGTATATTTGTCTTTTCACGGGGGAGGGGAGGTAGGAAAATTAAATGGGGGAGTTTCCAATAACAAAGGCCTAATTATTCTGTTGTTGTTTAGTAGCTTAGGCTTGTAATTGTTCATAGTGGGCCAAACCCATTAGTTAGTTTAGTCCATTTATCATTTCTGTTGTACTGGTTTTGATTGTATGATGTATATAGTAATCTCAATCAATGAAATGAGTCAGATCATTTTGTTTCCAATTTCCTTGAGTACCAACAACTGGCATCAGAGCTCCATTGGGCCCTGATACGAAACCTTATCGTGAACCATTTCTTGAGTGAAAGAAAGCAGAAAGAGTTTGAGAGTTTAAGAACAATGGCGGAAAAAGAAAGCAACTTTCTGCAACCAACGATTCCAAGATTTGATGGGCATTACGACCATTGGTCGATGCTCGTGGAAAACCTTCTCCGATCAAGATAATACTGGAGCTTGGTGGAGAACGGTGTCTTCGTTCCTCCAGCCGGTGCGACGCCAGATCAGATGAAGACGGCGGAGGAGAGCAAACTCAAGGATCTTAAAACAAAGAATTATCTTTTTCAAGCTATAGATCGAGGCGTCATGGAAACGATACTCAAAAAGGATACTGCAAAGGATATATGGGACTCCATGAAACAGAAGTACCAGGGCTCAACGAAGGTGAAGCGGGCTCAGTTACAGGTGTTGCGAAGGGAATTTGAGCTTTTGGGAATGAAAGATGGAGAATCGGTAGATGAATATTTTTCAAGAACACTCTCTGTGGTGAATCGAATGAAGATTTAGGGAGAAAGAATTGAACACGTAATGGTTATTGAAAAAATTCTTCGATCTATGACTACACGATTCGATTGTGTAGTCTGCTTGATTGAGGAATCGAATGATGTTACAACCCTATCAATTGACAAACTTCAGAAGAGCCTGATGGTTCATGAGCTGAGGATGAATGAGCACAAAGAAAAGGCCCAGGCCCTGAAAGTCACTAACGCTGGAAGAACCGGTGGATGGGGAAGGGGTCGCGGCGAAAGAGCAGGTCGCGGCAGAGGAAGACAGCCACTTAACAAAGAAGCAATTGAGTGTTACAATTGCCATAAATTAGGGCATTTTCAGAGTGAATGTCCTAATTGGGAAGAAAAGGTGAATTACACAGAGTTCAATGAAGATGAAGAAATTCTACTCGTGGCTCACACTGACAATGAAAAAGAACCAGTAAAGAAAGTATGGTTTCTTGACTCATGATGCAGTAATCATATGTGTGGCCATAAAGATCGGTTTTTCGAATTGAATGATCAATTTAGGGTATCTGTTAAGTTGGGGATGATTCAAGAATGTTGGCAGTGGGGAAAGGAAGTGTAAGATTGGAAATTGGAGGAATGGTGCAGGTGATTACAGGAGTTTATTATGTCCCAGATCTGAAGAACAACTTCCTGAGTATTGATCAATTGCAAGAAAAGGGATTGACCATAATATTTCAATAGAATCTCTGTAAGGTGTATCATGGTGAAAGGGGTCTAATTGTTCAGTAAAAAATGTCCTCCAATTGCATGTTTGCAGTAACTACCATTATGGTGTTTTCTTCTTGTTTCAAGACTTCAAGTGAAGACAATGTCCATCTCTGGCATTGTAGATACGGCCATTTGGGGGCAAAAGGGGTTGCAGATGCTGATACAGAAGGATATGGTTAGAGGTCTTCCAAAGCTGGGTCAATCTTCAAAGATATGTAGTGATTGTATGAAGGGGAAGCATCATTGAGAATCTTTCCCAAAACAAAGTTCCTAGAGAGCATCACACAAGCTAGAACTGGTGCATGCGGATATATGTGGTCCTATCACTCCTCAATCTCATAGCAAGAAGAGGTACTTTATCACTTTTATAAATGATTTCAGTAGAAAAACTTAGGTCTTCTTTCTTGCTGAAAAATCTACTGCTTTAGAATGTTTTAAAAACTTTAGAGGTGTAGTTAAAAAAGAATCTGGCTCCTCCATTAACTGTCTAAGAACTGATAGAGGTGGAGAATTCACCTCAAATGAGTTTGAAAAATTTTGTAGCTCCAATGGGATCAAAAGACAATTAACTGCTGCATACACACCTCAGCAAAATGGGGTTGCTGAAAGAAAAAACAGAATTGTGTTGAATATAGTTAGGTGCATGTTATTTGAGAAAAACTTGCCTAAAGAATTCTGGTCAGAGGCAGTGAGATGGGCAATATATGTACAAAATAGAAGTCCTACAGCAGTACTCGAAGATACTACACCTGAAGAAGTGTGGTGTGGAACAAAGCTAGTAGTCCATTTCTTCAGAGTATTCGGCTGTGTGGCTTATGTTCATGTGCCAGAGATGCAAAGGAAAAAAATTAGATAGTAGAAGTGTGAAGTGTATCCTCCTTGGGGTGAGTGAAGAGTCAAAAGCCTATAGGCTTTATGACCCTGTTGCAAAGAAAATTTTAATTAGTAGGGATGTGAAATTTGTTGAAGATGAGAAGAGGGACTGGAAGGAGGCTGGGAATGTCTCAAATAAAAATGGTCAGTTGCTTGATTTAGGAGAGAAGGTCGAGGAAAGTGCTTTTGCTCATACTCATGCCCATGACAATGTAATTGACAGCACCAATCCGCAGAAAATGCAGCCATAGTCAGTGAACATGCAGCTGTTCAGAATGCATCTAATCAGGAATAAAATGGCTCGACCAGAAGTAAATCTGGGAACAGTAGCTCTGCTGAAGAGGAGAATACTCCAAATGAAGGAAGGATCAAAAGGAGGCCAGCATATTTGGAGGATTTTGTTACTGAAGAAGCAGAATTGGAGGGGCTGGAAAGTGAAGGAAAGATTAGCTTGGTTGTATTTGCATAGGCTGAAGATCCTCTTACTTTTGAGGATGAAATGAAAATTGAGAAATGGAAAAGAGCCATGGATTTGGAGATAGAAGCAATAGAAAGAAATGGAACATGGGAACTAACAGATTTGCCAAAAGGAGCCAAAAAAATTGGAGTTAAGTGGGTTTTTAGAACAAAACTCAATGAAAGGGGAGAAATTGAAAAGCATAAAGCCAAATTAGTGGCAAAGGGGATTTCCCAGCAGCATGGAATTGATTATAGGGAAGTGTTTGCACCAGTTGCCCGATGGGACATTATAAGGACAGTTATAGCAGTAGTAGCCTTGAAGAGATGGAGTGTTTATCAACTTGATGCGAAGAGTGCTTTTTTGCATGGAGAGCTCAAGGAGACAATGTTCATTGAACAGCCACCTGGTTACTTGAAAAAGGATGCAGAAGCAAAAGTATATAAATTGAAGAAAGCCTTGTATGGGTTAAAACAAGCCCCCAGGGCTTGGTACAGTAAGATAGACTCTTACTTCAGCAAAGAAGGCTTCTTGAAATGTCCCACTAAGTACACTTTGTATGTTAAAAAGGGTGAAAATGGAAGACTATTGATTGTTAGCCTTTATGTAGATGATTTAATTTTTACTGGAAACTGTGAAAAAATGTTTTCAGAATTTAAATCATCTATGAAGAGGCACTTTGACATGATTGATCTTAGAAAAATGAACCATTTTTTGGGAGTTGAAGTAAGGCAGAATGCAGCTAGAATCTCACTAAGTCAAACAAGGTATGCAAGGGAAATTCTAGGCAGATTTGGTATGACTAACTGTAAACCTGTGTTGAGTCCAATTTTTCCAGGATCAAAGCTGTCTAGAGAAGGAAATGGAGAGAAAGTAAATGAAACCTACTTCAAGCAAATGGTTGGGTGTCTGATGTATTTGATAGCTACGCGGCCTGATTTAATATTTGTTGTCTCCTTAATCAAAAGATACATGGACAAGCTAACAGAATTGCATTTGCAAGCTGCAAAAAGAATTTTCAGATACTTGAAGGGCACCATTGAATTTGGGATACAGTACAGTAGCATGGAAGTGGGGAGTTTACTGCTTTTACGGACATCGACTACGCAGGGGACATTGATGACAGAAGGAGCACCCTCCAGATATTTGTTTCTGTTGGGTTCAGGAGCTGTTTGTTGGGCCTCCAAGATGTGTGTTGTGGAATGTTTGTTTGTCCGATTTGAGTAATTCGGATTCAAACCCGTCGATTTTGATTCCTATCGGCGGGGATCCCTTGGTTGTATCCAATAAGAAGGATTTTCTCATTTGCGTTTGAGCGTTGCCTGAAAAGGGGGTACATTCATTAATTCCTTGTGGCATATGTTTGCTTTATGATTGATGTTGTATATATATCTCAATTATATTGTAATGTTTGAGGAATGTATTGGTGAGGGGTTCGTGAAGGACTCACTGAGATTTCTTTAAATCATATCCCTTTCCATTTAATTTTTTCAGATGAGCAGGTGCATGGAGATTGAGTGTAGCTGAAGTCTTTTACAAGTTGATCTTTTGTATATTTTGCCTTTGCAGTGTAACAAAGGGTCTATGAACTTTGTATTTTGTAGTCCTCAAGATCATGTAATTTGTATTTCGAGATACAAGTTTAAGTACTGCATTCCGTTGAATATACACTCTGTATGGATTATGACTTGGAGATTGTCAAGTTTTAATTTAATTTATTCGCGTTTTGATATCTTAAAATGTTTAAATCCTATGATTCTATTAAAAAAAATTGAATTAGGGTGTTACATTTATGGTATCAGAGCAGTTCGATTCTTATCGGACTGTGGACTAGTTAGGTTTAACTTAGCGTGTCTTAGGATCTGTTGTTGTCTTTCTACTTATTATGCTATGAGATATTGAGCCTGATCAACTCAATACTTTGTGCATTTTATTTAGAATTATGGCCTCAGGTAATGGACGACGCAATAGAAGAACCCGAAATACCACGGAACCCGGTGATCAGCCAGGACGGGATGATATTGTGATGCAAGGGATACTGCAGGCAATTCAAGCTCAAGCTGCAGCAACCAACAACCTTGCAAATCTTATGGCACAACAATAACAACAACAGCCACAACAGTAACCACAACAACAAACTCCTCAGCAAGCTGCTCCTATGCATCAAGAAGATGAGAACAACACCTTTTTCAGATTCCTCAAAATGAAACCACCAACCTTCACTGGAAAAGAAGAAGTATTGACGTCCCAACACTGGATTGAAGCTATGGAGAAAATCTTTACGGTGATTCATTGCTCCGAGGAAGACAAGGTTACTTATGCAACTCATATGTTGACTGAAGGGGCTGAAAACTGGTGGAAAGGAGCTCGGGCCTACATGGTCGACAATGAAATATCGATGAATTGGAAGCGTTTCCAGAAGGAGTTCCTAGACAAATACTTCCCACAAAATGTTAAAGATAAGATGGACAGGGAATTCATTTATCTACAACAAGGAAACTCCACTGTGACGGAATATGTGAACAAATTTGAAGAGTTGGCAAGCTATTCTCATTTGTCAAGTTCGCTCCAGATGACACTTAGAAGATAAACCAGTTCAAAGGGGGTTTAAGGGCAAAGATTTAGCATGGTTTAGCTTAAACCAATTTCACCACTTTTTCCTCAGTGGTCCGAGGGAGTCTTGTGGCTGAGGATAATTTAAAGAAGATATTTGATGAGAGGCAACAAAAGTGGTCAAAAAGGAATGAGGATCGTAAGGCTAGTCAAAGCTCTAAGCAAAAAGGAAATCCCAGCAAAGGAAAACAGGTTCAGTCTCTTGAAGCTGATGAACGGAAGGCGTGCCCCACTTGTGGCAAGTTCCACAAGGGAAAATGTTGGTCAGAAGTGCCCCATTGTAATTACTGTCGTGAGGATACCCACTACACAAAGGATTGCCCAAAGCTCAAGAGGAAGGAGGATAAAAAGAAGGCTTCCAGACCCAGTGACCCGAACCAGGGGCGTGTTTTTGCCTTAGACGCAGAACGAGAAAAAGGTGCAGACGGTCTGATTAAAGGTACGTGTCTCTTGAGTGACCAAACCGTTATCGTTCTTTATGATTCCGGTGCCACTCACTCGTTCATATCTTGTAAATGTGTGTTAAGGTTAGAGTTACCAATTACTTCGTTATCTGCTCATTTGACTGTCCAAACACCTGCCGATGGCAGCATTTATACTTCCTTTTTATGCGAGAATTGTCCCCTCGAAATACAAGGAAGGGTATTCATGGTTGATTTGGTTTGTCTACCTTTGGAGGGGATGGACATTATTTTGGGAATGGATTGGCTTTCATCTAATCAAGTCGTTTTGAATTGTTTTTGTAAAACCATCGAGTTTCCAACTTTACAGCCTCCTCAAAGAAATGTTCATCCTAGTGTCTTGGCTAGTGTTTCGCAATTAAACTAATGCCTGGTAGTGAAACAAGTAGGCTATGTTCTGCCACTCTCTTCATCTTCAGAGGTTGGATTAGATTTAACTGCTATCCCAGTTGTTAATGAATACTTAGATGTATTTCCTGAAGAAATGACTTCCTTACCTCTCGAGAGGGAAGTAGTATTTTTTATAGATTTGGTTCCTGAGACGGGACCAATACCCACAGCTCCATATTGGATGTCACCTACGGAACCCAAAAAGCTTAAACTCCAACTGGAGGACATAATAGCCAAACGGTTTGTTAGGCCTAGTGCTTCCCCTTGGGGAGCCCCAGTCTTGTTGGTCAAGAAAAATGATGGTAGTATGAGATTGTGTATTAATTATAAGCGGATCAATAAGGTTACCATCAAGAACAAGTATCCGCTTCCCCGGATAGATGATCTCATAGATTAACTTAAGGGAGCTTCATTCTTTTCCAAGATTGATTTAAGATCAGGATACCACCAAATTAGGGTTAAGGCCAAAGATATCCCTAAGACAGCCTTTCGAACTCGATATGGTCACTACGAGTATTTGGTTATGCCTTTTGGGCTAACCAATGCTCCAGCAGTGTTCATGGACTACATGAATCGGATCTTTAGGCCCTTCCTAGACAAGTTTGTGGTGGTGTTTATAGATGACATTCTAATTTATTCCAAGAGCTTCCAGGAGCACGAGGAACATCTTAGGACGATTTTGGATATCCTTAGACAAAAGAAGCTTTTTGCAAAACCTGAAAAGTGTGAATTCTGGTTGGAGGAGGTAAAATTCTTAGGACATGTGATTTCTCACTCAGGAGTGTCAATCGACCCCAGTAAAATGCAGGCAGTACTGAACTGGGAAAGACCGACCACCGTTACTAAAATCTGAAGCTTTCTGGGGCTAGCTGGATATTATAAAAGGTTTATTAAAGGATTCTCTCAGTTGGCACAACCGTTGACTAGGCTAACCCGTAAGGGACAGCCGTTTGTCTGGAGCAAAAGTTGTGAGAGTAGTTTTATAGAACTTAAAATTAGGTTGACCACCGCTCCAGTTTTAATCATTCCAGATCCAGCTTTAGGGTTCAAAGTGTTTAGCGATGCTTCAATTAAGGGTCTAGGGTGTGTGCTAATGCAAAATGGGCAAGTGGTAGCCTATGCATCAAGGCAATTGAAACCCCATGAAGAGAACTACCCAACTCATGATTTAGAACTTGCAGCAATTGTTTTTGCCTTAAAAATTTGGAGGCACTATTTATATGGTACTCGGTTTGAAGTCTTTAGCGATCATAAGAGTTTGAAATATCTCTTTGATAAAAAAGAACTCAACATGAGATAAAGGAGATGGGTAGAACTCCTCAAGGATTATGACTTTGAGCTAAGATATCACCCCGACAAGGCGAATGTAGTTGCTGACGCTTTGAGTAGGAAATCCCTCCATGTATCTTCTATGATGCTTAAAGAAATGGAAGTATTAGAGTCTTTTAGAGACCTAGTCTTGGATTCCTTCTCTACTAGCAATAGCCTCATAGTGCACCACTTACAGATCACCTGTGATTTCAATGCTCAAATTAGACAAGCTCAGATTATGGATGAAGAATTGCAAGTTAGGAAATATTAACCTGACTTTTTCGTAGACAATGAGGGAACCATCCTCTTTCGGAAAAGAATTTGTGTCCCTAAGAACTCTGAACTTAAGAGACAAATCTTAGAACAGGCCCATAGGAGTGGTTTTACAGTTCATCCTGGTACCACCAAAATGTACCATGACCTTAGGCACCGATATTGGTGGCCGAGGATGAAGAATGACGTAGCTGAGTTTGTAGCCTGGTGCTTAGTGTGTCAGAAAACCAAGATTGAGCATCAGAAACCTTCTGACATGCTCCAACCCCTGGAAATACCGAAATGGAAGTGGGAAGGAATTATATCCATGGGCTTTATTGCAGGATTACCTCGTACTCAGTCTAGACATGATTCAATTTGGGTAATTGTGGATCGATTGACTAAATCAGCCCACTTTATACTAGTCAAAACCACCTACTCCACCTCTAATTTGGCTAAGATATACATCCAGGAAATAAGTAGACTCCATGGGGTCCCTACGAGCATAGTCTCGGATAGAGATCCCAAGTTCACTTCTAGATTTTGGAAGGTTCTTCAGCAAGCTTTTGGTACTAGATTGAACCTTAGTACCGCTTACCATCCCTAAACTGATGGGCAGACAAAGACGACCATTCAAACTCTAAAGGACATGCTTAGAGCATGTGTCTTAGAGGATGGTGGGAGTTGGAGTGACTATCTGCCTCTGGCTGAATTTGCTTATAACAACAGCTACCATTCAAGTATACGGACGGAAGTGTAGGACACCCATGTGTTGGTATAAGGTGGGAGAAAGGAAGTTGGTGGGTCCCGACCTAGTTCAGGAAACTACAGATAAGATTCGAATAATTAGGGATAAGCTCAAGACTGCCCAGAGTCGGCAAAAAGAGTTATGCTGACTTAAAGTCCAGACCGCTTGAGTTTGAAGAGGGCGAACATGTGTTTTTGAAAGTTTCTCCTACTATAGGTGTTGGAAGGGCACTAAAAGCCAAAAAGTTGCATCCAAGATACATTGGTCCTTTCCAAATTTTGAGTTGAGTCAGTTCTGCTGCGTATCAACTTGCACTTCCTCCCTCTTTGTCCAATTTGCACAATGTGTTTCACGTGTCTCAACTCCGAAGGTATATTCCTGATCCTTTCCAACCCTTGGCTCATGAGTCCGTACAACTGAGATCGGACCTAACGTACTAGCCAATGTCGGTTCAAATCGTGGATCGTGACATAAAGGCGCTAAGGAACAAGAACATTCCTTTGGTTAAGGTCATCTAGGAAGGATTTACTCCGGGAGAAGCTACTTGGGAAGTAGAGGAAGAGATGCGGAACACTTATCCATATCTGTTTCAATAGGTATGTGTATTTAATTTTTGAGGACAAAAAATCCTAAAAAGGTGGGGAGTAATGTAACATCCCGCCAAATTTGCCTAATTTGCATGAATTGCTTTATTTTCCTAAACTGCCTAATTTAATTAGTTAGCCTCTTAAATTAGGATGTATATGTTTTGTGATTAAATAGTAGAGTAGATTATGTTGGGGTGTAATTCATAACACTAAGGGTGTAACTAGTAGGGACAAGTTGTAAAACTAGAACTTGAGTAAGGGTAAAACAGTAAAATCAGCATCACAACCCCCTTCTTCTCTCTAGGTCACGCCCTCAGCCCCTCATTCTCTCCTCTCTCTCGAAAAATTTATAAATAAAAAAAAGAAGAAAAGAAGAGGAAGAGAAGAAGAAGGGAAGAGCTAGGGTTTTGAAGATTGAGGAGGAAGGAAGGGAAATGCATGAAGGCTTCATCTATTTCTAGTTAAGGAAGAAGATTGGGGCTGTCATTTTCTCAATTTGAGGAAGATTTGGAGTTGCCCTAAGTTGACAAGAAGGGGAACTCGAGTTTGGAGAGGGAAAAATCAGAAATTTGTCCAAGCTTCAACCTTCATTTCCTTTGATTAGGTGAGTTCTTCTCTCTTTAGGTGTGGGAAACCATAAGACCCACTCTAGGGTTACCTTTCCCCTTTGCATGTGTCCTTAGCTGCCTAGTTTGAGATTGGGAAGTGAAGACTTTGAGTTGAGTTCATAAGAATTTTGGGTTCAACTTAGTGAATATGCATGTTGTATTCCCTATTTGATTTAGGTTTCTTGATGTTGTATTGATTCCTAGTAATGTATGTGAATCCTTGCCTTGAATCTTAGTTTGGTTGGGTTTTTGGAATGGATTTGATTAGATTGAAGTGTTGAAAGAACAGAAAAAACGCACGAAAAATGGACTGTTAGGCCACCACGGTCATGCCTCATGGCACGGCCTGGCCGTGTTTTATTCTGTGGGATGGGGCACGGCCATGCCTCCTGGCACGGGCTGGTCGTGCCTCCCTGTTCAATTTTGTTTTCTTTCTTCGTTTCAATGGCTTAATTGATGGTGGCTTGTGTTTTGGGACCTCAAATGAAAGGGATTTAACCCTATATGATGGCAAATGCTAATTCTTAAGCTTACTTTGTCTTTAATGTTTCTTATTGATTGAAACTTATTGTGTTGTGGAATGTTTGTTTGTCCGATTTGAATAATTCGGATTCAAACCCGTCGATTTTGATTCCTATCGGCGGGGATCCCTTGGCTGTATCCAATAAGAAGGATTTTCTCATTTGCATTTGAGCGTTGCCTGAAAAGCTGGTACATTCATTAATTCCTTGTGACATATGTTTGCTTTATGATTGATGTTGTATATATATCTCAATTATATTGTAATGTTTGAGGAAAGTGTTGGTGAGGAGTCCGTAAATGACTCACCGAGATTTCTTTAAATCTCATCCCTTTCCATTTAATGTTTTTCAGATGAGCAGGTGCATGGAGATTGAGTGTAGCTGAAGTCTTTTAGAAGTTGATCTTTTGTATATTTTGCCTTTGTAGTGTAACAAAGGGTCTATGAACCTTTTATTTTCTAGTCCTCAAGATCATGTAATTTGTATTTCGAGATACAAGTTTAAGTACTGTATTCCGTTGAATATACACTCTGTATGGATTATGACTTGGAGATTGTCAAGTTTTAATTTATTCGCATTTTGATATCTTAAAATGCTTAAATGCTATGATTCGATGTAAAATATTGAATTAGGGTGTTACATTAGGTTTCACTTCTTGAGAGATTTAGTTAAAGATGGAGTAATTCAATTGATTCATTGTAATATTGAGAACCAGGTAGCTAATATAATGACAAAGCCTCTGAAAACAGAAGTCTTTCAGAAATTGCGTGGAGAACTTGGACTGTGCAAAATGTGATGATTTAGTTTGCTGCAGATTTTTGACTGATGATCTGGTTTGCTGCAGTTTTCTGATTGTGCAGAAATAAACTCAATCACCTTTGGTAATTGATTTTAAGGGAGGATTGTATTAGGATGTATTGATAATTGTTCTGTTGTTGTTTACACTACAAGAAAATTCGTCATTACCGACGGCCATTTTCCGTCGGTAACACAATAAAGCCGTCGGTAAATAATGATTACCGACGGATTACCGACGGCCTCGGGTCCCTTGGAAAATGGCTCGTTGGAAATCTATTATCGATGGCCAATTGAATTCGTCGATATTACCGAAGGCTAAGCCGTCGGTAATATAAAAAAAGCCGTCGGTAAATTTGGTGGGATTTTTAAATAATCCGTGAGATTTTCCGACGGAAACGCCGTCGGTAATACGCCACCGTGCACGGTGGCGTATTACCGACGGCTTTTCCGTCGGAAAATCTCACGGTTTAAACTGATAAATTCGTAGCATTAGCGACGGCTAAGCCATCGGTAAATCTAGAATTTCCGTCGGTAAAAATTAAGGACCAAATTCTCTGCAGTTTAGAAAACTACGCAACAGGAAATTTAATTTTTAATTTTTAAGGAGCCAACTGATTAAGGAGCAACTCTTAAAATTTTTAATTTCAAATACAATTTCTGCCTACCACTATCCGAGGCATCGTGGTTACCCTTTGCTCCTAACATAATCGAAACTCCATACTATTAAAAACTCCCGAACGTAGGTTATTCAAGAATCGTAACCCGAATGCAAACAAATAAAAATTGGATTTTTCTCAACACCCACATACCAAAAACAATAATAAAGCGCTTAGGTGCACAGAGCAAGACGGATCCAAATCCAAATCTAAATTGAATGGAATCGTTTCACATTGTATAACGAAGAAGGAAAAGCAAAATACCTAGTTGTGGCGGCGACGCGACACGCGAGATTGAGCTTGCTCTTGAGGAAAGCCCGGTACTCGCCGGAATCAACGACCACGAGGAGGCCCATCGGGCAAAACGACATCGCTCGTCGGAAGGGGCGTGGGGCCGATTCCCTGTTAGGACCGCCGTCGATCTCGACGAAAATGACGTCGTCGATGGACGAAAGAAGGAGAAGGGGTAGAGGTGGTGGAGCCGAAGCTTCCTGAAGCGCCGAAGGCCCACTCAGCGTTGCATTGCGGCTCCTCTTGGAGGACGGGAGGAGTGGTCATCGCCGTCGGCGCCGATCGGCGCGACAAGTGGTCGGGATCTCATCCACCGAGAAGACCCAATCCATATTGTTTATTGCAGCTTTCTTTGATCGATGATTGTCTGGGTGTGTGTGATGGTGGGGAGGCAGCTACAAGAGGGGGAGAGAAAGATTCAAGAGAAAGAATGGGAGAGGAGCTGAGGTGGTTCAGTTTTTTTTATTTTCCTTTTTTGACTTTACCGACGGCTTAGCCGTCGATAAGGAATGAAAAATTAAATTTCCCGCTGCGTAGTTTTCTAGCGCTTTACCGACGGCTTCACAGCCGTCGGTAAAAGCAGTAAAAATTTAATCTTTCGTATGGTTTTTTCCCAGCGGATTACCGACGGCTAAGCCGTCGCTAAGGAATGAAAAATTAAATTTCCCGCTGCGTAGTTTTCTAGCGCATTATCGACGGCTTAGCGGTCGGTAAATTTAAAAACTAAATTAGAAATGAAATAATTCTTTACCGACGAAGCAGTAAAAATTTAAACTTTCGTATGGTTTTTTTTCGGCGGATTACCGACGGCTAAGCCGTCGGTAACTAAAATATACCGACGGACTCGGGGCCGTCGGTAATTTTCCGTCGGTAATAGAGTGTTTTCTTGTAGTGTTAGTAGCTTGGGCCTGTAATTGTTCATAGTGGGCCAAACCCATTAGTTAGTTTAGTCCATTTATCATTTCTGTTGTACTGGTTCTGATTGTATGATGTATATGGTAATCTCAATCAATGAAATGAGTCAGATCATTTTGTTTCCAATTTCGTTGAGTACCAACAAAAATAGGAGGGGGAAAAACGTGTGTAGTTACGCCGGATCACTTCAAAGGATAAAGTTTGAGTTAGCGCATGCATATGAGAATGAAAAAATAATTAAAAATTAATTAGTTTGACATGTGGGTTGTTGCGCCTGAGAATCATCATTCCAATATTGATCTATATAGTGCGCTTACGTGAATTCCCTCCTGCCATAGTGCCATGTTTCAATTTAGATCATAAGCAAGCACAAGAACAGGAAATTCATGATAATAAATAATAATAGCTCACGTCACGTGTGAACGTAACTACCTACCCCATATATGTTGAGTTTGATCGCTTATTACCATAGCTAGTTCGCATTACACATGGACCAGATTTTTCTATGACCATCATTGAGATTAGACAGTGGCTATACATATAATAAAATAAATATCTGAAAAGGGTTTTCCAACAATAATAATATATCCCCTTCCCCTCATCCCTTTAAAAAAAACAAAAAAAATTGGATTTCCTTAAAGTAGCAGACAAATTGTAATTTGATACAGATCATTAAGTCATTGATCGGATCAGATAAAGTCATTCTGATAAAATTGGGTATGGAATATCTGCTGCCTTTAGATAAAGTTCAACTAGAAAAACCGAATAAGTAATGATGACACTGGACGTGAAAAAACCAATAGCAATATCATAAATTAATTTATTCTAATAGTTTAAAGAAATAATATTAGTTAAGGAAATTAAACCACTTAGATATGTCTACTCGATTCCTCTACTTCTTGATGAAATATATTATCTAAAGCCATTGAAAAAGATTGAGCCTTGTAACCCTCAATGCTTGGTGGATTCTGGTTATTAGTATTAAGTTGTTGGGAGGATTGACAGAGAGCCATGTCCCATTCTGATTGGATTTTGCACCTCTTCTTCTGCATTGGAATATTGGCTTCTTCAGTACTGTCGTCAGTTACACTAACACCATCCATCTTTTTGTTCCGCCTTGCTACTTCACTGCTAACAAGGTCACTGCTTGCTATAATTTTTTCCACATCATATCTTTTTATATCAAAGTTCGTAACAGCATTAGCTCCTCGGAATTTTATAGCTGCAATGTCGTAGGCTTCAGCTGCTTCCTCTTGGGTACCTTAAGTTTTATTTCAATTAAGGGTACGTAAGAGTTAACTTTCCATATAGAAATATATATGGCCGAAAACACGAAATCAGAATTTTAAATTAAAACGATTAAAAAGATCATTTGAAGTTATGATTGTGTCTTCTTCTGAACTAACAGCTTTAATAAAAGCTGATTTCGGGACTTATAGTTCTTTACAATATTAAAGTGGTTTATGATCAGCCTTACGTGGCTGAAAAGACGAGTTCAAAGAGCATCAACGATTAGCTTTTTAAAGCAATGAAGCATCTCTTTCTATTATGAATCATGTCACATGAAATACACTAGTCACAAATGAAAAAATCAATACTAAAATAATTAGAAGAAAGAATAATTAACCAAAGAATGTGAAAATAACAACTCACTGAAGGTTCCAAGATATAGATCTTTATTTCCAGCCACTCTCCCTATTCTAGCTTGCCATCTTCCATGTTGATGATGTCTGCTACAAATTTAGTTAATCAGAATGAACCGAGTTTAATTAATTAGAAGAAATGAATTTTTCTTTTTCTAGATATAAATCCTATTAATTAAATTAAACTGCAATGCATGTGATGAGACCTTGTTACTCCTCTATACATGGAAGCCCCTCTTGAGAATCCGCTGCTTTTCCTGATTGGACAAAGTCGAATCATGCATGGTTATGAACAATTAAGTAACATGGTTGTTGACGGCAAGGATGATGCAGAAGCAAAGATTAATTTTACCTTCGTAAATGAGCAACATATTCTTGTCTAGTCATTTTTTTCATTTCCTCAAGTTCCTTTTGATAATTTTCCATCTGTTTTATATTATGAGATCATAATTGCACATATCAGTTTACAGTTACTAATAGAAACTCGGTGAAGATAAATGAGAGAGAAATTAATCATTACTGGGAAATTTATACGAGTGGAGGGTCCCCAATACTTGAGTGCAGCCATATCATAAGCTCTTGCAGCTTTCTCTTCTATGTCATAACCCCCTATAATAAAAATTTTGGAGTCAATTATATATATACGGATTGATTGATTTTCCTCTTTTGCTATCATGATAAGCTAATTATCTTTAACTGCCAGTTAATCTAAGCTCAAGGAATTTGAGCAAGAAAAATAATAATAATTCTGACGTTGGAAAGGCTTACCTAGATAAACTGAGATTCGTTGAGTATTAATTGAGTGGAATCATCCCCGGATCAAAGACAAAAAGGAAGTGTGAAAAAAACACAAAAAACCAACAATGAGAGACAATTACTACAAAATGCATAGCTTTTCATAGGAGAATAGAATCAAGCTCAATAGATTGGTTAGACCAAAAATATACATGGAAAAAGAAAAAAAGGTAAAGGGTTGGGAACATAGTCACTTTCTTACCTTGCTTTCCTTTCCTAACTTGGCCCTCTTTCTTACAGCTGTTGTCCCATAGATGAGCTTCATATCTACCAGTCCACCTATGCCTGATTAACGAACATTCTTTATAAATCACATAACGAAAAAACAGGAAAGGAGATAAACTGTTATATACTAGAAAATTAAACTGAAATAGCTACAGAAATTCAGGACGGCAAAAAAATAAAATTCGTCTCTAATTTCGTCGTTAAGTGTCAGAGATGCTAAATTTGGAAAACAGTTTTATTTTTTTTTTCGTCTCTAAATTCCATTACTATTTCAATTTTGTCTAGTACAATGGTCACATAAAACATAGAAAGCTATTTAGCAAACCAGTGAAGTAGTGAACATTCATTCATAAGTAGTGAACATTCTTGTTCATGAACACTTTAAATGAAACAAAAAGCATAAAAGGAGAACCAACCTTGTTACACCTCTATATTGAGATGTTCTTTGCCCAAAGGTACCAATGGATTTCCCAAGAACGGTTTGCTTCTGAGTCTGTTCGACGTCCACCATTTCAGGCCCCCTTTTCTTGGTATCAATGGCAACAGAATCAATGAGAGCAGGTGATGTCCGTTGTGGACTTGTAACACAGCTTGACTGTGAGCTTGGACTCATGGACAATCCATATGTCACTGATCCAATGGACCTGGATTCGTTTCCATTGTCCCTGGAGACCCAGCTCTTCAGACCAGAAATTTCATCCTCTATTATATTTGGGAGCTGGACACTATCTCTTAGCTGATTTTGCTTGGACTGTTCTAACATCACAGCATGACTTCTTAAGGCGGAGTAATATGAGAATTGTTGCTGGCTGATATTCTCTTGTACAAGATTTATGTTATTTGGATTGTTTGACTCATGGAATGAAGTTTGGTTGTAAAACACACTATCTAAGCTCAGATGCATTGCTTCTTTTGTATTACATTCATATTGAGGGATCGCCATAGTCTGGCCACCTAAAAAATTTTCCAGTTTTGGTGTTGAAGTAGTTGCCATTGCTTCATATAATAAAATAGATAAAAGGCAGTAGTCAATAAGTTGAATTATTAGTACATTTCACATACAAATTAAAAATACTCGCAAAAACAAAAGAATATAATATAGGTTTCAACTAAACTAACCTTGTGCTTGTGATCTACTCAGAGCTTCTATTCCATATATGGAGCAATCAGGTTTGAGGGGCATGATAGGCAAGGCTGCATACAATCCAACATGTTCGCCTTCGAGTCCATAGTAAAAGCCATAGTTATTATGAAGAAGTGTAGGGTGGTAAAAGCTTGGTGGAACTGCTTCAGCAGCAGCAGCAGAGGAAAGCTGTGTCTGATGAGGGTGCGAAGGAACACTACCTATATTCATTTGGGGAGAGAGCAAGAAACCCAACAGGTTATTTTGATTGTTTATGTTAACGATATCACCATTAATTTCGATGGGCTTCATCTTGAAGACTCAGTATATATCACTACTTATGCTCACTAGCTACTAATTATCAGAAATTGAAGCCAAATTTAAGGCATGACAACTCAATCATTGTTTATGTACGTAATTTTTTTTTTTTTGGTTGGTTGAGTGGGCCAAATCTAACCATCTACGTAAATAAATCCAAAGGGTTCCTCTGTTTTGTGTGTGTGTGTGTGTGAAGTGTATAATGGCTGAGTCAGCGATGGATTTGTATAGAGAACAAAGTAAGTTGTTACTAAACAAAAAGAATGTGTTCCAGCAAGCATTGATAGACTTACTTCCCGCTTTCCATTGGGATCCGTGCATGGGAAAGACATTCCCTTTTGCTTTATTCTACGCTCCCATCTTGCCTTCCCTTTTACCTTTCATTTTCGTTCATCCTATTCACACTATATTTTGTCCACATTTTTGTCTGACCTTTTAATTAATTAATGCTTAAACAATTATTTAGAAGTTAAAACATGTGTCATTAAAGAGTTCTACGCAATAAACTCTCTAACACGGTATTTCTAGCATACTCTTTCATTTTGCAATTCAACTGGGTCTCTTGAACTCTTATTGGATAGTAATGGAATCTATAAAATGCATCAGAAGATGCTAGAGGATTTCATTGATGAGAGAAAATGTAATCTGTTACAATACTCTGATTAGAGCAGAGTTTATATACACACAAGGAAGGAAACCGGAACAGGGAAATACAGGTTGAAACAGAATAACTTCCGGTAATTAACACATGGATTAATTCTTCATCTTATACTCCCTCCTCAAGCTCAAAGATTCTGATTTGGAGGAAGAACTTTGAGCTTGTCACGTGTGATTGTAAATATGTGACAGCAAGACTGCACTAAGATTATCACACAGAATCGTTGGAGTAAGAAAAGGAATTCACAGTTCAGTCAGAAGAGACTGAATCCACAGAACCTCCATTGCAGAAAGAGCAATACCCCGGTATTCCGCTTCAGCACTAGAACGAGCATCTAACGCTTGTTTTTTGGAACTCCAAGAAATTAAATTCGTTCCAAGAAAGATGCAGTAGCCAGAAGTGGAGCGTCGATCATCCGGGTCACTTGCCCAATCGGAGTCACAATATGCACGAAGAGAGAGCTTTGCACTCAAGTCAGCTGGTTGCAGCAGCAACCCATGCTGAGCAGTCCCTTTTAAGTATCGCAGAATACGCTTGACTGCTTTCCAATGACTTTCAAGAGGATTACTCATGAATTGGCAAACTTTGTTAACACTGTATGCAATCTCAGGCTGAGTTAAAGTCACATACTGAAGTGCACCAACAATCGAGCAATATAGTGCAGGATCTGCAGTGAAATCAGTACCATACTTGCTCAACTTGGCCGAGCTGACCATAGGAATATTGATGCTACTTGCATCTAGCATTTTGGCTCTACTAAATCCCGGATGTATTTGCCCTGACTGAGAAGCATAGATCCATTGGCTAGTCTCTTGACTTCCAAGCCCAAGAAATAATCAACATCACCCAATTGTTTAAGGGCAAAAGTAGCATTGAGTTTGACAATTAAATCATTGATACATGATGAGGAAGTACCAGTGATTAAAATGTCATCTACATATATGAGAACATATAAGTGAACATTGCCCTTAGAATAGATAAACAAAGAGGAGTCACACCTACTAGCCAAGAACCCGAGATGAAGTAAAGTATCAGTGAGACGTTCATACCAGGCCCTTGGGGCTTGTTTTAAGCCATAAAGAGCCTTTTGGAGTTTGCAAACAAGACTTTTATCACCACATTCAAACCCAGGAGGCTGAACCATATAGACTTTTTCAGTCAAGAACCCATTCAAAAAGGCATTATTGACATCAATTTGCTTAATAGGCCAATTGTAAGACAAAGCCAAAGTAAGAACAATTCGAATAGTCACAGGCTTGACAACCGGAGAGAAAGTTTCTTTAAAGTCAAAAACAGCTTGTTGATTAAAACCTTTTGTAACTAAGGCTTTATACTTATTTATGGAGCCATCGGGATTTTCTTTAATTCTAAACACCCACTTACAGCCAATAGGTTTTCTATGAGAGGGTAAGGGCACAAGAGACCAAGTATTATTATTCATCAAGGCTTGGTACTCAGCCTTCATTGCTGCCAACCATTCAGGTTCAGCAAGAGCTTGTTTAACTGATCTAGGCTCAGCAATAGCAGTAAATACTCGAGGCTTCAAACTACCAGTTTTGGATCTAGTTACCATAGGGTGAGTGTTAGTGGCAAGGGTGGACGGCTTGGGAGGGACATGAACAGGTGCAGCCTCAGTATTTGGAGGAGTTTTCGAATCAGTATTAGGTGCAGAGACATGAATGGGAGCAGCCTCATCATTCAGAATTGCTGCAAAACTAGTATTTGTAGCAGAAGCAGTAATGGTAGGAGGAGAAGGTAAGGAAGACTGAACAGAAGGGGATGTGGATGAAGGAACACTAAGAGCTACAGAAATAGAATTAGAGGGAGGTTGAGATAAAAATACAGGTTGAGGTATGAAAGCAGAAACAAATGGAACTTTAGAAGTGGAAGACACAGTAGAAGGAAACAAAAAGGAATAAGGAAACCGAAGTTCATTGAAAAGAACATCTTTAGAAATGTAGATCCTACCATTAGGAGCAAGACATTTGTGACCTTTATGTTGAGGTGAAGGACCCAAGTAAAAACACTCTTGAGCCCTAAACTCAAGTTTGTGAGTATTAAAAGGCCTAAGATGTGGAAAGCAAGCACATCCAAAGATTCTAATAGTGGAATAATCAAGAATGCATTTGAATAAAATTTGATATGGAGAAGAATAGGTGGAATGAGCTGAAGTAGGAAGCCTATTGATTAGGAAAACATCCATGGTAAAGCTGTGATCCCATAAACTTAATGGGATAACAGCATGAGCAAGCATTGCAAGCCCCATTTCAACAATTTGTCGATGTTTTCGTTCAACTATACCATTTTGATGTGAAGTATGTGGACAAGTAAGACGATGAGAGATACCAAGATCATTGAGAAACTTGGTAACGGGGCAAAACTCACCACCCCAATCAGATTGGACAAATTTGATAACAGTGAAAAACTGAGTTTGGATGAGCTGGAAAAATTGCTTAAAAGCAGTAAGTGCCTCATATTTTTGTCTAAGGAAATAAATCCATGTGTATTTGGTGCAGGCATCAACAAAGGCAATATAATAAGAATAGCCCGAATGAGACAACATAGGAGCTGGCCCCCACAAATCAGCATGAACAAGCTCAAATGGTGAAGTATGTGAAGTGTGGGATGGGGGAGCATACAACCTATGAGATTTACCAAGACAACAAGCATTGCAAAAATTCAAAGTGCTTTTATTAGGAACATGGATATTACAAAGATTGAGTACATTTCTAACAGCAGTGACATTAGCATGCTGAAGCCTATAATGCCAAGTATTAAAGGAGCTCATAGAAGAGCTAGTGATATGGTCGTCTCAATAGTGATTATAAGTGGGGAAAACCCTCACAGACAAGGGCGAAGCTTAGTCTGAAAATGAACGAAATAAATGACCAACGTGGGATTCGAACCACGTACTTCGGGTTAAAAATACGCAGGCCAAGCCACTGCACCATGTAATGATTGACATAATTCATGTGAAATATTAGTATATATATTGAATGCTTATTTGGCACCCTCAGATATTTTAGCGAAGCTCTGCCATTGCTCATCGAGCTACTTTTTAGGGTTGAGTTAGCCCAAACCCAAATTCTAATATGGTATCAAAGTCTATCGAGATCTATTGGCTCACCCGCAGATGTCCAATCCTGCAAACTTCACGCAGATGTCTATATTGCATAGTGATATGACATCAATAGTGGTTATAAGCAGGAGCAACCCTCACCTCATGAGCTAGCTTTTGAGATTGAGTTAGACCCAAACCCAAATTCTAAGAGAGTCCCATTATTTTGGGAATAAATTCCACTAAATCACTTTGTGCATGTTTGGATTCACTTTTGTGAGAGGTAAAAGTAATTTTATAATCACAAAATTGATTTTGACACATATTTGAGTGTTTAACTTTCGTGAAAAGAAAACAATTCTATCCCTAAAATAGATTCTAACTCGAAGCAAAAATTTGGTACTTCTACGAAGAGAAAGCAATTTTACAAATTTATTGTTCAACTCACTTTTACGTAAATATATTTAAACATAAGTCATTTTACATTTAACTCACTTTTAAAAAAAATCAATTTAATGAAATGAATTTATTGAAAATCAAATTTTTCCGCCATAAAACCAAACACCCACTTAGTCTCATGAATTTGGTGAAACTATGAATTTCAACCAACTGTGTTGAAAAAGTGTTAAGAATGTGTGTTAGAGCAACTTTACCGCAGAGCAACTATGGCGTCAACTAATTACTGTAGTCTGACGTGTCTTTTGACTAAAATGTGTTGGCACTAAATAGTGTACGTTCGGCAACTAAATATTAGTGGGCGTTGCTTCTATTGCTTACGACAACTATTATAAGCAATGGAGAGAGAGTGTGCTTTATGCGTTGGGCGACAAGCTTGGATAATTAAGAGACCAGCGCTGCTGGTGCTCTTAGGGTGTCAAAGAGTGTATTGTTAGAATTTTTCTTATCAATCAATTACTATTTAAAATGCACCCTAAAAATACATTATCAATTTATCGTTTAATTGGTATATTCTGTTAATTTAACAAATAACTCCTTATTTGCTGAGCCTATAAATGTAAAAATAATGTGATAAGCAATACTTCTTAAGGCTTATATATAAAACAGATTATTATCATAATTCTTATGATAAAAAAGAAAAGAAAAGAAACTCCAAGACCAGCACTGCAACCAAAAAACAGATAACACAGTGTATTAGATGGTGATGCAACAACCAAATGCTTAGAAAAGCCCCCCCAAGTCTCAGCATGACCATGTCCTTCACCTTTCAATTGTATTCATCAGTAGGTTTGGGTGCACAGTGCAACATTAACTGAGAGAGAATTACAAAAACAGTGAGCTGCTGAATTTGATTAATCACTCATTGAACTTGTATTATTAAATAGGGTGATTAGAAAATGTCAGAAACTGACACAAGTTAATGTCCAATACTTTGCCTTGAAAGTTCTGGTTCTGGTGAAACCCATCATTGTTGCGTTCAAGAGCTCAGCAATGTTCATGATCATTCTAGAGTTGGACGTCGATGCAAATAATTCGGGTGAATGGTGTCCTGTAAATATAATGGGGTCAAATCGTGGGGTATGGATGGATCCTCAATCTTTTTTAAAAGACAAATACATGTAATGTTTGTTAATATAATGATACGCGAATTCTCTTTATCATAATGTCCCATTGCTTACTTAAGAATTCTTATAGATTAATGTATAAATCATTCAAGCTATCACAGGATAATCTTATGGTAAGCCATTAGCATTGATTAGTGGTGAGGGATTTGTGTGGTATTCAAGATGTTTTAGATTCAAACTTAATACCTCCATTATACATAAAAATAATAGGTTTAATTGCATTTTTGTCTCCCAACTTTTTTAATTTGGCGATTTTGGTCCATTTATTTTATTTTTGGCGATTTTGGTCCCCAACTTTCTCAATTTGGCGATTTTGGTCCTCATTCTTTTTAATTGCACTTTTGGTCCCTCAAAATCATGGATTTTTTGCACTTTTGGTCCCAAAAATCTTGAACTTTGGGAAAGTGGGGGGCCAAAAGTGCACAATCCATAATTTTTTGGACCAAAAGTGCAATTAAAAAAATATAAAGACCAAAATCATCAAATTGAGCCAGTTAAGGGACCAAAATCACAAAAAATAAAATAGGGGGACCAAAATCGCCAAATTAAGAAAACCAGGGGACTATTAGGGCTTGCTTACTTTGTTTTCAAATTTTTATTTTTTGTTTTCAATAAGATATACATACTATAACACATATTGTCAAGGAGATGATATACAAAATGAGGATTTGTGGTCTAAGAAGCAATATCATGTTTGGAAATGGTGAAAACAACTTTGCAGCATTTTCACCATTTTCAAATATGATACTCCTTGCCTATGTATATCATCCCATTTTAGATGCCATCTCCTTGGCAATGTGTGTTGTAGTATATGTATCTTATTGAAAACGGAAAATGAAAATTTGGAAACAAAATAAACTGGGCTTAGTTTTCCTTTTTTTTTTTTTTTTTTGTACATACGAGGCATTAGTTTTCCGGCATTGGGAATTTGGGATGTATGAGCTCCACATCATTAACTGGTACATTATTAACAGGTGTAAAACTGATGTAAGAACTTTGTGCGCAAGTAACATAGTGTAATTAAGGTATCAAGTTTCGACATAGTTATGCTCCCAGCAGTAATTTTCCCACAGCTGTAAATAAGGGCCCTGCATATTTCTTTCTGACCCCACTTGAGAATTAAGCAACTCACCCGCTATTTATGTCAGCATCAGTTTGTATTGCATGCAAATTTGCGTGACCAAGTTCATGGAGACAGGAATTCTAGCGCTCATGATTTGGTTTGAAAAAAGAGGTAGGGCAGGGCAGGGGAGTTTGGCAGTGAAAGAAAGTAGCAGCACAGGGCTAGGAGGAATGTTGAGAGAGAGAAAGAGACCCTCTTTTTTATTGTGGTAATTATGATGAGTATATCCACTCACCAAATAATTGAGACCAATTATCAGTTTGCCAGAATGTCACAAGGCATGGCTAGTAGTAAAGGAGCTCTTGTACTGCCTGAACAAACTTTGCTTGCTTTACATGTGGGACAATGGGGAAGCCTTTCTTGGTACCCTTTCCTCAGCATCGTTGGCGATTTTAGGTAATTAACCGGCTAATTCCCCAATCAGCAATCTATCAAGTTCAATTTCTCCAAAATTAATTGCTAATGATTTGTTTTGGTGAGTTAATGGTATCTGTTAATGTTAATGAAATCATGTAGTTATAATACCAATTATTTAGCTAATTAAAGACAGTCATTATGATCAAATTACTAAGATTAACAAAACCAAAGATCATAATCAAGTTTCATGTTATTTTTGCAACATCTATCTATTTGACTAAGAACAAATAAACACCTAAATGTCAATATCAATGTGAGACACCACGGTGAAACACAACCACACCCGCGGCAAATCCGGAGTCCATACCCCCTCTATCGGGACCAGTGTTTGAAAAACCGGACCGGATCGGACGGTCCGACCGGTCCGACCGTCAGCAAACACACCACGTGATCGGTTCATTTATAGTTGGGCCATGATCTGAATGGGCCTTGAGCGGATCGAACCAAGGTTGGGCCAGGAGTCGGGCCGGGTTGGGCCGTCAATTAGGCCGGGTTGGGCCGGTTTAGCTTTTTATTATTTTTATTTACTTTTTCCTCAAAATTGGTACTTTTTATTTATTTAATTATTTATTTATCATCCGGTTAAATGACGGTTCAACCAGGTGAACCAGTGAACCATGACCAGCGATCTCGCGGTTCAAGCGGCCAGGTCCGATTTTAAAACATTGATCGGGACCACTACTGAAGTGCTCCGATAGCGCTCTCGTGCACCTGTCTCCCACGGTTGCTTCCCCTCCATCAGTTCCAGCTCCGATCCGTCCTCCATGAAAGCCATAGATTTAGGTACGAGCTCTAATGTCAGTTCTAATGTTGTTGCTCTTGTGGTTCCTTTGTTGTGTGTTTTGGGTTTCAGTTTAGTTTGGTGCAAGGATGCACTTTTGGTGTTTGATGAAAAGTCCCAAAATAGCAGGGCATTTTGGAATAATGTTTTATGTGAAGAGCCAAAGATGGCTGCCACCATTATCGATGTCCTCTTCACCCATCAACTGGCTGCCAGGCTTGTGGTTATTTTGGACAAATTTGAGGCTGCTCTTAGTCGAAATGTGCTAGAAGAAGCTGAAAAAATGATCCGTAATAGGATAGAGGTAAAGACTGTGGAGTCTCAATCTAGAGCTATGATAATCCTCTAGATTATCTAATTTTTCTATTCTCTTTGAAGTGGAAATCACCATGTATTCATAACTTATGCTTTGTTTATACCACAATTTAATGTTGATTAAGCATGCATCAATTGTTAATTCATTTTGATGTTTTGGTTGATTTGAATGGAAATCTTGAGCACAATAACCTCATTTGTGATGTTTTGATTGAAGGTGTTGAAAGAGACAAGAATGGTGCACAATTTGATAAGAATGTGGTTTCGAACACTGACAAAGAAGATTTCAAAAGCTATATCTTGAGTCACAATAATCCCAATGAGATGATCTTGGTCTTGTTGGAAAGATAGAAGAATTATCTTCAGCTTTTATGAAGAATTCGAGACCAAAATCAATCTATAAGTTGGGGTAATTTGTGCTACACATTGACATGGTGATGCTGCCCTAACCTGACAACTGTTCGATGTTTCAGTCATATCTGGAGTTTTAGTTATCCAAATGATCTGAAACCGGTGCCATTGAAAAGCTAAGATCCATAGCTTCAACTTTCATGAAGACACCTTGAGCTAATTCAGACTTTAAAGAGGTGAAAAAGGCAGCACAACATGGAATAACGAGTGCAGAAGGGCGCCCTGCGCCTGCTGGGAATCGTTTTGATCAGGCGCCCCAATACCCAGCGCCCTGCGCCTCGTCTCGGCCTGACACTTATTAAAACACACTTTTAACTCATTTTGGTCATTCCCTTTCATATGTTCTCACTCCCAAACCTAAGGAGAGCCAAGAGGCAACCCTAAATCTATCTTATCTCCATCTCCCTTGAAGATTCAAGCCTTGGAAGAGACCTTGGAGCTTCAATGGATCATCCACCACCTCTCCATCCATCTAGTTCTATCTCTCCTGTCTCTTTTATGCATTTCTAGTTTTTCCATTTGGTTAGGAATGATGAACCTTTGTTGGATTCTTGTGTAATATGACTTCTAATGCTTAATACTTGTTGTATTTGTGTTGATTGAGCAATTTCTTCCATCCTTAATGCTTTTCATTGATTGGCCATCTTTGAATTGATTCTAAGTGTGATTTCACAATTGGAAAATTGGTTGTTATGCTAGATATGTAGTTGATTGCCATATTTGTGATCATCCTAGAGATAGGACTTCATGCTTATGTGTTCCTTTGAATTCTTACACTTAATGCTTAGTTGAATTAGGAAGGCCTAAGGAATTAGGGTTCTTGGTTTAATCTAAAGAGGCTTTTGCTCAAGGAATTGAGACTAGTCTAGCTAAGTGAATTTGAACTTCAATTGCATGAATTTGACTTGTATTGGGATTGAGTTTGATTGCATTAGAAGAGGAAATCAAAGGGGATTCAAATCCTAGCCACTTTTATCCGTATTATTTGTGCACACCAAGTGTTTGATATTTGGTATTGTTGACGCACACCACGTGTTTGATATTTGGTCAATACAAGAAAACTCAAAAATATTGTTTCTTGCTTTCTTTAATTTCATTGTTAATCAATTCAAAACACCAAAATATATTGTTTCTTGTTCAAATAGTAATAAAAATAGTAAGTTGATATTTGACACGCAATCCTTGAGGACGATATCTGGTACTTAACCGATTTTATTACTTGCAACGATCCGGTACACTTGTCGTGATCCCATCAAGCTATTGTCTTTTTTGTCTTTGACCATGTGTGGGATACATTGTATGGGTGGAAAATAGGATCCAGATCTTGGTTGAGGATTATCCCTTTACGTTGTGATCAATCTTTATGTAATCTTCCTTGGTTTTATTAATGAAATCTAGTTTACCGTAAAAAACGAGACCAAATTTTGAGCACGTGTTAATTTTATAACTTATAGGCCCCCATGGCTGAGTTTGGCTCACTTATGGTTCTACAAGATGTCAATGGTTTGAATACAATGTGATTTTGCTTTGCAAAATAGTTTTCCATACAATTAGGGGTGACAAAACCATCCATTTATCCACTATCCATCCAATTCATCCATAAAGAAATCCATCCGATCCATCTATTACAAACAAAAAAAATAAATGGATTGGATCCAATTCATCCATTTAATTTAATGGATGGTTAGTTATCCATCCACTAATTTTTTAAATCTATTAGATTACACCAAGGGTGTCAAATGGATGGAATGGATAATTTTTTAAATTTATCATAAAATATATTTTTAATCATAAAAAATATTAATTACAAAAAATATTGTTAATCATAAAAAAATATTTTAATTAAAAAATATTTTTAATGATAAAAAAAATATTTAAAAATATTTTTCTCCCTCTTTTTCTCTCTCTCTCTCCACTCTCCCCCTCTCTCCTCTCTCTCTCCCCTTTCTCTCCTCTCTATCTCTCTCCCTTCTCTTCTTTGATGACGAGTGTTGTTGTTCTGCATCCTCACGATTGTCTCAAAAACAAACCATCTCTCCAAACCACAATCTCCCTTCTTCCCAATATGAAACTTCCCAATCCCAACCCTAAACCTCCTCGAAATACCCAAACCCACCCTAACCGCCAGAAAGGGAGTCAAATCATGACCCAACCCGTATCCAATTCTGATTCGAAACCCCAAGACAATAAGCTAGTCATGGGTCAGGTCAAAATTCTGAAACGAGGTGAGCAGATGACAAAACGAGGTCGGATCCAGAACTAAAGACGATGGACAAGAAGCTCCCTTTGACAGAGATAGTGGATGTATTATACGCCAGATCTTCTACGTTTCCGGCGTCGCCACCTTCTAGCTCCGTTTCGTTACCAATTTTCATCACTAAGAAGATTGCGGCTGTGAGTGACGCCACCGATGACCTCCGAAAAATGTTAGGACTCGATTTTTCCTAGTCTATGAATGAACGAGGGTTTGAACAGTAGTTGTTGGTGATTTGAGCCTTGTAGCCTCTTAGCCTCTTATTTTTTCAACGGGAGATGAGAGAGAGAGAGAGAGAGAGGGGTGAAAGGGGAGAGAGGAGAGAGATAGAGAGAGTAAAATATTTTTAATTAAAATATTTTTTATGATTAAAAATAATTTTTTAGTGATTAAAAAAATTTTATTGATTAAAAACAATTTTTATGAATGGATTGGATATCCATCCATTAAAAAATGGTTAATGGATGGATTGGATGGTGTTTTTTTAAATGGATGATGGATGAATTGGATTTTGTTGATGAAATTTTAGTGGATGGTAAATGGATAAATAGATTGTTTCCAATCCATCCATTAGAATCTATTTAAAAAATTATCCAATTGCCACCCTTATATACAATGACATATTTTTCAAGACTATAATTTTGTAACAATGATAAACGTTTACTCCCCCAGTTACTAGCTTAACAGGTTACTTGATTTTCATTTTTCTCTCAGGTCCAGTGATTATAAATATGAGGTGTTCTCGGGTCTAATCCAAGTTAGCTGTGCATCTTAAACGTTTCTGCAATATGCAAACCCAAAATGTTCTTCCTTTTTTTTCGTTTAAAAAAAATTGTTTACGGTGTGTAACTTGAGTTGAGATCAAAAGGAAACACAGGTAATATTTTATTTTTATAGAAAAATCATCTACAAAATCCCTAGCTTTTACCGGTGTCAGACACAATTTAGGAAGAAAGGAAAAGAAACCAAAGTGAATGAGTGCATTTTTTATTGTCTTCTGGAACATTTGAGATTGTTAGGTAAATTAATCCTTCACAATCTGCTTACAGTGCATTACTAATATATTATTCATAAAATAAATGCAAGAGTCATGTATGGTTGAACCAGCTTCGGTTTTTTTTTTTTTTGTAAAAAAAAAAATTCTCCCAAAAATCTACTAAAAAAAAGAGATTATTTCTTCAGATTAAGCTGAAACAACTGCATATAACCAAGAAGAGGCTCAGACACGCACAAACACTGTCATCAAAAAGCAACAGATTTGCTTGATTTGTTCCTTATCAGAATCGAGAAATGTTGTCGTTCATCATAGCCTCGGTCTTTACAAATTAAAATACAAGCAGAAAACATCTTCACTCAAAAGAGGTACACGCAACAAAGATGAAGAATTGATAAAAGATTTGCAAGAGAAAAACACATGACACTCGGCTCCGAGAAAAAATTGCACTGCGGAAATAATAGAGAGAGCGAAACAGTGTGGTAGATCTGAGAGGAAAGTTGAAAACCCTAATTTCAAATGATTTATGCCCCTGGAATGTGGGCCACAATAGTTCTGGGCCGGACCCAAACTCGATATATTGGACCGTACAGCCTTCATTCTCGTACAGATCTCACTCGGAAATGAGATAGTTAGTTCACCAAAAAAAAACTGAGGATGTCAGTTTTGGACATAAAATAATAGTTAACTGCGGCATACAGCAAATAAAATATCATTTATAAAAAAAACAAAAAAAGAACTAAAAAACCACACAGAGTTAACTGTACAAATTTTTGGATTAGATTAAATTAGATTTTGCATTTAAATTTGAAAAATATTTAATACTGTACAATTTAAATTTATTTTTTACATATGTATATAATATATTAGTTTTAACCTAAGAGCGCTTGTATGAAATGGTAAGTGTCTTTAAATATTATTTATTATAGGATGACATTCACAAATGTTTAAATATTTATTTTGAAGTTTGATTATTTCATTATGAATTAACTGTTTATCAAAAAAGTCCCCAAGGTGTAGCTCAAGTGGTTGAGCTGGGACATTTGAAAGAGTTGGAGGAAGGAGGTCCAGGGTTCAAATCCTGGCTACTAACATAACTTACTAACAACTAACATTTTCCTATCAATAAAAAAAAACTGTCTATCAACAAAATTTATTAAAAAAAAACTGTTTATCATAAAAATATGAATTAATTATCGTGATTTCTTTCATAAAAAAAAACTATCGTGATTTTTTTAATTACTATTTTGACCTAACAAACATTACACAAAAAGTTTGGCTACCTTTTTTTTTTTGACAACAAATTTTTTTTAGCTACCTTAAAAAAAAGAATTTGAAAATAAAACTATGAATGAAAAACTATACTTCATCTGGACAAAATATAAGCAAAAATACATATTTTCATACTGATTGAGAATGTTAGTTAAATTCATTTAAATTTCTTGATTTCATATAAAAAATAGATTATACTTCCTAAATTACCCTTAATCATTGGGAGCGTGTCATTCTCTTAGGAAATAAAAGTTGAATTAATTTAAAGATATTTTTTGGAATAATTACACTAAATAGGGTTGAATTAAATGAAATTTGTTGATATTTTAATCCACTCAACAGTGGCTAAATGCGTTCCCAAATTTCAGGTTCCAAAATGCCATTGCGGATAGTTCAGATCACTCTCCGATTCTTATGCATCTCTATGAGCATGAGCGTAGGCCGGGGATCCGTATTTTCAGATTTGAGAATGCTTGGCTTGAAGAGGCCGAGTTGGAGGATGTTGTGAAAAAAGGTTGGGCGAAAGATTCCACCAATGCTTTGTTAGCTAAACTCCATTGTTGCACTGAAGAGTTGGATGACTGGGGTAGAAGGGTGAGAACTCGTTTCAAAGGAGGCATTAATAAGTGCAAAAAGGAGATGGAATTTTACAGGGATGGTAGAGATAGTCATGTGGTTGCTAAGTATAATGAACTGAGAAAACAACTAAGTACTTTGTTGAAACAGGAGGATATGTTTTGGAAGCAGCAAGCCAAAGCTCATTGGCCTAAAGAGGGAGACACTAACTATAAAATTTTTCATGCAGTTGCTTCTGCAAGAAAGAAGGTAAATCATGTCTCAAATTTGCAGGCCGAGGATGGGTCAACAATTTCGTACCAGCCTGGTCATCAAGGCCTTGAAGGAGCCCGAACGGGACAGCAAGAAGACAAAAAACATCAAGCACAATGGCAAGATATCACTCGATGATTGCATCGAGATTGCCATGCTACCACAAAAGATAATTTCACCGGCAATTATATTTGTTCTCCTTCACAGAATTTTTCAATTTGAGGTGACTATCTTTCTCTCATCCCATTCTTCGATTAGATTTTGTTATGATAATTAGGTTTTCAAAAATCCTAATCTTGTTTCAGTGTTCTCATGATTATTAGGTTGTACGATTTGCTTGGATTCTCCTCCAACTGCTTCGTAAAATACAGATAGGGTTTCCATTTCTTCTCTTGATCTCTTTGTAAATTAGGATACACTTGGATTGATAAAATATTTACGTCGTTTGGTGTTGATTTGAAATGTGACAGTCAATAGGTTTTTCTCAAGCTAATTGCTGAAACATATCAACTAATTGCATAAATATGATAGTTGGTCTAATTATTCTCTCTAAACTTAGTAACCCATTTGTTCACTTGGAATTGCTTTCTATGATACATGCTATTGTTTTGATTGTGCTCTGCCTAGTAAACTGTTGTATCCAATTCTTGTTTGATTTGACACGGCTGGTCTTTAACCATGTTTGTTGCATTGAAGTATCATCAAATTTTCTTTGTAGAGGCACCCCGTTTAAGTTTACTGGTTGAGGGGAAATCTAGAAACAATTATTTGGATGTTGACTTTGTGGAACAACTAAAAGCAGTTAGAAGGTACAACTCTTGTTGTTTTCATTTTCATTCTTACTGCTTTGTCTTATTGTTGAGGGGATCATAACCACATTTTGCAACAATGTTGTATAAACAGAAGGAAGGGAGGCAAAGTGGAAGATGAAATGGGAACAAAGCTGACAACTATTTTTATAAAAAGGATTGTATGCAGCTGATAAGCTTTCAGCTGATAAGGATTGTATTCTGGACACATCTTCATTTTTTACAAATTATTTATTATTTATAATAATGAAGGGTGGGATGCTTATGAGGCATAAAGAGTTGAAAGTAATGAAAATAATGAATGAGTTGCATATATGAATTGAAAGTAATCCTTCACAATCTCCACTAGTTGGGAGAACGGTATGGAAGATTATTAGTTATTAATACTTTGTTCCCACTATCAAGCCTGATGAAATTTATGAGTTTGTTACTTGCAGGATGTATTTGACATTCCTCTTCACATGGCCAGAGATCAAACTAAAGAAAGTCTCAGAACCAAGTTGGCTTCTATAAAGGTAATTACTTATTAGTATCACTTTTAGGCTTCTATATAAATATATACAATTAGCCCTTGTATTCATTACCTTTCGCATTTCCTTAAAAATCATGACCAACCACAATGTTCAATGAAGATATCTTGGATTCACGGAGTGCAACAGAGTCACGTCCAGCTGCATTTTGAAGCATATCTGGGCTTTATTTTCTACTGTGATTTTGACAGCTCATTTCTTTTTATTTCCATATTGAGACACCTTTTAGTATCTTTTTCGTTCTTTTAATTCTTTCTTTCTCCTTGCGTCTTGTATTATACATGTTAGCTCTGTGGCTGACTTGATGTACTTATCTTCTAGTAATTCATATTTCAAATGGTTTTGAATCAAATTAGAAATGTCGTTGAGATAGTCATTTTGAAGTACAAGTTAGAAGTGATGTTAGATGTAATCTTGAGATAGTAAATCTGGTAAGTATGATACCCATTAGATTAAATACTTTGAAGTACAAAAATGACGGTTGTTTAATACAAACAAGGAACATGATAAGTATCACAATGATTATCCTTTCTTCCTTATGTTGTATGCTAAAATAATAATGGGCTTTTTCTCTTTCAGCCACTGAATGGTGCATCTTGTTCACACACAAGTCATGGTGTTTGCATTGAAACCTAGATTCTGGATTTTTTTCTTGCACTGAAACCTGGAAACAAATTCAATATATTCATGCTAGATATAGAGAGGACATGTTTCTTTCAACCAGGTTATGGTGAGCAGGGACTTCAGTCTTGCAGATACCAGTCTATAATGGATTGTGCCTTTGGTTATTAATTTGAAAGTCTGATTCATACATATTTTGGATATTTCCATTCAAGCTAAAGTTGGACTGGGGCATAAGGAAGCAAATTTCCTTAGAAGCAGCGAAGGAACTATTAAACCTTCATGAGCAGTGTGATCCGAAGACAATCCAGAGATGTGAAAGCTGCAAATACATTGCTTGATGACTTTTTTGAGGCAATAAAGTTAGAGATTTTAGTTTGGAAAAACTTTTAGATTACCAAGATTCACGTCACAACTGCAATGTTAGTTAGACTCTTATGCTGTGTTTGGTTGGGGTTGGAAAGGGACGAGAGAGTGATCAAAGAGAGAAAGAGAGAAGAAATGGAACACTTATCTCGTTTGGATCAGCAAAGAAAAAGGAAAGAGAGGCTTAAATTCGCGTGGGGCCCACACTTTTCCATTTCTTCGCTGGACCGAGAAGAAAGGGCAGCGACAGCTTCAAAAGTCTCGTTTTTCCAATGTTGCCATTTCATTCTTTCTTCTTATAACTCAGCAAAAGTAGCAACACGTGAAGTATACCATTTTTTTTTTTGACAGGACGTGAAGTATATCAATATTAAATTGAATTCTAAAAAGCTGCTCCATTTCACGTGATTCAACAGCTTTTATTTTTTATTTTTTTGGTAAATAATTAATTAAATTAAAACCAGAAATGAAATTAAATAATTAAATTAACATCTAAATTAAAATAATAATCTCAAATAATTTAAATTAATTACATTAATTAATTTAAATAATTATATATTGGCTTTTTCATTAAGGATATTTACGTCTTTTCAAAAATAATCCACACTTCTCTCTTCTTTTTTTCTCTTCTCTTTCTCATAAACCAAATAATACCACAAATCTACTCTATTTCTCACCTATTTCTCTCTTCCTACACTCTCTCTCACCTATTTCTCTCTTCACAACTTCTCTTCAGAACCAAACATACCATTAGTGATTATGTAACCTAACTATATATTAACATGTTTTTATATGTGCAGTTTGTACACGAAGATCATCCTAAAGATGAATGAAGCTAATTCATGAAGATTTAGATGTTTTTAGACTTATGATAACAAGATGTAATAGCGTACTAGTGGTTTATGCATTCATAGTAGTGTTATAATATTTTGATATACATAGACAAAGTTGTTAACCTTTGGTATTGTATATTAAGACTTGGTTATATTGAACTCTTGTTTATTATTAAATGGGTATAAAAATTTTAATTAATGGGTTAGTTGTTTTAAATGATAATAATTAATTATCTATATTGTTTAATCATATTTATAATTTATCATATTTATTCAATTATGCGTTGAAATCATTTTATTGAAAATGAGTTGTCTATAAATGACATTTTGAACACATTTAAAAGAAATGTTGCTTAAAACATTAGACAATGGGTGTACATTTGTGGCCTAAATGTTGCTTAAAATATCTGACAACATGTAAAAAAGTGTTGGCTAAAACAGTTGACAACGTTTGCATACGTATGGCCTAAAGGTATAGGCAACAGTTAGAAACAAATTGCCATAAATTGTAGAAGTGTTGCCTATAGTGGTTGACCACACTTAAAATTGTGTTGCTTAAAAGACGGGACAACGCTAGTATAACCGCGGCTTTAAGTATAGGCAACACTTGTGCCACCGTGGTTTAAAATAAGACCAGAAAACCGTGGCTTGAAACAGGTCCAAAAAACCATGGTCTGTTCTTGATTTATAGACAACATTTATTTGAGTTCTGTGGGCAAAAACAAAAGACTGTGGCTTAAAGGAATAGGCAATGGCCGCATACTCCACACCTACAAACCCGTGGCCAAACCGTTGCCTAAAGTTTAGACTACGTTTTTTCATTTCTGGCCACAGTTTTTTGTTATTGCCTAAATTGATTTTTGTTGTAGTGAAAGGGGATTTTGTAAAAGCTAGAACTCTTTGCATGCAAGGCTCGCAATCATTTATTGAAGCAGAAGTAGTTGGACTCTTGGAGTCCATTATTTGGCTAAAGGATATGAATGTTGCTTATATATCCACTGAACTGGACAATTTTCCAGTGGTGGAGGGTATACGTGGCAATAGGAGTAACCTCACGAAAATTGATAGTATTTTATCTAGGTGCCAGATGCTTTTAAATTCGTCAAACAACTTCGGGATAAGTTATGTTAGGAGACAAGCTAACCGAGTTGCTCATGTATTAGCCAGGGCATCTCGGTTTGTTGCTAGTCACCATGATTTT
Organism: Calophaca sinica; assembly: GCA_037113605.1. NCBI lineage: Eukaryota > Viridiplantae > Streptophyta > Magnoliopsida > Fabales > Fabaceae > Calophaca > Calophaca sinica. The sequence goes on from CM073736.1 coordinate 11,735,194, forward strand.
GATTATATGTGTCTCTGTATTGTGGAACTTATTTTTAATGAAATGCGATGAGTTTGTTTTGGTCAAAAAAAAAATTCACCGATGTGGTTTGGGAATTTGAGCCCCGCATATTCAATTCACGCTTCGCGGTCCCTGATACGAGTCCAAGTCCTGAACGTGTGGATCCTACGGGCTTGATAGAAGCTGGAACAAGCAAATTAGTAAATGATGGGCCTATTAATTCGGGTAGGGTCAAGAGAAGCCCAAAATGGCTGAAAGATTATGTTTGGCACAAGGGAACAAGGAAAGAGACGAGGGACTCAGCTGCTCACTCAATTCACATGACCACATGATAAAGAATCTTTCAACTTCACCTATTAGATTTTATTTTGCATTGTTGTTAGAATATGCCATAGTTAGTTATGATCTGTGTAATTTCCGGGACACTTAGCAATTGATCCCTGCGATTAGGATCTAGCCTTTTGCCTATATATTACAATGATTGAATAATACAAATATGAGAAAATGGATTTACAATCCAAATTTTGCTTTTTTTTTTCATTCTTCCTCCCCTCTTCTAGGAGCACTCCAAGCTCGAATTGGAGAACTGATAGCCTAGCTATCATTGGTGTTTTCATCCCTTGTTCACAATGCCTCCCAGACCTGAAAGAAATGACAAAAATGGTGACAAAGCCATTGATGATTTAACAGCTCAAATGAGAGAAATGCAGTCTAGCATGGCTGCTATTACTCAACAGCAAAAGAGTTTCCAGCAATTTTTAGCCACCCAACTTCCCACTATGATCCATGACCAGCTACAATCCACCCACACCCTGTCCACAAACCCTTCACCCACATTACACACCCCCTCTTTTAAACCTCCTAAACTCACCCTTCCCTCTTTTGATGGCAATAATCCATTGGACTGGATCTTTCAGGTAGATCAATACTTTGATCTCACCCAAATTCCTCTTACACAGCGTATGACACACGTTCCTTTCTTTATGAAAGGCGAGGCACTGGGTTGGTTTAAATGGTTGGCTGGAAACAACCAGATCTCTACTTGGGAAGCTTTCATTCGGGCCTTGGAATTGTGTTTTGGCCCCTCTTCCTTTGATAACCATCAGGCCACTCTCTTCAAACTTCAGCAAACTGGGTCTGTCACAGATTATCAACAGAAGTTTGAGACGCTGTCTAACAGAGTTATAGGTATGTCTGTTGACATGCTTCTTAATTGTTTTATTTCTGGCCTAAAACCAGCCTAAAACCATAAATACAGCATGAACTTGCCATCATCAAACCCCCACTCTCTTCCTCATGCCATTGGCCTTGCCAAACTCTTTGAGGCTAAGTTTACAGCTACCAAAACCCACCTCTCCCGTTTCTCTCGGCCTTTCCCCTTCCAACCCTATTTTGCCTACCCCACCTACCCCTGCCAACCCTTCCCATACAGCCACCTCTTCCTTACCTACTAAACGCCTCTCTCCCCAAGAACTACACGACCGTCGCACCAAAGGTTTGTACTATAATTGCGACGACAAATTCAGTCCTAGACATAAGTGTCAGCGAAAACAGTTTCTCTTACTCTTAGCAGATGACAGTGATGCTGCTGATATGGACATGGTCGCTTCTGACCCCATAGATCCCGGTCCAGTTGATGATACACCTGATGTTGACCCTGCTTTACCTATTGTGGAGCATTTCCACTTGTCTCAAGCAACCCTAAGTGAGCCACCATCTCCTAGAACACTCAGGGTTACGGGCCACATCCATGAAATGGAGGTCACTATCCTTATTGACTCAGGGAGCTCTCATAATATCATGCAACCTCGCGTGGCAGATTTTTTGTCCTTACCTGTGGTGGCCATTACACCATTTTCTGTGACTGTGGGAAATGTGGCAACTATACAATGCAATGGTAATTGTTCATATGTTCCTGTTTTGCTGAGTAAACAGGTATTTCGCATCCCCTTCTTCATTTTACCTATCCATGGGGCTGACTTGGTTTTGGGGGTACAATGGTTGCAAACTTTGGGTCCTTTCCTATCTGATTACAATGTTCCTTCTATTCAATTTGTGTATAACCAACAACATGTGACTATTACTGGTTCTAGTTCAAATTCCCCTGCCTTGGCTACTCTATCTCAATTCAACAGGTTTATTTTTACTGATTCAATCGAATCAGCTCACACTGTGATAGTGGCCACGATACAAGCTGATTCCACACCTATGGCTGCCCCTTCGGCCTCAATTATGGCTACCAGCTCCCTTCACCCATCAATAGCTACCATTTTGGAGCAGTTTGCCTCGGGTTTTAGCAATCCTCAGGGCCTTCCCCCTACTCGGAGCCAAGACCACCACATAAACTTGCTTCCCAACTCATCTCCGATTAATGTTAGACCATATAGATATCCTTTCTACCAAAAGGAAATTATGACCCAGCTGATCAAAGAAATGCGTAGAGATGGGGTAATAAAGCCAAGCACGAGCCCATTTTCTTCCCCCGTCCTCTTGGTTCGAAAAAAAGATGGCACGTGGTGCTTTTATGTGGATTACCGAGCCCTTAACTCTATTACTATCAAGGACAGATTTCCCATCCCTACGGTGGACGAACTCCTTGATGAATTACATGGCTCTGCCTATTTTTCTAAGTTGGACTTGCTTTCGGGCTATCATCAAGTTTTCTTAGCCTCAGAGGACACATTCAAGACTGCTTTCCGCACTGTGGATGGCCATTTTGAGTTTCTAGTGACGCCCTTTGACCTCTCTAATGCTCCTTCGACCTTTCAGGCTACAGTGAATGATGTTTTTCGTCATTTACTTCGTAAATTTGTACTAGTGCTTTTTGATGATATCCTAGTGTATAGTGCAGATTGGGATTCACATCTCCAGCATCTACAACATGTCCTAGAGGTGCTGGCCACTCATCAATTATTTGCCAAACTCTCTAAGTGCCAGTTTGGGGTACCTAGGGTGACTTACTTGGGACATGTGATTTCTCAACATGGTGTGGTTGCTGACCCAGAAAAGCTTCAGGCCATTCATGATTGGCCTCCTCCTAGTTCTGTTTCGGCCCTTAGAGGATTTTTAGGCCTCACGGGCTATTACAGAAAGTTTGTTCAAAGTTATGCTTCTATAGATAGACCCCTCACAGACCTTCTCAAGAAACACAGTTTTTCTTGGACCGAAGAGGCCCAGGTGGCGTTTGACACCCTGAAACAGGCCATGACCACCTTGCCTGTATTAGGTATGCCTAACTTCGCTCTAACTTTTGATGTTACTACTGATGCATCTGATATTGCTGTAGGTGCTGTGTTGTCCCAGCAAACTCACCCCCTTGGCATATTTTAGCAAGAAATTATGCCCAAGGATTCAACGGGCGTCAGTTTATGAGCGCGAAATGTATGCCATTACCGCCGCTATTAAGAAATGGCGCCACTGCTTATTGGGACGCCACTTCAGAATTTTCACTGACCAAAAGAGTTTAAGGGGCCTACTTTCACAGACTATTCAGACCCTAGCACAACAAAAATGGCTTACTAAGCTATTGGGATTTGACTATGAAATTATTTACACACACGGTCGCATTAATCTGGTGGCAGATGCACTGTCCAGAGTTGATGCTGCTCCTGAGTCTCTGTTTGCAGCTATTTCTGTGTGCCAGCCCCTCCTTCTGACCCAATTACAGGACTTCTATGCTTCCAATTCCATTGGACAGGCACTTGTGTTCAAATTTCAATAGTCTGGCACGTAACCCACTAAGTTTTCTGTGCAACAAGGCCTTTTGTATTTCCTGGGATACTTGTTCATTCCCCTGGAAACCAATTTGCGATCCAAATTGATTGAGGAACATCACTCCACCCCTGCTGGCGGCCATTCCGGTAACAAAGGGACATTAGCTCGCTTAACAGCTTCTTTCTCATGGCCTAACATGGCTAAGGATGTCAAAACCTTCATTCAAGCCTGTACCACTTTCTTCCCCCGTCCTCTTGGCTCGAAAAAAAGATGGCATGTGGTGCTTTTATGTGGATTACCGAGCCCTTAACTCTATTACTATCAAGGACAGATTTCCCATCCCTACGGTGGACGAACTCCTTAATGAATTACATGGCTCTGCTTATTTTCTAAGTTGGACTTGCGTTCGGGCTATCATCAAGTTTTCTTAGCCCCAGAGGACACATTCAAGACTGCTTTCCGCATTGTGGATGGCCATTTTGAGTTTCTAGTGATGCCCTTTGACCTCTCTAATGCTCCCTTGACCTTTCAGGCTACTATGAATGATGTTTTTCATCATTTACTTCGTAAATTTGTACTAGTGCTTTTTGATGATATCCTAGTGTATAGTGCAGATTGGGATTCACATCTCCAGCATCTACAACATGTCCTAGAGGTGCTGGCCACTCATCAATTATTTGCCAAACTCTCTAAGTACCAGTTTGGGGTACCTAGGGTGACTTACTTGGGACATGTGATTTCCCAACATGGTGTGGTTGCTAACCCAGAAAAGCTTCAGGCCATTCATGATTGGCCTCCTCCTAGTTCTGTTTCGGCCCTTAGAGGATTTTTAGGCCTCACGGGCTATTACATAAAGTTCGTTCAAAGTTATGCTTCTATAGATGGACCCCTCACAGACCTTCTCAAGAAACACAGTTTTTCTTGGACCAAAGAGGCCCAGGTGGCGTTTGACACCCTGAAACAGGCCATGACCACCTTGCCTGTGTTAGGTATGCCTAACTTCACTCTAACTTTTGATGTTACTACTGATGCATCTGGTATTGGTGTAGGTGCTGTGTTGTCCCAGCAAACTCACCCCTTGGCATATTTTAGCAAGAAATTATGCCCAAGGATTCAACGGGCGTCAACTTACGAGCGCGAAATGTATGCCATTACCGCCGCTGTTGAGAAATGGCACCACTACTTATTGGGACGCCACTTCAGAATTTTCACTGACCAGAAGAGTTTAAGGGGCCTACTTTCACAGACTATTCAGACCCCAGCACAACAAAAATGGCTTACTAAGATATTGGGATTTGACTATGAAATTATTTACACACACTACGCATTAATCCGGGTGGCGTATGCATCGCTTTGCAGTCGATGCTGCTCCTGAGTCTCTGTTTGCAGCTATTTCTGTGTGCCAGCCCCTCCTTCTGACCCAATTACAGGACTTCTATGCTTCCAATTCCATTGGACAGGCACTTGTGCTCAAATTTCAATAGTCTGGCACGTAACCCACTAAGTTTTCTGTGCAACAAGGCCTTTTATATTTCCTGGGATGCTTGTTCATTCCCCTGGAAACCAATTTGCGATCCAAATTGATTGAGGAACATCACTCCACCCCTACTGGCGGCCATTCCGGTAACAAAGGGGCATTAGCTCGGTTAACAGCTTCTTTCTCATGGCCTAACATGGCTAAGGATGTCAAAACCTTTATTCAAGCCTGTACCACTTTCTTCCCCCGTCCTCTTGGTTCGAAAAAAGACGGCACGTGGCGCTTTTATGTGGATTACCGAGCCCTTAACTCTATTACTATCAAGGACAGATTTCCTATCCCTACGGTGGACGAACTCCTTGATGAATTACATGGCTCTGCCTATTTTTCTAAGTTGGACTTGCTTTCGGGCTATCATCAAGTTTTCTTAGCCCCAGAGGACACATTCAAGACTGCTTTCCGCACTGTGGATGGCCATTTTGAGTTTCTAGTGATGCCCTTTGACCTCTCTAATGCTCCCTCGACCTTTCAGGCTACTATGAATGATGTTTTTCGTCATTTACTTCATAAATTTGTACTAGTGCTTTTTGATGATATCCTAGTGTATAGTGCAGATTGGGATTCACATCTCCAGCATCTACAACATGTCCTAGAGGTGTTGGCCACTCATCAATTATTTTCCAAACTCTCTAAGTGCCAGTTTGGGGTACCTAGGGTGACTTACTTGGGACATGTGATTTCCCAACATGGTGTGGTTGCTGACCCAGAAAAGCTTCAGGCCGTTCATGATTGGCCTCCTCCTAGTTCTGTTTCGGCCCTTAGAGGATTTTTAGGCCTCACGGGCTATTACAGAAAGTTCGTTCAAAGTTATGCTTCTATAGATGGACCCCTCACAGACCTTCTCAAGAAACACAGTTTTTCTTGGACCAAAGAGGCCCAGGTGGCGTTTGACACCCTGAAACAGGCCATGACCACCTTGCCTGTGTTAGGTATGCCTAACTTCACTCTAAATTTTGATGTTACTACTGATGCATCTGGTATTGCTGAAGGTGTTGTGTTGTGCCAGCAAACTCACCCCTTGGCATATTTTAGCAAGAAATTATGTCCAAGGATTCAATGGGCGTCAGCTTATCAGTGCGAAATGTATGCCATTACCGCCGCTGTTAAGAAATGGCGCCACTACTTATTGGGACACCACTTCAGAATTTTCACTGACCAAAAGAGTTTAAGGGGCCTACTTTCACAGACTATTCAGACCCTAGCACAACAAAAATGGCTTACTAAGCTATTGGGATTTGACTATGAAATTATTTACACACACGGCCGCATTAATCTGGTGGCAGATGCACTGTCTAGAGTCGATGCTGCTCCTGAGTCTCTGTTTGCAGCTATTTCTGTGTGCCAGCCCCTCCTTCTGACCCAATTACAGGACTTCTATGCTTCCAATTCCATTGGACAGGCACTTGTGCTCAAATTTCAATAATCTGGCACGTAACCCACTAAGTTTTCTGTGCAACAAGGCCTTTTGTATTTCCTGGGATGCGTGTTCATTCCCCTGGAAACCAATTTGCGATCCAAATTGATTGAGGAACATCACTCCACCCCTGCTGGCGGCCATTCCGGTAACAAAGGGACATTAGCTCACTTAACAGCTTCTTTCTCATGGCCTAACATGGCTAAGGATGTCAAAACCTTCATTCAAGCCTATACCACTTGTCAGCAACACAAGTACTCCACTCAGAAACCATATGGGCTCTTGCAACCCCTTCCAATCCATCAGCAGGTATAGGAAGACATAAGTATGGACTTTGTGACTCACCTTCCCCATTCTCTTGGCAAGACTGCTAGCTGGGTAGTTGTGGGCCGCCTCTCCAAGTATAGCCACTTCTTGGCCTTACCCTCCCACTTTACGGCAGCAACCATGGCCACCCTCTTCCTTGCAGAGATCTACAAACTGCACGGCATGCCTCGCTCTATCATCAGTGACGGGACAAACTTTTTATGAGTAAGCTTTGGCGAGAACTCTTCTGGTTGCAAGGCACGACATTGACTTACAGCAGTGCCTACCACCCAGAGACCGATGGTCAGACCGAAGTTAACAATTGAATCCTCCAAACCTTTTTGCGTTGTTTTGTGAGCGATGCTCCTCATTTATGGAGCCAATTCTTGCCACTCACAGAGTATTGGTATAACACCTCTTACCAATCAGCCATTCGAATGTCCCCCTTTGAAGCTCTGTATGGTCGGCCACCTCCGTCCATCAGATCGTATGTGGAAGGCTCCACCGTGGTTAAGTCGTTAGACGTCTCACTTGCTCGACGGCGCCAACGGCTACAGCTCGCCAAGGACAACTTGGCCTTAGCTCAAGTTCGCATGAGGTTGCATGTTGATGCTCATCGCCAAGATCGCAACTTTGCCGTAGGCGATTGGGTTTGATTATGCCTCCAGTCGTATCGCCGGATCTCCGTGCGTGGTCGCAGATCTCAGAAACTTGCTAAGCGTTTCTTCGGTCCTTACAAGATCTCAGAGACCAACGGAAAGGTAGCCTACAAGCTCGACCTACCCCCTTCTGGTCAGATTCACCCAGTGTTTCATGTCTCTAAGCTCAAGCCATTTTTTGGGACTCCACCGGACCAAGCTCCAGAGCTTGACACCGCCGTTGTCGGGACCCTTGTTGAGCTAACACCCGCCCGGCTCTTGGACATTCGTGACCTCCGCTCAGCTCAGGGAGTGCGTCCCCAGTTGTTGGTGCAATGAAAACGGCTGCCTGATGTCGAAGCAACTTGGGAAGACAAGGAGTCATTTGAAGCGACTTACCCTAACTACAACCTTGAGGACAAGGTTGTCTCTGAAGGACTGGGTAATGATATGAGTCCAAGTCCTGAACGTGTGGATCCTACGGGCTCGATAGAAGTTGGGCCAAGCGAATTAGTAAATGATGGGCCTATTAATTCGGGTAGGGTCAAGAGAAGCCCAAAATGGCTGGAAGATTATGTTTGGCACAAAGGAACAAGGAAAGAGACAAGGGACTCGGCTGCTCACACAATTCACATGACCACGTGATAAAGAATCTTTCAATTTCACCTATTAGATTTTATTTTGCATTGTTGTTAGAATATGCCATAGTTAGTTATGATCTGTGTAATTTCTGGGACACTTGGCAATTGATCCCTGCGATTAGGATCTAGCCTTTTGCCTATATATTACAATGATTGAAAAATACAAATATGAAAAAATGGATTTACAATCCAAATTTTGCTTTTTTTTTTTCATTCTTCCCCGCTCTTCTAGGAGCACTCCAACCTCGAATTGGAGAATCGATAGCCTAGCTATCAGTCCCATTGACAATGCATGTCATGCCACGATCTGGGGAGATGCGATGTTTTTTGCGTATATTAATCAACAACAGTGTTGTTTTATTATTTTTGTTTTTGGTACAACAGTGTTGTTTTATTTTATTGTGCTTAAAGCTAGTCCTGTATGAGTATGTAATGATAATAAAGTGAAGTAACCAACTTTAGGACTACTTTTTTTTAAAGCGAAAAACCAAAGCCGAGCCATGCAAAAACCACTTGACTGGTCGACGAAGGACACGGGTAATGTTGGGCTTGGACGTTTAGCCCTCTACACATGATGCAGTCAGTGCTTGTGGGCCACATTTGTTTTCATTTGGATATAATTATATACCGGTCTAATACTGACCCCAAAATAACCGGTCTAATATGAATGAAATCTTCTGTAGGGTTGCTTGCTTTAAAGTCTTTTTTATCGGGATAAAGCTAAGGATACACAATAAAATATACTTAGCTTTAAGGGTGTGTTTGGTATCATTGGAAAAAAAAAAAAAACAAAGAAATATGATTCTTTTTTTAATTAAAAAAGCAGAGTGGAGGATTTATCCTTTTCCCTTATTGGGGATGCGTTTAATTTAGTTAAAAAAAACATAGAGAAAACAAAAAAAAATTGTAATTAGTACAAACATACTTGTTAATTATGTGTCCAATTTTAAAATCGTAATGGAATAAAATAACATCACAAGACAAAACCCTTAAAATTTATTACCTATTAAATAAGAGATAGTTTTTTGATTTCACGCACAATATGATTTATTTAATTTAAAAGAAACTCTCTTTTTTCTCACTCATGGATATTGGTCTTCCCTGAGCTAATTTGTCTCCTTCAATCCTCGTCCTTTTCTTCCACATTCCATCCCTCAAAATTATTTTTATTGTACATCGGTCACTAACAAACAAAATGAAAAGTTATATATGTTGTTATTCAATTTTTTAATCAACGAAGGGAAAATAATTTTACTAAAGAAAGGGAGCACAACAAATCTTAAGACAAAAATTCTAAATTCATAATAAACAGTAACTCTTTTCTTTCAAAAATAAATAAATAAACAGTAACTCTTCATACACAGCAAAGAATCAATACTCTTTAAAAAAAAAGTAAATACTTAAATGGGTCCCCGACAAAAATTTTAGAGACCAATTTAGTCCATGAGAAATGAAAAATATCAATTTGGTCATTAAGAATCTCAAATGTGGGTCAAAATAGTCATTTTTAGGGATATTTTAGTCCCTATCAGGGACTAATTTGGCCTTCATTTGAAATTTTTAAGGACCAAATTGATATTTTTTATTTTTTAAAGACTAAATTGGCCTCCATGATTTTTGTCAGGGACCAATTTGAGTATTTACTAAAAAAAAATAATAATACACATTGGGAAGATATGTGTATTATTACGCAGGTGTTATTATTCAATGGGTTTTTTTTCTAACATTTGTAACCTTACACACGATAAGAATTATTAATTATTCACATATATTCCTCATTAATTACCTAGTTTCCTACTCCTTTCGGACTCAATAAAATTACCTACTTTCACACTTATTAAGGATGATAGTTAAGTGCATTTATTTTTCTTGATTTCATGGGAAAAAAAGGAAATACATTTACTAAATTATCCTTAATCATAATGAGTCTCTTCTCTCAATATTAATGAATTAAATTAAGGATATTTTTGGAATAATAACGTTAAATATGGGTAGATTAGTTGATATTTGCTTATATTTGAGTCCACAAAACTTAGGCATTTTTTTTGCTTATTATTGAGTCCGGAGGGAATATTTTGTGGGTGAAGAGAGACTACATAAATGTAAATCTATAAAATAAATACGAAAATAAATAATTAATAAGGAAAAAAAAGTTGACAATTAATTATTCTTATTATGTGTAAGGTCACACACGTTAGACTAACCGTTATTCAATATATGTGCATCAAATTATGCTCTCCATATCATTCAATGAAAAAGAAGCCTGATAAATTTTCATTTGATACCTCCATCCCTTTGTCTCACAATAGCTCATCACCAGGCTTCGTCACTGTGGCTTCATCATATCGTGGAGCCTCGTCATCAGGTTTCTTCAACGTGGGTTTGTCACTGGCTAGGTTCTCTCACTGTGGCTTCCCCCTCGAGTCTCTCTCTCTCTCTCTCTCTCTCTCTCTGATACACCCTGCAGATAACCAGAGTGATCGTTATGCACTCTTCGAGCGAGTGTCGGCTCCAGAAATAAGGATTCAGGGAGAATAAGAGGGTTCAGAGAGAATGAAGAGAATTTTCAGGGAGAATAAGAATTCTCTTGTACTCATAATAATGCAAAATAGGTCTTTACTTGCCTATATAACAACCTAAATGGGTTGAGCCCAATCAACAAAACAACTTAAAAGAATTTAAACAGCTAAATAGCAAAATACCAATAAAACAGTACCACACCAATCATGATTGACTCAGCAACATTGACACCTGATGATCCTATTTCTTAGCAGATAAAATCTTTCATCCAAAGGGGTTTGTTGGGCTTGCGCTTTCCAAGTGTGTCCCTTTGATTTTGTGCTTCACGCTCATTAGGCCTCTCTCGTTGCTCTCTTCCTCTCATACTTCAGGGTCGATTACTCTCTCTCTCTAAAACCACCTTGTCCTCAAGGTGGAAGTGTGGGTAAGCTTCTTTAAAGGCGACCAGGTCCTCCCATGAAGCTTCCTCAGTGGGCAACCGAGCCATTGGATCAAAACTCAACACGAGGTCGTCCCACGAACCAAAGACCGTACGCATTGCACAGATGGCAGCAGGAGTTTCAATTGGTTGATTCTCATGACAGGATAAAGGTAAGTCCCGAGGAGGAGGCATAGGTGTCCCCTTGAAAGGCTTGAGAGCTGATATATGAAAAACTGGGTGAATACGACTGCCTTCCGGCAATTGAAGACGATAAGCTACCTGCCCAATGCGCTCTGTCACAGGGAAAGGTCCATAAAACCTTTTGCTCAGCTTGTGGTGACGGTTTTGGGTGACCGAGAGCTGCCTGTAAGGTTGGAGTCGCACTAAGACCAAATCACCCACTTCCAATTGTAGATCACGACGATGGGCATTACTCTTCTGGGTCATGCGATGCTGGGCTGCCAACAGATTAGTCTTAAGAGTATGCAGCAACTCTGCGCGGGACGTGAGGTCCTCATCCAAAGCTTGGATTGAAGTAGAGCCCCTGGTGTACAAGGGAATAGTTGGAGGAGTACGGCCATAGAGAGCTTGGAAGGGGGACATCTTCAACCCATTGTGGTAGCTGGTGTTATAGTGAAATTCTGCCCAACCCAAAAGAGAAACCCAAGATGAAGGTTTATGTTGAGTGAAGGCACGCAAGTACTGTTCTAGCCCCCTGTTAACAACCTCAGATTGGCCATCCGTTTGAGGGTGGTAAGCACTACTCATAGCCGCCTTTGTACCGCTTCAATTCAAACAATTTCCGCCAAAAGGAGCCGACAAAAACAGGTCACGATCCGACACAATAGAGCGAGGAAACCCATGGTGACGAACTACTATGTCAACAAACAATTTCATGACTTTGGCGGCCGTGGAAGGCAAAGTGGGGAGAGCACCAAAATGAGCGGATTTAGACAAGCGATCCACAACCACCATAATCACTGTGAGGCCATGGGAGGGAGGAAGGCCTGTGATAAAATCCATAGTAATATCCTCCCACACGCTCCGAAATTGGGAGTGGTCAGAAAGACCGTGAGCACTTGGGTGGAGTACTTTATTTGTCGACACGCCAAGCAAGCGAGAACATAGCTTTCACCGATTGGCGCATCTGCGGGCCAATAGCAGTTAGCAACTAAGCGGACCAAGGTACGCTTTACTCCCGCGTGGCCGCCACTAGGCGTGTCATGGAACTCACTGATTAGTTGGGAACACAGAGCAGAGTTCGAACTAACCACATAACGGCCCTTATATAATACCAAGCCTTGTGTGATGGAGTATGGAAAGGTAAGAGTCCCCGCCGAATTTAGTATGGAAAGCCATGAGAAATGGGTCAAGAGCATTTTCTTGAAGCGATTCTTTGAATAATACCAAAGGTGGGACCAGAAACCAAGGCCAAAAAACTAGGGTGAGTATCGGGGTTGTCCTGGGGCCACTCTGCCGGAACTCGGGATAAAGCATCCGCCACTCTATTAGAAGCTCCCGTTTTATATTCAATGCGAAATTGAAAACCCAACAGTTTGTGAACGTATGCTTGCTGATCTGGTGTCTGAACAACCTGTTGTAGAAGCTCCCTTATACTCTTATGGTCAGTGCGAATGAAAAAGAAATGCCCCAAAAGATATTGGCGCCATTTAAGCACTGCCTCGGTAATGGCGTGCAATTCCTTGAGGTAAGCAGAAGATCCCTGCATCTTTGGTCCCAATTTCTTGCTGAAGAAGGCAATAGGGTGATTTTTCTGCATAAGGACAGCACCAATCCCAACATTAGAAGCATCGGTTTCAATGACAAACTCCTCGTTGAAGTCAGGAAGACGCAAAACAGGGGCTGCCATCATGGCCTATTTAAGGGCGTCGAAGGCATGAGAAGCCTCAGAAGACCATGCAAAAGCATCATGGCGGAGGAGATCAGTCAACGGAGCAGCAATACTAGCATAATTAGCAATGAAGCGGCGGTAGTAGCCTGTAAGACCCAAAAAACCACACAGCTGCTTGACTGTCTTCGGAGCAGGCCAGTTGAGCATGGCGTCCAACTTGCTAGGATCCGCATGGACTCCCATGGCAGAGACTATGTGACCCAAATATTCAATCGATTCCTGACAGAAAAAACACTTCGACAGCATGACAAAGAAACGGTTATTCAACAAGCAACTTAAAACCAAATCCAAATGAACCAAGTGATCATTCAAGGAGCTACTGTAAATCAAAATGTCATCGAAAAAAACAATGACAAACCTCCTTAAGTAAGGGGAAAACAGCTGATTCATGGTGGCTTGGAATGTCGACTACAAGATTGGTGAGCCGAATGGCATGACTAAGAATTCAAAATGGCCTTCATGAGTGCGAAAGGCGGTCTTATACATGTCGCAGGGTGAACCCGACCGTGATACCGCTCGAAGGTCCAGCTATCAAAACTGTGGGTCCCACCCAATTCATCCGTAAGCTCATCGATCGTTGGAATGGGAAATTTATCCTGATCGCGTGGCGAGATTCAATGCTCGGTAACCAACCCAAAGCGGCCACGAGCCGTCTTTTTTCCGAACTAGCAACACCGGAGAGGAGAAAGGGCTGTGACTGGGAACAATGATCCCTTGGTCAAGCATTTCCCGGATCAATTTCTCCATTTCCGCTTTCTGAAAATGAGGGTAAAAGATAGGGTCGCACATTGACCGGTTTAGTTCCCTCAACCAAATGAATGCGATGATCCACTGTGCGATGTGGTGGCAGGCCCGTAGGTATTTGGAACACTTCCTGAAATCGAAGAAGGATTTCGGTAGTAGAAGGAGGAAGGTCCTGTGGAAATTCCAGAGAAGAAGCACTCATCACAGGCACATCAGCAACACAACTGGAGATAGTGAAAATACCGGCAATCGCATCACTGTGAACTAAGGCTTGCAATTGGTGCAGAGACACGGGTTGTTTGGCTAAGGTGGAGTCACCCTGTATGATCACCATATTGCCTTCCCATTCAATCTCCATTGTCAACGCAGAGTAATCGTGGGCCACTCTACCAAGTGATTGCAACCAAGGAAACCCCAAAACAACATCCGGTCCTTCGATGTCCAAGACAAATAAATCCAAAGGAAAGGTAATACCTTGAAGAAGTAGAGGTGTTGACTTGCAACAATACTGACACACTAAGGAGGTACCACATCCAGTGGCGACCCTAAATTGCGGAACAGATGATACCGCGAGACCCAAGCGTCCCACCAATGCTGGTTTGATGAAATTGTGGGTGCTTCCACTATCAATGAGAATGTGAAACTGATGAGAGTTGAAGGACCCAGACACACGTAGGGAGCGGCCTTGAAGTTGGCTAGACAAGGCGTGCAAGCTGGAGATGTCGCCGGCGACATCCACGGTCGGAGATTCCTCCCCCTCTGGTGTTCGATCCTCGTCATCCTCATCGGTTCCCAGGAGAAGCAGAAACTTACTGCGACAACGATGAGATGGATTCCACTTCTCATCGCAGTTATAGCACAAACCTTTCGCTCGCTTGTCACGGATTTTGCCGGGAGAGAAACGGCGCACCGGTAGGGAGGATTTGTGGCCGAAGTTTGTTGGCGTAGGGAGAAGAGGCGGAAGCTGTGATGGGTTTGTCTTAGGGTTCGCTGTTTGGGTGGGTTGGGTGTTGGTTTTCGTAGTGTTTGGTTGGGTCTTTGTGGTGTAGGTCGGGTTAGGAAAGGTGGGGTCCAGGCCCACGAGACCATGATTTTGTTGGGCCGTTCAGATCCTCAAGACGGGCCTCGTATGCCCGCGCCATGGCAAATGCCTCCATGAGCGTGGTCGGGCGGTGGAACCGAGTTCTCACAGAGCGGTCGCCGAGGCCGTGAATGAAGAAACCGATGAGCAATGGTTCGTAAATTCGCCGCACTTGTTGAGGAGATCCTCGAATTGAGCTTGAAACTCAAAGAATCGAACCGGTTTGGGGATGACTTGGAGAGGTCACCCTCCACATCTTCATACGCCGGGGCCAAAGCGGTGATTCACCGCCACCAAAAACGCCGACCACGATGGCAACAAGTTATTACGACGCCCATCAAACCACGCTGCCGCACGGCCTTCCAAGTGGAAGGAAACAATCTGCAAACGGGCGTTTTCCGGTGTGCTATGGAAATTAAAGAACGCCTCAATCTGGAAGAGCCAATCGGTTGGGTTGGAGCCATCGAACCTGGGAACATTCAGCTTCAAGGAACGTGACACTGGCATGGTGGAGAGAGTGTCATCGTGCGGTTTCGTTGAGTGGATGGTAGCTAACTTGGCTTCGACGGAAAGGAGGTGTTGATGTAAGGTGTCATGTATCGTATCAGAATGGGAATCAAGGGAAGATTGCAGGACAGTTTGAAGCGAATCCAACTGTGCATCGAGCTTGGACTGAAGGGTTGACATGATATCGGACAGATCCATGGAGAACAGAGCAATGAAAGCACCAATGATACACCCTGCAGATAACCAGAGTGATCGATATGCACTCTTCGAGCGAGTGTCGGCTCCAGAAATAAGGATTCAGGGAGAATAAGAGGGTTCAGAGAGAATGAAGAGAATTTTCAGGGAGAATAAGAATTCTATTGTACTCATAATAATGCAAAATAGGTCTTTACTTGCCTATATAACAACCTAAATGGGCTGAGCCCAATCAACAAAACAACTTAAAAGAATTTAAACAGCTAAATAGCAAAATACCAATAAAACAGTACCACACCAATCATGATTGACTCAGCAACATTGACACCTGATGATCCTATTTCTTAGCAGATAAAATCTTTCATCCAAAGGGGTTTGTTGGACTTGCGCTTTCCAAGTGTGTCCCTTTGATTTTGTGCTTCTGCTGGCTCATTAATTAGGCCTCTCCTCAGTGCTCTCTTCCTCTGTTACTTCAGGGGTCGTATCACTCTCTCTCATATTTTCTATTAATTTTTTTAGATAAGCTGGTGTATATAGTGTTGGTTTATTTTCGTTCTTGTATAGATATATGTATATGTGCCCAACGCCAAAAAATTATTCTGATAACGTTTGTTTTTAACTTAGACAACGCTCAGAAGCATTACGTGACTATGTATCATCTGTTGAACGCATATTTTCAGATAACATTTTCATGTGCATGCGCATGGTGTATCGCCATCCTTTAATTTTGTAGTTGGTAGATTGGGGACCACGTTCTTTGTCCTATGCAACCGAGGTCAACTAGGGACTAGGCGCCTCTCTTTCCTGAGGGTACAATATGTTCTCTATGCCTTGTCCTTGGGGATCTTGCCGAAAAAAGTTTGTCTCTACAAGTTGTTCGACCTTATCTGTAGCCTAAGTTGTGTACGGTTCCAGGCACTCTGAGGAAAATGTCTATGTGATTACATTATACAGAAATGATTTTTATTTTTAGAAAAAAGATCTGAATACAGTTTATTTTCACTGTTTCCTATGAATTTTTTAGGAATTGAAAATATTGTGAAAATAAAATAGTAGTTTTGTAATTAAAAACCAAACAAAAAAACTGAAAACGTTTTTTCAAATTAAATAGACTTTAACTCCTTCATATGCCAAAGAAGAGGGTAATTAGGGAACTCGTGTACTTTTCTATGAAAAACTCTCATATCTCAACAAAATGTACATTTAATACATCCAAATATTAAAGGTTGTCATCGAAGATCTATTCAAGTTTTACGTGACTTTTCCAATTTGTTTTGTTGAAAGACAAGTTTCTAACTAGGGCATATAGTTTAACTTGGAAGTGAAGAAACAGAACACGCAACCATGCCAAGACAATGGCTAGACAGTCTACTCTAGAACGAATATTTCTTGCCAGAACGATAAATTGACGATTTGAAATGGGTGTAACCTTTTGTCGAGGAAAAAAAGAAATGGGTGTAACCCATACCTAATTCCACTGATTGTGACTAACCCAATTCTAATTGAAGGAAGATATTTTTGGAATCGAGGTTTTCATTTTAAAATTTATGAATGATATATGAGAAATCTGTGGGTTCGATTTAATAATAAACGACATAATTAAGGTTAGGTTTAAATTTTGTCAATTATAATTCTAAAAAATGTGCTCAGTGACAAAAGAAAATGAAATGGCTCAATAGAAAAGTTCTCACTAGTACAAAATTGACTTTCGGAACAGGGTTTTTAAATCGGTTGTTTTAAACAACAGATTTAAAATGAAATACGGTGGCATTTTTGAAATTAAGTTGAAATTTTAACATTGTGCGTCACATTTAAAATCGGTTGTTTAAAACAAACGATTTAAAATCGTTTACGAAAAAACAATTTAAATCGGTTATCTTAAAGAACAGATGTGAAATCCCAAATTGAAAAAATCAATGGTCTTTTAAATCGGTTATTTAAGATGACCGATTTAAAAAGACCCTTTAAACTTTTATTTTGTTTTCCCTCTCAAGGCCAGGTACACCGCGATCGCTTGCTTTTCCCTCTCAAGACACGTACGCCGCGACTGCTGCGTTTTCCCTCTCAAGGCCACGTCTGCCGCCGCTCGCTCGTTGTTCGTCGTTTGTTACGGTTCGAGGTCACGCCAGTCGCGGCCGCTCATCTTGGTTTCTTCTTGATTAAATCGTCGCGTTCGTCTTGTTTTCTTCTTCCATTCGCCGTCGCGTTCTTCCTCAACAACTTCAGACATTGTTCGCCGTCGCGGTGGCGTTCGTCCTCCCTGGTTTCAGACTTGGTTCGCCGTTCGTCCTCCCAGGTTTCTTCTTCCGTCGCGTTCTTCCTTCCGTTCGTCCTTCAGGTTTCCTATTTTTTTATTTTTATTTTCCCTCAGCGCACACACAGACACATGCATTTGCCAGTATTTTGATTCACCCACCAACTATGTTTCAGTGTTGGGTTGGTCACGAGTGCGTTGGGTTGTTTCAAGCTTCAAGCTAACTTCTCCTTCAACAAGTCAAAGAAAACAAAATGCAAAAAAACACTGTCTTGGTCCTAGCTCAGGTGAGGTTCTTCTTCTATGCTCCTTATGTAAATGCTATTGTTATAAAGAATGATGATAAAACAACATCTTCTATTGCTCTGGCCTTGTGAATTGTACATGTACTTTTCAACAAAGAATTGAGAGTTGAGTTTTCCTTTTTGAGACTATTGGAATTAGAATTTTTGGTTCAGAATGGCAAATAACTACTAATGGTTCCATAATCCACTTCATTGGTTTGCTTTCTTTGCTAGTAAAGTTCCATGCATGATCCAAACTCCAAAAGTCTTCATTTTTTATTCCTGTTTTAATGAATATAAAAATCTGTTTCGTCATTCATGCTTATTAGATTATTTATTGGTCTGGTCTATGCAGAATATTTTATTCTACTTAGGGAGTCAAAGTATACTTAAAAGGGTATTTTATTTTTTAATCAAATCTAAATGGAGTTTGATTCTCATATGTCTAATTCTAATTCTATTATTTTGATTCTCATATCATGGATAGTTTGTTTTAAAGTGTTTCTGATAAATGGAGTTTATTTGTAATTGCTTTCATAGGATTCATGTTTTTAGTATTTTGATTAACTTGTATTCTCATAACAAGGTTGTTTTAAGTAGTTTTCTTTTTTTATTAACTGAGTTTCTTTGTAATTGTTTTAATAGTTTTTTTTTGGGTATGGTCTCCTCAATGTAAAATTTTAGACATTGATTGTGTTTTGTAAAATTGCTACAGTAAGCTACTAAGCTTGACAGAACTTCTCATTAGTTTTCATACATTTCAATAAGTAGTATGGAAAGTAGTCTGGGAAGTTTCCATGAATCAATTCAAAACATGTTGCTTTTCTCATTTCATGATTTTGTTCTTTTTCTTCAAAGTCTCTTCCTTTCTTAGTTTACAACAAATAATACTGACTTCTGTTTACTTTTAAGAGTACAAATGATAACAAAGATAATAAAGAGAGAGAGAGAGAGAGAGGTTAAGAAAGATAGGCATAATGCCTGTGAGGTTCAGAATTATTTTGAAAATATTGTTATGCTACTGTTGTTTTTTGTTATTGTACATAGTATACTATATACATTGATTGGGTCCTAATTTGTTTTCTAAATGCCATAACAGCAGGTGATTGCATGTTTTCTTGCTCCTATGGGTGTGTGGAGCAAGACTGTTTATTTTTTATTCTTGGCACCCATTCTTGGCACCCATTGAAATTTAGTTAGAAATAGTTGTGAATTTCAACTAGGTAGATGATAACATGTTATGGCTAACGTTCCCTGAGTTTTCACACAAGAATATGCTCACCAGGACTTATGTTTTTGGCCCTGGTGACAAGGATGGATGTAAGACCCCATGTTATAAGTATAAATCCATTTCAGAAGAAACATGGGAGTTGTTTGTGAAGAGTCAACATGACCCTGAGTTTTTGGTTAGTACTTTTTCTTAATTTTTCATATTAATTGATTTTTCGTTTAGCTAATTTACATGTACATTATTTCTAACAGGAGAAAAGAGCAAAGGGAAGACAAAACCAGGCCAAGAACAAGTATTACCACAGAACTTCTCGTGGTGGTTATGCATATTTGAAGGCCACCAGGAAGGAGAATAGGTTGAAGGAAATGCAAAAAGAGAGTGGCAATATGCAGTTGATGGTGGATGATGTTGATTCTCCACCACGTCACGAGCAATGGAAGTTGGCTCGAATAAAGTCAACCGGAGGGTTTATAAATGAGGAGACAGCCACAGTTGCCTCAAAAATTGTAAGTAAAACTTTCAATATATCATTTTTAGTGTAATGCCTTACATAACATTGACTTACACCATATATGTTGTCAGGATGACCTTGTGGATCAGGCCACTCAAGGAACTTTTGTTCCTGATACACGTATGGATATCCTGACTACTGCCATTGGGACACCTGATCACAGCGGCCGTCCCTGCGTTGCCCCTTTTGGTGTCGGCCTGAAGACATATTATGGAAGTGTTGCACCTCGTGGCAAAGCAAAAGCCTATCACGGAGATGGAGTCCTTCAAGACAATCGATGCAAAGCAGTTTGAGGAGACCTTCAATCAGAGGGTAGATAAGGCGGTAGCCGAGGTATGTATAATATGTTACAAATAAAATAAGCAGTTAATTTAACTAGATTTAGGAAGAAATTAATTTATAAAATTTCATTTACAGAGACTTGCATCTCAGGGTTGCGTAAGTCAACCCGCAGCCATCAACATGCAAGAGTTATAGGAGACAATTAGTCAGAGGATAGAAAAGACAGTAGCTGAGGTATGTATAAAATGCTACAATATAAATTATGTAGTTTAAGTAAACTTTCAACATGGTCTGTAAACTTTCAACATGGTCTTCATTTATAAAATTTCATTTTGCAGAGACTTGCAAATATGGCTTGTGCAAGTCAACCCTCATCCGCCACCAACTCTATGAAGACTCCTATGCGAAAGCGCTAAGGACACGATTGCTCACCGTCCCAACCGTGGATGCCAACCCCCACTAATTGGTTGAGAGAGTTATACGCCATGTTATATGACTTTGGGGGCAAGTCACAGGGCTCTTGATGGATTATGACCCCGTGTCTGTCGAACATTATTGGATTGGTGAGAAAGAGATAACCGACATTACTATGGGTGGACGTTGGCTTGAATTATGCCACTTGGCATTATGGGGCTCGTAAGTATATGTCAATCTAAGTTTATATTGTAAGCATGCTTAAATCATTTATAATATTAATTAACATGTTTTTCAATATATTAGGTATTGTTGGCGCCTATGTAAGGATAGAGGCTATAATGATAGGTACGGAATTTTTTCGCCTTAGCAGATTGGTTCTTTATGTCCCAAGTCTGCTCCCAAAAAATTAGAGGAAATTCAAGCATACATCCAGAACAAGATGTGGGAAGAGAAGAGGCAATGTTATTTAGCACCATACTGCTATAGGTAAGTTCATTTACGTGTGTTTATATTGTTTTCTTTTGTTTGTCTGTTTCTTCATACCATTATTGTTGTCCAATATTGTAGTGACCATTGGCAGTTGGCCATCATTTGTCCTGAAGACCACGTTATTAAATGCAGTTTGTGCTCCCTGGGTTATCGGCCTAATCAAACCATTGTAGAAAGCATTAATAAGTAAGATTCAATTTAATTCTTAACATACATATTATGATATAATTTTAGAACCTTGACTTATCATGAATATTCTTTTATCAGTGCAATCGATGGCTATAACAGGCTTAAAGGAGTTAGGAGAAGTAATCCGCCTGAATGGTTGTCGCCCAAAGTAAGTGGTTTAAATTAAAAATATTCATTTACAAATATTAGGATATTTAATATTAACCGAGTGCATATCTTTTATATTTATTTGGAGGTGGCTCGTCAAACCGACGGGTGGGCATGTGGGATATATGTCATGAGGAATATGATGACCATTATCTCGTGGGGATAATCGGAAATTGGATGGAGGTAATATTTAAAAACTCAATAAGCTTAATTGATTTTGTACTTAATTAAGCATTATTTTGGTTATATTAACTAGTGTTTCTAATATTTTTTACAGTATTCAATGACACATCACCAATGTCAAATGATGAGCTTTTGAGCATAAGACAACTCGCGTAATTTTTTGCAAATTCCATACCGAGTTGAAATACGAGCCAAAGAGGAAAAAGAATAAAAAATTGGTGGAAAAAACAAATTGGAATATTAGTTTGTATTTGACTTGGTTTTGACTTGTGTTTTAACAAATTGGAAGTCAGAGTTGTATTTGATTTAGTTTCAGTTTAAGTTTTAGATTTAGTTAAGTTTTTATTTGACTATTAGTTTTAGTTTTAGTTTGTATTTTGATTTGGTTTAGTTTTAGTTTGTATTTTGTTGCTGGAAAAAATATATTGCTGTGATTGTTCTGGTTGTATTGGGTTGCTGGAAAAACTATTGTTGTGGTTGTTTTGGTTGTTTTTACAGGTTTATATATATGGTTGCTATAAAAACAAAAAAAAATTAAAAAAAAAACAATCGTTTAAATCGGTTGTTATAAACAACCGATTTAAAAAGTCTTTTTAAATCGGTTGTTTATAAACAACCGATTTAAAAGGTAAGGCCTTTTAAATCGGTTGTTATAAAAAACTGATTTAAAAGGCCTTTTTAAATCGGTTGTTTATAACAACTGATTTAAAAGGTAGATTTCAATTAGACCAGTGAGACTTTTTAAATCGGTTGCTTATAGACAACCGATTTCAAAAGTATTTTTAAATCGGTTCTTTATAAACAACCTATTTAAAAAGTCTAATATGACCACAAATTTGACTCGAATTCAGTCATTTTATATCGGTTGTTATAAATAACCGATTTTAAAATTCTAATTTAAATCGGTTAAATAACCGATTTAAAATCCCCAGACATGCTAAATCCAGAGCATCTAAATCGGTTGTCCAACCGATTTTAAAACCCTAAATAACCGATTTTAAATCCCAAATTTGCACTAGTGTCTTGCCTCAAAACAAAAAAATGAAAAGTTCTATTATATAGACAGAAATTATTATGAAGTATCATATTTTACAATTCAATAGTGTCAAGAGTATAAATAAAAATTTGGATTTAAATATAACATTATATGAGCATGATATGTGTTACGTAATACATACTTCGTTTACGATGAACATTGTAAATTTTTCATCCTGCTTAAATTTTAGGCATCGGCAATCCAAGCAGTGGGATCTTCATGAGGTAGAATTTTGGGGTCACCATTTGATGTTTTTCTAACAATTACTTGAAGTTTTCGAAATTTCTGGGGTGGCAATGGCTGTGCAGTTTCTAAGTAGATCAACTTTTGAATCTAAGTGTGTTCCAAACTTCCAATAACGATAAATTTGAAAATATATCATAAATTTTTAATCAAAGTTTGAGTTTAATTATATTTAAAAAAGAAAACAAAACTTAGGTATTAATGTTCAATATAGGTGTTGTTTTAGTTATTTACCAATTATATAATATGTCACGTGAATTAAATTTTTCATTTAAATTCAAAATGATCTTATTTTTACTATTAGATAGGTATGTTGAATTGTGATTGGAGGACAATAAAAACTACATGTATGGAATTGCATATAAGTTTTGTCCTTTTAAAAAAATTGCCAATGTTCTGCGTGTAAGTAATCCCTCCGGACTTAAATATAAGTAAAAAATATGCCCAATTTAATTTGGTGGAAAAAAATATATAAGCAAGTTTGGTATAAAACCAATTGATTGATAAAGAAGGTAGGGGTGAGCGGGATCCAACCCAACACAATGACATGTCTTGTCTCTGTCTCATTTGACCCACTAAATATTGAGTTGGCTTTTTCTATCCACACCCCCCCATTAGACTAGCCACACCCCCCTGTCAGCTTTTTTGTTGATGAAATGACCCAAAAACCCCTACCCCCACCTAATATCCTAAATGAGCCATGTGTTCCCTCCCATTTTTTATTTCCTGGCTCCCTCCCTCACGACACAGCACTCTCTCCCTCCCATTTTAATTTTTTTTGTACGATCTGAACAGGGATGCCGGAGACCCTCATGTCGTCCCTCACGACACTCAACGACCCTCACGTCGCGCCTCAACACACCCACGCTGGAGAAGCTCCATCGCGCCTCACCACCCCCGTCGCACAGGTAAGGCAGCTTCTGTTCTTTTTTTTTCTCCTTTATATGATTTCTGTTCGTTTAGGGAAGCTTCTGTTCGTTTAGGGCATTGATTGTTTCCACATTTGGGCATTGATACTTGATTATAGTGATTTACATGTTGTTTTGAGTTTAGATTTAGATGGTTTTTTTTTTGGAGTTTAGGTGTTCCTGTGTAGTCGCGGTTTTGCTGCATTTTTTCCCAAAAAAATTGAACTTTTCGTGAACTGAGTTCACGTCTATTACGTGAATTAAAAATACGGGAAGGCAAAAAATAGCCCATTACGTAAACTGAAATTACGTATCACTCGTGAATTGAGTTCACGTGGCCTACGTAAATTCAGTTTACGTAATGGGCTATTTTTTGCCTTCCCATATTTTCAATTCACGTAATAGACGTGAACTCAGTTTACGTAATGGATATGACTCTATAAACTATGGTTACTAATTATTGTCTCTAGAAATGTAATAGCGATCTGATCTATTGGTTTAAAAATTTCAACTTGTATTAAAGAAGCTGAGTTAAAAGTATGACATATTGATAATAGAGACAATTACAATTGTGTGCTAATATGAACAATATCTCAGTATGGAATGATAGTGAAGCCGAAAAACTTGACAAATAATTGGGTTCTACATCTGAGGATCTATAAATTCCATAGTGTATGTTGAAAACTTTGCCACTATAATAAACATCAAACTAGACTAAGTGCCACGGATTGAAGGGATTTATTCAAGAGGCTTGAATTTAATCTACTAAGGACAAAGAAAGCAATTATGCAAGCAATTTTCTTTAGTGCCGTGATGATTGTCAACTGATGAGATTGAGAAGCAAATGGAAGAAAAGAAAAATTGGGTCCCTGTTGAGATTCTATTTTTGATTTTATTTTTTATGGAGAGACACCGCTGAGATTTAGGCACCGTTTGTTTAGTGTTTTTTGTTTGGTCATCTCTTCATTATTTACCTTAACCACTGCAGTTAGATGGAGCCAACCAAAATCAGAGAGTTTAAGAGTTTTATACAGCAGAAAAATTAAAAGAAAAGTTCTAATTGGTAAGCAAAACAACTAACTGAAAAGTGCCTAAAAAACAGAAGATAAAATAGTTTTATCCTTTTAATCAACATGACTTTTATGTTTTTTCCTTCTCTCAAAATTCTTTGGTTTTATGTTTTTATCATTTTTGAAGAAAAGTTCAGTTATGCTTGTTGAACTATATGCAGGCATGGTTAAGACTATGATGACTGATGGCAAGGGTCGTCGTGTTATGCTTCATGCTTCTGCACGTAGGGTCCGTCTGCGAGCAAAGGCGGCGAAGCAAACCATGCCCCGACGCCACGAGGCCTCGGCCCTCACCTCGGCAGGATGAGGCAATGGTTCAGGATGAGGCACCTGCACAGGAGGAGCAGTATCAGGCACAACCCCATGAGGAGTCCGCTGAAGAGGCACAGGCTCAGGAGCACCAATTACATGATGACGTGGATCTCCGACCGAGGATTTCCTGGTGGTCTGTTGACACATCGTCCTCGGGACATATGCAGACCATGTGGCCACTCACCGTGGAGTGGAGAGGTAATGTGTCCCAAAAGACATTTGTTTGTTGTCAGATTGAATTACTGATTAACTAACAAAATAAAATTTGTTTTGATAAAATTTGTTGTGATTTCAGGATCGTCGAGAGCCGAGGACTGCTCAAAGAATGGGAAGAAAGGCCAAGGACGTGGTTGTACATGCCGGGGTTATGCGATATGTGCAGGGGTCACAGCTCCTACCCCTGTTGGAGTGTAGTCATAGCCTTGTTGACAAGGGGTTGGTGTCTGCTTTTGTCGAGAGATGGCACCGGGACACCAACAGCTTTCATCTCCCGGTTTGGGAGATGACCATTACTCTGGACGACGTGTGGTCACTGCTGCACATACCGATCACGGGGGCATTCTTCACTGTGACAGTGTTTGACAGGGATCAGGCTGCAGGGGTCATGAGGGAGCTGTTGGGAGTCACCAGATCAGAAGCAAAGCTCGAGTTCCACACTACCAAGCAAGCAGCTATTCGCTATACTGAGCTCCTTGACATATACAGACGACGTTGTGACCAGGAACGATGGGAGGAGGCTGCCAGGGCTTTGTTGTTGTGCATAGTTGGGTGCACACTCTTTAGCGACAAGAGTGCATTTGCAGTCAACGTTGCTTTTCTGGAGTGTTTTAGGGACTTGGACAGCTGTGGAGGATATGCTTGGGGCGCTGCAGGCCTTGCACACTTGTATGACAACTTATGTGAGTCCAGTCTTTACCACACAAAAACTATTGCCGGTTATCTGACTCTCCTGCAGGTATTTATTTTGTTGTGTTTTCTGTGAACCTTTTTTCAGTTATATGCTCATTAGAGTAACATGTTGGTTGCGTTTGAAGCAACATGTTGTTTGTGTTTCTACAGGCTTGGATATATGCTCATTTTCCTGATCTATGTGACGATCGCAGAAGGAGCACCCAGTTACAATGAGGCTGACCACGTGCTCTTCGATGGCAATCAAGAGGCTTAGGGGCTTGTACTTCCTTTTAGGAGGCGATTGGATCTGGCGACAGAGGAGTCCGTGTCTTTGGACCCCATACGACGGCCATAGAGCCTTATGGCCTTTTCAGGAGGCATCGCTATACAGAGGATGGATCAGATGGGGTCTGCATATGTCTGCACATCTCCCTGATAGGGTCCTGCGCTAGTACGGGTTTATTCAGACCATTTCACCCTCATCGAGCGACATCACAGTTCATACGACCACGCCGGAGGAGATGGACATCATGTTCACGCAGTGGGGTATTCACGTGATTGACGGTCATCCTGTAGTTCACCGGACAAGTCGCGGCTGCGATTATATGGACTGGTTTTGCAGGATCTCCCACCCCTTCATCATCCCGCGACATGCTCCACCTGCAGCAGATCCAGATTACGCCGGGTCCAAATTTCGCATCCATCACCAGATCTGAGGGTACGCTTTATAACTTACATTGTTAGCTTATAAAACGACATTATACTTTATATATCTATGGTCATTGTTATTTATTGCGGTTGAGACATATGAGGATGGTTGAGCTCATGCGGACTCTTATGGACTTGCACATCTCACCGATGGGATGTCAATCGCCAGGAGTTGATGCATTTGATCCACAATGACCATGATCGAGGGATGCCTCCTCCAGTACCTTGGCAGACCGGGTGGTGGACGTTGGAGTAGGACATATGTGAGAGCAGGAAGAGAGGTCGAGATTCCCAGTGATTGCCTGTATTGTATATTTGTCTGTAGTGGTTTTATATTTTGGTACCTTTGGCGTATTCCCAGTGATTTGTGGACCTATGGTGTATTGTATATTTGTCTGTAGTGGCTTTATGTTTTGGTACCTTTGGCGTATTCGATGATCTGTGGACCTATGGCGTATTGTATATTTACTGTAGTGGCTTTATATTTTGGAGTATATTTAGAGTAAATTGATAATGTGTACTTAAGAAAAATAGCGATTTGTGGACTAGTCACAGATACTTAAACGAAACGATACGATACGCAAAAAAACACAAACAACAATCAAAATACAATCAAAACAACATTTCTAGCCCATTGTAACAAATTACTTCGCGTGGCAAACACCTATAAAGAAAAAAATGACAAAGTTGAAACAAATACTTGCAACAATGTAAATTTGCTAAAAGCAAGAGTCAAAAATTAATTACATTGTCCGTGGTGAATTTTTCAGTACAATCCACTTCGAATTCAGTATTTTTGTATTCCACACCGTCATCCACTTCATCAAAATTATCTTGATCGACCTCCATTTACTGCATGGGAAGCATTCACAATATTTTAGAATTGTTTTAAAGCTGTACAAAATTGAAATCAAATATTTCAGTTTCCGCAAATTGAATTTACGGAACTTACGTTATTTGAATTTACGGAAGTAGTTTAAAAATTATATCCTTCCGTGAATTGAATTTACGTAAGTTCCGTAAATTGAATTTACGGAACTATGGCGAAAAATATTATTCTTTCGTGAATTGAATTTACATGCTTTCCGTGAATTGAATTTACGTAACCAGTTTACAAATTATATTCTTCCGTGAATTGAATTTACGTGCCTTCCGTGAATTGAATTTACGGATGTTCCGTAAATTTAATTTACGTAACCAGTTTACAAATTATCCTTCCGTGAATTGAATTTACGTGAACGTACGTAAACTTATTTAACGTTAGATCTGGAAATTTTAAAAAATAACTATTACGTGAATTGAATTCACGTGTGAGTACGTGAACTCAATTTCTGAAGCATTTATCTGCGGTGAAGAAAAACATAAAGAAGTTTGGGGGTAGGGGTTTTTTAGTCTTTTCATCAATGAAAAAGCTGACAGGGGGTGTGGCTAGTCTAATGGGGGTGTGGATAGAAAAAGCCTATTGAGTTTGTTCGGGTCTAGGGATGGTTTATATAGGGTCGAAAAATTGGTCCGATCAAAATTTAGGGACGGGTTATTGGTCAACTATAACATGTCTCAACCCGTGCCTTACCTTTAAGTGTAAGCTCTATTATGTTTTTGACGAGACTTTTATAAACAAAATATTTAAATCGGAATCCATGTTAGTTTAGTCAGTAATCATGTAGCAATTATTGGCAAAGTCATGTTTAGGTTTGGATACATAGTAAATTACTAAAAATATGTAATCTTTCACTTTTAACTTTTTGTCATAATTTAATAATAGCCTTATGATTTTATTTTAATTGTCTTTTGGGTCAACCCAATCTCATATGAAATAGACTCGATCTTAATTTGACCTGCAAAACATCAGATTTTGTTCGGGTATAGGGACGATTTAGTGTTTAAAGAATTGACCCAATTAAAATCTAAGGTCGAGTTAGGGACATACTCACCCCGTCTCTACCCGTCCCTTGCTCACCCCGAAAAGACGGGGACTTGAGGCAAAGATCGCCCATGGACACGCGAAGACATGCCAATAGGGAGGGAGGTTGCAACGCAAGATTCAATTATAGCGTCTTTGATAATGCATATTTATGGTGACTTCTTGGGGCTTTAAGACGGTGATATATGCATGGAGGAGGTTCCATGGCACGGGTCTACAATGAGGTGGAGCTGCTGATCTAATTAGACGGTGAGGGTAGTTCAAGGGATCACTGGAGATCGTTCCTCGTGGACTTTGCCGAAGCTAATAATAGTGCCATGAATGGAATGCCGCTAAGTCAACAATGGAAGGCAGACCAAGCAGAAGTACGACATTCACACACAGTGGTTGGGAGTTCCAATGTCTATCTAGCCAGGGATGGAACGATAAGGGGTGGAGGCTTGCCCTCTCTTGCACACACACATTTTGTTTCTTCCTGATTGGTGTTGTGATTTTTTCACTCTTCCTTATTTCTCTTTGTTTTTTATCTTGTTGTTGGCTCTCTTTTTCTTGAGGTGAAGATAGTGAAATCAAAGCTGAGGAATTTCATGTGTGTGTGGGTGAGAGGTTGGTACAAAGACACGAGCTTGATAAATTGAGAAAGCAAATGGAAAAAGTTAGAACAGAAAGAGATGAGCTTGGGGAAGAAATGACAGATACTAAGAGAGTTGTCAAGCAAAACAACCAAATGACTTGACAATTGATAGAAAGCATAAACCGTGAATCCATGCCATCCACTATGTAGGAAAGTGGGGATGAGGATGAGACACAATCACCAAGTGCCAAAGAGTAAAACATTGATGTTTTAGTTTCTTTAATGATTAACAAACCTTTTGGAATTCATGTATTATTAAGCACTTAGCTTAAAATAGTAAATCTATTGGTCAAAAATTATGCACATTGATTTATTTTGTTGTACAAGTTGTGTTTGATTTACATGTCTATCAAAATATATGTTTTAAAATCATTTTGTCAAAAAATTTATTTAAAAAAAATACACATTGTAGTACCTTTTAAATTAATTTTTGTTAACAAACTACTAATTAGCAATTAAATTAGTGTGTGATTTATTTTAAAACTCATTACAATCAGTCGCCAAATCTGTCACTAAATCTGTGATTCGGTCTATATATATATGTATATATACATATATAGTCTCTAAAACAACTGCTAAAATAAGTCTTTAAATCAGTCTTTGAACAATTTGTCTGATCTGTCTTTTAGCGACTTGTGGTTTAGTTTAAATCATTCTGTGATTTGGTCACTAATTGATTTAATGACTTATTTAGTCAATTTAGAGACCAAATTTTTTGTCTCTAAAGACAATTTATCTTGTAGTATTTATTTTACATGTTAAAAGTATTTTGGATTAGCTATTGGTACGATTAAGTTCCTTTTCAGTTTTTTTATGATTGCCTTTAACAGTAGTGATGAAAGACGTTCAGATGTCCGAACACTCATAGCAACCAAATATGGCTAGAATATTCATTTTCTGCTTCTGCTGAATGCAAGGGCAAATTTTAATTTTTTTCAACAACAAAAGAAAAAAATATATATATATTAAAACAAAAGTACACAAAAATAAATAAATAAATGAATCACACAAACCCAAAGCACAGGTTACAATCGACATCAAACCCAAACAAAAACGGAGCTCCCACCACTGAATGCAAGTGTCATTTGAATACACGATTAACTAACATATATTGAGGAAGAAGTAAAATATATATGTATGGTAGTCCATAAATATTTAATTTTTTGTAAGGTAATCAAAGTAGGTTTACGAATGCACATTGTTTATTGATCAGTGATTGGATTACGTCTTTGATTATAGCCTGTGACCCCTTTGTTAAAAAAATTAAGCTTAAAGTCATCTATCACTTTATAATGTTATAGGATAATGTCGCTATCTAATCAATTGCTCTTAATCCAAAACCAATCACTGAATTAAAATAAAGAGGGATTAAGTTCTGTACTTCTGTTTGATTAAAGGTGGTGACGTATTCTTTTTCCGTGAATAGCATAAATATAGTTATTATTATTTTATATTTTTTGGATTCAACTGAAATACTATATATATTAAAAAAAATTGTTTCAATCGTAGGTCCCTTTGCCCTTTAAAAAAATAAAAAAATATTAGGTAAACACATTTGCTTTAAAAATCATATTAGGCCCGTTTCTACAAACAGATTTGCTTTGTTATAAAATGTTAATTATACCAAAAAAAAAATATTAAGGAAACGTTTTATTGACCACTGCCGGTAATTTTTGCATCTAATATTTTTTATTTGGTAAACCATCGTAGCTATGTCATTTAGCTTCTCAGTATCACCCCAAAGTATCCCCACAAGTTTTAGTCATTTGAATCGACTTTTAGACTAATTCTCATTCTACTAATAGAGCGAGAGAATTAACCGTTATTACTTAACCTCACAAATTAGTCGAACCATATTCTGAGTCTAGCTGCTAATTAACACATCAACCAACCCAATCTTGGTATATATTTGCATCTACTATTTGTCAAAAGGATATTGATAGAATTTAGAAGAGAATTTTATGTATTTGATTATAAGTTCTCGCACGTGTAACATAAGACTGTTTGCTTTGCTCTCAGCGTGCGTATTTTTACGAGATTAGAGTATTCCAATTCAATTAACGTTATGTCACCAGAATATTCTTTTTCCCTTTCAGTCTTGAGGAACTAGCTGTCATTTTGATTCATATAGGACAGATTTGGATTCTGCCACACAACACAACCTTTCGTGCCGTTGCATGATGATGAAATACCGAAACCGTAGCTCGAGGTAACGAATCAATATTTAAGCAACAAAAGCAACACGCAACCACAAAAAGCAACACATTCATACTATAGAATTACTGGAAAAAAAAACACTAAGCAATATTTTACATAGTAATGACTATAATCTATATTAACCCTTCTGGTTTTGGAAAAAAAAAATCAATATTTTCCAAAACCTTACCGTTTTCCCCCCCAAAAAAAAAAACCGGTACCCACCCTCCCCACTCTACATCACCTTAATTTTTCTACCTTTAATAATTTACAGAGACATATTAAGACAACAGTTATTGTCTCCAGTATATATATTTAGCGGAGGCCGTTTTGTAATTAATTTACGTGGTTAAAATCGTCATCCTCAAGGTTTATTCGACTGTGACAATATTGCATGGCCATGCAGAGGAAAAGGGTTGCAGTTGTTGGAAAACCAAAGTTTGACTTATGTTGGACAGTTTTTGCCGGAGCATGGTTCGTTCGGACCGGAGAAATTCGGTTTCGGTTCGTAGCCGGTTCAAGTGGTACAGAAGGAACTGCAACCCGTTGTTCAGTTCCCGGTTTTCAACCCTCAACAGGTTCACCTGGTTCCTTAAGTTCTCTAGATGCCTTTGTTTACGCATACGCGACCTCCGCGCGGATTCCCGGTTCGATATCATTCGCCTCCGCTTTCGCTCCTCCATAATCATCCGGTTCGAGTAGTCCGTGGCCGGTTTTACTTGGGTTTGGTT
This sequence comes from Calophaca sinica, assembly GCA_037113605.1. NCBI lineage: Eukaryota > Viridiplantae > Streptophyta > Magnoliopsida > Fabales > Fabaceae > Calophaca > Calophaca sinica. The sequence goes on from CM073736.1 coordinate 11,767,464, forward strand.
TGGTTCACCTGAACCGGAACTTGAAGTGACAGGGTTGGGGCTGGTGGGTTTGAACGGTGACAAAACGTCAGGGCATTCCCACGGCGTGAAACCGCCGTCCAACGCCATGAATGGGTTTCCGAACAAAGGGTCGGAAGCAGGAAGAGTAGAAAGCATGGTTGGTTGCTAACTAAAGAGGGGTGGAAGGAAGGAGGGAGAAAGGGAAGAAAGGCAGCTTAGGGGCCTCATATTTAAGAGCGTGTTGCAGGGGTATCCTTCTGTAATAAACGAAATTTAGGAGGGGTATTTTGGTCCGAGAAGGAAACCATACGCGTACATGGCATAGCTTTTGAGTCAGGCGGCACTATAGTGGTGGGGTTAAAATTAAATTAAGGGTCACATTCACTTTTTTGAAGGTGACATCATCGAATGGGTCCCTGAAAAAGATTGGATTTTAAGCTTCCCCATGAAGGTAAAAATAACAGGTGGGGTCCACGTTCGCCACGTGTTGGATTCTCGATTGGCTGAGCGTGTGAGTGTCCAATGATTGGAACTGTTGCTGACGTGGATTCGTCATTCATATAGCCAAGCTAACCGGAGCTAACAGCTGTTGTACATAGCGAGCTCAATGCAACAAAATGGTTGTTCATGGATTCATGACATCAATGGTGAAAGTTCCGGTTAGCACTTACCAAAAAAAAAAAAAAAAAGTTCCGGTTAGCACAAAGGATAAGTGACGCCGTTTTTATATTCTAAATTGAACCCCAATAATTGTTTAATTTAAACACAAGTTGCCGGATTTGGTTATAGGCCGTCGGGACATGAGTCTGGAGAGTAAAAATACGGTAAAATCTTTATGTATGATTTTTTTTTTATTACAAATCTTTAGTGTATGATTTATAATGTAAAGTAAGTATTGTGTCAACATTAAATTAAACATTTTATTACGTCTATGATCTATCTATCAGTAGCCACTAAGTTACCGGGGAAAAATTGCTAACAGCAAATTGTAAATATATGAATAAAATAATGGTGAACACTCCTCTTGCGCGTAAATTGCAAGTGTACGATCACGTCATGTTATAGTATAAAAAATTATCGCCTTCACAGGGAATTGGAATGATTACTGCTCTACTTAGAATAATTTGTTATTTAGACAAATGGTTTGAAGTGAAATTGGATTTAAAGAGAAAAGAAAAAAATTTAGAATAAGAACAAAAATTATGATTATGGAGTTACTGATATTATGAGTTCACTTTATACTAATATTTATTCACTTATCCAATTTATAAAAAGAGCTGGGAAAATATACTTATTGATTAATAATCATCTATTCAAAAGCTATTAACACAGTTTGGTCATACAATGTTAACAATCTTCCTCCTAATTTATCACTTTGTTTGGTCATTCAAAGCAAGTAAATAGAAAGAGCATAAATCATCAATAGATTTATCAATTCAATGACTGACTGAAAATAAACACACTTTGTTTGGTCATTCAAAGCATACCGATTCAATTAATCCTAGAGTTCCATTACTAATTGAAGGTTCGGTCGCCACACAATTAATAACCAATTAAAGAATGACCAATTTTAATAGAATAAATTTACCAGGAATAATTTAATCAAAAAAATTAAAGACTCATATTATAAATTAGATTTAAGATTATAAGGATAATAAAAGATTCTCTATCATCACAATCATAGAATTAGTTACACATTATAATTAAAAATAACAACACAACACTAATTTCAAAATCCATAATAAAATATAAAAAGTAAAAAAATACAATAAAATAACAACACAACACTAATTTCAAAATCCATAATAAAATATAAAAAGTAAAAAAATATAATAACAGAAATTAAAATAACAAAATACTAGAAAAAAAATAAGCTAAGAGCGAAAGGAATGGATCCGAAAATGATCTCCATTCCAGAAACGAACGAACCCCGAAATGAAACCGGGCACCACTATTTATAGGCGCTGGAAATTCCCAGCCTGTTTTACGCGTGTTTAGCTGCACTGAAATTTCTGATTTTTCTGCGTTGAATTTTCTCGTTGTTGGCGGCGTGTGATCTCAAGAGATTGGTGAGAAGGGTGAGAGACATTGAGGGACGAGAGAGATTGGTGAGAAGTGGGGTATTTTTCTTATTTGGTTGCAAGAGAAATTGGAGAGAGAGAGAGCAAATTAGTGGGTCCTATCCACTTTTTTGTTTCTCTCCAATATTGAGAGGAAAGGGAGAGCAACATTTATTTTTTTTACTTTTTCTAATTCTACCCCTATTTTCTTATTATATCTCAAATTATTTAAACTTTTAGTCAAGGATATTGACGTCTTTTCAAAAATAATCAACACTTCTCTCTTCTCTTTTTCTCTTCTCTTTTTCATAAACCAAACAATACCACAAATCTACTCTATTTCTCACCTATTTCTCTCTTCCTACACTCTCTCTCACTTATTTCTCTCTTCACAACTTCTCTTCAGAACCAAACACACCATTAATTTTTGCCCACCATTTGCCTTTCCAATGTTTCATTCCTCTTTGTTATCCAAAAAGAAAAGAAAGGTGCAGCTCCTCAAATTTTTGTGCGTGGTCCAATTTGGCTTCCTCTAATTATCCATTGGATTTTTGCAAGCTTTATTTTTATTTTGGCTGCACCTGCCGTAATCGTGTGCACATAGAAAAATTGTATTTTTCCCAAAGCTTATCAAATTACGCTTTTTTAAACCAAATTACTTAATTAGTGGTTCCTGCACAAATTAGAATAAAAGAAAATAAATTTTAAGTGATAATATTTAATATTTATTTAATTCACAGATAATTATCTATATAAATATGATGCAATAATGGTGTTATCAACTCTGGTACCGGTTGAGTTTGTATTCACGTATCATGTCATTAAATTTACTTTAATTACCTTGAATTAGTCATTTGACATTTTAAATTGTAGATGCACCCTTTTTAAAACTAAGTAATGATTTTTTTTTTCAAAAACTTCTATACAGTGTCTCTTTATATTCTCTCTTCTTTATCTTTATACCCACTTCACTGTTCTTCTTCTCCCGACATAGATTTGATTTCTCTTCTTCTTCTTCTTCTTCCGATTGAGCCTAGATATTGAAAACAAGTTGTCATCGGTATATTTTACTGCTATTTGATTACTCCATCCGTTTTCATATATGAGCAAAAAACACTTTTTTGGTTCATTGAATAACTCATGTATTTGCTCTATTGAATAACTCATGAATATAGACCAAATACATGAGTTATTCAATAAACAAAAAAGTGTTTTTTGCTTATATATGAAAACGGATGGAGTATTCACTTTTTTCTAATATGATGGACATTTTAAACGTCCAAGAGAAAATAGGAAGAACAACATATTAGCAAATTTGTAAAATATTTTCTGGGGCACCGAAATAATTATACATAACTTACTGCTTACTTTTTAAAATAATTAAAAAAGTATGTAGTAACGGTTATATGAACGATATTGAATAAGTGAACCATTTTTATTAAAACAGTTAATATAGATATTGCACCCGACTAATTTAAAGGGTACCTAGGAATTTAAAAAAAAAAATTCACTTATTACATTTAGTCCAATGGATAGAGAATAAATATTTAATTTTACTTAGGCAACATGCATGCGCTCCTCTGAAATGAAACGTTCATTTTAATAGATGAAATAAAAAAAAATTATAGTTGAAATTATATTATAATAAATTTTAAAATTTACACAAGGGGAAGCATATATAGCTCTCAAAATTAGGTAGCCCGGGTTTGACTAACCGCGGATTGCGAATTGGGTGGGTTGGTTCATCACGAGTTGAGGATCTAGCAAATCAGTGATATACTGATCTAGCTCGATCCACCCTGGGTTGGTGGGTTGGGTTGTTTTTAAAAAATACAAGATAAATCCCTAAAAACTAAGATATTTCATGAAAAAACAATTTTTTTTAAAGATGAATGGGTTGGCCCAACTCGACCCGTGCGTAATCCATCTCAACCCGCGAGAGTAGTGGGCCAGCTCACGATGACTCGGAGTCCTAATGAGCCACGTGTTTTCAACCAATCCCACTAGTGAATCGGGTTGGCTCACGGGCCACAACCTATCTTGACAGATCTAGGGGAAGGTGATGCTACTCTCTAGAAATACAAACGATAGGATGTAGGCACCATATATATTTATATATTCCCTCCGTTCCATAACTTTGGTAGTTTTAGCAATTCTTTTTTGTTTCAAAACAATGGGTGTTTTATAAACCCAAGATATAATTCACATTTTTTTTCCAAGTATACCCTTCATATATTTATTGTCTTTACATTGAAAATTGACACAACCCCACAAATACTTGTTAGGAGTAAATAAGTCCAGTTCACTACCACCTCATTGCCAGCTAACTGCCAGCTCACAATTCTGTTAGACAGTTATTTTCGTTTCTTTCAGTTTTCTATTTAGGCATTTTCTTGCCAAGATGTGTTGTATATAAACCTTTCATTCTTCTATGAAATGCAATACAATGAATTCATTTAATCCAAAATATTCTAACATGGTATCAGAGATTTCTTTTCTCTAAAACGCGACGCCATGGCCGATGGGGAATCTTCCGATGAAAGTTCCTCTTCCACTCTTCCGCATCAAAATCAAGTTCATCAAAATCCAGCTAATCCTCTTCCGCAACCAGTCATCGATCTCAATCTTTCTCCTAACTATCTTCATCCTGGCGAAAATCCAGGTGCAGTTCTAGTTTCTCTGCCATTGAACAATTCCAATTATCATTCATGGAGCAGAAGCATAAAGCGTGCCCTTGTTTCGAAGAACAAAGTAAAATTCATCAACAAAAAATTGCCTTCTCCACATGAAGATGATCCAATGTTCGATGCATGGGAACGCTGTAACAGCATGGTAGTTTCGTGGATCAATCGCACTCTTTCTTCACAAATTGCTCAGAGTGTCGTTTACATTGATAATGCTAGGGTTCTTTGGGATGAATTGCGCGATTGATTCACCAAAGGAACTCATTTCAAACTTTCTGATCTCCTTCAAGAAATTCACTCCATGAAACAGGGAGAACGCTTGGTTAATCAATTTTTCACATATCTGAAAATTGTTTGGGAAGAATTGGAGGCTCTTCGTCCTATACCTACCTGTTCCTGTTCCATTCCTTGTCACTGTGATGCTTTCAAAGTCATGCGAAATCAGAGGGAAATCGAACATGCTATTTGTTTCCTAAAAGGATTAGGAGATACTTATAGCACAATTCGATCTCAAATTTTATTGATGAAGCCCATGCCATCAGTTAGTGAGGTTTTCTCTCTTGTCATTCAACAAGAAGATCACCTCACAGGTACATCATCCTCCAATTCTGATTCCAAAGCATTGGCTAATGCTTCTGATTCTAAAGTTCTATATAACTCTGCTGATAAATCTGGTCAAGGCAAAGGCACTTCGTATTCTGGTTTTAACTCTGTAGGTAGAGGAAGAGGAAGATCCTATCAAGGAGGTCGTGGTGGTCCTCCTAAATAGTGTACTTTTTGCGCTAGATTTGGGCACACTGTTGAGAAATGCTATTTCAAACATGGCTTTCCTCTAGGTTATAAAACAAAGTATCAATCAAGCACCAACAACTTTAATGCAAGTGAAGGTGTTATCCTAAAACTGAAATAGCTTTGCCTAAGTCAATTCCTTCAGATACCTCAAATGCTCAACTCACTGCTGAGCAAATTCACCAGCTTCTGAGTTTGTTGCAACATTCTAGCATTGGTCAATCGGGATAGTCCTCTGCACCTAAAATCAACACTGTTGTTGCTGCCACTGCTGTTGAGTCATCTACTCTGTAGTATCCAGCTTCTTCCTCAGGTAACAGCTTCCCTTGGATCCTTGATACAAGTGCTACTGATCATGTCATTTGTTCCAAGGATCATTACACCATCTTTAGGTGCATCACTCCTATACATGTTTCCCTTCCTGATGGTTCTAAAGTAGTTGCAACACACTCAGGAACCATCCATTTTTCTGACACTTTTCACTTGTTTAATGTCCTTTATATTCCCAATTTCACTTTAAACATAATTTCTGTTAGATACCTTACTGCTACCTTGAAGATGGTTGGGCTTGCTAAGATTTACAATGGATTGTATCAACTTCAAGTACCAAACTGTCATGTAATTCCTTTGCCTATTTCTGCAGTTTCTGCCATTAGGTCTGTTTCTGTCAATGCTTCACAGCTTGATAATTCCCCCTTTGATGTTTGGCACTTTAGGTTAGGCCATCCATCTAATAATGTCCTCACTCATAGTTGTAAAATGTTTCCTTACATTACATTCAATAATAAAAAGGTTTGTGACTTTTGTCACTTAGCCAAACAATGCAAATTACCTTTCACATCTAGTTCATTTACTGCTTCCAATGCTTTTGACTTAGTTCACATAGACATATGGGGTCCACTTTCAGTCCCTTCAATACATGGTCATCGATATTTCTTAACCATTGTTGATGATCATACTAGGCATACTTGACTCTTTTTAATGAAAGTTAAATCTGAGGCAAGACAATTGATGCATAATTTCATTTTGTTGGTCAAAACTCAATTTAATTGTTCCATAAAATCCATAAGATCCGACAATGGTTCTGAGTTTAATTGTCTTAATCTTTATAATTCTTTTGGAATTCTCCATCAAACATCTTGTGTTGCCACTCCTCAACAAAATGCCATAGTTGAGAGAAAACATGGTCATATACTTAATGTAGCAAGAAGCTTGCTTTTTCATGTTCATTTACCTAAATGTTTTTGGTCCTATGTTGTCTTGCATGCCATTTATCTGATTAATCGAATGCCTACACCAGTGTTGCAAAATAAATCTCCCTTTGAATTGCTTTATCATGATCCACCTGCATTTTTAGACTTAAAAGTCTTTGGCTCACTATGCTTTGTGTCCACTTTGGAACAAAATCGTACAAAACTTGATCCTAGATCAAGAAAATGCATTTTCCTAGGATATAAGCATGGAACAAAAGGATATCTCACCTTTGATCTTAAAACCAAAGAAATTCTTTTATCTAGAAATGTTGTTTTTCATGAGTCAATTTTTCCTTTTAATTCTACTTTCAATCCTTCTGCTGCACTTTCTGCATCAGATTCTGAGTCTTTTAATTTTCTATTTGATCCCACTAATATTACATCATCAGGACCTACACCTTCTAATACATCATCTCCTACATCTTCCAACATACCACCTTCTGTTACTTCCTCATTGCCCTCAAATCTGTCCCCCCAAAATACTTCCAATAACTCTTCTGTTTCTCCTTCACATTCAGCATCTCCTCGACTTAGAAAATCAACTAGAACACGATAGGCACCTAGTTACTTGAAAGATTTTCATTGTCAATACTCATGCTTAACAAGCTCAAACTCATCTTCAAATGAAGGTAATGCTCTCTACCCTTTATCATCTGGTTTATCTTATCATTCCTTTTCTCCTTTACATCTTAAATACACCCTTGGTGTCTCCACTTCTGCTGAACCAAAATCCTTTAAACAAGTTGTCCTGTCTCGAGATTGGATCAATGCCATGAATGTTGAACTTCAAGCTCTTGCTGCGAATAATACTTGGTATCTAACTGAATTGTCTCAAGGCAAAGTTGCTATTGGTTGCAGGTGGGTCTACCGGATCAAGCGCAAAGCAGATGGTTCTGTAGAACGATACAAAGCGAGGCTTGTGGCTAAGGGTTACACTCAACAAGAAGGGGTGGACTTCTTAGACACTTTTTCCCCTGTTGTCAAACTTACCACTGTCCGATTATTGTTTGCCATTGCAGCTGCTCAAGGATGGCATCTCAAGCAATTGGATGTGGACAATGCCTTTTTACATGGTGATTTAAATGAAGAGGTCTACATGCAACTTCCTCCAGGTCTCAAATCTGAATTTCCAAATCAGGTTTGTCGCTTGACCAAGTCCTTGTATGGCCTACGCCAAGCCATCAGACAGTGGTTCTCTAAGCTGTCATCTGCTCTTCCCCCAATTGGCTTCCATCATTCAGAATATGATCATTCTCTGTTCACCTAATCTCAGAACAATACATTTACTGCCCTGCTTATTTATATGGATGATGTGATTCTCATTGGCAATTCTCTCAGTTGCATCGAATCTGTCAAGCAATTTCTGCATGAGCAGTTTCAAATTAAAGACCTCGGTGACTTGAAATACTTTCTAGGACTTGAGGTTTCTCGTTCTAAAAAGGGAATCCATCTTTGTCAACGCAAATATGCGTTAGACATTCTTTCTGATACTGGTTTGCTTGCGGCTAAGCCTTGTTCCACACTCATGATTCAGGATTCCAAACTGTTGTATGATGCTTCTACTCAACCTCATGATGCTACAACATATAGAAGACTCATTGGTCGCTTATTGTATCTTACAAACACATGCCCTGATATTAGCTTCGCAGTTCAGCAACTAAGCCAATTTATGTGACATCCAACCATTCATCATCATGATGCATCAATCAGAATTTTGAAACACATTAAGAGTCCTCCTGCTCAAGGGTTGTTCTTTCCCTCAGATTCATCTCTTCAACTTAAGGCATTTAGTGACTCTGATTGGGCATCTTGCTTGACCACCTGCCGCTCTATCACTGGATTTTGCGTATTTCTTGACTCTTCTTTAATCTCTTGGCGATCTAAAAAGCAAACAACAATATCAAGATCTTCCTCCGAGGCTGAGTATCGTGCCCTTGCCTCAACCACTTATGAGCTTCAATGGCTCACTTATTTGCTTCATGATCTCAAAATTCATTTCACAAAACCGGCTTTGCTCTACTGTGATAGCCAATCCGCCCGACACATTGCTTCAAATCCAAGTTACCATGAACGCACTAAACATTTAGATATCGACTGTCACATTGTGAGGCAACAACTTCAAGCTGGATTATTTCATTTACTTCCAATTGCTTCTTCAAATCAGTTAGCTGACTTCTTTACTAAGACCCTTGAGCAATCTCCATTTTGTAAACTCCATTCCAAGCTGGGAGTGATGAATATCCACTCTCCAGCTTGAGGGGGGTGTTAGGAGTAAATAAATCCAGTTCACTGCCACCTCTTTGCCATCTAACTGCCAGCTCACAATTCTATTAGACAGTTATTTTCGTTTCTTTCAGTTTTCTGTTTAGGCATCTTCTTGCCAAGATGTGTTGTATATAAACCTTTCATTCTTCTGTGAAATGCAATACAATGAATTCATTTGATCCAAAATATTCTACAAATACTTAATTGATTCTTTTGCAACCTGCAGCAATTAATAAGGTTATTTTAGTAAAAATATACTTCAATTAAATAATTCTTTGGTCTGTATGTAAAAACCTTAAACCACTCAAGTTATGGAATGGAGAGAGTACTATATAAGCAAAAATTACCTTGGACCAATACTGAAACCACTTCCAAGATACACGGTCTTAATGCGCTCAAACGTGAGGAGACAAATTCTTCATTTTTTAATAGACAATAAATTCTTGTATTTCAGTTGAATCTTACACATATATAAATGCGACCATACGCTCGTAATCCACGTATCAATGCTTAATTACATGGAAATGCAGGTACGTTTGCGAGACAAGCAATCGCCTTGAGAATAAAGCCAATCAATGTCTGAGCTAGCTAGGGGAATCTGTAGGTTACTAGAATAACATCAAAGGAGTTGGAGAAGAAAGTTGGGAAAGAATAACAAACAAACATTAGTGCTAAAAGCCATAAAAAAGAAAAGCACGAAAACAAATACTCAATGTTGCTCCTTTGCAGATGGTTAGCACGAAAGCGAATATATTTTTTTTTTCGTACAATGCTGGTTCTCGATTTTTCGTTCAGCAGACCAACTCTACCTTTTGTTAATTATGAGCTTTTCTTTAACACCCCTGCATATGATATTTTGGTTTTTCCACGAAAGTATATGTTAATTTTTCATTTCTTATATTCAATGAACAAATAAATTATAAATTTCCATGTAAAAATATTTACACGAAACCGGAAATGTGAACAAATCTATTATCAATTTAAGCACTAAATAGGCTCACTAATTTATCAAATTAGACACTCATATTCATAACAAGTGTCTTTTTTAAGGGTGAAAAAGACAATTCGACCTTCAATTTTTTCCTCCAAACCCTACTTTGTTTGTCCTATTTCAAAATTTAAAAACAAATCCTAATATTCTCTCTCTCTCTCTCACATATCTCCCTCCTTCTTCCTCCATCTTTTTCTTCCTCTCCTTCCTTTCCTCTTAGCCTCCACCATCATCTTCTTCCTTCTCCTTCTCCTTCCTCTACTAAGCGTCCAGCATCACCCTTACTTCCTAGCGCCATCTTTTTTGTTTCCCATGAGAACCACCACGCCGCCACCACTTGCGGCCTCACTTCCGCCGCCGTCTGGCATCGTCTGGCCGATATAACACCATAGCCATTCTTCTCTCTTCTTCCTCTACATGTTGCACTGAATGATTTTGTTAAAAGGAGCTCAAATCAAAAACCCTAAATCATGATCGGAGCAACTTTTTCCGGCCACCGCCACCGCCGCCAAATTTCTCCACTGAGTATTGGTCGATGACCATTTACTTTTATTTTTAGCTTGGTGAGTTGATTGTCCCTGTCTTCCTCATATTCTTCTTCAAATATCTCTGTGACGATCTTGGTGGACATTACTGCATGATTTTGTGCATGAGCTCCTTCAGCCATCGAATCATTTGCTTTAGAGCAACTACAGACAATCAACTTTTCATTCTTTCCTTCTTCACATTTTATTCCTTCGTGTTTCCAATTTTAAAATATTTTTCATTTTTTCAAAAATGCATTTTTGCTCCCGAGCATGACATGGAAAAAAATCAGGTGTTGAAAAATTGGATCTTTCATTCCGCTAGGTTTTCTGCGTTGTTTGGTTAAATTAGCTAAGTTTTTGACATTGCAGTCGGGTGTTGAGAGCGGGCATTGAAATATTTCGCTTACCTAAGGTGAGCACTCATGTGACCATTTTGAGTTTCTTTGTGTCACTTTCTTTTTATTTTCTATTAATGGTTTTTTTTCCTTCCTAACATTTACCTGTTTGCATTTGCAGGACCTACAATTCTCATGGTGAGGAACTCTCACTTTCTCTCGAGGTTAGCAATGGCACAAAAAATTAGTCATTATGCTTGCAGTAAATCTCCTTTTCTTTTTCTATTTTGTGTTTGCAAATTGTTTCGCTTCACGGGTTCATAATTTGTTATGTGTGTATGTAATTTTATGTTTTAGGTTTTATTTGATATTGAATACCAAAATATACTTAAATGTGTTCATCATTGTATCTTTAGTTCTGCGGTTTGTTTTACTGTTTTTGCATCTGATGTTGCTCTGTACTTTTTCTTATGTCATATCTAAGATTTGTGTTATAAATTGGTGTGCTAATTGCGACTTCATTATATTGGATATTTTGTTTCTGTCAATTTGTCGTTCACTTCAATATGGCAGTACTCATTGAAGGGTTTATTGGCCTTTTAAGCAGCTTAGAACTACTAATCTAATATTTATTACCCATGAAGTTGCTTAATTATAATGTGTAAGATGGTAAAAAGCAGCTTAGAACTACTAATATAATATTTATTACACATGAAGTTGCTTAATATATGTGGTGTTAGCCATTTGAAATAGGACTCCAGACTCCAAACTCGAGTCTGCATTTTCTAGCCTTCAATTGACCATTGAAGTATATGTTTATTAAATAACAAGGATTACAGTATAGCATATGGGAACAATTAAATAGTGTACTTAGCTGGAAATAAGACTATAGGGCATTTTCAAGGCTAATAAGTTAATAGGATTTAAAGGTGAGTAGTCTGCTTCATCCTTAATGTTATAGAGCCTATTGAATGTTTTGAATAAATTTTATTGGATGTTTTCATTTATATTAATTATAACCATTAAATTATTTTCATTATTAAAACTATTGATCTTCAAAGACTAGCTTTGATTTTCAACCATATCTCTAATATTAGGAACTAAGTCTTGTGATGATCTCGAAAAGGGAGAAGAAGACAGGGATAGTAGGAGCGGACATACTAATTAGTCCCATACGATCTTGCAAAAATGATCAATTACATTATTTCAATGACAAACTCAAACTATTTGTAGTTGGGCATTCACAGGTATTTATGATTCATGTAAATCATCATTTTCACCTGCTATTGGTATTTTCCATGGGATACATTTTATATATTTCTCATCCATGTGTATGTCATATTCATTCCTGTGAATCATCCTTTTCATCTTTTGCTTATGCTCATCATTGTATTTCAAGAATACATTGATATGCAATTTCTCAAAATTATGGATTGAGCATTCAACCTTAGATTATTTTTTTCTTCTTTTTGTATGTATATGATGTCAATTTGAAGTAGGCAGCTTGGTTTAGTGCACTTCCATGGGAACAATGGCAATTTTGGGAACATAGGACTCGATGGTTATTGTTGATAGAAGTTATTGCCCTCTGCAGGTTGGAAGAGTGGGCTCGGGCTCAAATGATGCATGTTTACTCCTAAATTGCATGTTTGTGGAAAAATTACGGGCATTGATTCTCAGAGAATTTTGGAAAAGTTATTGAAGGTGTTTATTATGATTATATATCCAATCCAATTGTGAGATTTAATCATCTCAAGTAATCTGCATTAGAACATGTGAGAGCTATGGCTACCATATCCTAAAAAATTCATTCAATTATCAATTTCTCCCTACTTTATTTGATCAGAATTTATAGATTCAAGAAACAACAAGTGGGTTCATTCAAATAGCTTTTTATTCCAGGATTTATTGTTTCTATGCTACTTAATGCATGTTTTTATTCAAATAGCTTGCACATTTTTTTCTCGATATCGAGACATATAGTGAAGTTCGTATGAATTTGCGGGCTATATTAATGCTCACCTCTCTTAAGTTTTAAAGATTATTCCATCTTGATTGCTCTGAGTTTTAAAAGTTGTCTCTATTTTTTTAGTTCTCTAAGTATTTTGGAACACCCGTAATGACTAATGTCATTTTAATTCTTTATGAAAGGGTTCATTGTTTGTACCATCTCTTAGGGAATATAACAAGTGGTGAGTCTGTTGGCCATGGCAACTGATTTGGTGGTTGCTACGTGACTTAATATCACATGGATGAAGCAAGGGGTGGTTGCAAATTGCTGTTATGATCTGCTTCTAATCTGCAATTGTATCAGGTATAATGGCAACTGATTTGGTTTTTCTACCGGTGATATTTTAGGATTTAATGGTTGTTATATGCCTATGATAATCAGTCTTTTGTATATGTTCTGATTTTTTGCGATGTGCCTTTGTATGCTTTTATTAAATTACAATTATTTTATATGGTTGAAGTTTTGAATCATTACTGTTGTCAAACTTGCTGATATTTAGAATAGACCATTCGCTTAGAAAACATACAATGACTATTGCTTCTATCTATAAGCCACCGCATGTTCTTGCCGTGAAATTGTCCTTTTCCTACTCTATTTGATCCGTCTTTGGTGACCTTTTGGTTCCTTGGATTATATTGGCAGGTGGCTAGATGAAAATTCCTAACTTTAATCACTCAGTAACTTAATATACCAAGTGGATAATCTTTTGCTTTTCTTTTAATCACTTCGATACTGTGTATTTTTCCTTTCAATATGTGTTCCTTTGAATTTGTTACGTCAATTCTTCCCCAACGATTTCGCTTTAACTAGAAAGAAAGATGCAAATTGGATGTTGCTGAAATGCTATCAGTACGTAGCTAAGTGATATTAGTATCACTTTTTTTTTGTACATGATATTAGTATCACTTTAATTATTGTTGTTATTATGCTATGAGTAAATATAACATGTCTTTCTTTGAGCACATGGTTATTGCTGTTATTATTGTTTGGAATGTAGCTTGGTGACATGGTGAGAATAGTCATTCTCAAAATGTCACTAGAATCTGAAATGTTTGGACCTATTTCTTCCAAGCTTACAATGTCTTTCATACTGTGACTAACGCAGCTTAATTTTGTTTGGTCTTAGTGTTATGAATAGTACGAGACGCCGCACTCAATCTTTCACCATAACCTTATTGAAATACAATACTACATCAAGTCAATTGGTAAAATATCAATATACGCTCTTTGAATGTTTATTATGCTCATTATTATTATTTTCTAAATAATTTATTTATTTGTCTTTAGGATCTAAAAGAAGAGCTTGCAGAACATGTCAGGAAAACAGGTTACATGGACAGCTAGAATTACTTCAGCACTTAACAATTTTTTTGTCAATGACACTTACCTTCCTTTTTTGTGAATCATATGTAATGCTAAGTAGTATCTTTTGTGGTGGTCTTTTTTGAAGCATATTGATTTAGTTCAAATGTTTTGTAATATCGCTATACTTTATGTTAATCACAAATTGTTGATAAATTCTTACTTAATCTATATAATATTAAATATATTCATCTTCATTTGCACTTTTAATTTTGTTATATATTCCTATTATATTCTTAATTTTATATAAGTAATATCTTATTTAGAATAACATAACACGACGCGTCCTGTCCCGTGCGTAGCATGGGTATTTTGCTAGTTGTTAGTTGAGATTCCGCGCAATCACAGATAATAAATTGGTGATTTCAATTTTCACTGCTTGTGATTGCTCCAACCGCTAATCAGGGACGGAGCTAGAAGTTTAGACTAATAGGGGGCCAAGATCAAAGAACCATATGATTAAAATTAAAAATACATTATTTAACTACATTATGGAAATAAAAAACACATTACAGAAATTAGTAAAAACCTAGACTAGGAGATTAGTACATATGTGCCTAGATAAAGTTAAAAAAAATGTTTTAGATATCACTTTGATGGTCAATAACCAGAGGACGGATTGAATGATGATTGAAATTGGTTATTTGTTAATGAGCTCACACTGTATACGTGAACACACGATAATAATAAAAGCTAAAACTTCTCTAGAAACCAATGTGAGTTGGATTCAACTATCATTTGTTGGTATTTGGATGTCAACTAGAAAAGTACCCGTGCGTAATTTACCTTTTTATTAACTTTTTTTATGCAAATCATTTTATTAATTTATATAAAATGGTTATATTCAAATTATATATTTAATTTAATATGTTTGCTCAAAAAAGTATTTTAATACGTATTGTGTAAAAACAAAAAATTATAGAACTTAATGCCATAAATATCAACACAAATATTATGTAATTATACTTCAATAAGAAAAAATACAACAAACATTTAGACTTAAAATAAATATTTTATAACAATTTCAAAAGATGGTACTATTAAGTATCTTGAATAATCCTTCCAAAAAAAAGTATCTCGAATAATACCAGGCCATTCTAATTGAGTTAGCGGTGAGCTACTTAGATCACATTTATATAAAACTAAAGTTTAAACCTCATTATTATAAACAAAAACATATATTGAATTAAGATCTCAATCACACACCTCAAACCTACAATTGAAATATTTATGACCAAATATTAGAAAACAAACAATGAAAATAATTTTATAATCTAAAGCTGTTAACAAATTATTTTAGATAATAAAAAAATGAACATTTTCTATAAATAACATTATTCAGCATAGAAGTAATAATATGACACATAAAAAGAGTTAGAATGTATTTTTAGCTAATGTGACATTTGTTTTAAAACTAAATTGAGACAACATAAACATTAAAAGTACAAAAAATAATTCTAACTTCAAAAATATAAAGACTTACTATTTATCGTCTGTTCATTAATTCATTTGAAACAAACATATTAAAATGGTTTCAACCATTTGAATTTTGTTGTATAATTTAAAATTGCTATATTAAAAAAATTACTTCAAAATTTTGTGTCGTTCCTACGTGATCAATATTTATCATTATGACATATATTTTGATACACTTACCAATTTTAAGGTGCATGCAATTGAAAACTTAATTTTAGCATGATATATATATATATATATATATATATATATATATATATATATATATAGCATCCATTATTTCAAGTGTAAAAGACATAACTTATTACTTAAAAACAATTTATTACAACATATTAATGTCAAAATAATAAATTAAAGATGAAAACACTATATATGAAGTATTCCTTTTTAAAATCAATATAGAATATAGATTTTTGTTTTGGTGGACTGTATTTGAATATAATTAGCTGCAGCGACAGCGACATTTAAAAAATTGTGTGTGTGAGAACTATCATATAAACAACTAAGTAAAAAAATTAAAATGACTTCGTCATGTGAATGACACGATAGTTCTTATTCTGTATTAATGTATTTTTTATCATTGAAAAAAGAATTTTTAGACATAGCGAGTACATTATTCTTATAAAAATAAAAATATTAAAAAATGAGGAACAATAGTTTCACAACTGAAGCATAATGCATAGTAGTTTTAAAACATTAAAAATATCATATATTTTTGTCTACTTTTGTCTTTATCCAATTTTAATAAGTGAGTATATTTATTTTTTTATAGCTCTTACTTTAAAACTTATAATTGTTTATATTATTTATAATTTTAAAACATTAAAATTATTATCTCATTTGTAAATTTTAACTCTTGAAATTCAAAAATAAAGAAATAATACAATATACAAAGCATTGTGCAAAATTACTTTTAGTAAAAAGCATCAAATATCTTTATTATTTAAATATTTTAATAAATGTTAAATTATTCATGTATTTTAATAAAATATCATTATATCTTTTGAATTTATAACTTTTCATAATAAATAGTTAGAAATAATAAATTGTCATGAAAATTTATTACATATAATTTATTTACCCCAGAACTATTAATAACATGTCAAACAAAAAGAGTTGCTATATTTTTTTAGTTATGTAAAAAGAGTTAGTATAATTTATTAGTTAAATAAATATCACTTAAAAAATGAGAAGCAGATGTAGCAGAAATAAAAAAATGGAAAAGCAGCTTGCTACAGAAAGTATTAAGAGTTTATATAGACATAATAATTAAGAAAAAATAATAAACACCCTATTTTAACAAAACTAACATCCTAACTCAATTTACTAGTACAAGACTTAACTAAAATTTTATCACTAGCATTTAGGCCTTGCAACTTTTCAAATCAAGAGATAACATTGCGATTTGAGACTTATACCTTAGCCAAAGCTTATATTTGTACTCTGTAATATATTTTTTTGGTGCTAAAATAACTTATTAATTTATATCTCTAATCTATAATATTTTTTCTTTTTTGCGTAGCCATAGCTACCTCATGGCTCCAAGAGGAGCCGCCCCTGTCAAGGACAGAGCTAGAAATTAAGACTAATAGGGCCAAGACCAAATAACCATATGATGAAAGTTAAAAATACATTATTTAACTACATTATGGAAATAAAAAACACATTACAGAAATTCATAAAAGCCTAGACTAGGATATTAGTACATATGTGCTTAGATAAAAGTAAAAAAATGTTTTAAAAATCATTTTGATGGTCAATAACCAGAGGACGGATTGAATGATTATTGAAATTGGCTAGTTGTTAATGAACTCACACTGTATACGTGATATTGGAACACACGATATTAGTAAAAGCTAAAACTTCTCTAGAAACCAATGTGAGTTGGACTCAACTATCATTTGTTAGTATTTGGATGTCAACTAGAAAGGTAACCGTGCTACGCAAGGGCTCTTTTTACCTTTTTATTAATTTTTTTATTCAAATCTTTTTATTAATTTATATAAATGGTTATATTAAAATTATATATTTAATTTAATATGTTTGCTCAAAAAAAGTATTTTAATATGTATTGTGTAAAAATAAAAAATTAGAGAGCTTAATGCCATAAATATCAACACAAATATTATGTAATTATACTTTAATAAGAAAAAATACAACAAACATTTAGACTTAAAATAAATATTTTATAACAATTTCAAAAGATGGTACTATTAAGTATCTTGAATAATCCTTCCAAAAAAAAGTATCTCGAATAATATCAGGCCATTAGAATTGAGTTAGAGGTGAGCTACTTAGATCACATTTATATAAAACTAAAGTTTAAACCTCATTATTATAAACAAAAAACATATATTGAATTAAGATCTCAATCACACACCTCAAACCTACAATTGAAATATTTATGACCAAATATTAGAAAATAAACAATGAAAATAATTTTATAATCTAAAGCTGTTAACAAATTATTTTAGATAATAAAAAAATGAACATTTTCTATAAATAACATTATTCAGCATAGAAGTAATAATATGACACATAAAAAGAGTTAGAATGTATTTTTAGCTAATGTGACATTTGTTTTAAAACTAAATTGAGACAACATAAAAATTAAAAGTACAAAAAATAATTCTAACTTCAAAAATATAAAAACTTACTATTTATCGTCTGTTCATTAATTCATTTGAAACAAAATTGTTAAAATGGTTTCAACCATTTGAATTTTGTTGTATAATTTAAAATTGCTATAAAAAAAAATTACTTCAAAATTTTGTGTCGTTCCTACGTGATCAATATTTATCATTATGACATATATTTTGATACACTTACCAATTTTAAGGTGCATGCAATTGAAAACTTAATTTTAGCATGTTATATATATATAGTATCCATTATTTCAAGTGTAAAAGACATAACTTATTACTTAAAAACAATTTATTACAACATAATATTAATGTCAAAATAATAAATTAAAGATGAAAACACTATATATGAAGTATTCCTTTTTATAATCAATATAGAATATAGTTTTTTTTTGGTTGACTTTTTTTGAATATAATTAGCTGCAGCGGCAGCGACATTTAAAAAATTATGTGTGCAAGAACTATCATCTAAACAACTAAGTGAAAAATAAAAATGACTTCGTCATGTGAATGACACGGTAGTTCTTATTCTGTATTAATGTATTTTTTATCATTGAAAAAAGAATTTTTAGACATAGTGAGTACATTATTCTTATAAAATTAAAAATATTAAAAAATGTGGAACAATAGTTTCACAACTGAAGCCGTTGGAACTTGGAGTAATGAATTGAAAAAATTGGGAAGTCCCACATAGGAGAGAATAGACACTTTATGAGTGCTTATATATGTGGACCTCACCACTTTGGGGTGTGCCCCAAGGGGTACCCAGTTTTATGAACGGGAAAGGACGCACACAAAGTGACCACCACACACACGCGCGCCGCCGCCGCCGTCCGTCCGCCGGCCGGTCGGGCTGGGCTTGGGCCTTGTGGTGTATTTATTTTTTAGAACCTGCTTGTACACCATATGATCCAAGTGTAAAACTTTTTTAAGAACACTGGTGAAGGTATTAGACAAACAGAATATGCGAGCATCATTGGCAGCCTAAGGTATGCCACTGATTGTACTAGACCCGACATAGCCTATGTTGTGGGATTGTTGTGCAGGTTTACAAGTCGACCTAGTATGGAGCACTGGCATGCCATTGAAAGAGTCATGAGATACCTAAAAAGGACCATGAATCTCGGATTACACTATCAGAGATTTCCAGCTGTACTTGAAGGGTACAGTGATGCTGACTGGAATACTCTGTCAGATGACTCCAAAGCAACTAGTGGCTATATATTTAGCATAGCTGGTGGTGCTGTATCTTGGAAGTCTAAGAAACAGACTATACTAGCACAATCCACTATGGAGTCCGAAATGATATCACTAGCTACAGCTAGTGAGGAGGCAAGTCGTTGAGATGCTTGCTAGTGAGATTCCGATTATGGGAAAAACCGTTGCCACCTGTTGATCCACCGCGATAGTACCGCGGCTATTGCAAAAATAGAGAATCGTTATTATAATGGTAAAAGGCGACAGATACGTCGTAAGCACAAAGATCGTGAGAGAATTCCTCTCAAAAGGAGCCGTGAGAGTGGATCATGTACGACCGATGAAAATTTAGCCGATCCTTTGACGAAAGGATTAGCTAGAGAGAAAGTCCAAAATACATCTAAAAGGATGGGACTATCGCTTTGGAACCATGAGTCACTCATGATGGTAACCCAACCTAAAAGACTGGAGATCCCAAGAATTAGGTTCAAAGGGTAATAACAAGCTGTGATGTGATAAGAGATGAACATGCTATTATAAGTCAAGAGGCATGATTCCTGAAGCGATTAAAGGATGAGGTAATAGAAACTCTTACTGAGATCTATGCTCTATGTGGAGTGAAGTACCTAGCTACAGGAGTACTTCTGATAGACTCACCTATGTGAACGTGGAAGTGGGGCCGCTTCCTATGGAATCTTGGGCAGAATTCCTAGAGCGTTCACTATCTTTGGGATAGAGGTGGCGGGCCATTAACGCACGGGCATTTGAAGAATACACCTATTGATAAGAGTGTGTGTGATTTTGATGTTAGAGATAGAGTTCAAGACTACGAGTCACTCTTGTTAAATCTAAATCCTAATCACTATGCAAAGGTTCAAGTCGGAAGACACCTCGGCTTATGCACAATCTTAATGAGGCATTTGACGCTACTTCTGAAACATTTTTTAATTCAAGTGGGGGATTGTTGGAACTTGGAGTAATGAATTGAAAAAATTGGGAAGTCCCACATAGGAGAGAATAGACACTTTATGAGTGCTTATATATGTGGACCTCACCACTTTGGGGTGTGCCCCAAGGGGTACCCAGTTTTATGAACGGGAAAGGACGCACACAAAGTGACCACCACACACGCGCGCGCGCGCCGCCGCCGCCGTCCGTCCGACCGGCCGGTCGGGCCGGGCTTGGGCTTGGGCCTTGTGGTGTATTTATTTTTTAGTACACGAAAATTAAAATTTTAATTTTAAATTTAAACTGTGCTGTGCGACTTAGTCAGAGTCACTACTCCATCTGATCCGAAAATCCCTCAACGTGCGTATTGAGTCAGATCACGATCTTTAAATCTATCTCCACGATCAACGATCCCGATCGGATTTTATTTTCGTGTTCAACAAGCCAGTTTCGCCTATAAATTTGAAACTCCGCATCAGTTTCAAATTGCACCTAACTCGACGCACTTACCGAGTACTCTCTTCTCCCTCCCGTTTTTATCTTCTTCCATCGTGTGCAAACAACGACCGGTTTTCCTAAACCGTATTTGCGAGTGGTTTAATACCATACTGAAGGTGTATCATCTGTGAACGAATTTCCGCAGTGCAACGGAATTCGATTTTAAATGCTGTTTTATCCTGGGACGTCGTGGTTGATAGCACCTTGCACCTTAGAGCGATGCGTAAACGCCTTAAAGAGAGCGACCTAGTCCGCGACTCATCTCAGTAATTTCAATCGGTGATTTTCGATATTCAAATTTTTGATTTTCAAATACTTTCAATTTCAGATCTAACAATTTTAAGACGTTTGAAATCAACCATGGACACCGTTGAAATTATCGGATCTGGTTCTCGCTAATGACTTCAACAAACCGCTTTGGTTTGAGGGATCTCACTTCAAGCGGCAACAAAAGATGCAATTTTTCTTAACCGTTAAAAAGGTTGCCAACGTCCTGACAGATGACATTCCAGTGTTGAACGAAAAAGCTGAAAAGGAAGAACAGGATAAAATAAATAAAGAGATACTCCTATGGAATGAGCATGACTATCTCTGCAAGAATTTCATTCTGAACGGTCTGAGTGATGAACTCTATGATTACTATGGCACTCGTAAGACCGCAAGAGATGTCTGGGATGCTCTGAAAAAGAAATATGATACTGAAGAAGCGGCGCTAAAAATATGCAAAGGAGCCGCTATATAAATTTTAGAATGTCTAACGACAAATCTGAGGTTCAATCCCATGAGCTTTAAAATTGCTCACGAAATCACTTCGAAGGTATGACCCTGGATGAACAGCTGTGGTCGTTTCTAATTGACAAATTACCCCCTGCGTGGAAGGATTTCAAAAATACTTTAATGTACAAAACCAAGGAACTGTCTTTGGAAGGCCTGATTACCCGCCTTCGAATTGAGGAAGAATCCAGAAAACAAGATCAGAAAGAAGAAGTCTTGGTTGTTTCAAACAAGAAAACCACTGGAGCGGTTCTGAAGCCAACTGGCAAATCTTTTAAGAATTAAAACCGTACTCAGCCTCAAAAGAACCGCAACAAGAATGGGAACCCTCCAAAGGTCCCAAATCAGAAACCTCAACCATCTCCTAAGAATGATGCTGCTCCACAATTCATCTGTTTTAATTGTGGCAGACCAGGTCATATGGCACGAAAGTGTAGGAACAAAGCCAAGCTCAAGCGCAGTTAACTCGATCGAACAGCCTTTTATGGCTATGATTACTGAAATCAACGTAGTTGGTGGATCAGATGGTTGGTGGGTGGACACTGGCGCCTCTCGCCATGTCTGCAATGACCGTGCTATGTTTAAAACATACACTGCTGCTGAAGATATGAAAGTGCTGTTGGGCGATGCTCACACCACTAATGTTGCAGGTACTGGAGATGTCGAGCTGAACTTCACCTCTGGAAAAACTCTTATTCGAAAGATGTGATGCATACTCCAAAGAATAAGGAAGAATCTAGTTTCGGTTTCCTTTTGAACAAGGCAGGTTTACTCAATATTGGGGGATTTGTACACCATTACTAAAAATGGTATTTTTGTAGGGAAAGGGTATGCAATCGATGGCATGTTTAAGTTGAACATTGAAATGAATAAAATTTCCACTTCGCTTATATGCTTTGTGATTTTAATATTTGGCATACTCGTCTCATTATGTGAACAAACGCATTATTTCTAATATGTGCAACTTAGGATTTATTCCAAAATTATCGTTTAATGATTTAGAAAAATGCGAATTTTGCAATCAAGCTAAAATTACGAAACGCCGCATAAATCCGTAATTGGAGAATCAACCGTTAGATTTAATTCATTACGATATATGCGAGTTGGATGGAACGTTGACCAGAAATGGTAACCGATATTTTATCACTTTTATAGATGACTGCTCCGATTATACTTTTGTTTATCTTATGAAAAATAAAAGCGAAGCGTTTGAAATGTTCAAAGTTTTCTTAACTGAAATTGAAAATCAATTTAGGAAAAAGATTAAGAGACTTCGAAGTGATAGAGGAACTGAGTATGACTCCCAATCATTTAATGATTTTTATAAATCAAATGGAATCATACATGAAACGACTGCACCATATTCACCTGAAATGAATGGTAAACCAGAAAGGAAAAATAGAACGTTCTTGAATTAGTTGTTGCTATTATGCTCAACATCAAGCGCCAGACCATCGGTGGGGAATTTTTATTAATTGTCTGTTATGTGCTCAACAGAGTACCTAAATCCAAGAATAAAATTTCTCCATTTGAGATATTAAAGAAAAGGCAACCGAATGTGTCTTATTTTAGAACCTGGGGTTGCCTGGCCTATGTCAGGATCCCGGATCCAAAAAGAGTCAAACTCGCCAGTAGAGCCTATGAATGTGTATTCATTGGGTATGCAGTAAACAGTAAGGCATACAGGTTTTATGACCTAAATGCCAAAGTGATCATAGAGTCAAATGATGTTGACTTCTATGAAAATAGATTCCCTTTTAAATCAAGAAATAGTGGGGGCACCGGAACTAGTCAAGGTTCTGTGCCTAGGAACATTGAGAACAATGAGCAAAGGGAAATGGAACCTCGTAGAGGTAAGAGAGCACGGGTTGCTAAAGACTATGGACCTGATTATACGGTCTATACATTAGAAGAGGATCCATCTAGCATTCAAGAAGCTTTGTCTTCATTGGATGCAGATTTGTGGCAAGAAGCCATAAATGATGAAATGGATTCCTAGAGTCTAACAAGACCTGGCATTTAGTGGACTTGCCTCCTGGTTGCAAACCAATAGGTTGCAAATGGATCTTGAAAAAGAAGCTAAAACCTGATGGAACTGTTGATAAATACAAGGCTCGCCTTGTAGCCAAGGGTTTTAGACAAAGAGAAAATATAGATTTCTTCGACACATTTTCACCCGTTACAAGAATTACATCCATCAGGGTACTTATTTCACTGGCCTCTATTTATAATTTGATAGTACACCAGATGGATGTCAAAACTGCTTTTTTAAATGGTGAATTGGAAGAAGAAATCTATATGGAGCAACCTGAGGGTTTTGTAGTCCCTGGACAAGAGAGCAAGGTCTGTAAGTTAGATAAATCTCTGTATGGTCTCAAACAAGCTCCTAAACAGTGGCATGAAAAGTTTGATAATTTGATTATCTCGAATGGGTTTAAAGTGAATGAAAGTGACAAATGTATTTATTACAAATCAGAAAATGACATTTGCACTATCATATGTCTCTACGTGAGCGACTTACTCATCTTTGGTTCAAATATTCATGTTGTGAATAATGTGAAATCATTGTTGTGTAACAACTTTGATATGAAAGACCTCGGAGAAGCAAGTGTAATCCTTGGCATTAAAATTACTAGATCGGAAAAAGGAATTTCTTTGGATCAATCTCATTATATTGAGAAGATCTTGAAGAAATATAATTACTTTGATTGTAAACCTGCTTGTACACCATATGATCCAAGTGTAAAACTTTTTAAGAACACCGTGAAGGTATTAGACAAAGCAGAATATCACGAGCATCATTGGCGACCTAAGGTATGCCATCGATTGTACTAGACCCGACATAGCCTATGTTGTGGGATTGTTGTGCAGGTTTACAAGTCGACCTAGTATGGAGCAACCGCATGCCATTGAAAGAGTCATGAGATACCTAAAAGGACCATGAATCTCGGATTACACTATCGAGATTTCCAAATTGTACTTGAAGAAGTGCAGTGATCTTGTGAATACTGTCGGATGACTCCAAAGCAACTAGTGGCTATATATTTAGCATACTGGTGGTCTTTGTATCTTGGAAGTCTAAGAACCACACTATACTAGCACAATCCACTATGGAGTCCGAATGATATCACTAGCTACAGCTAGTGAGGAGGCAAGCTGGTTGAGATGCTTGCTAGCTGAGATTCCGTTATGGGAAAAACCGTTGCCAGCTGTGTTGATCCACTGCGATAGTACCGCGGCTATTGCAAAAATAGAGAATCGGTATTATAATGGGAAAAGGCGGTGATACGTCGTAAGCACAAAGATCGTGAGAGAATTCCTCTCAAAAGGAGCTGTGAGAGTGGATCATGTACGCACTGATGAAAATTTAGCCGATCCTTTGACGAAAGGATTAGCTAGAGAGAAAGTCCAAAATACATCTAAAAGGATGGGACTACTGCCTTTGGAACCATGAGTCACTCATGATGGTAACCCAACCTAAAAGACTGGAGATCCCAAGAATTAGGTTCAAAGGGTAATAACAAGTTGTGATGTGATAAGAGATGAACATGCTATTATAAGTCAAGAGGCATGATTCCTGAAGCGATTAAAGGATGAGGTAATAGAAACTCTTCGAGATCTATGCTCTATGTGGAGTGAAGTACCTAGCTACGGGAGTACTTCGATAGACTCACCTATGTGAACGTGGAAGTGGGGCCGCTTCCTATGGAATCTTAGGCGTAATTCCTAGAGCGTTCACTATCTTTGGGATAGACGTGCGGGGCCATTAACGCATACGGGCATTTGAAGAATACACCTATTGATAAGAGTGTGTGTGATTTTGATGTTAGAGATAGAGTTCAAGACTACGAGTCACTCTTGTTAAATCTAAATCCTAATCACTATGCAAAGGTTCAAGCTCGGAAGACACCTCGGCTTATGCACAATCTTAATGAGGCATTTGACGCTACTTCAAAACATTTTTAATTCAAGTGGGGATTGTTGGAACTTGGAGTAATGAATTGAAAAAATTGGGAAGTCCCACATAGGAGAGAATAGACACTTTATGAGTGCTTATATATGTGGACCTCACCACTTTGGGGTGTGCCCCAGGTACCCAGTTTATGAACAGGAAAGGACGCACACAAAGTGACCACCACACACGCCGCTGCTGCCGCCGCCGCCGTCCGTCCAGGCCGGCCGGTCGGGTCGGGCCGGCCGTCAGGCTTGGGCCTTGGGGTGTATTTATTTTTAGTACACGAAAATTAAAATTTTAAATTTAAAACAGAGCTGTGCGACTTAGTCAGAGTCACTACTCCATCTGATCCAAAAATCCCTCAACGTGCGTATTGAGTCAGATCACGATCTTTAAATCTATCTCCACGATCAACGATCCCGATCGGATTTTATTTTCGTGTTCAACAAGCCAGTTTCGCCTATAAATTTGAAACTCCGCATCAGTTTCAAATTGCACCTAACTCGACGCACTTACCGAGTACTCTCTTCTCCCTCCCGTTTTTATCTTCTTCCATCGTGTGCAAACAACGACCGGTTTTCCTAAACCGTATTTGCGAGTGGTTTAATACCATACTGAAGGTGTATCATCTGTGAACGAATTTCCGCAGTGCAACGGAATTCGATTTTTCGTCTGAGCTGTTTTATCCTGGGGACGTCGTGGTTGATAGCCTGCTTGCACCTTAGAGCAGTGCCGCGAAACGTCTTAAAGAGAGCGACCTAGTCCGCGACTCATCTCAGTAATTTCAATCGGTGATTTTCGATATTCAAATTTTTGATTTTCAAATACTTTCGAATTTCAGATCTAACAATTTTAAGACGTTTCGAAATCAACCATGGACACCGTTGAAATTACCGATCTGCTCGCCGCTAATGACTTCAACAAACCGTTTGGTTTGAGGATCTCACTTCAAGCGGCAACAAAAGATGCAATTTTTCTTAACCGTTAAAAAGGTTGCCAACGTCTGACAGATGACATTCCAAAGTGTTGAGCGAAAAAGTCAAAAGGAAGAACGAGGATAAAATAAATAAAGAGATACTATTATGGAATGAGCATGACTATCTCTGCAAGAATTTCATTCTGAACGGTGTGAGTGATGAACTCTATGATTACTATGGCACTCGTAAGACCGCAAGAGATGTCTGGGATGCTCAAAAGAAATATGATCTTGAAGAAGCGGGCGCTAAAAATATGCAATGAGCCGCTATATAAATTTTAGAATGTCTAACGACAAATCTGCTGAGGTTCAATCCCATGAGCTTTAAAATTGCTCACGAAATCACTTGAAGGTATGACCCTGGATGAACAGTTTCGTGGTCGTTCTAATTGACAAATTACCCCTGCGTGGAAGGATTTCAAAAATACTTTAATGCACAAAACCAAGGAATCGTCTTTGGAAGGCCTGATTACGCCGAATTGAGGAAGAATCCAGAAAACAAGATCAGAAAGAAGAAGTCTTGGTTGTTTCAAACAAGAAAACCACCGGAGCGGTTCTGAAGCCAACTGGCAAATCTTTTAAGAATCAGAACCGTACTCAGCCTCAAAAGAACCGCAACAAGAATGGGAACCCTCCAAAGGTCCCAAATCGTAAACCTCAACCATCTCCTAAGAATGATCTTTGCTCCACAATTCATCTGCTTTAATTGTGGCGGACCAGTCATATGGCACGAAAGTGTAGGAACAAAGCTCTGCTGCGCAGTTAACTTTGGCGATCAAGAGCCTTTTATGGCTATGATTACTGAAATCAACGTAGTTGGTGGATCGAATGGTTGGTGGGTGGACACCGCGCCTCGCCATGTTCCGCAATGACCGTGCTATGTTTAAAACATACACCGCCTTTGAAGATATGAAAGTCTTTGTTGGCGATGCTCACACCACTAATGTTGCAGTCTTGGAGATGTCGAGTGAACTTCACCTCTGGAAAAACTCTTATTCTGAAAGGTGTGCTGCATACTCGAGCAATAAGGAAGAATCTAGTTTCTGGTTTCCTTTTGAACAAGGCGAGTTTACTCGATCTATTGGGGGATTTGTACACCATTACTAAAAATGGTATTTTTGTAGGGAAAGGGTATGCAACTGATGGCATGTTTAAGTTGAACATTGAAATGAATAAAATTTCCACTTCTGCTTATATGCTTTGTGATTTTAATATTTGGCATACTCGTCTCTGTCATGTGAACAAACGCATTATTTCTAATATGTGCAACTTAGGATTTATTCCAAAATTATCGTTTAATGATTTAGAAAAATGCGAATTTTGCAGTCAAGCTAAAATTACGAAAACGCCGCATAAATCCGTAATTGGAGAATCTGAACCGTTAGATTTAATTCATTCTGATATATGCGAGTTGGATGGAACGTTGACCAGAAATGGTAACCGATATTTTATCACTTTTATAGATGACTGCTCCGATTATACTTTTGTTTATCTTATGAAAAATAAAAGCGAAGCGTTTGAAATGTTCAAAGTTTTCTTAACTGAAATTGAAAATCAATTTAGGAAAAAGATTAAGAGACTTCGAAGTGATAGAGGAACTGAGTATGACTCCCAATCATTTAATGATTTTTATAAATCAAATGGAATCATACATGAAACGACTGCACCATATTCACCTGAAATGAATGGTAAAGCAGAAAGGAAAAATAGAACGTTTACTGAATTAGTTGTTGCTATTATGCTCAACACTGGCGCTGCACCTCACTGGTGGGGGGAAATTTTATTAATTGTCTGTTATGTGCTCAACAGAGTACCTAAATCCAAGAATAAAATTTCTCCATTTGAGATATTAAAGAAAAGGCAACCGAATGTGTCTTATTTTAGAACCTGGGGTTGCCTGGCCTATGTCAGGATCCCGGATCCAAAAAGAGTCAAACTCGCCAGTAGAGCCTATGAATGTGTATTCATTGGGTATGCAGTAAACAGTAAGGCATACAGGTTTTATGACCTAAATGCCAAAGTGATCATAGAGTCAAATGATGTTGACTTCTATGAAAATAGATTCCCTTTTAAATCAAGAAATAGTGGGGCAGGAACTAGTCAACGTCCCGTGCCTAGGAACATTGAGAACAATGAGCAAAGGGAAATGGAACCTCGTAGAGGTAAGAGAGCACGGGTTGCTAAAGACTATGGACCTGATTATACGGTCTATACATTAGAAGAGGATCCATCTAGCATTCAAGAAGCTTTGTCTTCATTGGATGCGATTTGTAAAGAAGCCATAAATGATGAAATGGATTCCCTAGAGTCTAACAAGACCTGGCATTTAGTGGACTTGCCTCCTGGTTGCAAACCAATAGGTTGCAAATGGATCTTGAAAAAGAAGCTAAAACCTGATGGAACTGTTGATAAATACAAGGCTCGCCTTGTAGCCAAGGGTTTTAGACAAAGAGAAAATATAGATTTCTTCGACACATTTTCACCCGTTACAAGAATTACATCCATTAGGGTACTTATTTCACCGCCTCTATTTATAATTTGATAGTACACGGATGGATGTCAAACTGCTTTTTAAATGGTGAATTGGAAGAAGAAATCTATATGGAGCAACCTGAGGGTTTTGTAGTCCCCTGGACAAGAGAGCAAGGTCCTGTAAGTTAGATAAATCTCTGTATGGTCTCAAACAAGCTCCTAAACAGTGGCATGAAAAGTTTGATAATTTGATTATCTCGAATGGGTTTAAAGTGAATGAAAGTGACAAATGTATTTATTACAAATCAGAAAATGACATTTGCACTATCATATGTCTCTACGTAGACGACTTACTCATATTTGGTTCAAATATTCATGTTGTGAATAATGTGAAATCATTGTTGTGTAACAACTTTGATATGAAAGACCTCGGAGAAGCAAGTGTAATCCTTGGCATTAAAATTACTAGATCAGAAAGGAATTTCTTTGGATCAATCTCATTATATTGAGAAGATCTTGAAGAAATATAATTACTTTGATTGTAAACACCTTGTACACCATATGATCCAAGTGTAAAACTTTTTAAGAACACTGGTGAAGGTATTAGACAAAGCGAATATCACGAGCATCATTGGCAGCCTAAGGTATGCCACTGATTGTACTAGACCCGACATAGCCTATGTTGTGGGATTGTTGTGCAGGTTTACAAGTCGACCTAGTATGGAGCACTGACATGCCATTGAAAGAGTCATGAGATACCTAAAAAGGACCATGAATCTCGGATTACACTATCGAGATTTCACCGCATTTGAAGGGTACAGTGATGCCGACCGAATACTGTCAGGATGACTCCAAAGCAACTAGTGGCTATATATTTAGCATAGCTGGTGGTCTTTGTATCTTGGAAGTCTAAGAAGCAGACTATACTAGCACAATCCACTATGGAGTCCGAAATGATAGCACTAGCTACGACTAGTGAGGAGGCAAGCTGGTTGAGATGCTTGCTAGCTGAGATTCCGTTATGGGAAAAACCGTTGCCAGCTGTGTTGATCCACTGCGATAGTACCGCGGCTATTGCAAAAATAGAGAATCGTTATTACAATGGTAAAAGGCGACAGATACGTCGTAAGCACAGCACTGTGAGAGAATTTCTCTCAAAAGGAGCTGTCAGAGTGGATCATGTACGCACTGATGAAAATTTAGCCGACCATTTGACGAAAGGATTAGCTAGAGAGAAAGTCCAAAATACATCTAAAAGAATGGGACTACTGCCTTTGGAACCATGAGTCACTCATGATGGTAACCCAACCTAAAAGACTGGAGATCCCAAGAATTAGGTTCAAAGGGTAATAACAAGTTGTGATGTGATAAGAGATGAACATGCTATTATAAGTCAAGAGGCATGATTCTGAGCGATTAAAGGATGAGGTAATAGAAACTCTTAATGAGATCTATGCTCTATGTGGAGTGAAGTACCTAGCTACAGAGTACTTGATAGACTCACCTATGTGAACGTGGAAGTGGGGCCGCTTCCTATGGAATCTTAGGCGTAATTCCTAGAGCGTTCACTATACTTTGGGATAGACGTTGAGGCCATTAACGCATACGGGCATTTGAAAAATACACCTATTGATAAGAGTGTGTGTGATTTTGATGTTAGAGATAGAGTTCAAGACTACGAGTCACTCTTGTTAAATCTAAATCCTAATCACTATGCAAAGGTTCAAGTCGGAAGACACCTCGGCTTATGCACAATCTTAATGAGGCGTTTGACGCTACTTCTGAAACATTTTTAATTCAAGTGGGGATTGTTGGAACTTGGAGTAATGAATTGAAAAATTGGGAAGTCCCACATAGGAGAGAATAGACACTTTATGAGTGCTTATATATGTGGACCTCACCACTTTGGGGTGTGCCCGAGGGTACCCGGTTTATGAACAGGAAAGGGCATACAAAGTGACCACCACACACACGCCTTGCTGCCGCCGCCGCCGCCGTCCGTCCGACCGGCCGGTCGGGTCGGGCCGGGCTTGGGCTTGGGCCTTGTGGTGTATTTATTTTTTAGTACACGAAAATTAAAATTTTAATTTTAAATTTAAAGCGTCTTTGTGCGACTTAGTCGAGTCAACTACTCCATCCGATCCAAAATCCTCAACGTATGTATTGAGTCAGATCACGATCTTTAAATCTATCTCCACGATCAACGATCCCGATCGGATTTTATTTTCGTGTTCAACAAGCCAGTTTCGCCTATAAATTTGAAACTCCGCATCAGTTTCAAATTGCACCTAACTCGACGCACTTACCGAGTACTCTCTTCTCCCTCCCGTTTTTATCTTCTTCCATCGTGTGCAAACAACGACCGGTTTTCCTAAACCGTATTTGCGAGTGGTTTAATACCATCTTGAAGGTGTATCATCGTGAACGAATTTCCGCGATTAGCGGAATTCGATTTTTCGTCTGAAATGCTTTATCCTGGGACGTCGTGGTTGATAACTGCTTGCACCTTAGAGCGATCTTGCGAAACGTCTTAAAGAGAGCGACCTAGTCCGCGACTCATCTCAGTAATTTCAATCGGTGATTTTCGATATTCAAATTTTTGATTTTCAAATACTTTCGAATTTCAGATCTAACAGAAGCATAATGCATAGTGGTTTTAAAAAAAATCTCATATATTTTTGTCTACTTTTGTCTTTTTTCCAATTTTAATAAATGAGTATATTTATTTTTTTATAGCTATTAATTTAAAACTTAAAATTGTTTATATTATAGATAATTTTAAAACATTAAAATTATTATCTCATTTGTAATTTTTAACTCTTGAAATATTCAAAAATAAAGAAATAATACAAAATGCAAAGCATTGTACAAAATTACTTTTAGTAAAAAGCATCATATAACTTTATTGTTTAAATATTTTAATAAATGTTAAATTATTCATGTATTTTAATAAAATATCATCATATCTTTTGAATTTATAACTTTTCATAATAAATAGTCAGAAATTTCATCAAAAAAAATAAATAGTTAGAAATAATAAATTGTCATGAAAATTTATTACATATAATTTATTTACCCCAGAACTATTAATAACATGTCAAACAAAAAGAGTTAGTATATTTTTTTAGTTATGTAAAAAGAGTTATTATGTTTTATTAGTTAAATAAATATCACTTAAAAAATGAGAAGCAGATGTATCAGAAATTAAAAAAATGGAAAAGCAGCTTGCTACAGTGTAGCTCCCTCCCTGACACATTCTTATTCCTATTGACATTGCAGTTTCCTTTATTGCAGAACATTCTTTTGCAGGATCAGTAGATGGCAGTTTCCTTTACTAGCGATTCAGCGAACATCCATCTGCGAGTCCGGATCCTCTCCTCTGGCAGTTCAGTAAAAAAAGCAATGTTGACCACCTTGACCACCGAGGCAGACCAACTGCATGGTTATTATGTTAAAAACTAATAATCCTTCAAGACAGTGGCAGTTCCTCTCGTGTTTATTGGGTAGCAACGGCTACCCCAAAATAAAATAAAAAATTTAAAGGTCAAGTATAGATACGAAGAGAATGTGAGGGAACTCACATGTGTCTAATGAGACCACAAGTTAAGTGCGGAGTATAAGTGGGATCTATCGGCTGTGAGGGGCAATTGTTTTGCCTGGATAGGCACTAATATTATTATGATTTAACCGGTCCTGTTGTGTTCCAGGAGTAGAAAAAAGTAGGGGCATTCCGCATCCGTAATACTGATCTATAGATTACTTTTTTAATAAATTTGAGGAATATTCTTACGCAGCGTTTGTAATTGACAATTATAAAGCTTGCTGTCAATAAATAAACAAAAGGCACAAGCATTGGCCACACAAATTGGCCACCATT
Organism: Calophaca sinica; assembly: GCA_037113605.1. Lineage (NCBI taxonomy): Eukaryota > Viridiplantae > Streptophyta > Magnoliopsida > Fabales > Fabaceae > Calophaca > Calophaca sinica. The sequence continues at coordinate 11,800,556 of CM073736.1, forward strand.
TCTGTACCCATGTCTTCCACGGCTGGGTAATCCCTCCGTCCCATAATATATGTCACTATTGACTTAATCACATAATTTAAGAAAAAGTAATAAATGAAAGAAAGAGAGTGATAATTTTACCAAATTAACCCCATTAACTATTAGTGTATTAACTATTGTCATAAATACAAAATGGAGTACTTGAGGGTATAATTAACAAACAATCATTTAATTTTATATTGAAAATTGAAGGTGACATATATTTTGAGACAATTATTTTTGACAAATATGACATATATTATGGGACGGAGGGAGTACTTAATTAAAGGAAGAGGAGTTGATTTACCAGAATTGGAGCACCAAATAGCGGTATCGATTAGTGACAAGTGATCAAATTGACCATATGCATGGCTAAGCAATATATAAGCAACAAGTTTCAAAAGAATTGGCCTCACATCAATAGTGTGGCTGGCTTTATTTTGGCGGAAGTACAATAATTGCTGAAAACTAAGGTGAAAAGATGAACACAGTGAGCAAAACCATGTGAACAGGAAGGAGATATAAAGTAACTAAAGAAGCTAGCAATTTTATCAAAGAGGAAAAAGAAATAAAGGACCAACACGATGTTTTTTTTTTGCCAACAAAAGAAAAAGAAAATCAACAAGGACAAGATCGACCTGTAGCAAAAAGGAGATTTGTAAGGGGGGATGCTTTAGCCACATCTTTTGCTTTTGGTTCGGTAGCCCCGCTCATAATGTGTTCGAGGAGAGGCATGAAACACGAGAGGAAGTTCTTGAAATCGCCATGTGTAAGTCCATCACACTTATATGGACATGATTTATCCCTAAGATATAAAAAACATTAAGTAATTTCATCTAGTAATTCAAGCTTTTGAATATAATTATTCATATTCTAAGTTCAAAAGGCTTTCCATGTCGGGTGTGTTTAACTGATACGATTAGTGTCGGACGATTCGTTTTGATTGTCTTTCTTTGGTAAAGAGCAACCTCTCCCATCAGATTTCCATTCAGAAAGAAAGGGGAAAAAAAGCAATGGATTGTGTCATTTTCGTAGAGGTCGCGAAGTATCTGCCTAAGAAATAATTGAAGTGCTATTATGGTCCAATGCAATGTTGTTGGGGAAGTACTTTTAAAAATTTGCTAGCATGCATGCATGGGTCTGCCGGATCTTATGCCAAATTGCCAATTGGACACTTTAAAGGTAATGCAGCTTTCAATATTAACAAGTCAAGTGTCTCAGTTTTTGTGGTTTATCGATCTCGACATGTCTCTCTATTCCTTGATTGGATGAGGTAGAATAGACCAAAGGTTGAGTTGGCTTTCTTGCGAGAGCTTTCTTTTCCAAGTTTTCTTGCTTCGACTTTATGCTAGTTGAGATTCAGATTCTCCCCTTCAGATTCTGTTTCCGTGCACGAGTCGCGACCGCGTCTCTTCAACCACGTAATGCCACATACATTCCAATTTTATCTGATCATTTGATTTGGCATTCTGTCTGTTTTCAGAGAGAATAACAGAGATAACGAGGAACACAAAAAAGAAACATTAATTCTACTCCAATGGAAGAGGCTTAGCTTAGGATGCGTTTAGTTACATAAATTAATTGAATAAAGGTTTATATAGTGCTTGTGTAGCTAACTCTATTATCAAAAATAAAATAAGGTTAAACTGGTTTTATAGAAACTGTAAGCTATTTACATAAGCCATCGTAAAGAGCGTATTGAAATAAGTTGAAAACAGCTTATGGACATGTCATAAGCTATTTTTATAAGCTTACCCAAACACTTAACAGAAGTGCATATGTAATAAAATGAATCCAAATTTTTTTTTAAATAAGTTATTCCAAATACACCCTTAATTAAGTTGGTCACCAAATACAAATTAAGACTTGATCTCTTGTCTTTCCGAGAACTAGGGAGCGAGCGCTTTTGCGCTCCCTCCCTCCATTCCCGGGCTCGACCTATCGAGAACTAGGGCTCGGGCAGTTCCCGCCAGGCCTCGACTGTCACGCGCGCTTGTTTGCACTGGCACGCATGTGTGTGTGTCCCGCGTATGCATTCGCGAGTTATAGAACGCGTATGGGTATAGAGCGGTAGAGGCCTTATCCCATTCCCTATCGTGAATGGCAGCCTCGTTAGCTCCCTATTCGTTAGCTGCTTATGAGTTAATACAATATGGAGACCCCTTATCGGACTTAGAGATTTTGTATTTTGTAATATGTTAATGACACGGTGATAGTGGGAAATGATAGTTTATAAATCACATATGGATAATCAAATCAATTTTCCAATTATTTGAGGTGATGCCCAATCTCATAGTTATTTTTCACAAAAAATAGGTGATGAGAGTTACAGTGTGTTTGTTTCAAGGGATCTCTTTCGCTTGGTTAGCAGTAAAATTAGAGAAGAAAAAAAATTCGATGGGACCCATATCTTTTTGTGGTCTTTGCTGAAGTGGGAAGAAAGGGGAAAGATAAAAGCCCATTATTTCTCCATTCCATTTATGCTGGTCTCTTCATTCCATTTATGCCCATCTCTCCTCCCTTGTGGATCTCGACTTTCTTGAAGCTTCTATACACGAGATCAGTTCGTGAGATGAGAGGTTTTTCATGGAGAAAGAATCAGAGGGACTTTGCGCCATTCTCGTCTCTCTTTCTGTTTAAGAAGACCACACCCAAATGGGATGAAAATCTTCTGTCTCACTTTCCTGTCACATTCTCTATCCCCAATCAATGACAATTTGCCACATAATAAAATAAAATAATAATTTATTAACACATATGCATATTCCTAGCTTTTAATTGGTGGGAGACAGAAAGACACCATTTTTTGGGACAACAGATGTTTATTCCACCCAAATGACATTCACTTATTTCCACTTGTCTTATTTTTCTGCTTTGTTACTTTGCCTCATTTATATTATTTTTGGTTGCTTCCTCCTTTAGCGTGTGTGGGGTGTGTGTGAAACCTTCCCTTTTTTTTTTTTTGGTAAAAGCTTAAGTCACTTGAAACTCCAAAACTACATTTTAGTTGTTTAGTTTCTTTTCCACTACATCTAACACACGTCTTCTTCTTGTTGTAACTAATTATTGTCTTAAAATATTAAATATTTTATTATTGTTTTCAATACTATGGATGATTATAGTGAACTTAATAATATAGTTATTATAATCATATCATATTAACCTTTCCCAAAAAACTAAAGTTTTAGTGCTGTCTTTTTAAATATTGAGAAATTACATAAAATCCTATAATAACCAATAAATCAGTCTCGTAAAAAAAAAACCAATAAATCAGTAAATGCTTTTACTTAAATTCAAAAATCATTTTAAAAAATTAAGGCTGTTGCATTTTTGCTTCGAACGTAGGTTTTTTTTTTGTTCGAAAATATACTGCATTCTCATTGAAAGAGTCACGAGGCCCAAAGGCCCAACAAACAGAGGCTACCGGCCTTACAAAAACGACAGAATACGATAGTAAACATAGGGAACGTTGTACTACATCTTAGCCTAAGAAGTTAAAGTACACGGAAGTAGACTGGTAAGTACACAATACTTACCCTTCCGCATTTCAACCTTAGAGGTACAACTAACTCTCTCTCTAGATCTGCCATGGATGAAAGAGAGGCAGTGCCAGACAACACCTCATGAGTATGTTCCACCTCCCGTCTAGGAGAGGAAGAAGAAGGAATCGAATCATCGCACCACTGGTGGTCTTCATAATATGGGATCGGAGAAGTAGCCGCATATCTAGAGGCGCTCCTACCTCCACCGAAATTCGCTTTATCCCTTACCAGAGCTTGCTGGATGTCAACCAGAGGGCGGGTGACCCATTGAGCCGGAAGGGTTCGCATCAAAGCATGTTTAGCAATGAGGTGGGCGACCTCATTCCCATCCCTTTTGACCCTGGAGAATCTACAGTCGTCAAAATTCTCACTAAGAGCATAGATGTCTTCCAAGATCTATAAGATTTCCCCTCTCTTGTTTTCCTTCCTACAACATTTGATGACTTCTGAGCAGTCGCTCTCAATAATGATCCGCTTGAGTTCTAGGTTTCCAGCTAGGAGCAAAGCATCTCTGATTGCTAATGCTTTAGCAGTAATAGGTGAAACAACTAGAAACATCCTAGCAGAACCAGCCACTACCTCACCGAAATGGTCTCTAGTAATGAAACCTGAGGTACCGCATTATTTATCTTTTGAATAGCTTGCGTCTCCATTGACTTTGATCACTCCCTGCATTGGTGGGGACCAGCGAACTAGGGTATTCTGCCTACCTAGGTTTACAAAAAGGAGGTCTTATCCGAGGGTTGGGTTTGGGTAAGGTCTCTCAGCAAATTATTGACCTGGATGAGGATTTCAAAAGGGTTCAGCGTCTTATCCTCAAACACATAAGCATTTCGAGCTTTCCATATATTCTAGAGGTTATACAAATGTTTTGGAAACCAAACTCTTTGAGTCTTGATCACCTCCAAGTCTATTCACATAATCAATAATCCATTTCTGGATGTTTGTCACTGAATGGGGGGTAGGAACAGCCTGAAATTAGGAACCAAACCATATAGGTCAAGTCCAAGGACAGAGGAGCAGAGCATGTTCACTAGTTTCAATCTCTTTTCTACAGATTGGGCATACAGTATCCCTGCATATTCTTTTTTTGTAGAGATTTTCTTTAATAGGGAGGATGTTATGGCAAACTTTCCATACAAATATTTTGATTTTTTGAGGTATGTGACTATGCCATATCCATCTCCAGAGAGTATCAGGGATGGCAATTGAGGTGGAAGGCCCCTGACTCGCTTCTTCAGTCTTTGAACAGGCTGCCATGTATCCGGATTTCACATTACAATCGCCAGAATTAGTATGAGGCCTTCACATTATAATCGCCAGAATTAGTATGAGGCCACCAAAGCACATCAGTTCGAGAGATGCATCTAAGTGATGATTGGATAACAGCCTTTGCAGAGGTTGGGGACAAGTTACTCCTAATTTTGTTGACATCCCAAGAACCAGAAGATGTTATGATTAGCTCATCTACATTAGCCACTACAGAGTTTGTTGTCTTCTCTACTCTAGACCCATTTGCTGCCCAAATATCCTCCGAAATATCAACGCCAAAACCATTCCCCACAACCCATCTCCCTTCTTGTTTGATCAGGTCTCGGCCTTTAAGCAAGCTAATCCAAGCCCAAGAGCTCTGTCTCTTCTATTTTACCTGCAAAAAAGAAGCGTTAGGAAAATAAATTCCCTTGAAGGTTTGGACCCACAGGGAGTTTGGATTTTTAATCACTCTCTAAGCTTGTTTACCCAGTGGGGCTAAATTCATTTCCTCAAACCTTCTAAAACCCATTCCTCCCTCGTATTTCCTCTTAGTGATTTGTCTCCAATTTTTCCAGTGAATGCCCTTTGTTTTACCTGTAGAACTCCACCAAAACCTTGCCACAGCCGAGCAGAGCTGTTTACACAATCCTTTAGGTAACTTAAGGATTGACATGTTGTAAGTGGGGATATCTTGGATAACTGCTTTGTTAAGAACTTCCTTGCCTGCTTGGTTTAAAAGATTCTCTCTCCAACCCTCAATCTTAGCTAAGACCCGATCCTTAATCCAGGATAGCGCTGATGTCTTGGTTCTTCCCCATTCACGTGGTAGGCCTAAGTATTTGCCCGGATTTGGCCAGCTGCTTATGCCAATGATGGAAGAAATTTTTGTTTGCATCTGTAGTGGCACAAATTTACCAAAAATAAGCCTAGATTTGGCAAGGTTCAGTTTTTGTCGTGAAGCCCCAGTGTATTTGTTGAGGATGTGAAGAAGTTGGTAAAACTCAGCCTCAGTAGTCCTAGCAAAAAAGAGGGAGTCATCAGCAAAGAAAAGGTGGGTCAGAGTAGGAGCTTGAGGTGCAAGCTTGATGCCACTAATATTATTGCTGACAAGAGCCTATTTCAACATGTAAGACAGTACATCAGAAGCCAAAATAAAAAGGTACGGTGACAGAGGGTCTCCCTGCCTAAGGCCTCCCTCCAGAGTGTGAATACATGCCTTGACAGGATGGTTTTGATGATTGACAAAAGGGAGCTTTGCAAATAGTCAACCGTGCAAAAAGTGGAAAAGAATACCAAGACGCATATCAAGAATGATAGTTTCTCAAATCTTTGGGTTTTGGGTATTTATTTATTTTTATTAAGACTATTTGTAAGTAGTAATAAAAAAACTCTCAATTAAAATAAAATCACACACTCACAAAATGATTTTTATTCTAAAATTGATTTTATGATAAATTTTCTTAAATTATTTTTAGGCACAAAGTATTTTGAAAAATTCTTAAGTTGTGCTCAAAATATTGTTTGGAAAATATTTCAAGTTTTCTTTGGAAAATATTCTCCGTGTCGAGCAGTGATATTTTGACATGCAAGTCGTGTGCCGAGCTGAGGTCGCGTGCCGAACTGTGGGGAAGTCGCGTGCCGAGCTGAGGTCGGGTGCCGAGCTGAGGTCTCGTGCCGAGCTGTGTGGAGAGGTCGTATGTCGAGCTGTGTGGAGAGGTCGCGTCGAGCCGCGGAGGAGGTCGCGTCTTGAGCCGAGGAGGTCGCGTCTTGGCGGTGAGGAGGTCGCGTCGAGCCGTGAGGAGGTCGTGGTCTGCGTGCCGAGCCGCTGAAGAGGTCGTATGCCGAAATGAGGAGGTCGATCTTGAGCCGGGAGAGGTCGTATGGACTTACGATGTCGAACCCCAAGTGTGTCCGAGAATCATTTCCGCCTCAGTGTTTTCAAATTCTTCATAATCAAAACGCATAGCAGGCGATTTCCCTTTTAATCTTTACGGACAAATTATCCTTTTAATAATCAAAGCATAGCGGGCAAATTTTTAATGCTACACGCTCCTCCATTGCCTATAAAAGCAAATAAAGACGGATGTTTTTAAATAATACACTCACTTACTCTTTGTGCCAAAACTCTATCAAATATTCTCCATCACTCACACTTATTTGAGCACAATTTTTTGAGAGTCTTTTTATTCTACATAATTTGAGTTGTATTATTTGAGCTTCAATTTGTTATATCTGCACTATTGAGTGTATCTTTCTCATCTCATTTTATTTGCGTAAATCATTTCTGTTTGGGTAGGAATCCCAAGGTGTTCATAGAGAGGTGATATCTCTTGAACGTATTGCTCTGGTATACAGTTGTAAAGGTTTCTAGCTCAACCTGATTTAAAAGCTAGTGATTTAGTGAAAATCCCATAGTGCTTTGCTTTGGGGACAGGACGTGAGGCCACGAGGGTGTTTGGTGGCGAACCTCGTATAATTTCTTTGCGTGCTCTTCTTTGCTCTCTGTCTCTTTATCATTCAAGCACTTTATTTATTTTTGTGTCTTTATTTATTTTTCTGGTCATTTATTTTCTGTCATTTATTTATTGCAATTTATTCTTCAAGTTATTTATCTTTTTCGCAAGTTATTTCTTTCAAGTTTCTTTTAATTCAAGAATTTATCTGTAATTTTTTTATAAGCACCGCTATCACAATTCACCCCCTCTTGTGTTTGAAGTCACTTGGTAACAAGTGGCATCAGAGCTAGACTCTTGTATAAAGGACTTAACCGTCTCAAGAGAATGACTTCAAACAATAACGAGGGAACCTCCATGAACAGACCCCCATTTTTCAATGGTGAGGGGTATGGTTATTGGAAGGATAGAATGCAAATCTTTCTTGAGGGTGTTGATCTTGATATTTGGGATGCTGTGGAAAATGGTCCATTTGTCCCCACTCAATCAATTAATGATGCAGTGGTAGACAAACCAAGATCCCTTTGGACCGAAGATGATAAGAAAAAGATCCAATACAATTTGAAAGCTAAGAACATCATCACTTCTGCTTTAAGCTACGATGAGTTCTATAGGGTCTCAAATTGCAAGACTGCTAAAGAAATGTGGGACACCCTTCTATTGACCCATGAAGGTACTACCGAGGTCAAGAGGGCTCGAATGAACACATTAACCCATGAGTATGAGTTATTTAGGATGAAACCAAGTGAAAACATACAAGATATGCAAAAAAGGTTCATCCATATAATAAACCATCTCGTAGCTCTTGGGAAAGTCTTGATAATGAAGATTTAATTAATAAAGTTCTTAGATGTTTAAATAGAAATCGCAACCCAAGGTTATTGCTATATCTGAATCTAAAGATTTATCTACTATATCATTGGCAACCTTGTTTGGAAAATTGCGGGAACATGAACTTGAACTAAATCGACTCACCGAGAGTGAAGAAAGTGATAAGAAAAAGAAAGGAATTGCTCTCAAAGCAATCGTAAATGAAAAAGAGGAATCGACAACAATGATAGTCTAGATGAGAATGAGGAAGACATAAGTCCGATGGTTCAAGGTTCAAAAGGTTCATGAGGCAAAAGGGAGAACAGGCAAGGTACAAAATCCTCAAAAGAAAAATGAGGAAGGAACTTCTTTTAATCCAACTTGCTACAAGTGTGGTCAAAAGGGACATATAAAACCCGATCGCCTCACGGTCGTAAGAAAAACGAAAAATTTGATAGAAGACCACAAAAGGAATCAAAAGGAAGAAGAGCCTACATTGCCTGGGATGACAATGATATGGACTCGTCTGATGAATCGAGAAAATGAGGAGGCCAACTTATGTCTCATGGCAAAACACGAGGAGGATGAGGTAAATGCTCTTGAACTCGAATCTCCTTTAACTTATGATGAGTCGCTTATTACTAGTGAAGAATTAAATAATGAAACGACTAGACTTGAAAAATTATTTCTTCTTCTAAGAAAACCATCTCTTCTCTTGAATCTAAAATTATTTTCTTAAACCAAGAGATGGAAGTTTTTAAGGAAAAACAAGTTGTTGTGGATCAAGTTTCTACTTGCACCTTTTGTGAAAACCAAAAGATTGATACTTTCAAGTGTGATGAATGCAATGTTTTGAAAAACAAGATTGAAGATTTGGAAAACACCCTTGCCAAATTTACCATGGGAAGGGATAACTTAAACATTCTATTGGGAAAACAAAAGGGTACTTTTGGAAAAGCCGGTTTGGGTTATAATCCACAAACGCATGAAAAATCCTTTAAATTTGTCAATCACAACAACACTTCAAGCAAATTTCTTTCATTAAATGCTTTCACTTTGTGGTAGAAATGGTCACACCGCCTCCATTTGCAATATTAGAAAGAACAAGAATGTGGTTGGCAAAAAGATATGGATTCCAAAGGGTACTTTGCCAAAAACTAACTCATCCGACCCAACTTAGTTTGGGTACCAAAGGTTAAAAATTAATCTGTTGTTGTAGGTGTGCTTGAAAGCCAAGGACTTAAATTGGTATCTTGATAGCGGTGTTCAAAGCACATGACAGAGACAAAAGCAAGTTCTCCTCATTGGTACCTAAGAATAGTGGTTATGTCCTGTATGGTGACAACAACAAAGGTAAAATTCTTGGGATTGGTTCTATTGGTAAGAGTCCTAATCCCACTATTGAAAATGTTTTGTATGTGGATGGTTTGAAGCATAATTTGCTAAGCATTAGTCAACTTTGTGATAAAGGAAACAAAGTGGTTTTCGATTCTTCAAAATGCATGGTCATGGATTCTATAAATGAAAATGTTATTGTTATTGGACCTAGAATTGGAAATATCTATATGCTTGATTTAGATAAAATACCTTCAAATGATGCATGTTGTCTTATTAGTAAAGAGGATGAATCTTGGCTATGGTATAGAAGAATGGCTCATATTCACATGGATCATCTTAATAAATTGGTTCGAAAGGACTTAGTAATTGGCTTACCAAAGCTCCGCTTTGAAAAAGATAAACTTTGCGATGCATGTCAAAAGGGAAAACAAGTAAAGGCTTCTTTCAAATCTAAAAATATTGTTTCAACAAATCGGCCTTTACAACTTTTACATATGGATTTATTTGGCCCTTCTAGAACTAAAAGCTTTGGTGGCAATTACTATGCTCTTGTTATTGTGGACGACTATTCTCGCTATACATGGACCTTATTTATTTCTCATAAAAATGACACTTTTGTTGCCTTTCGAAACTTGCTAAAGTTATCCAAAATGAAAAAGGAATGAACATAGTATCCATCCGAAGTGATCACGGTGGGGAATTCCAAAATGAGGCATTTGAGGCCTTTTGTACTGAAAATGGAATTGAGCATAATTTTTCCGCACCTAGAACACCACAACAGAATGGAGTGGTGGAAAGGAAAAATCGGTCTCTTGAAGAGCTTGTGAGGACGATGCTCAATGAGACCAACCTTCCTAAGTATTTCTGGGCAGACGCGGTAAGCACCGCATGTTATGTAATGAATAGAGTCCTCATAAGACCTATTCTAAAACAAACGCCCTATGAAATTTACAAGGGGAGGAAGCCCAACATTTCCCACCTTCACGTATTTGGATGTAAGTGCTTTGTTCTAAATAACGGTAAAGATAACCTTGGTAAATTTGATGCTAAAGCTGATGAAGGTTTATTTCTTGGATATTCCACTTCTAGTAAAGCCTTTCGAATTTTTAATAAACGTGCTTTAACTGTTGAAGAATCTGCATGTTTCTTTTGATGAATCTAACCCCAAATCTTCAGTATGAAGAAAGTGTTGATGATCTTGCGAAGTGTTAGGAGATACCTATTTAGAGGAACAAGAGAGATCAAAAGTTCAAAGGAGGATCAAGAGTCCTTGCCTCAACCCTCTCAAGAACTCTCTCACTCAAATCTTCCAAAGGAATGGAGAGTCTCAAAGAACCATCCTCTTGACAACATAATAGGTGATATCTCAAAAGGGTAACGACTGAAACTCTCTTAATCATGCATGTCATCATATGGCCTTTGTCTCTCAAATTGAACCAAATGACGCCAATGAAGCCATCTTTGATGAGCATTGGACCCTTGCTATGCAAGAGGAATTAAATCAATTTGAGAGAAATGATGTTTGGGAACTTGTCCCTAGGCCTAAAGATCACCTAGTCATTGGGACCAAATGGGTCTTTCGCAACAAGCTTGATGAAAACGGTATCATTGTTAGAAATAAAGCTAGACTTGTTGCAAAAGGCTATAACCAACAAGAGGGCATAGATTTCGATGAAACCTATGCACCCGTGGCTAGATTAGAAGCTATTCGCATGCTTCTCGCATTTGCATGCATCATGGATTTCAAACTTTTTCAAATGGATGTTAAAAGTGCATTTCTTAATGGCTTTATTCAAGAAGAAGTATATGTTGATCAACCTCCCGGTTTTGAAAATTTTGAATTTCCAAATCATGTTTTCAAATTGAAAAAGGCTTTATATGGTTTAAAAAAAGCTCAGAGCTTGAGTACGAGAGGTTGAGCAAATATTTACTTGAAAAAGGTTTTGAAAGAGGAAAAGTTGATACCACTCTTTTCATTAAACACAAAAATCATGACATTTTACTTGTTCAAATTTATGTTGATGATATCATCTTTGGTGCTACTAATGAGTCCTTGTGTGAAGATTTTTCCAAAATCATGCAAAGTGAGTTTGAAATGTCCATGATGGGAGAGCTCAACTACTTCCTTGGTCTTCAAATCAAACAAACAATGTAAGGAATTTTTATAAATCAATCCAAATATTGCAAGGAGTTGCTTAAAAGATTTGGAATGAGCAACGCCAAAGAAATCCCAACTCCACTGAGCACATCATGCTCTCTTGACAAAGATGAAGGTGGTAAGTCGGTCGAAGTAAGTAAGTATCGAGGTATGATAGGATCTCTTCTCTATCTCACTGCAAGTCGTCCGGATATTATGTCTAGTGTTTGTATGTGTGCACGTTTTCAAGCAAATCCTAAGGAATCACATCTCTTAGCGGTAAAGCATCATGAGATATCTCACCGCACACAAACTATGGGTTTATGGTCCCCCAAAGGTCCTGCCTGCACACTTATTGGGTACTCGGATTCGGATTTTGCGGGTTGCAAAATGGACCGAAAAAGCACTAGTGGGACATGTCACTTACTTGGGAATGCCTTGGTTTCATGGCATAGTAAGAAACAAGCCAGTGTGGCTTTGTCCCTTCTTTGAAGCGGAATACGTTCTGGCCAGTAGTTGTTGTGCCTGCAGATCATTTGGATGAAACAACAAATGAATGATTATGGAATCAATCAAAACTGCTCCAATTAAGTGCGACAATACTAGTGCCATAAACCTCACGAAAAATCCGGTTTATCACTCCCACCAAACAGATAGAAATTAGGCACCATTTTATTAGAGATCATGTTCAAAAAGGAGATTGTGTGATTGAGTTTGTGGAAACATCTAAACAACTCGCAGATATTTTTACTAAACCTTTGCCTAAAGAAAACTTCTTTTTTTATAAGAACCGAGTTAGGAATTTTAGATCAATCATGCATTGAATGACTGCGTGTGAGTGCATTTTATTATGAATAAGTTCTAACTTGGGCGTTGGAGTGTGCTAACATTTTTATGCGAGTTCCGCTTACCTAAGACTAAAAGTGGAGAAATGCAACCGTCCTTCCTGTAATCGTTAAAATAAAAGTTTGTGCAGGTTATGTTAACTGCAAACAATTATGCGCTTAATATCAGTGAAGATGAGGAAACAATTGATGATGAGAATGAGTTGAACGAGGACTAGTAACTCTTATCCTAGTGCTTTATTTTTGCTATCTCCCTGAATAATTTTTTTTACCAAGGATTTCTTATGCTTCATTGAACCCTTGATACTCTATTATTTTTCGCCATCTAGTTACACGTATATGCATACGGTTTACATGCCTTTCGCTCTAATCTTTTCCTGTTTTTGGTGTTTACAAAAGGGGAGAGTTTTATGATTCAAAGTGAGTAAATTATATTATGCATATTGTGAGGGGAGTTTTTCTAAATATTGTGCTTAAACTCGATATCTTTTATTGAAAAACAATGCTTATATCTCATTGCTATATCATGATTATATTTTACTAAATTCCCTCCATGAGATGTTTGTCATCATCAAAAAGGGGGAGTCTGTGAATACATGCCTTGACAGGATGGTTTTGATGATTGACAAAAGGGAGCTTTGCAAATAGTCAACCGTGCAAAAAGTGGAAAAGAATACCAAGACGCGTATCAAGAATGATAGTTTCTCAAATCTTTGGGTTTTGGGTATTTATTTATTTTTATTAAGACTATTTGTAAGTAGTAATAAAAAGCTCTCAATTAAAATAAAATCACACACTCACAAAATGATTTTTATTCTAAAATTGTTTTTATGATAATTTTTCTTAAATTATTTTTAGGCACAAAGTATTTTGAAAAATTCTTAAGTTGTGCTCAAAATATTGTTTGGAAAATATTTCAAGTTTTCTTTGGAAAATATTCTCCGTGTCGAGCAGTGATATTTTGACATGCAAGTCGTGGTGCCGAAATGAGGTCGCGTCTTGGCCGAATCGGGAGGTCGCGCGTCGAGCCGAGGTCGGGTGCCGAAAGCCGAGGTCTCGCGCGCCGAGCCGCGGTGGAGAGGTCGATGTCGAAATGTGTGGAGAGGTAGCGCGTCGAGCCGTGAGGAGGTCGCGTGCCGAGCCGAGGAGGTCGCGCGTCGAGCCGTGAGGAGGTCGCGCGTCGAGCCGTGAGGAGGTCGTGGTTCAGGCCGAAATGCCGTGAAGAGGTCGTATGCCGAAATGAGGAGGTCGTATCTTGAGTGGGGAGAGGTCGTATGGAAATACGATGTCGAACTCCAAGTTTGTCCGAGAATCATTTCCGCCTCGTGTTTTCAAATTCTTCATAATCAAAACGCATAGCAGGCAGATTTCCCTTTTAATGCTTTAGAACGGACAAATTATCCTTTTAATAATCAAAACGCATACGGCAAATTTTTAATGCTACACGCTCCTCCATTGCCTATAAAAGCAACAGCACCGGATGTTTTTAAACAATACACTCACTTACTCTTTGTGCCAAAACTCTATCAAATATTCTCCATCACTCACACTTATTTGAGCACAATTTTTTTGAGAGTTTTTTTTATTCTACATAATTTGAGTTGTATTATTTGAGCTTCAATTTGTTATATCTGCACTATTGAGTGTATCTTTCTCATCTCATTTTATTTGCGAAAATAATTTCTTTTTGGGTAGGAATCCCAAGGTGTTCATAGAGAGGTGATGTCTCTTGAACGTATTGCTCTGGTATAGAGTTGTAAAGGTTTCTAGCTGAACCTGATTTAAAAGCTAGTGATTTAGTGAAAATCCCATAGTGCTTTGCTTTGGGGACAGGACGTAGGCCACAGGGGTGTTTGGTGGCCGAACCTGTATAATTTGCTGCGTGCTCTTCTTTGCTCTCTGTCTCTTTATCATTCAAGCACTTTATTTATTTTTGTTCTTTATTTATTTTTCGGTCATTTATTTTCTGTCATTTATTTATTGCAATTTATTCTTCAAGTTATTTATCTTTTTCGCAAGTTATTTCTTTCAAGTTTCTTTTAATTCAGTAATTTATCTGTAATTTTTTTTTTATAAGCACCGCTATCACAATTCACCCCCCTCTTGTGTTTGAAGTCACTTGGTAACACAGAGCAATTTCCTGGCTGACTTTACCATTAACTTTGAAACTATAGGTAACAGTGGTAACCAAGATCATGATCCGTCTCACCCATTATTCACTAAACCCATAAGCCAATAAGGCCTTTTCAAGAAATGTCCACTCCAATCTATCATAGGCCTTACTCATGTCAAGTTTGATTGCCACCCTTTTTCTACGTGGGTCACCTTTCTTTTTAAGAGCATGAAACACTTCATGGGCCACTAAGAGATTGTCTTGTATCATCCTTCCTCCCACAAAGGTACTCTGGTTGGGAGAGATAAGATTATCCATGAACTCTTTTAGTCTGGAGACTATAATCCTTAAGATGATCTTATAGATGAAGTTGTAGCAACTGATGGGTCTTAGTTGATGTATGAACCCCGGCATAGGGACTTTTGGAGTAAGAGTGACCAGGCTCTCATTAACTTCCTTAGGTAGGCTACCCAAATCAAAGAAGGTCCTAATAGCTTGACAGACCTCCCCTTTAATAATCTCCCAGTACTTTTTGGTAAAATAATCCATTAAAACCATCCGGGCCAGGGGCTTTCAAGCCCCCTAAATTGTCAACAACATCTTTAATCTCCTTTTTAGTAACCTCAGCCATAAGTCTCTCATCCATCTCCCTGGAGACCAAATTAGGGACAACAAAGATGCACTGTTGGATATCAACAATGTTTTCAGCCCTGTAGACACCTTGGAAATGATTAATAATGGCCTCTATAACCCCAATTTGACCTTGTACCCAAGCTCCATTTGTATCCTTAATTCTCTGGATATTATTTTGATCTCTACTTTGAATAGTAGTGGCATGAAAGAATTTGGTGTTCCAATCCTCATGATTCAGCCATTTCACCCTAGATCTTTGCTTCCAGAAGATCTCTTCTTGCTTCCAAAGCCCCTCAATATCCTTTCTCAGCCTACTCACCTTGTCCCAGTCCACATGATCCTGATTCAAACAAAAGCCTAATTGATTTTTCAGCCAGTGTAACTCTGTATCCGCTCGCTTAAAGGTCTTCTTATGCCACATTTCTAATGATTTCTGGCAAGCCTTGCTCCTATTAAGGAAATTGTCCCAGCTAGTAGTCCTCTCTGGAATGGAGTTGTCAATCCATCCTTTTTCAACAGTGTGGGAACAGTCTTCATGTTCAGCCCAGAATGCTTCAAACTTAAAATGTCTTTCATGGATTTCTCTGGGATTCAGGATAGTGACAATAGGGGAGTGGTCAGAAGACACTATGGGGAGAGCAATAGATCTAGCATTAGGGAAACGCCTTCTCCATCTCCAGTTTGCTACCACTCTGTCTATTCTTTCTCTGGTGATAAAGCCATTCCTTGGGTTGCTCGGCCAAGTAAACTTGCATCCTTTAAGCTCCAAATCCATTAGAACAAAAGTATCCAGAAATTCTTTAAAGAGGCTGAGGTGCCCTTGATGAGTAGGTTGAAGCCCATTTTTTTCATAAGGGTGAAGCATCTCGTTGAAGTCCCCCATGCACAACCACGGGGTGTCAAAGGAAGTATACAGATTACTAATTCTTCTCCACAAGTTCCTCCTATGATGGAAAGTGGGGTTACCATACACAAAGGTAGAGTCAAACCAAGTGTTACTGCTAGTTTCTAGGATTGCAGAGTGAATGAAATTCTGGTTGCCTTGTCTATTCTAGAAAAGAGCTAGTCCTCTAGATAAGCCCCTTAGCTCAACACAAAAGAGGTTTTGGAATATGTGTTTTCTTCTTACTTGCTCAACTCTTCGTTTATGGGCTCTGGTCTCCATAAGGAAAAGAAGGCTCGACTGGTGTGATTTGCAAAGTGATTGCAATTCATTCATTGTCGAGGCCACCGCCAAACCTCGACAATTCCAACTTATACAAGTCATGGCCCTGTGGGTTCATGGTAAGGCCCACCTCCTCAGCCATATCATCATCAATTACTGTGGTGTAATATGTAGCGGTTAAGTAATTTCCATTCTCATCATACCATACTTCTTCATTAACCTTCAGTTTCTTCTTTTTAATCCCCACACCGTCTACCCTCTTTTGCTCTCCTTATTCATCATTATCCTCCCTGGTTCTTTTCAAGGATAGTCCACATCTGAGATTAGAACTGAGAAAGCATTCAATGTATGGGTGGACAATAGTATGGCCTGCTGCCTCTTCAGAATCCTCCTCTGGGGGAAACTCAACCTTGTAAGAGTCCTTTGTAGCAGTCTCTGTGTGATTTGTATTGTTCACAGGCAGATGTTCTTGGTTTTCCATGACAGATTGTCAAATCCTCCAAATATCATCATTGGTTAAGGGGAGGTTCGGATGTTCTTCACCCACCTCGATAGGACTAGGATAGTCCCAAGTGAGCACTGGTTCCTTGAGGCCTATATTCTCCTTCATCGATCCCAGAAGAGCCGGGTTGGAGGGGCCCAAACTTGGCCTTCTAATTCTCAGGTTAAGGTCAACCATAATAGATGGGTCAGGTGATATTATCTTTTCCTTTTGGCTACCTTGTTGTGTATAGATGCTAGGATATTTTGGTTGCATACATAGGCTTAAAGGAAGGTCAAGATTCTCTTCAAACAAACTGACTTGGCTCGGTTTAGAGATGGGTGAGGGGTTAGGCATGGGCTTGAGAGGGATGATGTGTTGTTGAGTAGGCTGTTTTGGTGGGGTAGGTAGCAAGGCTTTTGGGGTAGTGACATGGGTAGGTTGGGGTTGAGGGTTGGGTTAGGTTTTGGTAGGGCTATGGCCCCGGTTTAGGGGGTTTTCAATAAACAACCTATTCAGTGGGCCTCTGTAATCTGGGTTGGATTCTAGGATTCCAGGGATTAATGGAACAAGATTGGGGCTAGGTGGGTTTGATATTTTGTGTGGGTTAGGGGTAAGTATCCAGGAATTAGAGGCCAACTGTTTTAGAACTTGAGCATTAGTGTCTTGAATACAAATGCCTCTGTTTCTTCTGAGGAAAAGTTGGGACTATAGCTGATCATATTTCTCATTGGTATCCAGACTAATAAGTTTCTTTCCAGCAAAGTGGCTGAAAGCTTTTCCCTGCATCCACTCTAAATTAGCATACCCAGGGGCCTTTTCTCCTCTATGCTCGTCTTCAGGTTTTTTAGTGAGCTGATTTCTTCATTAACTTCCACACAATTCCAACCCTTTGAGGCCAATTCTTATTCCCGGGCAAGGGAAAGTAACTGTAGAACCTGAGGGTTTCTTTTTGGAACATCTGAATTGGTTAATTGTCTTTTGTACCTGTCATAGTCAAACCCTCTGGATACTTGGTTCTCTTCAGGAGCTGCAGGGTCCCTTTGATGTGTGTCATTGGATCCCCCCATAGATTCCTCCCTTATTTCCATAACTTGCTCTTTAATAATGTTGGACAGTAGTTTAGCGTGTGGGACCCCAATGAATGGGCCATATTTAGGGACTGTTTTGTCATACACTGCTATGCATTTTGAACTTTTGCAATTTCTGGATTCATAACCAATTATACCACAGTTATAGCATAAACCAATCAGCCTCTCATATTTAAAAGGAACCCATATCCTTGGTGTATTTTCTTTATAAACCCAGCTTCCTGACCATAGAGGCTTGGTGACATTCACAAGCACTCTGCCCCTTATAAAGTGTCTCATTATAACACCATCAATAATTGGGTCTTCCACTTCTAGCACATTGCCAACTTTGGTTAACATAGCATAGGCATTTTTAGTGTTCAAATTATCAAGTGGGAGGCTATGTATTTGTATCCAAAAAGGGATGCAATTAAAATCAATTTCATAGCATGTCTTATTTGGAATCCATTATTGCAAACTAAGAGGGGAGTTCATGACATACCATGGGCTTCTCTTGAGAATTTCTTCTGCAATCAAACTGGTCTCGAAACTAAATAGGAATAGATTAGGCCCCAAATCAGTAACTCGAAAACTTTGGAAGTCTTTCCAAGTTCCCAAGATGTTCTTTACCCCTATTTTGTTGAGGGTTTTTTCAGATAGGATCTTCCCCACTAAGGCTTGTTCTGCTAGAATTTTGTTTGTTTTTTCATTTTGTTCCAATATAACCTTGTGTTCTCTTTTTCATCGTCAGGCAGATTGGCTTGCTGGGCAATCGCATAGTCCATGGCGCAGCTAGAAGAACTAGCCATATATCCTGGTGGAAACTGGGGCTGTAGAAGGCCACAGGCAGCAAGGTTGGAAGCTAGGGCTCAAAATGGTAGCCCAACAGGTGATCGGACGAACACGGGGCTGGGACAAGCAGACAATAAGCACCAGAGCGAGTGACCAAGTTCTTGTAGGAAGTTTTGTTGACCACTGTAACTTGTAAAAGTAAACTATTTTTGTAGAAAAACTTGTTGACCATTGAAACTTGAAAATGTAAAAGTGGAATACGTGGAGTTAATCGCACAGGGACCAGTAAAGAAACACGGCCTCCCCAGAATCAATCTAAGGAGGGAGGAGTCAAAAACTAAGTCCAACTAAACCCTAGACCAGGAGATTCTACAGGCACTGGCAAAAGGTAGAAACCTAAACAACTAGAGACCTAAAACTAAGAGGAAATACGAGTCTCACAAACACACACTAACCCTAGGCAAACCAAAAAAAGAACTCTCTAATGGCTAACCCGCCAACCTCACACTAGGACCTAGAGACACTCACTCAGCTAAACTGAGAAAAACCCTAGCAGAGCAAAAACCCAGGGACTTGTAACTGTTATGTTGGTAATATTGACCTTCGAACTTAGGGTTAATTTCAGTTTTTTTAGTTTTTGTCTTTTTCTCTTTATTTCATTTGGGTTTAGTTATTATAATTACTATTTGAGACATACTGTGGTTTGTGGACCGGTAATTTCACAAGTTTTTCAGTGTTGGGCTGAATGGATAAAGGTCCTGTAATAAGTGAAGCTAGTTGACTCTCTGGAGACCACACCCAAATGACATTCACTTATTTCCACTTGTCTTATTTTTTTGCTTTGTTACTTTGCCTCACTTATTTCCACTAGTTGGACGAAAAGGGAGGACAAATTTTAGTGGAATTATACAACTTCTGGGGAGTACACTATCAAATCTGGTTACGTGGAGGATTGTAAAAACTCCTCTAACATTACAACTGGTCCATCCGGTTCGGCTACCTCTCCAGAGGGACTGTGGCAGCAGATTTGGAGAGCCCAGATTCCCCAAAAGGTTAATATGTTGTTTGGAAGCTATGTCACAACATTGTCCCAGTTAGGGAGAAATTGTGCAAAAAAGGTGTTATAAGATATCCTTTTTGCCCTATCTGTGGAGAACAGACTGAGACTGTGGAACATGTTATGTTATTATGCCCATGGACAACCCCAATTTGGTTTGAAGCACAACTACAATGTGTTCCCACTACAAGGAACAAGGCCAGCGGCGGCGGTTGGTTAGCGGCGGTTGCAACTGAGCACTGCAGTGAACAATGGGCAATGGCCCGGTGTCTGGCGGTCGTAAACCGCCCTTGAATACTTGAAGTTAGCGGTGGTTTAAGGACACCGGCGGCGGTTGGTTAAAAATATTAAAACCCCCGCGTTTCTGCCTCTCATTCAGCGGCGGTTGAACGGCGATTAGCGGCGGTTGAATACTTGCCCTGATTTGTAAACCCCAATTCGTGTAAACCTGCGTTTCTGCCTCTCGTTCGCCGCTCCCAGTTCGCCGCTCGTAACCCCAGTTCGCCACTCCCAGTTCGTTGCTTCAACTGACATTTTTGATTTCCTCTTTTGTTTCTGCTCGTAATCCCAGTTCGATTCTCACTGACATTTTTGTTTCTTGTTCATTTAGGTTCGTAAACGCTGGTGTAAACGGAAACAAGCAGCCACACCGTAATCTCTCCCTCTTTCTCTCTGGTTTTTACCTTTTCTTTCTGTTTCTATTTAGGTTCATTTGAATTTGGGGGTTTCCCTTTTAAACCCCAAATTCATTGCATTACTTTCTATCATTGACTCTTTATTTGAAATTCTTACGACTGATTGTTATTGTAAAATTAGTTTGTGGTTTTATCTCGTTGGTTGTTGTTTTTGGGGGTGCATTGTGTTCTTCTGGTGCAGTTTGGGGTTCATAGAAGGAGATGTGATGTCTTTGTTGGGGTGCTGTTTGAAGGATGATGAAAATGTTGAGGAGGACTTTTTTCTGGTTCTTTTTTTCCTTGGCTAGTTGTAGCAGCAGGGTTCATAGTTGAAGGATGATGAAAGTGTTGAACTGTGTTTCTGCTCCTTTGTTTTTCTTTGTTGGACTATGGAGTTTATAGTTTGTGGTGTGGCTGTGTGGCTAAAATTGGATACTAATGAATGAGGTGTTTGAATAGGAAATGTAGAAAACTGTATAAGTTGTAGTTCCCTTTTTACCTTGTAGTTTATTTATTTATTTATAGCTTATTTCCTTTGGGCCTTCTTCATTGACTGAGTTTTGGATCATCGTAAAACCTTGGTGGAGGTTTCTCCAACATTGTTAATTGCTTTTATCTATTTACAAGTTGCCTGTAACAATTGTACTTGTAATTTCTGCTTTCGAAAATTTTATTTACCATTTTGTTATGCCATCTCCATCTCACTGCATTAAATCTTATTTGCAGTTCTCTTTTGTCAAGCCCTCTGCCTTGTGTTTGTCTCTGCCTTGTGCAACATTGTTATCTGATCAGGGTTTTATCTTTGCTTGCTTTTATTTGAACAGTAGTATATATATATATATATATGATCAGTTGCTTGCTTTCATTCACTCTATAATGAATCCTGCTTGTCTGTAAGAGTTGAATACATAGCTCAGTTCTGTTATGGTTAGAATAACATATATGAAATATGACAACCATTTGGACTTAGCCTCCTCACTGTCATCACCTTCTCAGATCAATTCTCTGTTTAAGCTTTCTGTTTTGGTTTGATTAAGATGGATTCTTTAATGAAATGCTACTTTCCTTGTTCTTCTCCTATTATGTTTCTGCCAACTATAAACAAACTCACAAATCAAGTTTTTGAAATCCTTGTTTTATGTTGTAGTATTGTTCTTTCATTTTTTTCTGGCTTCAGGATATTCCCTTTTACTTTACAGAGCGAAATAATAATTCATATCTTAAGAAATTAATGTTTAAATAATTAATTGCTTATAGTTTAAATAACTAATTGTTTAAGTATTGTTTAAACTTTCTCTTAAGCATGCGATTTCTGAGATGATAATTTTCACAGGCGGCTGTCAATTAAGTATAAGAAAAGACTTTTTGCTTTTTAATTAGAGCTTTTCCCATGATAAATCTAGTTGAAGAAATACTGCCTTCTGCCCTTTGTTTTGAGAATCACTGCAAACGGTTTTCGTCCTACAAAGTACACATATCGATCATAGGCTTTCTCTGGACCTAGGTTCCCTTTTTGTTTGCCAAGTTTGTTCACCTCGTTAACTGAGGTTGGTGAATTATATTGGGGCGGAAGTTTGAAACTAATGACATAAATCATTAGCTAGGCAGTTTATAATAAAGTCAACCAATTTTGACAAATAATTACAATTGCTTACCAGACAATATCCTTATAGTCAACAAAAATTCATCAAAAAACATTACAACTGTAATCAACTACATATATTAATGCACACAGTCAGCCAAGATATATGATATATATGTGAGCTTCTACTATAGTTCTATATGACTATATGATCATGACTTCTTTGACCTTTTAAGCAAACAAGTCAAAAATGGTAGCTGTAGGTGTATAGATTAAATATTTTGTGCTGGACGTGATGACCGATGATGTCATGAGTTGAATTAACTCTTTGTTTCATCCTTTAATTTCTTTGTTTTTCACACTAGTTGGAAGCTGATAGCTTGCCAGAATATAAGTGAAAGTCATCAGAAATGGGAGGTCTATATTCCTTGTGAGGATCCATGTAGATAATGATCTAAACCAACCTCTCTTTTTACTTTTGGGCCTTCTTTTGTTTAAGATGAATATATAAGCAGAAACAATCTAGTGTTAGTAAATTTTCTTAATTTCAGTTTTAGTTCCTCAAGTTCGCTATTGGTGATTTTGGATCCCAACTTTTCAACTGCGCGAATTTGGTCTTTGATGTTTTCTCTCTTTTGTTCTTCTCCTATTAGTTATGGTCTTTTGCAATTGTATCATATTTAAAGGAAATGTCCAATTTTGGGAAGATGGAGAAGGGGAAATTTGCAATTGTATCATATTTTTCTAAGCTTTTAAGAATGTTGTTGGTTCATTAGCCTGCTGAGAAGATGTAGAAAGTTATGTTTTAGTACTTGTATTGTAATTTGAAATAAGAAATAAATTGTTTTAAAATTTCAATAATTTATTTTGTAATTTGAAAGTTATGTTTTTAGTACTTGTCATGTGAATCACTCCAATTAGCTTATTTAGTTACTTGCTTATTTAGTTACTTGCTTATTTAGTTGTTGGTTTTGATTTAAAGCTTGGATTGAGAAGTTTTTCATGAAACCTTGAATATTTGAAAGAGGCTTGAGTTAATTGATTGAATGATGTTGTTTAAGTAGTTTGGAACTTGCAAAATTTTTGGGAAGAAAAGGGGCAAACCTGCTCCTAATCTTTTATGCCATTTGTACCTTTTTACTGCATAGTAATTAGATTAGTTCATTTCTTGCTTTAGAATTTGGAGTTAAATGTTAGATCTTTTATGCCATTTGCTTGCTTACTCAAACTCAGTTCCTTAAATCCAATTGATAGTGGTATTGTGCTTGAAGAAAATCAATGGATAAGTCATGGATTACGATGCCACAAAATTCATCCGAGTATGACCAGGGGATTAAAGATTTTATTGAGTTTGCTTTTCGACGTCCTTCTACAAAGGAAAATATTATGCCCTTGTCCATTGTGTGGTTTTAAATATCGGCTAACTAGGGCTGAGGTGTATGACCACCTTTGTTGGAACAAATTTCCCGAAGGATACACCCTTTGGTTCTTTCACGGGGAGTCGGGCATAGGGGAAACTACCAAAGTGGATGAGTTCAATGTTTCAAATGCAACACAAGACACTGTGATTGATGAAGATCCAATTCGTAACATGATTAATGAAGCTTTTGGAGTTGATAGGCACTGTGTAGATGAAGACAGTGGCGAAGACGTAAGAGGGACACCAGATATAACTCAAGAAGGGGATGATGCTAAAGAGTTTTATGAATTGGCAAGAGATGGAGAAGAACCGTTGTATGAAGGGTGCACAAAATATTCCAAACTTGCTTTTATAGTAAAGTTGTATCATATCAAATGCTTATGTGGGATGACTGATAAGGCTATGACAATGATCTTAGAACTACTACAAGATGCATTTGAATATGCAAAGATTCCAAGTTCATTTTATGAGGCAAAGAAAACTATAACCAAGCTTGGTTTGGACTGTGAAAAGATACATGCATGTCCAAAGCATTGTATGTTGTATTGGGGTGAAGATGAAAATAGGGAAACATGCAAAGTATGTAACACTTCCAGATGGAAATCAAGGACAAAAGTTGGTGAGGTTGAGGCAACCAATGATGGGAGTAGCAAGAAAAAGGTGCCTGTAAACTCAAATGCAAGCCACGATTTAGGCTCACCTACTGATGGACATGGACCTACTCCTTAGTTTTTAAGGATTTATTAATCAACTGATACTTTTAAGGAATGTATTAATTGTATAACTGCACTTAACTATCGGTACTTTTAAGGAACTTGTGTTACTGTATTTTACATTTGACTACCGTTTTATATAATAGTTTTTTTGATAAATATGATGAGTGGTTAGATATTCAATTAATAGAGAAAATTATAATTAAATAGTTTATTAATAAAAGTAATTCATTTTATTGAGCAATTTTTATAAAAAAAAAAATTTGAATTGTGGTGGTGGTTGGATATTCATTTCATTGTTGTGGTTTTACAAAAAAATAAATTGTAATAATTAAAAATTTTAAATCAAACGTACTGGGAAACAAAAAAATTGGTCATCAAGCACTTGGCGGCGGTTTCAACCACCGCAGGTCACAAAATAAAAAAACCAAAAAAGGCACTTGGCGGCGGTTTTAACCGCCGCAGGTCACAAAATAAAAAAACAAAAAAAGGCATGTAGCGGCGGTTACAAATCGCCTCTGTTTGATTCGAGCACTTCCCGGCGGTTGTAACCGCCGCAGGTTCCCACAAGGAAATTCAAACTTCTAGCTCTGTTACCGTCGGTTCCAAACTGCCGCGTGAACCGCCGCGAACAAAAACCGCCGCCAGAACCGCCGCAGGTAACTCTACCGGCGGTTATACCAGCGGTTGATCAGAACCGCCGCTAGTAGACGTCCCGACACTGATAACTGCGACGGTTATTGAACCACCGGCAGGTGCATTTAGCGGCGGTTGGAACCGCCGCAGATGGCCATTTGAACCGCCGCAGATAGCCCGTATTCTTGTAGTGTCCTAACCTTCTCAATATCTTCTCGATGCGTGACTGGTTGCTGATATGATAGGAAAACTGTTAAAAACTAGAGATTTCAAAGAATATGGGGTGGCTCAAATCTGTCTCACCGTATGGACTCTTTGGAAACTAAGGAACAAATTTGTGTTTGAAGGAGTCCAACCTAATCCTATGGCAGCAACCCTCCAGATTAACGCTCTGTTGTGTGAAACCTCTAAACATATTATGGAGGGATCCAACCACAATAGAGTGCCCCTGGCTAACACTATGCAATATGGAGACAAAGGTGGAAACCACCTCCAAATGGGATAACAAAATTAAATGTAGATGCAGCTTTCAACAAGGATAAGCATATCGCAAGTTCAGGATTAATTTCTAGAAATACTCATGGAAGGTTTATTACTGGTACCTTACGCCTGTTCCCTTGTTGATCTCCTCGGGTGGCTGAAGTAAATGCGGTGAGAGATGCTCTTATGCTTGCAAAGAATGTAGGCCTCGATCAAATTATTATGGAAACAGATTTGTCTGAAGTGTGCGGTTGCTGTAAAGGGGAACTTCAAAAGGGTGAGATCATCTCAATTATAGATGATATTAGAGAACTACGAAAGGGATTTGCAAGTTGTGATTTCACCTAGACAAGGAGAGAGGGCAACTCTGTTGCGCATGAAGTAGCGAAGGCATCTCTCAACAGATCCCTTCCAGCTTCTTGGGCCTTGAACCCGCCGGCTAGCATCCGTCAAGCGCTTACCACAGATGTAGCCTATCTCAGAAGTCTTGAGGAGGAAAGACAAAACAAGATACACGGAGGGAGGGCACATAGCAGCTCAACATCTCCGGCTGATACCGAGCATGTGGATCTTCAAGGAGTGGTGGGGGGGATTTCTTTCGGGCCGAACTGATGGCGGAGTCCCTGCGACAGAGTTCTAGGTTTTCTCCTTGTTCTTGTTCTGGTGATTGAAGAGTCAAGTATAGAGATGTAATTCAATGGGGTACTTTCTGAATGTCAGTTTGTAACTAAGTGAGTTTAGTTTCGATCCAGTAGTGCTTAGTTATCTATTGTCCATGGTAGAGTTGCACTACTCATGGATCGTTGTATTTTCTGGGCTTGGGCCCTTTTTCTGGCTTTTAGCCCGGTTTTCTCAATGAAATGAATCCTTTGACCCAAAAAAATGAATGCATAAGTAAACTATAAAAGAAAATAGTAAGAAAATAGAATTTGTAAAATATAATAAATAAATAAATTTAAAAAACCAAGATATCTTGATTTATTTATTTTAACTATGTGTTATCTTTTTAATAATACTTAATATATCATACTAAAATTTTAAAATAATTACTATTTGAGATCTATTGGACTAGTAATTTCAAAAGTTTTTGAGTGTTGCATTCCGTGGATAAAGGTCCAATTATTAGGGAAGCTAGCTAGCTCCTTTCATGAATGTAAAAGTAAACTAGAAAATAAAATAGAAAGATAGATATAATTTGTAAAATATAATGAATAATGAATAACAATAAAAATAAAAACCAAGATATCTTGATTTATTTTTTTAACTTTGTGTTAATTTTTAATATTATTTAATATATTATATTAAAAAATATCTAATTATTACCGATTCAACCAATTTTGAACCAGTACTTTCATTTTTTTTTATAACACAAATTTAGGGTGAAGGGATGACGCCCCAGTACAAGGCAGGAAAAACCTCCGGGCTCTTTGAGCACTTACGAAGGTAATTATATTTACCTCACCCCAAGAGAATTAGTGGGAACTCGAACTTGCATCATGTTGGATACAAATCCTATCATGCTCCACTAGGCCAACCCCTTGGGGTTTGAACTTTCATTGAATCAATTACCAGTCATTTTAAAAATATTAATTTTTAAAACATTAATTAAATTAACAACCATTATTTATTTGTGCACCAATGAACAGAGACCGCAAGTGCCGCCAAAAAAAAAGGTCTACAGGTCACGAGACAAAGGAAAGTAAAATACTCCCGGTATGGGCTCACTTGTGGGCCAACCGAGCAAGTTATTGGAAAATGATTTTGGGCTGCTTTTATAGTTGTTCTAACTCAAATGTTGTTAATCCCTCTCTCAATTCATATGACTACTCTCTTAAAATAGAATTTAAATAAGCTATCATATAATATTAGATTTTTTAAAATATCAGATTAGACCTTAAAAAATATTTATATCATACGAATAAATCAGAATTAGATATTATAAAACTCAGCTCGTCATATCTATTTCCACCCATATGTCTCATGTCTCTTAGTAGCAGTGGTTTTAATTTTTATTATTTATATAATTTATTATAAATAGAACTTAATCTCATTGTCTTATTACCCCGTTAGTCTATTTAAATATATGTCATATGACTTATTCAAAGACGTTAATATGAAATAGACCTTTAAATAGGCTAATAGATCAAATCAGACTTTAAAAAAGGTCAGGTCAGACCTAAAAGAAAAGCCTATGATAGGTAACAGGCCAGACTTGAGCCTTGAATTTTTTGACCAGGCCAGACTTGGGTCTTGCAAAGCTTAGCTCGGCTCAGTCTATTCTCACCCCTAACTCCTACCCCCAACCCTTAGTTTTTTGTTCTCTAACTCTTATTTTCTTTCTGCGTTTAAAGGCGACCTGGAAACTTGTTTCCGAAATTTCCCGAAAATAAGATTTTGGATGTGTTAATTAGTGTGTGTGAGGTGTGGCAAACCGGAAACTTGTTTCTAGATTTTTTGAGAAATTTTGACCCGAAAACAATTTTCCGAATGTATACACGCAGACACGATTTAAATTAGATTGCTTTTAAAAAAACCAATTCACTCATTTGGGTTAATTTTTAAGCTTTTTTTAGATTTTTTATACTCCCTCTGTCCAAAATTATAAGAATTTTTTGGCTTTTTTATTTATCTCATTTTATAAAGTCCCTTTGAAGCTTGTCTGTAGCATTAATTATTTTTTTCTTTTATTACCCTTATATTTTGTTTTAATCAATAAGTTAAATGAAGTATAATCTAATTTACCTTTCTAATGAATTTAAGGGTAGTTTAGGTAAAACAATAAAAATTGTAGATCAATTTATTGTTTTTAACTATATTAATTACATTTCTTGGTGGTAGGGATTTTATCAAAAGACTCTTGTAATTTGGGACGGAGGAAGTATAAATCTTTTGATTACATTTTGAATGGTCTGGAGACCCTCTTTTATCATTCAAGATTTCAAGTTTGAACACACCCAAAATTCAACATGATTATTATTGCATTGTGATGATTACCTTTCATAGTTGCTTAGGCTGACAATTTTTCTTCTCAATTGTGAAGCCAGTCTTTTCTTTTGGGGTCCAATTGATGGAACCCGAAGTCCAATTAATTAGTTGCCTTCCCTAAATAAATAGCAAGGTATTGCCCTTGAAACTAAGACTAGCTCTGTGTTTTCATGTACAAACCATGAGAGCTCGAAATTATGTGTGTATATATGTGTTTGAAGGAGATTGTATATCCATATATATATCAATATCAATATGGATGGGGATAGGGACATTTGAGTCTGCAGAATACACTACACTGACATTGAATTACAGAGATTGAACTGCAAAGAAATCGAGTTGTGTTTGTGTTTACATGGCTAGTCAATTACTTTGTTTTTATTTCATTGATAAAATTGCACAGAAGTCAGAAATATTATACCTTTCACCGTATTTACGTCTGTCTATTTTCTTATCTGGAGCCCACAAGATAACAATTACACAGAAAATACGGATGACTAATTGGTGTTTCGTGGCTGTCATTCTTCTGCTTAGCATACAAAATAGAAGAAAGTGTAGACAGCTCCTGCCTCCTAGCCGGGATGGGGGTTCATCAATTTTCCTTGACACGCTATATCCTCAATTTTGATTATTAACAATTAATAATTATTAGTTTATCCATCAAATATTAAAGTATTACCGTAATACGTCTCAATCTTTTTACCAAGCACCGTTAAAGATAAATAATACCAACAACTTCATCTATACGAATGGATATTCTAAAGATATACACTATGTTTAGAAGTCTCCATTATCTATTCATAGTATCAAATTAGATATTGATAGGGATATGGCTTCCTTAGTGGTTATAAGTAGGGGCAGTGCTCGTGGCGGACCTAAGATTTTGGGTCAGTAAGTGCATAAAATTTAAAAATCATATTCATTTTGGTCTTGTATATAAGCGACAAAAAACCCAAAATTGATAGTTCAAAATATAAACAATTTTCAACTTCTTTTAGCCTATTAAATTATGTTATTCTAAAAGTACCCTTTAATTAAACTTAGATTGACTTTCCAATAAATATCATTAATGGAAATTTAAGGATTACAATTTTTTTTTTGACAAAAATATTTTTTTTTACAAAAATATCAAGTGTAATATTTTTTATTACTTTAAGACTATTTTTTTTGTTACAATTACTTTAAGACTATTAAATAAGAATAACTAATTTTTTAATGAGTGTGAGGTAATTTTTTTTGTTTATATACGAGACTGGAGGTAGTACCTCATTATAAATGCTAAAATACTAAATAAGTGTAGCTCAGTTGGTTAAGCAGCGCTGAGTTGGTGGGGGAAGACCATAGGTTCGATTCTCACCGAACGCATTCTTTGGGAGGGGAGATGAGCCTTAAGCTGTGACCTGACACCCGAACCGGATATTAGTCCCAT
The DNA here is from genome assembly GCA_037113605.1 of Calophaca sinica. Lineage (NCBI taxonomy): Eukaryota > Viridiplantae > Streptophyta > Magnoliopsida > Fabales > Fabaceae > Calophaca > Calophaca sinica. Next base: position 11,830,183 of record CM073736.1, read on the forward strand.
AGCAGGTCTAAAGGACCGAAGCCGTGGGGATACTCCGATCGGCTCACCTCGGCTACAAAGTGACTAATTAGGGTGGGTCCCAACTAAAAAAAATGCTAAAATCATAAATTAAATTGATGGTAAACATATCTAATTAATTTCAATGTGTTGTTGTTGTTGTGAACTTGATTCACGAAATTGTTGCTCATTTGAGAGTAATCTTCTCTTCAAGTATTTTTCCATTATCAAGATTGTTGGTTCACAGTAAGATTGTTGGGTCTGGGTGCAAATTTTTAAATTGAGAGGGGTCAAAAAAGAAATTATATAGGGATATAAGTGAAAAATTTTAAATTACTTGCACATGCCCTGACTCTCAAGTGAGTCAACCTCTGAGTAGGGGTAACCCTCGCCCTACAATTTGGCCACCCAAGTCACGCTCCAGATGTTTAGTCTTGGGCGTGAGGGGGTGTGTTGGAGTCACACGTTGGATAGTAACATGACTTGATTAGTGGTTATAAGTGGGGAGAAACTCCCACCCCATGAGCTAGCTTTTGTGATTAAGTTAGGTGCAAACCCAAATTCTAAGATGGTATCAGAGCCGATCTGAGATCTGTGAATACATGCCTTGACAGGATGATTTTGATGATTGACAAAAGGGAGCTTTGCAAATAGTCAACCGTGCAAAAAGTGGAAAAGAATACCAAGACGCGTATCAAGAATGATTGTTTCTCAAGTCTTTGGGTTCTGGGTATTTATTTATCTTTATTAAGACAATTTGTAAGTAGTAATAAAAAGCTCTCAATTAAAATTAAATCACACACGCACAAAATATTTTGACATGCATATCTCGTGTCGGATGTCGAGCTGAGGAAGTCGGATGTCGAGCTGAGGAGGAAGTCGCGTGTCGAGCTCTGAGGAAGTCGTATGTCGAACTGAGGAGGAAGTCGCGTGTCGAGCTGATGAGGTCACGTACCGAGGTCGCGTGTCGAGCTTATGAGGTCGCGTACCGAGGTCGCGTGATGAGCTCTTGTCGCGTGCCGAGCTGATGATCCGTGTCGAGCTGATGAGGTCGTGTGCCGAGGTCGTGTGTCGAGGTCTTTTTGCCGAGCTGTTCAGAGGTCGTATGCCGAGCTTTGTCGAGCTGTGTGGCGAGGTCGTCTGCCGAGCTGTCTTCAGAGGTCGTCTGCCGAGCTGTCTTCAGAGGTCGTATGCCGAGCCGTCTCCGTGTTTTCAATTCTTTCATGTTCAACGCAACGGACAAATTCCAACGGACAAATCGACGCAACGGACAAATCTTTTTTTAAATGCTGCAACGACAAATCCTTTTAATAATCATCCTGCAACGGTCAAATCTTCAACGGACATTTTTTTTTAAGTGCGTGAGACGCTCCTCGGTCGGTCTATAAATAAACAACGCTGTGCTCTTTCTTACAACACAACAATAACAACGCAGTGCTTAATTTTTGTGCCAAAAACTCATCAAATATTTTCATCACTCACACTTATTTGAGCACAATTTTCTCGAGAGCCTTTTATTCTACATAATTTGAGTTGTATTATTTGAGCTTCAATTTGTTATATCTGCACTATTGAGTGTATCTTTTTCGTCTCATTTTATTTGTGAAAATCATTTATTTTTGGGTAGGAATCCCAAGGTGTTCATAGAGAGGTGATATCTCTTGAACATATTGCTCTGTTTAGAGTTGTAAAGGTTTCTTCTTGAACCTGATTTAAAAGCTAGTGTCTTAGTGAAAATCCCATAGTGGTTTGCTTTGGGGACGGGGCGTGAGCCACAGGGGTGTTAGGTGGCCGAACCTGGATAATTTGTTGTGTGCTTTTTTACTCCTTATCTCTCTACTTTTCAGTCAATTAAATTTATGTACTTTATTTTATTATTATTTATATCTTACTATTTACTTTATTTTTAACTCGTTTGCAATTTATTCTTCAAGTGATTTATCTATTTCACATTAATATTTCCGCAACTCATAATTAGCACTTATTTCTCCAAAAGTTTTTGAAAGCACCGTTCACACACAATTCACCCCCCTCTTGTGTTTGGAGTCACTTGTCAACAAGTGGTATCAAAGCTAGAATCTTGTATAAAGGACTTAACTGTCTCAAGAGAATGACTTCAAACAATTACGAGGGAACTTCCATGAACAGACCCCCATTTTTCAATGGTGAGGGGTATGGTTATTGGAAGGATAGAATGCAAATCTTTCTTGAGGGTGTTGATCTTGATATTTGGGATGCTGTGGAAAATGGTCCATTTGTCCCCACTCAATCAATTAATGATGCAGTGGTAGACAAACCAAGATCACTTTGGACCGAAGATGATAAGAAAAAGGTCCAATACAATTTGAAGGCTAAGAACATCATCACTTCTGCTTTAAGCTACGATGAGTTCTATAGGGTCTCAAATTGCAAGACTGCTAAAGAAATGTGGGACACCCTTCTATTGACCCATGAAGGTACTACCGAGGTCAAGAGGGCTCGAATGAACACATTAACCCATGAGTATGAGTTATTTAGGATGAAACCAAGTGAAAACATACAAGATATGCAAAAAGGTTCATCCATATAATAAACCATCTCGAGCTCTTGGGAAACTCTTCAGTAATGAACATCTAATTAACAAAGTTCTTAGATGTCTAAACAGGAATTGGCAACCCAAGGTCAACTGCTATAGCTGAATCTAGAGACTTATCTTCTATGACCTTGGCTACTTTGTTTGGAAAATTGCAGAACATGAAATTGAACTAAATCGTCTCATGGAAAGCGAAGAAGGCGATAAGAAAAAGAAAGGGCTCGCCTCAAAGCAAGCATTGAGGAAACTGACGATGACGAATGTGATTTCCTTGAAGATGAAAATAATGAGGAAAACATGAGTCTAATGGTTCGCAAATTCAAAAGGTTCATGAGACTCAGAAACAAAGGTAAGTTCCCAAGCTCTCAAAAGAAAAGTGATGAAACAACTTCTTTTAATCCTACCTGCTACAAGTGTGGAAAGAAAGGTCCCAAAAAACCCGATTGTCCTCAAAACCAAACGAGGAATGAGAAATTTCAAAAGAAACCACCAAAGGATTCGAAGGGAAGAAGAGCTTACATTGCCTGGGATGATAATGATATGGATTCTTCTGATGAATCTGAAAATGAAGAGGCTCACCTTAGTCTAATGGCAAATCATGATGAAGATGAGGTAAATTTTTATGATCCTGACTCTTCTTTAACTTATGATGAATTACTTGCTGCTTGTGAAGAATTCAATAATGAAACGATTAAACTTGGAAAAATTGTTCTTTCTTCTAAGAAAACCATCTCTTCTCTTGAATCAAAAATTGAAATTTTAAACAAAGAGATAGTGATTCTTAAAGAAAAACAAGTTGCTGTGATTGAAACTTCTCCTCCCATATCTTGTGAAAATAAAAAGGATGAAGTTTTAAAATGCAATGAGTGTAGTGTTTTGAAAAATAAGGTTAAGGATTTAAATAACACTCTTGCAAAATTTACGATGGGAAGAGATAATCTAAACATTATGTTAGGAAATCAAAAAGGTACTTTTGGAAAAGCTGGTTTAGGTTATCATCCAAAAATTCATGAAAAATCTTTTAAACTCTTCAATCACAACAAACCCTCAAGTAGTCCTTTCATTAAATGCTTTCACTGTGGTAGAAATGGTCACACTGCCTCTATTTGCAATATTAGAAAGAATAAAAATGTAGTTGGCAAAAAGATGTGGATTCCAAATGGCACCTTGCCCAAGACTAACTCATATGGACCCAAGATGGTTTGGGTACCAAAGGTTAAAATATGATTTGTTGTTGTAGGTGTGCTTGAAAGCCAAGGACTTAAATTGGTATCTTGATAGCGGCTGTTCAAAGCACATGACAAGAGACAAAAGCAAGTTCTCCTCATTGGTACCTAAGAATAGTGGTTATGTCCGGTATGGTGACAACAACAAAGGTAAAATTCTTGGGATTGGTTCTATTGGTAAGAGTCCTAATCCCACTATTGAAAATGTTTTGTATGTGGATGGTTTGAAGCATAATTTGCTAAGCATTAGTCAACTTTGTGATAAAGGAAACAAAGTGGTTTTCGATTCTTCAAAATGCATGGTCATGGATTCTATAAATGAAAATGTTATTGTAATTGGACCTAGAATTGGAAATATCTATATGCTTGATTTAGATAAAATACCTTCAAATGATGCATGTTGTCTTATTAGTAAAGAGGATGAATCTTGGCTATGGCATAGGAGAATGGCTCATATTCACATGGATCATCTTAATAAATTGGTTCGTAAAGACTTAGGTATTTGGTTTGCCACAGATCGTTTTTGAAAAAGATAACTTTTGCGATGCATGTCAAAGGGAAAACAAGTAAAGGCTTCTTTCAAATCTAAAAATATTGTTTCAACAAATCGGCCTTTACAACTTTTACATATGGATTTATTTGGCCCTTCTAGAACCATGAGCTTTGGTGGCAATTACTATGCTCTTGTTATTGTGGGCGACTATTCTCGCTATACATGGACTTTATTTATTTCTCACAAAAATGATGCTTTTAATGCTTTTCGAAAACTTGCAAAGGTTATACAAAATGAGAAGGGACTTAACATTGCTTCCATTCGAAGTGATCATGGTGGGGAATTTGAGAATGAAGCATTTGAAGCATTTTGCACAGAAAATGGCATCGATCACAACTTTTCTGCTCCAAGGACACCGCAACAAAATGGAGTGGTTGAAAGGAAAAATCGGTCTCTTGAAGAGCTAGCGAGGACGATGCTCAATGAGACTAACCTTCCTAAGTACTTTTGGGCGACGCAGTGAGCACCGCTTGCTATGTGAAGAATCGAGTTCTTATAAGGACGATCCTTAAACAAACACCGTATCAACTCTACAAAGGAAGGAAGCCCAACATTTCCCACCTTCACGTTTTCGGATGCAAGTGTTTTGGTCTAAACAATGGTAAGAATAACCTTGGTAAATTTGATGCTAAAGGCGATGAAGGTTTATTTCTTGGATATTCCACTTCTAGTAAAGCTTTTGAATTTTTAATAAAAGAACTTGGGTGTTGAAGAATCTGTGCATGTTTCTTTTGATGAATCTAACCCCAAATCTTCAAGTAGAAGAAAGTGTTAATGATCTTGCGAAGTATTTGGAGATACCTATTTAGAGGAACAAGAGAGATCAAAAGTTCAAAAGGAGGATCAAGAGTCCTTGCCTCAACCCTCTCAAGAACTCTCTCACTCAAATCTTCCAAAGGAATGGAGAGTCTCAAAGAACCATCCTCTTGACAACATAATAGGTGATATCTCAAAGGGAGTAACGACTCGAAACTCTCTTAATCATGCATGTCATCATATGGCCTTTGTCTCTCAAATTGAACCAAATGACGTCAATGAAGCCATCTTTGATGAGCATTGGACCTTTGCTATGCAAGAGGAATTAAATCAATTTGAGAGAAATGATGTTTGGGAACTTGTCCCTAGGCCTAAAGATCACCTAGTCATTGGGACCAAATGGGTCTTTCGCAACAAGCTTGATGAAAACGGTATCATTGTTAGAAATAAAGCTAGACTTGTTGCAAAAGGCTATAATCAACAAGAGGGCATAGATTTCGATGAAACCTATGCACCCGTGGCTAGATTAGAAGCTATTCGCATGCTTCTCGCATTTGCATGCATCATGGATTTCAAACTTTTTCAAATGGATGTTAAAAGTGCATTTCTTAATGGCTTTATTCAAGAAGAAGTATATGTTGATCAACCTCCGGTTTTGAAAATTTTGAATTTCCAAATCATGTTTTCAAATTGAAAAATGCTTTATATGGTTTAAAACAAGCTCAGAGCTTGGTACGAGAGGTTGAGCAAATATTTACTTAAAAAGGTTTTGAAAGAGGAAAAGTTGATACCACTCTTTTCATTAAACACAAAAAGCATGACATTTTACTTGTTCAAATTTATGTCGATGATATAATATTTGGTGCTACTAATGAATCCTTGTGTAAGGAATTTTCGATATCATGCAAAGTGAATTTGAAATGTCAATGATGGGAGAGCTAAATTACTTCCTTGGACTTCAAATCAAACAAACAAAGGAAGGAATATTCATCAATCAATCCAAATATTGCAAGGATTTACTCAAGAAATTTGGAATGACCGATGCAAAAGAAATCTCAACTCCAATGAGCACTTCATGCTATCTTGACAAAGATGAAGGTGGTAAGTCGGTCGAAGTAAGTAAGTATAGAGGTATGATAGGATCTCTTCTCTATCTCACCGCTAGTCGCCACGATATTATGTTTAGTGTTTGTATGTGTGCACGTTTTCAAGCTAGTCCTAAGGAATCACATCTCTCTCAGTAAACGCATTATGAGATACCTCATTGGCACACAAAACACGGGTTTATGGTACCCCCAAAGGTGCCGATCGCACACTTATTGGGTACTCGGATTGATTTTGCGGGTTGCAAAATGGACCAGAAAAAGCACTAGTGGGACATGTCACTTACTTGGGAATGCTTTGGTTTCATGGCATAGTAAGAAACAAGCGGTGTGGCTTTGTCCCTTTCTTGAAGCGGAATACGTTGCAGCAGGTAGTTGTTGTGCACAGATCATTTGGATGAAACAACAGTTGAATGATTATGGAATCAATCTGAAAACTGTTCCAATTAAGTGCGACAATACTAGTTCCATAAACCTCACTAAAAATCCGGTTTATCACTCTCGGACTAAACACATAGAGATTAGGCACCATTTTATTAGAGATCATGTTCAAAAAGGAGATTGTGTGATTGAGTTTGTGGAAACATCTAAACAACTCGCAGATATTTTTACTAAACCTTTGCCTAAAGAAAGCTTCTTTTTTATAAGAACCGAGTTAGGAATTTTAGATCAATCATGCATTGAATGACTGCGTGTGAGTGCATTTTATTATGAATAAGTTCTAACTTGGGCGTTGGAGTGTGCTAACATTTTTATGCAGTTCCGTTACCAAGACTAAAAGTGGAGAAATGCAACCGCCCTTCCTGTAATCGCTAAAATAAAAGTTTGTGCGAGGTTATGTTAATCGCAAACAATTATGCTTCATTGAACCCTTAATACTCTATTATTTTTCGCCATCTAGTTACACGTATATGCATCGTTTTACATGCCTTTCCCTTTATCTTTTCCGCTTTTTGATGTTGCCAAAGGGGAGAGTTTTATGATTCAAAGTGAGTAAATTATATCATGCATATTGTGAGGGGAGTTTTTCTAAATATTGTGCTTAAACTCTGATATCTTTTATTGAAAAACAATACATATTGTGAGGGGGAGTTTTTCTAAAATACGTGCTTAAACTCTGATATCTTTTATTGAAAAACCTTGCTTATATCTCATTGCTATATCATGATTATATTTTTACTAAAAACCCTCCATGAGATGTTTGTCATCATCAAAAAGAGTCTGTGAATACATGCCTTGACAGGATGATTTTGATGATTGACAAAGGGAGCTTTGCAAATAGTCAACCGTGCGAAAAGTGGAAAAGACTACAAAGAAGCGTATCAAGAATGATTGTTTCTCAAGTCTTTGGGTTCTGGGTATTTATTTATCTTTATTAAGACAATTTGTAAGTAGTAATAAAAAGCTCTCAATTAAAATTAAATCACACACGCACAAAATATTTTGACATGCATATCTCGTGTCGGATGTCGAGCTGAGGAAGTCGGATGTCGAGCTGAGGAGGAAGTCGCGTGTCGAGCTCTGAGGAAGTCGTATGTCGAACTGAGGAGGAAGTCGCGTGTCGAGCTGATGAGGTCACGTACCGAGGTCGCGTGTCGAGCTTATGAGGTCGCGTACCGAGGTCGCGTGATGAGCTCTTGTCGCGTGCCGAGCTGATGATCCGTGTCGAGCTGATGAGGTCGTGTGCCGAGGTCGTGTGTCGAGGTCTTTTTGCCGAGCTGTTCAGAGGTCGTATGCCGAGCTTTGTCGAGCTGTGTGGCGAGGTCGTCTGCCGAGCTGTCTTCAGAGGTCGTCTGCCGAGCTGTCTTCAGAGGTCGTATGCCGAGCCGTCTCCGTGTTTTCAATTCTTTCAAATCGACGCAACGGACAAATCTTTTTTTAAATGCTGCAACGACAAATCCTTTTAATAATCATCCTGCAACGGTCAAATCTTCAACGGACATTTTTTTTTTAAGTGCGTGAGACGCTCCTCGGTCGGTCTATAAATAAACAACGCTGTGCTCTTTCTTACAACACAACAATAACAACGCAGTGCTTAATTTTTGTGCCAAAAACTCTGTCAAATATTTTTCATCACTCACACTTATTTGAGCACAATTTTCTGAGAGCCTTTTATTCTACATAATTTGAGTTGTATTATTTGAGCTTCAATTTGTTATATCTGCACTATTGAGTGTATCTTTTTCGTCTCATTTTATTTGTGAAAATCATTTATTTTTGGGTAGGAATCCCAAGGTGTTCATAGAGAGGTGATATCTCTTGAACATATTGCTCTGGTTTAGAGTTGTAAAGGTTTCTAGCTGAACCTGATTTAAAAGCTAGTGTCTTAGTGAAAATCCCATAGTGGTTTGCTTTGGGGACAGGACGGAGGCCACAGGGGTGTTAGGTGGCTGAACTGGATAATTTGTTGTGTGCTTTTTACTCCTTATCTCTCTACTTTTCACCAATTAAATTTATGTACTTTATTTTATTATTATTTATATCTTACTATTTACTTTATTTTTAACTCGTTTGCAATTTATTCTTCAAGTGATTTATCTATTTCACATTAATATTTCCGCGACTCATAATTAGCACTTATTTCTCCAAAAGTTTTTGAAAGCACCGTTCACACACAATTCACCCCCCTCTTGTGTTTGGAGTCACTTGTCAACAAGATCCGTTGGGCAACACACTGTCGGGCCACCCGGGTCACGCTAGGGGTGTACACGGGTTTGGGCCGACCCGATCAACCCTGTGGCCCAACCAGATCCAAAGTGTTTTTTTACGCGGACAAGTCTTAATTCGGGTCTAACCTGAACCAACCCAATCAAACCCGAAATGGTTTGGTTCGGGTAACGAATTTTTCATTTTGAACCCACGAGCCCAACCTGGTGACATGACATTTAATATTTTTAATATTTTTTAATACACTTTATCACAATATCACTTACACTTAATGACATGCAATAGAAATAAAGAGGGATTACAAAACTGTGTGCTTTTAGCCTCTAAAGAGGGATTAAAAAACATGCAGCTTTGTAAAAGATAGAGACTAAAAATGGATAAAATTTTTATAGAGACCAACATTGAAAAAATCGTAATTTAATAGAGACTAAAAATATATTTAACCTTTTTTTGTTTTAGAAATTTAAAAATTAATTTTATATCTCATGACCCGCTAGTCCAACCCGAACCAACCCACTCATCATCGGGTTGGTTTGGTTCGGATTTTGAAAAAAAAAAATACCGGTTTTTGACCCAACCCAAACTGAGAAAAATTAATTAGTTCGGCCATCGGGTTTGGACAAAACTGGCCTAACCTGGCCCGTGTACACCCCTTGGTCACGCAATACTAGGAGTGAGGGGGTGTCTTGGAAGTCCCCATGGATAGTGAGATGGTTAGAGTAAAGGTTATAAATGGGGGGCAACCATTGCCTCATGAGGTAGCTTTTGGGGTTAAGTTATGCCCAAAATCAAATTTTAAGATTGTATCAGAGCCTATTCGAGATCCGTTAAGCAACCCGCCATCGGGTCACGCTCCAGTCGTACAGTCATGGGTGTGAGGAGTCATGTTGGAAGTCCTACATTCAATATCGATATGATCCGATTAGTGTTTATAAGTAGGGGATAACTCTCACCCTATGAGTTAACTTTTGGAGTTGAGTTAGATCCGAACCAAAATTTTAAGATCAATAATAGAGCTCACGCTATGAAGAGTTACACTATGTTTGAAAAAGAAGAAAATAAAAAAAGAGACACCGGTGAAGAGAACATTGAGGTTTTTCTTTATTTGGTTGCCAGGAAAACCGAGAGAAGAAAATTTTTGTGTGACATCTATTGGGAAAAAAAAAATTCTCTTCATTATTGCCTTATTGGAAATAAAACAGTTGTGGGATTTGCAATGACCAAAGTATTTTTGATATAATGGTAATTGATGCAACATCAATGAGTGGGAGTCGTTGTCATTTTAAATATACATATTTTATCTCCTCTTATTTTTCTATTCAATCGAGTAAAAAAGAACATTCATTTTTTTCTTTTTTATTCTCCATTTAAAGAAATATCAAATCATCTCATTTTCTTTTGTATTTCTTTTTTATTTTTTTTTCATCTTTTTCTCGGTACACGTGTCATTTTTCTGAAAAGAGAAGGGATAAATCTTGTGCGTCATTTTTTTAACGTAGGTGAAAGTTTCAATTTCAACATATTTGTAGGTTTAAAGCAAATATTGAAGTGAAACTTAATATTGACAAAAAAATGTGGCTTAATATATTAAATTAATAAAAAATTGTACTATATATTTAAATTATATTTGTTGTAAATGTAGAAAGATTTCATCTGGTGCAGTGGTAAGTATGGCTTTGAAGTGCTACAAGTTATGTGTTTGATTCTCTAGAAAGATTTTATTTTATCTTATTTTACGTTTTGAGGGTTGTTTATATGGGCCTAAAGTCCTTGCTTTGTAGGCTTTACCCTGGATAGGCTCTAAACACCTCCTCCATAATGTATTGGAGAGGCATGGTTCGTGTTCGATGTACTGTTAGATATTATATTGATATCCATGACAACATATAATGGGATATATTGATTTAGAATGATAAAAATACTATCAACTAAAATACATTTATTGAGTGAAAAATTGTTGTAAAATTCTTAGGTGGGGAAAATCTTTCTCGGCCCCAAGGAAGAAAAGGAAATTTAAAAATAAAAACATATAGATCAATTAGGAAAATCTTTATTATGAAACTTACATTGTATAGACTCTAGTATTTGTGAGTAGGTGAGTTCTTAATGCTATTTTCACACATGTTGTAGTTATAGTTTTTTTAACCAATGTTGTATTTCTAGTTATATAAATTTGTATGCTTTATCTATTAGAATCTGTCAATATCTTATATATTTGGTAACACAATCATAGGAAATCATGTAAATATCTTTTATATTTGGTGTACATTTATTTAGGAATCATGACAACAAAATCATAGGATTCAGTTACGATTTTGTAGCCAAAGTGATTGTATATATATTTACTTATCATATCAATGAAAGTCAAGGCAAATATTTCTCTCATGGTATCAGTAAGCTTAGGTTTTCCATAGCCTCTCCTTCTCACGTTAACCTAGCCTAGCCGCCAGCGGAGGTTCTCGCCTTCATCCTCCCTCATGGCCGGAGATGACCCCCTCTCTCCTAAACCCACGTCTTCGACTTCTCCCAAAACTACTCCCACCATTCATCCTGCTCTCATCGTCCCCAACATCACCAACTTCATCAAAGTCACGCTCGATATTGAAAAAGGTCAATACAATACCTGGTCTGAACTTTTCAAAATTCATGCCAGGGTATATCAAGTCCTTGATCATATCATTCCCCCATCACCAACTGATACGCAGACCACTCCTTCTCTCAAACAAACCGATCCTAATCTATGGTCGCGTCTTGACGCTGTTGTCTTCCAATGGATTTATGGCACCATCTCTAATGATCTTCTCAACACAATCATTGAGCGTGATTCAACCGCTGAGCTTGCTTGGAACCGCTTATTTGATATTTTCTATGACAACAAAAACTCTCGGGCTCTATACCTAGAACAAGAGTTTTCGAGAGTGACCATGGAGCAGTTTCCTGATGCTTCCTCTTACTGTCAGCACCTCAAATCGCTCTCGGATCAGCTATCTAATGTTGGTGCTCCTGTTTCAAATGAACGGTTGGTCCTTCAACTCGTTTCCGGCTTAACAGATGCTTATGCCACTGTGGGCTCCCAAATTCGTCATGGAGACTCTCTTCCTCCTTTTTACAAGGCCCGTTCTATGCTCGTTTTGGAGGAAACGACACGGGCAAAAAGGGCGACAATCCCCACAGATAACTCTGCTTTTCTAATTTCTCAGGATGACAACTCTGCTGGAAATCGATCTCAACATCACAACCGCAACAACAACCATGGCAACAACAGCCGCGGTGGTCGTGGCGGTGCAGGAAACAACTGCGGCGGCCGTGGTAGAGGCCGAGGAGGTGGTCGTGGCGGTCGATCACAGCAACACCAACCCGCAGCATGGCAGCAGTCTCCAACACAACAGCAGCAATGGGTGTATCCTCCTTGGGCAGGACCGTGGCAGCCATGGGCCACACCGCCGTGTCCATATCCTACAACAAGACACTGGCCGAAACCTCTCCCATCTCAGCAGGCCCGCCAGTTAGGAATTCTTGGGCCTAAGCCTCAGCAGGCCCATATAGCAGCAACCTCTCAACAAACACAGTCTCCATATGCACCTACCGATATCCATGCTGCCATGCATACTCTCTCCCTCTCTCCTCCTGATGATCAATGGTACATGGACACAGGGGTCACCTCTCACATGACTGCAAATGGAGGTAATCTTACGTCTTATTCCAATATGAGTAACAATATTACTGTTGGTAGTGGTCATCATATTCCAGTTATTGGTTGTGGAAATGCATCATTACCTCACCCTCATCATCATTTAACCTTAACCAATGTCTTGCATGCACCCAATTTAATTAAAAACCTTGTCTCTGTAAGAAAATTTACCATTGACAATGATGTTTCTGTTGAATTTGATCCCTTCGGTTTTTCTGTGAAGGATTTTCAGACAGGGATGCATTTAATGAGATGTAATAGCTCGGGTGAACTTTATCCCCTTACCACAAGACCATACACTACAACACCATCCACCTTTGCTGCTTTATCCAGAGAATTATGGCACAATCGTTTAGGACATCCGGGAGCTCCTGTTTTACATTCTCTTCACCGAAACAATTTTATTGTCTGTGATAAGTCTCGGAATAATTTCTTTTGTCATTCTTGTCCTCTTGGGAAACAAATTAAATTACCTTTTTATGAATCTTTATCATCCACTTTATTTCCTTTTGATATAGTGCATAGTGATCTTTGGACATCACCTATTCTTAGTTCAGGTGGACATCGTTATTATGCTTTATTTCTTGATGATTTCACGAATTTTTTATGGACTTTTCCTCTCGCAAACAAATCTCAAGTCTATTCCATTTTTCTCCAATTTCGTAATCACATTAAAACCCATTTTGAAAGAGAAATTAAATGTTTTCAATGTGACAACGGAAAAGAGTACAACAATGCGCTTTTTCATAAGTTTTGTGAACTCAATGGAATGGCTTTTAGATTTTCTTGTCCTCATACATCTTCTCAAAATGGAAAAGCCGAAAGAAAAATTCGTACAATAAATAACATCATCCGAACTCTTCTTGCTCATGCCTCTCTACCACCTTCCTGTTGGCACCATGCACTACAAATGGCCACTTACCTTCTCAATATTCTCCCAAACAAAAAGCTTGCCCTCCAAACACCCACCAAAATTCTCTACCAAAAAGATCCGTCCTACTCTCATCTTCGAGTTTTCGGATGTCTCTGTTATCCTCTTATTCCATCTACCTCTAGAAATAAATTACAAGCTCGATCAACACCATGTGTGTTTTTGGGGTATCCATCTAACCATAGAGGATACAAATGTTATGAGTTGTCGAGTCGAAAAATAGTTATTTCTAGGCATGTTGTTTTTTATGAAAATATTTTTCCTTTTCTAATTCAATTGCTCCCTCCTCATCAAGTTATGATTTTCTGGATCCAAGCACTCCACCTTTCCTCCACTCATCTCACCAACCCTCTTTCACCACTCATGATGACCAAACCTCTCCACCTCTAAATACCAACACTGCGGAACAATCCTCCCCCACCCAACACACAACTACACTAACCCTATCCTCCCCAAATTTCATCAGACATCACTGCAAGGCAACACTGCACCCTCCCACCCTACCACCACACCACCCCAAAACACAACTCCTCTCCAAGCCCAACCCGAGCCGGCAACTTCTCCACAAATCACTTCCTCAACTCCCTTACACCAGCCACATCCTCCAAATCACTCTACACCTATCCAAACTATCCAACCAACTTCTCTAGCCAACCCACCACACTCTCCCCAAATGACCACCCGAGCACAACATGGCATTTTCAAGCCTCGCCAACTTTTTAATCTTCACATCTCAGCCCAACCTTCCATCTCTCCTTTGCCTACTAATCCCCTTAATGCATTAAATGATCATAATTGGAAAATGGCCATGAAAGACGAATATGATGCTTTTATTGAAAATAAGACGTGGGACTTAGTGCCCCGTCCGTCTAATGCTAACATTATTCGTAGCTTGTGGATTTTCAGGCATAAGAAGAAATCTGATGGCTCCTTTGAGCGATATAAAGCTCGGCTAGTAGGTGATGGTGCAGGTCAACAAGCTGGTGTCGATTGTGGTGAGACTTTTAGTCCAGTTGTCAAACCGGCTACTATCAGGACGGTACTAAGCGTTGCTTTATCTAAATCATGGTGTCTTCACTAATTAGATGTCAAAAACGCATTTTTACATGGAAATCTTGATGAAACCGTATACATGCACCAACCTCCTGGTTTTCACAATGCCCAACACCCGGATTATGTCTGCCTGCTAAAGAAGCCACTTTATGGCCTCAAACAAGCACCTCGGGCTTGGTACCAACGATTCACTGATTTTGTAGCTACGTTGGGTTTCTCTCACAGTGTCTCAGATCATTCTTTATTCATTTATCACCGAGGTGACGACACATCTTATATTCTTCTCTATGTGGATGACATCATTATTGCTGCATCTTCAGATACTCTCCGTCAATCCATCATGTCTAAACTTGGCTCTGAATTTGCTATGAAGGATTTGGGTCCCCTAAGTTATTTTTTGGGCATATCTGTTATAAGACATTCAGGAGGTCTTTTTCTTTCACAAAACAAATATGCTAAAGAAATTATTGAGCGAGCATACATGTCTTCCTGCAAACCATCATCTACACCAGTGGACACCAAAGCCAAACTCAGTGGATCTTCAGGAAATCCATATCATGATCCAACCGAATATCAGAGTCTTGCCGGTGCCTTACAATATTTGACATTTACAAGACCAGATATCTCATATGTCGTTCAACAAGTGTGTTTGTTTATGCATGACCCGAGGACCCAGCATATGTATGCTTAAAAGATCTTCTTTATTTGTCAATTAAATTTTTTAAATGAATCATATATAGTTTTGCATTACTGTAATTCTTGTACGATCTATACACTGAGAGTGTAAAAAAAAATTTACATGGACGTTCAATCATATCGCACCATAAAGTCAAATTATAATATTATTTTTTAAAATATCTATACTAATATTTATATAGCAAGATATGTAAAACATTTTTCAATTATCAATACATAGTAATTAAATTCTTCTATTTATTATAGAGCAAACATTATTCTCATTGCATAGCAACAAAAAAAAAATTATTCTTATCATATATAATTATGTGATACTCAAGCTTAGTACAATACCAGCACCCGGATTCTTAACCAAGTCTTAATTAAACAAATATTGATTGAAAACAAAAGCTTAGTACTCAGTAATTTGTTGACCGGTAAGGTTTATGCCATGATTATAGTTGGAATGTTGAGGAGCGCAATGACTGTTTAATACGACCAACGTATACATACATATATGCTCATTTTATCTACCAAAATGGATTTTTTTTTGACTTAAAAATATATTCATTCATTCAAATTAGTAAAATACGTAGAAAACAACACAAATTGAACATCACAAAAAATCGAAAATGATGAATCTACGAACAAACACAGAGCACCCAGGTTAATAGCATAAAACGGCAAAATGCGTACAAATATGATAAAATCAAAGTGACTGGAATACCCATGCTTCTGGATCTGTAACGTTGACGCCCAAATCTTGATTGAATCTGTAATTAATCGAAGCTAATTTGCCAATCTGAACCAGACAAACACCGCCACAAGACGAAAAATCAAACAAACGCCACACCATGACGACTAACAAAACAAAGCCGCACTCAGACGACGAAATCACGGAAAAATACGGGAAAAAAATCAGATCTATGTGGAAAAACCACTTTTTTGGATAAAATGAGAGAACATACGATGTAGAGGGGTGATTTCAGGCCAAAAATAGCCAAAAACCACCCCTTCAGTGGATGAGGAAGAAGGAAAAGAGAGAGAGAGAGAGAGAGAGAGGGTGAGATAGTAAATGGAATTTTCTTTATCAATCACAAAATTTCTCCTTTGGACTTACTAGACTATCTAGTTGGTGAATGATAAAAAAAAAAGACTATCTAGTTGGTTTGTGAAGAAAATTAATAGCCCAACCTGTCTAGGCCGCGTATAATTTGATTTCCACCGAATTTCTTTATTTCTAGTCTTACTTACGACACAATTTTTTTTGAAGCCTTTCTCTCTGTTTTTGGCTCCCTTATGCTTATACACCTCTCTTCCCGCTCTCGAATTTCTTGTTTTCGCTGGTTGCAGGTGAATAGAATAATAGTCCTTACTCCTTACACATTGTTTGATGGAAAGTACTCCAGTTTGAATCTGGTTCATTGGAGAAAGAGAATATAGAGATTATTGAACAATGAACTGTATCTCTCTCTTTCGCTTAAGTTCAGTCAGATATATGCACTGATTGCTTTCATTCAATTGTTTGGTCAGCATTATGAAACAAAATGTATTAATGATGCTCTGCTCCCTTTCACGTCCAAGAACAAGTATACACAACCAGAGACATTACAATTCTTTCCTTTTTAAAATGATTTTATTGTTGGCCAAATTTCTATTTTTAATATCAGTTGAACATGTGATCATTAAAGTATATCATGTTCGGCGGATATGTCACGAGCAAGATCAAATGCATAAATATGATAGTAAATCTCTGATCTCTCCCTCAATTCATCACGCTTAAAAGCGTTGTAAATATTTCTCTTTGAATGCATCTTAATTATAGCCCACTTTTGTTTATATGAGCAATTCTTACATGAGAATCGATCGACCTCATAAAACCAATCAAAGTTTAAAATTTATTAAAATAATAATAAAATAAGATAACAAATTCTTGTTAAAACTATTTTAATATCATTCTAAACTTTTAATTAGTTGTATTTATACATGCACTGAACTACAGAGTCTATAATCAGATCTTCCGCAAAAGAAGAGCTAATTGTTTGACTCTCTGTCGGAGTTTGATCTTTAAGGAGTACAGCTTTAGTTAATCTTTGCCGAAAGATGCATCCTTTGACATAACATGCAAAGGTATACGCTGACTGTATGAGGATTTTTATCCTTAACGTGTTGGAGTAGACCTACTCCTGTTCCTTTTTCTTTTGATACTAGCTAGTATTCCGTGACATAATTTTCTAATGTTTTGCAAACTCTAGCAGACACCATAGAGCTGAGCCAAGGAATGTATTATTTGACATTCCACTTCCAGTATATTTCCGGTTTGTCGAGATGGTAACCGTTAGGTGTGAGAATAGGTTGGGCCGAGCTAGATTTTGCTAAGCCTAAGCCTGACCTAATCAAAAAAATCAAGGCATTAGCCTAGTCTGTTACCTGTCATAGGCTTTTTTTTCAAGCCTGACCTTTTTGAAAGCCTGATATGGCCTGTTAGCCTATTTAAAAGCCTATTTGATATTAACGTCTTTGAATAAGTCATCTGACCGATCTTTAAATAGACTAACGGGCTCATAGGCCAATGAGATTAAGTTCTATTTATAATAAGCTATATAAAAAAAATTAAAATCACTGTTACTAAGAGACATGAGACATAGGGGTGGAAATAGATATGACGAGTTGAATTTTATAAGGTCTGATTCTGATTTATTCATATGATATAAAACTTTTCAAGGTCTAACATTAGAAAATCAAATCTTATATGATAGTCTATTTAAATTCTATGTTGCAATAAGACATTTACGTATGTCAAAAATTTATGTAAGTCAATATGCTTAAATTATTAAAAATGTCAGTAGGTATATGATTTAACACAATGTACAAAATCTAATATAATAATAATAGCAATATAAAATTATTATTTATACTACCTCCGGTCCATATTATAAGAAACAAAATTATAATTCACACAGACCAAAGAATTGCATTGAAACTTATTTTTTTCCTAATTAATACTTCTAAAAGTTGAATTTTCTTCCAAAACTACCCCTTATATGAAATGATGTATAATTAATGCATAGAAAGTAGGCACATCTCGTTAATATAAGTCTCGCATTAAATAAGGGGATAAAAATAGAAATTAGCAATTAATGCATTATAAAATTGATGTTTGTTTCTTATAATTTGGACAAAGAAAAAGGACACACTTGATTCTTATAATATGGAGCGGAGGGAATATTTACTTAAATAAGCTGGTATGTTAGGCATAAAAGGCTTTTTAAGTTGTCTGAAACCCGACATTTTTAGATAAATTGGCTTCTCAAGACCTAGTCTATTTGAAAAAAAATATGGTCTGGCCTGTGCCTGACGTAGGCTGGGTCGTAGACTCCTGTCAGGCGGCCTGACCTATTCTCACCCCTAGTGACGGTAGGTTTTTGCTTCTCAGAAAAAAGTATATAATCGGTCACCTATTGATAATGACACAAATTTCATGTTGTCACCATAATAACGCTTTCACGCAATCAGACATTCTTAGTCATCTGATCTCGATCCATATTTTGACTTTGCAAATCAAGTCTAAAACACAATGTCGAAGCGTGGACCATCCGATCAAGATAAGAACGTCTGAATTCATGTGGTTGCTTTTTTCAAAGCATTTGTTTGTTTTTGTAACTTTCACCAAATGATGGCAAAGTATTATAATTATCACTTGAGATCATTACTACATCATAATATTAAAAGGCTAACGTCGATACCAATTTAATTGGAAGTTCTTCTTCAGAAGTGACGGTTCAATTGTTGAAAAGGATGCTAATTGAAAGCAGAGCAGCAGAAGGTGGAATACCGTGTCCTAACTCCTAAGGAACATGCAAAGTGAAAGGAACTATAATTACGTCGCAGACGCGTTTTAGGTAGTTTACAGTCCCAAGTTAAAATTAACAACAACAGATTGAGTACTAATAGGTCTTTATCAGGGAACCTATTCAAAATGATGGACAGAGTTTTAAAAATCTATCTTGTGAAAAACAGCAAATTTTCTAGGGTTATTTACTTCAGAAGTGTATTTTAACACCAAAATTACCGATTTGGTGTAGTCAGAGAAAAAATTTCCTATTTGGTGTAAGTCGAGACTAACAATCTCGACTTACTTTTTTTTAAAAAAAAAAAAATAAGTCGTGAATGGCATCCACGGCTTTTTTTTTTTTTGGTGTAAGTCGTGACTGTTGGTCACGACCCACACTTTTTTAGTGCTTGTGTAAGTCGTGCAGAAGAATTGCAAATTTGGCATTACTAACTTAATTTGCCACTTTGGCAATGGCAGTGCTAAACACGGCATATTGTTGCTTATTCAGTTATTCCTTAATACACTTCTCTCAATCTCTCTGAAGTAGGACACGTTTTCTGTAAACAGAGAATAGCAAGTTATCCTATAAATAACAAAATTTCAGCTAAAATTGGGGAAATTCGAAGCTCAACCCTTTTCTTTCTTGCAGATATGTTTTTCGGATTACTGCTTGTGGTTGCTTTGCTCCAATTTTTTCCATACATTGATACGACAGTTTATCTAAAAAAGCAAATTCTACAGGTGGTCTACAGTAGATCGATAATTAAAAATTATTCGAAATTCTAACGATGAACCACGACTCCACCCAAAAATAAAAGTTTACGGTCCTTCTCATCCTCACAGATGACACGTTGATCTGATCGGTGTTGGTTTGATAAAAACTAAGGAAAATGAATATGAATTCCTCGAACTCAACTTATATTCGTTTTCTTTTGTTTTTATCGAATTGACATTGAGTAAGTCATCTTTTCAGTTGTGAAGACAATGAGAACTGTGGGCTTCTACTTTTGGAAAATAACATTGGTCGTCGTTGAAATTCTAAACGATTTTCAAGTATCGGTCTATCGTGACCACCTATCAAGTGGTCCACCGTACAAACAGCCATTTAAAAAAGCAGAAACTTCTTTATTCATTAACGTGTCTTTTATCATTTTAAGAATAAAAATAAAAAATAATTTCTATCGTAAACCTTAGATGAGGTCGGTGGTTTTCTTTGATCTCGTAGTATGCCTCCCCTAATATAAATTAATCAGTACAAAAATGAAAAGAATAAAAATAAAAAGTATATTTAATATACTCAATTAAACGTTTTTAATTTAAAAAACTAAGCATTAAGGATTAAATATAAATTCGCTATCGTTCCTTTTCACCTCATTCCAGCTCTTGATGTCTTTTCGTCGTAGAATTTGATTATCGGCTGCAATAAATCTTTCAGGTTTCACACCCCCATTTGCCTCCTCACCTTCTATAAATTCCAAGCATCAATCCCTACCACCATTCAACACAACACACACAGATTCTCTCTCTCCTTTCTCTCTGTTTGTCTCTAATATTTAACTTTTCCCCCTTCTCTAGCAAAGCATAAAGCAAATATGAGCAAGATTACAGCCCTGTTCTTCACGGCTTTGTTCCTCTGTTACATGCTCACCCACTCCGCGCGCCCTGAACCAGCTTTTCAAAAGCAAAAATCATTGGTTGTAACACAGCATCAGGTTGGTTCTATTTTTGTCACCATAAGTGTTAGCTCTTATCTTACACCACTTTTTTCATATCCGCTTTTGATGCTCAACAAGTGTATGTTTCATTCATAACTTTTACGTCTATAGGATGTTGAGGCAGTTGATGAAAGTTGTGAAGGCATTAGAGAGGAGGAATGCTTGATCAGGAGGACACTTACTGCTCACACCGACTATATTTATACTCAGAAGCATCACCCTTAAATGAATCTTCTCCCTCCTTGTGTTTGATCACCTGTTTATTAGTATATATTAGGTTCTTGTGTTTGGTTTATTTGGCCCAGCCCTCCAGAGGTTCTTTCCTTACTTTTTGCTTTTATGTAACATATTTATACTTATATGTTATAAAATCTAATTATCTAAACTGTCATGCTTGTCTACTTGGAAGTGTGGTGGTCAATTATCCACAGGATGTAGTCACTCTTTCCTTCCTTTGGATAATTGGACATCCATCAACCATGATCCATGTCTAAAAAGAAAAAGGGATATTATTATATTTATACTCTTACACAGCCACATCTCTTGACAATCAGAGCAATCTTAAGCATATTCTTTGTCCATGTTTTATTTTTTAATTTTTTTTCAAAATGATTCTTTTTCACTTGATATAAATGATTGAATTCTTTTTAATTTTTTTCAAAATGATTGAATTCCTTTTGCTTACAATAACTAGTTCAGATAGTACTATTTATTTTGGATAAATGACTGTTCTAGAAAACAATGAAGCCCAATAAAAAAGGTCACTTCGTGTGATTCATTGACTAGTTTATTTTGTGTCAGAATTTAGGCCTCAACCGACATTAGACCAATCCCTGTAACATTGTTAATTATGACTTATATGGCCGTATGTGTTGGACCGAATTGAAACAAAAAATAAAGATAAATGACTATTTTGGAACAAAAAATACTACTAAAAGATAAGGGACTAAAAATAGGCCACAACTAACCATGTTGTTAGCAAAACCGACATAAATAACTATTTTTGATTCGTATAACTTTTATAAGATAAGAGATCATTATAAAACAAAAAATAAAAAAAGAGTTCAAATTAAAACCTAAAATAAAAATAAGAACCACAAATATAATTTAGCTATTCTGTTCGTTAATCCCTTTTTTAGTTAACAACATTCACATAATTAGTTGGATCCATTGGGTCTCATAACTGTTTTAAAATTAATTATGACAGATAAATGAAGTCACGGGAAAAAGTACGTGAGTGTTTGACTTGTAGAGGTAACCATAACTGGATTTAATGCAAGCTATTACTCTCCTCTGATTCCAGTATTTAATGTAAGTAAACAACTAGCGCGGCTTCTTCAGTTGGGAATATATTGATTGAATTGGTTGACAGTTGAGCCTCATGTTATAACTTCAGATGTTGTTTAAAACTCCCTATTTGACTTGCAAAGATAGAGAAGCCTCGAAAAGATAATCGACTATTGAAAGGACATGCCATTTGATCTTGTTGCAGGCATCAATATGCCGTAATTCCTCCATAGATGCGACTGATCATGATCAGTGGCCTAAAATATAGTATAGGCAAGTGAGAGAATGTATTTTTGGGTTTTTAACAAATGTTAAAAGCTATTAATTAAGGTTGGTGTGTTTGATTCTGAAGAAAAATTGTGAACACAGAAATAAGTGAGAGAGAGTGTGAGAAGAGAGAAAGAGATAAGAAATAGAGTAGATTTGGGGTATTGTTTGGAATAAGAGAAGAAAAAGAAAAATAGAGAAGAGAGAAGTGATAATTATTTTTAAAAAGACATAAATGCCCTTTAATTTAATTAATCAATTAAATTACTACTTAATTAAATTAAATTACTTATTTAAATTACTTTAAATATTTAATTATTTAACCAAAGAGAAACAGCATAATTATATTATTTAAATTACTTTAAATATTTAATTAATTTAAATTAATTTAGTTTTTTTGAGCAAATTTTATCTTTTAATGAATTAGTTTCATAAATTTTCATCTTTTTAAAACCTCAACGCAAATGCAAGTCCTGTACCCCCACCTCTCAGTCAATACGTCTCCCACAAAGCTGTCCTTGGAAGTTGGAACGAGACAAAAAACATGGGCTAAGCTGGAAACAAATAAAAGAGTAGCATTTTGTCGCTGAATCTTCGCTCAAATGAGGAGATATGAAAAGGTAGTGCATCCCACTCTGTTTTTTATCTTTTTTTACAATTTCTCTTTAAACCAAACAAGGGAAGTTCTATATCTCTTTCCAACTTCTCTCTCTCCTATTTCACTCATACCAAACATAGGCTACATGAGCCACTTGAAAATTGGTTCATGGGTAGACATTGTATCATGATTGTGTAAAAGGTTAAAATGAGAAATTTAGACCAAGAGAGAGTAGGGAGACCACATCTTTCCCCGCCCTCTGCTCCTTTCCCCTCACCCTTTGGCTTCCCCTCCGCTCTCTCCCCGGCTGCCCAAACCTCTGCCTCTTCCCTTCACCCTTCTCCTTAACCCCAACCATGCAACTCCCCCCCCCCCCCGGTTCTACCACCATTGAGTGCCACCTCTTCCCATCGTCCAGCAGCAAACGACACCCCTCACCTTTTCTCCTCTGAAAATTAAAAACCGTGATCTTTGAAAATTTTTGTGAGCTTCTTTGCGTGGAGACATTGGAAATTGCCAGTCGCCACCCCTCAATCTTTGTCTCCATGACAAATCCCTCTCCCCTCTCTCTTTCTCTCTCAATAACCAATTTATTTTCATTTCAAAATATGTACTCCTTTCTCGAGTTCTCACAGCTTTGGCTGAAATTAAAGTGACGGGTCGACATCCCAACTTTAACAGAGATCAAAGGAGCAGTTCGACATCCTAGTTTTACCCCTTAATTTAAAAAAGTAAAAACTACTAAAGTCGTGCTCACCACCAGTCATTATTTAAATAGAAAATTTGAAGCCAAGTGTAAGTCATGGTTGGTACCATAGACTTACCTCTAAAGTGTAATAAAAATATTTTTTACCCTGAACTCGTAATTTCAATTTGAAATTTGAAATTACACCACGTGTAAAAAAAACTCAATAATGCACAAAACAACTTAAATGATCAGTTATTAAATAATTGTCTTCATCAAATAAATGCAATTGTCGCAAAGAAAAAGAAGCAGAAAGTCAGTATAAAGAGGGACACAAGTGGAGGCCATTTTGTCAAAAGCCGGAGATAATCAAAACTGGAAAATGTCAACCCACGCTTGCGTATGTCTCCAGTCCAGTGTGTTATTTTTCAGACATGTCTTTCTAGTGAGTTTAGCTGGACGAGATATGCCGTGCAATATCGTAACACGTTTGCACAAAATTTATCTTTCAAACCAAAATAAAAGGTCTCTCGCCATAGGGAGGACCAATGAAAGCACCCGTTGATACGATCTCAATTTCTTTCCTTTGAGGAAAAAACTCAAATGAACCAAGTCATCCAATTTATCAATGATGGCAACTAACAATTAGCAAACTGATACTATATAATGTTGGTGTTGGAACTTTTAGTCCCACATCGGGTAAAGTAGTAAAGAGGAGTGAACCTCTTTGTTATAAAAATGATACGGCTTTGGTTTTATGTCACCATTCAAAAGCCTTCGTTGTCAAAGCAACTTTTGTCTCTAGATAAATTCCTCTCTTTGTTTTAATTTAATAGAATTCTAGATGCTCTGTACATCAATGTAATAACCTCCACATCGTAAAAAGAATTTATTAGAATATTTCTTTGTAAAAGAGAGAGTAGTAAGTTTTGCTAGTAGGAAGCTTTGTGGGTGTCTTGCGCACAGAGAGAAAATTGTGTAGTTGTAATAATTTTCTACATAGTGGATTTTCTCTGGTCTTTGGTGGTTTCTCCCGGTTTGGGAGTTTTCCACGTTAAATTCTTGTGTTGTTATTATTTCTCTATTTTGTTTTTCAATTTTCCACAAGTGCGTTTGGGAAGAGAATTTGAAGAGTCAAATTCCCAACAAGTGGTATCAAGAGCACATGTGTTCGCCAAAGAGTGATGTCGGAAGCGAGTTTCAAATGCAATGATTCGGATTTGATGTAGAAATTTGACTGAAAGATCAACTTTGGCTTGTGGCAAATACAAGTCAAGGACGTGTTGATTCTGGTTTTACACAAGGCTTTGAAGGCAGGTTACTCCGAAAGTAAGCTGATGTCGGTAAAACTGCAAAGTCGATGATGATCGGGAGGATCTCGATTTGAGAGCGCAGCAAGTGCACCGTCTGGCCTCGACCAAAATGTTCTTGCAAACGTGAAGCCGAGCATCCACGGCAGCGGACTCTGGGAAAACTCGAGGAGTCAGACGCACAAAAGGCGCCTCAAATCGGTTGTGTCCGAAAGAGATGTTTCATACGCTGCAAATGGATGAAGGTACTACTATTTTATCATTTAAGTATTCTCAATGGCATTGTTTAGAGCTTGAATCTATTGGAGTTAAAATTGATGATGAGGATCGGCCTTAAGGCTGATCGTGTCTCTTCCACTGGCCCTATGAGCACATGAAGCCGCTATTAATTCATGGGCATGGTAAGGAGAAAAATAATTTTCTCTGAGGTTACTAGTAAGCTTCTTTCAAGAGAGGAGACTTGGTGGGAGTAACAATCCACATGAAAGTTCTCGTGACATTGGTAGCTCATGACCTGAAGAAGAAGAACCCATAAAGAATGTCCATTGGGGATGTGGGCTCGCCATATCAAGAAGAATTGTAAAGGCAGAGCGTGTTCGCAAAAGCTCGTACGGTCAAGTGGAGATCCGAGCAATGAGGCTAACATTATCTCCGATCTTGATGTCCTTTGAAAGAAGGACATGTATATCCTTATGGCATGGTCCCAAAGCTTGCTAATGATAAAGGATATTAAATGTTAGCGACCACATTTTGCACACCCGGCATCAAGTTGACATTGATGCAGGTGTGTGGTGAAATTTATGTCGATGGTGATTAACTTCTATGAGAGTCAAATATGGAGTTGCACCCATAGTTTTTCAGCCAAGGTTATATTTCGACACGTGTCGAAGTTTAAATGCTTGGGATGGCTAGTTGGTCTCGAGTGATTATGCTTTTACATGGAAAGACGATCATGGTTGGCAGTTGATAGCGAAAGCTATGGGAATCTTCATCAAGGTGAGCGTTGTGGGACCACAAAAAGTCACAAGGCGAGATTGTTGGTGTTGGAACTTTTAGTCCCACATCTGGGTAAAGTAGTAAGAGGAGTGAACCTCTTTGTTATAAAAGGAGGCTTGGGCCTTGGTTTTATGTAACACCATTCAAAAAGTCTTGTCTAGCAACTTTTGTCTCTAGATAAATTCCTCTCTTTGTTTTAGAATTTACTGTAATTCTTAGATGCTCTGTGTTGCGCTGGCTAACTCCACATCGTAAAAGAATTTATTAGGAATATTTCTTGTAAAAAGAGAGGAGAAGTAAGTTTTGCTAGTGGGGAAGCTTTGTGGGTGTGCAGGGTCTTAGAGAAAATTGTGTAGGTGTAATAATTTTTTCTACATAGTGGATTTTTCTCTCATGGTCTTTGGTGGTTTTTCTCCTGGTTTGGGAGTTTTCCACGTTAAATTCTTGTGTTGTTATTATTTCTCTATTTTGTTTTTCAATTTTCCACAAGTGCAGTTTCTGGGGAAGAGAATTTGAAGAGTCAAATTCCCAACATATAACTACTACCTAATTACAATTCCAATCATAATGAGAGTGTACCGGGACTTGATAAGAAAAGTGTAGTTGTAGCTGATTTAAACGCATACTACTATAAAGCTAGAAAACTATATACTATCAAACATTTCATAAGTGCAAGTGCCTCTGCCATTGCCAGATAGATATCAAAGATTCCATTTCTATTGATGATGAAAGAAAAATACCCAACCTTCAATGTGAACAGACTTGCACAAAAAATTTACAGCACAGGTCAGGTGTCATATTAGTTGCAATACACTAAGTGCAACAAGCTCCTACCTGATGGGGTGTGAGGAAAGTAAAATTACATAGCCTTAACCCCCACAAACGGAGAGGCTATTTCCCTTTTAATCTATGATCAAGTGAGTGAATTTCATTAAATTAAATTAATAGAGACACAAGTGGAAGCCATTGTCAAAAGCCGGAGATAATCAAAACTGGAAAATTTCAACCCGTGCTTGTGTATGTCTCCAGTCCAGTGTGTTATTTTTCAGACATGTCATTCTAGCGAATTTAGCAGGACGGGATATGCCGTGCAATATCATAATTCATACACGTTTGCACAAAATTTATCTTTCAAACCAGAATGCCTAAGGATGGCAATGGGCACCCTCTTGGCCAGCAGGGTACCAGTGCCCCTCCCCATACCCACGCTTGAAAAAATGGTCGTGCCCAGACCCATACCCGCGTGGACAACAACTTTAGTACTCGTACCCGCATTTTAACTATGAAAAAACAATAAATAACAAAAAGAATATTATAACAATTAAAAAACGATCCAAAAATCTTTTAAATCTGCTCATAATATATTATAAATCAAAGTATTTTTTTTTTCGGTACATTCGGCCTAGCGGTAACTACACGCACAGACACGGGAGATGGGAGAGGGACATTGGGGGATCGAACCCCCGTCCCAACACGTACATTCACGTCCCCAATGCCACTGCGCTGGGTAGGGCAGAACACACAAATCAAAGTATTTAACTAAATAAAAACATCCGAAACATAACAAATAAGTAAATATCGCAATAAATATCCAAAACAACAAATTCATTAACTTATATATTTAATTAAGAATAAAAATGGGTACCTTTTTATAGAAGTCATAAACAACAAATTAATAAAATGGACACTTTTTTCCCAGAAAAAACACCTGAACCTGCCATTGCCAGATAGATATCAAAGATTCCACTTCTATTGATGATGAAAGAATAATACCCACCCTTGAATGTGAACAGACTTGCACAAAAAATTTACAGCACGGGTCAGGTGTCATATTAGTTGCAAAACACCATGTGCAACAAGCTCCTACTGGATGGGGTGTGAGGAGAGTAAAAGTAGGTAGCCTTAACCCCCGCAACCGAAGAGGCTGTTTCCCGTATTAGTTTCAATACACTATAAGCACAAATATAGAATAGGTGAGGCTCAGCCAGTTGATAAATTACCAAAATTTACAAAACGGATTAAGTAACAGTATTAATAATTGCAAAACAAGGAAATGCCAGCAGCACCGGCTTTGCCCCTCCTTTTCTTTTGGGTGATCCAGAATACCCTTCCACCTGATAGATAAGAACCCGAGCCCCTTTCACTTGGACTAACACTTCACTTGGACGAACACACCCCTCTTGCAACAGTTTAAAAACACCATCAACAGATAGGATTCTAGCCATACTAAGTAAGAGCAGAAGGAAATCTCAGCAGTCCACTCCACTCTCATTCAGTTATGTCATGAAACAATTTTTATATCCAACGAAGGGGGAAAAACATGTACACATGGTCAATAAAAAAAATATCAAAAAAATAAGCAGCATATACAGAATGGTGTATTTACAAGCAGGCAAGCAGCTTCCAATTCAAGAATGAGTGTAACATTACAAGCCAAACAAACAAGACTGCTGGATGTTGAATGCGAGGGTTTCTATAAGGGGTAGGTGGCTGTCCCATGTGTGATACAATGTAAGAAAAAAAATGACAGCAGGAAGGATCGTGTCTATGGTCACTGCACATTTTCTAATACAGTAAGGTTTTTCAAAATCATTTACAAAATTAATCCATGTATAATATAAAGACATTATGATACAGCGTTGTAGCTGCAACGCCAAAGAAGCAGCACAATAAAATTTTTCTAGTTCAAATGACCAACCATATCTACTTGGTGACTGAAACTAGTAACAACTACTTAAGCAGGCACCAAAGCCCAAGTGCTATCCATTATGTGCAGGCACAACGAGAGACATATTGTCACAATAACAGAGAATCTGGCCGCAACATATCTCACAATCTCAACCACTGCCTCGTGAACATTATGAGCACATCTTCTCACAGAAGCACAAATTGTATGCAAAACAAACTCCATGAAAGATCTAACTGTCTCAAATGTCACCCTCCCGGTCACATCAAGAACAAGCCTCCTGTTACTGGGAACTGCCAATGTGGAAGAAACCTTACTGACCCAACCGCTATTATTCTCTTCATCACAAACACCTCCTTCTTTTGATTCACCTGACGATATCTCCACAGGACTTGGAGTTTCTCCAATAGTCAAATAAGAAGCAGAACTTGAACTATCATTGGGGTTTGAATTTGAACTTGCCAACACCTGGTGAGATGTTTTAACAAGACTCTCTATGGCATTATTACAAACAGATACCAACATATCTCTCACTCTAGTCTCATGCTTTGGGTTAGTTAATCCAGCAAAGAAATCATCGTAAGTGTTGATATGCATGGTCTTGTCAAGATAAACAGCAACAGCAGTACTCACAAACAATTGCACACAATTCCCAATTAGTTCCCCACACCTATCACTAAAAACCACATCCACCCATGTTGGAACAGGTTCCGAATTGGCACTGCTTGAATTCGATTCTTCATTAAATTGGGAACATGCATCTGAATAAAAGGCAAGAACAAGGTTCCTAGCAAAGCTACCAAGAACAACAGAAGCAAAACCTGAACCGGCCGGTGTTAACAGTTTGTCCAGCACCCGGTCCACGAGGGTCGAACCGGAATCGGAACCGGTTTGATTACCATCGGTCCGGTTAGTCGATTGATAACCGCGCAAGACTCCGACAGTTACGGCACGGGTGAGGCTGACCAAGGAATCTGAAAACTGTTCAGAGCGAGCTATTTTGGAAATTTGCTTCAAGCTATTGGGTACTTGATCCGAATCGGATTGCAAAAATTCCTTCACGTCTTTTGAGACAATTCCAATGGTGTCTGCGGATTCGGATACGGCTTCTGCTACAGAAACCAGCGAAGACAGAAGCTTGGAGAGCCTCTTTCTCTTGCGAGCTATGAAAGGCGCGTGATAAGCCCTGTAAGCACCGTAACCGCTAAACCCAACTGCAACCAAAATGAAGGCCCACTTCTTCCTTTTACGGACATAATCGAAACCGTTTTCAACTAATTGCAGTTCCATTAACCGAAATTACCGATATATAAATAACTCCAGGTTGTGCGGCGATAACAGGAACACAAACAGATTTTAATAGATAGAGTGAAGAGGGACAGACCTGGGAGAAGGTTGTGAGGTCAAAAAAGAACTAAGGATTGAGCTGCCGTGGAAGCAATAGCCCCAACCATCGTCTTCAATTGAGCCGTCAAGGACACATTCAAATCACAACAGCCACTAAAAAATTCTATATTTTTTATTTGTCTGAGATATACTGGAGGATGGGCCTTGTACATATGAATACTCTTTGTTAGCACGCTTTATCTGTTTGGGTGAAAGCCCGTGAGGTCACTTGATATGGGCAACTACTGTATCCAAATATGAACAGGGGCTTAAGTAGGCTTAGACGGACCAGAATCGCCTAGGAGAAAGACGCCGTTGTTGCAGTTGAGCGATCTTGGCCGTTAAATTGTAATTGAATGGCTCACGTCTCAGCAATTTTAAAATACACATACCATCTGATTTTGATCCAACGGTTGATACCTATTATTGTGTAAATGCGTTACTGTGTTGAATCCATTTCCTGCTTGGACTGCCTAGGTTGATGTAGAAAAATGTAAAAACCTTGAACAATCCATTTCCTGCTTTGTTTTGCGGTAGAAAAAATTGATTTTTGAATAAATGAATTTTGTAAATTAATTTTATTTAGAAGTGAGTTGAATATAAAGTGATTTATGTTTGGATATATTAATGTAAAAGTGAGTTGAACAATAAATTTAAGAATAAAAATCATTTTTTGAAGCAAAAACTACAAATTCAAGCTTCAAGGTAGAAGCAATTCTAGTGGTAAAATCAATTCTACTCGAGAATACTCAAACATGTCTAGATCAGTTTTATGTCTCTAGAATCACTTTTGACTCGCCCAAAGTGAAACCAAACATACACTAAGTGTGTGTGGTTTTACGATAGACCCTATCAAAATTGATTTTGTCTACAGCTAAAAGTAATTTTAGTGAAAATGCATAGGTTTGGTTTCTATTTTCAAAGTTGATTTTGCTACCAACTCTCAATTTGATTATAAAAGTGATAAAAAACTATTGGCTTAATTGCAATTTTTGGTTCCCCTATTTTGGTCAATTTTTTTATTTTAGTCCCCCCATTTCTAAATTCAGGCATTTAGTCTCTCTATTTTCAAAAATTCTGACATTTTACCCAACTCTTAAATTGACATCTCAAATTAATGACGTGGCATGTCTTAAGCTTATGTGGCATATGATTGGGTAACACTGGTGGCTGCCACGTCATTTAAACAAGTCATGTCATTACCATGTCAGATTATTTTGTTTTATTAATATCAGAATTACAAAAATAAATTATTAAATCTGATAGAATTATTTACATCACCATCATCCCCAATTTCACCACCATCAAACGCAAACTACCCCCAATTTCAGTCCAGAAAAACAAACGAGTAGTAGAACTGTAACGTGGGCACTAAAAACCAAATATATTGCATTTAAATTTCATCATTGCGTATGTGTCTGCTTCGTTTCACCATCGTCCCCAATTTCACCACCATCAAATGCAAACCACCCCCAATTTCACCACCATCATCCCAAACCTCGCCCTCGAAGACGATGAACCATCGATTCTTGCTTCGTCTCTCAAATCTCATCAATGGCTTCGATAGAGAAGAAGCCAGCGGCAGAGAAGGCTCCGGCCGAGAAGAAGCCTAAGGTTGAGAAGAAGATCTCGAAGGAAAGAGGAAGCGCGTGAAGAATAGAGGGGACTAAATGTCCGAAATTAAAAATAGAGAGACTAAAATAAAAAAAAATTAAGCAAAATAGAGGGACCAAAAATACAATTTAGCCAAAAATATTTTTTGCGTCTAGTTGAAAAATTTACACTTTCTATATCAATGCTGATCACATTCAAGGTTTGGAATTATGCTGATAAGGGTGCGTGTTCTTCCGGGTTCTTCCAAAATGATAGTGAGACAAGGGGCAACGCTAAAGTAAGGAGATTATGGTTTTCTCTCATTGGTGGAAATCAAGGGCCAAGATTTAAACTCAAAAAAAAAAAATGTTTGATCTTGGCCATTATATAAAAAATTTAAATAACGGCGTTGTGTAATTTTTTAAAAAAGATGTAATTTTTTTAAATATTTCGCAGAGGGGTCCACAAAATTTTTAAAAGAGTTTAGAGGGAAAATTTGAAATTCAAATCAATAGCAGGAACAATATGATCAATGGTTTAAAATTAATCTACAATTAATTCTAAACCAAAATATTTTTAATTTAAAAACTAATTGGATGTATGGTAAACTATCTCTTTAAGACTAGTTTCTATATTTATTTGTTATTAGCATTATTTATTTTCTTTTTAATCATGATTTGGAGTTTTGTATAAGTACAAATAAAGATTAGTATTTAGTTTTTTTTTTGTATAAAATCATAATCATCAATCATATTAACGCCCCCCCGGCATGAGCTCTTTGTTGTTGGCTGATATCATGTGTCCTTTAGGTGTGATTAATTTCTGTTTGTTGCTTTCTTTTTGCTCTTTTTCCCTTTTGCCTACCAAAAAAGCCATATTCATAATTTAAATTATTTATTCTTTCCCATCCCCTTTATCTAAAATTCTATATCCTCATAACCTTTGAGCACACCTATTGTTATCGATTTTTATTTATTTTTATTAATTTTTTAAAAAGAGATTCACGATCCACGTCATTCGTGGATTTCTCGTGAAGAGGTTATTCGCTGCATATAGCAGCGCTGAATTATAATGGCAGGACATTTGTGATAAAGAGAAAATTAATGTGCTTTTCTTTAACCAATCAGGTACTCTTTCAATTTTATATAGATAAATATTCTTTTCGTTTTACTTATATTTACTTTGTTTATTTATCTATATGCACAAACATTTACGCAAACAACATCATATATTCCATCCGTTTTTGTTTATAAGCAAAGGTCACTTTTTATATTCATTGAAAAATGTATGTATCTGATCCAAAAATTTTGACCAGATACATATTTTTTTCAATGAATATAAAAATGAGTTTTGTTTATAAACAAAAACGGATGGAATATACGATGTTGTTTGCGTAAATGTTTGTGCATATAGATAAATAAACAAAGTAAATATAAGAAGAATTATTATAATAAAGATATTTTAATCTAGTACTTCGTAGTGTTTGGCATGTATTGACAAATATTCTTGTACTGAAGGCAATAATATTGTTCTGCTAGTGAAAGACGTTGCAACCTTCTATGCTTCAACAACTGGTTGAGTGTCTTCAAACTTGCTGTCAAAAGTATTGAATACTTTATATAAGATTATAAGATCAGAGACAATATGAAAGCTCCACTTTGGTCAAGAGAGCCGGTCTTTGTACGATTCACCTTCAGATCCTTTCAACAAATATTGAGCTTTATGGTTTAGCACCCAAGGAAACGCTAAAGAGATTATGAAAAGTTATAGGGATTTATTAATAAATTATAAAAATATTAAAGTTACTATAGCCTAAACCATAAAATAAAATAATAATATATCTAAGGTTATAAATATTAGCCTTCAGCATATTTATAAATATTAGCGGGTACTTCTCCATAAGCTTTTTGCTCTTTTTCCCTTTTGCCTATCAAAAAAGTAATATTCATAATTTAAATTATTTATTCTTTCCCATCCCCTTTATCTAAAACTAGCAGTTAGTGCCCGTCTTTCCGCATTTCTATTGCGTTACAGTATATATTACTTTATCTTATTTTGTTATTTTATTATTTTAGGACATAAGGAATGTGATTATACATTTCAGTTATTTCATTACACTTATTTTGTCAAAATGATTTTGATATATATAAATGACATATTATTAATAACACACATCGATATGTATGTGTACATATTAACCAAACAAATATTCTATAAATTTTCCATTGTCAAAATAACCAATAAATACCATACATGTTTATTCTTCAACTATTGATTATAGATAATTTTATATGGCAGCACAATGAACATAGTGAGCGAGATATAAGAACAAATGTGCTTACTGCACAACATAAATTTGATACAACCAAACAACAGAAAACCATACGTACTTAAAAAAAAAAAAAAAAAAAACTAAACTGTACTGAACATCAAACCAGATATTTTCTAACATGTATCTTCTAAGTCCTTTTACCAACCTTTTTCTTCCTAATATTTTTTCCAGTTTCCTCCTACTTTAAATTTAATATATCTCCCTCTTTGCCAATTGCCATGATTCCTATACTATTATATTTTGGTTACTGCTGCAGTCAATTTAAAAACTAATTGCAAAGGCCCTTATGATACAGACCATAGTAGAAAATAAGTGCAATGACAACAATCGTTTTAAGAGGAAGAACATTCAGATTTGAAATTTTCCATGTAACCCATGAAAAATAATTCCAATTAGATTTATAACATCATAAATATACAAAAGAGCATGACAATAGAACCTTGCAGCATAAATATACCATATTGGAACCATAAACTAAATAAGGTGCAGTAGATTACTCTCCTTCAATTACAGTATATGCTCTAAAATTTTAGTAATTTATAGGATATGCTATAAAATGTAGAGAAAGATACACTACTTCGTTTACAGGATATGCTTCAAATTTGTTTGGAAAAATACGTACTAAGTTATAAAAAACTAAAAAGTATGAGGCACAAATCTAAAAAAAAAAAGTATGAGGCACAGAATAAAAAAGCAAACAAAAGGGCACTTAAAGTCAAATGATTAAAAACCAGAAAGCTACAGCACTTATAGGATAGCATCTACCTTTTTTGTACAACTCTAAAGCCATATGTCTGAAGTTCGGATAAAATTACCAAAATAAGATATAAACATACCTCTACATTAGTTTATTTCCATGGTTCCACCATCTATCACTCCTCTTTTCTTCCACACTAATACAGAGATATTTATTGCTAGTTGTTAAACTTTTTTGAGAGTAAGGGGAATAGAACTAAAGTGGATTAAAACGTATGAAGTCCTTTGAATCCACGCATTTATGAGTAGACTTGATGGCTTAGGAAATAAGTTTTAAATGTGTCCTTCCAGATGTGAAGAACCAATCAACAGTAAATGGGTCACACATATAGTCCTACCATGACATAATTTATCAACAAAGTCTCAGATTTTTATAAGGAATACTTCAATCTTTTATTCCTTTTACCCAATTCTCAAGATGTATGACTAAATAACCAAAAAGATAAGCAAAGCAGTGGGAGAGCCAGTAATATAGAAGTCAAAAAAATATAGAAGAATGAAAAAAGAGAAGTGAGAACAGTGTGTTACAAATGCAGTGAAAACACTACCCATTCTTAATATGGTATATTTACTCAGTGAAAATCAATAGCATGTGCATTCACTTCAGTGTGTTAAAAAACCTATAAGATAGAACACTTATACTTTAAGTATGAATAGAGTACATAGGGAGTATAACCTCCTATAGATGCATAGTACATATTGTTGCCATCTAGATTGAAGTAAAAGACCCCATGGAGTAAAACTTACATGCAGTAAAATAGAAGACTTAATTGTATAAGCTATGCTTTCCACATTTCTAATATTTGCTATTAGAGTCCACTCTTTCTAATAATGCTCAATGAAAACTTTTCATGCTCCTATCATCGGTGAAGATTACATCTGAACCAGCAGCCATCTCATGTGCATCATTGTATGTTGCTGAAGGATTCTGCTTTCCCAATAAAAATCTAGCCTGTCAAGCATCAATAAACCCAGCTAAGGTTTCCACCAAGAAATATCTAAACTTATCAAGAAAAATGGATCAATAAATGAATAATTTTATTATTTTGGTAACAGTGGAAGTGGTGTTTCACACATCAGAACAGCTGACAGTGCTAATGAATTCAGGGTCAGCCCAATAATATCCTATAGTGAGTGATGCCTAATTTATGTTGTGCAGTAAGCACATTTATTCTTATATCTCGCTCACTATGTTCATTGTGCTGCCATATAGAATTATCTATAATCAATAGTTGAAGGATAAACATGTATGGTATTCATTGGTTATTTTGACAAAGGAAAATTTATAGAATATTTGTTTGGTTAATATGTACACATACATATCGATGTGTGTTATTAATAATATGTCATTTATATATATCAAAATAATTTTGACAAAATAAGTGTAATGAAATAACTGAAATGTATAATCACATCCCTTATATCCTAAAATAATGAAATAACAAAATGAGATAAAGTAATACATACTGTAGCGCAATAGAAATGCGGAAAGACGAGCACGGTAGTGTCCGTCTTGCCGCTAGTGTCCTATAGTGAGTGATGCCTAAAGCAAATTTCAATAGAGACCATTTCATTTTAAGTAAGAAAGCTTGAGATTAGACCTTTTTGTTAGGATATGTCTTTTTGCTTTATAAAAACTAATGACAAATAAGTTTTTTATTGGTAGGCCTAAACCATGTGCTTTAATAGCCTTACCCTTGGGCCGGTCCCGAATGAATTTCAGAATCAGCAAATGATCATGGTATACTTACTTGGAAACCATGTTGATCACACACTACAGATCCAGGAACAGGGAAGCGATGTCTAATAGTGGAGCTTGTAACAGTTGTACAAAAGCCTGTGCCAAATATTAAATGTATTAGCAAATATGGACTAAAACCACTGATGAATGCAACAACGAACGTAATTATAAAACATGGATCTGAATAAAACAACTTTCATCATAAACTGTCAGAAAGCTATACTTATGCTACCATTGGTAGATTATACACGTTATATCCTACAATCTATTAATATAAAGATAATTTTGAGAGTGGAATTTCCATGTCAAAGTAATTAAAAGCTATGAGCACATGCCTGGTGTTCTGGTTGGTTCTGGTATCCTAAATTGTACCATTTAGCTACTGTCATTCCATGAAAAATAACCACACTAAAATATGAATCAAGCAACAGAATCCAGTCTGCTGACATGGAAGCAACATCTAATAATGCTGGTGCAGGCTATAAATGAGAACCATATATCTCAAAAAAAAAAAAAAAAAAAAAAAAGCGGGACATGAACAATACCAGAAGTCTAGAGACATGAAATTCAAAAGAGTGATGTGGAATATAGAATTTGCACCAGAAATTGAATTCCTTGAAGACCTTCTGCCCAGGTACATAGCTTTAGTTACCAGGAACAGCACCATCCTTCTAACCAGCTTCCATTTTTGACATCATCATTTGCCTAGGAAAATTAAAAATATGAGTTAATAACATTAATTCAAATGAAACAGAACCCAACCCAATTTTCTTTTGAAAATCTAAAAAAAATCGCATAGAATTAAAATCAATACAAATGAATTACAACTGATTAATAATCTATATAGCAAATAGCAAAAAAAAGATCGATAGATTGAGTACCAGGTGGTGGAAATGAAGCAGAGGAAGAGAATAAGGCAAAGAGAAAAAGTTTAGGTCATCAAATCCAATCTATGGCCAATGGGAACCCTCCTTCTCAAATTCAAAGATTCAAAGATGAAACTCTCTAAACGAAAAAGAATATATATTTTGTTGAAACGTCAAAGTAAGGGAAGAGGAAGAAATGAAATATTACAGAGTTGCGTTTTCCGTGAGAGCATAGAGTAATGTCTCTTTAGGAATTGCCACTACCTTCTACTTTCCAGTCTGCCGCAGAACCCCCTCTGCGCTCTAGATCTCCCTCTTTCTCCACGCGGCTCTCTCTTCCTCTCGGGTCTCCCTCTAAGATTGCCCTCACTTTCCCGGTCTCTCATTTCTCTCCCCCCTCTTCTTTTATCTTTTCCCTTTCTTCTTTGAACATACTTATTCTTTCCCTTACCTGCGCACTGCACACAGACACAAATATTAAGGCAGGCCGAAAGAAAGTCTCCAGTTTTCGTCGAATTCAGTTTTTTTTTTTTTTTGGGAGAACAATTGTAGGGAAGAAAGACTAACCGTGTCGCTGCTGATGCTAACCGTACCGAAGAAAGACTAATTGTGTTAGTGGGTGGTTACTTTGAAGGGTATTTTTGCCAAATAAAAAAACCAAAGCTCCATATTTCCATTATATATATATATATATATATATATATATATACTAGCGGAGTCTTTCTGCATTTCTATTACGCTACAGTATGAAATATTTTATCGTATTTTATTGTTTAATATTAGTTTTAAGAAATTTGATTAAACATTCCTTGTATTTTATTACACTAATTTTGAAAATGACATATTATTATTAATTAACAGTATTTAACGCCTATTGATATGTACACATATATGTTACTTTCTTTTAATAAAAAGAATTTGGATTTGGATTTACTTTTTAGAAATTGATTTAAGATATTTGATTTCACTGTGAATTTACGTGTGTATATGTTAACCGCTATCAGGGAGAAAAAGTGCATAAGTTAAAAACGGTTGATATACACAAAAGTAGGGAGAAGTTAATTTATGGATAAGCATAGATAAAAGAGAAATGAAGGGTAAAATTGGAAGGAAAAAAGTCTACACCAAAAAGGGATATCCCCTTTATATATAGTTATAGATATATAGTTATAGACTAGCGTCAAGATGGGCACTCCAGTGCCCGTCTTTCTGTATTTCTACTGCATTACAGTATGTATTATTTTATCGCGTTTTAATGTTTAACGTTATAATTTGTTGTATAATGTTGTTTTAAATATAATTTTCTTCCTCATTTTATTTATTTTGTTTACATCTTTTAATGAATGACATAATATTATTGCAATGGGGTGGTTGAGTTTCAAAGCAAGAAATTTTTGGTTTTTGTGGATAGTGGGGGTTATTCTTCACTTAACCATGTAATAACCGTTTAATTAACCATGTAATAGTATACCAGCAATTAAAAGGGTAAAATAGGAAAAAAAGTAGTACACCAAAAAAACAGTTACAAACACCCCTTCCTTCTCTTTATATAATGGTATAGACTAGCGGCAAGACGGGCACTCTCGTACCCGTCTTTCCGCATTTTTATTATGCTACAGTATGTTTTATCTTATCGCGTTTTGTTATTTAAAGTATCACACCACTTATGTTTCTTTTGATAGTGAAGAAGACAAAGATCAATAACACGATCAATGTACTCCTCCAACTCACTCAATTCCACCTCATCTTTTGCTTTTTTAATCAAACAACCACAACTCAGAACATCTTGAGAAGCCATTCCACAACAGAAACCCCTTTCTCAAAGTTACTTAACTCCCCATGTCACCTATCCTGTCTTACTCTTTCTCGCAGCCTCCAAAGCTCTCCCCTTTCCTCTCCTCTTCATCCTCACTACTTCCCTCTAAGCTCTCTCTGATTCATACCCTTAAACCTTGTAGAGAAGATGTGTGACCGAAGAGAGATGGCAGATTAGTATACTCTTTCATCCATATTGTTTTGTATCTGTCGATTAAGCATTTTAGAAAAACACACATCAGTTACTACTTAAAGCATCAGTAGCGAGGGGAAACTAACTCACGTTTCTTAACTGACACATTCTGCACACGATTTCATTCTCTCTGCCTCTCTCCTCGTGGGCCCGCGTTTTGTTTTAGTTTGCCGTAAGCAATACAGTTGCTTTGACCGACTATTAGATAAGAGAAATGTTTGGTTGGCACCAAAATTTGACAACAAATCGACAACTGGTTAATGACGTGCAAAAGTTTGGTTAATTCAGTTCAGTAGTTGGTTAATGGTGAATCGTATACATTAACCAAACTTTTGCCCATCATTAACCATTAACCATTAACCAACTACTCAACTGAATTAACCAAATTTTTGCACGTCATTAACCAAACATTTGCACGTCATTAACCATTAACTATTAACCAACTACTCAACTGAATTAACCAAACTTTTGCACGTCATTAACCAGGTGTCAATTTGTTGTCGATTTTTGGTGTCCACGTAACACAGCTGATTAGATAATGATGCACTAAATGGGAGAGGCTACATGTGCTTAAAAGTGCCGCGTCAGATTATAAGCAACCCGTAAATTTCGTAGTTGACGCCATTAAAGTTGCTCTTAGTACCTGTAAAAAGGGACCAAGCAAGATCTATTCAAAAAGTCAAAGCGGCCTTTAAAAATCAAAAGGACCCACAATTTTTATCTACTAGCGGGTCAGTGATATTTTAGAAACTGGCCTGACCTCAGAGCTCCCCCATTATGTGGCTTCAATGTATTACTGGAAATACAACAACTTAAATTGGAAGAAAATGCAAGGCATAAAAGAAAGCATAGGCAATACATGTAAAAGATTGTTAGCATATTTAGTAAACACAACTTGTAAATTAAAAGAAATCTTTCCCACCGCCTTCCCACTTCTTGCCTCATTTCCGTCATTGTCAGCTTGCTCTCTTTGCAGCTCTTCCCTTTTCAATGAATTCTTTGACAATTTGAACATCGAAAACTTAAAATTCTTGCAGTCCTACAATGCAAACTTGCTGCCGTCCATCTTTCCTCATGCAAAGTCCCTTATTTGTAATGTAATAAACAATCATTCATACCAATAGTTTAACACACATCGTGCACCAAAGAAAATAAAACATGCAGGTACCTGCATTGAGTATGCAGGATAAAATTAAGGAGAGAAGCTTGATATTATAACAAATATTTATTTAAGCAGTGACAGGAACAAATAAACAAAAGCATCATTCTGTAAAAAAAATAAATAAATAAATAAACAAAAGCATCATAGACAGGAACACAGGACAGAGGAAGCCTCGTAAGTACAAACCCAAATTTCTAAATCCCTATTTTCGGATCTGCCTACCCGTCCATCACCTAACCTATGAGACTGTCTTTCTGGCCTTCCCTCTCCCCTTCATCTTTCCCTTCTCCATTATCTCTCTCTACCCGGTGGCCAAGGTGCCACAACCTTCCTCCCTCTTCCTCCTTGTTACCTCTCTTCCTCTTCCCCCACTGACCTTGAAAATTCTTGGGTTCTCTTGAAAAAATACTGAATCTCGTTTTTTTTAAATCATTTGGTTGCATCCACTAAATGAAAATACACAGATAGGGAAAGGAAATTGGAACCGTACCCGTTTTGCAGACTTTGGAATCTTTCAATGTCAACCATACTCTCAACCAAAATGTGAGCGTAGAAGGTGGTGTAGAAGGAAGTTGAATTGAATCCGCCTTCTTTATCAAATGGTACACATTCTGAATAGCAAATACTGCAAAGAAAAAAAAATGAATGAATGCAATTGCAATGGTAGTTTATGGAAGTTTTATGTGTTTTGACTTGTGGGTGATCAGTTAGTATTTTCATCTTCTTCAGACTCCAGGCCAGTCGCGTCCTCTGCTGGAGCATTCCCCCATCACCCTATTTGGCCAAAATACGAAAGAGAAAAAGAGAGAAGTTATTTACCGAGAAATGGCCGAAATGGAATGGAAGTTATTTACGTAACCGCGTAATATCGGAAGGGGAGTTAAAAGGGTAAAATAGGAAGGGAAAGGGCTATACCAAAATAGCATATCCTCTTTATATATTGTTATAGATATAGACTAGCGGCAAGACGGGCACTATCGTGCCCGTCTTTCCGTATTTGTAAAATGTGATGGTCCTCTCCCTCTGGCTTCATTGAAAGTTGAAATTGAAACAGTCCACCCAGAGAAGAATAGATGAGACATTTTTTCCTTTTGTAAATTCAAAACCACTCTATGCAGTTTTTTTTCCAGTAACCGTATAATATTGGACGGGAGTTATGGGTAAAACTGGGGAAAAAGATTAACCGACTCTTTGTTGTGGTTTGAGAGTGGTTAATATAAAGGGTATTTTCGGGAAGAAAAAGTTCACACCAAAACTCTTATATCCCCTTTATTATATGTTATAGATGTATCCCCTTTATTATATGTTATAGATGTTATAGATATATTTTAATATATATTTTAATATATTTTATATCCTCATAACCTTTGTGCACACCTATTGTTATCGATTTTTATTTTTTTATTTTTACCTCGTGATCTCACATATATCTAATTGTTTGAATACAACCAATCTAAACACCTTTTCTCTATAAATCCACCCCTAAAACATCTACGGTTACTCCATCATTGTTTTTTACAAATCAATAAAAATCATATGTAGACCTTTTTGGTTACTCTGATATCTCTCTATTAGTCTTAATCAGTATTTTAAAAACCGAACCGAACCGGACGGTTCAACCGGTTGAACCTTGAACCGACCTTATTTACGGTCCGGTTATTTTGGCCAGTTCAATCACGGTTTAAATCGATTCGACGGTTAAAAGCGGTTGAACCATGACCCGGAAGTCTCACCGGTTCGATGTCCGGTTCGGTTTTTAAAACATTGATCTTAATACATACTCTCTCAGTCCTATTATAAGTGTCATGTTTATAATAAAAAAATTAGTCCCAAAATAAGTGTCATTTTACGTTTTCAATGTAATATTAATTAGTTTTTTTCCAATTTTATCCCCAATAATGTCTTTTAGAATTATGTTGTTGTTTTGCACCATTTTCAATATAATTAGGTTAATTTGATAAAATTATTATTCTATTTCTTTCATTTATAACTTTTTTTTATTTGAATGAAATAATCTAGTACAACGCTCACTACAATATTTTTGACTTTAGCCCACGCTACCCATGTCCATGGCTAAAAATATGTGGCCTAAACACAGAATAGGCCACATTTTTAAAGGTGTTGACAATGAGATAGATATTAGGCAACGTTTGTGTAAACTTGTTGTTAGGCAACATTTTGAAAATATATAGACCACGATTGGAAAACCATTGATATGTAAGACCACATATGTCTACATGTTGCCTTTGAAAATTCAATACGCAACGCCCATAAACGTGGGCCAAAAAGAATGAGTGTGTTGCCTTTTCTCATCTTTGCGCGGAATCACTTGAAAAAATTGAAATTTTTCAACGACTAGGCGGCAATCAATACTTCACTAAAACCAAATTTTTCATTCCAATAATCTTCCCCAAATTTTCTTTTGAGAGGCATCCCACCCAGCTTCACACCCTAACCGGCCCAAAAGAAAGGCACAGAGGGGTGTGCTCGCAACCCTAACCTCTCCTCCGCGTGACGTCTCCTCTGCGTGCGATTCAAAAGCTTCGCAACAAATCACCTCTGCGCGACACCATCGTCGTGACAGAAGAAGTAATCAGCCCTCCACTGTGACTGATTCACAGTGAGATTTCTCGCCCACAAATCTCATCACTGTTAGTGGAAACTGTCTCTCTTTCTCTCCCCTTTCTCTCCATTTTTTCTTGCAAGTGTTCTTTCTCTGAACTGATGATGGGAGAAAATTGCAAATGGGTTGGAGAGGGAGAATGGGTTCACGATGTTCACCTCTCGTTGGAATAGGTTGGCGAATGGAAGTGTACATTTTTATACAAATTAACCGAATTTTCTAGCTAAAAATATAATATAGTCAACATAGATTACCTATTTTATTTCATAAACGATTGCCACTGATGAATCATCTTGGAATTCTTCTGTGACTGGTGTTAGATAATATAATATAATAGTACTAACAGTAGTTTAGTCTTTTGTATCTTTAGTATTTATACTTCTCTATTGCCTTGTATTGTAAAGACTTTCTATTGCATTACTTATTGGAACCCTAATGTGCCTCTTTTCTTCTCTTCCTCTTCTCCCCTTCTCCTCTCTATGATTATGTATATTGTTATCATGGTATCAAAGAGCAAGGTAGATCCGACTAGCAATCTCATGCTTATGCGTTTGAGAAATTAGCAAAGGGATAAATATCTGCAAAAAAAAAAAAACTATTCGGTGATCTCTGTTATGATATTTGAGAATAGCAAAATCTGAATAATATTTCATTATTGTTGAATGAATGATACAAAATACAGTACAAGCCTTTATATAGGCTGCTGAGCTCAAGAAGAGTGCAAGATAGCCGTGTGAGAATAGTAGTTGTCGAGATTGAGTCGAGAGAGATCGACTTGTCGAGATCGTCGAGATCAAGATCGACTACTCTAATATACTTGTCGAGATCGACTACTCTAATATACTTGTCGAGATCGACTAGATCGACTACTCTAATATACTTGTCGAGATCGACTATTCTAATATAACTAATTGGCTAAGTCAATACTCTA
Source organism: Calophaca sinica (assembly GCA_037113605.1). Classification (NCBI taxonomy): domain Eukaryota; kingdom Viridiplantae; phylum Streptophyta; class Magnoliopsida; order Fabales; family Fabaceae; genus Calophaca; species Calophaca sinica. The sequence goes on from CM073736.1 coordinate 11,874,184, forward strand.
ATAGCCTCCCTCAAGCTGGAGAGTGAATATTCATAACTCCCAGCTTGGATACAATGTCGTTGAAAGGAGTAGGATCCAAGGCTTTAGTGAATGCATCGGCCAATTGGTTAGATGATGTGATTGGCAATAGATGGAAGAGGCCAGCCTGGAGTTGTTCTCTAACAATGTGACAGTCCAAATCAATGTGCTTAGTTCGTTCGTGGAAGGATGAATTCATGGCAATGTGCCTTGCTGATTGTGAATCACAGTAAAGTAAGGCTGGTGAAATATATGGAACCTTGAGATCTTTGAGCAAGTAAGTGATCCACTGAACCTCAGAAACGGTGACACCCAATGCACGATACTCCGCTTCTGAAGAAGAGCGAGAGACAGTAGGTTGCTTCTTTGCACGCCAAGAGATTAAAGAATTGCCAATGAATATACAATATCCAGTGATGGATTTTCGGGTTTCAGGCATGTTGCCCCGGTCAGTCGAACGCTTTGAGTGAAGAGTGTTTGAACCGGGTAGAATAATCCTTGAGTGGAGAAGCCTTGATGTACTTCACAACCTCGGATAGCCGCTTCTTGATGAGTGGATGTGGGGTGTGCCATAAATTGGCTAAGTTGAACACAAAAAGAAATATCGTGCCGAGAATTAGTTAAGTAGAAGCTTACCAATGAGGCGTCGATAAGTCGCAGGATCGCAAGAGGAGTGCCTCCGTGGTGGTCAATCGAGTTCCCTTAAGCATAGGGGTGGAAGCGGTTTACAAGCCAATAAGCCACATTCGATAGAATATCTAACGATATTTTCTCTGGGAAAGATGTATGCCATCTTTTGATCTGAAATCTCAAGTCCAAGAAAGTATTTTAAGTTTCCCAGGTCTTTGATCTTAAAGCGTGTGTTCAAATCTGTTTTAATTTGAATGATGGCATTAAGATCATTGCCTGAGATGATTAAATCATCTACATAAATCAACAAAATAGTGAATGAACCATTGTATAGTTTAGTAAACAAAGAGTGGTCAGAATTAGATTGAGAAAAACCTTTAGAAAGGAGAAAAGTGGACAAGCAATCAAACCATTGGCGGCTAGACTGTTTTAAGCCATAGATCGATTTCAGAAGTCTGCAGACCTGAGGAGGATTGGTCTGCTGGACATGAAGACCAGGTGGGATTTTCATGTAGACTTCTTCCTCCAAGGTGCCATGTAGAAAAGCATTATGGACATCAAGTTGATGTAGATACCAATTTTGTGTAGAAGCAATAGCTAAAAGTAATCGAATAGTTGTTAATTTTGCAACAGGACAGAAAGTATCAAAGAAATCAATGCCCTCGATTTGGTTAAAACCTTTAGCAACCAGACGGGCTTTATACCTTTCAATGCTTCCATCAGCATTGTGTTTAACTTTATAAACCCATTTACATCCAATTGGATGCTTACCTTCGGGTAGAGGAGTGATAATCCATGTCTGATTCTGATGTAGTGCATCAAGTTCAGAATTCATGGCTTTAAGCCAATGTGCATGCTGTATGACCTGTTTGTATGAAGTAGGTTCGATTTGGGAGGAGATAGACATGGTGAAATGTAAATGAGATGGTGATAGTCTGGAATAAGAGAGGACAGATGAGAGTGGATATAGAAGTGGGTTGGAAGAAGGTTTAGTGGATTGTATGTAGCTACAATGGAAATCTTTGAGATAAGTAGGTGGCCTTTTGATCCTATCAGATTTTCTGATAGGAAGAGGAGTAGGTGTAATGGATTCGCCGAGGAATCGAAATGGGTTGAAGTGTGGTGGAGTACAGGATTGTGATTGTGTTGTGATGTGTCCGTAGGAGCTGGATTAGAAATGATAGGGATGTCAAATAAAAACAAGGATGCAGAATCGTGGTCATGGGAGGCGAATCGGTTGTGGCGAATCTAATGTAGTCAGTAGTGGTGTAAGGAAATTGATCTTCATGGAAGATAGCATGTCTAGAAGTAAAAATGGCTCTGTATGTAAGTCATATAGAATGTACCCTTTTGTTCCAGGTTTGTAGCCAAGAAACAAGCACTTTCTTGCCCTTGGATCAAGTTTGTGTCTATTGTGAGTTAATGTGGTAGCATAAGATAAACAACCAAAGAGCTTGAGATCAAGGAAAGTAAGTGGAGATCCATACACCAGATCATAAAGGCATTTATTTTGTAAAAGCAGTGTAGGGAATCTATTGATGATATATGTAGCATGACATAAAGCATAAGACGAAAAAGATTTAGGTAATTTAGATTGAAAAAGTAAAGCACGTGTAACATTCAATAGGTGCCTGTGTATACGTTCACCAATAGCATTTTGTTCAGGAGTTTCAACACATGATGTTTGGTGCAAAATGCCAAGAGATGCATAATAAGTAGGCATATGGAATTCAAGACCATTATCACCCTAATAGTTTTAACATGAGCGTAAAACCGATTTTTAACAAAAGTCAGAAATGTGGTGATGCAATGTCTTGTGTCAGATTTGTGTTTCATTAAGAAAACCCAAGTGTATCTACTATGATCATCTACTATGGTTAAGAAATAGTGATGTCCCTGGAATGAAGAAATACCAAGAGGACCCCAAATGTCCATATGCAATAGTTCAAAAGTATGATCAGATTTAGAGATGCTGTTGGGAAAAGACAGTTTAGGCTGTTTTGCAATATAACAACAATCACATACAAAAGACTGATTTTTATTCATAGAAATATAAGGGAAAGTTGTACATAGATGTTGTAAAACAGCACCAGAGGGGTGTCCAAGCCTGAAATGCCATAAATCAAAAGCATTCGATTGAGAGATGACATTAGAAAAAGAAGATGCAGTAATACATTTCTGTTCATCAGTAGAAGGAGATCTAACAAAGGCATCGTGAACAGATAAAGATGGTTGAGGAGTTAGCTGAAGAATGTATAGATTATGACAAACTTCAGCGTGTCCAATCATCTTCCTGGAATTGCATGCCTGTATTTCACAAGAGTTAGGCAAGAATAATAATGTGCATTTCAAAGATTTAGTAAGTTGAGTAATGGAAATAAGATTGAATTTAAACTGAGGGATATATAAAACATTATCAAGATAAAAGTCTGGTGTGAAGTGTATTGTGCCAGAATAAGAAGCATATAGAACATCACCATTAGGCAAATTAATAGCTATAGGTTTAATCTTAGTGTATGAAGAAAAACTTTGAATAAAAGGACAAATGTGATCACTAGCACCTGAATCCAATATCCAAAAAGATTGAGGAATCAAAAATGTACCTGAATTATGGATATTAGAGATTACACTAGAGACCATGGATGAAGAATTGTTGTTCTCGTAAGTAGAATTCTTCTTGACGATGTTTCTTTGAACGTTACTATCTTTCTTGTTGGCATGTAAGAGGGAAATAAGGTATTGGTAATCCTCTCGAGAGATAGATGGAAGGTCAGCTGGGCTTGAGAATTAACAAGAGCAAATAGTCTTAACATTACTTGTCGAAGAGTGGTAGTAGAGTTTGGTTGAGAATCACCTTGAAGTCTTGATCGATATCCAGGTGGGAACCCATGTTTGAAGTAGCAGGTATCAATTGTATGGTTGGTGCGTTTGCAATGTGTGCAAAATCATTTGTTGTCGATTATTAGTTCTTCCTCTGCCTCTGCCAGGAAAGGGGGTACCTCGGCCAAAAGAAAATTGTTGAGAGGATGATGTAGCAAAAGCAGTGGATTCAAGATTGGAAGGTGCTTTGAGTCCTCACTGCTTGATACGAATCATTCAAACCCTTAAGAAAACAAATAGTATGTTCCTTGTCTTTGTAGGATTGCACAGCTCTACTGAGGGTACAATTGCAGGGAATTGTGCAAATGCAAATGGGAATAGGTCGCAAGAAATCCAATTCATCCCAAAGAATAGACATGTCAGTGAAAAAAGTAGATAAAGACCTTTCACCTTGACGCATGGAATGAAGTTCTTGAAGTATGTCAGACATTCTGAAATGGTTTTCTTTTGTGAATCTTTCCTGCAAGTTGAGCCATAATCGAAACCTATCGATTGAAATGGTGCTTTGTGCAATTTGAGGGGACAAGGTACGTGTGATCCAAGATACCACCATGTTATTGTGCAATGATCCCAAAGGTCAAAGAGAGGATCGGTGTCCTGGTGGTTGAGGTAATATGCCATTGATAAATTTGATCTTGTTCTTGGATGAGAGGGCCCTTTTCATGGCTTTGCTCCAATTGTGATAGTTATCTCCATTGAGTCTTTGGAGATACGAGAATGTAACACTGGTTTTCACCCTGATGTAGATAAAAAGGACCTGGATATTGATGTTCTGGTGAGATCGGGTTGATGTTGCTCGAGAACTATCGAATGCACGGTTTGTTGTTTACTATGTTGGCTTTCATCACTTTGGCTTGAGGGTGTTGAGGGTGATGTGGGTGGTGTTTTGTCAGCCATGGTTGATGAAGCAATGAAGGAAGGAGAATGCGGAAGCTGATGATCAGAAAAATAAATCTGATACCATGTTATGATATTTGAGAATAGCAAAATCTGAATAATATTTCATTATTGTTGAATGAATGATACAAAATACAGTACAAGCCTTTATATAGGCTGCTGAGCTCAAGAAGAGTGCAAGATAGCCGTGTGAGAATAGTAGTTGTCGAGATTGAGTCGAGAGAGATCGACTTGTCGAGATCGTCGAGATCAAGATCGACTACTCTAATATACTTGTCGAGATCGACTACTCTAATATACTTGTCGAGATCGACTACTCTAATATACTTGTTGAGATCGACTATTCTAATATAACTAATTGGCTAAGTCAATACTCTAATAATCTCTCAGAGAATTTTTCGCCCCTGTTGCGTTTGCATAATTATCTTGCAATCCTATTGTGTGAACATTGCCCTGTTTTCTTTGCAAATCCATTGGTGGTTACTTCCATATTTTGTTTCGATGGGACTATTTGATTTGGCCATTTGATTTGGTGGGTGAAAGTAGAGCATCTCACTTTGGGAAAGTTGCTTATTTTTTTTATTTCACGTTGGTATCCCCTTTGTTTCTTTGGAGGAAGATTGGCCCACACTTTAATTATTGTCGTTTCTTTTGGTGAAGACATTTTGTTTGGTGCATTGCTTAATCTGTAGGGGTCGCGCCATTTTTTTTTGAAGATAATTCTTGCATTGAAGCTCGCATTTGGAATTGTTGCATGGCACTGGTTTTGGCATTTTGTAGAATAGCACTTTTGGAGTTTTCGATATTTTAAATAGTTTCCATTTATTGAGCACTATTGCAACCCACCAGTTTCTTTGTTTTTTGGAATAGCCACACTGTGCGGGACTTTGGAATTTTCTTTTGAGCCATCATCTGCTATCCACCGATTTGGAAAAAGAGGGAGCGATTATCTTGTATGAGAACAAGAAGTTAGCAATCCGTATAAGCACTTCCAGATTGGTATTTGGTTTTCTCCTCTCTTTATTGTTTGTGTTTGTTAGTTTCTTGGATACTTGATAGTATTAGTAATGGCGAGTGAAAAAAATGATACTCTTCAATCTATTAGTATGCAATTGAATGAATAGTTTCAAAGGTTTCTCACTACACAGCCACAGATAATGTCTGTCTCCTCAAATATAAGTTTGTCTTCTTCCAATTTATCAGGTATATCTTCCTCCATATGGGTTCTTGACTCTGGAGCCTCCCATCATATGTCATCGGTACATCATTTGCATTCTTACATCCTGCTTCATCTGTGCCAGTGATGACTGCTAATGGCACTCCCATGCCAATAGTAGGCATAGGATCTATTTGCACACCCCACTTATCACTTTCAAATGTTTACTACATTCCTAACCTCACTATGAATCTTGTTTCTGTTGGTCAATTGTCTGATTCTGGTTTTTTGATATTTTTTATTCCAATGCTTGTTATGTGCAGGATTCGCAATCCAAGAGGATGATTGGGACAGGCCGTAGGCAAGGGGGACTTTATATCTTGGATGAGTTGAAGGTTTCAGATGTTGCAACTTCTAGTGTTGACCTATCATCTTTTCGGTTGAGTTCATCATCTTCTAATTTTTATTTATGGCACTCTCATCTTGGTCATGTTACCTCTTCTCGTTTAAAATACTTAGTTTCAACAGGAGCTCTAGGAAAATTGCCACCTCATGATATTTCTGATTGTTGTGGTTGTAAAGTTGCTAAATTTTTTGCTTTACCATTTAGCAAAAGTCTTTCCATTTCGAGTGCACCCTTTGACTTAGTTCATTCTGATGTATATGATCCATCACCCTTACCAAAAGTGGATCTAGATATTATGTCTCGTTTATTGATGATTATACTCGTTATTGTTGGGTTTATCTTATGAAACATCGTTCTGGGTTCTTTGGCATTTATCAAATATTTCGTGCTTTAGTTAAAACTCAACATAATGATGTTATCAAGTGCTTTTGATGTGATCTAGGTGGTGAATATACCTCTAATAAATTCTCTGAGTTACTTGCTTCTGATGGTACTCTTCACCAAACTTCTTGCACTGACACTCCTGAACAGACTGAAGTTGCTGAAAGGAAACATCGTCATATTGTTGAAACTGCCCGTTCCCTTTTGTTGTCTGCTTCAGTTCCAAGTGAGTTTTGGGGTAAAGCTGTTCTTACTGCTGTCCATGCTATTAACAAAATTCCATCCTCTGTTACCTCAGGTTTGTCTCCCTTTGAAAAGTTGTATGGTTATGTTCCTGATTATTCATCCCTGAAGGTCTTTGGTTCCACATGTTTTGTTCTTCGTCCACATGTAGAACGTAGTAAATTATCTTTTCGTTCTACAATGTGTTTTTCTTGGTTATGGGGATGGTCAGAAGGGTTATCGTTGTTATGACCCTATAAGTCAAAAACTTTATGTTTCCCATCATGTTGTGTTTCTTAAGCACATACCATTTTATTCTCTTTCCTCTGATTCTCATAGTCCTACCACGTCTGAACTCATCCGTATTGATCCTTTTGCCATGGATATTGATAGTCCCACTGACTCTGATGTTGAGAATTGCAGGGTTGACACTAGTCCTTCTACAGATCCAGATGTTCCCTGTGTCCCCACGGCTTCCCAAGAACCTCCTACGATTGTTGATCCTCCTCCTCCTCGTTATCCTCCACGCAATCGTAAGTCCACTCAATTGCTAGATTTTGTTTATTCTACTTACTCTACTTCTTTTGCTTCTTTTTAACCTCTATTCACAGTTTGTCTGAGCCCTCTTCCTACAAAGAGGCTATTCTTGATCCCCTTTGGCAGCAGGCTATGGCAGAGGAACTTTCTGCTTTACACAAGACAAATACTTGGGACTTCGTACCTCTTCCACTAGGAAAACATGCTATTGGGTCTCGTTGGGTATACAAGATCAAAACCAAGTCTGATGGGTTAATTGAGCGTTACAAAGCCTGTTTTGTTGCTAAAGGATTCTCACAATAATATGGCATGGATTATGAAGAAACCTTTGCTCTGTTGCCAAGATGACTACCATTCGCACTCTTATCGCAGTTGCATCCGTTCGTCAGTGGCATATTTCTCTGTTGGATGTTAAAAATGCATTCTTAAATGGTGATCTTCAAGAAGAAGTTTACATGGTACCTCCACTAGGTGTTTCTCATAATCCAGGGGAGGTGTGTAAGTTAAAGAAGGCTCTCTATGGTCTTAAACAAACTTCTCGAGCTTGGTTTGAGAAGTTCTCCACTGTGATTGCATCTCTCGGCTTCCGTTCTAGCGATCATGATTCTGCTTTGTTTCTGAAGAATACTTCTCATGGTCGTATTATACTCTCTTTATATGTTGATGACATAATTATCACAGGGGATGATGTTGATGGGATTGCAGAATTGAAATTGCAGTTAGCAAAACAATTTGAGATAAAGGATTTAGGTCCTCTTCGCCATTTCTTGGGGATTTAAGTTGTCTATTCTTCTAGAGGTTATATTCTCTCTCAATCTAAGTATATTACTAACATTCTTGAACAAGCTCGTCTTTTCGATACTCGAGCAGCAGACACCCCTCTCGAGCTTAATGCAAAATATGTCTCCTCTGATGGTGCTCCTCTTCCTAATCCTACTCTATATCGTACATTGGTTGGTAGTTTGGTGTACCTTATCATTATTAGACCTGATATTGCTTATGCAGTGCATGTTGTCAGTCAGTTTGTTGTTTCTCCTACTACAGTGCATTGGGCAGCTGTTCTTCACATTCTTCAGTATCTTCGGGGCACTCAATTTCAGAGTCTTCTTTTTCCTTCATCTTCTTTTTTGGAGGTGCGTGCTTACTCTGATGCTGATTGGGCTGGCGACCCCACTGATTGCAAGTCTATCACAGGGTTTTGCATTTTTTAGGAGATTCTCTTATTTCTTGGAAGAGCAAGAAGCAAGACATTGTCTCCCGCTCTTCTACAGAAACTGAGTATCGTGCTATCGGCAGACACTACTTCGGAAATAGTTTGGTTACGTTGGCTTCTTTCTGATATGGGAGTCTCCCTCTCTAGACCGACTCCTATGTACTGTGATAACAAGAGTGCTATTTAAATTGCCCACAACTTGGTCTTTCATGAACGCACCAAGCATATTGAGATTAATTGTCACCTCACACGCCATCACCTACATCATGGCACCATTTCTTTACCCTTTGTTTCTTCCTCCATGCAGATTGTTGACTTGTTCACAAAATCGCATTCTGTCAAACGTTTTCGTTTCTTGACTGACAAACTCTCGATGCTCCCTGTTAACGCATCGTGAGTTTGAGGGGATGTTAGATAAAATAATATAATAATACTAAGGGTAGTTTAGTCTTTTATATTTTTAATATTTATTGTTGTCTTGTATTGTTAAGACTTTCTATTGCATTACTTATTAGAACCCTAATGTGTCTCTTCACTTCTCCTCTTCTCCCCTTCTCCTCTCTATATGATTATGTATATTGTTATCAACTGGCTTTTATTTATGCTTCTTGTTTTTGTGTATGTTTGGTTATTCCTTTGCAAGTCACCACTCCAGGGCTGCATGTCTTTAATTTATGCAGGTTTGAACTCGCAGCAGTGTCGTCGGGGTTTTTCCTCGTCGTCACGAGTCACGACGTTAAACAGTGTCTATACGCAGTTCCCTCTGTTGCACAAAGTCCTTAGAGTTTCAACATTCTACTTTTCAACATCCTGTAAGTTGCAACTTCCTTTCCCCTTCTTAATCTGTGTCGTTTGCAAGATATGGCTATTTTTATGTTGTTTATTTGTTTATTCTGCTGGAATCTTTAAGGGTCTGTTTGGTTCAAATAAAGGGAGGGGAGGGGAGGGATTTTAATGGAGGGGAGGGGAGGGGAGGGAAGGGGAAGGGAGGGGAGGGATTTACTTTGATTTTGTGTTTGGTTGAGAGGAGAGCGGAGGGAAGCCTTTGCTTGTTTGGTTCAGAGGGAAGGGGAGGATTTTAATGGAGGAAGAGATTAATTTACTAGTATATCCTTATAGTATTTTATATTATATTATATATAAGGATATTTCAGAATTTTATTTTAAATAATTTAATCTCCCCTCCCTCCTCCAAAACCTCCCCACTTTGGGAGGGGAGCCAAAATTGGCTTAGGAGGGATTTTGCTCCCCTCCCATCCCCTCCCCTCCCATTAAAAAAATTGAACCAAACAAACATAATTTAAAATATCTCCTCCCCTCCCCTCCCCTCCCCTCCAAAACCCTCCAACCAAACACACCCTAATTGAAATAGTAAATCATAGCTATATGGATTGTTTATTCAAATTAGTATATCAATTGTTTGTTCAAATGCTTGAAAGAATTTCCTATACAAGGGCTTCACCTTTTACAAATATTATTTCAGCATTTCAAATTGCTACAAGGTGCTGTGGTTATTTTGTACATTCAATTTTAATTTGTTGCTCGAGTCCATAAAGGCATTCATATTTGTAAATGATATCAGCGGTTATGTAAATTTTATCCTTTGGTTTACGCTACACAAGGTTAAAAGGATTGGTGAGTTTGTCCCTAAATGCGAGTATCATGTGCTTAAGTTCACACGCTTAAGACTCGAATGAGTTCATAACCTCTTGTTTAATTTTATATTTGAGAGAAACATTGATCAAATTGCTTCTCATCATGTTTATTTCGTGATTTTCAAATAAAAACTTGTTAGTCTAAATTTAGCTTATTGTCATTGATAATAGATTGATAGATTTCTCATTTTTGTGAATCAGTTAAAAGAAAGAGCAGAGAAACTTGAAAACCAGAGGATTTTTCAATATGTGCCTAGCTATTTTAGGCTTTTAGCATTAAAGGGACTCAACAGTAGTACATGAAAAGTGCCTATTAAATCAGTAATTTGTTATAGATATTATTATTATAGCTACAAGTAATTCTAGATCACAGGGCATTGGCTGCTATTTGGAAGGGATCATGTAGGGTCAAAATGGAGTAGCTGGAACACAGGGCAGTCTTTTATTTAGATCTATTGTTATAGTGCTATCTTACTTCATGTGCTAAATATCTCTCTTAACTGCTAGTTTTGATCTTTAGCTTCCCTATTTTTAGCTTTGCAATCAAAGAGGGAATTGTAAAATCATGCTTCCCAACGATCACAAGCTAGCATTAATGAATGTCAGTATTCATAAATGAGTTTACATACGTCTCAGTACATGTTTAATTTTTATTTATAAATGAGTTAGCATTATCAGTACCTTTCTCAATCATCCAGGAACACCAAAGTCTCAATTTCTCAAGTATAAACTTATCCTTTTTTATTTTTCATACTTCTTTCAATTTGTAATGGCGATTAATTAATTGATAAATGTTATAAAACTCTTGTAAGGTACGGTGAAAAAAATGGATATATTTGTATAAACACTGCTGGCAAAGGTGCTTTTGTTGTGGGTCTCACAGCTGCTGTCTATTTTAGGTGAGCATGCTTGTCATAATTTACACATATATGTCATTGGTGGAATATAAGAATATGACATTACATTATACATACAGCCCAAATTTGACAAATATTTGTGTCTATTTTATGTCAAAGTTTATGGTAACACATTGGTTTTCTTTGACTTGCACAAGTTTTGAAGTACTCAATGTTCCAAGACAGATTGCACCATCAGAGATGAATGTTTCTTTTAAGTTTTGTTTTTTCAATTGAGTACCGATTGTTCATTGTTTAAATTTATATCAACTATATGTATAAACTTAAGGACTAGAGGTTTCAAAGTTTATGGTAACACATTGGTTTTCTTTGACTTGCACATGTTTTGAAGTACTCAATATTCCAAGACAGATTGCACCATCAGAGGTGAATGTCTCTTTAAGTTTTGTTTTTTCAATTGAGTACCGATTGTTCATTATTTAAATTTATATCAACTATATGTATAAACTTAAGGACTAGAGGTTGAACAATAGTTTTGCTTAGTGCTTTGCCTTTTACCTTCAATTTCATGGGGTGCAAAGATGCAGAAAATGATTATATGGACCTTCAAAAAGTGTAATGAATTTGCTGATAGTGTTAACGTGCTCAATAATCAAATGATTCTTTTTCTTGCAGGGGTGTGGTCAATGCTTGGCGGAGACGTGGCTCTCGGTGGTTCTTGATATTGCAATTGTGGTTGAGTTGCCCATTGGAGTGCTATAGTGGAACAAAGTGTGCAACAGTTGCAGATCAAATTTGTGAAATCGTATTTTTAAGTTTTTGTAATTTATGATAAAATTGATGTAAAAAAGCTAGTGTTATATGCTTATTTTGTAGTGCTACAGTAATCCAATATACAGAGTTGTTTCATCTTTGTTTTGAGACTTTATAATCCAAGTGTTTTAATGATATAGATTAAATATTTAATGTAATTATAAGTATTATAATTGCTAAGTTTAATTGTTTATAATATTTACCAATGCCTATAAAAAAGAGCCTCTGTTAGTTTAGTTTTAAGATTTGATCATTGTTTATAGTATCTGATATGTCCAGTTAGAAAAGTGTTGCCAAGCACATGCAACAACAAAATAATTGTAGCCTGTATAGGCAACATTTAAATAAATGTTGTTTAAAATTTTTATAGATGTCGCTTATACCATCTACCACAGCTAACAAAGTGTTGTCTAAACGATATGGCAACACTTCTGCAACCGTGGACTAAATATCTAAGCAATATTTATTTAGCCGTTGCCTAAAAGCAACCTAGAAAACCTGGCCTAAACGTGCTCCACCAAACCGTGGCCTATTACCATTGCTCAAGCAACGGTTTTCAATTTTCGTGGCCAAATGTGAAAAAACTGTTGCCTATAGGAATAGGCAACGATCGCATACTCCACGCCTATAAAATAGTGGCTAAACCGTGGCCTAAAATTTAGGCAACAATTTTTTGTTTCTAGCCACAGTTTTTGGTTGTTGCCTAAACTAAATTTTGTTGTAGTGACTTATAATGGGACAGAGGGAGTAATCAAATTGATTTTTGGTGATGTGTGTTTCTTGTATGAATCTTAATTCAATCACTCTTTCTTGTCAGCTCAATGATAGGAGCTTGGCCTTGTAACCCCAAGAGACATGGTTCAAATTCCTTCGGGAATATGTTAAATGCAATGCAGATGCAGCCTTCTCATCCTTGAATGATTCAGTTGGCTTTGGTATGTGTCTCCGCGATGATACTGGAAAATTTATAGCTGCGAGAACTTCTTGGAGTAAGCCTATTTTGAGTGTGCTCCTCGACGAGGCTGTTGGTTTGCATCAAGTGCTTACTTGGGTTAAAGGCCTCCAATATGATAAAGTTATTTTCGAAGTGGACTCTCAACTCGTAGTTGACAATTTTCATTCTTCTAGTAGTAATATTGCGGAACTAGGTACAGTTTTGTGTGAGTCTAGAATGCCTTTTTACTCTTTTTTTCCAAACTCTTGTGTCAAGTTTGTTAAGAGGGATGGAAATGTGGTTGCCCATTATCTTGCAAAGATGGCCACTAATTATGTTAACCCTCGCATCTTTCGAGATACCCCTATTTGTATTGACACAATTATTATGAATGAAATGAAGTCACTCTTATTCTGTTAAAAAAAAACTTAATACAAAAAAATCGAAATAAAACTTTAAATTAAGATTAAAAACCTGTAGAATAATTTTGATTAATTTGGAGCAATAGTCGTTTAAGATAGCAACCGTATCAATGATCCGTACTTCTGAACTCGTGTGAAAATAAAAGTACAAGTTCCATATGCGATTCCGGAAGGGATTCCCAACGGCAATTTTACACAAACACGTGGTCATCCCTTCGAGTGGGATATCATGCCACCACAATTTGAGGATTTGACTGGGTATGCAAGCTACCCGGAATACCAGGACTGCCACCTAGAAAACAAGTGGCACGTGGCATTATCCCAAAGAGAGCTCTCAGTCCTACCTGTGCCCCGGTTTTCTAGATAGATTAACCCCCGTGACTACCCACGTTCATCTCGTTTCTTTTTTCACTCTCTGGAACTCTGTTGAGTGGTTTTCAGAGTCCCGATTCTAACGCCACAGCAAACTCTTGTTAAGTGACTACACATCGTATCACCAAAAGCCACGAACTAACTCCACCACATTTCGGGTTTCCAATATTGACAGTTATTTCGTTTCGCGCGCGCGCTGTGCTATATATACCAACAACAACACTCGTCTTCCGGAGTGAACGCATATCATGCTGCTAAACTTGGAAATCAAGATTGGGCTCCTTCTTTGATCCAATTCTTTCTCAAACCGAAACCACCATTCCATGAATTTCGCACTCGCCGTCAACCCTACAGGTAATAACTAACCGCTGTACCCTGTGACAGTGATGATTATCATGAATTGACCAATGCTGCGGTATTCAAATCTTCTCTTTCCATTTCCCCTGATAATTGAACGTAATATCTCTGTTCTCTCTCTTTTTTTAGTATTTAAACTTCAATTCGTTGGAAGCTCCATTGCTTTGAATTTGTTAAATTCGCAAGAAATTTCTGAGACAACTAAGTTCCAAATTCTGAGTGATTAATTATTAACGGAATGATTTTCTGTCTTTTCGTGTTTCCGTGTCATCGCTTAGGAAACAAGATAGACGGCGCTTCCATTGTCACCACGTTTCCTTTGTATACATTGATACACGTTTTGCTTCGCGTTGTGGTTTGAACGATTCTAAACTATACAGCCTGTGAATCTTTATTCTACACTCTACAGATAGCAGCACTGGTTTTAGGGTTATCACCTAACAGCCGCCAAAATCGATTTGTCCATAAAGAAAGAATGGAAATAGTTTTACACGCCCACATCGATCGGGAGCTTGAATCGCTCATTGAAAGAATACATCCTCCCTGGTACCACACCATTCTTCTTGTTTAATTTTACATCATCATCTCCATCGTTATTTTTTAATTAAACGATTGCTTAATGAATTAAACGCATTTAATTCTGTGTTGACAGGGTTTGTATAGACAATGATTCTTGCCAAGACTGCACTGTTGTGAAGGTTCGATACATTTCTCAACTTTCATGTTGATTATGTTAAAATCATTATTCTGTTATACGGATTGGACCTTATTCATTGTATACTCGGCTTTTTAATTTAAATTATGCTTGAATGTTCAAAGTGTCCACCATTAGTCGTTTATGGCTTTCAGTTATCACCAACAGATTTTAAACCAGCCTTAAGTTAGTACTTTGTGAGATTGAGAAGAACAATAAGAATATATTAGGAAATAGGAATATAGGAAGAACGTGATACTCAATAGTAAAAAAAGTATCCACCGTGGATGTTCCCACTTTGAGCTTAAATATTACGTACGATGTAAAGAGATACTGAGGGTTATCAGTCTAACACATGGAACCAAAAGCTAACGCAAATTATGATACCCAAGTATGCTTGCTTGCTTGCTTTTTTTTTTTGAGCGAAATATGCTTTCTTTCTTAACCATTGCAAGTTAGCATATGGATGGAAAAGGATAGAACTAGGAATTCTGCCTATTTTTGTACCTGATTGCCGACTTAATTTATTCTCTGTTTCTGTTCTGTAGTGATCTTGTAATTGTAAAGACATAAAAAAATAATATCCCAGCTCCTCTCCCTAGAGAAAACCAAATTTGGCTGGTATTTCTGTGAAAATGACGTAATCCGTTATTAAAAAGGGTCCGCGGTTTAATCATTAATTTGCCAAAAAAAGGAGAAATTAGAGTCAAAACCTGCACGCAGAATGTACTAGCTGCTAGCAACCAAAAAGAATCAAATGGTTTAAGCTGTTGGCTAAAGAGGTTAAAAATGCATAAGCACGAGAATTTAAACACTTTGGCTTCATTTTCTTGTAACAATTTTAACAACAACAACAACAACAACAACAAAACCTTTTCCCACTAGGTGGAGTCGGCTACATATAGTGGTCTATCATGAATCATATTAACAACAAATTTAATAAATTTTGTGTTGCCGACAAACAGGTGGATAGTGCAAACAATTTTAACAACAAATTTAATAAATTGTGTGTTGCCGACAAACAGGTGGATAGTGCAAACAAGTATGGGATATTATTGGAGATGGTACAGGTGTTGACAGATCTTGACCTCATCATTTCCAAATCATACATTTCCTCTGATGGTGGATGGTTTATGGACGGTCAGTAGATATCCCTTTCGACCCCCTTTTTTCTTCTAAATCCTTCTTTTGTGTATTTTTTCCTTAATCCACCAAAATCATAATTGAGCAAATAATTATTAAAACACCTTACTTTTATCCTGTATGAGCTACGAATGAGTCATGTTATCCACAAACTTTAATGGTTCGGTTCTGATACAAGTGGTATGGTGTGGGTCTTTTTTTTTTTATTCCACGATGCAGTGTTCCATGTGACGGATCAAAGTGGCAAGAAGCTCACAGACGAAGAACTCATGCACCACATCCAGCAGGTTTTTTCTGTCTCTTCTATATTTGCCCTTTAAAATGTTACGTCATTCTTCCAACTTAATTTTTTGGTTACATTTCTTCCAACTTAATTGTATAAGAATGAAAAATTTAAAATATATATTTTTTTATACAAACTAAAATATATATTTTCATGTTACAGGAACTGTGCGCCACCAAAGCAAAAGGGGATATTTCAATGGATAAAGAGGAGCTGCCTAGTTGCGAGGGACCACAGCCAAAACAAAACGTGGCAACGGAGAACACTGCCTTGGAGATGAGTGGGATGGACAGACCGGGCCTACTATCAGAGATATCAGCAGTGTTGGTAGACTTGGGCTGCAACGTCACCTCCGCATCAGCATGGACCCACAACGACAGGGCGGCCTGCATTATCTACGTGGAAGAGGCATCCAAGCCCGGGCCCATCACGGACCCAATACGGTTGGCTCAGATTGAGGAGCAGCTGGAGAGCGTAGTGGAGGCCCATGGCGGGAAGGGAGAAAGGAAGAGTGTAAGGTTGAGAAACTTCGCCGCCGGGCGCACACACACCGAACGACGGCTCCACCAGCTGATGTACGCCGACAGGGATTACGAGAGCTGTCGTGCCTGTCACGGAGACAGTAGCGGTGAGCACAAGAAAGGGTGTGATGGGACCCACGTCTCCATTAGTAGATGCGAGGACAGAAGGTATTGGATGGTGAACGTGAAGAGCAGGGACCGCCCTAAGTTGCTGTTCGACACGGTGTGCGTGTTAACGGACATGCAGTATGTTGTGTTTCACGCCGCCATTAGATCCAAGAAATCCATGGCCGATCAGGTACTACACCACATAAGCTCCATCTGGTTGCCTGTTTTCATCTATTGGACCCATTATTCTTACATAGTTCGTATTGATCCACGTCTTGCAGGAATACTTTATAAGGCACAAAACGAATAGTTCAGCTCTCCGCGGCGAAAGCGAGAGGGAACAACTCATCTTATGCATAATCGCTGCTATAGAGCGTAGAGTCTCGCATGTATGTCCTATAAAACCAGGCGTATAAAGTTTTTTTTTTTTTTCATTATGATTATGCTATGATGATTTTATGACCTTTTTTAAGCTAAAAAGATAAAGAAAACTAATGATTGTGGCTGTTGATATATGTAATGGTGCAGGGTTTAAGGGTTGATGTTTGCACTGAAAATAGAGTGGGGCTACTATCGAAGGTGACCCGAGTCTTTCGTGAAAATGGACTGTCCATTTCAAGGTTTGAGATTGGAAGACGGGGTGAGAATGCGGTAGGATCATTCTTTGTCACAGATTCTTCAGGTCAAGCAGTGAACCCAAATATAGTGGAATTGGTAAGACAAGAGTGTGGTGGATCCGTAGTTACTGATCACAAGTCGCCTCGTAGGGTACCTCAATCATCATCCTCGTCAATTATAGGTGAAAACAAGAGCGGTATGGAGGCTAAGCCAAGGTTTTCTCTTGGAAGCCTGCTATGGTCTCACTTAGAGAGGCTTTCAGGCAATTTTGGCTCCATTAAATCCTAAGAAGCTCCCATCACCAGAACTAGTACTGTTCTATTTGAAGGATTGTCTCTATAAAAAATCTTTGTACATAGAATTTTTAGTTAGTTTTTAGTTTTCTCCTCATTTTTTTTCCTTTTCCATGGGGAAGGGCAAAGTATGTGTTTCGAAGGTCACTGTAGATATTTTTCATCTCACATGAATATCCCAGGCAATTCCACAACGTGATTGAGATTCACTAACTAATTTTCGCATATCGCCATATTGAGTGGTATGAGTACTGAGTCGTATAGGAAACGGTTTTATTGATATTCTTATCTCTTACGCAAATTTTCAAGCATTGATTTTGGTTTTATCTAATCTAATACTCCCTCTGTCTCATATTGTTTGTCGTGTTTGGAATATTTTATTGTCTCAATTTATTTATCACTTTAGAATATCAAGAAGTATTAATTACTTGTTTTTCAATAGTACCCTTATACATTTGTATTTCAACTAACCAATATTAATTAGTTTTTCTACCTAACTACCACTCTACTATTATTAACCACTCCAATTAATAATGTTATTTTAGTCAAGAGAGATTATTTTACCATGAAAATTAGTACAATCAATCATTTTCTTAAGAAATGTACATAATCTTGAACGACAAAATATATGAGACGAAGTGAGTAATATTAATAATAATAAGCAAATGCTTCCAATTTATGGTAGTACATCTGGCCTAGCCACAAATAGAGAAATATTTTTTTCTTGAGCATATTGATAATTTGAAAGTGATTATTAGGCACACGTTTTGTTATTTTTTTTTCTATTTTAATGCTTTTTAAATTTTAAATTTGTCGTGTTTATAAACATAAAACTCACTTTTCACCAAAAAAAAATATATATATATTTTCACCAAAAAAAAAAAAACATAAAACTCACTCAAGAATTACTCCAAATAGAGGGAGGAAGCAGAACATAAAACAACCCTTTCCCTCCTATTTTCTATGTAGCCATGATCCTTTCATGTTTGATGTTCAGAAGTACTATCTACCTACCGAAGCACCAGTCTAGCGTTTGAAAGTTTATCCTAGATAGTCCTCCTTGTTCAGGATTAGATAGAATTGGCAACAAACTAAGGATTAGTCCGGTGGTAAGTTTCTCGACCTTGTAAGGAGGAGAACGCAAATTCGAATCCTAGTAGAGACGTTCTAGTTGGGAGGTTGGGTAAACCAAGGGATTAAGTCTCCTACGTACCCTAAGCAGCCGACTGAGCATTAATCTCATAGCCAGCCAAAAGGTCAAAGCTTGTGGAGATACCTCAATGTGTTGCTAGGGAGCCAAGGGGTTAATTCCTCTCCTCTAAGCAGCCGACTGAACATTAGTCTCACAACCGACCAAAATGGTCGAAGCTTGTGGGGATACCTCAGGGTGCAACTGGGGAGCCAAAAGCCATTATTATCATGGTTTTCAAAAAGAATTAACATTGAACAAGTATGTGTGAAGGGCGACTAAAGCATTTGGAGATATGCATGTATGCAAGTATTATCGGTGTCATAATTGTTATTTATTTATTTTGGGTACTATTAACACTCAAAATCAATAGTTTAGCTAATAGCTGATCACAGAAGTTAGCTGTTATCTAAAAGCATTTGTTGATAATATGGATCAACTGATGTGTTGGTTGATGAAATGGATTGTTCGATGGATGATCAGCTGATAAATGATCAGTCGATTATTTGTTGAATGGGTGATTAATTAGTTTGACTGAACATATCATGGGTTTGAAATGGGTTAAATGGTTTAGGATACATATAGATTGAATAAAAATATGAGATGATGAGTTTCATCCACTATCTCCTATCAAATAAGAAGGGAGTCATTACAACATGGAAATAGGAAGATAAAGGATAAGTCAGCGACAACAAAGATGCAAAGAAAAAGAAAACACGAGAGAACGTTTCTAAAATTTAGGAGAACATGGTTAGTACAGTCGAGTCAAGGTCCAGCCGAGTCATGAAGATTAGTCATTGTTGTGAGCTATGATGTAAAAACAATTATTATGCTTAGAGAACGTGAAAAACAGGGGCAATCGAAAATTTAGGATTATAAATAGGACTTATACATGTTATTTGAGACACATTTCATCAATAAAAAAAAAATTCCATTTTCTTGCATTTACCTTTACTGTTTTACTATTTTACTTTTATGCAAATTTAATTCTTCGTTCAACCTTCTACACTAGACATTCTTTGAAGTAGTCTAGAAACTCATTGCTAAGAAACATACTCCCTTTCTTAGTTTAATCGACTAATTTAGGGAATCATTGTGAATTGAATGGATTAGCTGATTAATCGGCTAACATTCATTTGCGACAACAGGTATTAAACCGTCTGGCCTCCTGAACTGAAGATGACCATGTTTGCTGTGCAAAATCAACTATATGATGTATTGTCTCGACTCAGAGCCTAAGGAGTCTGTGATATGCCTGGCCTCCCAAACTACGGTTAACTGGAGGTTTGCTCACTACATGGTTGTCATAATATAAATCCCATTATCTCAACCACGTTAATTGATCATAACGAAAAAGCTTGAAATGGGTTGAAACTGCCATATGCACTCATCAACAGCAAACATGGATATCAACATAAAGTATCTATCCAAATAAAAGAAATGAATTTCAAAATAATGTTCAAGTGTCCCAAGCATACCAGGATAACAGGGAACAACCACCACCTCAATTCGAACGTCAGCATAAATTTTGTATAAAATGGGGTCTCCCCAAATAAAAGTCATCTCTCTCACTTTTGCTTCCATAACTTTCTTGTTTATCACCCTTAATAATTTAAGCATGAAAGTGTTTTTTATATGTATTTCGCCCTTGCCAAAGAATTCAGGAGACTAGCGCAAAGGACAACAACACGAAACACCAACCTATGTTTTTGAAGGAATGGTTGAGCAAAACTCAACCCAATCCGTTTAGCAACCCGATACAAGCCATTTGAGCTCGGGTTCGACCCTGTTTCACAACTAAATAAGGACAACATATAACCCCGGCTTTCCTATTTTATTTTACAACGATAATATTCTCAAACCTTTCCCTCTTTACACCTTTTGCATCTCACTTTTTTTTGGTCTATCTCTTTCTTTTCTCGTCATATATCTCAATTCGCTCTCTTCCCTTCCTATCTCTCTCTTTCTCTTTTCCGATGGAGGTACACATCAGAGGTCTCAAAATATCTTTATCCTCTATTCTTACAGATCAATGTCCAAAATGGATTCTAGAGGGAAAAAGAGAAAAACACAACAAAAAAGAAACTTTCACGTTGTCAATTAAAACTCATCAGCATGGACAGCGTTACAGATTACATATAATCATTAACCCTCCAGACTTGGAAGTGTAATCTTTCCAGGCTTTCCTCAACCTCACAATCATATATATGAAGTTCCTGTTGAATTTCGATATGAAAGGATGCATTCTCGCATCAGGATCAGTAGCTCCCATATAAGATATGTAGGTGTGAAGATATTCAATCCAGCCATTTGAATCGAAGGTATAACAGAGCCGATAAGCAGGATAACTACAGTAAATCAACATCTGCGAGTGCCACTTATCAACTATGATTTTTAAATTATTTTTTAAGAAAACATAAACAACCATATGGGCGTTGATAGTAAGACAATTACATGAGCAGTACCGCTTGATATCCATTGCACGTGTACGTTCTTAATCTGAGTCAAAACCTCATTTAACCTCAAACAGCAGTGAGTTAAAAGTAAAGGCGAACTATATTAAGCATTAGACACCAGGACTTGAGAGTTCTGATCTTTAGATACAACAACTATGTTAATGCCTGTAATAAATGGGATGCGGGTAAATTATTTAGTGTCGAGTGGTTAAACTTTAAGGCTAAGTTTGGGAGTTAGGAGGAGAGGAAAAGAAAAAGCAACGGAGGATCAGGATGGCTTTGGAGGGGTTTTAAAAATTCCTCAAACCTAAACCTTTCCCCTCATCTTTAAATTTAAACACATCTAACAAGGGGAGAGCTTACCATAAGCCTCCCCCTCCCCTCCCAAACAAATCATAAGAGAAACTTTCCACCAAAAAAATCATAAGAGAAACTTTTAGGTACCTCAGAACCGAATATCCCGAAGATTATGCACTCATGCTTAGAAATTCTGGTTTTGATAATTTTCCTTATATATATTTCAGTAGCTATATACCCTATATTTTAATAGGGAGTTTATGTTATTATGATCTATTAAATAAATACTCATCATGGCCGCTACTGATAATTTTAAGCCAGGCTTCACTCAGGATCGTATGAAAAATGTTCAGTCAATTAAAAGAATTAATGAACTCAAATAACTGCGAATTCCAATATCAAATAGAAGATTTAGTTGAAGTACGGTGAAGTAATAACCATACATAGCACAAAGCCCAGTGGAGACTGGAGACTGGCTTTATTTACACAAAGCACGGTCTTCAGAGGTTAATCATAGAGTACAGAAACTGTATGCAAATATTCACAAAGTAGAAGAGAATCATATAAAACACTTACCTCTATGACATTTTCCGTGGCATTATCATATTACATCAATGTCATCAACATTAAGCCAATCATTGGAATCCTTGGTCACAGAATTACGAGCACTGGAATGCTCAGAGCCTGCATGTCTGCTTTCAATAGAATTTATATCCTTATCAGAGTTAGGTGAACTTCTACCTAACTGAACCCAATCTCGTGAGTCTTTTGTGGAAGAATCAGAACCAGATCTAACTTTTTTATAACTTGCATGTACATCACCATCCTCCTCCTCCTCAAGATCACTGAATGAGACATCCTCGTCATTACCAGTATGAATGGAAGTTTCACTGGGACCAACCAGTTCAGAACTATCCTCTTTCAACCATTCATCAGCATCATCTTCATATGTTTCATACGAAAATCGATTTGTGGAACCAGATGATGATTGTTCTACAGCTGGATTTACTGGGGTTTCTTTAACCACAGACTTGTCAATAATCTGAGTTACAGCACTTTTAGCAGGATGTTTCTCCGTCTCTACATCAGACAGAACCATAGACGGGGCGGCTTCAACAGCAGAGGCCTGAAGAGGTGCAGATTCAAGTTGAGCATTGCTTGGCACAGAAAGATGTTGTTCCTCCTCTTTTGAGGGAATATTTGAAGGAATATTGCTTCTTGCAGATAAGTCCTGTTCTTTCTTTTCCTTACTTCTTTTATCTAATGCCCGGGTTAGCATTGCTCTAGCTTCCATTATCTGCAACATAACATGATTCGCTGGTGATACAGGAATAACTAATAATACAAAATGTAACAGGTAGCCGAAAATTAAATTTAACAAGCACAAGAATGTTTATTTCGAAACATTTTGGACACTTTTCAGTAGTTATACAGAAGGGTCACAAATAACTCAGAAGCCTTTTTTAACAAAAAGATTTAATCATAAGCACAGTGTTATCCATGTCTGTCATGAATTTCAAAGATCAAGCTATAAGATTGAAATAACAAGACCATAATGAAATAAAATACCTTCACTGTCTCTAATTCAATCTTTAGTCGCATTTGATTAAAATTAAAACGATTACAAGCAACAAAGTAAATAACACAATAGGCATCAGCACCCATTAGACCGTCAAATTTGCAAAACATCTCCAAAAAATGCATCAAAGAGAGAAAAATAATTCCAATTAAAATTAAAATTTAACTCACTTGTGGGGTTGACAAAATAACAGCATCACTTTTGCTGAGTTTAGGGTGCAGGAGTACAAAGTAAATCTTCCAAAAGCAACCATCACTCATATATCCAGGACAAAGTTCCATTCTAAGAGCAGCTAATCTTGTAGCCAGATGTTCAACAGCCAGAGCGTGTTCTTGTTGTGCATCAGACAAATCAAAATCTGCACAGGGAAAACATTTGCAAGAAGATGAATTAACACCGGGAAGAATCATACAGAAGGTGCATTTGGATTGACTTATGAACATCTTATTTGGCTTATCTATCAGCATAAACACTTATGTGATTGTTTGGAAGAGCTTAGGGAAATAGTTTATGACATGTGCATTAGCTGTTTTCGGCTTATTTCAATAAGCTATTTATAATAGCTTATGAAAACAACTTATAACTTAATGAAAATAGTTTAACCACATTTTTTCTTTAATTATAGAAATAGTTTATATATAAGTGCTTTTATGATAAACGTTTATTCAATAAGCCTACCCAAGCGCAACAGCATATAAACAGGAGAACGAGGAACTGGAATTTCTCAAACGGCTGGAATTTTCAAGCTAGAATAATCGTAGCTTAATTACAGAAGATAGCGTAGAAAAGACATACTTGTCTACAAAGTAATGCATTGATTACATCAAAATTTAAATTATCAGGGTAAATAGAATTTACAAACACTCGATAAGCATGCAAAATGGAGATACCTTCAGAATCGGGATCATCAGGAAGAGGAAAATCCAGCCAAGTCTCCGGATGCATAGCTAAGTTTCTGGCAAAGGCAACCACCTCCTCCGTCACTCCAACCACACCGTTGAGATCGTATTCCTCTTCGGATCCGATTTGAAGGAAACTCGATGCGATCTTCGTGATTTCTGATACCGTCTTATTACCAGAAAGCTTTGAGATCCCGCTCTTGAATTTCCCACTAATCTCAGCGAAATCGCTTCGGATTCCTGCGATGACGTCTTCATCAGCGAGATTGGGATCGGAGTCGTGAGTTTGAGGATCGGGATCGGGATCGGCATCGGGGGGAGGGGCGAGGAAAGAGGCTACGCCCCAAAACTGGCGGGAAAGGGATTTGGTGAGCTCGGAGATATCTTCCTTGACGCCCCGTGAGGTGGGACTGAGAGTGGATGCAGATGCAGATGCAGATTCAGATTGGGATTGTGAATCGGGTTGAGTTGATTCTGATTCGGATTTCTTGGAAGGGGATTTTCGGTCAGCGCCATTGTTGTTGTGAGGGTTTGCTTCTTCATCTCGTTCGTCGTCGTCGTCGTCGAGTTTGAGTGAGTTCGCGATTGTCCTTGCTAACCATGACATCGTTGATCCCAACCTCTCACAAGATGTCCACCATCACTTCACCCGTTAAAGTGCTTAGGATTTCTTAGCCTGATAAGACCTCAAGCTGCGACGCCGTTTCAGGCTGCACCCAAGTTACAACAACAGCAACGACAATAATAGTAGTAGTAGTAATATAATAATTAAAATAACTATAAGATTTAAATATGTTTTTAATCCCTTAAATTAGAGAAAAATTTGGTTTTAATTCTTAAAAAAATAATTATAATAATAGCAATAATAACATAGTTGATTTTAATTTATTTTTTTATGTACTTTTTATGTACATCTTAATTTAATTTAAACATAATATGTATTCTCACAAAAAGAAATACATAATATATATAGTGTGTCCACAAAAACACACACACACAAATATATATTAATATATGTCGTGTGTTCACAAAACAAACACACATATATAGTGTAAAAATGAAATAATTTTTTTTATTTTTGTGCACCATTAAGGCCATGTTTGATTCCCACAAGAGAGAACGGGTATGAGAAGAAAGAAAGAAAGAGAATAAAAATATAGTAGATTTGAGTTATTGTCTGATTTAAGAAAAAGAAAACAAAAATGAAAAAGAGATAAGTGCGTTTAATTTTTAAAAGAGAAAAAAATATCATTGTGCTAAAAATTTATTTATTTTTTATTTGAGTGTAATTTCTTATCAAAGTTGATTTATTTTTTTATTTGAATTCAAGTAATTAATTTATTAAAATAAATAGTTAAATTAAATTAAATGATTTAGTAATGATTTCCACAAGCATCAATCGTCTTTGCCATTTCTTCCATTATTATTTTAGTTTCCGCGAACATCACTCGTTTTATCTAAAAATTCTCTTCGCGTGAGCATCACTCATTGTGAAAATTGTAAAAAAAATAAATAAAAAATGGACTAGATCATATGGACACTACACATCAGAAGCCGGAACAAAAGGGTAGAAAAGGAATTGTAAAAGTATTACCTATCTCTCTACCATTTCTTTGCAGTTGAGCAAAGAAGAAAAAAGTAAGTACAAATTAGCTTTTTTGACTCTCTCGCCTCTATTTCTATTGGTTTCAAATGAGAGAAGCTCTCTCTCTCTCTCTTTCTGATCTCTCTCGCCTCTATGCCTCTTTTTGCCACTTCACGTAAAACAAACACATCGTAAAAATACTGAAAAACATATCAATACTTTGAATTTAACCCAAATAAATATGATAATAACAACAAAAATAATGTGATTTTTTTATTGAATACATATTTTTATGATTCTTTTGTGATTACATGTTGCTTTGGTACTCAAAGCTTGTTGATCGAAACTACTCCGCATATGTAACGTCAAAGGCTAATGTAGGGGAGTTCAAAGCGTCATGCACTGTATACTGATCGAAGACTTGCGCCTTGAAGCACGAAAGCGGAGTGGTCCCCAAATGAATGGGAGTTACTTACGAAAGGAAGTCACGCTCCTCAAATGGCAAAGCATGCAGAGGTTACCAAGAGCAGTTGCCTCACCCAAAACGTGGGACAGATGGCGAGTAGAAACGTAGTTAGTTAATCTTATGCAGCATGTACATGTTGTACTGCACAGGCTTGACAGTTAGATTGGTTGGTCTATAAATAGGTCTTTCAGATTTGTAACAAAGATCGGATTTTAATTTCTCACAATGTCCTAAAATGCTTAAAAGTCCCCAGAGTGACAAACAATTTAGTCAAGGACCATCAAGAATGTAATGATGACCACTTCTTTTCTCATCTAATTCAATTTACGTTTTCTGCATTCTTCTACCTTCCAAACTTAAATTCTCATATTCGATCGACTATTTTCTCATCAAGCTTAGTCAAATTCTCATATCAAATCTTCTATTTTATCATCAAATTTCGTCTAAACTTCTCATAGTTTTTTTCATCTAACTCTGCAACTCTACTTCTCATCCCCTTCGTCAAATTCTCATCTTACTTCCCAAAAACAATCAAATTCTCATCACCAGTTCTTTAACTTTGTTCAAAATTGTTTTAACTATTTTTATGTTTTAAGTTTATTTTATTGAAGTGTTTTTGCATTTGTCTGTGTGTTTCAAACTGCTAGTTTTTACAATGAATTTAATTGTTACTAATATTGTTCATGTTTTGTTTGTTGATGTCTAGCTTTAATAACTTGTGTAAATGTGTGTTGAGCCAGTACTCAAACCTAGAGAAACACTGTAGGGGAGACGTCTAACAAGAAATCAATTATTGTTAAATAGATTATTTAACCTTGTGCAATATTTTCTTGGAGTCATGGAGGAAGTTGGTAGATAGTTGCAGGAACTCTCTGACTTATTAGCCAACTCTCATGGAGGAATCAATTGTTGTTAAATATTTAGTTTACGTTTTGTCATCATCTATTTTTGTTCGAAGTTGTTTACTAAGTGTGGTGATTTTACATGTAACTTTATTCGAATTAGTGGATTTATGACTTGATTTTAATATCATTATAACTTCTTTATTATAAAAACTAAAAATACCATTCAAAGTGTTTGATCACCTTTGAAACCGGCTTTGAACCGAACCCTAAACCCAAAACGCACGCACTTAAAAAGAGTCTATTAAAAGGATCTTATCTAGTCTCCAGATTGATATTGAGATATGTTATTTACCAAAAACAACCATAAACAATCGGCTATGAGACTAATCCCCAGTTCGACCGATGGAGCGAGAGAATTAACTATTGGTTACTCAACTTCCTATATTGGTCACTCCAAATATTTGAACTATGTTCTCTTCATTAAAGGTCGAAGCCGCTTAACACCACAACCAACTCAACATTGGTTCAATAAAATTTGTGAATATATTGTTGAACAAGTTTACATTAAGGACTAGCATTCTCCATCAACATTAATTATAGTTGATTACTAGTTCTATTGGCATGTTAGGATCCAGAATATGATTGTGGTACGTATAACAATAACTCGAGTTCTTTTAATGTGCATTTAATTTAGCATTTATCAAATATCTATAGTTTTTATTCAATAACTTCCATTGGAATTCTTTCATCTATATCCTCCCACTTTCTTTTTCTACTTACATTACACATCTTTGTCCAACAAACATAACAAAAGATGCAAGTGTAATTAACTAGCAGCAGCCAGAGCCTAGAGATTGCTGGTGTAGGCTCCAAAATCTGAAAGGTACAAACAGTGGGCAAACACTATTCACACCTGACGTGTAAATAAACATAATTAACTAAGGCAGAAAAAACATCTAATTGAAAGACCAACAGAGAACCCTGCTCCATCGGTCATTGTTCCTGAGTGGGCTCATGGGAGGGAAGAGTACCAACTATAAGAAGATGGTGAAGATAAATTCAATTCCAACAAACCTTGTAGCTTTTCCCTACCACTAGTCTCCTGAGATTGCTCCCCTTGGTACCAATTAGTGGAGACTGCTGAAGGTGTTGCTGCAATTGAAATGTCTCTGCTTGACAATACTGTGTTTTGGGGTGTAATAGCAGTTGGGACATTTTGAACAAATTGATGATGATGATCTTGTAGCTGAGGCTTGAATTCGGGTGCACCCGTGAGCTGTTGAACTAATTCTCGGAAGTTCATAACATCCACCTCGTATACTTTGATTCGTGTTGGAGGCGGTGGTGCCACTGGCGCCTTCTTCAACGGCTTTGATTGTGACTTCCGCACGGAATGGAGCAACGAATGAGATTGAAGAGAGTAAGCTTTCTTTAGACCCTTCGCTTCTTCAGGGTTTTGGGATAAGTATGAAGGCTTAGATGTAGAATAAGAGCTGGAATAAGCTTCCATCGTTACGTTCCACAAATTTAGAACACACAAGTAGTTAACTAACTACTTGCAAGCTAGCTAGCTTGCTTGCTTAGTTTTCTGCAATACAATAAGATCTAAGAGAGCGCTTTATATATGTGCTATATTCAACTATTTATAGATTGCCCATAGAAGATTGAGGGTAGCGAAAAAGGAACTTTACATGAGTTGCGTTGATTGTCAATAAAAGCCAACGACAAAAGGATGGGGCAGCTGCGTGGTTTTTGTCTTGACCGTCGGCGGAATGTATCATGTGTAGTGACATATGCAAACCAATTTCCTAGAGGTCCAAATAGTGTAGTTGGATGGACCAACGAACGAACGACTTAATTATATACTACATGTAATAAAAAAATGCATCCATATTAATTAATCATTCTCAGAGCTTATTTATCATGTGATTTTTTCTAATGAAAATGATATTGAGTAGTGACGCTATCACATATCACATACCTAAGAATTAAGATCCTCCATATATAGGATGGCGGCAAACAATAATATGTTTTTGTAAATACGATATATGTTTGAAAAATTATACACGTACTGTACATATATCATTTCAACATAATTATCACTTTAAATTTTTTGTTATATTTCAATTTATTTTTCATTTTTAAAGATGAAAAATATTTTTAATTTTTTAATTTTTTCAGTTTCACATTAAGGATGATGGCTGAAAAATTGCTCTTCAAAGTGCTCAACATAACAAATAAGGTATGTGTATTGTGTAGTGTCGCACTTTTCTTTTTATTACAACTACCCCGCGCGCGTGTTGAATATTGATTTGACATCATTTGCATTAGTGACTATAGCATTTATTTAACAAAAAATAAATTTTTTTTTTGCCTTGAAAGAGCATAAAATTTAACAAAAAATAATGATATATATTTATATATTTTACTGGCTTCGTTGTGCTAGTTTGAATAAACTAACTTTAATTAAGCTTCTCAGTCCGCCATAATATTCAAGGGACGATGTAATAATATATTCATCACTAGGCTTTTGGGAAATAATAAAAAGGGTTAAAATATACAAGAAACATTTTATTTCAGCAAGGTGGAGAGACGACTGACGACGGCGTGACAATTTAGATCAGTTGAGTCAAATACAGTGGGACATCAATTTCGATCGCAAACCAAAAGACCGATTCTTGAATGGATCACGTTATCATGTTTTACATTGTATCTCTTTGTTGATTATTAATGAAATGATATGAGTTTATTATTGTAAAAAAAAATCTTGAATGGATAAAATGTCTATTTGGAGAGAATCAATAAAAAAAAAAAACTCTCAAGATATTAGATAGGAATAATAAAAAAATGTCAAAACTGATGTTAAAATTATTTTAGGTTTTTGATCAGTTATGTCCAACAAATACTATTCCGCGATTTCTGACGTACCTCAGTGTAGAATACCTTAGCAAAAAAAAATTCAAAAGAATCCTTCAAGTCCCAAAAAATATAGAATTTACCACACAAATAAAAAATCCGCAACCCTTGAATCCTTTAACAGCCACCGCAAGCGCTTCCACCGTGGCCTCTGTCACTGACCCTTGACCTCTATCGCTTAGTCGTGATGGTTCCTATGCTTTTTTGCCCTTGGTCACTCCCCCAACAACAATAATAGCAAAAGCTCTGTCAGGGTTCATCGCAAGGGTTTCGCCTCCGAATTCAATGATGTTTTTGTAGTGCTCTGTGTAACACCCCCAACTTTTTAAAGCGTGGTAATTAAAGACCCTAAGTAAAAAGGGGATTTATTTACTAAGAGTAAGTAGTTTAATTAATTAATTTACCTAAGGTTAAATAAAGGACCAAAGGAGTAATTATGAAATTAAAATAGGATTTATTAGCTAATTTATAAACAAATCATGTCCTATGTCTCACCATACACCACATTCCCTTGCACTCCACCTTAGCACCCTCTCATTATCTCCTTTACTCCCTCCCATCGCGATCAGCAGGGGAAAAAAAGAAAGGAACAAAAGCAAAGAAAAAGGGAGAAAAGAAGGAAAGAAAGAAAAGAGGAAAACAGAGAAGAAGGGAGGAAAAGAGAGGAAGACGCACGACGGAAGGAGAAGGGGGAGCTCCGGTCGGGACTGCCGGAGGGAGGTGGTGGCGAGGTGGCATGCCGGAAGAGGGAGAAGCAGAACCAAGAGCGAGAGAGAGGGAACAAAGAGAGATAGAGATCGAACGACAGAGAGAAATAGGGAGAGAGTGAGAGTTCGAAGGAAGAGGAAAATGGAAGGAGGAGGAAGATCCAAACTTCAATTTCTGGTTGATTGAAGAAGAAGAAGAAGAAGAAGTGGAAAGATTTGAAGCTAGGGCTTGGGTTCAAAGCTTCCATGGAGAAGAAACAAGGACTCAAGCTTGGTACTGAGCTCAAGGGTTACAAATTGGGGGTTTTCATCAACAATCTTGAGGAAGCCCTGAGGTAACATAGGATTCCCCTCAAAAACCTCTGATTAGGGTGTGCTTAGGTTATCATTTAAATTCTTTATATTAATGTTTAATGAGTAGAAATTATGATATTTTAGTGGGATTGGTTAAGGGTTGAATGGCTGCCCCCAACCCTCCACAGGCATATATGTGATGTTGCCCTATTGTGAGTTCCACAGAGCTCCAATTGGGAGAAGTTGTGAACCATGTGAATGGGTTGATGTTTAAATGTATCAATTGTGAGTTCTTCTCACTTAGAGGTTGGGCAACCATAAGACCCACCATTTAGAGTTTTCCCTTTTTCCCTTCATTTGTGTGTTTTCTTGATTTCTAAGTATGAAATGGTTGAAAATCATGATGTGGGTTTCGGTAGGTTTGATATGCTCATATTTTGATGCATTTGATGACATATGAACTTGATCATTGTTTTATATATTTAATGGTGATTGAAGCATGAGGTTGTTGAGATGTTTAAAGCATGTCTTGATGCATGATGTTATGTTCATAGTTTGATGAATATGATTACATGAGAACTAGGCTTTTGGATGCGATTCATATGCTATATGCTTTGATTCTTCCATTATATATGTTTAAGTCCTTGTTATTGAGTCCTGGTTTATTTGGATTTGGCTTGGATTGAAGAGAAATTGAGCTTGGAAACTTGAAAAATGCAAGAAATGTACTTCTGCAAGATTCTGCATAAGCGCGTGCGCACAGAAACAGAAGCAAAATAGAGAAATGTGCGTGACGCGCGGACAGGCGCACGCAGACAGAACCAAAATCCTGTAATGCGTGTGACGCGCGCCCAGTTATGTAGTTTTGTGATTTTTCACATTTTAAGAGGCTTCCTAGGCCAAGAATACATGTTTTTAGTGTTCCAAATCCTAGAGGATCAGCGGGATATCATAGGATTCCCTTAGAAAAGTTATTAAAACATAGTTGTTTGAAAGCTTAGAAATATAGTATTAGAACTACTGAATGTATAATTGTTCTAATAAGATAGTTGTACAATGCGAGGTCAAGCCCAGTGGTCAGTTAATACCCCGTGGTAAATCATTAGTTGTTGCAAACAGTAGTACAATGTAGGGTCAATCCCAGTGATCAATTTATATCTCGTGGTAAATCCTTGGTTGTACAAGTAGTTGTTCAGTGCGGGGTCAAGCCCAGTGGTCAATTTATACCCAGTGGTAAATCCTTGACTGTTATAGAAGAGTTGTATAGTGCAGGGTAAAGCCCGGTGGTCAAGACCCAGTGGTAAATCCTTGGCTATAGTAAATAGTTATACAATGCAGGGTAAAGCCCCGTGGTCAAGACCCAGTGGTAAATCCTTGGCTGTTATGAAATAGTATGAGTTTGTCACGTTGCTTTAATGTTTGTGTTTGAATATTATTGTGATAGTGGCAAGTGTTTAGTTGTATAGTGCAGGGTAAAGCCCCGTGGTCAAGGCCCAGTGGTAAATCATTGGCTATAGTAAACAGTTGTACAGTGCAGGGTAAAGCCTCGTGGTTAAGTAATACCCAGTGATAAATCATTGGTTGTTACGAAAAAGTATGAGTTTGTCATGTTTCTTTAATGTTTGTGTTTGAATATTATTGTGATAGTGGCAAGTGTTTGGTTGTATAGTTTAAACATAGTTGATAATTGTATATATGTACAGAGGAATTTTTCATACTTCCCACACCAAGATGGCTGGAAACAACGGTAAAGTGATTTATGTTAGTCCTATGTTACTGAGTTTTGTAAACTCACTATGTTGGGGCGTTATTTTCAGGTACTTAGCATCTGGAGAAGCCTAGAGCATGTCAGGATGCTCGATCTTGCCGCCACGCGAGACTTTGAGTACCGGATCATGAGTCGAGTCGTCATTAGTATGAGTCTTTTGTATTATATTTCATTAGATTGTAATAATTGATAAATGTCTTCTATTAGTGAGTTGGGTTGTAATTCCCTGATGCATTTAGAAATTTTATGTAGTTAAAGCATTGTAGTTCAAAGGTTTTATTTTCTTCTGGTTGGTTCCAAAGCGAAAATTTTACTACGGTTAACCCAGATTCAGGTTTAATTAAGTAGGTATTGCTCTGATTAGAGTCAGGGCGTTACACTCTGCACTTACCAATTTTGCCTCCATCAAACACGGTTTAGGGGTTTTTGACTTAGGGTTTCGCTCTGCGAAGCCGCAGAGTTTGAGGCACAAAATGAGCAAGCACAATGGTTCACAGCAGTGCAATGGTTGGAGGTGGGTCTTAAATTCAAGATGAGAGGGATGCAGGCGATTGTAAATTGTGGAAGGTCTCTCTTTATTCACCTATTACTGATGGTGGTCCTATAATGGAAAGTTCTCACGATTAGGAGAACAACTTAGGTGAAGGGAGGTGCTTCAGTTAGGCAGTGGTTTCGGTTTGTCAAAGGGGTGTTGGAGCAATCGGACAGTGGCCCATGGCGAGGTGGTCTCGCGAGACTATGTGGTCGAAACTGGTGAAGGGGTTCTATGAGTGGGTTGGATTGGAGGTGGGTCGAATGAGGTTCATGGTGGTTAATGGGTCTAGATAGATCATCGAAAGGGGAAGGATGAAAATGTCGCTGATTAGTATTTGAGCACTACAAGAAATATTGGTATTACCGTGGGTCAAAAGCCCCCTCTAATGCCAAAAAGTCGTGTGTAATGCACATATTACCGTGGGCCAACCGTGGGCCACGTTCCGTAGGTTATTCGCTCGACGGTAACTGTTACCATGAGCCTTTTTTATAGGCCGCGGGTAATTATCGTGGGACATTTCCCCAGGTAAATTTTTGACCATTACTGTAGGAGAAGGCCCACGATAACTGAAAAGGAATTTAAAAAAAAAATTAAACAGTAACACCCAGAAACACAAAAACACACAACCAGAAATTGAAATTTAACACAACCTAACCCAGAAATACAAACCACACCTAGAAACACAAATAGTAACCAGTTTTTAAACTGAAATAATTGATCAGTAATAAAAAATACATATAAACAAAATACAAATTTAATTGATCAGCAAGCCCAAAACGAAAGGAAAAAAATAAAAATGGGAGCTTAACGGGAAAGAGAGGAGAAGAAATAAGGAAAGTGGCTATAGAGAAGATAAAAGAAATATGCAGAAGAAGAAGGTTAGAGAGAAGAAAAAAATAAAAACGAAAAAAACCTAAGAACTAAATCTGTTTTTTGTTCTTTGTTGGTGTCTCACTCGTTCTGTTCCAAATGCTTCTGCTTCTTCTGGTTCGAATCTCAGATCTCCGGAACTCTCTTTTGCATGTGGTTCTCCATATCTCCATGCCTGCAAAAAAAATAACATATTCAGGAAAAAAAATTAAAAACAAAATTCCAGAAGAATGGGAGATGAAGACACAGAGAGAGAGAGATTAATAAAGGAGGAAGAAGCCAATGGAGACAACAAATCCATTCTTCTGGAGGAGGAAGAAGCCAGAGAAGCCAATGGAGACATCAAATCCTGAAGCTGAAGCTCAATAAACTCCTTCTCCTCACGCCCGGATCTTCTTTCCAGATCTATTTGTGCGAGACCACTGGAGGGGACCTTATGTTTCCATGAAATGCCGCTTGAGGTAAAGCAGAAGAGTCATGGCCTTATCATTTGTGAGGCGTGGTTGAGGGTTTATGAGGAAGACGCAGTTGAGGGTTTGTGAGGGAGTGAGATCTGAAAGACGAGATCAGGGTTTGGAGCGAGGAAGACGAGATCAGGGAGAGAGATTTGAAAGCTAGGGAGTGAGATCTGAGAATGAAGGAGTGAGATCTGAGAGAATGAAAGAAGAGTGAAAGAAGGGTTTTGTGAGGCGCGGAAGTTCTGAGAGGAGAAGAGAAGGAACAGGGTGAGAGGAGAGACAGTGAGTGAGGGTGGGAGGAAGAGTGGGTTGAGGCCGAGTGAGTGAGGGTGGGAGGGTCAAAGTGAGGGTTTGAGATGAGAGGGAAATAACTAAGCATGGATTATCAGCACTTGCGAGGAAATGACCGGGTGTATTACCGTGGGATGTAGCCCACGTTAAGTTTGCATTTTTATTTTACCGTGGGAAGTGCCCACGATTTTCAATTTCAATGATCATTTTAGAATATCATTGATTTCAAGGACCAAATTGTTTGACCCCTATAATTTCAAGGACCAAATTAGTGATTCACTCACAAGATAAGTAATGTGACTTTTATGAAGCTAAAATAACCTTGGATAATACGGTACAAAGTCTTCACATTTTTTGTGTATTCACACCTTCTTACTTTTCTTTTTTGAAGTGGTTCGTAATAGCCCAGACTACTTTTTGGATCAAGGACTATCTTCACAAACCAACACGGGTATTCTCAACGTGTTTTGTCTACTCACACACTTCTTATGAAAACGTCCCGGGAGTTCACTCATCTCAGAGATGCTCTAAGTCAAGCAAACTTATCTTTGAAGTTCTTAAATTTTGGGCTATCGAAAAGATAATGCATGAGGAGCCACTCCTTATTCGCGCCTCATCTTTTTGAGCCAGCAATCACTTTTCACTCTTGTCTGCCCCAGGTGTCACATGCCCACTACTTTTGCATAGTTTATCCCTAGACCACACTGTATTGAGGTCCTCTGATACCATTTGTAACGGTTTAAGCTACTTTTTGGATTGGCAATTGTCCCCAACAACCAACACGGGTCTTCTCAGCATGTTTTGTTTTCACCAGCATGCTTCTCAAGAAAACATTCCAGGAGGTCACTTATCGCATAATTGCTCCAAGTCAAACATACTTAACTTTGGAGTTCTAAAGTTATGGGTTACCAAAAAGATGATGCTCTTGTTGGTATAGCTAGTAACAATCAATTATGTTAAATCTTCATTCAATTGTACAATCTCATACTCGTACAGCCTCACGATCTCTCTCATTCTGATGCAATTGGCTCATGCACGTGTCTCATCGCCTAAAAGCCTGTACATGAGTAGCTCATTGTCCATGCCTCATCTTTTTGCTCCGAGGATCACTCACTGCCTCATCAGCCCCACGTGTCACTTGTTCTCAAAGATAATGGTAACTAGATTTAAAAAAATATAAATAATTTTATGATTATATTAAATATTTTTAAATTTTTAGTATTTATTTTATCTTTTTAATCAATTATTTCTTCACAATTATCTTACTTATAATTGATTAAATAAAGATAAAAACATAACTAAGAAATAATAATTAATATTATCTTAAATTTTTTAAAACAACAAACAAATAAGAACAAAGTTTTCCTTTTTAAAATGGATTTTAGGAAAAACAAATAAAGGTATATTCCATGATAATATATTCCATAATATAAGCTTTTTTTTTTGTTTTATCTGCTTCTGAATTTTATTAATTTATGCAAAATAAAATCAAATAAATAAATTAATGATAATGAAATTTAAACTATTTATAATAATTTTATGGCTAAATTGCACTTTTCGTCCCTTAACTTTTTTTTAGTTTTCAATTTCGTCCCCTACCTATTTAAGTTTTTATTTAGGTCCCTTAAGTTACGAAAGTTACTTCAATTTCGTCCTTTTTTTTATTTTTTTTATTTTTTTTATTTTAAACGAATGACCATTTGACACGTGAAATAAAAAAATAAAAAGTAAATGAAAATCACCTACGTGTCGAATGGTCATTCGTCTAAAATAAAAAAATAAAAAAAGGGCGAAATTGAAGTAACTTTCGTAATTTAAGGGATCTAAATGAAAACTTAAATAGTTAGGGGACGAAATTGAAAACTAGAAAAAGTTAAGGGACGAAAAGTGTAATTTAACCTAATTTTATTTGGAAAGTAGTTTGAATAAAGTATTTTCAGAATAAGATTATTTAGAACAAAGATGATAAACTGCTGTATATATTTTTTTTATTTGCTAAAGTCAGGGTGAAAATTTGGGAGGTGTGATTGGGTGAAAATTTGGGCGGTGTGATTGAGTGAAAGCATATATATATATATATATATGCACGAAATGAAATGAAATGAAATCACTGAAATCACTGTTGAGTTGAAACAAAATCAACTTTTATCTTAGAGGATGAGCCTTCTCGTGTGAATCAAATTCCACGTTTGCTGCTCATCAGTCGTGTTCATATTGGCAAGTAGATATAACGAATAAACAAATAAAGAGGAAAAATTATTTTTGACGAAAATTGTTAAACAATATATAACTTTTAATTATTTATGAATTTAATTAAAGGTACCACTTTTTTTATTTATGACTTTCATAAAACACGTTACGAATAAACATGATTACACTTCATTATTATATAAAAATATTTTAAAAAATATATATTTGGTTAAACATTATGCCTTTTATTTGCTTCTCTTAATTTTGTTTGAGCTGAAAACAAGAAAACCCATGGTGAAAAAAGTCCTCGTCAGCATTACCTCTTACGGCAATAGTAATTGACACACACGTCTTGGCCCGTAAAGAATTTGTTGTGCTTCACGGTTTCACCCACGTTAGGAACTGTAGTTAGTCAATTCTTTTCTTAAGTTCTTCAAATTGACAAATGACTTCCATTTCCCCAAATTTCCTGTTTAATTCACTTTCATTTAGAATTGAAAAAAGTTAGTCATGTGTGAATTAGGAGCCAACCCAAAATCAGATTCAACAGTTGCGTTTGAAAAATGCGCACTAGTGTACCGGTAAAACAAGTTAGCTACTCCCACTGTCTCATATTATTTATTGTTTAAGATTAAATACATATTTTAAGAAAATTATTGATTACATTCATTTTCAAAGTAGAATAATTTATTTTGACTAAAATATTCTTATTGTAGTGGCAGGTAGAATAGTCAATTAATATAAGATAATTGAGATATAAATAAATAAAGATATTATTGAAAAAAATGTAATTAATACTTTCTCGATATTATAAAGTGGCAAATAATTTGACACAAATAAATATTATAAAAATGACAAATAATATGAGACGGAGGGAATAGTTAGTATGGAGTCTTAACCCGCGTAAAAAACTCGAGAGAAATTATTCGGGATAATAACCAATGTGGTCCCTGAAGTTTGTCACTCATATCAACTTGGTCCCCAACTTTATAAAAATTACTACGTAGTCCCTGAAATTTGAGAACGTGTATCAGTTACGTCCCTCCATCAGTTTTTTCTGTTAACAGATTCTAAAATAGTCATTTAATTTAGTCATTTATTAACAAACCGGTCCCTGTGATTTATAAGTTAATGTCAATTTGGTCTCTGCTAAATTGACAGAGGGACGTAATTGATACACATTTTTAAAATACAATGACTAATTTAAAATATTGAGAAGTAAGAGACCAAACTAATTTTTTTCCCAATTTCAAAAACCAAATTGGTTATTATCCCGAAATTATTCTGGACTCCCACGCGCAGGCTTCGTTGAAGTCATGAAAAGCATGACAACGAACAGGGCAGTGATGCATTCAAATTCCATATTTGCTCTAGTTTTAAATCAAAAAAAAAGCTTTGGCCTCCGGCTGACTTTGACGTTTTCCTTCACCGCCTCTGCTATGCTGTGCCTGTAGCAACATATTCTTACTAGTACGATACCCGTG
Organism: Calophaca sinica; assembly: GCA_037113605.1. Lineage (NCBI taxonomy): Eukaryota > Viridiplantae > Streptophyta > Magnoliopsida > Fabales > Fabaceae > Calophaca > Calophaca sinica. The sequence goes on from CM073736.1 coordinate 11,912,423, forward strand.
CGAATGCACGGGACACGCGTTATTTATTACGCTTAATATTTTAAGATGTGATTGTTTATAGCAAATGATATTTTTGATTCAATATATTAAAAATTAACAAATTTTATAGTGAAAGTGAAAGAAATATTAAATGTGTATCAAATATTACTATTTATGTAATTGTGTGACTTGTATACCATAAGGTATACTAAGATGAAACAAAGCTTAGTTTTTCTTGATTAGATAGATAGTAGATATATAATCATTTATAAATAAACATTTATAAAATTGGTACATGTCAAAGGCGTTAAAATGATACCGACTATAATGTTTAAAGTCAGAGGCTTAAAAAGTAAAATAATCATTAAAAAAACATTTATAAAATTGATATGTGCTCAAGATAATGAAATTATAAGCGTGGCATGTTATTTTCTAAAATCGGGACTAAAAAGTAAAATAATCCTCTATATTTAAATAATATATAATAAAAATATTTATACTCAAATATATAAATATAAATAGTAAAACATATAACAAAACTAGGATTTGGGACTCAAAGTGATTTAATCACTTATAAATAACTTATACATTTATAAAATTGATGCATTAGTAAAGAGGCGATAAAATTATCTGGAAGATGACATATAATGTTTACGTCGAGACTTAAAAGTAAATTAATAGATTAAAAATAATTAAAATATTTATAAAAAGCGATAAGTGCTTCAAGATAAGCGACAAGCGTATGTTTATTACTAAAATCAGGACTCAAAATCAAAATAATCGATTTCATAACATTGTACTTAATAAGTGTTTTCTGTCAGAATTCAAAAAACAAAATTATTTGTTTTAAAAATTAAATACATTTGTAAAAATAAAAATAATTATACGAGGCATGTAATGTCTCAAAATCACGACTCAAAAGCAAAATAATAATTTATAAATAAGTTAAAAAATATAAATAAAATGTTAATAAAAAAATAAAATTAAAATTATCTGACAGCAATATATAATGTTTCTCAAAGTAGACTTAATAATTTTGTTAAAGTCGTGACAACATTATACTTAAGTAGTTTTCCTTGAGAACTCAAAAACAAAATTATTTGTTTTTAAAAATTAAATACATTTATAAAAAAATAAAAAATAATTATACAGAGCATGTAATGTCTCGATCACCATTCCAAAAAGTAAAATAATAATTTATAAGTAACTTAAAAATATGAAATTGTTAATAATAAAACAAAATTAAAATTATTATGCCGACAATTAATGTTTCTCAAGACTTAATAATTTCGTTTTAAAATCAATGATATTATAATTAGTAGTGTTTTCCGTCAAAATTAAAAAATAAAATAATCATTTATAAAATAAAATTAAATACATTTATAAAAAAATAATTTATAAATAACTGGAAAAATATAAAATGTTAATAAAATAAATACAAAAAAATGCACAAAAAAGAAAGAAGAAGAATGAGAGAATGAGAGTGAGAGAAGAATGAGAGAATGAGAGTGAGAGAGAGAAGAGAAGAATGAGATCAAGCTTGATTTACCGGTGACTTGAGGACACAGCATCGAGATCAAGCTCAGCACTGCTCGAGATCAGCAGTCTAATGAGCACCAACGGCTGAGCTTGATCTCGGCGGTGTGAATAATTTATTGAGATCAACGACTTCATTTCAAGCTCAACATCGAGATCTAGTTTGATTTCGACAACTTGAGGGCCGACGGCAGGCTTGATGTCGATAGGTTGAGATCAAAGCTCAGCTTTATCAAGATCAAGCTTCCAGCATGTCAAACTTGATCTCGGACGGGTTGAGCTTGATCTCGTCGAGATCAAGCTGGCTGTTGGTCCTCAATCGCCGAGATCGGCCTTGATCTCAGCAGGTAGAGCTTGACATGAAGCGTGATCTAGACAGCTATTCACCGTCACGAGATCAAGCTCGGCTGTTGGTCCTCGACACAGCCGAGATCAAGCGGTGCATGTCAGCTCAGCTGACTGTCGAGATCAGGCTTTCGACACAGCCGAGTCGAGGCTTGATTTGACGACTTGAGCACATGATAGTTGTCTTTAAGTTGTCGAGATCAAGCTCTCAACCTTTGAGATCAAGCTCAAAATGTCGAGATCAAGCTGGAATTTCGGCGACGAGGACCAACGGCTGAGCTTGATCTCGGTAGGTGTGAATATTTGTCGAGATCAGCAACTTCATTTCAGCTCAACTTTGTCGAGATCAAGCTTGATTTCAACAGCCGAGGACCAGCGGCAGGCTTGATGTCGACGGCTTGAGATGAAGCTCAACTGTCGAGATCAACTCACCAGCTGAGATCGAAGCTTCTACTATACTTTATTAATGTCAATAATTCACTTATTCCAAATCTCTTCTCTCTTAACATGCAAGGGTAATACACTTGTTTACTTCCAAAATTATTCAATCCTTCAAGAAATCTTCACATTTGTTCAAAAAAAAAACATTTGTTAAATGCGACTCACAATATGTCGAGATCGGCTTGATATCAACGGCTGAGGACCAACGGTGAGCTTGATCTCGGAAGGTGTGAATAGGTGTCCGAGATCAACGGCTTCGTATCGAGCTCAACTGTCGAGATCAACCAGCGACTTGAGCGGTCTCGGCCAGTTGAGATCAACTTCGACTGTCGAGATCAAGCTCGGACTTTGTCGAGATCGAAGCTTGATGTCAGCGGTAAGAGACCAACGGCAGGCTTGATGTAGGACATTTGTGAATAAATTGTCCGAGATTAACATCTTCATTTGAAGCTCGACACATGCCGACATCAAGCTCGACTGGCCGAGATCGAAGCTTGGTTGACAACTTGAGGACCAACAGGTTGAGCTTGATCTCAACAGATTGATGTCAAGCTCAAGCTGACGAGATCAAGCTCAAGCTGTTGTTCCTCAATCTTTCGAAATCAAGCTTAATCTCGACAGGATGAGCTTTATCTCGACAGTTTGAAGACAACTATCTATTGGAGCATCAAGACCCATCACAATCAGTATCGGAAATGCCGGATCAAGCTTGATCTCGACATCTTGAGACGGCGGTGAGCTTGATCTCGGCCAGGTGTGAATAATTTGTCGAGATCAGCGGCTTCATGTCAAGCTCGACTGTCGAGATAAAGGTTGATCTCGGCGGGTTGAGGATAACATCTTGAGCTTGATCTCGACTGACTTGAGATCAAGTCAGACTGTCGAGATCAAGTTTGATCTCGGCGGGTTTAAGACAACGACTTGCTTGATGTCGACATGTGAATAGGCTATCGAGATCAGACTTCATGTCAAAGCTCAACTGTCGAATCAAGCTCCACTGTCGAGATCAAGCTTGATTTGTATGGTCGAGATGTTGTGGGAGATGCGGTTCCTCGAAATCGGGAGAGAGAAGGGATCTGATTCTTCTTCTTTGGTCGCTTCCTTCTCCCTTGATGCTTTAGAAAACACGAAGAAGAGGAAGCGAAACCAAAATCACGGTGAAAACAAAACAAAAATAAAAAAATCTGAGAGGAACAAAAAAGGAGGAGAATCGAAAATGAAGTAGAGAAGAAAAGGAAGCGAAGGCTGTGATGAAGCGGAGAGAAGAAAACAGGCGAAGATGGAAAGATGTGTTGGGGCGTCATTTGTGAGCACTTGCGGCGATGAAGGAAAGCAGCGTGGCGGGAGAGAGCAGTGAGAGAGAGAGGAGGTAAACGACGGGGAGGGAGATAGTGAGAGAGAGAGAGAGAGGTAGAAGGCGGAGAGTAAGAAAAAGATAAAAAAATCGGGAGACAAAAGTACCCTCACGAAGACAAAACAAAAATAAAAATCTGAGAGGAACAAAAAAGGAGAATCGAAAATGAAGTAGAAAGAAGAAAAGAGAAGCGAAGCTATTGATGAAGCGGAGAGAGAAAGAAACACAGGCCTTGAGAAGATGGAAAGATGTGTTGGGGCGTGTCTGTGAGCACTTACTTGGCGATGAAGGAGAGATCGGCGCGATGAGAAGGGAGAGGCCGGTGAGAGAGAGAGAGGAGGTAGGCGGCGGGGAGGAGATAGAGAGAGAGAGAGGTAGAAGACAGGGAGAGTAAGAAAAAGATAAAAAATCGGGGAGACAAAAGTACCCTCATTTTGGCCAGGTGTCAAGTTTTTAATTCAGGGTACTTTTGTGATTTCCACAGCCTATTCTTTTCCTATATTAAGATTGATTGGTTTATTTCAATCGAGAATAATTTGTTTTACACCAAAATATTCATGGTCATTGGATTGAAGATCATTTAGTTTTTTTTTTTTTGACTGAAGTGGAATTATAACATTTCTAAATGAATAATGTCACCAATACAAATAGGTACTGATTCAAAAATGTGGGGACTAGCTCAAAAAGTAGTTGTCCTAGCTAGGGAGTAAGCTGCTACATTAGCTTGTCTCCAAATAAACTATACCTTAAAGTTTAGATGGTTTGAACACAAGGTTCTACAATGTTGGATTAACATCCCACATTCAGACACGTCATTTTTATTGGACACCAAACTATGAACTACTATTTGGGAATCCACATGGAAAACAACATGGGATAACTCCAATTCAGAAGCCCACAACATAGCTCTTAGCAGTCCCCATGCCTTGCCTTCATGAACCTCTAGCTTCTGCTGCTGCCACCCGATTTGCGCACCCAAAAAATCTCCAGCCTCTCCTCTAAGACAAATGCCAATGCTGGTTATTGGTGCGTGATTGGGAAACGCTGCATCAACATTATAGGCAACATAATCTGCAGGCGGTTTAAGCCAATGAACTTGTCACGTCTCCCTGCCATTATGGTGCATCTGAGAAGTGTCTAGGACTGAGTTGGCCAAACTCCAATCGGACCACACTTGTTGCGCGTGGCCAAGCACAACTTCCACTCCCTCGTCCTGAGCATCCCACACTTCCACAAGACCATTACAAATGTAATTCGATGTTTCCCTGACAATTTATCAAGAACTCTGAAAATTAAATCTTCAATACCTTCAGATCGATCCACACAAGCTGATATGAGATTCCACAAATGCGACCTCCCCCAACAGCAATGACTAAAAGGACACCGAACTACAAGGTGCCAAAGACTCTCAGCTTCATTGCAACCCCGCGCACAAACATTCGCGCACTGTACTCCTCTCTCGGCTAATTTAGCGCACACTGGGACTATGTTTCTACAGCACCACCACATAAAATTCTTGATTTTAGGAGGAATATCTAGCTTCAACAATAGGTTCTAGTTGCCAGGAATTAAGTGATGTGCATTCAAAGTGAACAGCTCGCGGCAAAGCCGATACGCCAACCCCATTGTGTACTCGCCAGTTCTGCTGCAGTGCCACACCAATTGATCCTGTGTCACGGTGTCAAAGAGGGTTACCTGAAGTACTGCTTTCGCAATGGCAGTGTTAAGAAGCTGCCTCACCGTTGTTTCATTCCACACCTTAGCAGTCGACATAAGTAGCTGATTGACAAACAACGCTGGAGGCTCTTGACTCGAGTCAGATACAATGCGTTGAAGATGTGGACCACGCAGCCAAGGAGAGTCAAAAACTAGGATATGTGTCCTGTCGCCAATGAGCCATCTGCGACCTGCATCCAACAACGGACGAGTATGCCATAAACTCTTCCAAACAAAGCTTGGGTAGTGGCCCAAAGTGGAATAAAAAAGCTTGGGTTGCGAGCTTTGAGGAGTTTGGAAAGGATAGAATCCGGTTTGGACGTTAACTTCCAGGCTTGCTTACTAAGCATCGCCAAGTTGAAAGCTTGTAATTGACATAAACCCAATCCCCCTGAGCTTTACTAACTGTCAACCGATCCCAAGACATCCAATTAATACCATGTCAACCACCACTCCGAGTACCCCACCAATAGGAATTCATCATTTTTTCTAATTCATCGCACAAAGTGGAGGGCAATAATAGACACTCATGACATATGTAGGAATAACCTGTAGGACTGATTTGATAAGCATTTCCTTCCCAGCACGCGAAAAGGCACACCCACCCCACGAGGATATCCTCTTCCACACCATTTCCTTGATGTAGGCAAATATGTTCTTTCTATTTCTCCCCACCATAGACGGCAAGCCTAGGTATTTTCCAGTCCCCAGAGTGAGCTTGACGCCTAGCAATGCAGAAAGTCTCTCTTGATCCTCCTTCTTAACATTTCTGCTAAAATAAGCTTCAGACTTGGTGAGGTTTATAGATTGTCCTGACGCGACCTCATAGGTTGTTAAAATTGCCTTCATAGCGGTGGCTTCCACATCATTGGCCCTAAAAAACAAGAAACAATCATCTGCGAAAAGCAAATGGGTTAGTATAGGCGCCTGCCTACAAATCTTTACTCTGTGAATAGTCCCCATAGCCTCAGCCCTCTTTATTAGTGCCGAAAGACCTTCAGCCACTAAAATAAAGAGATACAGGGAAAGTGGTTCACCCTACCGAAGGCCCCGACCTGGGTGAATAGAGCCCACACAATCATGATTAACAAGAACAGAGTAGTTGACTGAGCTTACACACATAATCATTCATCCAACCTACCAGTTATCAAATCCCATTTTCAACATCATATGGGCAAGGAAATCCCAATCAACCCTATCATAGGCTTTACTAATATAAATTTTGAGAGTTATGTCTTCTACCTTGCTGACCGTCTTACACTTCATGTGGTGTACCACCTCCATGGCCATAATGGCATTATCCAGGATGGATTGACCTTCAACGAAAGCAGACGGGACCTCTGATACACATTTTGGAAGAACCTTTTTAAGACGGTTGGCCAAGACTTTGGAAAGTATTTTATAAAGAACATTACACAAAGAAATGGGACGTAAATCAAGCATGGAAGTAGGGTTGTCCACCTTAGGGATAAGAGCTATATGGGTATCATTTAGAGACATAGGAAAAAAACCACGAGCAACAGGCCGTGAAAATAGCATCTCCATTGAGTTCCCAATACCTGCGAAAAAACCCAGAAGTGAAACCATCAGGGCCCAAGCCTTATCTGGGTGCATCTGCTGAAGACCAAAAGCAAACTCCTCCTTAGAAAAAGGGCGCAACAATTGCTCATTATCAAGATTAGTAATGCATGGCTCCACCAATCCAACAACTGGGTCATAATCACAATTTCAAGCCACAAACAGGTTCTAAAAGTAAGATTTGGCCACTGCGGACGTGCTCTCTTGGTTATCCACCATGATCCCGTTGCTATCCTCCAATCTAGAAATCTTATTCCTCTGGTGCCTGCTTGTGGCCGAGGTGCGAAAATATTTCGTGTTCAGATCTCCATCTCGGAGCCAGTGGGATTTGCTCGTTGTCTCCAGCCATTGCCGAGTATTGTTAAAGAGTAACACCGAGGCGTGGTCATTACGCTCACGGGGTTCCTCCAACCGCCCCTTGCACCTAGTGATCTCATCTTTGTATTTGGATCATGCATTCAATTTCATAACTCTCATTTTCCCATCAAGGAAAAAAAAAGTGATCGTAAGATCGAAAGCCCAAAAGTCTAATCGGGGAATAGGAAGAAAAGCCTAAACTGGGGAAAATTTTGAGAGTTGAGCTCTAGGTTGAAGCCTTTCTAACAAGGCGCAATGGTTGCTTCAAGAAACAAAGTATTTCCAAACACAAAAACAAGATCTTTATTTTTCGCATGCGCGTTGGCCCATATCCAGCTGGTCACATGATCTTCAGTTTTCAGCTTACATGGGATTCGTATCCAGTTGGTCTCATGATCTTTTACTTTTCTGTATGGCGAGGCGGTTCAGTCCCTTGCCCATATCATTTCTTGTTTGCCGGTGAGGTTCCGACATTTGGATGTTTAATTTCCTTCTAGGCAAGGCGGTTCAGTCTCCTTCCCATTCTATTTCTGGTATGCCGAGGAAGTTCTGGAATTTGGACGTTTAATATCCTTCTGGGCAAGACGGTTCTGTCCCCTGCCTATCCTATTTCTTTTGAGGGAGTCGGTTCAGTCCACTACCCGTTTATTTCTTGCTTGTTGAGGAGCCTGGTTGCACCCACTACCCGCTTGTTTCTTCTGTCGAGGAGCCTGGTTCAGTCCACTACCCGTTTGATTTCTTGCTAAGGGAGTCGGTTCAGTCCACTACCCGTTTATTTCTTGCATGTTAAGGGAGTCGCTTCAGTCCACTACCCGTTTGTTTCTTGCTTGCTGAGGGAGTCGGTTCAGTCCACTACCCGTTTGATTTCTTGTTGAGGGAGTCAGTTCAGTCCACTACCCGTTTATTTCTTGCTTGTTGAGGGAGTCGGTTCAGTCCACTACCCGTTTGATTTCTTGCTGAGGGAGTCGGTTCAGTCCACTACCCGTTTATTTCTTGCTTGCTGAGGGAGTCGGTTCAGTCCACTACCCGTTTGTTTCTTGCTTGCTGAGGGAGTCGGTTCAGTCCACTACCCGTTTGTTTCTTGCTTGCTGAGGGAGTCGGTTCAGTCCACTACCCGTTTGATTTCTTGCTGAGGGAGTCGGTTCAGTCCACTACCTGTTTGTTTCTTGCTTGCTGAGGGAGTCGGTTCAGTCCACTACCCGTTTATTTCTTACTTGTTGAGGGAGTCGGTTCAGTCCACTACCCGTTTATTTCTTGCTTGCTGAGGAACCCGTTTATTTCTTGCTTGTTGAGGGAGTCGGTTCAGTCCACTACCCGTTTGTTTCTTGCTTGCTGAGGGAGTCGGTTCAGTCCACTACCCGTTTGATTTCTTGCTAAGGGAGTCGGTTCAGTCCACTACCCGTTTATTTCTTGCATGTTAAGGGAGTCGCTTCAGTCCACTACCCGTTTGTTTCTTAACTTCTTTGAAGGAGTCGGTTGATCCACTACCCGTTTGATTTCTTGTTGAGGAGTCGATTCGATCCACTACCCGTTTATTTCTTGCTTGTTGAGGAGTCGGTTGATCCACTACCCGTTTGATTTCTTCTTTGAGGAAGCTCGGTTGATCCACTTTACCCGTTTATTTCTTGCTTGTTGAGAGTCGGTTCACCCACTACCCGTTTGTTTCTTGCTTGTTGAGAGTCGGTTCGATCCACTACCCGTTTGTTTCTTGCTTGTGAGAGTCGGTTGATCCACTACCCGTTTGATTTCTTCTTTGAGGAGTCGGTTGATCCACTTTACATTTGTTTCTTCTTCTTTGAGAGTCGGTTGATCCACTTACCCGTTTATTTCTTACTTGTTGAGGAGTCGGTTCACCCACTACCCGCTTATTTCTTGCTTCACGAGGAACCCGTTTATTTCTTGCTTGTTGAGGAGTCGGTTGACCCACCACCCGCTTGTTTCTTGCTTCTTTGAGGAGTGGTTCACCCACTACCCGCTTGTTTCTTGCTTCTTTGAGGTAGTCGGTTGATCCACTACCCGTTTGATTGCTTCTTTGAGGAGTCGGTTGATCCACTACCCGCTTGTTTAGGTCTTCTTTGAGGAGTCGGTTCAGTCCACTACCCTTTGACTTCTTGCTTGCTGGGGGAGTCGGTTCAGTCCACTACCCGTTGATTTCTTGCTTGCTGAGGGAGTCGGTTTAGTCCACTATCCGTTTATTTCTTGCTTGTTGAAGGAGTCGGTTCAGTCCACTACCCCTTTCATTTCTTGTTTGCTGAGGCGGTTCAGACCCTTGGCCATTTTTATTTCTTTCGAGCAAGGCTGTTCAGTCCCCAGCCAATTCTATTTCTTCTGGGCAAGGCGGTTCAGTTCCCTGCCTATTTTGTTTGCTTCCGGGTAAGGCGGTTCAGTCCCCTGCCTATTTTCTTCTGGGCAAGGCAGTTCAATCCCCTTCCTATTTTATGTTTGGTTGCCAAGGAGGTTCCGGCATCTGCATTTTCTTACGGGCAAGGCGGTTCAATCCCCTTCCCATTCCATTTCTGGTCTGCCGAGGAAGTTCTGGCGGTTGCACATTTAATTTGCTTTCTTAGGAGGCGGTTCAGTCCACTACCCAATTTATTCTTGTTTGGTGAGGGAGACGGTTCAGTCCCCTTCCCATTCTATTTTCGGTTTGTCGAGGAGGTTCCGGCAGTTGCATATTTAATTTGGACAAAGCTGTTCAGTTCTCTGCCTATTTTATTTCTTATTTCGCCGAGAAGGTCCTGATAGTTGCATATTTAATTTTCTTCTAGGAAAGGCGGTTCAGTCCCCTACCTGTTTTATTTTTCTTAACATTTTCATAGTGTGTCGTTTTCATGCATTACCGGCCAAAATTGAGATTCATATATTTGTACTTATTTCTCACTATGATAATATGCATACTATGGTTTATCATATCCTCTATTGAGAAAGTAAGTACAGAGGGGCAACTGTGAACACCCAATTTTGACCGGAGTTTTAAAATTTTTAAGGAAAAAACACCAAAAATACTTTTCACAAATACTAAATTTTTAGCCTTTATTTGAGTCTTTATTTGAGTGCATTATATCATTTTTGTTCTATTTTATTTTGTTAAAATGAGAAAATATCAAAAAGAAAAATTTCATTGGTCTGACCCATTGTTCAGGTCCAATTACAGCAAAAAAAGATAAATAAAAAAGAATAGAGTAAGGAAAAAAAAGGAATTTATTTTGAAAAGAGGAGGTGTGTGAATTGTAAAACTGGGGGTGCAGATAGCAGCATAGCCCAGCAGGCCACTACCCAGCGCAGCCCATCGCTCCCTTTTCTCTTTTACTGACGCACCCCCTTTTCTATTTTTCTCACAGCCCTTGCGCCTCATCAGGCATTACTCCTTGCACCCCCACTTCTTCTTTGCGGCACACCCATGCGTTTTGGCCCAAATCAACAAAGCCCAACCCGTTTTGAACCCTAACCTTAAAACCCTATTTATTCACCGTTTCTCCAGACAAGAGGACAGCAGCGCCACCCCACCCCAGGTCCCAAAAAAATTTCGCCCTCTCTCTCTCTCTCGCACCCTTCCCTTTCTCTTCCTCCCTACGTTGTCTCCCTCACGCCCTGTTCTTCCCTCGCAGCTCTGTCGCGGTCTACTCCCGGTAGCGGCCGTGCGCCGGCCACCTTCTTCCCCAACCTCTTCCCCTTATGGGGTCATCGCATATGTATCTAGATATTCTTACCAAATGAAGTTTAGCTGTCCAAGTTTAGGTACATATGTATGCAGAGCAAGCATTTATTTTACTACACGAATTGTTCGTTCTTCATGAAAAAGTTCAACAACAAGCTAAGCAGAAAAGCAACACCGACAAAAGTAGGTTTAATTTCATCACGAAGATCTCGAGCCTCAGATTCTTTGCTTCTTCAAATGTACAAGAAATGTCTAAAATATGTATATTAATTATGTGGAAATTAATTTATATGATTTTAGGGTTCCCAAACTCCCCCTCCTTTTTTTATTTCATTCTATTTCTTTTTTCAGTTTTTTTATATATTGGGCTGTTGCCCATCGTGAACACCCCCCCTTTTCTTTTTATTTTCATTTATTTGCTTTGTTTTATTTATTTTATAGACACTGTTAACAGACGAACCTAAATTAATTTCATCACTTAATTATAATCATACATCTTGTTCTACTTACTTTTCAGTTTATTCTTATTTCAAATAAAAAAAAGTTTTTTTTTAAAACAAATGGGATCAACTGGGATGTGACATCTTGTTAATCCCCGGTTTGAGACGCCTGAGTTGCGACAACTTGGTGATCTTAAACCCTTAAAAATTAAAAACAAACCAACACACAAATATTGTCTAGAAGAACTACGTGACTTTTGAGTTCCTCATTACACTGGAGGATACGTAGGAGCGGGCCAACCCCGTCAAATCAAATTTAAATTTTTCTAATTTAGTTTCCTTTTTTTATATTTATTTTTACACCTAGTATTAATTTTATTTTATTTTGGGGTGAAACAGATATTTATATTAGTTTGCACAATTAATTTTGGGTAACTGACATAAGAGAGACGTGTTGGGGGTGTTGTGGGGTTTAGTCTCCACCCTTCTTCATGCGCAATCGATTCCCGAACTCAGTATGGTTTTCAAAGATCATTATTTTTGAGGTTTTTCCAATTTTTTCTAAATATAATAAAATTGGTGGCGGATCCCAAACCTTTGGTTCGTTACAGAGCTCGACCAAGTAAAGGGTCAAAAAGGTCAAATATTGAAGATCTGGCAAAACTTGGATGCACGATTGGCCCTTGATAAGAACTATTCCAGTGGCCCATCAAAGTCACAACCCGTTGCCGCAAATGCCTAAGAAGATCCTCTAGTTAAGGAGAGACTCAGAATTATGTAAGAGAGACTGAAAGCAATTGAAGGGGCAAACCACATTGGATTCGAAGCTTCAGATGTATGCTTGGTCCCTGACGTGGTGATTCCTCTAAGATTCAAGTTTTGCCAAGTATGGGGGATCAATTTGTTCAAAAAAAATTCTCATCATGTACTGCCGGAAGATGACCTCCTATTGCAATGATGATAAGCTCCTGATCCACTTTTTCCAAGAAATTATGACCGGAGCATCCCTACGTTGGTATATGCGGTTAGAGCGGGGCAAGATCGGCCCAAGAGAAGGAAGAAGATACAAATGTTGTTCATCACGGTAAACTATGCCGGGGCAGTGGGCCACTTAATTGAAAACTATTGGACTTTGAAGTATATAGTGCAAGATTTGATCAATGCAAAATGGTTGGACTTCAAGAAGAAATGACCTATTTTCATAGGTTTTTATGCTTTGCCCGAAGCCTTGAGGCATATATTGTAAAAGGTCCACTTTGTTCCCCATCTTCTCAATTCATCAATGGAAATGCAATTTGATTTTTTTTCCAACTTACCTTCTTGGTAAATGGTCAATCTGGGATAAAAAAAAAGTAGTTAAAAAAATATAAAATAAAGAGGTAAAGCAAATTCATAATTATCAAAAATTATGTTTTTGTGAAAATTTGAGCAATAAAGTTTTGTAATGAAGTTTGACCCTTATTCTCTATCCCAAAAATAAAAAATATATCATTTGCTACCCCTTTTGAGCCTCTAAATTTTTTTTTTTCAAATACCCAAAACAAGGATTACCCAATATATAGGAAGCTAGCACAATAGTCCATTCACTTTTGTCTGTTTAAAAAAAGCAAAGCAAGCAAGCAAGCAAATAACAAATGCAAAGTATCAAGATGGTTGCAAGAATTAAAAAAAAGTGAATAAAGATGCAAAAGCAAAACAAGACAATTGTGCTAGCAACCATCAAAGTGCATCTTGGCACTAAAGATCCTTGTTTTCATGAACCCTTAAATACTTTTTGGGCCTAAAGTATCCTTTCCTTCATAACCCTTAACTTTTGGTCACGTTACAACCTTAATGAAGTCCATTCTGATCAAAGTCAAATTGCTCATATTTTCTCAAAACTTAGTTTTTGAAAGGGTAAATCCGTACAAACTCCCCAATGCAGTTGCTTTACCCAATAAAAAAGAGAAGAAAAAAAAAGAGAAAAAAGAATATAAAAAAAAGCTCGCTAGGCTGAAAACCCAAAAGGGCAATCTAGGGAAAATTTAGAGCGACCCGCTAGGTTGAAAACTCACAAAGAGCAACCTAGGCAAAAGTTAGGGTCAAATTCACAAACATATCAACCCGGATTGTGCCTCCTGAACCTTAGCATAAACCAATAAGCTAGGGGTAACAGCTGTGCCCGTCATTTGCAAGCTCCGCATTCAAGATTTCATTCCAGTTTTAGAACTACACAAAGTTGTCTGTCCCTTAACATATGCTTCCTCACCTTGCTGGACAAAGGCCAAAGGGACATTGAAAATTTGAGGAACAAAGTAGTCAATCCAATCCTCTCAAGAGCATTCAAAACATCCAAAGAAAATTCAATGATAAAGATAGGCAAGATGTCTATCAAGTGGAAAATATGCAAATCTGATGCAAGGTCAACCATTTGAACAGGCAAGCCAACATAAAGTTATCAACCCATGAGTCTAAGGGCAGCATCCTCAAAGGGATTCAAGCAAAGCAAAAAAAGCAAAAAAAAATCATTCTTTTAAAACAAAACAATACTCTTTCATGACTTACCATTCATTCTATTTTGCATGATCATCAATACTTTTGGGTCCACCGCCCACCTTAAAAAAGTATCATTGCTCCAAAAGCAAAAACAACATTCATGCATGGCATACCATTCATTGCATCCTGCATAACCATCGAAATTTTTGGGTCCATCCACCCATCATCTCCAATATTGCAAACATTTGGTTTGTTGTCACCTCATAGGAACTAGTACTCAACTCACCTAATCCTTTTTGTAAGAAATCATAGTTATGTCTATGCCTTACTGGGAATTCGCTAGGAAACCGAACCTAGAATCTCCCTCCAACTTTGTAAGGAGACATAGTCATAACTATGCCTTACTGGGAATTCGCCGGGAAACCGAACCCGGAATCTCCCGCCATTTTTTGTAAGGAGACATAGTCATAACTATGCCTTATTGGGAATTTGCCAGGAAACCGAACCTGGAATCCGCAAATTTTGTAAGGAATCATAGTCACAACTATGTCTTACTGGGAATTCGCCAGGAAACCGAACCTGGAATCTCCTGCAAATTTTGTAAGGAATCATAGTCATAACTATGCCTTACTGGGAATTCGCCGGGAAACCGAACCTGGAATCTCCCTCCAACTTTGTAAGGAGACATAGTCATAATTATGCCTTACTAGGAATTCGCCGGGAAACCGAACCCGGAATCTCCATTCAACTTTGTAACGTCATTTTGTAAGGAGACATAGTCATAACTATGCCTTACTGGGAATTCGCCGGGAAACCGAACCTAGAATATCCCTCCAACTTTGTAAGGAGACATAGTCATAACTATGCCTTACTAGGAATTCACCGGGAAACCGAACCCAGAATCTCCCGCCATTTTCTGTAAAGAGACATAGTCATAACTATGCCTTACTGGGAATTCGCCAGGAAACCAAACTCGGAATCTCCCACAAATTTTGTAAGGAATCATAGTCATAACTATGCCTTACTGGGATTTCGCCAGGAAACCGAACATTGAATCTACCTCCAACTTTGTAAGGAGACATAGTCATAACTATGCCTTACTGGGAATTCGCCGGGAAACCGAACTCGGAATCTCCCTCCAACTTTGTAACATCATTTTGTAAGGAATCATAGTCTTAATTATACCTTACTAGGAATTCGCTGGGAAACCGAACCTGGAATCTCCCTCCAACTTTGTAAGGAGACAT
This sequence comes from Calophaca sinica, assembly GCA_037113605.1. Taxonomy (NCBI): domain Eukaryota; kingdom Viridiplantae; phylum Streptophyta; class Magnoliopsida; order Fabales; family Fabaceae; genus Calophaca; species Calophaca sinica. The sequence goes on from CM073736.1 coordinate 11,927,549, forward strand.
AGTCATAACTATGCCTTACTGGGAATTCGCGGGAAACCGAACCCGAAATCTCTCGTAATTTTTGTAAGGAATCATTGTCATACCTATGTCTTACGAAAAATTTGCCAGGAAACCGAACCTGGAATCTCCCACCAATTTTTGTAAGAGCTAGTCATACCTATGCCTTATGGGGAATTCGAAGGGAACCAACCCCGGAATCTCCGACTAGCTTTGTAAGAGCTAGGGGACAAGCCTATGCCTTACTGGTAAATTCGAAGGGAACCAGCCCTGGAATCTCCGATCAGCTTTGTAAGAGCTAGGGGACAAGCCTATGCCTTACCGGGAAATTCGAAGGGAACCAGCCCCGGAATCTCCTACCAACTTTGTAAGAGGTAGGGACAAACCTATGCCTTACCGGGAATTCACTAGGAACCAAGCCTAGAATCCATTCCCAAAGTCGAGAACCAGTCCCGCATTCCCAAACCACTTGTTTCGGACAAAAATTAAGGTCTTCTATCCTTAACTACCTTTTACAACGAATTCATGAAGGTCTTCGAGTAAAACGTAATTAAGGAGGGGCAGCTGTCATACCCCATTTTTGTCCGGCCCCTATTTATTTATTTATTTATTTATTTATTTATTTTGTTTAATAACAATAAAAAATAAGAATAATATTTTTTGTCTTAGAATAATAAAAAAGGAAGACAAAGAATAAGGTGAAAAAGGAAAAAAGAAAAGAAAAGAAGTGAAAAAGAGAAAATAAAAATTATTGAAAAGGGGTTGCATGTTGCAATCTTAGAGGTGCAAATAGCAAAGGCCAAAGCTGGCCATAGCCCAGCCCATTTTATCCTCAGCTCACACACAGCTCACTTCTTCTCTCCTTCCTCTACTATACGCACCCCTCTCTTTTCTTTTATGGGTACCCTACAGCGCTTTGCCTTCCTATTCCACGCTACACCCCTCATTTTCTCTCCTCGTGCCCCCCAAGCCTCCTTGGATCACCTACGCGGGCTAAGACCCAACAGCCCAAACCCACTCAAACCCTAACTTAAACCTAATTCTTTCCTCTCCTCCCTCATTCGATCCAGGCGCCGTTCACCCCTTTCTCTCCAGTTTTGCTCCTTTTCTCCTCTCTACGCTCTCTTATCTCCTCTTCCTACATTTTTCCATCAAGACCAACCCTAACCTTAGGAACCCCATGACTGCCGCAGCCACATCCCCCTCTTCTCTCTCCACAACATTTTTCTTTCCTTTTTTTTCTCATTTAACACAGAATCGAACCAAATCATATCCTCTCTCATGATTCGGTCCGAGTTCGAATTTTTAAGGATTCACGAGGAAAAAACGTGCGGATCTCCACAAAATCAGGGAGTATTTTTTATTTTTTATTTTTTTCGTCTCATTTCTATTTTTCTTTTTTATTTCCCTAATCTTGTTTCCATTTTTTATTGCAGATTTTTGGTGGCTATAAAAGGAGGGACTCGAACCTAAGAATAGGGGGAGCAATTCTGGGAAAAACAGAAAAGTAGAAGCATCCAAAGAGAGAATGAGAGATTACAAAAACACAAAAACATAGATCTTAGGCTCTCTTTGATTTTTCTGTAATTTTTTTTATATATTTCTTTTTTGAGGATCCGAATTGTGGAAGGGTCTCTCACTTAGGTGACACTTTCTCCCCTTCCCTGTATTATTTTGAGGTTTTTGTGTATTTTCGGCAGAAGAAATCAGTCTATAAAATTATCCTCCACTCCATCTTCTTTGATCTTATTTTTCGCTGTTGTTTTTGTTATTTTTTATTTTGGTTTCTCTGCTATTGCATTGCAATCGGTCGGGGAAGGGGAGGACCTCGGTCCCCCGATTGGTTCTGTGTAGACCAGCCGCCGTGAATCCCTGGTCTCTGGTTAGGGTAAAAAATTAGGGTTTTTAAGAAATTCATTTGTTTAAAGTTTTTATTTTATTTTTGTTCTACTCATTCTGTTCATCTCGTTAAATAACAAAATATATCTTGTAAAATAACAAAATATAGTTTATCTTTATAAAAAATTGAAACTTTAGAAGTCCTGCGATTAAAGGGCTTTTATGTCTATTCATATTAAAAAGGGAAATTAAAATGGGACAAATTAAGTGATTCGGTTTTATAATAAATTTTCCTTAAATAAAAGAAATTAATTTACTTGATTATGTCAATGATTAATAGTAATAAGTGTAAATAAATGAGCAATAATTTTAGGTTTCAGAAATATGGTATCTTTCCTATTTCCAGTATTTTTATCATTAAATGAGATTTTTAGTTAGAAGTTCTGGAATACCATTCGTACGATTCGGTCATTTTGCGGCTTCTCACTTCTTTTTATCTGAAAATAAAAATAAATAAATTTTATTAAAGGAATTATTTTTAAGGCAAACATTTTTATAAACAATTAATGGGTACCTTTTTGGGCGTCGCGGGGTGCTATTAACTTTCTTGTGCGTAATCAACTCCCGAACCCTTATCTTGGTTCGTAAGGCTTCATATTTTCTAAAAGGGTTTTTCCTATCGTTTCTCTCAATAAACATAGGTGGCGATTCCATTGAATTTTAGGGTGGTTATCATAGCAGGGTTTGACTGCAGAGTTAATAATTGGGGAATGTTTAGTCTAGTGCCATCTGGAAAGGTGGTCCCACTAAATTTGTGAGAATTCAGACATCCGAATAGTCCCCTTAAAACCGGCTTATGAGGGGGTGGTCCACCCAGCTGTATAAGCAACGACCAGGCTTGCTAACCACCCGATGTGGGACTCGCAACACGCCTCCTCGAGCCTGGACTCATCACCACAAGCGAGGGATGGCGGCACTATCCATACCACCGGGCAGAACGTGGCTCTGATACCATGTGAGAATTCAGGCATCCGAATAGTCCCCTCAAAACCGGCTTGTAAGGTGAGGGATGTCTCCCACTTATAAACACTTTTTCAGGCCATATCACATCCGATGTGGGACTCTCAACATACCCCCTCACGCCCAGGACTAGACAACTGGAGCGTGACCCGAGTGGCCCGATAGCGGGTAGCCCAACGGATCTTGGATAGGCTCTGATACCATCTTAAGAATTTGGGTTTGGGCCTAACTCAACCCTACAAAACTGGCTTGTGAGGGATGGTCTACCCAGCTATATAAGCAACAGCCAGGCTCGTTAACCACCCGATGTGGGACTCGCAACACGCCCCCTCGAGCCTGGGCTCATCACCACAAGCGAGGGCTGGCAGCACTATCCATACCACCGGGCAAAACATGGCTTTGATACCATGTGAGAATTCAGGCATCCGAATGGTTCCCTCAAAACCGGCTTGTGAGGGGGTGGTCTACCCAACTATATAAGCAACGGTCAGGCTCGTTAACTACCCGATGTGGGACTCGCAACAAAATTGATTGGCGTTAACTTTATTCGCCGAATCTGGCCTATGATTTGTTGTATCGTCACACGCTTGAAATGCAGCTTCTCCATTCCTATTTTGGTGCATCGTATCTTTTTTAGCTGCAGGGAAAACAGGATTTGCTGTAAACACAAAATTAGGCACGTAATTGGTTTTTGAATTCAGCTCCTCAGCTGTCGCGCCACTGGAGCTAGGGTTAGGGTTTATCCTACCCTCTTCCTTCAGCCAACGGCAAATATATATCCAATTGGACCAAATACATATACTTTTTTACTTATATTTTGTTACGGAGGGAGTACTTTTTATGCAATAAATTATGCAACAACAATATTTAATCTCACAAAAGCCATTGGCATTGGGCTAGTAGTAGTAAGGGACTTATAAAGGGACAAGATGATGTGCGCAGTTTAATATCTGCAGATCATCCCATAAAAATAAATTGTGTTGTGCATGTGCAGCGGACGAAAGAGAAGGGACACATGCGTCAATGTTTTTGCGCTCAAAATTCAGGTTGGTCTTCGGTTTCTTTCTTCATAGTAATATCGTTATCCACGAGTCAACAACACTAGGAGTATCAAATCTTTAATTACACGTGAGTCAGTCGCTCGCGCAGACAGCATGATTTTGAGTTTTGACTGTTGACTCCTCCGTGAATCGATCTGCTATTTTGTCCTTAGCATGAATCAAATTTGTACTTCCAGATTAAAGAAATTTGTACTATTACAATATTAATCTGGAAGGAGGCCTGATAGTAAGAAGTTGAAGTCAAAATTTTCAATGCTATGCTTAGATAGAATTGAACCAATGAATCGATAAACTTTAATGCACCCTAAAATTGAAGGGGCAAAAGGTGAAGTTATGATCATATAGGTTTGGCAACAGTAATATCCATTAATGCTCCAGTAACAAAGCATAGTCTTGACTCTTGAGATAATTACTTCGTAGCTAAAAATGCTATAGAGCTCAGCAAAACTACCAAACCCAAGTGGGAAATGGAACATAGTCAATTTAATAATAAAAAAAATTAAACTCAATTTCGGAGATTAAAATCCATTGTGTAAATAGATTTTAACTAACAAAATTACGTTCGCACTCTGTGGGAGCCTGGAAGCCCTTAGAGATCTGACTCTGTTGTGAGTTGTGATAACCGAACATTATGAAAGAAAATAATGCACGGCTTTTATTTGGCATGTGGAGTAGCCTTATGAAAAACCATGCACTTTCTTACTAATTTGATAATTCATTGATATGGATACACACAGTTTCCAGCTTTCTGCCAATGCAACACATGTTTATTGCACTCTTAAACTCAACTAGAAGAGTAGGAAAATATTCTTCTAAGATAAATGAACTAAAAGCACAACCGTTTGAGGAACATAAAGCATGGCTCCGCATAGGAAATAGGCAAGCAAAAGACATAATACACTTTTTGTTAGAGATATAATAGTATAATCAAAGGACCCTCCATCCAAAAACTTATAATGTATTTGATTTTGTGGAAAATGTACAGAAAGAATATAAGAGGGGGAAAAGAAGGAAAAAATGGTATTTTCACCGTTCGGACAATACATGAAAGAGAAAAAGAAAACTTTCGATGGGACCCATGGCAAAGTCTTCTCTTTGCATGATTGCTATTTTTTTTTTGGGTAACTGCATGATTGCTATTTGCTAATTAAGAAAAAGGCAAAAGAAGAGAAAGATAGGGAGAAAAGTAGAGGGAAGAAAGGTAGAGAATCTACACCCCCTCCAAAAATAGATTCTTTACTTTTGGGGTGCCAATGGTAGAGTAACTTAAAATGGGTGTGAATTGGCGGAGAGAATGGTAATTTAAAATAGAGAGAATAAAGAGAGAGAAAGCAAAAGAAAAGAGAGATAGGGAGAAGGGTAAGAAAGGTAGAGAATTCACACCCTTTTTCTCCTGCCAAAAGACTGATGCTATGTTTGGTTTGGAAAGAAAAATAAGAGGAAAGAAATGCAAAGAAAGGAAAATGAACACAAAGAAAAATGTAAAAACTGAAATAATTTTTCAATTATTGATAGGAGAGAAAATGAAAAATAAAAATAAAACTTATCTTGTTTATTGTTTATTGTTTGATTGTGTAAAAATGTAAGGCAAGAAAAATTATATCTGTAAAATGACGTAAATGTTATTATTGAGGATGTGAATATGATAAACCAATAAAAAAATTAAGAGGTTGATATTTTTAAGCTAAATTATACTTTTGGTCTTTTATGTTTATTTTAAGTTTTAATTTGGTCCCTTATGTATTAAAAGTTTCAAATTAGTCCCTTATGTGTTAATTGTGATCCCTCTTTATTTTTTTGGTTCCAAAATAGTCCCTTATGTTACAAAAATTATACCAATGTGATCCTTTTTTTTGTCCCTTATTTTGCGAAAAAATGGACCACACTAGTATAATTTTTGTAACATAAGGGACCACTTTGAAACAGAGGGACCACATTGGTGTAATCTTTAGACATGAGGGGCCAATTTGGAACAAAGAATACATAAAGGACCAAACTGAAACCTAAAATAAACATAAGTGATTAAAAGTATAATTAAGCCCTATTTTTATTAAAATCATGTAGCTTTACGTTGCTTTCCTCACACGTTCTTTTCTCGCCAAAATGGGTGGAAACAAATTTATGGTATGTTTGGTATGTAAGAAAGTGGGAAGAAAGAAAGTGGGGGGAAAGAAAGTTTATTGGTTAAAGTATAAAATTGATGATGTGTTATATTATTATTGATCTGTCACATTTATTAATACATCTTTTTCACACTTTACCAAAAACTTTCTTTCCCCATATTTTCTTGCCTCTCACCCAAATAGACCATTAGTGCGGGGGCATGCCAATTTTTCTTTTATTTGCTAATGTATTTGGGATAACAAAAGAGGGAGCAGATCTCGATAAACGTGTTTTTAATCTATACCGTTTATTTCCTTTGTTATTCCTACTTATACCTACCAAATGTTTGCTAAAATTTCCAACGAACCATACGTGTTTTCGCAATGAAAAAGTGAGGCCAATGTGCTTGCTAGCTTGCCAATGTGGAGTTAGTAAAGTCCATGAAAGTATAAATAATCTCTTTTTCTTTTAAATATTTGTTAGCTTCGATTTCATTCAATTTCATTGTCAAGACAAAACATAAATGTATTAGAACTTATAATATGGTAAGATAAAACTCAAAACAAAACAAGCTATTGCAATGATACCAATATAATAGCACATTCATCTTTGAGAAGAATGCACAAAGCGAGATCGTAAACAATGTCAAAACCTCATATAGGTAAAAACATTCCTTAAATTACAAAAATTTCCATGAACTGATATAAGTGGTCCCACTTTGGCGTTAGAAAACCACGGCAACTCACGAAAACTCTTGCACATGAATCATTTTTCTCTTGTCTACCATGTCACAATCCATAAGAAGCTGCTTCATTAAAAGGGACACATGTTGGTCACGTGTCAATATGAGCATAATTCACAACGTGTTTTGCACTTGAACAACCTCATTGAAAACATACAACACAATAGGCAACATATTAAATCACATGTAAAACAAACTAAAAGAACATAATCATGTAGAATTTTTTTTTATAGGCAAATGTTAGTTGTTAGTAATTGTTAGAAATGTTAGTTTCCCGGGTTTGAACAGGACCTCCATTAAAGCTCGCCCAGCGTCAGCTCATGCAGTGAAATTTCCTACTTGGGACATAATCATGTAGAATTATCTAGGAAGAGTGAACATCGTCATAAAATCCAAAATATGATAAAATATTTTTCAAATATGTTTTTCTGTTTAATTTCACCCAAAAAATAATTAAATAAACAATACAATATACTATTTTTCCAAAAAATATTTAATGCAATAGAAAAATCTAAAAATCATTTAAAAATCAAACACAAAGAGTATAGCACAATGCAAAGGATGACGTCCAAAAACTCCCCTTTTAGGACCACATGCATGCACCCTCACTTTCCCCGGGTTGTGAGGTTGAGTATGTGGCTAGACTTTATCCCCTACCTTCATACGGGTCGACCCATAACCAGAACCAGGTCGTGCACTGGTCGCACTATCCAAACGCCATTAATGTTCAAATTAAGATCTCTTGCTATTTCTCAGTGGTTATGTTTATAAACAAGTTTATAATCAATCTAAGACAAAAGCCTCAATTTTAAACCAAAAAAAAAAAATCATGATATTATCAAGCTCAAAAACATGTTACATGAACCCTATCGCCACCGTACTACTTGAAATTCTCTCTTGGTTAACGAAAAGTCATGAAATGAGTGTAAATAGATTTGTATAATATTTCCTGTAAAAAAAAGATTTGTATAATATTTCTCTACAATAGCCTCATGGTTTTGAGTTCCAATTATTTGAAAATCTTTATTAGAAAAAACACATACAATAATAAACAAAAAATACCAAAATTGGAATTCCAAAATTAATTAAATATAAAATAATAAAGCATGCTTAACAGTCAGGTCCTAAAACATATAAAGCAAACTCTAATGCCAAATGTGAGATCAAATCCAGCACTCATGTGTCATGTTATATGAAATTAAAACATCAGTTGTACTTGGTGAAGACATGACCACCCTTAATAGGAATGGCCTTTGCGATGTCAAGCTCCTAAAAAATTCAGAAAGCTAAGCCTTTATCTGTATATTCACTATTAGAATTTTCAATGGGATCTTCCATAAAGCGATCAATGTAACATTTGTTATGGCAGCCAAAGTATATGTATTAATTATCCTAAGCTTTCCTTTCCTCATCACAAGCCTAGTAGTTAAGGTCTTTAGTGTCGCCCACACGTATTAAGTATTAGGTGCTCATCGCCAATTACAAACTAGACACTATATTAGTGGGCTCAAGTAATCACAATATTAGCTCATTTTTGGCAAAATGCAGAATTCCAGTTCATAAATTAATTTTGCATCATTATAATAACTTTACAAAAAAATTAATTTCTTAGTTAAGGAGTTTCATAAATTTAATCAATACTATTTGATGAATTTAATTTTATAAATTTACTTTCGGGGAAAAATTTTCCAATACAAATTTTTTTTTAAAGTAATTGTTTTAAAAATTTGTTCTCCTGATATTCTCAGGAGAACTTCTAGACAAATTACTCAAACAAGTCAATCTAACTTCGTCTTAAACCTTTAATTTCTTCCAGTTTAAGCGTGAGTTTGGTTCGCTCGAAAAGTAAAGGAAAAGAAAACAAAGAATTAAAAACACACACATCAAGAATTTTTCCATCATTTGATAACTCAACTTTTTGGGAAGGAAGAGAAAAACTTGCGGGCCCCACACTTAAATTGGTTTCTGCCCAATTTGGGAAGAAAAGAGGCAGATGAGCGTAGAAAGCAGCAAAAAGCTGCATGTTGTCGACCATATTACCAAAGTGTCCTTTATTTTATTTTAGTTTTTTATTTATTTAAAATTTTATATTTTTTCTTTATGGGTATTTATGTAATTTCATAAATATACTTTTTTCTTTCCTTTCATCATTTCCTTTCATTTTTCCTCAAATCAAACCACTAAACAATCATCTCATTTTCTACTCATTTTCTCTTCTTCTCCCTCTTTTTCTTTTCTTTTTTTTTCCTCTATCTTTCTTTCGTATACCAAACATAACCAAACATAATGTAAATCCTTGGGGACTGATTCGGAACCTTTAATCGTTCTTAGACTGGATGGTGGTTGGTCAAATACTGAAGTCACTGATCCTATAAACGTTAAATCCCGTAAATCCTTGGGGTCTGATTCTGAACCTTTAATATCAGTCCTCGTTGGTTTCTTCATAGAATTTCGGAGATTGATTCATATCATCCGATAAACGTTAGGGGATCTGGAAACCTATGGTCGTTATTTAATACAGTTCCATTCAATGATATCATTGAGCTACTGGGCCCACTCCATTTGACATCTTTGACTTTCACATTCCCAAGATTTGGATAATTGTAGATACAGTTGGCTTAGAAATATGCATGACTGCCATAAAGGGAACAAAAATCGGAAAATGGGGTCTCTTAAACACCTGTGTTCATTTGCTTAATTACGGAGGAAACCACCTGTTAGTCTGTCAAAAGAGGGAGGTACTACTGAAAGTTGCTGTGCATACCAAATAATTAAGAGCCATAATTAAGATGCTAACATTTCATTTATATTTTGTTTTGTTTGAAAGGAGCTAATCGTGATCGTGGTCACGGTTATATTGGGATTTTTGATATTGCAGAGAATCGCGGTTAAATACGGTTGATATGACTGCAATCGTGGTCCATATTATAGTCACAGACTTTTTCTAAAACCTTGAGGATGAGTACAAGATTGCTTCCACCATAAGAACGAAATTTTCAATGAACCATGGTCTGTGACTATTTACTGTTCAAATTCTTACGATTCTTATAGCCAAGTAGTCAAGTATCCATTGTGTCAAAGGAATGCACTTGGCATCATGAGATTCATGACAACTTCAGCAAGATAAATTAGTTTGCAAGTCGAGGGAGGAACTACAAGAATGGTCAGAATATTGCAAATAACATCTTTCAGATATCAAAATATATATCTACCTTGCGCTCTCTTGATCTAAATGGTCACCTTAATATAACAGATGCAGAGTCCAGCCACAAAATAAACCAAGCTAGCTTATCCTATTTTTTGTTGTTGATATAATCCCTCTAAGCTGCATCTTTGAGCAACAAGCAAATCCTGATTTTCATTTTCCCCAAATAACAATTTGAGCAACCCTAGTGACACTACTACCATTTGCCTATATGGCTATTTTTCTTGTAGGCGTGGCCTTTATCCAGCCTCGTAACATTATTTGCGTAGACACTCAGACAAGGTTGTTTTCTGATTTGTAGGTATTCCCAAGGCCAAACCACAATTCAACGTTCCTATTCCTTGAAAGCTCCAAGCTTTCTTATCTTTCTTTTTCAATCAGCCAGTGTTTCAGTGAGTGGTAAAATTGGGTCTTGTCCTTAATCCTACTACAAAAGGAAAAGCAAAAGTATGCACCAACATGGACGTCTAGTCATCCATAATAAATACAGTAAACTTGAGCACATATCTGGTGAAGGATGTACCTGCCATCACCCCTAAATATTTCACTCAGTTCCCTCCCCTTATAGGTCATTTCAGTAGCAGCAAAGAGGCACTTAAAAAACCAATAATGGATATCAAGGAATTAATAAAATCAACATCACAAATTGGAGATGAGAAAGTGCAGAATAATTAAATTAAAATTGAAATAGTTGTTTCCATTGTACACATGAAAATTGACGGTCACAGGCTCTCCAGTCTCTCTACACACGTTTGTTTGAGATCAAAAGCAAAATTCCCAGTATTTTTAATGGAAAATTGGAGGCCTGTTAAAAAGATCCAAAGAGGAAGAAGATACAAAGAAAGTAAGGCATGGAGCAAAGCAACTCCTCAACAATTACAATTGAAATTGCAAGCTCCATCTTCTCTGTGTGATCACTCTCCTAAGAAGTATCTTTATCCAACAACAGCATGACTTCTACACATCCATATAACCAACCCCAAAGCAGTATAAAAAATTTTCAGTATCTTCTTGATGGGGCTTATTGTAACAACATTGGACAAAAAGTAACCTCACTGAAGCAAGGGTGTGCAATTTCCACATTATGATTCTCCTTCATTCAAATCAATTGTTGGAATCAAAATACTAAAAAAAAATATATACAGGAGAGACTTGCACCTCAATCCCATTTCACATCTTGGGATTTATTGGAGTTCCATTCCATGGTCTGAGAAGCTGCTGAGTGTGACCTTTACTACTCTCTTGCCCCATGAATTTACAAATTATTGACACCACCACCAGGTTAGTCCAAGGTCATTGGATGGTTCTTGTAAGCTTGCACTTGGAAATGAAGATGGTATCTGAATAATTCAAACTACACAGTTTCAAAAGCTCAGCAGACTGTTGTTTCAATATAGGATTGCAACCGCTTTGAATCACAAGTAATAGTTTTGCAGCAAGCCCTGCATCGACCGCAATCAACGAACACTCCTCAGGCGCAAGCTTGCACACAGACCACAAAATTGACAATGCATACTGAGTGCAGTTTTCTGATATCCTCATCAACAGTTTCACCATGATAGGTATTGTGTTGACACAATCCTTCAAAGCCACTCTGCCTTCTGGTATAGATGCCAATGAATCTAAAACACATAGGGCTAATTCCAAACAATCAGGCTCCAAACCAGACAACAATTCAACCAATTGAGAAACAGCCCCAATGCTCACAAGCAAACTCTTAACTTCTTTATGCAAGCACACTGTTCTTAAAAGGCTTAGCCCAGGACAGATTCCATTGCTGTGTCTCTTATCCTTAACAAGCCTCATCAACCCAACCAATAGGCTATGGCTCGAGACAATCTCGGAACGAAAATCCTTCTCGTCAATTAACGATTCAATCAAACGAGTGCAATTGATTTTAGTCTCAATTGAACCCTCATTCAAGATGTCCACCATCAAGGAAATTTTCGCAGGCTGTGTCAGATTCTTTTTGGAATCGGAATCAAGTGTCAAACTCACAAGAATACCAATAACTTCAGAACCAACAGCATGGGAAGTAAAAGGACCAAGTAAAGAAGACAAAACAGAAACTCCACCTTCATTAATCACAGTCTTTCTGGCAGTGGCATGAACAGCCACAACTTGATGAAGCTCCTTGAGGGCTTGAACACGAGCCTGACCCTTCACCTTTTTGAGTGTCTCCACAAGTTCAGAAGCCCTACCCTGAACATCTTCGGACCTCTTCTTCATGAGCAGGTACTTCTGAGAGAACCAAGTGTAAATTAATCGGTAAAGCGTGGTGTTTGGAGTGATGGAATCATCCCAAAGCTCTTGCATCGTGGTGGGGCAAGTCAAGTGCCCTAAGTTGAACCATTTGAGAATGTTGGACCTCTCATAGGTTTGTCCCGTGCACAGAGTCACAGGGTCTTGCATTGGTTCCAGAGAGATTGGACAAATGAACACGCTTGGGACTTCACATAACTCAAGCTCTTCAATCATTTTTCCCAGATCCAACTTCTCACACACCCCACTCCCCACAACGCCACCGTCAACCCCACCCAAAACACCGTCTTTCACGGCCGTGTCCAGATCTAGAATCTGGCCGTCGCCACCACCCTCAAACCCCGCAATCCTGTCCCTTTTAGAAGGCTGAAACATCGGCATTTTTGAAACCCCCTTTTTAGACCTACTCAAGCGATGGGAAAAAAAAAACCCAAACACCACAGAATCACTGCAATGAAAAGCACTCTTCAAGGGACATCACGCTACACCCTGCGCCAAAGGGAAAGAAGGTGAATCAAAAATAAAGAGGAATATATTATAACTAACTCCCGAGGCAATGTAATGTGTCACTGAAAATTGGGTTTACTGTGCAAAATCGCTTTATGTGATACTACTATATCTTTTCTATGGTCAAAAAATATAATGACCATCACATCTCACATCATGAACATATAATCGAGCTTTCAAAGCTTCAAAAGGAAGGGTTAAATCAGAAAGGCTTTAGCAAAACAATAAAGAGGCGAGCAAAGGAAACCGAAAACAAAAAAAAAATCCAGACCAATCAAGGACCAAACAGTGCGGACCACTGTTCCAAAGAAGTAAAATCAATGGCAGCAAAAAAACCTGACAAACTGTTGAAACAAGAGGGGTGGGTGGGTTGGAGAGAAATAATTGAGACGCAGATCAGAGAATGAACAGTAAGGATTTTATATTAGAAATTAAAAGAGGTTCAGATGATAAGCCGAGAGGACCGTACCACCGTGGGTTAGTGTTAAACACAGTGAGAAGAAGCACACGAAAGCCATTCCTTGCACTACCAAATGCTCCTCTATCTCTCTCTTCCTCTACGCAAAACGACTCCTCTTTAGGGGGGCACTTCGTCAACAAAGCAAAAAATTAAATAATTGAATGTTTTGATTTTGATTAATTGGATGACCGGAAAAGTAAGGGCTGTAGCCGGTCAATGGGACTCACTCTCGGCCCGCGCACCACACGTGCAGTCATCTAATCTGTCGCCGTAAACTCCACTTTTCTCTGTTTACTACGGAGTACTAATCAATTTTTCTTTTGATGACATGTTTATTGTTTACTGATCAATTACTACTTTTTTTTTTGAGTAATGATCAATTATCAATTACTCGTACTTTATAACAACAAACAAATAGTATGTTATACGATTTACGAAGGACTTTATTATTTATAATCTTATCTTATGTAGCGAAATTAAAATTACACTAATATCCCTTATTAATGTTCATTATTCATGCTCTAATGGATAATTTCGTTTTCTGACTTTTCTCCCTTTCTTTTCTTATTTTTCTTATTTTATAGGCTTATAGCGTTGTAAGAATTGATATCATTAATATTATGATTCATTTCCAGCTCTTTCTTTATTTTACCTTAATTGCAATCCAGCAAGGAGTTTATGTGCTATTTACTTGTAACATGCATGATAGTGATCATAAATACGTGCAAACTATAGATGGACATTTTAATGCAATTTGATGAATTAAATATCATAAAGGATTATGTACCAATAAATAAATAAATATCATAAGGGATCTCATTGTATTTATCATACACACCGGTAAAAACTTTTATAGCATATATGAATAGTTTGGTAAATTTAGAGAAGGTAGTTGGAGAGCGTAAAATCTTTGTACAAATAACATATTTTTTTAATATTTTGGAGAACAACTTTGGCTCTTTAAAGGCAAAGCTTTGATTTCATATTATTAAAGTGTATATTATAATGTCTTTCCCTTCCTCATGAAATGGCAAAGGTGGAAAGGAAAAATTGGTCGTTGAAAGGTGTAAATAAAGAAACAATTTAGTGCGCACGAAGCAAGAAAGGCAGAGGAGTTTCACAAAAGTCCAGGGAAAACCCCACGAGGATAAATGAATAACCGTGCGGCCTACGATGGAACGAATCTACAAACTAAAAACTAAATAAGCAAATATAAAGAAAAGTAAAATATGAAAAAATTAAACTATAATTATGTTGAAAATGAGTTTAATCAATAAAATACTATTTAACCCTGATAGTGGAGTACGACAGAGTTTATATTCTTGGTGTGAGATAAATGCAATTCTTTTCGTAAGTGTTCAATAAACCCAAACGTTTTTCTTACATTGGACTCAGACTCGGGTGTCGTCCTTGCATGCTCATCCTAAATTTTTTTCATAAAAAAAATACTATTTAACTTAGGTGGCCCTTAATATGGACTCGATCCAATGGTGAACACATCTATTTTACAAAAATTTTAATAGTAATTTGTTAAATTTCAAGCACCTCAATTTTAGATTTTTAATGGTTTGTCCAAAGAAAATTTAAGAAAATAAAATAAAATCGGATATATTCAGTTAGAACATATGGACCACCTTTAAACCCCTAAAATAGGATAATATTAGGGGCCGCCTTTAACTTATGATAAAATGAAATAAGTTAGTCAAAAAAAACTGATAAAAAATAAATTAAACTTTTAATTTTTAGTTTTTTTAAATTATTTAAAAAGCGATTTTACTTGTAATTTATAAATTTAATAAATTTAATGTTGGTTGATTTTTTTTTAATATAGAAATTTAAAAAATGTGTCACGAAATAAATAATATATAATCATATAAGAAAAATAGATTAAAAAAATAACTCAAATTCATTATACAATAACAATAATTCATCCTACATCCTAAATAAATAGGACAGTGGACCCCCCTAGTCTCTGTGGAAAACCCAAAAAAAAAATTGTGTAAAAAAGGAGGTTCTGCAGCTTAAGAGCACATCTCGTTTTAGTAAATCGAATATATAATATTCCCTCCGGTTCTCAATGTAAGAGAAAAAAAGGTGTTTTTTAGGGTTTCAAAATATAAGAGATATGTGAGATAAAAAAGTGTTTTTCATTGGAAAAAAGAGTGTTTTTCTTGGTTTTGATGAATTAGGGTTTTGTCTCTTATATTTAGGACCGGAGGGAGTAGATGCTTTTTCAAAAAAGAAAACAAGTCATCAATTTTTATAATTTTAAAGAAATAGAAAAACGACAATCCGCGGTCTCCCAAAAAACCCAAACATGAATTTACAAATATAAAACCGAAGGGTAGAGGGCCACCAAAAGGGTTTCCTTTTTATTTTAGGTAAAAATGCCAGCAAAGCATTGGACTGTGACAGTTTTTGCTTTGACTGTACGCATCGGTTTGCTTATCCGGTCTTTGCTTTGACTGCCTTTGCCAATGCGAATGCCCAGAGTTCCAGTTCACTCTTTCTCTCTCCTCTTCCTTCTTCAGCCTTTCTCTCTTTCTTTCTTTCTTTACCTTCCCTCCAACTCATTTGGACACTGACACGTGACTCTGCCAACTCTGTCTCCATCCCTCCCTATCTCACTCTTTTTTATGCCTAACCTTGTACATTTTACACTTTAATAGTCCTCTAATTCTATGCTTTCATTTTCATCACTATATAATTTAAGTAACTTACTAGGGCAGTGTGATCAGATTGTGCAGGAAGACCAGATTTTGAACTACAAAACCCTTTTTTGGCTTTTTCTATCCACACCCCCATTGGACTAGCCACACTCCCTGTCAGCTTTTTTATTGATGAAAAGACTAAAAAACCCTACACCCAAACTTCTTTATGTTTTTCTTCACCTGTGAATCGTCCGTAAATTGAGTTCACGTACTCACACGTGAATTCAATTCACGTAATAGTTATTTTTTGAAATTTCCAGATCTAACGTTAAATAAGTTTACGTACGTTCACGTAAATTCAATTCACAGAAGGATAATTTGTAAACTGGTTACATAAATTCAATTTACGGAACATCCGTAAATTAAATTTACGGAAGGCACGTAAATTCAATTCACGGAAGGCACGTAAATTAAATTCACGGAAGAATATAATTTGTAAACTGGTTACGTAAATTCAATTCACGGAAAGCACGTAAATTCAATTCACGGAAGAACAATATTTTTCGCCATAGTTCCGTAAATTCAATTTACGGAACTTACGTAAATTCAATTCACGGAAGGATATAATTTTTAAACTACTTCCGTAAATTCAAATAACGTAAGTTCCGTAAATTCAATTTACGAAACGTCAATCCGGCGTCCCTGTTCAGATCGTACAAAAAAAATTTAAAATGCGAGGGAGAGAGTGCTGTGTCTATGGACGGCAAAAAAATCCGTACCCGCGGGTATTCACGGGTAAAATCCGCCACGGATTTTAAAAGGGTACTTTAATGGGTACCCGCGGGTGTAACGGGGCGGGTTTTTTCCTACCCGTGTACTAACGGGGTGGGTGCGGGTTTCATACTATCCGCCCCGCGGGTACCCGTAAATATGAAATTACATAAATACCCTTACCTATATAAATTAAACTTACCCTAATTTAATTACAAAACACACACAGCCGCAGCGCAGCAGCCACAGGGAGGGTGTGGGTTTCGATCTCCTCCTCTGTTCTTCTTCTTCCTCGCGTATGCTTCTGTTTCTTCCTCAGTCCTCACGCTCGCGTATGCTTCTGTTTCTTCCTCAGTCCTCACGCTCGCGTCTGCTTCTGTCTTCTGCTCACGCTTCCGTCTTCTGCTCATGCTCACGATTGCTTCCGTCTTCTGCTCACGCTCACGACTGCTTCCATCTTCTGCTCACGCTCGCATAGGTATGAATGGTTTCTATTTATGTGAAAACCTTGCTATTTTTATGCCTGAACCATCATCTGCATCTTCTTCTTCTGCGATTTTTGTTGATCTTCATGTTTGATTTCTGTTGATTTCATGCTGATTTCTGTTGATCATGATTTGATTTGGTGCTATTTCTGTTGATCGTGACTGATTTCTGTTGATCTTCATGTTTGATTTCTGTTGATTTCGTGACTGATTTCTGTTGATTGTGATTTGATTTCGTGCTAAGTATGCTGCTTCTGTGAACCATCATCTGCATCTTCTGCTTCTGCGATTTGATTTCTGTATGGTGCTGCTTCGTATGGAATCATTTGATTTCGTGCTAAGTATGGTCTTTGCTTAAATCTTGATTTGATTTCTGTGAACCATCATCTGCGACTATTTTGTTTCTGTGAAATCCTTACAAGTACAGTTCTGTGAAAATTTTATTTCTTTTTCTGATGCAATTTGCCTATTTCAATTTCTAATTCTATTTAGGTTTCTATTTCTTTTTCTTATTTGTAGAATAATGTCTCCTAGTCCTGATTCTCCTGAACAAGTCATTACCCCTCCTATGGATGATGTGCAAAATTTGGAAGCACAAATTCAGACTGTGCAAGCTGATGTAGGTGAACCAAATGTAGGTGATGAAGCTGAAGTACCAAATGTCAATCTTGCTCCTATGAATATTGAGGGTCTAAGAAGGCAAACTTCAGTTGTTTGGAATCATTTCAAGAGGCAGAAAATAAATGGAGAATGGAAAGCGGTTTGCAACTATTGTGGCCGAAAACTTTTGGGCGACCCAAGGCAAGGGACATCACACTTGACTAACCATTTTAAGTGCTGCAAACTTCGAACTACTCGAGATATAAGGCAAGCGTTTATCAAAACTGAGAAGATAGGGGGTGAAACAGTAGTTGTTGGAAATTATGCATTTAATCAAGCATCAGCAAGGCATGCACTTGCTAGGATGATAATTCTTCATGAGTATCCCATGTCTATTGTTGATCATATGGGCTTTAAAGACTTTTGCACTACTTTGCAACCTTTATTCAAGGGAATTTCTCGAAACACTGTCAAGAGTGACATTATGAAGATTTATAAAGAAGCAAAAGAGAACACAATGAAGTTGTTGTCAAAGAATCAAAGCCAAATTGCAATCACTATCGATATGTGGGTGCAAGTCATCAAAACAAAGGCTACATGACTGTGATGACTCACTTTATCGATGATTCATGGACCCTACAAAGTCGACTTGTGAGGTAATAAAATTAAAGTATCTTTGATTGCAATTATTAATGTTTAGCGGGTGATATTATTTCTGAAATTTTTGTTTTAATATTAGGTTTATCTATGTGCCTGCACCTAATACTGGCAAAGTTCTGGCTGATGTCTTGCTTCAATGTTTGATGGATTAGAACTTAGATAGAAAGGTGTCTACTTTGACTGTTGATAATTGCACCACAAATGATGCTATGATTGAACGCATTCTAGGTAAGATTTTACCTAAGTCACTTATTTTGGGTGGTAAGCTGTTTCACATGCGTTGTTGTGCTCACATATTGAATCTAATTGTGAAAGATGGTTTGTCCATAATCTCTGGTGCAATTGAAAAGGTTAGAGATAGTGTTAGTTTTTGGACAGCAACACCTAAACGAGAGGAGAAATTTGTAGAGACATGTGGCCAAGTAAACATTCCATTTGGGAAAAAGTTGGTTCTTGATTGCAAAACTAGGTGGAATTCTACATTTTTAATGCTCCGAGTTGCCATTCAATACAAAGATGTGTTTGATCGATTATCACAGCGAGAGAATCAATATAAATCCTTGCCAAGTGAAGATGATTGGAAGATGGCAAATGAAATTTGTGAGAAGTTAGAATTGTTTTATGATGTCACACTCTTGTTTTCGGGTACTATGTATCCAACTTCAAATGTTTTGTTCCCAAAAATATGTGAAATTAAGTTGGCTTTGCTTGATTGGTTTTGTTGTCCTAATCTTATTATTCATCAGATGGCTTCAAACATGATTACCAAATTTGATAAGTATTGGGGTGTGATCAATGGATTGATGGCTATAGGTACTGTGTTAGACCCTAGGTATAAAGTTGACTTATTAGATTATTTTTTCCCTCAAATATATGGAGAGAATTCTGATAAGGAAATTGAAAAGGTAAAAGCTACTTGCCAAGATTTGGTAAGAGAGTATGATATGAAATTCAAGGGTAAGGATTTGGTTTCTTCATCTTCAAGTCCAAACTCAAATGTAGAAGCTTCGAAGTCAGATGTGTGTGTGGGAAAAAAAGAAGCTTGGAAGTCAGATTTTGCAAAACATAAGAGTTTCAGAAAAAATGTCACATCAAATCTTAAGTCAGAATTTGATAGATATTTAGAGGAGGATACATTGCCTGATTCAAATGAAGAATTTGACATCTTAGCGTGGTGGAAGTCTAATGGGTTAAAATACCCAACCATGCAAATGATTGCAAGAGATTTTCTAGCAATTCATATATCGACTGTTGCTTCAGAGTCTTCTTTTAGTACTAGTGGTCGATTTGTTACTCCTCATCATTGTAAGTTACGTCCAAGTACTTTAGAGGCATTAATATGTGTTCAAGATTGGCTATGGACTGACATGAAAGGTAAAGGTAATGGAGTTGATCCCTTTTAATATATATATATATATATATATATATATATATATATATATATATATATATATATTAGTTGTTAAAAAATTGTTATAATTTTATTTTTCTTTTTCAGGCTCTTCAAAATTGAACATAGACATGATACTTAACACAGTTTTAGAAGATGCAAATTGTGATGATGTTAGTATTTTTTTTTTGTATATCATTTTAAACTCAATAATAATAATTTTGTCTATTAGTGATTTTGTTTTATTTTATTTTTCAGGAATCATGTGTAGAGGAGGAAAAAAACAACTAAAGATAGCTATGAAGAACTTAAATGTTGATGACAAGCCTTTGTTGTTTTGTTTGAATTTTGGAATTGGATGTAAACTTTTGATTATGTGTTTTGTTTGAATTTTGGAATTGGATGTAAACTTTTGGTTAGGTGTTTTGTTTGAATTTTAGAATTGGATGTAAACTTTTGGTTATGGTAGGTGTTTTGTTTGAATTTTGGAATTGGATGTAAATTTTTAGATAGAAATTTTGTTACTTCCAAGTTTAATATGCATAAATTTAATATCCATGGACACCCGTGGATACCCGTGGATATTCATAAAATCCACAGATTTCCATTAAACGGATACACGTGCGGGTTATGGGTGGGCATGGGGCGGATTTTCATACTGCGGGACGGGTGGCGGGTGGCTACTA
This sequence comes from Calophaca sinica, assembly GCA_037113605.1. Taxonomy (NCBI): domain Eukaryota; kingdom Viridiplantae; phylum Streptophyta; class Magnoliopsida; order Fabales; family Fabaceae; genus Calophaca; species Calophaca sinica. The sequence continues at coordinate 11,947,988 of CM073736.1, forward strand.
CCCGCACCCGTGGAGCCCATTGCCATCCCTAGCTGTGTCGTGAGTGAGGAAGCCAGGAAATAAAAAATGGGAGGGAGCACATGGCTCATTTAGGATATTAGGTGGGGGTAGGGGTTTTTGGGTCATTTCATCAACAAAAAAGCTGACAGGGAGTGTGGCTAGTCTAATGGGGGGTGTGGATAGAAAAAGCCCCCTTTTTACCTTTATAGTGTTTTGGTTTTGATATCGTGTGTCATTATTAAATTAAATATTAATAGTAAAAACTGAATTAATGATTAAAATTAGAAAAGACAAAAAGAAAATTTATCTTTAATTTTTTTCATCACTAAATTTATTTATTGACCGAATTAGAGATAAATTTTGCAATTTTTTTTATCTAATTTAGTTTTTAAATAGTATGATATTGATTAATATATTAATGGGTTGTGGGAAGTAATTAGATAATTAGAATTATCAATTGGGTGCGTAGGGTAATTTGGTTTTTGGTTTGATTTAATGGGTAAAAGCTGCAGTATTAATATTATGTAGTAGAAGATTGGATCGTTTTCTTAATTGAAATTGAATAAGGCTGTATGTAGATGGCGCCGATGGGGGGTGTTATGTGTCCAGACTGGATGAATCTTTATAGTTGGATTCAATTTTTTATTATGTTATTATTAATTAATTATTAAGTTTGAGGGGTCTTCGATCTAGAGGTGAGGAAAGCCTGGTGATTTGAGTGCAATTTCAATTTTAAAATTAAAAAAAAAAGATCATAGAGATAGACCAAGACTAATATCGGGGATTCAACTTTCAGACACTGGGGGTCACATGATCGATCACAATAATACTTTTATATATAAGAAGATGTCACATGATCACTTAGGCCTTAGCCACTTATTCATAACAGTCATTACGAGGATCCGTATTTTCTTATTCAAGTTCTGACTTCGGAGATTACCAATGCTCTCACCCATTCCATGTTGCTTTTAACTTGGATAACATCGATCTCTTTTTCTTTTTTTTTCATTTTAAGGATCGATGATCGAATATTCTTTCACCCTGCTATCGGTGCACCCCCAACGTACATTGTCATGGTGTTTTTTTTTTATTAGCATGTCTGGTTCAAACAATAATTTTTGTATCTTATTAATTCCATTTTGCACTGCTTTTTCATTGCGTTTGTTATAGTAGAAATTTATTTAGGCTATGGTAACGATGGTACATAGCCCAACCCATCATGATCTGTTACAGGTCAGAATCGCTACATATTGAAATTCCACACCTAGACAGGAAAAGGACATAATTAGAGAGGTTGAACAATGATGAACAAATCCCAAACACGAACAACAGTCGTGTGTTTGCCATTATGAAGAATGAATACAACAGTTAGACTAGTTGTCACTTACTCCACATCGCCCATTTAATATCATAATTAAAAATATTAAATGAAAATATTTGCCTAACCATACAAATAAATTAAATTTTTATTATATTATTTAAAGGGCTGATGAACAGCCTTCTTGACCCCAGAACGAGACGAATTAATTAATGTGTTGTACATTTGGAAAAAATTCGTATTTTCACACGCTTTTTATTTTAAATTACTCTTTCACGCCTTTGTTTTTGTTATTTCCTTTTTCCCTTTTAACACATAATTTATCGTATTCTTTACTTTTTCTTTCTTTATCTTTTCTGTATTTTTGTTCCATACACTTTTACATTCTAGACTATTCTTTTTGGAACAAAAAAACGAAAGGAATAATGGGAGAAAAAGAAGATTATATGAAGGAGTTTGTACCGGTACAAGTGTTTGACATTTACCACACAGTTCATAGGCAGACCAATTAAGTTAAGAACAAACTTATGTGGTTATATAGGTGTTGTTTGTACTAGTCACTAATTATAACATATTATGTGAATTAAATTTTTCAGTTAAATTTAACTTTAAAATGATTTTGTTCATACTATTAATTAATTAATTACATAGTCCATGTGTTGAATTGTAATTGAAAAACAGTAGTAAAAACAACACATAAAAAACTGTATCTAAGTTTTATACTTAACTAGCAAGAACACTCGTGATTTGAAGCATGGGTCGCAACACACATTCCGAAAAACAAAAATTGGACGGGAAACAATTTTTGAGCGGGCAAATAAGATGTTAACCATGGGATTTACTGTAGTTAAGTTTTTAAAATAGATGATAAAATTTAACTGGTGTTTGATTCAGCTATTGTGAAATTTCAAGAAATAAATTGTATATTGTTGTTGAGCGATGTCCATGTTTCAAGCCCCATCTATAATGATCCAAATGAACTTCTATGATTTACATGAGATTGAGTTTTATTTATTTTTCAATTAACTCTGGTTGTAATTTAATGTTGTGCCAAGAATAAAGAGTTTTTTTTTTGTCTAATACATATGGTAAAGGGGAAGAGGTGAAGTGGAGCAGTACGAATTTAAACCCCCCCTTTTTTTACCACCATGCTATGCTCTTGGGTCACAAAAAAATAAAGAGTTTGATATGTATTTCAATTAACTTATATTGAAAAAATGCTTATAAAAAAAAACTTATATTGAAAAAATATCTTTTTAGAAGTTTTTTAAGAAAGTTTTTGTCAAGTGAAATGGTTCTCATAATTTTACAAATGCTAGGATAGAAATATGAAAGAAATTTCAATTTATAAAATAACATTTGATGATTAGGTCTTTCCATAAACAATTTTTTTTTTACAGTTCCATTAACAAACATTTATATCAACGGTTGGGTTTCTTGTTAATAATTTTTGGCCTTTGCTATTCGCACCTCCCCCATTTTATTTCCCCACCTCCCCTTTCCCATGAAAAGTCAATTTTACCTAATCTTCCTCACCTCCCTCACTTCCCTCCCTCATTTCCCCACCTCCCTCGTCTTCTTCCCTCCTTCCTGCTGGTTCGCATCCCCTCCCCTCCCCCATTTTCCTGGTTCGACCTCCCTCCCTTCCTTCACATAGCACCCTTCCCCTTCCCTGTTTCTTGCCCTCATCTCCTCCCCTCCCCTCTTTGACGCAACTCTCACTGCCAAGACCTGTCGAGGTCGGAGATACGAGAAGGTTCGCCTCCCCTCCCCTCAGACACCGTCGTCGTCATCGAAGAATGTAAACTCGTCGCACCTATTTTTTTCTGTAAATTTAAACTGCGCGTCAACAAGTTGACGCATGTGCTAATTTGAAATATGGAATTTTTACTTCATGCGTCAACTTGTTGACGAACTAACGCGTCAACAAGTTGATGCATGAAGTAAAAATTTCAGATTTCAAATTAGCACATGCGTCAACTTGTTGACGCCCATGTTCAAAACCTGAATTTTTTGCTGCTGCATAATTTGCTCTTTGAGACCGATTTATTGTTTGTGTCTGACGACTTTTATACAAATATGGTAAAGACTAACATCGGAGCGGATGGTACTCACCGAAGACCAACTGCATCGGAGCACAAGCTGCGCCAGCCCCAGATCCCACGCAAGACGCGTCGTCGCGCTGCCACTCACGAGCATGAGGCTGTTGCTGCCGTTGATATGCCTGAGGCTGCCTCTGCCGTTGATGTGCATGTGCCTGAGGCTGCCCCTCATGTGCATGTGCCTGAGGCCGCCCCGACAGAGCAGGTGACCGAGGCTGCCTCTCATCAACAGGAGGCCGACGATGTTATTCCTAATTCGTTCCTAGGAGGCCCAGAGGACACATCAGTCCTGCTCTCGTATGCCGATCACGTTTTCACAACATTGTGGACTGGCAAGGTAAGTAACCGTTGAAGTTATTATTTTTTTGGTTTCATTTGACATTTGAATGCAATTGACACTTGTCTTTGTTGATTCTAGGATGATCGCGACGAGTCGAAGATCGTAAACCACGGTAAAACCGTGGTAAAGGTAGTGGCTGTAAAGGAGATTAAGGGGGTTGTGGAGGATTCTAAGCTGTAAAGGAGATTAAGCACTGTAGACAAAGGGCTGCTCAGTGCATTTACAGAGAGATGGCAGCCGGACACCTGTAGCTTCCACCTGCCAGTTGGGGAGATGACGATCACCTTGGATGATGTCTCCCATCTTCTGCATATTCCAGTGAGGGGTACATTTTTCACCATGTCGGACTTGGACAAGGCGGAAGCGGCTCAGTGGTTGCACACCTTGTTGGGCGTGCCTATGGCTGAGGCACGACAGCAGACAGATAAGGGACCGCTGTGCAGCCTCATGTGGCTTCGAGATGAGGTGTACCCGAGGTGCTGCAGGGATCATCAGTGGAACAGGGCAGCGAGGGCTTTCCTACTACACCTAGTTGGTAGCATTATTTTTTCCAACAAGAGTCAGTCCCGGACACGGGTGGCCTACCTGGACATGTTTAGGGACCTCAGTTCGGTCGACAACTATGCATGGGGTGTCATGGCCCTTGTATTTATGTATGACCAGCTCCGGGAGGCTAGCAGGGCGGCGATGAGGCAGCTGACAGGTTATGCGATGCTGTTACATGTACGAATTTTTATATTTTACAGATTTTTAAATTTAATTCAATATTACATGAGTTAATATTTTTCGTACAGGCATGGATATACGAGCACTTCCAGTGCATGGCGCCAAGCCAGCTTGATGGAAATTGACTAGGTGCCGAAAAAGGTAGAAGTCATGCACGCTGCGTTGGGACAAAGCTCACAGATGCCGATGTTACATGGGAGCCTTACGCGGAGCATAGAGTCGCGAGAGCCTGGGAGCCTATTGTATTGTATAGTGGATTCATTCGGTTTGGTCCTATGATGGTTCCATACCTACCAGATAGGGTCTTGCAGCAGTTTGGACACGTACAGCGCATCCCGGGGGATCCGCGTGATATCCGACAGCAGTTTGTCAGTCCAGAGGCGTTGGACCGTATGTGGTTTGCATTTGATCAACACCTGGTCCAACTTGGTCACCGGGTGGTGCCTCACCTGCCGGCAGTGGAGGCTGGGTATATGGAGTGGTTCCGCAGGATCTCCCACCCATACATCTACCCAGCCAATGTACTAGCTGGTCCAGCACCAGATCCAACACCAGCTACTACTGATGTAAGTTTGTATGAAGTGTCTGTTTGTTCCCTTTGCTAGAATAATATTTTTAGTCGGTAAATATATTTGTTTTTATTGTATGTAGGATGCGAGATGGGAGAGGGTCCGTTGGATCACGGACGCGATGATGCAGGAGCGTTTGGTGGTGTAGCCCGATACACTTGGTTGGTACCTGATGCAGGAGCTGGCTAGATTAGCCTTTCCCCGTTCCCCCACTATGCTCACATATCAGCGGAAGAGAAGCAGGGGGCCGGCCTCTACATCGACGCAAACGTAGTAGTTTATTTTTAGGCTTTTCGTTGTTTTGTATTTAAGACAACTTATTTATTTCTGTCGTTTTGTATTAAATACAACTTATGTATTTAATGGATGACAGTTTGATGCTTATTATTTATGTCGATTTTTATATCTCGCTTTTAATGAGGATTTGCATGACTGAAATATGGAATCCACGGTAATCAAACTGAACCACAAAATAAAAGCTAGAAAATTCATAACTGATACACACGCGTCAACTAATTGACGCACACGTACGTCAACTTGTTGACGCGTCCCTGCGTCAACATGTTGACGCCTGTATGAGTACTCGTTGTTTGCAAACTACACGGGCGTCATCTTGTTGCCGTGTAAATTCGTCTATAAAGTGACGTGAAATGTTAATTTCACTAGGAGTAAAATCGTCAGTTAATTGGGGAGAGGAGATGCGAAAATTAATGGGGCAGGCGTGTTTAACAAAGGCCATAATTTTTTTGGGTCAAAGTTTCAAGTTTTTTTTTGGGTCCAAAAAGTTTCTTGTTAATAATTAAGATATACTAGTATCTTATTTTATCCTGTACAACGGGGAAGCAGACTTTGAGAATCAAACCAAATAAAGCAGATCATCGAATATATAAAATAAAATAAAATAAAATAAAATAAAAGTAAAGACTCATTTTGGTCTCTTACAAAATATCCACAACCCATTTTGGTCCCTCACAAACTTAAATCCAAAAATAATTCCTCATATTTTTAAAAAGTGTAAGAGATTATTTTTGGATTTAAGTTTGTGACGGACCAAAATGGGTCGTAAATATTTTGTGAGAGAATAGGTCTTTACTCAGGGGGGAAAAAACAAAGGCTAAGCTCATTTCCCGTTAAATTTAAAAACTCTGCTCGACCAAAAACGGCATTTAAAACTGGACTCTGGACTCAATTTCATAGTAAGTGTCGTTGGCTACCATATTGGGCCCAAAGACTATGGATCTTAAAATATTTATTTTGTGTTTCGTGAAAATAAAAGGGGAGTAAATGAAGGTGCCCCTGTTTTTGGTAACATGCACCCTCCTTTTGTAGGCGTATCATTTTGTCGTTCGAGAGTTTATTTTTGGACAAATTATGTCATCTAGAAATAAACTTTCAAAAAAAAGTTTATATGTTAGATAAAATGTATTTTCATATAAAAAACAATATTGTGTGTGGAAGACAAGTTTTGTGCCTCCTTTGACAAACAAAAGACAAGGTTTGTGCCTTGCACATTTGCACCATTGAAAAGATATGGGCAGCGCAACTAAGAGCAAAATATAATAAAAGCCCTTCTGCCGCTGCCTTGGACCAAAAGAGCAAAACATAGTACTAAACCTAACACAAGATATTAACAAAAAAAACCTACAAAAAAATAACAACTTAGGTTGGTTTGAGTGATAAAGGCTTTGGCCACTTAAACAAGTGGCCATGAGTTCGTTTCCTAGTGCTTGTGAATGGAAAAAAAACATGATTGAGGGGTGACTACCCACCTTTTGTGTCTTTAGGTTTCCCGGCGAATATTAGTTACTATTAACAACAGAATATATTTCACACCTAACAAAAAATTGTGTTACTTAAAGACGCAACGAAATTTGAGAAAATGACAAGTATCAGATATATGATGCTTATAAATATAAGTAAAATATAAAAATATATAAAAGATACTTATTATGGTAAAATATTATTTTATTTATAATAAAGATATCAATTATAATATTTGTTTTAATCAAAATTGGCATGCAAAAGCATCACAATAGCAAACTGGCATCCCAACTATGTTGGTACCCTAGCAGCCACCAATTAGCTACAGCACACCAAAGATATTATTAAAAAAGAGAAAAACAAAAAATAATACCTGGAGGGACATAAACCAAAACCCAGGTAAGAACATTATTTGAACCAGTAGCTAAAGAGACATAACCGATATCAATTATAATATAAAAATACACACATTTGATTTTTTGGTTGATAAAAATTGATAAGTAGAGAGAATTTTAGAGAAAATGAACTCTTGTTTTGTTATTATATTTCTTGTATGAATATTATAGAAGTTACAACAATATTTATAGCTGGAGATCTCATTGTTCAACAATTCACCAATTAGCATTAAGTTGATTTATCGTCAAAGAAAAAAGCATTAAGTTGATTTGATAGTTAATTAAAGAATATAAATATTTGAGGCTCAAATTTACTTAATTATTTTTAAAATTTTAACAAAACTGAATAATTTAAACACTAATCAAGACCGAAACAAAACAATAAACATACTCTATCACTGTATCATTTGCCTCGCAAACTCAGGGCAACTGAGCATCATGAGTATGTCACAAAAGGTGCATGACTGACGTTTAGATAGTGACTTCATCACGATATTAGCAATTTTGTCTTAAGATGTGTGTGAGAAACAATAAAGGAGTAATGTAGAACCAGAGCCGGCCCAAGGGGATACCAATAAAGCAATCGCTTTAGGCTTCAAATTTTTTTAGGCCTCAAATTTATTTTCTAATTTAACTAATATTACTAATTTCATTAGTATTTATTTATTTATTTTAGGCGCCATAATATTAATTTTATTCACTCTTTTTGCTACTAATCAATTCAGCAATAAAATTAATCAATCCTATGAATGTATTTAATATTTATTTTTGTGTCGTTTAATAGTGTAAAAATTAATTAGGCCTAGAAAGGCCTCTAAATTTTTTGTTGTTAATTTTAAAATTGTCTCACTTCAAATATTGCTTTAGGTCTACACATATATTGGATCGGTCTTGTCTGGACCTTCTCTCAAACAAGAAATAACTAACTTCACATGTTTAATGTGCGAATGTAGAATTGAGTTGTGACACAAGATATATGTCAAAACCAATACTATAAGTAAACAATGAAACCTACATCTCATTGAGTATAGATTGGATTTAAGCTTGTCAAAAAAAAAAAGATTGGATTTAAGCTTCGTACTTCATCTTGGTACAGGTTTCCGACTTCTCTCTCTCCATCTCTCTCTCTCTCACGAGTATTATGCGTAAAAGAAAGAAATTGGGGCCGAACACATTTTTTACATTTTTATATTATTTTGTTTCTCATCTAATAACTAAGTCGTAGGATTGATCCAATGGTTGAGAAAACTAATGTAGAGATAGTCGTAGAGGGTTTGGCGGTCAAAGATCTCCTTCTATTTAGCCTATTCTAAAACCTTTACACAACTGAATAACATAGACACCAATAATCAGAAACAAAAACAACACATAAACTAGATGTGTAACACTCGCACTTGAACATAAATTGAAAGTACGACAATTTACATTAAAGCTCGGGAATTGCAATTAATTTACAAACTTGATTACAGTAATCCAAGTCATAAATTAAAACCTAAGTCATTAATCTAATAAATAGATTACAACCTCAAAAATAAAAACTAAATCAGAGTCCTCACCCTGGAGCTTCGCCTCATCAGGCTTTGATACCTGTTTTATCTGGAAAACAATAAAAGGAACAGGGTGAGATTAAAAATCTCAGTGAGCCCTTCACGGACTCCTCACCATTCTCTCGTCGAGTCATACTAGCCTGAAAAGACTAACTTAGGCATTCCATTCCTAAACATACTCTCCCTATGTATCATAAGGACTTGCTTTGAAAATCGTTTTTTTTTTACATCCTAAGCGAGAACGCCATAGAATGTGCTAACCTAAACTTACAGCTTAGTATATTGCAGGGTAGGATAATCCTAAATCCAATATACCACTTAAAAGCTTGTGAATAATCTAGACATAAGAATGTATAGCAAACACACATCAATCTTATAAACATTCTTTCTTTAACCTATGCTTAGCACGGTTAAACTCAATGGAATGTAAATGCTACTTTCTTAACTAAGAACGTTAGGTTCTTCTTTGCTTTGCGCCTAGCACATCTTTGATTTTCTCTTATGCTATTGGATTTGGTCTTATGCTTTATACCACATACCCCAATCAACTTAGCTTGCTTATCTTTTAAGTGATCTAGTCACAGCTCTCATTACTTCTATGCACTAATATTGATAATTTAGCAACTAAGGAATTTACAATCCATTACATCATTTAACTAACTAAGCTAATTCCAATGATGTTTACAAGGAATTTATCAACAATCATAAACTTAAGCATTACTAAGTTCATAGTCAGCTTTTCTTCGCTACTAGGCACGTTCTAGCCTTTCCCAAATACTTATTATACAATTTTACAAGAAAATAGATAATATAAGACTATGCAATGCATCTTGTTAACTAAGGACATGTAGTCCCTCTTTGCTTTGTGCTATTGTGTTTTTGTCATATGCTTTGGTCCATAGACCCCAATAACACACTTTCGGTACGGTGGTTAGACGTCTTAACCATCCAAGTGGCATCCCACGAGGCTAACCATACCGATCTTCTCCTATAACTTGAGGAGACTTGCTTGGCCATTATGTGATTTTTATCACAACTTTCTTACTTTAATGCATGTTTAAGAAAATGTAACTTAGCTAACTAGGATTATCAACCCTCATCATCATTTAACTATTTAGGGAAATTTACAATAATTTCAATGAATCTAGCTTAACAATAACAACATACATTATTAACTAACTACTCACTTAGAGGTTGAAACATACCATATCCATAATATGAACCATACCAAATCATTAATAACTACTTCAAACATTCTTCCCATCACATAATTTCTTTGAGTCCTTTATTCGGCATCATTGCCATGAACTTACGGCTCGTTTACAAGTCTCAGAACTAACCAATATAATGGACACGCGTACATCAAGCTCATCCCCTTGAAGCTCTATGGAGCTTACAAAGGAGCAAACATCAAACATACATGCATTTTTTGGGGGTTGGGGCAGCCATCCAACCTCTTTTTAACCAAACCCACTATAAAACATAACAATAATAATATCTAACTCTACTTCATAAGGATATTCAAAATCCCTAACTTGAACCTAGGGTTCACATATTACTTAAGGAAAAGAAATTCCTATATGTGGGACTTATGGTTGCCCATCACCTAAGGGATGAATAACTCACCTTTATTTTTCAAGACTTTGAGCTAGAATGGTTGAACCTTTCCCCCTTGACTCTTCTTCACGTTTTCCCTCTTTGCCCAACTTAGGGCGTCTTCAAATACTCCATCTAATGCTCCATTTTGGCTTCCAATCTTCTATTTTGTGTGAGGATGGAAGGACCTTGCCCATTACACTCTAATTTCTCTCCATTCTTCCTTCCAATTTCATGGAACCCTAGACTTCTTCTTCTCCTTACTCTTCCCCTTTCAATAGAACGAAAATGAGAGGGAATAGAGAGAGAGAAAGGATCATCGAGGAAATGAGATGAAATGGAGGAGGAGATGGTCCTCATGGAACCCTAGCTTCTTCTTCCTTTTCTTCTTCCTTTTTCTCTTCTTTTCTTCCCCATTTTCCCTTTTTTTCCTTTCTTTCGCGATCTGTTGCGTTCTGCTGCGTTTTTAAGCAAATTTAAGTCTGTGAATCGACTCACAACTTAATGTGAATCGATTCATACAGGCAAAATGTGACAGCTCGCGAATTAAGTGAGTGAATCGATTCCCAGGCCCTCCAATTCGACTCTCAGAGGCTTGTTCTTGCCTGAATCGATTCACAGAGTGAGTGAATCGATTCACACTGCATAAAGATCAAGGAACTCAATTCTAGCACCCAATCTTGAGACTTTCACCCCAAACCAACTTCAATTAACTCTTAATCAATACTTCCAATCATTTTAGGATTAAATCCAACTTATTTCTTAACTCCAAATCGACAACTTACAAATTAAAGCTATGTGTAATTATATTTACTCAATTTGAATTCAAATTAAGCTTAAATATAACTACACAACTTCTCACAACTTATACTCAACTAAGCTTTAAAAATTTGGGGCGTTACAAGATGTAACAATAAACATAACACAGTCAAATACATTCATCACAATGCATCAGTCTACCAAAAATGCTTGGGATTTGAAAGAGATTTTTATAGCTTGTGGAAGATTAAGGGTTAATGCTCACAATCTTTTTGGCTATTCCCTCTTGCTTTTCTAATTTATCTTTGTTTTTTCTATCACTTAGTTGTATCCATTTGAACGTTTAGTTCTCCGGTAGTTTCATTTGCACTTGCGTTGTAATTTAGATTTGTTATAGTTTTTCTTGCCTAACATTTTGCATAATATTCCTAAAAAAAATACATAATAAAATATTTATAGCACTTTTTTTATTTTATGCAACTTTGTATTTTACTTTGAAAAAAAATTATTTCGAAAAAAAAATCTTCAAAAACAAGAAATATAAATACAATAAATATTTTGCATAATATTGCTCAAAAAAATATTTTGCACAATAAAAAATTTATAGCACTTTTTTTATTGTATGCAACTTCGTATTTTTTTTTTCGAAAAATGTTAATTGAACAAAAAAGTTGACACAAATACGGGACACCGTATGTCCGTACTGTACGGACCGTATGTCCGTATAGTATGGACAATTTTTTTTTTGATTTTTTTAACTGGTTAACACAGATTTTTGCATTAACCAGATATTTGAACTTGATTAACCAGATAAGAAAATGAAATGTCTAAAAGTTTCAGGATTTGACATTAACCAGATAATGAATAGCATTAACCAGATATGTGAACGTGATTAACCAGATAAGAAAATAGGATGTCCAAAAGTTTCAAGATTTGGCATTAATTAGATAATGAATAGATATGTGAACTTGATTAACCAGATAATTGGAAGGAAAAAAATTTAAAAAATGTTTTTTTAAAGGAAAAAAAATGTGTCCGTACAGACATACAGTGTCTGTGTTCAAATGTGTGTTCAATTGACAGCACTGTTTTTTTTTTTTTTGGTTACATATGCAACTTCGTATTTAATTTGAAAAAAAAAATTCGAAAAAAAGTATTGAAAAACAAACTAACGAAGCCATTTTAACTGGGACGCAGCTAAACTATAGATCCGGATTCTCTGCAGTCGAATACTCCACAAATTCACGCATTCACATTTTTTAGCCGTCCGATGTAGATTGGACGGTTCAGATTTAAAGTTAGATTTTTAGATTTTAAAAATAAATAAAAACCTGTATTTTTTATGAGCCGTTGGATGCAGATACGACAGCCGAAAATTAGCCGAATTCGTGAATTCATCTTCACCACGTTGGAAGTGGCCGCGCGAAGTAGCCACCGTTAAACCAACCCATCCCTTTCTAGTGTAACTTACGCTACACATCTCCGTTTTCGTTTTTTTTGACGTTTGATTTCATGAACCGTGATGAGAGAAAACGCAGGTTCAACGAAGCAATCGTTAACTTGCTCTATCCCTCTCCTCCACAAGTATATCTTTCTGTCTCTCATCTTTTCTCTATTGATTTCGTTTTTTATGCTCTCTAACAATTCGATAGTTGTCATTCGGCCTGAACAGGAATTGGAACCCGTGGAAGCTTTGATCGAAGGGTCCGGCTCCGATGTTATTTCAGGTTCGATTTTCGAACACCAAATGCATTCTTTTAACAATCACAAAAGTTGAAACATTTTCCATATCGTTGAAAATGCAGGCATTTTGGATGACAGTGAGAATGCCTCGACGAGCAGTGACGAAGAACAAGACTCTGGAACGGAGAAGCTTACCAGAGCTCAACGAAAGAAAATTCGTAAGAAGAAGCTAAAGGAAGAAGCCATTCATCGCGGAAAACTAATTGGGCCGTTGTTGCCTCCGACCCAAACAACCACCACCCGGTGTGGGGACAAAGTTGCGGAGGATGCTCCAGCTGTTCGATCAAATGCTTCTGAGGAAGGTTCTGCAGATGATGAAACCGTTGACTATCTTTTATGAATGTCTTGCTTTGTTGTTGATTTGAAACTAATAAATGGATCCCTTTTTTTCCTTTCTGGCGTTTATGCCACACAACTTGGTTTAGGCGATGAACCGGCTTGTGCTAACTCCAAGAAAATCAAGCACAGGAGGAGGGTAAAAAAGGTGGCCAAAGAGAATCGAGTTGCCTCTGCATTGGAGAAATGCGACCAAAGTTCAATTTCAAGTGCTGCTGTTGACGGGAAAGAAGCCCATGTGTAAGTATATGTGTGTAGTTCTTAAGTCCATGAACTGAAAAAATAGAAGTTGGTGGCAACAATCACAAAATTGGGTATGTAACTTAGAATAGTATATGTTTAGCATTGAGCTCGTAATGCTTATTATATTTTTAAGTATTATTTTGTGGATTGGATGGCTGTACAAACAAAAACCATGATTGTTTGTGCTTCACTGCTATTTTTTTTTTAACTCTAAAAATTTTCTTGTTTTGAATTTCGGTCTTGCTTCAAGTTGCAATTGTGAATACTATTAATCTTGTTTCTGTAGTTCTGTATTTTCATGATTTCATTTGTTTCCTCCTCAATTTATGTAGGGAATAACATATATGACGAGAGGAATATTTAAAAGAAGGAGCATGCTGTAAGCTTGTTGTACATTTGATATGGGGGGTGAAATGTTTTTTTGTCAATGTTTTTATGGGATGAAATGTCCTGTAGTGCTAATTCCTTGATCACTTGAGTATGCTCTTTGCCAGCCTAATGCCAAAGATCAGACCCCATAGTTCAGATAAAAAAGCATTGCTAGGTCCCAATCTACAACAGAAAGCTTTCGAAAAATTTCCTTAAGCATCTCCAATGATTCCACCACATGGTGAATTCCCCCCAAGTGAGAACCATTAGTGGTGTTTACTTTTACAAAACCTTAAGGAGGTTGCTGCCAGTGATTTTGTAGCCTGAACCTATGATCCTCCCTAGAAGCAAGTAATTGAACAGTAATTGATAAATAAATTGCTTTATTATTTAATATATTAAGTAATTGGTTAATATGAAATAATAAGAAATTAAGTTCTGAATTAGTATGGAATGACTATAATGTCTTTTAAGATTAAAAAAAATAAAAATTAATCAATGAGTACCAGCACCTTATCAATTACTTTCTTCTATGCAAGCAAATCATTACAATATTAATGTTATGTTATACTACCCATGGTTTCCTGCAATTATTATTAAACGACTTGATTTTGCCTAACTTAACTTCAGTTGGAGGTTGACCAAAAAAATTCTTCAGTTGGAGATTTGGGGAGTTGGTAGTAATTCCGTTCAACAGGAAACAATATATTGTGACTACTATGATACTAAGTAATACTTATTTTGGAAAACACCCCAGATGTCCACTAGTTCATCGAGATCTTTTGATTTTGGATACACCAAATATTTGATATAACAATATCATAAAGCTTTACACTGCTATACATCTAAAATTTCTAGCAAGTCGAGGAAAGGGGAAGAAAAAACAAAGGGTAGATGTAAATTTCTTTCTTTTTTTTTTTTTTTTGCCCCACAAAAAGGGCTGATGTAATTGGAATGGCCTAACTGCATGCGTGAGGTGAGCCTCACTGATGGTATCTGTAAGTATCGCCATGATACAATTCTGATAACATGTGACCCACAACCCATATGACAATACGGGTCAATGACAATTTTGGAGCTGTCCATGTGCTTCATGTGCCCATCTTAATTGATGGGCCGCAGTAATGTTTCTCCAAACTCAGTAGGTCCTTTGCACTGCAGATCCAAAATACGACATTTATGAGATTCACAAGAAAATGCTTCCCCACCAAACAACAGAGAAGAGATGGTTAAGAGAATATTTTGCCGCATGTGCTGTAATTTTTTTTAATAAATATATCTTGAGCAATTCTAAACGCCTTGCAATTTAAATATGGTTATTTTGTAATTAGTTAAAATATATTTTAATAAATACTTCTAGTTATTTTGAAAATGAATATTAAATCATTTTTTATTTTTAATATAATAAATACTTTTTTATATAGTTTACTGTTTAACAAGTGTTGGGAGTGGGACTTGTCTTTATTTTCCTCTTAATATTATCAAGCCAAAAAAAAGCGTGGATGCTTCAAGATCAATAATCACAAATATCACAGCATGCGCTGGCTTATGCAAACTCCTGCATCTGTTACTCAATATAAGTAAAAAAAAGATCATTTATTTAGTCTAAATTTAGACTAAATATATGAGACTTTTTTAATTATATTGCGTAACAAAGGGAGTAATCAGTAACAACTAGCAACCAGTTCCGACCAGGAATTGGCTCATCTAAAATGGGTGGAGAGTAAAGTAAATAATTCAACCGTTTATGAGAAAATCAAGGGTGATTTGTAATGCATGTGTAATTAGTACCAACCCTTGATTTTCTAATCAATGGTTGAGATTGCTTACTTTACTCCCTAAAGTGAATTGTTCGCGCTTTAGAGGAGTCAGATCTGTTCCGGCCATATGGAAGAAGTTCTTTTAGCTAGTGCCATCCAGAGTTGTGGCTGCCTTTGCAGTTAAGCATTCGCCTTAGGCTCCCGAGGTCTCAATTAATTTTTAGTAGTAGTATAAGGCCTTAATTAATGTATCAGAGTAGTATATCTTTATGAAGAGAACAAAATCAAATAGATGATAATATTTGCATGCACATAACGATTAACATATGGGCATAGTTGTAGATAGTGATTAATTAATTGCTCCAGGCCGACATTAAAAATAAGAAGACTTTTTGGGAAAGTAAAAAACTACTTTTTGCATGATATGTACATCATTGTTTACAAAATAAAAATCATCGTTGCAACGGATAAAGTGGAATAGATGAACATCACAGTTAATTTTACTATCTATTTTTAAAAAATATATTTTTTTTATTCAAATTGTTCTGTTTAAAGCTCGAAATTTGTTTATTCACTAACGGTTTCGCCTAAAGCCCCAAAACTTCTAGACATACCTGATGCCATCATTGTTAAAAACCAATACTGCAAGAAATTATAAACATTTTTGGGAAGAAGCTCTTTTAGCTAATGCCATCATTGTCAAAATCCAATACTGCAAGAAATTATAAACATTACTGGGTAGATCAACTGTAGTGGAATCTAATAATTTGAACATCATGGTGGTTGAGCGACAAAGGGCAACTCTAACTTCGAATCCTACCCTTATATTGCCTGAAAGCATATAATGAGGAAATCCTTTGAGTGTGCATAAACCACATTTCTTTTGTCTGTTCACCGCCTGCTATTCTTTTTTTTTTTTTTGTCAGATCTTGATATTCTTCTTTATTATTCCATTTGCAAACATTACTGAGAATTCATTAAAGGTAATGATATAAAAAAATACTAAGATATATCATTTCGATATTC
This sequence comes from Calophaca sinica, assembly GCA_037113605.1. Classification (NCBI taxonomy): domain Eukaryota; kingdom Viridiplantae; phylum Streptophyta; class Magnoliopsida; order Fabales; family Fabaceae; genus Calophaca; species Calophaca sinica. The sequence goes on from CM073736.1 coordinate 11,964,578, forward strand.
GTCTTAATACTTGATAAAAATGTTTTTTCAATGAAATGGTACTTTGATAAAAATGTTAAACAATAAACTAAGAATTATTTTGAATAGTTTCTTTATTTAACAATTAAAAAAATAAAATTATTCTACTAAGAATTATTTACAGATACTAATTATGTAAAGAGGATCTTGCAGCGCAATAATCGCGGAGTATAAAATGGAAATGCAAGAGTCTGAGTGTCAAGGGAGGGCTGATTTTGACACGATAAGCAAATTCTAATTTTCAAGGCATGCAGAAAGACTAGTCCAAAAAAGAAAAAAAAGCATGCAGAAGGATTAAGAACAATTCTTTTGACAAAAAACAAGTCAAATGCGACAGGATTACCGAAGAATAAGAGACAAACCCACGCAACAACATTATGCTTCTAGGGATTCGGGTAGAATAAAATTATCCCCTGTTTATGCAACTATAATTAAAAATCCTTTACAAAGCTTATCAATACTATTATACCAAAACCCTTCTTTAATCTGCCAGAACAGATGCCTTAAAATATTATAAAGCGGATTACTAGTTCACAGTAACGACATACAGAATCTGAGTGGACAATGGTCAATAATAATTGGATCCTATTAAATATGATTAAAACATTACCTGAGGGGTCATGGTCATGGTCATGGTTGAGGATAATCAAAAGGTATAGGGGAAACGGCGTTATCCCGTAGATCCGGGTGCAGGAAACCATATTTACGCATAACCTGATTGTCGGCGAAATTGAGTGCCGTACGCATACCGTTCCAGCAAGCATCGGCGGTGTACATTTCATTATACTTCCCACTGCAAGGTTGGCACCCAGTGAAGTGCGTAACAAACGGTCTCCTCCAGCTCCCTTTACCATACCCAGCGTCTTTCAAATACTCTTCCCTCACCTCACCGTAACTCTCGCTCACCTTCTCCGCGTGACGCCTCCTTAACCTGCGCACCCCTCTTTCAACCTCATCGTACTTTTTACTAATGTTCTCCAGCGTTCCCACAATCTCCTCCCAATACCCTTCAAAGTAATACTCACTCTCCAAATAAATCCTGTCCGCCCATTGCTCCTTTTCCATCGCGATCAAATAAGCGAGGCCCGTCTGATCGTCTGACTCCGGGAAGAACTTGTCTTTAAAAGTTGACCGTAGTTTCTGGCCCCACTTTTCGTAATTAGGAGTCTGTGGGCCCATTCCGGCCCAAGCCTCCATGAAGTCCAACGACCACTGACAGTTTCTGATTAAAAACACGCCGGCGTTGAGGCCCGTCCAGCTCCGTTTCTCGTGGATGAGGTGGGCCCAACCGTGAACAACCAGATTGTGATCCCTGTAACGATCGAGGGGAAGCTTGAACTCCATGTCGGTGAACAGCGCGTCCGAGTCAACCCACCAGATCCACTCGGCTTCCGGATGGGCCATCATCGCGGCTTTAACCACCGGGTACTTGGCCCAATACGCGAACATTTTCGGGTGCAGTAACGCGTTGTTGTAGAAGATATCGTACCCATGAAGCCGACAGTAATCCACCTTGTTTTTAAAGAATCTTAAAAGCAAGTGGTCGCCGATGGGATTCCGGCACGGCGAGGGTTGCGATCCCGTCACCATTAAAACCCTCTCTCGCACTCCGGCGGCGAACGAAGGATGAAGCCGCAGCCACTCCTCCCGCTTTTCGTCCCAGTCCTGAACCTTGTGGTCCATCGTGTACCCCATTTCGTTGTCGTCGTAGAATGTCGGGTCGGGTGGGTCGAACCGTAAATCGGGAGTGGCGTAGGAAACGACGTCGTGCGGGGGAGGGTTTAGGGAGAGTGAGTCGAAATTTGGATTTTCGTTGGGGATGATGGTTGTGAAGGAGGAGAAACCCCAAACGATTAGAAGGGCGGAGAATGCTCCTGCGAGGAAGAGGCAGCCATCGGAGAGCCATATAGAGGAAGAAGGTTTGTTTCTGAAAGGGGACTTTGCCATCATGGGAGAATCGTGATGGTGAGGGTGAGAGTGAGAGAGGTCGGTGGTTACCATATTTAGCTCGCGGGTAAACGGTGGTGGTTGCTTCTTAAGTTGGTTTCTTGTTGTGTGACGTAGATTCAGGTGGTGTGACTCGTCGGATTGTGGAGAATCATCGCCATGTGTGAAGTGTGAGGGACAAGTATGAAGTGTTGTTGCTAACTCGCTAGAGCAGGAAAGTAACAGAGGAAGCGCCTCCAAAATGGCGGAGATTGTAACTTTGGAAGCTAAAGTAGTGAGTGAGTTAGGGAGGCTGTCGTTTATGTAAAAAGAGGCGCGCGTCATTTACGGCACGCGCGAACCGGTGAAGTGAAAGGATTGGATAAATAAGTAAAAGAATGAATGCTTTTTAATTTATATTTATGACAGAAAATTAAGACGCATTACAGGAATATTAACTGCCAAAATCTGTTTATATGTTTAATGTTTTAGTAGTACTCCCTGGTGCGTTAGTATAGCATTCTTTCGAATATTTCACGCTGTTTAAAAAAATAAATTTTATTAGTTATTAGTATTAAATTTATATAAAATATGTATTATTTTTTTTAAGTTATCTTTTTTATCTTTCAAAATTATTAAAAGACATAATTAGTACACCTTAGTATAAGGGGATAATTTTGTAAAAAAAATAAAAATTAATGCATATTAGTTTTCAAAAAATGTCTTTAATTAAAGGATAAAAAAATTTTACGAAAGGATTTATATCAAGGGAAAGGGAAGGAGGGAGTATTTATAATATTCTTCTAAACGTTGAATGTTTCAGAATTCATCTGCTTCTCGGACTGCCACCGAGCTCAACATACCGAGCCTGAAAGCACCGAGCTCAACACACCGAGCTCAAGATACTCATGATGATGAGTTTTAAAAATGATACTTTATGCCTCTTTAGGAAAGTACGGCCTACATATTTATAAAAACCAGGCACATCAGAGTAATTACACAAAACATGCGTAATCCAAGACACAAGACTTAAGTTCTAAATAACAACACGCAGGTAACAAGTACATACTCATATATACAAGATAATAAAAGTGCATACAAAAACAAAGAATAATGTACGTTGAAATACACCTAAGGCATGACGACTTCAAAAGAGCAATCATACTCTGGGCATTTCACAGACACCCACTCAGTGGGGCTACTCCAAAAGTAAAACCACCAGCCACCTCAGGCTCAAAATGACAAACATCACCCGTCTCCAAATCGTCACAAACGCATCAGACACAAAAAGTCAGACATAAACCTACTCCCAACAAACATAACATAAACAAAGCCAATCACGATACAACAGAGGTCGCCGCCTCGTCTCGCCGAAGCTCCTCCTCGCCATCATCTCGGCCGCCGAAGTTCCTCGCACTCGACATCGCCTGGTAACCATCATGGATTGAAGGTACCACTGAAAGTGGTCAACTTCAACAAATCAAGATAATCTAGACATAAAGAAATAAGTAAACAACAAAGTATAACATTCACCAAACGAATCTCGACTATCTCACTCTAGACTCGACTCTTATTCCTAATATCGCCAAAGAGTCCATCCCCAAACCGACGCAATAGGTAACCATTACGGCCCAACCCCAAACCGATACCATGCATTAATCAACAGGTCCAACCCCAAATCGATAACGCGACGCTTAGTCAATCTCCAGAAACAAAGGGGACCTAGCACCCTGAAGTTATCCGGTCACGCCAAAAACGCCTATACGACTCGCTTAGCTCTTCACTGATGATTAGCTCGCCGCAGCTAAGGAGTGGCACATAAAATTACTTGATCACATATCAAATAAAGAGAGCATGCTTAACATGAAGAAAACGCAATCCAATCATTTAAGCAATAAAAACAATCCTTACACAATAACATAAAAACAGAGTCCTAGAATGTTTGGAAATGCCCTTACGCATAAACATATAAAATAAAGCCTTAATAATGTCTAAGAGTTGCTCTTCATCAACTCCAAGCTAACGCCGCCGACAACGACTAACACAAAATTGCCTTCAAACGAGCTCGATTAACGACTTTCTCTCACTCGATCTCGACATCGCACGGCCTTAGTCGACTCCTCGTTTTGATCTCAGACACTCGATTTCCTTGCCGCACGATCTCTAAATCACACCGCTAATACGAGTACAACTTAGTTCGATCTATGGGTTCTAATAACACTTAGCTCTCATTATCCCAATCTTAACCACAACCCAAGTAAACATTAAAACTTAAGAACTTAAACAAATACAAACCGTAATTCAAACATTACAAAATAACTCCTTTTTCTCTAAAATTTTGTTAAAAACTTCTTTCATACATCATCGACAAAGCCATTTTTCCTAAGTACTAATTCAAGCTTAAAATCAAGTAATACCTTAAGCACAACTTAATCAAAAATCTAAGTTTATATTTCTTAAAAATATTTTCACATGGTCCGGAAGAATTAAAATAAGACCATAACCACTTATGTTAAAAATTTAAAAAACTCAAAACTAAATCAATACAAGCCAAGTAGGAGGGTTTTGGGCGCCTACCTACTTGCAGTAAAAACAGAGGAAACAATTTGTTTTTCAAGCTCAAATAAATGGTTAGAAAGGTAGGAAATGTCATGAAGAAGAAAACCTATCAATATGACATGAGTTGAAAGCATAAAAACTAGCTAAAACAGAGAGAAGAAGTTACGCTAATAAAGAATATGAAAGGAAATAAAATCATGTTTTTCATACTCCACACAGATGGTCGTAGATGGTGATATAGGCCGAGAATATGATAAGAAACAAGGTTGCTGAAGAAAGTTTATGCAGAAGCTCAACGAACTCAAGGTTCTTCAATGGAGGTTTGGAGAAGAGGAGGAACTGTGAGAAGAAGAAAGAAGGAAATAGAAAGTGAGGATTTGAGGCGGCTGATCGTGATATTTATGTAGGTGGAGGAAACTAATCAAGATACTTATCTACAAATTGGTGGAAAGAAAAGTTTGGTCTTATCTCCCCTTAAACAAAAGTTAATTACAAGAAAACCATTTTAAAAAGAATTTATCTTTCATAAAACCACAAATAAGCTACACCTCGATTCTAAAGCAGTAAGATATTAATCCAAACAACAAAGTCTATCCCATCTAATCTTTCCTCTCTCATAATCACAACAAAATATACTAACGCTAAGTAATATTCGTAAGAATATTTAGCGTTATCATCTCACACGATGCGTCGACCTGATGCTCGCTGCAACAAGGCTCTAACACGAAGTCTGCACGCTCCTCGCCCGACACATGCGACTCCTCAAATTTCGACATATGACCTGGCACGCGATCTCTAAGACGGATCTCGACACGAGGTCTTGGTACGAGGTCTCGACACGAGATCTCGACGCGAGGTCTCGATACGACGTCCTAATACGAGGTCGATCTCGTCCTCAGGTGTTACTTATTCTATTATTATTATTTTTTTTGGTTTACTCCTTATTCTATTATTTAAAAATTAATTTCAGAGAATTGATTTTGTAACTGTTGTTATTCTTTGCTGGCTTTGTTTTATTCAATTGCTGAGAGTGATCTTGTCAAAAATTGCTGAGAGTGATGGCTGACGAGGAGACAAGTATGACGATGCGAAGGGGCAACTTTGAAATAGGGTGCACTGCCATGCGTTTATCGATCATGTCGTGATTGAAGCTTCTAACTTCAAAAGATTGCCGGCATACTCGCACTCTAACTTCAATTTGCGCCAAATCAGATCAGATTTTTGGGTAAGAAAATGCAACTCAGGAAAAATTAAGCGTGAGAAAAATAGGCATATTTTTGGGTAAGAAAAATAGGAATAGGAATAGGAAAGAATAGTATACTAATATATTTACTCAATTCAAGCGTAATTTTAAAAGGCTTACACCATTACTTTTTCTGAATAGAAAAAGGCTTTCACTCGATATTTTACTATTAATTTTAAATTTATTTAATTAATTGAAATCATTTATTACTCTTGCATTAATAATAAAACGATTAAAAGACAATACTAGTATTAAATATTAATGACCAGAAATTTTAATTCTTTTAGTAAAAAAAGAATATTTTAATTATTAACTTTAATAATTAAATTTAGAAACAGTGTTATTAAAATTATATGATTTTATATTGTTTATTAAAAGTCACATTCTTAAAAAACTTTTTTTAGTAAATTTTAAACATGTAAAATAATTTTATTAAACTATTTTATACAAAAACTAAATTTTTGATTAATTAAATTTAAATAAAAATTAATGATATAATTTTACATGTAATACTGTATAATATCGCTTAATTCTTGATTGGAAAATTGAATGAATATAGTATACTTCAAAAATAAATGTATATTCTGTCAAAAAAAAAGTATGTTTAAATTTAAGTTTTATAAATAATTACAACAAGTAACAAAATAATTTATTTAATAATATTTTTGCCAAAAAATTATTTAATAATACATTTGAAATAAATACAGTTCATAATCAAAAAAATTTCCTTCACTAAAATTACTTTTTATGATTACCTTAAAAATAAATTATTATCTATTAAAATTTTAAAAATTATATTAAATTTTGAATATTATAACTTCAATAATAATTTTTAAAATTTATTACTAAAGTTATAATTATAATATTTATGATCGTTATATTAAGTTTTAATTTTTTTTTCTTATATTAATGTAAGATAACATTATCTTTTCTGCTCATTGATATAATTACTCCGAGTCATTAAATGATATTAATGTAAATAATTAAAAATTAAAGATAAATTTAAGCTTCAAATTTATTTTTGGAATAATTTGCTGTGAAGAATGCTCCTTCCATTCCAGTCTTGTATATAACCAAAAAAACGACATCTAACTCCTTAAGAAAAGTAGTTATTCTCATTTAATAGTTTTAAAATAGAAAAAAAATTATTGTAATCTCTAAATTTCCCTTAATAATATTTATTGAAAAAGTCAATCTAAATTTAATTCAAATGTACTTTTAGAATAACATTATTTAATAGGAAAAAAGTAGTTAAAAATTGTTTATATTATGGACCATCAATTCTTAATTTTTCTTTGCTTACATACAAGACTGTAGGGAGTAATTTTTGAAAAAGTCAAAAATAATTGTTCTTTTAAAAATAAGCTAAAACAACCTCGCACTTCATAGTTAAGCATGTGCGGGTGTGGCTCTCAAATTACATCCAAATATGGTATAATAATTTATAAATTAATGAAGGAAATATTGTATTATTTTGTTTGTCTACCTAGATGAGGGTTGGCCTAAGGGCAAGGCTCTTCAAACCTTTGTCTTAGGCCCACCAGAATAAAACTAACTTCAAATAAAAATGCCTCTTATAAGGTTTAGTTTGGTGTAAGAAAGATTTCTCTATTTCATTCTGCCACTGAATTAACATGACAATCGAAAGCAAAAACCAAGATTATGGATCAATGCGGTACAATGACCATAAGTTTTTATCTCTTTTCTAAGACTTTGATTTTTTGTAAGGCCCCTTTAGAAAAACAGCTTTAGGCCTCTTCTATGTTAGGTTGGTCCTGACCGAGAGTTACATTGGACCTGGATTAATATAAGTCAAGCAAGTGGAATCTTATAGGTGGTTAAAGCTTAGGGTGATAATGGGTAGAATCTAGATAAGATACTTTAGTATTCATCTCTATACCTGTATTTTAAAAAAATGCATATACTCATGCCCATACATGCATGGGCCGCAATTTTAATATGTGTATCATTACTTGTTGGACACCTATGTACTCATACTTGTGTCTCATGCCCACAATTTATTTAACCATGAAGAACAAAAATAAAAATATTGATTAATGATACAATTGTAGCTTAATTGAAAGACTATTCGAAGATCTTTCAAATCTAATAATATATAAAACATTACAACAAAAACTTTTAACTAAATTATTTGTCAAAAAAACTAAATTAAAATACAATACAATAAGGCTATTATATACAATGACTATGTTATGTCTGAATATTATGTAAATACTACAATAAATTTTTGGGTCTTGCTAAAGAGTGCACTAAGGGCATTGGTTAAGGAATCCATAAAAGGAAAGTGTGTCTTGAAAATATAAGTTAAACACTTTTCGATGTAATAAATACATCATTTCTCATACAAACTTACATCTTTTGATTCCTTAACGAATGCCCTAAGGGCACTTGTTAGCATTTTCCTAAATTTTTTTTATACTCCCTTCGTCCCTAAATATAAGCCCTCTTTGGGAAAAAAATGTGTCCCGTTTTATAAGCTCATTTTCAAATTACCAGGTGTATTAATTTTTTTACAAGAATACCACTAATTAATTTACAATTTTTTGCAATCAATAGTAAATGAAGTTACTACCCCTCTCTCTCTCTTAAGTCAAACGAAAATTTATTTAAAGTCTTTATTAAAATTAAGTTTAAGTTAATTTTTAATTTAAAAAATAAATATATGTATGTATAGGTTGAGGTGGGTACTAATGTATCGTATTCGTAGCCAGGTCCATTAAATTTTGATGCTAATTACTACTTTCTTCGTTCATTTCAAAATAAGTGTCGTTTAATATTTTTTTAACACAGATTAAGAAAGATAATATATGAATGAATGTGAGTAACAATTTTACAAAATTATTCTTGCTAGCCATTGGTTGTTATAAATGCATAGTGAAGTATAGTTACTTGAGAGTGATGCACACATTAATAATTTGGGGGTACAATTGAAAAAAATTAATTAATATTATATTGAAAAGATAAAACGACACTTATTTTAAAATAATTTTTCTTTTCTAATACGACACTTATTTTGAAACGGTGGAAGTATTTATAAAATCGTTGGTTGGTTCCAAAATTCCTTCATTTAGTTACTTTCGTGTTGAGATTCGAAGACATTTTAATGTTGTTAATGACACATTGAATGTGACCGACAGACACTAGGCCCCGCCAAACTCCTCAAGTACTCCTCAAGTCCCTTTCAAGTTTCCACTTTCGCTGTTGCGCTTTCTCTCTAGAACCAAGAAGATGCAGAAACATAGGGGTGACAAAGTGGGCCTAGTCCATCGGGCCGATCCATTGGCCTGCCTAAAATGGGATGGATTGGGTTAAGGTCTATCAACCCACCAACTCACTTAGCTCAATCCACCTAGCCAGTCATCCCATTGGGTTGGTAGAAGGCTGGGCAGGGCCAGCCCAATGGGTTACATTAAAAATATATATAACAAAAGCTAAGTGGGCTGTGGGTGAGTCCGGTCAAAAAAAAAAAGTGGGTGAGTCCTCAGACTTTTTTCTCTTCAATTTTTTGGTATAACAAAAAATATCCTACCAATAGTTCTACTTCCAATGCTTCAAAGAATATTCCAGCCTCTTCTAGTTCGCTAACTGAACCAAGCATATTTGATGTAAGTTAATTTAACTTTTGAAAGCATCGTTAAAACTTAAAATTCAATTACTTTGCATTTTTCTTTTATCTATATTTGTAACTTGCTTTCTTTTTTCATGTGTTTTATTTCTATTCATCATTTTATGAATTAAAAGTGCGTAGGCATCATGCTGCTACTGAAACTTGAAAGAGTCAACTTGATCTTTATTTGGATGAGCCACCCTTGGATATTGAATTTACATTGAATTTATAAAGGAAATGGATGTATTACAATGTTGTAGAAACAATAGGCAACGATTTTCAGATCTTTCAATAATGTCTCGAGGCTTGTTAAGCATTCCTATTACAACTGTTGCATCTGTATCTTCATTTAGCATTGGCTCTCTGGTGCTTAACAAGTAAAGAAACTGTCTCTCGTCCAAAAATGTAGAAGCATTGATTTATACTCGCAATTGGTTGTGTTGTAAATAATAGTTATTTTTGTAATTATTAGTCGTCATTGTATTAGACCCGTTAATAAGGCCTATTAGGTTTAAGTCTAGCTAGCCTTGTCTATATAATAAGAATTAGTGAATGTAATTGATACAATTGAAATAATAAAGATTATTCCTTTCTACATGGTATCAGAGTTGTCGATCTTAACGGCCTAGATTCCGCATAAACCCTAGTCGCCTTCATTGCTGTTTTTGTTGCCGCCTTCATTGGGGTTTGGTCTTACTGCCTTGTTTTTGCTGTACCCTTCCTTTTCAGTGCCATAAATAGTGCCCAGAACAGTCCCCATCATCCCAAACACACTAACCCATCACTGCCAAGCTCAGAAAACCGCCTTTTGCCACTCCGATCACTCCAGCGACTGTACAATCATGACCAAATCCCAAAAACCGGCCAAACCCCGAAAGCGCGGGGCCAAACTTTGGCTCACGCTCCCCCACGCACTGCCACAAGCAGAGGCGTTCTCCAATACAAGGTACCACGCTCATCGCCGTCTCAGACTTCGCCGCCAGCTTTGCCGACTTGTAGATCGCCGCCTCGCTCGCTGGGGTTTAATCTCCGATCTGAGCACTTTTGTTTGTGGGTCATTTGAAAGCCACACGTTTTTGCTCGTTTTTTTCTCATTCTTTTCAGGTTTTTCTGCCACTACTGCATTCCAGGTTCAGTGGATTGCTTTTCCGATCACTCGACTTTGCTCCTATTGCTGTTTTTTGTATTGGATACTTCCAGCTTGTGGATCGCCCTTCCCAATTGTTTCCAATGGCTCTTTACGACCATTTGGACACTATTTTTTGTTCACTTGAGCAAGACACAGTCACATGACATCAGTCAATATGCCTGACAATAGATCTATGGTTGCTTCAACCTTGAATTCTCTTAATGTTGCTGATATTATCACACAAAGTGTATGGATTCTTGACTCCAATGCCACTCATCACATGACCTCTCATTCTCAACTGTTTTCGACTTATTCTTCCCGTTCCAGCATTCCTTATATAACTGTTGCAGATGGTTATCATACTCGTGTTGATGGTTGTGGGGACATTGACCTTCAATCTTTTAAATTAAAAGATGTGTTTCATGTTCCCAGTCTTTCGAATAACCTTATCTCTATTCGTAAGCTTACCCAGGACCATAACCGTGCAGTAATCTTTTTTCATTCTCATTGTGCTTTTCAGGATCTTGCAACGGGAAAGACGATTGGAGTTGCTAAGGAAGAGGGAGGGTTGTACTATCTGTCTGATGAACGAGCTAGTCAGAATGTGTTGTCTTCCGCACTCTGGTCTTAGTCAGAGTCTCACTCTCCTACGTCACAAATCTGGCTTCAGCACAAGCGTCTTGGTCATCCAGTCTATGTTTCCATCTTTGTTTTTAAAACAATCTGTTGAGTCTTTTAAGTGTGACATCTGTCAGTTTTCTAAGCACCATCGTGCTACTTTTCCTTCTAGTGTGATCTTATTCATTCTGATGTTTGGGGTTCTACCCCAGTTTCTAATATTCCACCCGGTTTTTATTAAGTATAGTATATTAAAAATTATAATAAATATCCTTTTTAATACATTGTTATATTTCAAATAATAAATGTTCCAAACTAATTGTATTAACTTTATTTTTTTGGTTGAGAATCACCCTAATTAGTCATTTGGACTAAGTGAGCTCTTTGGGTATTTCCATGGCAAAGCCCTTTGGGTTCGCATGGGATTAATCTCGAGTCGGCGAAACGGAATGAGGTGTTTTACACCTGGTTGGTCGCCTCCCCAAAGTGGCTTCTCCAGGATTCGATCTTATAACCTCCTCTTGAAGTTGTATTTCGCTTACCGGCTCAACCACCCACAGTTGGGTAATTGTATCAACTTTAGGTTACATTAATTAATAATATATATTCACCACAAGTTTAATTTAGTTTTTTCAGTATTAAACTGTTTACAATAATTTCATGATTTAGAAGATATAAAAAAATCCTTATGCATTTAATTATAAAATGATTCATATAATGTTTTATAAATATATTGAACATTAAAGTTAACTATTCAGTTATTTTTATATCGTTTCAAAAAATAAAAGAGTTGTTTTAAATAATTCAAATAATAGATATCAAGTCAATAAATTTACAAGTTCTGTGTGTTATACACATAAAATTAATAATGTTTTTTTGTTTTTTTTTATAAAATTAAGGTTTCATTGCATTTTTTGTCCCCTAACTTTCTTAATTTGGTGATTTTGGTCCCCCTATTTTATTTTTGGCGATTTTGGTCCTCAACTTTCTCAATTTGGGGATTTTGGTCCTCATACTTTTTAATTGCATACTTTTTAATTGCACTTTTGGTCCCTCAAAATCATAGATTTTTTGCACTTTTGGTCCCAAAAATCTTAAATTTTGGGAATATGGGGAACAAAAGTATACAATCCACGATTTTTTAGGACTAAAAGTGCAATTAAAAAAATATAGGGACCAAAATTGGCAAATTGAGAAAGTTAGAGACCAAAATCGTAAAAAATAAAATACGGGGATTGAAATCACCAAATTGAGAAAGTTGAGAGACCAAAATTGCATTTAAGCCTAAAATTAATAATGCTAAAAATAGTAAAGTATGCCTCCTAGGGTTAAGCTATTAAACATTGTGAAAAGCAAGAAGATTTTACACTACAATGTTATTTAATCAATTGATCTGATTATTTGCTATTTGCGTATGACCTTATAAGTTTCCATTGAATTGTCAATAATATTAAATATTATATTAAATTCTATAGGCCTCCTCCGCCGTCCTCAACGCCAGGACACCATCTCCTCCACTAAGTCTTTTGTTGTAGTCTTTGCAGTCACTACGGCTTTTATGAGACCACCATTGGACCCTATTAGGTGATATTTAATAATAATAATAATAATAATAATAATAATAATAATAATTTATTGGTACAAATAATAATTATTATTATTATAAATAATAAACAAAACGATTAATATTGATAAATAACACGTGGCGTTAAAATATAATATTTTTTGTCACGTCAGAAAGTCGTATGCCATATGTGTGCCACATTTGATAAAATTAACATCTTTAATGTCCATAGTGATGGAAAAGACTAACTTGAGTTTACACTTTACAGAGATAAATTGAGAGACAAAACCCTTTTTTTTTATGCAAGCAAATTAATGCATTTTATTAGAAATTGAAGGAGGAATACAAACCTCTAAGCTGTGGGCAAGCGGGTTGGCTTGTTTCCGAACAAATCTCACGCTATTGTTTGGAAAACTAGAGAAAATGTTATGACATTCCTTCGTAATAATACCAACTTCTGATTGATCCTCTGTTAAACTCATCAACCGGTCTACTACTAACTTATAATCCAACTTTAATATAACTGTCAAAAAATCAAAAGACAAAACTAACACTTCTAAAAATTAGGGGACCAAACTAAACTTTAAAAAATAAAATAAGGTTGGGACCATAAAAGCAACTTAGCCTACCCTATATCACATCTTTTGCTCGCCAAAAAAAATAAAGTCCGTAATTAGAGGCCTCCGGCGCTTTTCAGTTGAGAATCTCCTTTACAAGACAACGATCATTTTTATACGTGATAAATAACAGATGATAGAATCAATGTGCAAAAAGTAGTATTAAAAGGTAACTAAAGTGGTAGACTGTCCAGGGAAAACGAGCATCAGTCGAAATTAATTTATTAACTGGATGCTGAGATAGAACAAACCATGGTCAAGAAATTACTCCTACCCAAAGCAACGATTTAAATATAAACAGAGGCAAACTTGTACTATTAGTGAGTCCACCGCCTTAGGCTTAAAGTGCATGAATACATGTTATTCTTGTCGCTTTTCAGTAAGATCCCAAACCACTGAAACCAGTAAACGGTGATGCGGTTGCCTTCAACTTAAGGGACACTGTTTGATGCATTTCAATTTCTTTTTCTTCCCCACTATTTTTTTTTTTGGGTACATTCTTCCCCACTATTCTTTTCTGAATGAAAATGAACCTACGTGGCCTCACAATACTTTTAACGTGTAACACTTTCTAAGCCGACGAAATGATTCTCGTGTACACAAGTATTGCTTGCCTTCAATCATGCACTAATTAAAGGTCCCCCCCTAAAGCCCTTCTAAGAGTTTTCAAGGACCCCTTAACCAAACAAAATGATAAGGTAAACTGATAAAGGAAAGAATAATTGGTGGTCAGTGTTAAATGAATTCCATCTTTACTTTTTTTTTTCGGAGAGAAAAGTTCCATCTTTATCATAATCACGAAAATTAAAATATAAAGTAACACTACAAGAAAATTGCATATTACCGACGGCATTTTACCGACGGCCTCGACTCCGTCGGTAATATTTTAATTACCGACGGCCGTTCGCCGCTAATGTCTTGAGGAAAAAATCACAACTAATTATTTTTAACGTTATCGACGCTGCCGTCGGTAATTACTGAGAGGCTTATGGACGCCCAGAATTCGACGGCTAGCCGTCGATAACGTAAAAAATATGCCTGTTGATTTTTTGGCCACGTTACCGACGCCTTAGCCGTCGGTAATTACAGACGGCCCGTAAGCCCTCTGTAATTACCGACGGCTTAACCCTCTGTAATTATCTCGCATTGTGTAGATTAATAAAGAAAGGGGTTGTGTTAATGAGAAGAGGGGGTGTGAGTAGTAAGTTATGTTTTTTTTTAAAAAAAAAAGAGTAAAAGGGGTTCTGATCGCGCGATCAGACGAGGAAACAAAAAAGAAGAGAAAGAAAAGAGAGGAAAAGAAGAAAGAAGGGAGAAGAGGAAGAAGAAAGAGAGAGAGAGAGATGGGAGTGTCCCTTTGGCCGCAAGAGAGAGGAGAGCGAGAGAGAAACATAATCGAAGGGAAAGAGGGTGGAGTCGACCAAAGGCCGATTGTGGTGGAGGAGAGAGAGATCTGTGGGGTGACGATGGTCGTGATGCTGAAGGCGATCTGCCGTGGTGGTCGCCAAACGGGAAAGTGCACGATGTCAGCAAGGAGAGGGAGCGTCTCCGTCGCGAAACACAGACGCCGCTTTTGGCACGATGGTAGTTGTACCGGCGGCGGTAGCAGCAACTCTTGAGTTTCAACTCTCAATTCTCTGTTTTAGATTGGTTTTAATCCTTTGGTTTCAACTCTCAACTCTTATAAGCAATAAATATCACCAAATAAAAAATAGGAAACAACGCACATTAGAGAGACACCCCCCCCCCCAAAAGAAGAAATAAAGAGTTGGGATCTTTTCTATGTCAGGCAAAAAAAAAAAAAGAGGCAAAGACGGGCAATGAGATAAGCGCCTGTTTGGTGACTAGGATAGAAGAGACAGAATATAATAAGCAATCATATCCTGTCTTAATTCAGTATTTGTTGAATGTTGAATCAGCAAAATATGATAACTCAATCCTATCACCTATCATATCATGTCCATCTAGTTAAATTTATATCCTGAGGGGGATGACTGCGTTAAAAACAACATGACATGATAAGAAATTTATTTTCGTATTCACCCTTACAAAAAATTATTTAAAATCTAATAAAATATAAAAATATTATAAATAAAAAGAAAAATTGAAAAAATTAAAAATAAGTATAAATATAATTAATTATAAAATTTATATGTAATTTTTTAACAAGAATGTCATTTTACATAATACAAAAAATTAAACTGTAAAAGAATAATTTAAAATCCAAGAAATATAAAAATATTCAAAATAATAACTAAAAATAGAAAATTATTATTAATATTATAAATTGTGCAAATTATAAAAATTAATTTAAACTATTAAATATCTAAATACCTAATTTTAAAAATTATATGTAATTGTGTCACAAGAATAATTTTGTCATTTTATATTATTTTAAAAAAGCTAAAGTCATGATATAATAATATCTAGTTTGTTATCCAGTACGCACCAAACACATGATATAATAAGAAATTATCATGTCTATATCATATCATTTCTTTATCTAGTTCTATATTCTATCATGCCTCTTTCATATCTTGTCCATCAAACGAGCCATAAAGGAAAATGATTCTCACGTCATTGGCAATTCGATCTGGTTAATTTTACGTTTGTAATTCATACCCGTAAGACTCGTCACATCAATATATTGTTATTTTCTTGGGGTAAAAAAACTCTTATGCCGGTGGAAACAAAAATCCCTCCAAAATAGAAACAGTTTCGTGGAGGAATTTAACATCCTCACTTTATGATTAATGTGACTGTTGTCCAATATTTAGCCGTTGCATTATGAAAAGTAGTGATATCCCTTATTAAACAATTGAAAATCATTAGAAAAACACCTTGACACATGTCAGCACCACACTAATCGTTTATGAAAAAAACATTAATGACACAATAGCCGAGTAACGAGAGATTCGATAGTTTTGGACAGAACCTTCCATAAGTTCAAATTAAAAAAATCATCAATTTTTAAGTCAAACAATTTTTATCTCATTAATTACCATACTAATATATTTGCAGTCTGAATCAATCCAAATATGCTGCAAATTAAAACGTTCCCGTCAAATTAAAACGTTCATATAAAATATAAAACATTAATAGTATGCAATTAACGTAAAAAACAATCGTTATATAATAAATTAATATAAATTACCGTGACAACTATTTGTGAGGTATCCCTGTAAAAACGTTAACCTATGCTTTTAATGCCAATCAAATTCTGAATGGGAAATTTAAGTTTGTTGACCGCATAATTTATGGTGCGGTATACATATGATTATATAGGTGCCAAATAATCACAAACAATAATATAGGCCAATTAGTCCTCAACCACACAACAAGAAATTAATTATCATAAAATTACAATCTTCAAATTAGGACAAACCCGAACTTATGTTTAATATGTTTGTTAATTATATCATCAAAAACTAAATTGAATACTTTTTTAAATACATTATTCTTTACTCATTCACGTGTAAAATAGAAAAAAAATTAGTAAATTTTAAATAAATCACAATTTCTTTCTTATTTATTATAATCTCATCTAACTTATTTTGTTGAACTTTTTTGTCACCATATTAATATTTATATGTAAATAATTGCTAATTTAATATTGTACACCGTGTGTAACATGGCTCATTATACTATAGACATGGTGTTATTAATAATTAGTTTAATATTGTACACCATGAGTAGCATGAATCATCGTACTATAGGTATATTGTAAAAATGGGGATGAAAATTTTACAAAAAAATATATTTTTAGTTTAAATTTTGCCACAAAAAAAATTAATCCAAAAATATAAAATCAACAATTACATATTTTCTAATAAAATTCTAAAAAATGAGAATATTTGTTAGGAACATTTTAATAGAAATTGAAAATTAATATAAATTTTATGAGATAAACTTTTTATATTTTTAACTATAGACTGTGCGGAACACGGACTATCATACTATAGATGTAAATTTTGCTATTAGTGAATTTTCCTATTAGTTATTATTTATATCTAATAGAGTGATGAAAATATATTCATGGAAATAAATATAACACATGGAGATAAAAACATAACACATGCAGTTAAATATTTTATATATTATAGCATAAAGAGAAATGTGCACATAAAATTGGAAATAAATATTTTAAACATGTTTACATATAATTTTCTAGGAAAAATTATAGTTATAATTTACATATCTATTAGTAGATTACATTTTAATAAACTGAATATTAACATAACTGTTGCTTATCTATTATCTTTTCATGTCATTAATTTATTGAAACATTTCTTTTAATTAAGTGAATTTGAAATTTTTTCCTATATATAATTTTCTTTTTCGATAGAAGGGAAAAAGAAAGGAAATAAAAGAAAACTCGACTAACTAAAAAGAGCATGTAAGCCGATCTAAAACCATCTTTAACTAGAAACTTAAGTTGAGAGGGGACATGGTTACTTAATAATTTCAGATCTGATTACATGATTAAAAATGAAATAAAATTCATATATTTGTTTTTCATTTATCTAAAAAATTATATTTTTAAAAGTTGACAAATTTAGTAAAATTATTGTTCTTTTCTTTTTTATTATTTTCTTTTACAAATTTCAATTTTTTTTATAAATTAATATCTATATATAAATTGATCGATAAAACATAACACACAAAAATAAATATTTTACGTGAAAACAATAGAAGGAATTTACACTTAGGGGTAAATTATACTTGATAAATTTGGATGAACATTTAAAATAAAAACACCTTAACCCATGAATTGCTATGGAAAATTATATTTATTATAATTTTGATACTTTATTATAAATAAAAATATGATAAACTAAGATTAACAATATACCACATAGAGATTTTGTCAAAAAAAAAACAATATACCACATATAGATGTTATATTTAAATGAATGTATAACACATAGATGAATTAATATCTCATTGCTATTCTCTGCATTGTTAATTTATATTCAATTCTACACACGCGCACGCGCATACACACACATATTTAGAAAAATAAAAAAAAATAGTATGCAAGGTGTAAGACTTTATTTTATAAAAGGGCATACATACACCCTCTATTTCGTTGACAAACTTTTGTCATATTTCTTTTAACAGAATTAACACGTTATGGTGTTATTAATATTTTGTGTAATATGACTATTAGTTTAAATTATTTTAATTTTCAATCTTAATTCCTAGGAAGGCCCAATAACGTCTAAATTATAGAAGTAAATATAAATAAAACATGATAACCTAAGAGTAAAAATATAGCACACACAGATTAGTATTTTACATGATAATGTATTATTATCTTCATACAAATCTATTGATACTTTAATTATACGATAAAAATTTATTACAAGGATATTGAATATTTTACATGAAAGAACACAGAGAGAAATTACATTCATAAGACAAGGGGATGAACGTTTCACAATAATACACATAGAGAAATTGCATTCAATACAACATCTTACACGAAAAATTTTGTTCACTATTACTCTATATAATTATGTTTAACTTCTGTTATTCTAATTGTTTATATCTACAATTAATAAACGCTATTCAATATAATAATTTATTTTTTACATTAAGTATACATGTTCTACTAACGAGTAGAGATCCTTTCAGAAATGAAGATTTTCATTACTATAGTTTTGGGTGTATAATTGCACATAAATGCATAATTAATGTCATCATTTTAAAAATATATGCATTTATACACCCAAAACTATAATAATGGAGATCTCTATTTCTTTTGAGAAATAGAGAGAGTCTCTACAAGCGTCAATTGCCCCGTGCATGGCACGGGTCAATTACTCTAGTTATAGTATATGTTACAATTGTCTCTGTATCACCGTACATAATATTGGGTCGCCAGTGGGCCACGATGTTGTGGTTCTTGAACCGGTCCATTGGGACCGTGAACTGCAGCCTCAAGGTCCGTGAACACCACATTCAGGACCAGATCTACTTCTGTTCAGTGTGGGCCATCATTGTCGCAGGTATTGGCCCGATAAGAGTCTATTTTTTGGGTTCGCTTTGTAAGAAAGAAGAGAGAGTAAAGTGCAAGGCATCAATCAGCATACGAGACGTAATGTTTTTTGGGGCTTTGCCCATGTGAATGAAATATTGCACTTTTGACAACAAAAAAAAGCATACGAGGACAAGCATAGAGTAGTTTTTTTTTTTAAATGATAGATGTTAGTTGTTAGTGTGTGCTATGTTAGGAATGGATTGTCTCGAGTGATTTTACCTTCCAGTTGAATCCCCACCATCCATCAAAAAAGGGGGGAGAGAGAGTGTGTGTGTGTGTGTTTACAACATACTAAAAGGGGGAGAAGTTGTTAAAGAGTGGATGTGTTTTAACCGGAGAAAACATGAGAGAAAAAATGGGAGAGAATACATTCTCATCTTATATTAGTAGTTAGGGTTTGAACTTTGTACCTCTTGTTTCAACACTTAAGGGGTCCCAGCTTAACGCATAGAATAGGTATTGATCCAATCCATATATGTTTGTAGTTACCTTGCTGCTGCTTTCCTTTGGAATGTCACAAAAAAAGTAGGTATCAACCCTTAATTACAGAATTTAATAATATAATAATTTGCTAAAAAAATAAGCTATTATCAATAGTTTTGGTCCTAAATGAATATGGATCAATTGGATTTTTGTTTGTTCCATTCACAAACAACATAAATTTTCAAAAAATATTCGCATAATCTCATCATCCATCCATCTATCTATATCTATCTATTTATATCTATCTATATCTTATACATTTGACATATCATTCTTCATCGTTCTATAGTTCTGTCTTCAAAAGTAAGTTGATCAAATCTTTAAAACTTCATTAATTAAATAACTTCTTTAAAAGGGTAATTTTAACAATTTTTTCCGAAGTTTAAAAAAGGAACCTACTAAAAGAATTATATATCATAAAAATATACATGTTTTTTAAACTTATTCGAACGCTTCCTGAGTTCTATTGTGTTCAGAACAGGGTCGTGGAGACTGCAAGGTCATTAAGGCACTTGCCTTAGGCCCCAGCCAAGTCCCATAGAAGATAGAAGACCCCAATTTGTTTTCTAGCCATACTTAATGTTGAATTTAGAAGATAAGAAGACCTCATTTTGTCTTCCAACCATACATATTGTTGAATGAAAAAGATAAAAAGTCAAAACACTGCATTTTTATCACTCTTCTTACACTATTTTTGTTATTAACAAATGTATTTATTTACTACAAAGTTTCAAAGACTCCAAAATTTCTGTACATTAAGTTGTTTATTTATAAATGTACTGTGTTTTTTGCCTAAGAAATCGAGTAGATCCCAAGTTGCATAGACTTTCTGTTAACTCTTCTATTAGTTTTCTATTCTAATAATTTTTAAAACTCGGTTTTTTCGTTTTTTCAAAAACTGCCACTTAACTTTTCTATTAACATTTATAAATTTCCAAAGGATTTTTGAGTTAAAAACTAAATATTTTAATTGTTTTTTAATTTATATATTATTATTTCAGTAGCACTAAATGGTCACGTTACAATTATCTCCGAAGGGATTTGCAGTGGCGGAGCTTGAACAAAAAGCTTGGGGGTGCCAAAAAAAATTTCATTGCATAAATCAATTTTTAAGACAAAAGATAATAATCCATTTATAAGAAGTATGGTGTTTGACTTGAACATAAACAATGCCCAAACCAAGATTTTCACCACAAATAATTCAATACCAACAAGAGATGCAACAAAATTAAAACAAACAACAATACTCGAAATTCAGAGGAGCAACGAATAAGACACGAGTTGTAATGAGCATATCAAAAGAGACTTAAAAACTATTGCGGTCACTTTTACGCGCATTGCGGCCGTTGCGACGTGAAATAATTTTATGTTCGCATCAAGTGTTTAAAAATTTCTAATTTTTAATATATCTTTTATTTATAGTGTTTGTATAAATTTTATTCATTTTGAAGACAACATCATCTTTATAAATTATTTAAATTTAATTATAATATAAATAACATAGATATTTAAATTATTATTCACTTCACTGAGATAAGATGTCAACCTCTTTTTTTTATCTTTACTTATTTTCCATGACAATTATTATAAATTTAATTGAACATCTTTTGATCCGTAAAAAAAAAAAATTTGAACACCTTTTGATTATAATATTAATTTAGTGAAAAAGTTTTGATAAATATGTGCTCCTAGATATTTATACCCACTGTCCAACTCGTTTACGTCATTTCATTTTCCCATTATTCTAAAATCTACAAAATTTTACTTAATTCTCTCCCTAAAAAAGTTTGCTTCCTCACATAATCTCCCTCACGGTGTGACCCACCTATCCCGACTACCAAACCCAACGTTCGACATTTCAATGAGTTCGGTCTCCCTCACAAAAATCCCCAAATCACGCCTTCATCATAGATTTGTAATTCCTCTCCCCATCATCACTAGAAGCCACAGAACCCACCCGATAATCACCACCCCTACCAAAATCGGGCAATAGATAAGCATAGTAGAGAACAACCAGAGCAGGGAAGATCTTCAAGCTAGAGGAGAGCTGATGGGTGAGCTACTGAGCTGTGTGGTGGTGCAGAGAAACTGAGGAAGTGAGACGCTAAGCTCCGCCACTGCAGCAGTATATAAAAAAAAAATTGTTTTATAAACGACGGGTACCGAGGCATCTATGAGTTCTAACTAAGCTCCGCCACTGGGGATTTGAACTATGTCCCTTGGGATTACAAGGCTAAACTCCTACCATTGAGCTGACTCCCCATAGATAATTGCAAAGCTCTTGCAACTAGAAAATTAATCTAAACCAGGCTTTAAGTTATAAACAAATCTGAAGTAGGTTAACAGCTTGAAAGACAAGACGCATGCGCCGCATAGAGAGAGAAAGTTGTTTCTATCGTGTCACGATAGACCAAATGAAATTTTATTGCTGACTTGTGCATGAAGATTGAGGATTCTAAGTGTGTACTACAAAATACCTATGTTTACATAATAAACATCCCCTACAATAATCACAAATTGACATCAGTTAGGGGAGTGAATTTGCATACATACTACTCACATAACAACAGAATATTCACCTACCGATCAGCTTAGCTCATTAAATCAACAACCTCGAAGGTCGCGCCACCTGAGATAAACTAATCCTGCACGATAATGAGTGTATGCCCCAGCCACTACCAACACATGAAACAGTTGGTGACTATGTCCAGCAATGTCGAATTTCCCAGGCATCCATCGTTCTGGAATCCTAGTGGCATAAACCAGTGCTCCAAGTCCATACAAAGCACCCATCAGAATCTCATAACCAGTTGTGTGAAAAACCTCAGGTTCGCCCCAGAACAGAAAAAGCTTGTGCAGAATAGGTCCTGCACCAGACAAACCCATTCCCAAAAAGAGGGATGCACGGATGGTGCGGAATTCTGGAGTTTGAAAGACTGGAAGGAGAGAAACCAAGATGGTGGCAATACCCAATATAGTAATAAATCCCATGTAAAGGTTGCAGAAAAATGGATAACACATAAATGAGTAATATACTGGAGGGTAGAAAGAGGTAGATATCAGGGCGGCAATTCCAGCATAGTCAAGCCTCAGCATAATGTATGATAGGCGCTCAGAGTGGCAAGAGATGAGATGGCAAACACTGCTAGCTAGCAAGCAAAACATGGCACCCCCTAAAAATGCATAAAAAGGCCACCTTGTAATTGGTCTAATCATCAGCGGTGCTATAATGTTCGCCAGGTCCTCTTTCACACCATGCTGCACAAAGCAACAAAGAAATAAGCAAAGTTGTATTGACTCCCAAAATCTAGTAAATCATCAACAGAAACCGATGAAAAAAAAAATTCAAAAGAACAGCAAAACATTTCTATCAAGAAATATATGAAATATTTAATTCTGAAATAAAGGCTCACATCAGCAAATTATTGACAAACTGACATCTTCATTATTTTTCCTCTACCAGGTTTAAGTCTTAATTTCTAAAAAAAAAATAAAATTAACTCAACCACGTCATTTGCTGAACTCCAGATGACATATACATCTAATATAATTTGTACTGCAGCACAAGGACGGAGCTAGACTTTTGGCTCATGGGGGGCAAGATAAAAAATCATGACTTACTAAAAAAAAATTGTGTGCAATCATTCATTGAGTGGAGCTTAATTGAAGTTGCAGCTATGAAGCATATATTTGGATGAGAAATGAGACACGTTTCGAAGCATAGTATATGGATATATGTCATGGATATAACACTGAATTAAGCTTTATAATTGGATGATGTCTGCTACTTTTATTATTGTTCATTGAAATGTTAAAGACATTATCAGGGGCTAGGGCATTGCGAGCCTTACACATAGCTCCGTCCCTGCTGCAGCACATTGGTTATTGATCAGTATCCTAGATACCTTTAAAGAAGAATTTATCCACAAGTAAGGAAACAGCGAAAATAACACATGCTGATATATCAACAATCAATGAGTGAGCTAGTCTAACCCCTCTCTTCCAACCACAAAGGGGAAAAAATGACGGAAACAAGCAATTGGTTGTAAAGTAATTACCAGAACACAAACATCAGTATGGTTGCTACTGGAAAATATTACAGGCAACCAATTATACAGATGTTCTTTAACATGCCACCTTGAGATTTCCTCCCTGAGTCTGTTCAAATCAGGCATGGAAGGTAGGCACGTCAAAAGTTCTGACTGTAGTTTGTGCAGGTCAGCCTTCTTGAGGATGTCAGGAAAATGCTGTAGCGAATTAAGATCAACAACCTTCGGAACTTGCATGGCAGTGTATATGGTCAATGCGAGAAATAGGAAGAACCCAATCAAATGCCTGCAAGAGATAAAATTTTTCATTTTATGATTGAGAACAAGAAATTAGGAACAAAACAAACAAAAAGCATAGTGTACTATGTACTTACAAAAGAGACAAAGAATGGGAAACAAAAATACAAAGTCAAAATCTCTAAGGCAGTAGACATATTATTTAACTCCACTAATTGCTCTAAAAAATAATTTGGAAGGTTCAGATGATCTCAACATGAAAGACATCCTCAAAATAAAGAAGATCAGACAATTACTTGCTTTTAAACAAATATAAAAGAGATGAAACTGATATTGATGGTTTGTGAACTGGTGGTCATGGGCACTGTGTGCAGAAATTGCCTTCCTTCATCGGTCACAAATACAAAAGAGCACAATCTTCCAATACTTAAAACAAGAAAGGAATTGACATATAAAGACCCTAAATTCTGGAGTGACTATGACATTAGGTGCATGTTTCAAGCTATCATATCTAAAAGGCTACAGCTAATTACAACCTACATACTGTTATTTTCAAGAAGCATAGAATATCCTTTTTCCTATTTGGAGGGAAATGAACCGGTATTCATTGCCTTAATGATACAATTCAGCAAGACAGAACCCCCGGAATGAAAAGGAATGCTTAGAAATAGTCCATATATAAGAATCAATAGATTAACTTGCAGATTGAAAATTCTCACATCAAACTAGGCAAAAACTGTAACTGAAGTGGTAAGAACTAAAAACCAGTTTGGATTAATTTCTAGTTTATAGAAGCTTTTCAATTCTTTTCAATTATAAACTTATAGATGCTTAGGAAGAAGTTAAATGAAAAGTTTTTTTTGCCAAAAATCTACATGCAGCGACTAATTTCAATAAAAAGTATTTAATATTTCTTTTTATATGTGTTTCTTGACAAATTTATTCAAACTGGCTCTAAGCGCAGTGTCGTATGTATAAGAAGGCTTACGTCCAAACATTGAGAGTTTCGTTGTGGATGGTGAAGATGCTAAGCAAAACCTGCTTCATGGGCCATTCGGATCGATAGTGACCCAAAATGTACTCATTGTCTCGCAGGTAACCAGGCAAGGCATGGTACTCGACCAGTTGGTACTTCACCTTCTTCCACAGCCTTTTCCCTTTCCCTTCCTTTCCATTATTACATGCCCGTTCGTTCTCCACCGAATCACAACACCCAATCGAATCTTCACAACTTGAATTGTCACCGCCCATCCTCTGTCAACTCCACAAACAAAAACAATTTAATAATCTAAAAACAAAATAATTAAATCACGAGATTCTTTAATTAAGGGAAAATTATACAAAAGCATCAAATCAATAAAAGATAATCGGCTAGTTTTTGCAAGGGGAAAAAAAAAGGTACCTGAAATTGAAGAATCGGGGGATATGAGAAGAGAAGCCTCGGTGGAGAATATGCTGGAAATATGTGCAATAAATATGTAATTAAGGTGAAGGAAAAAAACAAAAGAAAAGAAAGGTGCGGGGAAAACTAACAGAGATGAAAGGGGATGATGACGAACCAGCAGTTGGTTGGACCCGCAAGAAATTTCGACGTTAACGAACGAAGATTCTCCGAGGAGATGCGGAGATGCCACCTACTATCAATTAACCATTCATTCGTTGTTTTTATCGCTCCGTTTAGGCGCATCAATTACTTGCTCCGCGCTACGCCAACCTTTTTAAAATATCCCCACTCTATTATTAAAAATAAAGAATTTTCACGTTTTTATTTATCCCATTTATTTTATTAGTCTGAAAGCCTTTCTCCTCTCTTCTTGTTTTCACTTGTTTCGCAATAAGGGAAGTCCCTATTCTTATTTTTTTTAAACTGAGTCAATTATTAATTTGGTTATTATAATTGACTTGATGATAATTAGATATTATGTATTTTTTAAATTATATAATATACTAAATGATTAACATTTTTGTATTTCGAGAGGGTAAATATGTTCTTTAAAAAAGAAGAGATTTGAGTAGATAATTGTACTTGATATTTCTTTTTTTTTTTCTTTTTCGGATACATTAGTACTTGATATTTCTGAATGCGCGTGGACGATCTTTTTGTTTACTCTCTCTTTTACATCTGGCTTTCTCATCAACGCATGGTGAGACGAGTGTGTGGTGTCGTTTGCATCTAGGAAATGGAATTGGTCCACTTCTCGTCTCGTCTCGGCCTCGGCTTATAGAAGAAAGTTAAGAAACACGCGAAAAGGAAAGCGTCCACGTGTTACTACTTACTTTATTGTATTTGATTTCGTTTTTAAGCATGAAGTATCTGTTAAGAATGCTGGACAAGTGTGAATGCAAAACTCTGTTCATTCATTGATCAATCACCTCTTATAGTGATTTGCATTGTTACAGAAAAACGAATTAATCAACCAACTGATTAACTAACAAGAACAGGACTAGGCTCAGCACAAGTGGGCCAGAACAAACCCAAGGGCTGCAAGCCCAATTACTACTTACACCACTAATAATACCAAATACAATCAACACACCCTCTCTTAAACTAACAAACCCTCTCTTAAACTGAATTTACAGATCAATCAGTTTATTTCTGACATTGTGCACATTCCCAGCAAGCTTCTCAGGTTGGAGAAAGTTTCTATCTTCACAGGCTTGGTCATTATATCAGCAAGTTGTTGTTGAGTAGGACAATATTCCAATTGAATCATTCCATTACTGCACAGATCTCTGAGGAAGTGGAATCGAACATCTATGTGCTTTGATGTACCATGTAAAACAGGATTTTTGGAGAGTTTAATAGTTGAGCTGTTGTCACACTTTACTGTCATGCATTTCAACAGATTTACTCCCAGAATTCTCAAAATTCGCTTAAGCCAAATGCCTTGACATGCCTGCAGAGGCGTGACTATGTGTATTGCCTCTGTGGTGGATAGAATACCACAGTGCTTCTTTGTGACCAAGAGCGACTCGACCCAAAAAAACATGCGGAGGTGCTCTTTCTATCATCAAGTCACCCGTAATCCTTGTCAGAATAAGCTCTATTGCCATTCTTTGATCTTCTGTAAAAAATACCAAACTCAAGAGTTCCTTTGACATATCTTAGGACCCTCTTTGCTGCTGTCAAGTGTTTTTCTGTTGGTTTCTCCATGAATCGACTTATAAGACTTACTGCAAATGCAAGATCCGGCCTTGTTGCAGTCAAATACATTAGACTACCAACAATTTTCTTGTATCCAGTGGCATCAACCAGGTTGCTTTCTTCATGCTTTGAGAGTTTACAGCCAGGTGCAACAGGATTGCTTACTGGTTTACAGTTTTCCATGCCAAATCTCTCAAGAATCTCCTTTGCATATTTGTGTTGACAGATGAACAATCCTTCACTGTTTTGTGTAACCTCAATCCCTAGGAAGTATCTCATTCTCCCTAGATCAGACATATCAAATTCTTGCTTCATTGAGGCTTTGAATTCCTCAAACATTTTCATGCTACTTCCAGTGTACAATAGATCATCAACATATAGGCTAACTATCAATCTATTTCCTGTACCATCAGTCTTGACAAACAGGGTGTGCTCATGGGGGCATCTAACAAAACCTGTTCTGCAGAAATAGGAATCAATTCGGTTGTACCAAGCCCTTGGGGCTTGCTTAAGGCCATACAAGGCCTTATGAAGCTTGTAAACTTTATCTTCCTCCCCTTTCTTCACATAACCGGATGGTTGTTCTACATAGACCTCTTCATTTAGTTCACCATGAAGAAATGCACTTTTAACATCTAGTTGAAATACCTCCCAACCATTTATTGCAACAAAAGAGAAAATGCTTCTGATTGTGTCCCATCTTGCAACTGGTGCAAAGACTTCATTGTAATCAATGCCATACTCTTGAGAGTATCCTTTTGCAACAAGTCTAGCTTTATGTTTTTCAACTTTTCCTTTCTCATTGTACTTGGTTCTGTAGATCCATTTAACACCTATGCTCTTTGCTCCTGCTGGGAGTTCTTCCAATTTCCAGGTTCTGTTTTTCCTTATTGCTTCTATTTCTGCATCCATTGCTTTTCTCCAAACCTCATGCTTCACTGCTTCTTCATAGGCACGTGGATCTTCATTAGGACCAAACATTGCAAGTGTGTGCAGCTCATCACTATCATACATGTCCTCTGTTATAAAGTCATCCATCCAGATTGGTGGTCTTACTTCCCTTCTTTCTTTGTCTCGAGTATTGGCTTGATTTTCTGAACTAGTTCTTGATGATCTTGATGCAGTGTTCTCTTGATTTTCTGCACTTGTTGTGGCTGCTGCAGGGTTCTCATCAGAGTGTGTTCTTCCAGCTGAAGTTGGAGCTCTAATTGGAGAATTCTGCACTGTATCTCTCTCTTCTTCCACTGAATTTCCAGCCTGTTGTTCTACTGCTCTGTCATCATCATGTTCTTCTTCAGTTAATTCCTTGTTGCAGGCTGTTGTTTCCTGATTATTCCACTGCCAAGCTTCATTTTCAGAGAAGACAACATCTCTGCTGATAATTACTTTCTTTGCCACTGGATCATAAAACCTGTAGGCTTTAGATTCTTCACTTACTCCCAAGAGAACACATTTAATACTTTTGTTGTCAAGCTTCTTTCTTTGAGCATCTGAAACATGAACATGAGCAATGCAACCAAAGATCCTGAAGTGATGTACTGATGGCTTGACATCACTCCAAGCTTCTTCTGGTGTCTTTCCTTTAACAGCAAAAGTAGGACTCCTATTTAGAACATAATTGGCCCACCAATGTGACCTCGTGCCAAAACATTTTAGTGGACATTTCTTCCAGCTAACATGCTCACAACCATGTTCATTAGTGTTATTCTTTCTTTCACCAACTTATTACATTTGGGTGTGTAAGGCTCTTTGATAGTTGCCTTTTAATGCCATTATTTTCACAAAATTTAACAAACTCCCGGTGAGTTAAATTCCCCTCACTGTCGATCCTTAGCAACAAATCCCGATTTTCACATTCTTTCTCAACCATAGCCTTATACTTCTTAAAATAGTCCAAAGGTCGTGATTTTTCAACCAGAAAATAAATCCATGTTTTCCTACTTAAGTCATCAATGAAAGTAAGAAATACCTCTTGTTGCTATTAGATTCGGGTTTAATGGGACCACATATGTCAAAGATGAATGAGTTCCATCTTTTAGATGCCACTCGATTGCTCTTTCTTTGGTATAGAATCTACGTGTTGTTTGCCCACCATCGATCGTACACACCTTGTCAATCTCCTTGATTTCTAGAAGCCTTTTCACCATTTCCTTCTGATTTAACAGCTTGAGACCCTTGATGCTAAGATGAGCATCTCTGTGATGCCATAGTTTGGTAGTATCTTCAGCAGACACTTGAAAACAGGAAGGTGAGACTGCAGTGGCTGTAATGGCAAACAATCTGTTTGTTGCCATTTTTGAGGTTATAATCAAACCCTTTTCATCATGATACACCTTGCACATGTCCTGCTTGAATATGACCATGAGCCCTTTCTGTTGAAGTTGCCCTATGCTGAGCAAATTGTTTTTTAATTCAGGAATGAAATATACTCCAGTCACTACTTGAATCAAGTCTTTAATCTTCAGCTTGACATTTCCTTTCCCTTTCATAGCTATTCTTGAATTATCTCCCAATTTTACTGATTCATTGAATCCTTCATCAAGATCAAAGAACCATTCTTTGATGCCACACATGTGATTCTGCACTGCAATCTAGAACCACACCGCCTGGTGAACATCATCCTGAATTCCAGTTTTTGCCATGAGTAGCATTTCTTCCTCTTCATCGAACTCAGCATAGTTGGCATTGTCTTCCCAGTTGGGACACTCATATTGGAAGTGTCCCAATTTGTGACACTTGTAGCATTCCACCGATTCTTTACTCAGAGTTTGTCTTCCACAACCTCTTCCTCCTCTGCCACTATTTCTGCCTCTTCCTCTGCCTCCCTGCCTCCCACCATAGGACATCTTCAGGGCTTGCTCTTCTTCTTTATGGCCCCTCACGCGTTGTTCATGAACTAACAAACTGCTTTGCAATTCATCGATTGAAAGCATAGTGACATTGTTAGATTCTTCAATAGAACAGGCCACATAGTCAAACTATGCGGTCATAGATCTCAGATTTTTCTCCACTATTTGACATTCCTCCATTCTTTCACCGTGTGTCTTCATTCTATTGGCAATGGCTAGGGTTCTTGCAAAGTAGTCGTTCACCAGTTCTCCTTCTTTCATGGCAAGAACTTCAAATTCTCTCCGTAATGCTTGCAGTTGAGCCCTTTTGACTTTTGTTGATCCTTGGTACTTCTGTTTCATCGAGTCCCAAATCTCCTTTGAGGTGTCGCGCTTCAAGATTGTGTCCAAGATGCCCCTTTCAATCGCCTGGAACAAGTAGTTCTTCGCCTTCAAATCCTTTAGCTTCGCATCTTCAACGGCTTTGACCTGGTCTTGATCGGTTGCTCAGCAAGGTAAATTCGATTTCTACTGGATCCCAGTATTCTTTGGAGCGGAGAAGATTCTCCATGAGCATGGCCCGATGGTCGTAGTCGACCGCCAAACCTGGGAATGGCGGGTTCTGCAAGTTCTTTATTGCTCTCTCCATCGCGTCGAGCTTGTTCCTCACTTTCTTGATTCTTTGTTTCACACGATTTCAGATACTGCAGTTCTGAATCAGGCCCAAAGCGAGCTCTGATGCTAGCTGTTAAGAATGCTGGACAAGTGTGAATGCAAAACTCTGTTCATTCATTGATCAATCACCTCTTATAGTGATTTGCATTGTTACAGAAAAACGAATTAATCAACCAACTGATTAACTAACAAGAACAAGACTAGGCTCAGCACAAGTGGGCCAGAACAAACCCAAGGGCTGCAAGCCCAATTACTACTTACACCACTAATAATACCAAATACAATCAACAGTATCTCCGATAGATATCTCTCTATTTCTTTATTTCGCTAAATTATTTTTTTTTTTGTATTATGTTTATTTTAAGTTTCAGTTTAGTCTTTTATGTATTAAAAGTTTTAAATTAATCCCTTATATATAAATATTATATCAATATGGTCCCTCTTATTTTTTGGTTCCGAAATTCTCCTTTATGTTACAAAAATTATACCAATATGATCCTTTTTTGCCCCTTATTTTACAAAAAAAATGGTCACATTGATATAATTTTTGTAACATAAGGGACCACTTCGAAACATAGAGACCACATTGGTGTAACAAAAAATGCTAGGGACAACCTCTCAGACACTTTGTCTTAGATACTCTCTCAACTATTGGACCACTTCAGCATTATTTTAGAACCTTGTAACTGGTAACCAGTTGGGTGGGTTAAAATCACTAACTAGAAACTGCTCAACAAATGACACACCGAAGAAAACAATGGCCTCCAACATGGTCTCCCAGCCACCGGCGAAGGCCTCATCATCAACTTCGGCGATATGCTCGTCGACTTCGTCCCCAACTTCGTCAACAAGCTCGGCGATTACGAGTTTCATGCCCGCCGTCTCCTGTTTTACAAAAATCTCACCGTCCCTCACCCTTGAAGATCTGAATCTTTTTTTTTTTTGACTCACTGAAGATCTGAATGTTGAACTCATCAGGTTTGGGTTTTTTTTTTCCTCTTATAAATTTCATGATTTTATCGGGGATTAATTTCAATGGTGTGTTGGTGTGAATTTATGAGTGTATGAAGATGTTCAGATCTTATGCCTTGTTTTGTTTGATTATTTGAATGCCGAAGAATTCAATGTTCCATTTTTCTAGCGATGCGTTTGGGATTTTCTGTGATTATTTGAGTGTGGAGAATTTTTGGTGAGATTTAGATCTGGAGAATTACTGGATTCAAATTGAAGTTTTTGGTCTTTGTTTCTTTCTCTCTTTCATTTTTCATTCAATTTGTTCTATCAAAAAAAGTTTGCATTCACTTTGATATGTTTATGGGTTATTATTTCATAAATCAATTTAAACACTACAAGAAAGGGCCATGGGAGAGAGCAGAAACAAACCAAACAGGGCCCTAGAACCAAAATCGTCAAAAGAAATGGCCATGGAGTGAATTTTTGGGAGTGCTGTTTGTTAGAGAATTTTTCGGGGATATTCTGTCATAGAAATGCATTGGCGATTCCAATAACAATAATAAACAAAAAAAAATGTTAAAAGTTTTAAAACCAACAAAACCGGGTAACAGGTTAAGTGTTTAAAAAAAATATGATATGGTCCAATAGTTGAGAGAGTGCCTAGGAGAGAGTGTCAGAGAGGTTGTTCATAGCATTTTTCTTGGTGTAACATTTACACAAAAGGGACCAATTCGGAACAAATAATACATAAGGGACTAAACCAAACTTAAAATAAATACAAGGGACTAAAAGTATAATTTAACTCCATTATTACTATGATTTTGGACGTACGAATCTTAGTAAATATTACATTTTTAGATATCGTTTATGATTATTTTACACGGACCAAATAAACCAATAAATTTTGTTATTTTTTATGAAATTATAGGTCTTTTCTGTGATACTCTTGACTATTTATACCCTATTACACTTATTTCTCTTTTCACAATAAATAATTAAGAATATAATTGACAAGAAAGTAATTAATGTAACATTGAACTTTGAGAACGACAAACAAATAGTAAATTTCTTTAAAATGAACAAGTAAAAAGGAATGGAGGGTATGTACCCAAAAAAGAAAGAATGGAGGGTGTACTTTATTTATGTCACTAATTTATACATCCAAAATATTTTTTTGAAAAATAATAATTGAATATTAATGAAATATTCTATTTCTTTTAAAAAATGGGGACAATCTCTATTCGAGTATCTGCTCCAAGTCTAGATGATGGGAAAGTTAGGTGACCTACGCACAAAAAATATATATGTCAGCCTGTAATATGGACCACTATTAACTTTCATAAATGATCTATAGTGCACCACATGAAAATGTATCAAGGGGGCGAGAATTGGTAGCTGATATAGTAATATAGAAGCAGTGCACCCATTCTTAAGTATGTCTAATTCTAATCCTATACATTACATATTTTATATAGGTGGCATATAGGGTGAACCAACATTTAAGTGGTTTATTGTGAACTATGACTAAGAGTCATTAGATATTGTAACCCTATGAGATCTTATGATGCACCATTTTCCGCTGAATATTTTTTCTCTTCTTATATCTTACCTCCCCTCTCCCTCCTCCTTTCTCCAACTGTGGAAAGTGGAAACACATGGAGGGTGCCATAGCTGTCCTGTAGGGTCATCGCGGTGATTTTGTGCTGGAAAAAGAATGGCTAAGAAACATAAAGGGGGTTCAACAACCTCAAACAAAAATAGTGGCGAGGGGTTAAAACAAGGCAGGAAAGGTCAAGGACAGAGCTAAAAAATTCATACGACAGGTGTCGGCCAAGACCAAGCATACATACTGTGAAATAATAATAATAATAATAATAATAATAATAATAGAAAATCAAAAAAGTATTAATTACTTTTTTCAATAACACCCTTATTTATTAGCATTTCAATTATTTTATATTAATTAGTCTTTTTACCTAACTCATATTAGAATAAAGTGTATTTTAGTCAAAATAGAGTATTTTACCTTGAAAACAAACATAATTAATGATTTTTTTAATACATTTACATTACCTTAAACGACACTTAATATATGTACCAAAAAAAATGACACTTAATATGAGAAGGAGATAATACTTTATTGTATTTGATTTCACTTTGAGATCCATTGCATGTATGAATGTCAATGAATACTTAGTTTATGTCAACAATTTTTAAAATGTATGTATTTATACACCTAAACTCATAATATTGAAGTGTTTCATTTCTTTTAAGAAATGAGAAGGATTGTTGCTATAGTATGACAACAGACAAAAAAAATATATATGTCAGACCCATAATATGGACCAATATAAACCTTCATAAGTGGTCTATAGTGCACCACACGAGAAATATATCAAGGGGGCAAGAATTGGTAATTGCATATAAATGTTGTGCACCCATTGTTGAGTATGTCTAGTACTCATCCTATACATTACATATTTTATGCATTACATATTGTATATTAGTCGGTATCTGTAAGTATTCATTGATAATGTGGTTTTGCAATTCTATCTTTTAAACAAATCAAATCTTTTTCCAAACACCATAATAAACTATAATGCCACTACTGCACATAACATTTTTAGCAACGTTTAATTGTCAACATTTATAAAAATGTAGCAGATTCTTTAAAAAAACTCTATTGTGCAACACTTATTACGCTAAATGTTGCCTATCACTGCAACAATGTTTCGTGTGCCAACACTTGTCTATTAATCCCGAAAATTTTACTTTCATCTTTTAACCAGTCACACGTTAACTTGTTTTTTTAGCAGAACTTTCTTTTTCCTTTCCACTATTCCAAGCTTCGCGTTCTACAATCGCTAACATTGTTCGTTATCGCCGCTGCCATTTGCCGTTATCACTGCTGTCGTTTGCCACTGCCACCACCGTCCGTCACTGCGTGTTTTCTGGAGGAGATATCTTCTTTTGTTCCTTTGTTGTTTTTGTTTTCTTCGTTTGAGTGTTTAGATCAAAAGAGAGGACAATGGAAAGAGCTTGCAATCTTCACGGTATATAGAAAGGTACTTCTCCATGTAATTGCTCGTATTTTGTGCTATCATCTTCATTGTAATGCAAAGATGTTGTTCCAAAAACCCTAATTT
This sequence comes from Calophaca sinica, assembly GCA_037113605.1. NCBI lineage: Eukaryota > Viridiplantae > Streptophyta > Magnoliopsida > Fabales > Fabaceae > Calophaca > Calophaca sinica. The sequence goes on from CM073736.1 coordinate 11,999,440, forward strand.
CAATGTCTGAGGCTAAAGTTGCTTGCTATTTTGGACCTTACTTGAAACATCGTTCAGATTATTTTAGACCTTACTTGAAAAAATTTCAGCTTTACCGACGGGTATGCCCGTCGGAAATATACTAAAGGGTTTAACCCGTCAGAATGTACCGACGTTTTCCGACTGACTTTTACTGACGATACAACTCGTCGGTAATACTGACGGTAAAAAAAAGCCTGTCGGTAGGGATTTGCGACGCCCGTTTTACCGATGGGTTGGTGGCCGTCGGTAATCCGTCGAAAAAAACACATTACCAACGGTTTTTTGAGATTATCGACGACTTTTAGCCGTCGGTAATCCCGAGTTTTCTTGTAGTGTTTGTTATTCTACGTTTTGGTCATATTTTCTTCCAACTTCCTTTGAAGCCTTAAAAAAACTAAAAATTATTTAGTAATCTTGTTTCGGCTACTGGGTTCAGGTTTGCTCGGTTCAATGGATCCTTGCTTCTGTACTTAAGCACCACTTTAGTACTTCCCACATCAGGTATTTCCATCAGTTTTTATGCTAATACCAGACCAACATCTGATGCAGAGGATATTTTAAAAGTTTGGAGAAAATATAAATGAAGGTGCACCTGACATGCATGAAGCTATTGATGTAAATCTTACTTGTTGCCTGACATAAATTAGGTGTTTTTGTTTCTAATGCGTTCTTATATAATAGATATGTTTTCTTATTACTGACATTAGACTTGTCTAGTGTGATCTCACTGAAGTAAGAAAAGAGGGTATTGACATTACATTTTATCATCAACATTTTAGTCTTTGTTAGTACTAATTTGTGTTAGTACTCGATTCTTTGTTCTTTTGGCATTATATTTTATCATTAATGTAACACCCCACCGAGACAAGGCGTCACTTTATTCTGACTTATCAACAACACATCTTCAAACCAACATCAGAGTACGCAACAGGACACACTGGTCGTGATGCAACACTGCTTCCCAGGCTTTAAGTACTTGATTTTTTTGTCCATCTGTTATTTATCATTATATAATAGAAACACACCAGAAAAACACAGGGGTAAGATATCAAATAATCTCCACCAATTAGGAAAATAGCATAGTAGACAGACTGTTATCATGCACAAGCACAACAGCACATATACATACTATAACCATATATATAACTGTCATTACAGGCTCACACACTTAGAATCCCGAGCACACGGTCACGGACCAGATCATACTGATACGTCATACTGTCAAACTCGACCATGTAGTCACATCATACTCTTACATCACATACTGACACACGACACCAGTTATTCAGGCTCAATTACCATCCCTACGACCCAGATCACTGAACATGTCAGGCTCAATTACCAGCCCTATGGACATGTTAGGCTCATTTACCAGTCATTGAACATGTCAGGCTCAATTAATAGCCCTATGGACATGTCAGGCTGTACCAGAGATTTCAGGCTCATATCTAGCCCTACTGACCCAATCCAACACTGAACATTACAGGCCATTACCGCCCTACTCCCTAGACTGATCACCATCCTAGGGCACCGAGTAAGATAAGTTGGTTGTCCCGAGAACAAATCCTGATACGCTGCCATCTCCGATTACCGGTTATGGCATCCCAGACTACCATACCCAATTACCGAAGTAAGATACCGTCCTGTGCACAAGGACGACATTCCTTATACAGAGAATGGTCAAGATTGTCCACCCGTCAGACGTGGAGTCTTGGAGACTCGTCCACATGACCGAGTCCACATACCCTCAAGGTCAGTGACTATCTCTAAACTACTCCGTACCTTTAGTACCACGGACATGGAGAGACTCGTCAGAAAGACCGAGTCCACATACCCTCAAGGTATTGGCCAAGTCTACATACCCTCAAGGCCACTAACTATCTCATAACCATTTCGTCCATACCTCGGTACACCAACCTCAGGTACACTGACCCGGCTAACACCACTAACAACAGGGTACCGATTGTAATACTTGCTATTACCATCTAGGGATTCGCAAACCTCTAACTTGAGGACTTCACCCTTGACTCTAGACCGTTCATCAAACTCATAGATATCATATGCAACTAACACATAAATATCAGGCACGAAACATAATATCATAAATAATCATTTATCATATTTAATAGCATATTAATTATTCCCTACGTCACATAAGCGACTATCTACTAACCTCATAAATTAACCAAATAAACACAGCCTATGTTGGTTGATAGGTTTACAGTAACTATCCATAGCCACTGTACACCGCAACCCCTCTCCTAAGGTGTTGCTACTATCAACCCCTAGTAGGGCTAAGGAACCCTACACAAGCTAACAGACTACTCTACTACCTATTTTTCCTAGAGATTAAGGTATCTTCTCCTTACCTGGCTTAGAAGACTGCTGCCGCCTGTGTCCCGTCGCTCTCCCTCTTTTCGAGCTCCTACACGCCCTCCACACTCTCCCAAAGGCCCTTGGAAGAACTTGGGCTGAATGGAGGGAGTCAAGGCCTATTTATAGGCATAAATTGGCTCGTCGCGTCGTGATGGGATTACATGTAACTCCCGTCGTCGCGAGATAGGACACGTGGCAGAAGATCTGCAGCGCTGATCACCGCCTTACTCACCGACTTAGCTCGCGTCGCGAGCCACTTTGTACTGGCCTCATCACATCACAACGGAGGCTGACCAGAAATATCTCATTTTCAACCTTCTAGACGATTCTAGGGTTCTTTACACCTTTCTAGGGCATTCTAGACCATTCTAAGGACTTCTATCTCCCTTCTAGGGTTTCTAGGTTTCATTTAAACCCATTTTATCTCTAATTAAGGTTTTTATCACACGTTTATCACTTTACTGATCTAATTATTTTCCTAATATTGTTTAAAAATCAGGATGTCACAATTAAAGTTTTGGTCTTTCTAACCATACCTTGTTTTTTTTTTGACAGAATCATTCCTTGTTTGGAGAAAATATAACTGAAGGTCAGGTGTGGTGTAAGAGAGGCTAAACAGGGAGGTTGGCCATGCCTGAGGATTTTGTTGATGGACTGAATTTAAACACTTGTATAGCTGAGAAAACATAGGCCATTTTTGTATCAGTTTATTGAATCGTGAATTAAATCTCTGGAGTATTAATGCTTTAATTAGAAGTTAGACTATTTTCTTTGAGTATTGAAGCTGCAAGGATTATAGGTGTTCTACATTAAGGCTGAAATTATATACTGCCAATGTTCAAATACCTCATGATTATTATTTACAATACTAGTTCAAACAAATACTTCATGATTATTATTTACAGCTACTTGTTGTGACCATTCTGACTGCATTGATTCCTTCTATTGCTTCATTAAAATTATAAAATATATTCAAGCCTCTATTTTTTTCCTTTTACTAATTTGCTAAGAATTTTTTCTTGCAGGTGACTAGAAAAGTACTTATGCTTGATGAAATTATAAACTATGTCTAGTCATTGCAGCATCAAGTTGAGGTAAGATGATGACAATCTTTGCAGTTATAGAATGATAAATGATAAAATGTTTCACAATTGTTATGAGTGGAGTTCTTTTTTTTGTTCTTTTCCTAAAATGAAGCTATTCTTCTAGAGGTGGATGGGGTGAACGAGATATCGTTACACAGGTAATAAGTATTTCATATATTATTATTATTATTATTATTATTATTATTATTATTATTATTATTACCCTTTTTTATTTCTGTCTCTTTTTTGAAATTATGTGATCCTGTTAGACACTTGCTCTTTTAATTGTGATTTTTTTTATTCGTGACTAGGACTAATTTGGGTGTTTATGTGCTACAAAATTGAAGACCAGGCTTTAGTTTTAGCTTTCTAGCTTCTTTCCATGGAATGGTCTGAATGGAGCCAAGGTAATGGTCTTGAGATATTTCCATGTAAGTTTATAATTTTACCATTTTTTGGCGCTTTGGATTAATGATGTTTTCATTTCCATTTCTTTAGGTGAGAGATGAGAGTTACACAGCCTTTGAGAATGTTTTCATTTCCATTTCTTTGGATATGCATGTCACAAATCACTTTATTACCTTTGTTTTGTTTCTGAAGCTGCCTTTAGGAACTAAGATTTTGTTTGGTTATTATTCATCATTTTTTGTTTCTTTTGCATAGGAAAAAATATAGAAGGAGATATATATAGGGGATTTTTATTTGTAGTGTTGGAAAGATATAGTTGATTGTTTGGATTTGAAGGTAAGCAAAGTTAATTTTAGAGAGAAAATAACTTTCACAAAATGATAAACTTGATGTTTAGTACCCATTGTTTCAGAAACAGTCTAATTTTTTATTTATCTATTTAAATTTTTAGGTACTTGTATCAGGGAAGGAAGAGTCAAAGACACATTTCTCCTACAATGGATGTCTGACACTCGCTTGCTGAATCCAGATGTTGTTTTTAAAGTATTAGAGTTTTGATTTTCTTGTTTTTTGCTAAACGATGACAGATGTTGTACTGGTAGACCAGTAAAGTGAAATATTGAAATTTTAGTGTTTTTTTGTCTGCCATTGTGGCAGAATTTTAATTTTTGTACAGATTATTTTCCAGTTTCCAACATATCCTTTATATATAACTAGTTTGCCTTCAGTTTCCAAGGCTTATATTAAAATTAGTGTGTTTTAAGAAATTATGTTTGTTTTGTCATATTTTAAATGGTAATATTTTATAAATGTTGCAAAATTTTTAACGGTAACATTTTCTTAAATGTCCCAAAATAAGGGTAGAAAATGTTGCCAAAAAATATGTTAGTGACATTTTTTTAAATGTTACAAAAAAGATAGGAAATGTTGCCAAAAATATATTAGTAACATTTAAAAAATGTTACAAAAAGAGTAAAAATGTTACGAAAACTATGAATTAGTAACATTTTTACAATGTTGCTATAAACATGTTAAAATGTCGCGAAAACCCTTTTGCGACATAGCCTTTATATTACATTTGCAAAAATGTTACTAAAGCAAAATAGTAACCTTTTTATATAATTTGGTAACATTTTTCAAATGTTGCTATAAGTTAGTTATGTTGTACTGTGATTCTGTTCATATTTAGTATAAAGGGATGTTGGTATTTACCTTGTTGTTAGTGATATGTATCAACCCAAGTGTGACCCATTTTTTCCTTACTATTCAGAAGTAGTCCCGGAACTGTCAACGAAGCTAAGGTACACTTGATTCTATAAAAAAAAGGTAGATTACATTTAAAGGTAAAGGTTTAAAGAGTTTTTGGATTATAAATCAAATATTAGGTTCGTCTATGATGAACAAAAGGAGAATGAAAAATAACTAAATCATCTTTTAGGGTCTATGGTGGATATTGTGTGTTGAGATATCCTATTATGTTATATTTCTTAATTGGATTCTTGTTTATATCTCAACTAATATTGTCTTATTGCTTTGATTATATGTTATGATCAACTACTCTTTGCATGTTTATAATCGATTAATTGACCAGCGTTCGTACTTCAGTTAATTGGTAGATTTGTATGATAATTAGGATTGAGATTTTTGCATGACCAACCTAGGTTCTAATCTTTCAATCATTCAACAATTTTGTGGTTTATGATTTCCTTAGATTTATATTTTTTGCATACCAAACAATGGGTTAATTTAAGGGAAATAATATTAATCACGAATGACCAAACGGGTTAAGAATTTTAGTAAACGGATTAGTAATTAAGTAATAACAAGGAATTCTTGTAGAACTAGGCTATGGGGAACTGAAGTTACAAGTGAAACAATGACCATAGATCTCTCTCTATTGATTACAACTTGCATTTGTAGTCTCGTTTTTGTGTTGCAAATATTAAACTCTTTCAATTTCAATCATCTAATTAAATAATAACAGAAATCAAGTATGTGAACACCCAATTTTGACCGGAGTTTTAAATTTTTTAAGGAAAAAACACTAAAAATACTTTTCACAAATACTAAATTTTTAGCCTTTATTTGAGTCTTTATTTGAATGCATTATATCATTTTTGTTCTATTTTATTTTGTTAAAATGAGAAAATATCAAAAAGAAAAATTTCATTGGTCTGACCCATTGTTTAGGTCCAATTACAGCAAAAAAAGATAAATAAAAAAAGAATAGAGTAAGGAAAAAAAAAAGGAATTTATTTTGAAAAGAGGAGGTGTGTGAATTGTAAAACTGGGGGTGCAGATAGCAGCATAGCCCAGCAGGCCACTACCCAGCGCAACCCAATGTTCCCTCTTCTCTTTTACTGACGCACCCCTTTTCTTTTTTTTCTCACAGCCCCTGCGCCTCATCAGGCGCTACTCCTTGCACCCCCACGCGTTTTGGCTCAAATCAACAAAGCCCAACCCATTTTTAACCCTAACCTTAAAACCCTATTTATTCACCCTTTCTCCAGACAAGAGGGGGCAGCGCCACCCCCAAGGAGGGTCCCAAAAATTTTGCCCTCTCCCGCTCTCTCTCCCCCCCTCTCTCTCTCTCTTTCTCTCACCCTAATCTTTCTCTCCTTCCTCCTCATCTCATCTTCTAAAAAAAACCCAAAACCTGAAAACTCTTCCAAGCTCTCCTTCCTCCTTCATTTTCGCATCTTATCATACAACCAACATCCAAATCCCCAGCTTGGCCGTGATCTTTTCCTCTTCCCTCAATCTCGACCTCATCTCAAACACTATCTTCTACTCAAGTTTCATCTTCAAATTTTTAAAAGACAGAGCAAAGAAAGGAGGGGATCCGAATTTATCCCCTAAGAAATCGGCCCAGACGCAGCACCCATTTTCCTCTTTCACTCCCTCTCGGTCTCTCCTCCACCGCGCAGAGGCTCCGTCCCAAAACTCTGTTAAGCCGTCGCCGGTGGCCGCGATGGCCATCACCCTTTTCTTCTTCTCTCCCAAATCTTCATTTTCCCTCTTGTGGCTGTAAAACCTTTTTTTTATTTACTGTTGCTTCTCGCGTCAGTGGAAGTGACGAGGGTTCATTGACTCTTCACTTTTCTATTTATTACTTTCATTTAACTTGTTTTGTGATTATCATTAATATAATATTATTGCTATTATTATTAAGTGAGTTTGCTTTTGATTATTTCATCTGAGTTGGAACGTTGGGCTTCAGCCCATGTAAATATGCTTATTTGCTATTCGATTAAACGTAACTCATTTCATCGTTTGATTGTTTAATCTTATTAAATCAAATAAAAAAAATTAAAAAAAAATAGGATTAACTGAGATGCGACATCTTGTTAATCCCCGGTTTGAGACACCTGAGTTGTGACAGCTTGGTGATCTTGAACCCCTTAAAAAATAATAAAAAATTAATAATAAAAAATTAATTAAAATTAACCAACACACAAATATTTTCTAGAAGAAATACGTGACTTTTGAGTTCCTCATTGCACCGGATGATACGTAGGAGCAGACCAATCACGTCAAGTCAAATTTAAATTTTTTCAATTTAATTTCTTTTTTTTATGTTCATTTTAGCATTTAATATTGCTTTTATTTAATTTTGGGCGAAACAAACATTTTAAACTTATTAGTTTGCACAATCATTTTGGGTAACTGTCATAAGACAGACGTGTTGGAGGTGTTGTGGGGTTTAGTCTCCGCCCTTCTCCACCCGCAATCTATTCCCGAACTCAGTATGGTTTTCAAAGATCATTATTTTTGAGGTTTTTCCAACTTTTCATAAATATAATAAAATTGGTGGCGGCTCCCAAACCTTTGGATCGTTACAAAGTATTTTGGTACTTGTTTCAATTCTTGTGGGTTCAACAATTATGATGTGACTCAACTCGGTTAGCTATTGTTAACAATGAGCTCATTGGTATGATTTTCCTTGAAAAGGGGCTTCGTCAGGGGATCCTCTTTCGCATTTTATTATTTTCATAAAATATCTCTCAACACTTATTAAGTGAGCATCAAGTAAAGGAGATTTACATGGTGTTAAGATCTACAAAGGTGTTTTGTTGTTTATCATCTTCTAATTGCATATGATAAATTTCTATTTTTCAGAGCATCCCAAGAGGAGGCTATGGTGACGCACAATATTCTTGCAGACAATGAGAAAGTCTCAGGTCAAGTAGTTAGTTTGCAAAAATTTGAGGTGTTTTTTAGTAGGAATGTTTGCATAGGGGTAAAGGGATCTTCTGACGTCCATTCTTGGTGTGCATGCTTGTTTGGCGACTGGAAGATATTTGACCTTCCTTCTATGATCAGAAGTAGTCTCAAGGCTACTTTTTCTTATCTCAAGGATAGTGTTTGGAGAAAAGTTAATTCATGGAGTGGAATTTTTTTGTCTAAAGGAGGTAGGGAGGTGATTCTAAAATCAGTCTTGTAGGTGATACCATCCTATTGTATGATCATTTTTCTTATCCCTCCTTATAGTTGTGACGAGCTCCAAAAAATGATGAAGTCCTTTTGGTGGGGATCGAGTGGTCATGGGCAAACATATTTTGAACAGGGAAAAGCACATGTTAGATGAGTGGTGAGGCAAGGAATTGCATAGAGGGGGTGTTGGTCGACTCTCCACTCTCACGTGCTATCTGATGGTGCAAGCCACCCAAGGTAAGTTCAAGTGCAACTTGAATGCGTCTTTTTCTATTGAGCTCAATACTACTGGCTTTTGTCGGTGTGTGAGTGATGACTAGGGACGCTTTGTTCTTGCCCAAACATCTTGGCTAGTGCCTCTTCTTATTATTAGAGAGGAGGAGGCTATATGCTTACTACAAGCACTCACTTGGGGTGAAGGACCTTGGTCTTGAAGAGGTTTTGTTTGAGCTTGATTGCAAAGTTGTGTGGACAATGTTCTTCAACTCAAGGAAGATGCAATGGAATTTAAGTCCATTATGATTCAATGTAGAGAGATTCTTTCTTTTTTAACAAACTAGAGTGATTACAAGCAAATGTAATAATTCGTACATTAACTAGAGTGATTACAAGTTTAATAAGTGCATGTTTGGTTTCACTTTTGGGAGAGCCAAAAGTGATTTCAGATACTAAAAATTGATTTTATCATATTTGATTGCTTTCGAGTAGAATTGATTTTGCCTCTAGAATTGATTCTAACTTGAAGCTAGGATTTGTAGTTTTTGCCTCCAAAAGTGATTTCTACTCACAAATTTATTGTTCAACTCACTTTTACGTGAACGTATTCAAACATAAATCACTTTACATTCAACTCACATTTACCTAAAATCAATTTTACAAAATCAATTCATTTAAAATCAATTTTTGCCACTGCAGAATTAAACACACACTAAGTCTCCATTCCTATTTGTATTGCTGATTTTGTTTATGATAAAATGCATTAATTTTCCTTCTATAAAAAAAACTACGGCTATGTTTGGTATGTAAAAAAAGTTGGAGGAAAGAAAGTTGGGGGAAAGAAAATTTGTTAGTTAAAGTGTAAAATTGATGATGTGTTATATTATTATTGGTCTGTCACATTTATCAATGCATCTTTTTTACACTTTACCAAAAACTTTTTTCCCCTCTATTTTCTTTCCTCTCTCCCAAACAAACCGTACATTTGTACCCAAAAAATTACATGGGTGATTTTAAAAGATTTTAAAATCTTTTTTTGTAATAATACGCTTTTGCTTATTTTTTACACATTAACATTTCTCAAGTAAAAATGCGAACCAATATAGCAGATACCAGTTCGTAACAACATTACATTATGGGTTAATACAGCGTTTCGTCATTGTAATATGAGCGAAATTCGGTTTTAGCCATTGTAAATTTTTTTATTTGTTTTTTGTCTATACAATATGAAAATTTTGTTTGTGGTCATTGTTGTTTCAATTTTAATTTCTATAATATTTTTCATGATGATTCCTGTTCGTGTAACATGTAGTCTATGTAATATGGATTATATAAGAACTAAAGCTAAAGTAAACAAATATTATAGGGACTAAAATCAAAACTACAAAAACTAAAAGCAAAAATTTATATATTATTGGGACCAAAAGCAAATAATTTTTTTTGCGGAGAAACCAGATTTCGCTCGTATTATTAGTGGGACGAAAATTAACTCATTATTCATCCCAAACAATGTGCAGATACAGCAAAGCAAAGTCCGATATAAACTGATATAAACTGTCACACATTTCTGATATAAACTGTCACACATTCATTTCCTTCGCAGCCGTACTTACTAGTTACTATCTCCGCCCTTCCCCCTTCCCGTTCCTCCCTAACATTCATTCCCTTTCTCCCGTGTTCCGGACTCAAACTATAACATAGTACTGTTCTGAAATACTCATATAAGATCATCCTCCGTCATCACACTCCCGTACCCACCATGCTCCATCCATGCTTCTCTCCTTACCGGTTGCCCGTTTTCTGAACTTTTATTTTATTTTTTAATTTTAAATCAACTTTAAAAATAATTGTTTTTGTACCATTTCGGAAAAAACGTCAAAAAAAAAATAATATATTTATTCCCAGCATTCATATTTAGCTAGCATGCACTAATTTTGTCATAACATAACTTGCAATTCACAACTACAGTCAACCAATACTCACATCACATGTATATATAATAACAAATAATTTGTTATTATTATTTAAATAATTCTGGGTAATTGTGGGTAGGGCTGGAAATGAGTTGAGCTGCTCGAACCAAGTTCGAGACTCGACTCGATAATTAACTCATTGCACTTGGTTCATGAACCAAATGAGCTGAACTTGAGCTGAAAATTGAGCTCGTTAAATAAATGAATTTGAACTTGAGCTATGCACATTTCGACTCGTTTGGTTCATGAAATTTGGCTCGACTATATATATAGTATTAAATAAATAAATAATAATAGATAAAAAATAAAATAAAATAAAATAAAATATTTTGGTTTCAAAATGGGGTGCCAATAGTAAAATTGGGGGTGCCACTAGCCATCTACAATTGGAAACACTCTCTAGGGCCACACACACGCTCCCTCTTCTCTTAACTCCTCCTCACCTCTCAATTTTGGCCCTTTCCTCCAGAACCTTCCACTCGCTCCCTCACCTCTCAACTCCTCACCCCTTCGCTCCCTCTTCTCTGCGATTGCTCCTTCACCTCGGCGATCTGATCTGCTGTGCTCCATCTTCTCTCCCTCATCCTTCACCACTTCTCTCTAACACCACCTCTTCCGCCCATTCCTCTCGGCTTCCCTCATCTCACCGCCTCCTCATCTCCCTCTTTCTGCTCATAGTCTCCTGACACTCGCCTCACTCTCGTTCTGCTTCAACCTCGGTCCTTCTTCATCTTCAACCCTCCCACGGCCAGATCATCCTTCCCACGGCCAGATCGTCAGCTCTCACGGCCAGATCTCACCACCACCGCGTCTACGCAAGCCGATTACACAAGGTCTCATCACCACCGTGCGTATTTCGACGAGGTCTTACCACCACCGCCGCTAGTCTACTCCGGCGAGCGTCACCCACATCAGATGAGCTCCAAATCTGTCCACACTAGGTCTCACCGCGAGTTTGGATAAAGTTTAGATCTTTTTATTTATGTTGTTGGTTTTAATTATTTTGTATCGCTTAGGGTTTGTGATTTTGTATAGTTTTTTTTGGTGATTTGTGGTGCTTCTGGTCATTTTAATTTTTAATTTTGGGAGATTCAGATATGTGTTTATGTTGTGGAGCTACTGTTCTTCGTGTTTCTGCTCTTCATGATTCAGATTCGATTTTTTTCCCTGTTCTGATTCGAGCTAACGAGCAAACCGAATCATGAAGCAGTCGAGTCGAGTTCGAATGAAAACAAAGGTTCTTATCGAGTCGAGTCGAGCTACGAGCTGAACAAAATCTTAACGAGTCGAATCGAGCTGAGACAAGTTCGACTCAGCTCGACTCGTGTCCAGCCATAATTGTGGGTTAGCGCGGTCGGTGAACTCCATCCATCACTCCTCTTCCATGAGGCATGCCTTGATTGTTGACGTGCGTCAGTGAACGACGTGGAAGAGCGTCAGATTCATTTATGGTTCAGAAACAGAGTTTCCAGTCCCTTGTCAGCTCCACCCTTCAATGTCCTTTTTTATGGCATTCCACTCTTCAATAAACGACAGTTTCCTCTGTTTTTTCAAACGTCATCATCCAGTTGAAAACGTTTTTCTATCGGAGTGGAAATGTGCTTACACAAGCTAGCAGCTAATTAACCCTTCTGAGGTAGGATAGCATAGCGTAGCAGATCCGTAGGCGAAACGAAACCAAAGGATGGGGAATTGTCAGGCTGCGGAGGCAGCGACGGTGGTGATTGAGCATCCAGGAAGTAAGATCGAGAGGATTTACTGGTCGGCTAGTGCTCGCCAGGTGATGAATTCCAACCCTGGTCATTACGTGGCGCTTCTCATTCCCTCACCCTCTCTTAAATCAGAGAATGGCACTCCCTCGAAGCACCTCAAGCTTCTCCGTCCCCACGATACTTTGCTTATTGGCCATGTTTATCGCCTAATCAGTTTTGAAGGTATACCTACTTCTACTTCTACATTCATTTTAATTACATGTGTTTGTTAAATTGATAATGTATATTATTTTGTGGGGTTCACAGAAGTTTTGAAGGAGTTTGCTGCCAAGAAATGTGTTAAACTTGGGAAGTTGCTCAAGGAGACAGGTGGTCTTGGTCTTCGGGTTCAGGTGAAGCATGGAGACAAAGACAACGGTACTAATAAGGTAAATAAATAATTATCTTTTGATCATAGTTAGCTTCACTCTGTTTCAGATTGGTTTTTTGACACGCAATTAATTGATTGAATTGGTTAAAAATTACCATGTTGTGTGTGAGTATGAATTTGTATAATTTCTTTCACCGTGTTTGGATTGCTTTTTGCATTTCAGAAAACTAAGCAAAATCTGCTTGGTTTCTTGGAGTCGTGGTTTTTCTGTTTGATACTGTAAAGGGTAAACAGAGACGCGACACAAATGTGCGTTGAAAGGCATTTTCAACGTCCTTTTTCTTTGCGGTCATATTGCGTGGCTGAATTCATAGAAAATCTTATCTTCATCATCTTGTAGTAAAATAAACATCTTGGACGAATCAGTTAATTTTTTTATTCAAGTACGAATCTCAAGGCTGATATAGTGATAGTATTTCATTTTGTTGTCTGCGCTTGGTTGAATTTTTCCCAAAATTAAAAGGTTTGAACGCAGAAGAGATTGAATGCATTGGTTCAATTTTACATTAGGCGCGTGCCCTTTTTTTTTTTTATGTACAGTGCATGTGATGATTGTTTTTGACTGCAAGTCTAAGCTGGGATATATGGTACTTGTGCTCATCCACAATCCATCCAGTGCTCCTTCCCTATTAACAAACTACTAACTCAAATTTGTTGCTAGTAATAATATATTTATTTAGTAGTATTATCATGGTTGATTGTTCCATGTGTACCTACATTTGACCCACATGAAAACTTGTAGTATCATCAATTAACTATTGCAGTTTAATTTAAGATATATGCTTATAAAAAGTAGGCTTAAATCTTATGTTCTTTTTTTTTTTTTTGGGGTCAGGTCGAACAGGAACTTCGAAGAATGGGAACCGATAATGGGGGCAGCAACAATAACAATATCAAAGGCAGTAGTAGAAGGCATTATGGTGGTGGGGGGCAATGGAGGCCAGCTTTACAGAGCATTGCAGAAAGTGGATCTTGAATGCACTTTTAGGTTAGCTCATGCATGCTCCCTCACTCCCATGAAGAAGACTACAACAAACTGCAGTCTTCCTTACTTTCACTCTTTCCAATACTTCCATTGTGCTGTCCTCCTCAATCAATCAATAATACTCTATTATTCAAAGGATCTGTGTTAAACGCCGCACTCTTAACATGGAAGGACACATGTAGATTATGACCTTGTAATTAACTACTACTTATTTCGGTTTTTTTAAACTATCGTATTAGGGCATTTGGCTCGTTAGTGGCACCCTAAGTTTTCCTGTAGACTTTGACCTTTTAGACTGACCGGCTATAAGACTAATCTCCGATTTGAACAATGGAATGAGAGAATTAACTTTTGATTACTCAGCTTCTCAAATTGGTCACTCTTAAATGTAATTAGCATTAGCAATGAGCTACAAAATATTAGTAGTGTCGTTGTTTTGTTTTGGTCTTACTAAGTATATTTTAATTACTAAGTATTTAATTAAACGTGGGTTGTGACATGGTTTGAAACTTGGAAATGTGTACCACATCAGATTTAAGTTCTTTTTTTTTTTGTACATAGATTTAAGTTCTATCTCTCCGCAATAATTTATCAATGAGACTAAGAGCATGATGTATTACCTATCACCTAATGTTACTGTTTCGGCTAACAAAATCAAAAAGCTTTGAAGTAAAGTTGCACTTGAGTATTGCTCAAAAGAGAAGTGAGGCCTACCTAAGGATCCTTGCTTAACTTTGTTACTTATTAATTATTTTAAATGCAAATTATGTAACAATTTAGCTCTGTTATATAGTTAATAATGTGATTTTTGTCGCCCAACTACTAATTGCAATTATTCATTATATTAAATATTTTATGCCAAACTTATAAATTTAAAAAATAATAAGTTTATATTGTATAGTTTTTATTTCTACATATTTTTAAAGTGTATACGACATTCCTGTAAAAAAAAAGGTGTATACGACATTATACCAAAAAGAAGTGTATATGACATTAAGTTGTAAAAAAAAAGTGCATATGACATTAATATTGACATGTTAAATAATTTTGGATTAATATAAAGTTTTATAAATATAATTTGTTTGGTAGTAACTTTTTTTTGGGTACAAGTTTGGTAGTAACTTTTAATCAAACAATAGTTTTGAAATAGAATGATCTCGTAAAAAATTATCTCCCCGTAAGTATTTTATGTGAATTTGATCTCTTTCTATAACAACTACTCCATAGAAAATAAACGGGCTATAATTATTGAAACAGCGTTGCTATATATCGCGAACCACTTTGCTCACGAACGCCACAAATGACGAGGATATCTCTTTTAAAAAATATAAAAAAAAGAAAGATAAGAAATAAATTATCGTCGTTTTGCCGCTAAACTTAAAGCACTGAAACACTACTAGAAAAATCAATTTTAGAGAGGAATTTTAGAAAGAGATGCTTATCCGTCGCTAATAGCGATGGATTTAGTGAAGGAAAACAAGATTTCATGAAAACTTAATTTGGATCACGTTTGTGACGGATTTAGTGATGGAAAAAATTCGTCGCCAATTTTTTTATTTTTATGTCTTTTTTTTTATTGATTAACATACCACAAACTCGTCTCTCTTGCAAGTCACAGTCACAGGAAACCCAAGTCACAGTCATAGAAACTCTACGCTGCCTCTTTCGTCTCTCACGCATCCACCCTTATTCACTGCAACCTCCCCTGTTCGCCGTCAACTTCCTTCTCTCGCTGTACGTCAACCTTCAACGAGCAAATACCACGAACTAGAACCAGCAAGGCAGGCGGCGGACAGAGCTCCCAAACACCACGAACACAGTCAAAAATTAGGCAGGTTTCGTGTCAAATAAATTTGTTGACAGAAAATCAAAATCCCCTTTCCCTCAAAAACCCTAGCTCAGATCGATCCCTCTTCTCTCTCACTCTCATCGCCTTTCTCCTCCATTTGCTTGCTATCGTTTCTCGCGAATCGCAGAGCAGTGAGCCCTTCCTTTCGACCACCTCCTGATTCTCCTTTTGTTTGCGTCACTTGCCTTTGCAATTCCTCAAGGTGTTTACCTTTTTCAGATCTATGGCAGAACACTTTGCTTTAAATACTTCCTTACATCTCATATTCCCTTTCTTTTACGTCTCATATTTATATTTAGTGTTTTTATTTCTATGGTAGAGCAACTTGTGCAAGACCAGTAGATTTGGTTTAAGGGCTGTTCTGTTGATCTGATTTTGAAGGTTTGAAACTTTGAATTGGTTGCATTACTTTAGGATTTGTTACTGCTCGATTTGTGTTGTGTGAAATATGGTTGTGCAAGTGTACACAATCGTGAACGGGTAATAAAGAGTAAGAGAGATCCTTCCCACGAGGAATGATTAATTTCTTTCACAAGTTTTTCTAATAGCAAGTGAGTTAGTGAGTAAATAATAAAAACAGAAAATAAACATCAAGTTTTTGTAGTTTTAATGACTTAACAACTCAATAATAAGCAAGTGATTAAGAAATTTTTTGGATAAAGGCAGTTAGGAATCAGTTCATTCATATTTCCACCAAGTTGGTTTCAGTGCCATAAGTCAGTGCCATTTGGCACCTGGGCGGAGGGCACTAATGTGTGTGCTTTTTAGCACTTTCACCAGGGTTAAGTAAAGGGTACTTTATGTCTAAGCCCGCATTATGTTCCCCCTTGTCTAGTTAATGTGGCCAAGAACACCCTATAAGATAGATTTCCTATGTCTAGTTTAATCAAAATCAATTAAAGTGTCCTTTAAATTGATACCCCTTATATTGAATCATGAAATCTGCACATTATCACTTTTCAGTATCTAACAAGTACCCTACTAAAGTTGATCAGGCTCAAGTCCAGTATATAAGAAGTAAAATCGCATGAGACAGAGGCACAAAGGCAAGGACCAATAGACATTAACCAAACAGGTTTCAATACAAAATCACATCATCCTAGCTTAAGAAAATTAGCTCATAATGAGCTTAAAAATGAAGCAACAGAAACTGGTGCCAAAAACCGATGCCATGGCACTAGAGTAAGAGTTAGAAACTATAACAAAATTTGAATAAAACAGTAACAGAAATTGCTCCCAGCTTTGTAAGCTCGAGAACTGCTCCTACTTCAGCAATGTCTTGCTGAACCTACTTCACTCAGTATTGTGCAAGGTCCTCCTCTCCATGGAAAAGGTTTAGAGCTTGAGTTAAAAGTGCTTTGGAGGAGAAAGGACAGAATGCGGCTGCTTCTTTAGAGGGGCAAATGCTGCCCTAATGGAATATCTCAGAACCAGCCTCCTCAACTTGATTAGGTCATTGTCCTTATATAGCCTCTCCTTAAATGGGCTGGCCAATGTTGATCCCAAGAAAGATGTTGTCTTTTGGCCAAAAAATAAAGGCTTTTGTCCTTTAGCTAGCTGAGAGAAAATGCTACTTTGCAGAGGGGACCACTAAATGCACGCTGCAGTCTTTAAAATAAAGGACAGAGTCCTTTTCTTAAGCTTAAATCACTGGGACATGCTGCTGCACTAAGGCTAGGGCTGCTAACATTAGGACCCGGTGCCATGGCACCAAATTTGGCACTGAACATTTCTTCAATAAAATCCTGCACACTAGCAAAACACATTAAAATGCTCATAAAAGCACCAGCGTGCCTTAAACAGCACCAAGCAAGGGAAATAACATTATTTACACTATTCTAATAATTAAAGGCCCTAAATTACTCTTGAACTCACTTGATTCATAGTTATAAAAGCATAAATAACTCTTATTTCTAAGAGTTATCAATCTGTCTGCTTCCATGCAATTATTGTGTGCTTTTTAGTTATCCATCCAGCCCTAGTGTATGTCAATGTGGTTGAGTTTCTATTGTTACTACTATTTTTCGGTGGCTTTAGCTTTGTAAGGTTGTGTTTATATAATATGGAGTTAGCATATTTTTTTGAATTTATGCCAATATGTATGGATGCGTGTATATGTTGTGTTTTGTGTTGAAGCTGATTAAATTGGCGATTTTGAGGTTTCCCTTAGGACCAGGGGATGATTCCATGGATGAAATTAAGAGGTGATATGTGAATGGTTGAGTGAGGTTCAAAACAAGTGAGGAGCACAATTTAAAACCTTAAAGCTAACAATGTTGTTATGAATTGTTTAATTTAAATTTAATAAAATATTTGCTTTTATTTATTGGTTAATTTTTTCAGTCCACATCATTTTATGTATATGTGCGTTTAATTGTAATTTTCTATTTTAGTAGGATCTTATAGTTCAAGTTATGATTGTTTACTACTTTTCACCTGCCTCCCTCTCCTAGGTAGGATCTTACAGTTCACGGGTTAGGACTTTCGGGCGCCTGGACGTGAAGAAGAAGCACCCCTCTCCTGCTCTGTCTCTCAACCGCCTCTCAAATCTGTAAGTAACGTTGCTCTGTTGCTACTGATAAGAGTGTACAGAGTGTTAGAAAATAAGTTTATTTTCTTGCTCTATTACTGTTGCTGAAATTACCCTTTTTATGGCTACAGAGTCACACTCACAAAGGCATTTGTAACACATAGTCCTTCTTTTTGTAGACAACTCAACGTCCTCCAAAGGTTTGTGTTTTATATTGAAAACAGAGTTCATCCTTACCTAATTTGGGGTTTGTTATATAGAATAATTTTCTGTCTAATTAGTTCATGTCTTACCTATTTCTTATTTTTCTTATTTCTAGAATATCTACTGAACAAGACTTTTCTTATTTAAGATGACTTTCGAAGAGGATTCTTTTGTAATTCCTTAGTTTTTGTGGTTCGAGCTGTTCTTGATAGTGATTTTAGTGATTATCAGAATCCTTCTACCCTATTGACCTGCTAAAACCGCGGGCTCTTGGAGGATTTTTAGGTGATTACTTTAGCTCTTTTGCTTTCAATTCTTGTATTGTTGAAGATGATCTTGTTGATGATTATTTAGTAGTAAAAGTTTGAAAGGTTCTACTTTCTTTTTGTCGTATAGAAAAAAAATGATTTCAAGGTTTCTCAGTTTTTCTCTCTGCATGTTCAACAATACATTCAAGTAGTAACAACACTTTTTTTTTTAAGTAAGGAGAATATGAGAATAGTGAGGCATAACTCTCTAGAATTTAAGATGAATATTAAGCACCCCAAAATATCATGAAAAACTAAGCTTGAGTTGGAATTAATGTTCTTAAGGATTGATCGCTTTTTCTGTTTTGTGTGACTATTAGTCTTGCACATTGTCATAGATGTTATACTTGTTAAAAATAAGATTGAAGGGATGAAATTGAAGCTTAAATGGTGGAATAAAGTTTGAGACCTGTAAGACACAAGTTAGAAATAGTAGCCAAATGAATTGAACTAGTGAACTATGAATGTATAGTACTCACAAACTGTGAATACATGCCTTGACAGGATGATTTTGATGATTGACAAAAGGGAGTCTTGCAAATAATCAACCGTGCAAAAAGTGAAAAGAATACCAAGACGCGTATCAAGAATGATAGTTTTTCAAGTCTTTGGGTTCTGGGTATTTATTTATCTTTATTAAGACAATTTGTAAGTAGTAATAAAAAGCTCTCAATTAAAATTAAATCACACACGCACAAAATATTTTGACATGCATATCTCGTGTCGGATGTCGAGCTGAGGAGGAAGTCGGATGTTGAGCTCTGAGGAAGTCGTATGTCGAACTGAGGAGGAGGTCGCGTGTCAAGCTTATGAGGTCGCGTACCGAGGTCGCGTGATGAGCTCTTGTCGCGGGCCGAGCTGATCCGTGTCGGTGATGAGGTCGCGCATCGAGGCCGCGTGTCGTCCTGATGAGGTCGCGTGTCGAGCTATGAGAACCGAGCTGATGAGGAGGTCGTATGCCGAGCTGTGTTCCGAGGTCGTGTGCCGAGGCCTTTGCCGAGCCGTTCAGAGGTCGTATGCCGAGCCGTGTCGAGGTCGTCTGGTCGAGCCGTGTGGCGAGGTCGCAGCCGAAAGCCTTCAGAGGTCGTATGCCGAGCCGTCTCAGTGTTTTCAATACGCAACGGACAAATTCCAACGGACAAATCAAAACGCATACGGCAAATCTTTTACGGACAAATCCTGCAATCTGGTCATTTCGACGCTCCTCCATTGCCTATATAAACACAGCTCGTGAGCTTTGTTTTAAAGATACAACAACGCAAAGGCTTAATTTTTGTGCCAAAAACTCACAAATATTTTTCATCACTCACACTTATTTGAACACAATTTTCTGAGAGTCTTTTTATTCTACATAATTTGAGTTGTATTATTTGAGCTTCAATTTGTTATATCTGCACTATTGAGTGTATCTTTCTCGTCTTATTTTATTTGTGAAAATCATTTATTTTTGGGTAGGAATTCCAAGGTGTTCATAGAGAGGTGATATCTCTTGAACGTATTGCTCTGGTTTAGAGTTGTAAAGGTTTCTAGCTGAACCTGATTTAAAAGCTAGTGTCTTAGTGAAAATCCCATAGTGGTTTGCTTTGGGGACAGGACGTAGGCCACAGGGGTGTTAGGTGGCCGAACCTGGATAATTTGTTGTGTGCTTTTTTTTTTACTCCTTATCTCTCTACTTTTCAGTCTATTAAATTTCTGTACTTTATTTTATTGTTATTTATATCTTACTATTTACTTTATTTTTAACTCGTTTGCAATTTATTCTTCAAGTGATTTATCTATTTCACATTAATATTTCCGCAACTCATAATTAGCACTTATTTCTCCAAAAGTTTTTGAAAGCACCGTTCACACACAATTCACCCCCCTCTTGTGTTTGGAGTCACTTGTCAACAAGTGGCATCAGAGCTAGAATCTTGTATAAAGGACTTAACCGTCTCAAGAGAATGACTTCAAACAATAACGAGGGAACTTCCATGAACAGACCCCCATTTTTCAATGGTGAGGGGTATGGTTATTGGAAGGATAGAATGCAAATCTTTCTTGAGGGTGTTGATCTTGATATTTGGGATGCTGTGAAAAATGGTCCATTTGTCCCCACTCAATCAATTAATGATGCAGTGGTAGACAAACTAAGATCACTTTGGACCGAAGATGATAAGAAAAAGGTCCAATACAATTTGAAAGCTAAGAACATCATCACTTCTGCTTTAAGCTACGATGAGTTCTATAGGGTCTCAAATTGCAAGGCGCTAAAGAAATGTGGGACACCCTTCTATTGACCCATGAAGGTACTACCGAGGCCAACTTATGTCTCATGGCAAAACACGAGGAGGATGAGGTAAATGCTCTTGAACTCGAATCTCCTTTAACTTATGATGAGCTGCTTATTGCTTGTGAAGAATTAAATAATGAAACGATTAAACTTGGAAAAATTGTTCTTTCTTCTAAGAAAACCATCTCTTCTCTTGAATCAAAAATTGAAATTTTAAACAAAGAGATAGTGATTCTTAAAGAAAAACAAGTTCTTTGTGATTGAAACTTCTCCTCCCATATCTTGTGAAAATAAAAAGATGAAGTTTTAAAATGCAATGAGTGTAGTGTTTTGAAAAATAAGGTTGAGGATTTAAATAACACTCTTGCAAAATTTACAATGGGAAGAGATAATCTAAACATTATTTTAGGAAACCAAAAGGTACTTTTAGAAAAGTCGGTTTAGGTTATCATCCAAAAAATCATGAAAAAACTTTTAAACTCTTCAATCACAACAAACCCTCAAGTAGTCCTTTCATTAAAAGCTTTCACTTTTGTAGAAAAGGTCACACCGCCCCCATTTGCAAGATTAAAAAGAACAAGAATGTGGTTGGCAAAAGATATGGATTCCAAAGGGTACTTTGCCAAAAACTAACTCATCTGGACCCAACTTAGTTTGGGTACCAAAAGTTAAAACCTGATTTTATTTTGCGGTGTGCTTGAAAGCCAAAGATTCAAATTGGTATCTTGATAGCGGCTGTTCAAAGCACATGACAGGAGACAAAAGCAAGTTCTCCTCTTTGGAACCCAAAAATAAAGGTTATGTTTGTTATGGTGATAATAATAAAGGTAAAATTCTTGGGATTGTACTATTGGTAAGAGTCCTAATCCCATTATAGAGAATGTCTTGTATGTGGAAGGTTTGAAACATAACTTGCTAAGTATTAGTCAACTTTCTGACAAAGGCAATAATGTTATATTTGATTCTTCAAAATGCATGGTCGTAAATTCTTTTAATAAAAGTACAGTTTTTGTTGGATCTAGAATTGGAAATATCTATATGGTTAATTTAGATGAACTACCTTCAAATGATGCATGCTGTCTTTTTAGTAAAGAGAATGAATCTTGGCTATGGCATAGAAGAATGGCTCATATTCACATGGATCATCTTAATAAATTGGTTCGGAAAGACTTAGTAATTGGTTTGCCAAAGATTCGTTTTGAAAAAGATAAACTTTGTGATGCGTGTCAAAAGGAAAACAAGTAAAGGCATCTTTCAAATCTAAAAATATTGTTTCTACAAACCGGCCTTTACAACTTTTACATATGGATTTATTTGGCCCTTCTAGAACTAAAAGCTTTGGTGGCAATTACTATGCTCTTGTTATTGTGGACGACTATTCTCGCTATACATGGACTTTATTTATTTCTCACAAAAATGATGCTTTTAATGCTTTTCAAAACTTGCAAAGGTTATACAAAATGAGAAGGGACTTAACATTGCTTCCATTCAAGTGATCATGGTGGGAATTTGAGAATGAAGCATTTGAAGCATTTTGCACGTAAAATGGCATTGATCACAACTTTTTCGCTCCAAGGACACCGCAACAAAATGGAGTGGTTGAAAGGAAAAATCGGTCTCTTGAAGAGCTAGCGAGGGCGATGCTCAATGAGACTAACCTTCCTAAGTACTTTTGGGCGACGCCGTGAGCACCGCTGCTATGTGATGAATCGAGTTCTTATAAGGCCGATCCTTAAACAAACACCGTATGAACTCTACAAAGGAAGGAAGTCCAACATTTCCCACCTTCACGTTTTCGGATGCAAGTGTTTTGTCCTAAACAATGGTAAGAATAACCTTGGTAAATTTGATGCTAAAGCTGATGAAGGTTTATTTCTTGGATATTCCACTTCTAGTAAAGCTTTTCGAATTTTTAATAAAAGAACTTGGATTGTTGAAGAATCTGTGCATGTTTCTTTTGATGAATCTAACCCCAAATCTTCAGTAGAAGAAAGTGTTGATGATCTTGCAGAAGTATTTAGAGATACCTATTTAGAGGAACAAGAGAGATCAAAAGTTCAAAAGGAGGATCAAGAGTCCTTGCCTCAACCCTCTCAAGAACTCTCTCACTCAAATCTTCCAAAGGAATGGAGAGTCTCAAAGAACCATCCTCTTGACAACATAATAGGTGATATCTCAAAAGGGGTAACGACTCGAAACACTCTTAATCATGCATGTCATCATATGGCCTTTGTCTCTCAAATTGAACCAAATGACGTCAATGAAGCCATCTTTGATGAGCATTGGACCTTTGCTATGCAAGAGGAATTAAATCAATTTGAGAGAAATGATGTTTAGGAACTTGTCCCTAGGCCTAAAGATCACCTAGTCATTGGGACCAAATGGGTCTTTCGCAATAAGCTTGATGAAAACGGTATAATTGTTAGAAATAAAGCTAGACTTGTTGCAAAAGGCTATAACCAACAAGAGGGCATAGATTTCGATGAAACCTATGCACCCGTGGCTAGATTAGAAGCTATTCGCATGCTTCTCGCATTTGCATGCATCATGGATTTCAAACTTTTTCAAATGGATGTTAAAAGTGCATTTCTTAATGGCTTTATTCAAGAAGAAGTATTTGTTGATCAACCTCCTGGTTTTGAAAATTTTGAATTTCCAAATCATGTTTTTAAATTGAAAAAGGCTCTGTATGGTTTAAAACAAGCTCCTAGAGCTTGGTATGATAGGTTGAGCAAATACTTACTTGAAAAAGGTTTTGAAAGAGGAAAAGTTGATACTACTCTTTTCATCAAACATAAGAAGCATGACATTTTACTTGTTCAAATTTATGTCGATGATATAATATTTGGTGCTACTAATGAATCCTTATGTAAGGAATTTTCTGATATCATGCAAAGTGAATTTGAAATGTCAATGATGGGAGAGCTAAATTACTTCCTTGGACTTCAAATCAAACAAACAAAGGAAGGAATATTCATCAATCAATCCAAATATTGCAAGGATTTACTCAAGAAATTTGGAATGAGCAACGCCAAAGAAATCTCAACTCCCATGAGCACATCATGCCATCTTGACAAAGATGAAGGTGGTAAGTCGGTCGAAGTAAGTAAGTATAGAGGTATGATAGGATCTCTTCTCTATCTCACTGCTAGTCGTCCGGATATTATGTTTAGTGTTTGTATGTGTGCACGTTTTCAAGCAAATCCTAAGGAATCACATCTCTTAGCGGTAAAACGCATCATGAGATATCTCACTGGCACACAAACCATGGGTTTATGGTACCCCAAAGGTCTTGTTGCACACTTATTGGGTACTCGGATTACGATTTTGCGGGTTGCAAAATGGACCGAAAAAGCACTAGTGGGACATGTCACTTACTTGGGAATGCCTTGGTCTCATGGCATAGTAAGAAACAAGCCGGTGTGGCTTTGTCCCGCTTCTTTGAAGCGGAATACGTTGCGTGCGGTTGTTGTGCACAAATTATTTGGATGAAACAACAGTTGAATGATTATGGGATTAATCTGAAAACTGCTCCAATTAAGTGCGACAATACTAGTGCCATAAACCTCACGAAAAACCGGTTTATCACTCCGGACCAAACACATAGAAATTAGGCACCATTTTATTAGAGATCATGTTCAAAAAGGAGATTGTGTGATTGAGTTTGTCGAAACATCTAAACAACTTGCAGATATTTTTACTAAACCTTTGCCTAAAGAAAGCTACTTTTTTATAACAACCGAGTTAGGAACTTTAGATCAATCATGCATTGAATGATCAAGCGTGTGAGTGCATTTTATTATGAATAAGTTCTAACTTGGCGTTGGAGTGTGCTAACATTTTTATGCAGGTTCCGTTATCAAGACTAAAAGTGGAGAAATGCAACCGCCCTTCCCAGAATCGCTAAAATAAAAGTTTGTGCAGGTTATGTTAACTGCAAACAATTATGCTTCATTGAACCCTTGATACTCTATTATTTTTTGCCATCTAGTTACACGTATATGCATACGTTTTACATGCCTTTCCCTTTATCTTTTCCGCTTTTTGATGTTGCCAAAAGGGGGAGAGTTATATGATTCAGGGGGAGTGGTTTATTCCATGCATATTGTGAGGGGGAGTTCTTCACCAAAATGCCAAAATGCGCCTAAACTCTGATATCTTTTTTTTAATATTGTGAGGGGGAGTTTTTCTAAAATACGTGCTTAAACTCTGATATCTTTTATTGAAAAACCTTGCTTATATCTCATTGCTATATCATGATTATATTTTTACAAAAAAATCCTCCATGAGATGTTTGTCATCATCAAAAAGGGGGAGTCTGTGAATACATGCCTTGACAGGATGATTTTGATGATTGACAAAAGGGAGTCTTGCAAATAGTCAATCGTGCAAAAAGTGAAAAGAATACCAAGACGCGTATCAAGAATGATAGTTTTTCAAGTCTTTGGGTTCTGGGTATTTATTTATCTTTATTAAGACAATTTGTAAGTAGTAATAAAAAGCTCTCAATTAAAATTAAATCACACACGCACAAAATATTTTGACATGCATATCTCGTGTCGGATGTCGAGCTGAGGAGGAAGTCGGATGTTGAGCTCTGAGGAAGTCGTATGTCGAACTGAGGAGGAGGTCGCGTGTCAAGCTTATGAGGTCGCGTCTGGAGGTCGCGTGATGAGCTCTTGTCGCGTCTTGCGGCCCGATGATCCGTGTCGGTGATGAGGTCGCTGCGTACAAGGTCGCGTGTCGTCTTTGATGAGGTCGCATGCCGAGCTATGAGAACCGAGGCGATGAGGAGGTCGTATGTCGAAATGCGTGTTCCGAGGTCGTGTGCCGAGGCCTTTTGCCGAGCCGCTCGTGAGGTCGTATGCCGAGCCGTGTCGAGGTCGTCTGTCGAGCCGTGTGGCGAGGTCGTCTGGCCGAGTGTCTTCAGAGGTCGTATCTTGCCGAGCCGTCTCAGTGTTTTCAATACGCAACGGACAAATTCCAACGGACAAATCAAACGCATAGCGGGCAAATGCCGCAACGGACAAATCCTGCAGCGGTCATTTCGACGCTCCTCCATTGCCTATATAAACACAAATCGTGAGCTTTGTTTTAAAGATACAACAACGCAGTTGCTTAATTTTTGTGCCAAAAACTCATCAAATATTTTTCATCACTCACACTTATTTGAGCACAATTTTCTGAGAGTCTTTTTATTCTACAAAATTTGAGTTGTATTATTTGAGCTTCAATTTGTTATATCTGCACTATTGAGTGTATCTTTCTCGTCTCATTTTATTTGTGAAAATCATTTATTTTTGGGTAGGAATCCCAAGGTGTTCATAGAGAGGTGATATCTCTTGAACGTATTGCTCTGGTTTAGAGTTGTGATGGTTCCTAGGTGAACTTGACTTAAAAGCTAGTGTCTTAGTGAAAATCCCATAGTGGTTTGCTTTGGGGACAGGACGTAGGCCACAGGGGTGTTAGGTGGCCGAACCTGGATAATTTGTTGTGTGCTTTTTTTTTACTCCTTATCTCTCTACTTTTCAGTCTATTAAATTTCTGTACTTTATTTTATTGTTATTTATATCTTACTATTTACTTTATTTTTAACTCGTTTGCAATTTATTCTTCAAGTGATTTATCTATTTCACATTAATATTTCCGCAACTCATAATTAGCACTTATTTCTCCAAAAGTTTTTGAAAGCACCGTTCACACACAATTCACCCCCCTCTTGTGTTTGGAGTCACTTGTCAACACAAACAAGGATTCGGTTTTCTGTATAGCCTAGGCTATAAAATGATTTAAAGGGAACAATTAATTTAGAGCTGAGAAGATTGTAGACGAGAAGCTTGGTTCCCAACTTGAAATTATTTCTCATGCAAGTATTGATTAATCTTTGGCAAGTTTTGTTTTTGAACCATATCTAATTGCAAATTTGAATGACTTCTAAATATGTGATATTTATATGAAGGAACACTCAAGTTATGGTGCAAGAAAACACAAAAGGAATTCTCTTTATGATATGTTCTATTATGTTTCATTTTTAACATACTCACAATTTTGTTTTTGGTTAGTTTTAATGATATTTTCCTTTCTTATTTGGTCTTTTTATTGGTCTTACATTGAATGTAGAGAATAATATTTTGAAGGTCATTAGGAACTAAGAAACTTTTGAAGGTAATATCTTCAGGAACTTAATTAAAATCAACTATTAGAAATTTTTGAAGTCCATTGTATTTGCACATGCAGCTAAGTCTCTCGGTTTCCTCAAGGGTTACATGTTGTTGAAATTTAGTAATTAGGTTTTGCATTTCCATGCCCTTATGTGAGTACTTTGTTTTGGTGATGTGCATTTCATCTTTACTTTTTGAAGCTGCTATACTTTAAATAATGATCATTAAGATTGTTAAGTGGTTTTCAGATAGTTAACTTTCTAACCCCCATTTTTGTCTGATTGATAAACAATGATAGCAAATTGTTTCTTTCTAGAGTCAGTTGAACTTAGATCCTGCTTTAGACTTTTGCCCTCTCATAGTTCTTCAATTTTTGATTTCCTATTGGTGGTCCAAGTGAGGGTGTTCCTCACATTCTAGCATGCTTTAGTAATGTGAGTCTATTTTTTAA
This sequence comes from Calophaca sinica, assembly GCA_037113605.1. NCBI lineage: Eukaryota > Viridiplantae > Streptophyta > Magnoliopsida > Fabales > Fabaceae > Calophaca > Calophaca sinica. Next base: position 12,026,855 of record CM073736.1, read on the forward strand.
TTTAGACTTTGGTTAAGCTTTCATCTATATTGGTCATTTTTCTTTTTGAATATTAGTTTTAGGTTTTTTTCTTTAATCATTTTCTGCATTGAATTTTAAGTTAATATATTTGGTGTCCAGTTAATATGTTCTTTGTTTTTAATATATGCAAGTTTTGAGGCCCTCATAGGTGTTGCTGCAGGCACACTTAATACAACGATTATTTCTTTTCTTTTGGTGATCTGCATAGAGTATTCAAATAACATTCCATAGTTGAAGTATCTTGAATATCACAATTATTAGAGGTTATTAGAGTATTCATATGCTTTGGTCTTAAATTTTTGTGTTGGTGGATCTTTTAATAGGATGTTTAAACTTTGTGTTTTATAATAGAACTTCATTCCATGCGATTGCCTCTGAATTTTTTCTTCACTTATAGGGCATATTTAAGTTTTCACATCCCCAATATCTTACCTATTTCTTATTTTTCTTATTTATAGAATATCTACTGAACAAGCCTTTTCTTATTTGAGATGACTTTGGAGGAGGATTCTCTTGTAATTCCTTAGTTTTTGTGGTTGGAGCTGCTCATGATATTGATTTTGGTGATTGTGAGAATCATTCTTTCCTGTTGACCTCCTAACACCGCAGCCTCTTGGAAGATTTTTAGGTGATTACTTTAGTTTTTTTGCTTTCAGTTCTTGTATTGTTGAAGATGATCTTGTTGATGATTATTTATTAGTAAAAGTTTGAAAGGTTCTACTTCCTTTTTGTTGTATATAAAAAAAATGATTTGAAGGTTTCTTATTGAATATGGCTATGAGGAATTTGGATGCCGATGATTATGTTTTGTGTTTTGTTTGAACTTTTGGAATTGGATGTGAACTTTTGAATTACTATTTGAACTTGTTTGTTTGGTCTTGTGGAAATGAACTTTTTGTTGCATGATATATATTTTTGCTAGTGACATTACTTGATATGCATGAGTGACATTTATTTGATAGCCTATTATATTGTTGAATAAAATGACAACTGCACATGCTAATATTATTGTAAGATACTTGGTAAATGTATTTTTTAAATTGCAATTCTCAATGATGATTTTCCCTTCTTTTCATTGTTTTTTCATGTACTGTCAATGATTAATGCTATATTGTGTAAATAATGCACCAGCAATGGAAGTACCTGAAAATAGAAAGTGGATGGATAACAAAGTGGATTGTGACAAGAATATCACGGTTGAATTTAAAGTTGGGATTTATGAATTTGTTAAGTTTGCCTTGGAACAAGATAAAGATAACATTGGAAGAGGGAAGATCAGATGTCCTTGTAAGAAATGCAAGTGTTTGCCTCATGAAAAACCGGACACAGTTAGGGTGCATCTATGTAGGGACAGATTCGTGAGTGATTATTATCGTTGGACAAATCATGGTGAGCCTAGTCCCCCGATTCCCCTGGTGGTTGTTGATCAATCATATTATGGTAGAAGTGGCCAAAGGGAAATATTCGATAATTATGAGCAGTTGGTAATGGATGCTGCGGGACCAGGATTTGGTAACTATCTTGAGCGAGAGGGTGATGATGAAGAAGACACAATGACAGAAGATCCTAACCCAGAAGCACAACAATTCTTTGAAATGTTGAAGGCTGCACAATCTCCTTTATGGAATGGTTGTGACAAACATTCTGTGTTATCTGCTTCTTTAACAGCATTAAGTTTGAAAACATAATATAATTTATCTGGGGGTTGCTTTAATGGATGGATACAGTTGTTGGGAGATGTAATGCCTGATGGTAATAAGATGCCTAAAAATCTTTACCAGGCAAAAAAATCAATTTATGAACTAGGATTAGTAAGTGTGAAGATTGACTGTTGCCTGAAAGGATGTATGTTGTATTATAAGGAATATGAGATGCTCCAAAACTGTAATTTTTGTGAAGAGGAGCGGTATAGACGTGTTACGAGACGGGGTAAAGTGAAATTAGTGCCACTAAAAAGTATGTGGTACTACCCGCTTGTTCCAAGACTACGCCGATTGTATTCCTCAATACAAACAGCTCGTGAAATGAGATGGCATCGTGAAAATCAAAGGGAGACAGGTTCTTTATCTCATCCATCAGATGCAGAAGCTTGGAAACACTTTGATGAAGCATGGCCTGCATTTTCTCAAGATCCTCGAAATGTTAGATTAGGCTTGTGTTCTGATCGCTTTGCTCCATTTGATAAAACTGGTAGGAAATATTCTTCTTGGCCCGTGATTATCACTCCTTATAATTTGCCACCATGGATGTGTATGAGAAGGGAGTTTATGTTCTTAACTGTTTTAATTCCTGGCCCTTCCAATCCTAAGAGGAAAATTGATGTGTATTTGCGCCCCTTAATAGATGAATTAAAAAAGTTGTGGGAGGAGGGATATATGACTTATGATGCATCCTTAAAGCAAATTTTTTTGATGAAGGCCGCTTTAATGTGAACCATCAATGACTTTCCAGCCTACGGGATGTTAAGTGGGTAGATGACAATGGGTAAACTAGCCTGTCCAATTTGTATGGAGCGTTCCAAGGCATTTAGCCTTGCATATAGCCGAAAGACCTCATGGTTTGATTGTCATCGCAAATTCTTACCACAAAATCACCCATATCGGAGGAATAAGACTACATTTACAAAAGGCAGAGTTGAAACCTCAACTCCTCCACAAAGGTTGAGTGGTCAAGAAGTCTGGGAAAGGGTAAAACATTTACAAAGTGTGGAGGAATCCCCAGAACAAAATAATACATCAGGCTATAGGGTAGAACACCATTGGACAAAGCGAAGTATATTTTGGGAATTGCCATATTGGAAAACTCATCTTCTCCCGCATAATCTTGACTTGATGCACATTGAAAGAAATGTGTTTCTCAATATTTTGTTCACAGTGATGGACACCAAAGGGCTGACAAAGGATACTTGCAAATCTAGAAAGGACTTGGCAATACATTGTAAGCGGAGTGGATTGGAACTACAACCTAGTAGGGGTGGAAACTTTGTAAAACCAAAGGCAAACTATACACTAACCAAACAACAAAGACATGCTGTTTGCGAATGGGTTAAAAATCTCAAACTTCCAGATGGTTATGTTTCCAATTTGAGTAGATGTGTTGACTTGAGGGAAGTGAAGTTGAGTGGCATGAAGAGTCACGATTGCAATGTGTTCATGCAACTATTACTTCCAACGACATTCAAAGCCTTGCCCAAACCTATATTAACACGCTTACTGAATTTGGTCATTTCTTCATAGAAATTACTTCATCATTGTTGAGAGAAGATATGTTGTGCATGTTGGAGGAAAACATCCCCATCATTATGAGCAAATTGGAACAAATATTTCCACCAAGTTTTTTTGATTCAATGGAACATCTTCTAATTCATTTAGCATATGAAGCTAGAGTTGGCGGACCTGTTTAATATAGATGGATGTATCCATTTGAAAGGTTAGGTCGTCATAATATCTAATATCTTGTTCATGTGTCCTTATTTATTTTCTTTTCCTTTAAGCTTAATATTGATTTACTCAATAGGTTTATACGATCTTTAAAACAAAAGATGACAAACCCGGCTTTTGTGGAAGACTCAATTTGTAAAGCATATTTACTGGAGGAGATGTCTACATTTGATTCGTATTATTATCCTCCTGATGTTCTATCAAGGAGAACAAGAGTGCCACGAAATGATGACGGAGGAGAAGGTTCTTCTGTGAATCCTCCATTGTCAATCTTTAATTATCCAGGCCGTTCTATCGGAAAATGTGCCACATCTACCTTTGATGATAGGGAAATGAAAGCTGCACATTTTTATATTCTTTTAAATTGTTCTGAGGTGGTGCTTTATTTGAAGTAAGTACTTCCAATAGACAATATGATATATTTATCCTATGTAGGGTCATGTTTAACTGTTATCTTGTGTGTGTAGTATGTACTCAGATTTGTTACGAGAACTAAATCTTGAAACAAATGAAGCAGACCTGGACAAAGAAATTTTCGCAAAGTTTACCTCATGGTTTAAAACATATGTATGTGATTTTATTCAATTTAAAAATTAAAGCACCATAATTTGTTAGGTTGAAATTAAAAATTGTTGTCTAATGTAGGTGCTTGACTTAACAAATGCGATTGATGATGTGCTTTTAACGAGTTTGGCATGAGGTCCTATTAGAAAAGTTACTAAGTGGCCTAATTATGTTATCAATGGCTACAAGTTTATGACAAAATCTCAAAATGGAGGGATGAGTACGACAAATCATGGTGTATGTGTTCGAGGTGGGCAACATGATACAATGGAAAATGATTACTTTGGGGTGTTGATTGATATTGTTGAATTGGAGTACATTGGTCACCCTACCAAGAAGGTGGTTTTATTCAAATGTGAGTGGTTTGATCCTAGTCCTCAAGGGACAAAGATAGATAATTATGAAAATGTTGAAATAAAAAAATCACAAAGATATCAAAATTATGATCCTTTTATATTAGCTCAACAAGCAGAGCAAGTCTGCTTTACTTCCTTTCCTGAAGGGCAACAAGGCCGGTTGAGTGTCATAAGAACAAAGGCACGCAATATAATTCATACTTTGGAAAATAATATACTTGAAACAAATGGTGCATACCAAGATAATGATGTAGAACATGTGCCTATAATTGTTTCAAATGAAGATTTTCTGCAAAGTCATGTTGACACTGATGGTGTAGCAGAGGAAGTACTAAGCTCTATGTTGAACCTTGATTTAGAAGACGTGGAAGAAGAAGAAGAAGAAGAAGAAGAAGAAGAAGAAGAAGAAGAAGAAGAAGAAGAAGAAGAAGAAGAAGAAGAAGAAGAAGATATAGAGCTCATATCAGATAGTGAAGAAGAGGAAGATGATTATGATTATGAATAATCTTATGAAGAGACAGATGCAAACTAAGTTATTGAGTCAACATGTGTTATTCTCGTGTATTACTTTTGAGCATTTTGTGTGCTACTCTGATGTATATTAAATGAAAATATTTAATTTTATGTGACTTTTTAGATTTTTTATGTGCCTTTTTGAGTTTTTTATCCATAATAGTTGGTTATTACTTTTGATTATTTTTTATCAATAAATTTTTTAATAGATGGCAGACAATGATAACACAAGGGGTAGATGAAGAGGTACTGGTAGAGGTATCAGTAGAGGTAGGGGAAGAGTGAGAGGTAGGGGTACAACTACTTTGCCACAACCTTATGTTGTGCAACCCACCCATCCTTATACAGGGCAATCCACACATCCTTCCACTTCTCACACACATGTGGCTCCCCAACCTCCCCGATCTACACCTAGCCCTCATCCTTCCTTCACAGAGATGTTTCATTCCTCAACCAACCTTTCTACACCTAGCACGCATTCCCCAGCTGATGTTGTATCTGGTGATGACCTCCGAGTATCATCATCATCTCGTATCGATTCATCTCCACAAATTGGGACTATAGACACTGATGGACGTATGCGGATTCGTCCAGGTTCGGGAAACACATAAGTAATTATAACTTTTTTCCTTTAAGTTCTTAAATAACTTATATGCTTGTGACTTACAACTTGTTTAATATTATTGGCATAGTTTTGACCCTCCCATTCAACCTATGCGTGAGATTATAAAAATAATTAAAACTAAGTTTGAAGGGTGTTGGGAAACTTATGGAGAAGTGAAGAGCAAAGACAAACCATTAAAAAAACTGTGGTGGAAAGAGTTTTAGGTATGAAGTGGAAGTATGAATATTTGAGTAACTTGATATTTATGTTTTCTTTTCATCACATTGCACTCTTATAATATTATTATAACTTTAGTTAAATTTCTTTGTATTGCAGAGGAAGTTTAAGTGGCTTCAGGAGCATAAGGCCCAAATTAAAAAGACATATCATCATAAGGCCTCAGATGGGTACTCTAACGCAATGTATAAGGTACGACGTAAGACTGATTCAGGGAGTTGGACTCCTCGTGAAATACGTAAGCAATTGGAACAAAAATGGATCACTGATGATTGGAAAGGGAAGGCAAAAGTTAACACTAACAATAGAAGCTTATCTAATGGTTCGCTACATACAGTAGGGTCAATTCCAACAACAGAACATTATAAGAGAATGGTAAGCAATTGAATTATATATAGTTTTGTATTTTCTAAGAACACATTTTAATTGACACTAATCTACATCTTTTTTTACAGAAAAATTTTCAGATATGACTCCAAGTTGTTGGGATCTATTTCAAAAGACTCACAAAATAAAAGGTGATACATTAAAGTGGGTCTCCTCCAAATCGGAGACAATCGCTGTAAGTAACTTTTTAGGCATGTTGTGAATCGATTCATATGTTATGTTTAGCTAATCGATTCAATGAATTTATATTCAATCAAACAGCCACACCCCTTTTCACATGTTATTATTTGGTGTTGTTGTTAGACAACTATAGGGTTCACCTACCCACTTTGCTGCTTCACTTGTATGGGCACTGGTTTGGATTGATTTTGGGAAATTATTTATGATGACTTTTATGTTTTCAAATTTTTCGATTCTGGTTTCTAGTTGGATTAACGAATTAATCATACTTCTAGTTTCTAATAAAATTCCAAATCACATCACGAACATTGTGCTTGGTGTTACACCTCATGAGATTGGTTTTTCACCTTTCTCGTCCTTGTTTCACATTTACTGAATATACATTATGTGGATTTTCCAAGATATATGATTTATTGAGCAGTTGATATTTTCCAGTGACACATATATGAATGCCTGTATTGATTTGTAATTTATGGATTTGATAAGATAAATTTCATTACATGAAAAACTTTCCCTAATGCCTGTAGACTGAAGATGTATGTGGATGAAAATGTAGTTTTGATGTATATAAGATGGATGGGATTTTGGGGTTAGGCAATTGTGGAGAATGAATTATGAAATGGGTTTCTGGTTTTATTGTATTTTGTTGGTAATTATTGAAAATGTTGTGTTTAATAGTTAAGAGTTCCGGAAAAGATTTGTGCTTGTAGACTGAAGTTGGGTGTGGATGAAATGTGTTTTTAGTGGAGCAAAAGGGATGGGTTTATTTTATTTGATTGAGACATATGGTAATCCTACAAAAGGAATTGTGAAATGGGTATTCTTTTGCTTGTTTATGGCTTATTGGTTTCTGCTAATAGAAGAAGCTCCATTTCATGGCGAGGCAAAGCTATTAGGAAAGGTTGAGCTAGAATAAGGATAATAATGTGTGCTGTTAGAATTGGAAGAAACTATTGTGAGGTTGAACTGGAAGAAATTACCAGTGTAATTAAGTTAAAACTTAAAACAAGTTTTGGTAGATTGCTGTAAATTGTAATGGCTAATTATCTCAATTTTGAATGTTTATGATTTGGTGATTACTGATCTTAGGAGTAATTCTGACCTCAGGAAATTGTTGATTAAACCATACTTTCTGTAGCTTTATAACAATGTTTTGATTGGTGACTGGTTCAATAAAATTAATTCTAATTTTGATACTACTACTCAATGAAAAATTATAAGGAGCTTGTATGTGTTATATTGAATTTTAATATTACTACTCAATCTAATTTTTTGAGATACTTTTGGATTGAAACCTATACAAATTGTGAAAGACTAGAATATTGTAGTTTAGTCTAGTTCACCCCTATTATGTAAATTAAAAGTCTTACAATTTTGCAATTAAAAGTTCAATCTAGAATATGGCTGAAAACAACCCCTCAACCCCAATTCCATTTATTATTTATTTTATAATTAGTTGGGTTATTTATTTTACCAATGGCAGCTCGCTTATTGTTTGGTCTCTTTTTTTCTTGTAATGAACTGATAATGCTAATTTTAAACCATTCAATGGCATAAATTATGAATAATTTGATTACTCAGTTTGACCCTTCTATTGTGCTGAGTGTTTTTGTCATCATCTGATTGGTTATTTGGTTAAAGTTTTATTGTTACATAAACTCTTATTTTCAGAATGAGTATGAAAGGCGCATTCTTGAAAGGGACTCCCAAGAGGCATTAGGGGATGATGCGTCCAGCCACCAGTCCACCAACAACATCTTCTTAGAGGTTGTTAGTGGTGTGGACAAGAAGGGAACAATTTATGGTTTAGGTCCTGAGGCTGCAAATCCAAACCTTCTTCTTCCACATCATCTATTGGGATCTCACCATCTGAATATGAGGAGATGAAGACTCAAGTTTCTAACCTGACAGCTGAAAACAAGGCCCTTAAAGATAAATTGGATAATTGTTGCAACACAGGAGCAAATGCGTCAGTTTATGGAAAGTTTTTCATTGACCCATCCGTCTCCATTGGTTCCGCCACCACCTCCACCTCCACCTCCGCCTGCACCTACAAATGAGGATGATCAACAAGATGATGATGAGTTATATGATGAATTGGGTGCAAATCTTTGATGTGTTTCTTTGAAATGGGATGTAAACTACTAGTTTTATGAACATTGATGTTTTTTATGAATTCACATTACTTATGGTTTGTATGGATTGTGTTATGGATTATGTTTTAGTTTGTATGGATTATGTTTTATGTTTTGATGTTTTATAGCTTTCTATTATCTACTTTTAATATAAATATTTTGATACATAGGAAAAATCCAAAACTACCCATTCCTAAAAAATTGACACCTATCCAAAAATGGGGGCAATTTTGTCACTTTCATCTTCATCTCTTCTCCCATTTTTCTTCAAGGACAAAGCTTCATCAGGTGACGGTTCTCTCAACTTCATTTTTCTTCCTTTGAATCTAATCCCTCTTTCCATTTTTTTTTTTTTACATTAGTGAGCACTTTTATGTTTCATAGTTTATTTTCTAGCTCTCTCAAGTCATTTTCTCTATAAATTTTGTAGCTCTCTCAAGTCATTTTTATTAATTTCATTCTCTTTTTTTTCTTAGATAAGTTGGACATGTTTATTACAAGGATTTATCATGGAGCAAACCATAAAGATTTATCATGGAAACCAATCATACCAAAACTGCATTTTATGTGGCAGGCTTTCTGACCATGGATCATTGTTGACAAATTTACAGGATTGCTTTACTCATATGACATTGTGATAGATAGATTAGATGAAGTGAAAAGGAGTATTAGCAAATCAGGGGAAGAAATTGGTCATCAGCTTTCTGAGGTATATTATCCAAATTGTTTCCTTCTTATAATTTTTATCTTCTCATTGTTGTTTCATGTCCTAATACAGATTTTTTTGCTCTTAATTCCCCTACTTAATTAATCAGTTATTGTTTTATTATATGATTGCTCTTAATGATTGCTCTCATATGATTGCTTTTTAATTGTTGTGAAAACAATGCGGAAGAAAATCAGACTTTCTGTTATTTACCTTGAAAAGGATTCGCCTCATGAATTTATTGTGATGTAACTAAAAGTATTTCTAACATTAACAATGAAAAATTGATTCTACTGCTAAAATATGTAATAATACTTATGGGTATTGTTGGGTCCTGGATAGAAAAGATGGAATTGCTCTCCAACTGATATTGCTGATATTGCTTTCCAAGAGTAAGTTTTGGTGAACTTTCAACTTCCACACTATGAAATACATGTTAATATCAATCTTTAATAAGTTTTAGATAGGTTCTGCGAACTTAAGGAAAGTAAATAGGTGCTACAATTCTTTTTTTTATTATTTTATTTCTTATTTTCAAGTAAATGGAGATTGGTGAATATTTGAGCTCTGCTACTTAACTATAATCATATTAGTAAATTGGTTTCAAATTGTAATAGAAAAGTTTCCCTTTGTTTTATTTTTTTTAGTGGTATAAATGAATATCTATGCTTTTATATTTTGTGGCAATAAAAGCATAGATATTTTTCTTTGTGCAGACTGGTATGGGGTAAATTCTTTTTAAACCATGCAGTTCAATATTCCTTATTTTTCTACTTTGTGTTTTGTATGAGTGATGTAAGAGATAGATAAAGGATCATTTTGTTACCCATTAAATTTAAATTGATTCTCATAGAAATTTTATATTATATATCATTTCAGGATCGAGGTTGGACACATAGAAGACATATTGCATATTTTGGTGAAGAGGGAAGTGTATTCCAGCAGGTGTGTGAATAATGATAATGTGTGTTTTCAGCTTTTACTACACTTGATTGGTGAAAAGCTTAGTACAAATTTTATTTATGAGTTGAAGAGTTATTTTGTTGTGATTCTTTTGAGTTTGGGTAATTTTGCAAGTAAAAAAACTAGATGATCCATGATTGCATATATTTAAGTCGATTTTTATTTTGATTTAATCATCCAAGGTGTTGATCAAAAGCTACTGGTCTTTTCGTTTTCGGTAGGAGATTTAAAACTTGCAGGTTCATTTATTTAGTTATATCATCTTTGACATCAATTAAAGCACATGTTTCTATAGCTTCCTCGGCTCCCTTTTCTTTGGTTGTTACCTAATGTACTGTTTCTAACGGATGGTGGATAAGAATGTGATTTCCTTTTTACTATGAAGTAAAATTGCAGTTTTGTTCACATGCAATAGTTAAATTGGCAGCCGAACTTTGAGATGACAACTTTAGAGGAAAGTTTCAATGCTTTTGTTAGGAATATTCCTCATGAAGTGTTGTACAATTTGCAGGTTTTTGGATTATGTAGTGATAATTAGTTGAATGGTTCAGGTTGCTGATAGGTTACTGTTAATGGGGACATTAAACTCCTTGCTTGCTATAAAGAAAGGGGCATACTTGCTTAAGTATGGAAGAGCTTACTTGCTTAAGTATGGAAGAATGGGCTTACCTCTGTTACATTTGGAAAACTAGTGAGTTTAGTCGAACTTGAAGATTACCATACACCAAATAGGTTGAATGTATCTATCTATCATGATCGTATATTGTTTACTGTGAAAGAAAATTTATATAATCAGTAACAAAATATGCTAAGAGAATGTAGAATAACCCTGTGAGAATATAGAATATCCTCCCAGAATGTAGAATAATCATGTATGTTCTTTAAGAATAAATGTTGTGGGAAAGTACTTGGGCCATTTTCTATAGGTTCCAAAATTATCGGGCAACATTCTTTCCAACAAGATGAGTTGCTGTTGATTGGAATTGCCGCACATGAAAAATTCTTTTGTCATGGATGATAATGTTTCTAATATTGGTTTTCTTGAAATTTTGGTGTAATCCTTAATTAATTAGGGAATTATGCGGGATGTCATAAAGCCTTAGAAATTCATTTTGTGCATAAATGCCTTAGAAACGCTCGACAGCTGACACATAGGCATTCAGTTAAGCCTATAGGGACTAAATTAGTTAAATGCCTAATGTAATATGAAAGCACTCTTTGAAATGCCTAATTTTTATTTGGAAAACACTCTTGAAATGCCTTGTGAATCCTAGAATGGAATCAATGTTAGTCTTATGCATGTTGGTTATGCATCTGACAAGTTGCAAATTGCTAATAGGTTAATGAATTATTAATTGTTCCTGCTCCTTTAATATCTGATATACCAAATCAAGTTGCTACTACTGTTTTTTCCTCGATTAGTTTAATAATTGAGTTCTTTTCATAAGTCTCTGCCCTTGATTTTGAATATATTAGTAAAAGGATCATTGCTCAAATATTTGCTTTTCAAAAAACAAAACAATTAATATTCAATTTTAGTTTTAGAAATATTCGTAGTAACCAACCCGACGCGCCCCGTGCGTATGCACGGGTATAGGACTAGTTTAAAGATTTTGTAGTAGGTATTTTATTTGAAAAATAAATTATATAATTAGAAAAAGAATAAAATTGTAATTTTGTATTAAAAAAAATAAAATGGTAATTTAGAGAAAGAATTTTTCCCTCACAAATTATGCAAGGTTCATTTTAGCAAATCCCTCACTAATAGCTAGGGAACAAATTCCTCACAATAATCCCTCACAAATAGCGACGGAAAACATCCCTCACGGATTTGAAGACGGAAATCCCTCGCAAATAGCGACGGAAAAAATCTCTCGCAAATAGCGATGAAAAATATCTATCCCTCGCAAATAGTGACGGAAAAAATCCCTCGCAAATAGCGACGGGAAAAATCCCTCACAAATAGTGACGAAAATACGATTACTTGTTCTGATTTGTTCCTACTTTTTGCGATGGATAAAATAATTTTGTGAGGGAAAAATTTCGTCGCAATTTGTGACGAATTTAACTTTCCCTCTCTAATTTTTTTGCGATGTCAAATTCAGTTACGAATTTGGCTCCGTCACAAATTTCGTCACTAATAGCGTTTGAGACGAAATTTTAACTATTTAGTGAGGGATTCCTTCCCTCTCTAAAACTGTTTTTTCTAGTAGTGAAACCTGTAATAGAGATCCACCGTCACATAGGCCAATGTTGTTCTTCCTCTATTTCGATGACAAGTCTAAGCTCCAAATAAAGGTCATCCACTTCGTTCATGTACACACAATGGATTAGGTGCAAGCTCAAACCCCTTTGCCTCCAATCTTGTTTACCACATGAGTGTGCAGGAAAATATATTTGATGGTAATTAAGAGAATCTACCTCACGATGATAAGGACCAGTGGAAGAATAATAACCCTCTCTTGCAAGATTAATTTGTGTAACGCCCCAAATCCCTTAAGTTTAGTGTGGGATTGGAGGTTTATGAAACGTATTTTAGGTATATGTGTTTATGTGAATTTTTCCTAACTTGCATTTGATTTTATTCTTGGTGAACATAATTGCATATTGTTGTTAATGCTTTGTTGTTGTTCTTGAGTGGTTGAATTTGTTTAATTTGACTTTAGAATGGTTGGAAGTATTGAGTATGGTTTTGATTGAAGAAGGTTTAGGGAGAAAATTGCAAGATTGATGCCAAATTCGATTTTTCTACATTTTGTACAGCATGAATCGATTCATGATAGCCTGAATCGAATCACAAAGATGTTCAGGCCATCCTGAAGCTTCTGTGCATCGAATTGGGAACCATGAATCGATTCACGAATTCGATTCACAAAAGGCGCTGCAATATTCTTTACTAAGATTTGTTTGTGAGTTCTTTATTTTTCTAGGTGTTGGACACCCATAAGTCCCACATTAGGAATTTATTTTCCCTAATGAATACATAGTTCAAGTCTAGGGTTTGAATATCATGAGAAATTGATGATTAATCTTATGATTATTGTGATTGGAGAAGGGTTGGATTGCTGCCCCCAACCCTCATGAACATCCGTGTGATGTTCCCCCTATTGCGAGTTCCACTGAACTCCAATGGGGATGAGTTTTGGTTCATGAGAAACTAGACTCAAGAATGTGATGTTTTCTTGCTTGCTATAATTTAACCCTTGATTTTGTTAAAATTCATTGGTGATAGTTGGAATGAGTACATGTTGCACAAGACTTCTTATTTGCCTATTTATCCCACTGTAATCATGCATTTAATATGTGAAAGTATGATTAAGCTTACTAAAAAGACTTAACGCAAGATTCCTCATAAAAGGAGCTTACGGTATAGCCATGACTTGTGGGATGCTACTTGCCGGTTATAGACGTATGACCGCTATACCATAGATACTATATGACGGTATAGCCATGTACCTGTGGGACGCCACTTGTAGATTATATACGTATGACTGCTATACCGTAGACTACGTTGACCGGGGTCTATGAACGTAGTGTCCCAATCAGATAACGATGACCATATGGAATCATGTCAGCCGTGCTTTATGCATTTTTAAATATGAATTATACGGCTGATGCTAATCTGCATTTATGTATTATTTAGTACTTGGAAGTGGTATGCCTCGATGAGAGATGGTGAGGAGTCCGGAAGGAACTCACTGAGATTTTTATCTCACCCTTTTCCATTATTGTTTCAGATAAGCGGGGAACTCCGGAAGACTGAAGGGACTTGGATGTCAAGATCTCTTTATTTTGTATTTTAAATTATGTAACTGAGTTTCAGTTGTTTAAGACAAAAGACTAGTATTTTGTGTTGGACTTCTTAAATGGTTATGTAACTTTAAAATATGAAGTATTTTCCCTTTGTGGAATTAGGAAACCTTGTGATATTTGGACTTGATGTAATGTCTAAGTTTAAATTTCCCTTGGAATTCTCTGTATCAAACGTTTAATGTCTTACTTTAAATTGATTTGAATGTATGGGTGTTACAATTTGCTTAATAGAACCCGAGATCTGCATAGCTATCATCAACCTTGCTTGAACTATAGAAGGAGGAAAATTGGGTTTGGTTTTTCTGTGTACGTTCATGTGTCCACCCAAAGCTTGTGCAGCAGTGAAGCCTTTTTATTCCAAAAAACACACTCGTAGGATATTCCAGTTCTAATCCAATGTCATCATTCTCCTCTGATGATCGATCAATTTCATCATTTTGCAAAAGCCTCGTTTTTCTTTCCCCATATTGATATTACTCTAACACCAAAATCCATTGTTTTGGATCTCATTCGAAAAGCAGGAGAAAGAGACTGAAATAAAGTATGCCATGTCATTCATGAGTGTTCATGATAGTCCCTTTCGTGATATTAAGCATTTTCCTTATTGGAATACTAAGAACAGAACAAGGCAAGTCTTTTGTGATATTGCACTTGATTGATCATTATCAATTAAACTCTGCCATTTTCGATGAAAGGCTCTACGTCAAACAACGACTGTAAGCAATTAATTAATACCGTGGAGAAAATTATGATATATCACATAATCCATACTCTACATCAGAGCAGACAAACAATTGAGGGTCCAGGATAAAAGCAAAGATCCACTCAAATCTTTTTGATAGTGCTAGCTCCACTATATATGCACTGTTCACAAATGCTTTGCTATGTTTTGATTGAATCATGGGTCAATGATGCAATCACTTTGCCCTCTGCTTTTCATGTAAGAGCACCTTGATAGGTGTTGTGTTGTGCCTCACTTGAAAATAAGTTTTTACCTTTCGATCGACAATCCTACTAAAGCTAATCATAAACCTTCCCTACCAGATTCAAGACACTAATGTCCATTTGACCCCTCTATCCTCCTCCTCTACTCTATCTTGTGTTGTTGCACAACTCGCTCGCTTCGTGGGTCTCTGTCGAAGTTCCTGGAACAGCTGCGGCCACCACTACAACTATTACCTGCGAATGGTTTGCTCTCCCTCTGTCATTTGCACCGCTCACAGACCCTTTTCCATGGCTGCTTCCTTCCACAACTTTTTCTACCCTTGGCCATGCGATGATTTGATGCTAAAAGAAACTGAAGATGCTCGTGGTGGAGGGCCTCCTCCTTCACCCTCCACGAATCATTGTTCTAACATGTCCATCTGCTCCAATTATAGCATCAAAGGCGAAATGATGTGCATGGCTCATATTTATATATGAGAAAAGGCTGGCAGACTTTGGAGCAGAGCGAGCAAGGCGCTTTGGGGGCGTAGCCCCCCTCGAGTGGTATCGTAGTATAAATTATGTAAATTCTTAAAGTTGTAACCCTAAAATATAAAAATAAATAAATAAAAAAAGAGTCTCTCTGCTCCAGAGACGTGGGCACAATTGGTCGAACTCCGTTATCAAATCATGTGTTGTTTTTCGTGCTTTCTTTTCTCTATTGTAGACTTCCGTGATTATTGTTTCCCAGCACGAACAAAACTTGACCTTTAATTCCGGAGGAGGTGGAGGAAGAAGAAGAAGATGTGAGGAGAGTCGGTGATGGGGACTAACCTAGCCTTTAATAATAATGTTGACTAGTTGACTAGTTATAGTAATTGTTTGTCTTAATATTTCCGGTCAACAAAATGTTGTCTAAATCTTTTGAAAATCGTATATACGATTAAAATAATTTAACATGGAATAATAAAGTTTATAACGAATGGTCAAATTGGACTGTTGACGAGGTTAAAGGCTCTATAAGGGGTAAAAGGATGAATGCTCGCACCGCGAGCAACAATCCAGAGTACGAAGCGATACCAACGGTGCGTCCAGAAATGGATGTCTATCTTCCCATAGGGGACTTCGATGAGTACCTTAAAGAACCCCCAGTTGCCCACTAGTAAGGGAGATTAGTTCACTCAGTGTGTAAACTGAACTGCTACGGCACCATCCTGGCAGCGTGAGACTTGATATATTTGAAGTAACACAGTTATTGAACCCTCATCCCACCCATGCACCAGTATGGTGGGATCGTGAGGATATACTTTGGAGCAACTTATTCGAAGGTTGCTAATACGAGGATGAAGATGTCCAACATAGGGAAAAACTGCTAGGACCTACTAGGAAAGAGTTCCAAAATGATCAATACTTAGGAGAGGATGAGATGAGCACCTTTGATGGGTCCACTAAACCCATCACCACCTTCAAAATTTCCAAAATTTGATGGAAAGGTTAGGAACCACACAAGGCGATCTTTGCTAGGAGTTCCCATTAACATTGAAAGGAAAGGTCGATGAATGATTCCGGTTCCAAGGCCCACAATACATAGCCGAACCGGACCCAATGACCGAGTTATTTCTGGAGACTTTTACCCCTGACGTACATGCAGAAGAGGAAAGGTCATTGAGTTCGAAACTGTGACAAAAGAGCTCAACGTTAAAAGTGTTCATTCAGCGAATTGGTAAGTGTGTAGTGGAAATACCTAATGTGGCTGGGGAACCCAGAATGAAAATGACTGGGTCCCCTCAACTTTTGCTTCCGTCCCGACTGAAGGATGAATTGCTGCTAAAAATGGTTGTCATGGTAGAGGAAAAAGTAAAAGGGAAAGATACTAGAGGGAAGAAAAGATCCTGGTGGCCATGTCAGATTTCTTGAGATTTTGACTGTAAACGCTAAAAAAAGGCAGTTACAAAGAAGATATGAAGATTACACCCCATTCAGATTTCTCCTCGAGGTGATATTTAAGGAAAATAGGTATACTAAGTTCTTAGAAGTGGGTGAGCTCCACAGGGATTGCAAAAACACCACAAATGAGTGTGTCCATCTAAAAGACGTGGTGGAGGAGTTAGTCCCCAGAGGATGCTTGACGGGCTATGTGGAGAATGTAGACCCTAACGAATGTTCAGAAATGCAAAGACAAAGGTCAAACAACAATGACACGAAATCACCGACGTGCATTCACTTTGGAAATGGCAAGGCGGACAAAGGTTGCCCAAAAATCTCGTAAACACTCAAGAAAGTATCTCGACCCAAAGTTGACTTACATAAATTGCATTTGATGGTACAACATATATGGTCCCTCATATACAATATAAAATATCTTACCATCATTTGAAGAACTTTATAGGAAATAAAGGGTTGCGACATCGAGTAGAGGAGATAAATTTACGAGAAAAATCCACCCCTAGCCCAAGGGCACCCCTTGACCCAAAAATGTGTGAGTGTGAGAATGCTATAAAGACCATATATTTTCCTACTACTCCTATGGGAGTTAGAATGGAAATGGATTCGATATAAAGAACTAGTCTTTTCCTACTACTCTTAAAGGACTGGAAATAAATATAAGTTGAAGAATGAGTCTTTTCCTACTACTCCTAAGGGAGTTACACAGGAAACGAATTCGAGTTGAAGAACAAGTATTCTTCCTATACTCCCAAGGGAGTTGGACTGGAAAGGAATTCAAGTTGAAGAATTGGTCTTTTCCTACTGCTCCTAAGGGAGTTAGACTGAAAACGAATCCAAATTGAAGAATGCATCGTTTCCTACTACTCCCACGAGAGTTAGAATGCAAACGAATCCAATTTGAAGAACAGATTGTTTCCTACTACTTCTATCAGAGTTAGACGAAAACGAATCCGATTAGTTTTAAATTTCCTTCAATGTCTTGTGTTTTCCTTTATCATATAATTTTTGTATTTTATATTGAAAAAGTTATTACTAAAATGTGTAAAAGAGAAAAATAAGATATAATATCACTAACAAAACTATAAAATAAAATACAACACAATTAATTAAGTAATTCATTACTTAAAAAGATAGTTGTGATATCATCCAAATCTAAATTTTCAATCTATCAATTTCAGTTTTGTAATAATTAATTGATGAAATGAGATATTCAATTATTTAAATTATTTTTGTATGATTGTTTACCGCCGCATCGGGAGAGTTGGCCTGATAGCTTGGCTTGGAATTTTTCAAATGATGGCTCCTTTAAGGTTAAGACGACGTATATGGCCCTCATGAGTCATGATGGGGCTCGTAATCGGAACATGTGGAAGTATTTATAGGGTTGGAAAGGGCCCCACCTGATGTAGATTCACTTGTGGAAGGTAGCCCACCAAAGGCTTCCAACTAACTTCTCTAGAAGCAGATGGAGTGGTGACTCGACTGAGTGTCCTTCTTGTCCAGGTATTAATGAAACTTCTATTCATGTTGTGCGAGACTGCTATGCTGCCAGTAGTTTATGGAATGGTCTTGTGAGAAGTGACCTGTTGACACTCTTCTTCTCCTTAGACACTGAGGATTGGCTTGAGGAAAATCTCAGTAATTCCTTTAGTCGATTGGACCCTGCTTCCTGGAAGTCCAATTTTTTCGTCGTTTGTCACGCCCTTTGGAGTTGGAGAAACAAGTTGAAACACGAGCCTGGCTTTAAGATCCTGCATGAGCCTATCCAGTGGGCTCTTAATAAAACTTCCCAGATAGAATCGACCAGGTATTCGCTGTTGAGGTCCATATCTTCTACACCGCCCAAAGTTCAATCTCTTATCCGGTGGCATTATCCAGATGAAGGCTGGATTAAGGTCACGGATGGAGCGACCAAAGGTAATCCTGGTCAGGCTGGGTGTGGCGGGCTTCTGAGAGATCAGGGGGCGGTTGGATTGTCGGGTTTGGATCTAACTTAGGGTATTGTAATGTTTATGTTGCTGAGTTATGGGGGATGCTTTATGGCCTTGAGTTAGCCTGGAATAGTGGTTTTAAAAAGATTATAGTTGAATTAGATAATTTGTCTATAGTTAATTCAATTAGACAGGGTGGGGACTCCAATCATTGTAAATTCTTCCATCGTTTTAATTTTAATATTTGGAAGAGTAGAATTGGGAGCCTAAGTTCCAACATGTTTATAGAGAGGGAAACTCATGTGCCGATTGGCTTGCCATGTGGGGTCTGTCCCATAGTTTAGGGGTAGTGTAGTTATATACTCCTCCTTTAGAGCTAGCTTACTTGATTCAAGGTGATATGACTGGGGTGTTCGTACCTCGAAATACTATAGCTTTGTAGTTCGTTGCCTGGGCCTTAGCTCTGTTTTTTATACCAATATAATACTCCCTCGGGTCCTATATATAAGAGACACACTTTTCTGAGAGAAAATTATTTCTTATATATAGGACCAGAAGGATTACTAAACACTAGTCCAATTCAAATCATTCTGAATTTAATTATATCAGATCAGACTGATTGAAAATGTGATAGGATATTGTACCCAAAAAAAAATGTGATGGATTCAAATATTTTTTTAAAATAAATGCAATATAGTGCATATTGTTTTTGGTTTCTTCTCTCTATTCTCGTCTGGAATCCATAGGCCCTTCTCTGCACCTGCTAATTTGGGTTTGGGTTCGGGTTTCTTTTACAAGACGCAGAAAGAACGCTAGTACAGGCCCTTTAAAATTACAGAATTACCCTTAACTTTTTGCGGATTTTGAACGCGCGCCTCTTGTTCGTCTTTACCTTCTGTTCCAAACCCAGGCATGGCGATGGCGTGCACTTCTACTCGACAATCTGCTTGGATTCTTCGCCTGTTTTTTCTCTGGGCTTCTGCCGTTCTGGTATTCGCCGATGAACACTCCTTATGTATGCATTCTTTTCCCATTCTCCTCTCTCTCTCTCTCTTTTATTTTTTAATTTTTCACTATTCAATTATAGGGTTTGGTTGTATCTTTCCTTCCTAGAAAATTTGGTTACACTTTTACTTGTCTCTCTTTCGAGATAATTGGATTATCGAAGTACAATTTCAGAATAAATAAGGATAATATTCCCTTAATGGATGGGAAACGAAAAGGTGCGAAGAAAAATACTCGAAGATCGTTGAAGATTTTGAAACTTGTTCTTTCGGAACAACAAGAAGCCAACAGTTTCCTTTATATGTTTCCCTTCCGAACAAGTGTAATAAAACTCGTTCTACATGGTTTTATCCAGTTTAAGCTTTCTTACTTTGCAATGACTTGTAAACTCTAGCGATTTCCTGTTCACAGCACTTCAACGGAAGGTTAATTCTCAGGCATTTTTATTGGTTCGAGCGACGTTCTACTGATGGAATCAAGATCTGTTAAACATTCCTTTTAATGTTAATATTATGTACAAATTATGTCTTCAACTAAGGGTCATGGTTTATAGTATGAGAGCGTGTTTTGTATATTGCTGGAATGTTGTGATGAACTTATATACCGCTAAATATGGTGTTGTGTGCGTTTTGAAATTTCACTTACGGCCGTCCCTATATCTTTTGCAGTTCTTACTCAAAATACTACGCTGCAGCTGTCTCGTGGCTTGCCTGTGGGAAACTCTCCAGGTTCTAAGCCTGGTGCCACTGTGGTTGTTGAAAGGGTTCATATACATGGACTGTCAAGGTTTAGAAACCTGGGGAAATATGCCCACTCCGTGAAAGTGAAGGTGTTCCCAGGAAATTCGAATGTTCGCCTGCCAAACATAGAGGTTTGTTTCCATAGGTGAGTTATTTGCGCCAGTGCATACTTCGTCTACTGGATGTAGTCTATCTACTGCCTATGCATCTTATCGTCGATTTAGTAAATATTTGTTTTTTTTTTTTGGGTCAGTGGATCTAGTTATTGTATTGATGAGTGAACATGAACATCATTTATTCCAGGGAGGTCTTCTCTGTTATTGAGTATAAACGAATCAAGGAGAGAAATCTCCTCCAAGGATTTCCTTTTTATAACAAAGCAGTGTGCCCGGTTCAGATTATTTCCGTAAAGAACTCACCCTGTACAATTTCTGTGACTTAACCTACTGACCCAATCAAGAACTCCCTAATAGGCATCTTAACTGTGTAACTGCTCTCCTAATCCCGTTTCTTTATTATTTCTAGTATTCACCCTTCATGTTTTCTCCTTAGTATCTTGTGTTTTGTCCCCAGCACTGACACTTCACTTGTTCACTTCATAACTGATTGTTGTTTATCAAACTAGAATTTGAAAAATGATCAGTATAATTAATTCAGGGATTTATGTGTCTTTTTCAGGAATGCATCTCTTGCCGTGGGGATGTGCCCACAAGGCCAGTGGGAGAAAGTTGCCAAGGGTTCTTGGTCTCGATCAATGTCTCCTTTTGACCATAAGCTCTTAGACATAAGAACTGCTGGTTCAACACTGGAGAATTTTGAGGTGTCTGCTGAAGAAGGTGAATGCTCCTAGTTGATGATTAGAAGTTTCATGAAGTACTACTGATCTCCTGTCTAGCACTAACATGATTTTTTTCCTCCTTTGCAGAATTTTTTGTATATCGCATTGTATTGTTAACGCTGGGCATTATTCTGATGAGCTTGGCATCCTTTTTAAGCCAATCGTTAGCATTTTATTATAGCAGCGCAATGGCAATTGGAATAATTCTTATGATATTGATTATTCTTTATCAGGTAACTTGTTTATGTTCCTCAATTTTTGAAATTTGGAATGTTTAATATTCAATCTTATATTCTGTGTATGAGGAATATTTTGTTGAGCAATTAACCAAACCTTCAAATTCAATTCCTCCTCTCGAAAAATCTATTTTTATGCCTTAACTTGTCTGATATGAATTTTTGTTTATATCTTGGATTATCTCAGTGGTTAAGGCAACATTGACATTGTTGATTGCTGAAATTGTGTTGCCTGCCAATTCCTTAGATTTTATTTTATAATTTTAATTAATCCAGGTAGTTTAGGAGGAATACTTTGTTGAATATCAAGTAAGAAAAAAGATTAGAACAACTATTAAGGTTTATACCTATCTAAATTCAAAAGATGTGATTGCTAGATGTTGAGGTTAGAACTCCAGTTCTCTTTCTAATTAATACTTTGATGCCTCACTTGCAAATCTTCATGAGATTTATCCAATTTGCAATCTAATTCTGATACTTAATTGCTATAGAAAATTTCTTATTGACCTTAACGTGGAATTTGCCTCTTCTGATTGACAGGGAATGAAACTTCTTCCAACTGGTCGGAAGAGTTCCCTTGCTATATTTTTTTATTCATCTGCTGTAAGTGTAACCTCAGCGCATTTCTCTCCAATCTTATATACTATTTTACAATGAATATGGATCATATAATTTCAACAATTATTTTGATCAGATTGGTTTTGGGACATTTCTCCTCCGTTACATTCCTGGTTTAGTTCGTTCAGTACTTACAGAGCTAGGAATTGATGAAGACATGTATAATCCTGTATGTAAGTCATCTTCACGCTTTCTTCAAATTTGGTTAGACATTTGTGCTACTGATTGAAAATTTATTTAACTTTATTCATTTCATTTGTATTCTATACTCTGGTTATGTTGGTTGAGCTTACGTCTTTTGTTTGTAAATTTATAAGCTACTAGAAAATGCATGGGCAGCCTGGTGCTATAAAACTCCTGTTATGATAGGGTCCATGGAAGGGTGATAAGATTTGTGTTGGTGAGAATGGAAGAAAATAAGAGAAAATGAAAGAAAGTTTGTTGAGAGAATCGAAAGTTTATTTTCTTATGCAAAAAGTTGAAATGATAGCAGCTACATGAATTAGTATTTATAGGCTACTCCTACTGTTGATGATAGTTACAACTGTTGATTGCAGTTGTAACTGTCAGTAACAGAATCAGTTACTGGTTAAATAACAGTAAAATGTGCAGCAGATTATACTCGGCTGTGATCCATTAACAGCACAAGGCAGGGCCCAAGGCAAAACCCGAGTAAGCTGAAATACAACTAAAATACTGTAGAACAGAAAACATAAATGCACAAACATGAATGCTGCAAATAAAGGGTAAGATTAATTATGAGTCTATCATGCATTTCAAGATTCTAATTCTAGACTTAAACCTATGTGTGACCTCCAGGTCACACAGTAGCAACTCTAACTGTTGCGCCAAAACTTCTCTTTAAAGAATTTATGGCCTGAAGAAAGGTCCTTGGAAATGAGTTATGCAGTTTCCAGTTTCTAAATTTTTGTTAGTTTGGTTCTATTTGGAAAAAATAGCTGATAAGTTAGTTGTTATGATAGTTTATAGCTGATAAGTTAACTGATAAAATTTGAAGTATTTGGTAAATTTAGTTATTGAACAAACTGATACATATAAAATGACATAATAAAAAGACATATTTATATATTTTTAATATAAATTCTATTTGTTTTATATTATTTATTTTGAAACAGTTATTACTTTTAAATTTCATTCTCATTTTTAAATATTTTTATTAAAAGTAATAGGATAATATAAATAAAATAACATCTTCATATGTTTTCTTATTTTTTTTTTGTTTTATAATAAAAGTATATTTTGTATTACTTTTATTCTAAATATATAATATATAATATATTTTGTATTATTTTGTGAGAGAGTGATTAAAGGTCTCATTTTTATTTTTAATTGAAGATAGGGTAAAGTAGAAATTTAATTTAAATAATAAGGGTAAAATTGAGAGGAAAAAATAAGCTATAAGTAACGGGCTCAAATAAGTATCTTTTCAAAAAATAGCTAGTAGTGAGATAAGTTCATTTACCGAACGGAACACCTCTACTTTGGCCAACCAAATTTATATGTTCTTGCTAAACACGTTCTTCATCTAACAAAGAAAAACTATCGAAGAATAAAAGGTTTTGCTTCTCATATCATGACATGAATTATAGTTGAATTGATTTTGCTACTACTAGTGTGTTCCTTGGAATTAATGTGTTAGACTGCTGTAGTGCAAAGTGAACAAGATTTGCTCTGTTTGATGTCCCTAGGAAGAGGCATGCGGTAAGGCAGCATGGTTCTCAAAAGAAGGATGTAGGAGGAGTCAAATATCTAGGTAGGAATGCGAAGATCAATGTTGGGAAAAATCATGCTCTTTTGCATGGGCATACGGATTTTCTCAATAGAGCCCTAGTTACTTCGGTAAAATTACTCCCGCAAGGAAGAACCATGAGTTGCTCAGGTTTGGTTTTTGAGTGCACGTTAGAGCCAGTGCCCCAGGCTCTTCAAGCATGGTGTTTTTACTTGCATACCAGTTTTTCTATTTATTATTAGGGTGATGACTGATGACACTATGATTCGAATCAATTTTGATTTTTTAAGGTTAATAATTAGAATGGACTCCAAATTTGGGTGTTCAGCTATCAAACAGCTGCAATTTAGAGTTGACCCCGTTGTACATAGTGAACATTCTTTTTTCTTGCAATCAACCATTAAATTGAATTTATTTCATGGTTTCTACAGTATGCACTTCTATTTATTTTTGCATTTTCTCATCTATATTGTGTTCATTTTCCGTGTATAAATATTTGATATTTGAGAGGGTCTTTGAATGCTTAACTAATGAAATGTTAACTGCAGTTGGCAATATTTCTGCTCACTTTTGTTGCAATAGCCGGAGCCTGGTTGGGATTCTGGGTGGTCCAAAAGCTTGTCCTAACTGAAGAGGGGTCTGTGGACGTAAGCATTGCTCAATTTGTTGTATGGGCCATAAGGATTTTGACTGCTATTATGATTATTCAGGTTTTTCTTTTATAATGATTCTATTTCTTCTTTTTTGTTTATCTCCATCTTCCTATTTCTGTTATGTTGGTTTATTGCCCCATATTAGTGGCTTTTTAACCGCATAGGGTAATACAATATTAGCACATGATTGCAAATTTGACAAGAATATGTTGTTTCCAGAGTTCTATGGATCCTCTGTTGGGAACATTGGCATTCTTATGTGGATTACTCGTCCCCTCCTTGAAAAGGATGCTTAGATTGAGATTCATTCGTCGCTTGCACAGGTTAGTCCACTGTCTTATATTCTGGAGCTTGCTTTGTAATTTTGGACAATAAAGATATGCTTCTCAATTTCTTAATTAAATAGAAGGATGGCTTTATTTTTCCTTTCTATTTTTCCACCCCTATGGGTAAGGAATCTTAATCATTGAATAAAAAAATTAACTGATTAACTGTGATAATAATACACATGGTAGAATGTTGTAAATTATAAATGATAGTATAATATATATTTTAGATTGTTTTGGTGATTTACATTTACCTAGTTGAGTCTTCTGACCGATGAGCTATTAAACCATACATCACTCGAGATCATGAGAGTTTCCTCTTATACTGGAAGAATTTTGCAGGCGTTTGTTTAAATCACCCAAGAAAAACAGGAGATCCCGTGTCTCTGATTCATTACATTATGATGATTCACATGATGAACATATATACAAGATGCAAACTTTAGAGGACTCCACGCTTCTTCGGCCACAGCTTAAGAGCTTCAATATGACCCCTTGCAAATCATCTGAACGAGGTTTGCTCCATCTCTGGAATTCCTTACTTTTATGATGGAAATGTCACTTCTCAACATAAGTGGATGCTTAACATGCTAAATTTGTACATCATCAGGCTTCACTAGGACGCCACCTAGGACGCTGACAGAGGACTTATACCCTTCCATCATACACACTACACCTGAGAGGAGAAAATATTCAGCAGCAGAATGGGATGCGTTCACAAAGAAGTCCACTGAAAAAGCCTTGGAAGAACTTGTTGCATCTCCTGATTTCGGTAAATGGCTTTCCACCAATGCAGATAGGATAAGTGTAACTCCCGACTCCAGAACTGATCGGCGGCGTAGGTGGCAGCTGTGGTCTTGAGCCACCTTAGCGTTTTTTCGCGAAATGAGGACAGCTTCATCAAAGTAGCTTACAAAAACAGAGGGTTTCATGCATGTCAGTCTAACGGTTGGTTTTCCTATACAGAGTCAGAAAGTAAAACCAGAAGGGAATGTTGTAGATTAGATAAGCTTTAATTGATGGTGTAAATTCTTCGTGACAAGTAGTAGCGTCTTCCACGGTTTAGATATTCATTCTCTATGCCGGTGGTTTCTCACTTTCTCAGCTTTAGTTTAGTTTACTGGGAGGGTTTTTCCCTTCAGTTTATTATGTAGTCGTCCACGCAGGATTTGTTTATTTTAGATTACGATCAAATTAATTTAAAATAATTAACTTTGAAGAATTAGATGATCAAAAAATTGTTTATATTAATGTTAACAAAATTAATCTTTGTATAGCAATGTTACTTTAAAGGCGAGATTAGAAGAATTATTATTTTTAAAATTAATACAAAAATTACTTATTTTAATATTTTATCAGTGTATAAACTTTTTATAAAAAAATTATGGACTTTATAGTCTATTTTACCTAATATAAAATTTGAAAATGATAATAATTCCTTTAGCGTACTGCAAAATTAATTTTAGGAATCTAGAAATTTACCCAAACAACTAAACTTACCTCTAACAATCGCGTATGTGGTAGACGTTTTGTATTGTTGATGTCTATTTTTTGAAATCACCAAGTGATGCAGTCTTTCTACGTTCGTATGTTTTTTTTTTTTTTTTTAACAATGGAGGGGATTCTACGTTCTTATGCTAAACATTTTTGTTCCATGACTTGGTATATTTTACTACATCTTAGCCTTTTAGTTTTTGTTAATTTTTAGTTTCAAATTTGGTTCTATGATATTTTCTAAAAATTAGATTTATGTGAGATTGGAAGAAAAGCCACTCTTGAAAATGAATACACATTTGAATGCCTAAGACAGTTGATAGCCTCAATTTTGTTAATTTCGTAATAAGCTAGTCTAGCTTTTTAATTCCTCTTTGGGCATTGAGGTCTGCTTAAAAGATCTTTGATTATAGTCTTCCATCGCATGGGTCTTAGCCTCTGTTTGGAACGGCAGTGGGAATCCCATGTTGGGTGAAATGTGTGGCCAATTTTTCACGTTGTCGCAAAAGTTACATATGGTAGCTTTTGGTTTTCCGCGGTGGAGAACGATTAGAACGCGCAATTGAAGAGCCTGACACAGAACCAAACACAGGCTTAATTTGAAAAATTTTAAGCTTGCGTTGATACGACGAATAAGGTTCACCAACCTGCGGTGGAAAACCGCAACGAGCATTTAACTCAGTTTTATCATAGTGTCAAGTCCAAACTAGAAGTTCTTGAACAGATGCCACTAGAATGGAGCATGTGGTACATCACTAATAATGGAGCATAGATGTCATGTCTCCTTTAAGTTTTATTTCCTCCGGTCTGAAATATAAGCAAAAAAATCTATAAAATATAAGCAAAAAAGTCTATCCAAATTAACTCAGTTTTATCACAGCGTCAAGTCCAAACCAGAAGTTCTTGAACAGATGCCACTAGAATGGAGCATGTGGTACATCACTAATAATGGAGCATAAATGCCATGTCTCCATCAAGTTTTACTACCCCAGTCTAAAATATAAGCAAAAAATTTATGAAATATAAGCAAAAAAGTCTATGTATTGAACCAAATACATAGACTTTTTTGCTTATATTTCATAGATTTTTTGCTTATATTTCATACTAAAGGGAGTAGTTTCTATGATGAAGGAGCAATGCCATCTCTCCTTCAAGTGTTGGTTCTTGCCCACCTTGATCTCTGAACCAATTTGGGTATTTACTTTTTTTAATAAACATTCAAATTCGTCCTCGAGAAAAATTACAAAGGCTAATTCAGTCACTGAGAAATATGAAATATCATTTTATTTTTTTCTTTAAGAATATTATATGTGGATCAAATTACTCCCTAATAGGGACTAAAATGTCCTTAAAAATATCCTAAAAAAACTAATTTGACCCACATTTGAGATTCTTAATAACTTAAACAATACTTTTCATTTCTCATGATTAAATTAGTACTTGTAATTTTTCTCAGAAATCAATTTGGATATTTACTTTTTTTTTGGGGTATAAACACCGATGAAACTTCAACATTTTTTTTGGGTAACAGATGAAACTTTAACATTTAGGCTGGGTTTAATAAGCCAATAAGCTAGCTTATAGCTTATTGAACTAGCTTATAAGCTTGTTTAGTCGAAGGAAAGGTATTTGGTAAGCAAACTTATCACAGTAGCTTATAGTTTTTTTATAGTTTTTTATCTTTTCTTCCAGATTTATCCTCATTATTTTATTCTTTATCCTTTTTTAAATTTAAAATAAAAATAAACTCTTATCTTTTTGTATCATTTTATATTTATCAGTTAGTTAAACAACTAATTTTACTAAATAATTCAATTTTAATTAGTTAGCTTTTCAGCTATCAGCTAATTTTTTCGGTATAAGCTAACTTATCAGCTATAAATTAGTTTATAGCTTATTTTTACCGAACACTTTAGTAAATTGTTAAAATCAGACCACGAAACGTGACAGTTGATATGTCTAATTTTAGACCAAACACTTTATCAATACTAGTATTTTTTTTCAATATAGTTTAATCAAATAATTAACTAAATTAATACAAAGTCGATTGATAGCAAATTTATTTATTAGACTAAGTATCATTAATAATTTTTGGGAAACAACACGTTTTAATGATATCATTCTTATAATATTATCGGATTTAACTTTTGACGTCTAGCTTCTTTCGTATCTGCCGCGTCACTTACTTGAGGCCACAAGAGCATCGAGCTATCACATCCCTAGTGGCCCCCTCACTTTAGGAAAGTAGACTCGACGTTTCACAATTCGCCTTGACGTTTTTGTTTGATTCTCAATGCTATAATGCTACAAATATCTCCGCTCAACGTGCTATCGTAACACGTTATTTACGTTTCTTTTATACTCCCATCTTTTTTTTTTACTTATCGACTTTTTAGAAAAAAATTATTCATTTTTATTTATTATTTGGATAGTTTAAGATTATATTAATTATTTATTTTTTAATTATATTCTTAATTATTTATTGTAAAGAGAAATAAATGTGATGGATAATAAATAATCAAGAATATTACAAGAAAAACTAATAATTTTATCAAAAATAACAAAATTTATTGGTTTCGTCTGTTTATGTAAAATAATCTTAAAAGACAAATAAAAAAGAACGGAAGTAGTATATAGTTTCTCAACGGGTGGCTAAGCTAACAACTTCCACCTGGGCCAAGACACCACCTAGCTAGCGCTTCAAAATGAATTGGTATTGAATATTGAGGATTACAAAAGAAACAAGTAGCTGATCATAGACATTGCAACAGAACTCAAACTCGCGGGTATTCACTTGATCCAGTTCCAATTTTGACAGAAAAAACCCGTTTTGACAGGGGGTTGGGCGGGGTTGGAGATGTTAATACCCAACCCGCCTTCGACCTGAACCCGCCCGACTAAATATAAATTGTTAATTTTTATTTTGTTTTATGCATATATATTCATTCCTTTTGTTTCATTTATTTTGTTTATTTTTAATTTAATCTCTTTTCTATAGAAAATTTTATTTTGATTTTTTTATTTTATTTTATCATTGTATAATAATATGATTTTATTTTATTAATTATTATAAATATAATTTTTCAATTTTTCTACATATTTGGAGCGGAGTCGGGGCCTGCGGGAAAACCCAACCCTATCAACACGAGGATGGGAATCATACCCGTTTAAAATAAAAACAGAGATATGAGAGGTAAAACCCGCCCCGTTGTCATGCCTAGCTGAGCAAGACCACTTGAGAAAACAGACGCAGAACAAGTAGCTAGCGATCCTCCTAACCTCATCTTTTTCAGGGACTTCTCTGACGGATTCCCCGATAAAAGAACCATATTCCTTTGACTTAAATCGTATAACCATTTTGCAACTTGTTAGTTTTTACATAGTCGTTTGTCTTTTATTTATTTTATTTAATTCCTTACACCAATTTTATGTTATTTATTTTTCAACTCTTAACAATATTTATTATTTGTGTTTTAGTCCATATTTTTTTTCTCTAAATCAAACATCTGAAGATAGCCCGAACCATGACATGGCCATAATTTAGGCTCGCTTGAAGTAAAAGACGGGGTAAAATAAAACAAGGAAATGAAACGAAACTAATTAATTAAAGATGTCAAGTTGTACATGGAAGAGGAGGAAAGAATGCTTTGCCACACAACAAGCAAAACACATAAACAAACAAGTAACCCGTAACCAGCATACCCCTTTCGTATGCATCTTTGTCACGGGTTACCTTAATTGACGTTTTTCTTTGCCGCAAATACTTATCATTAGACTAATAAGTGTCTGACACGACTGAACAAAATGCTTTTAAGGGATTAATTCATTATTTACTGAGAGCCTCGTTTATTTTGTTTCTTGCTACATTTAAAGATTTAATGATGAATTGAATAAAATAAAATTGTTATTATAATATTATACTAATAACTTTTTAAGTAATTGTATTATGAGATAAAAAATACTGATTCCAATTTATATACAAACTAGTAAAAGCTAATATTAAATAAATAAAAATAAAAACTAGTACGAAGGTGTGGTCTATTTTCCCCGTTAATTCCCATTCGATGATTCCAAACACAACCGTCTCTGTCCAACGCTACCGTCTCGCCGCGTAATTGCAGTGTTGGTAGGCCTTCTTGATTGTTACTCTCTAAAACGCATGCATGCTCTTTAGCTAGCGAAAAAGGAACATCTCTCTCTCTCTCTCTCTCTCTCTCTTGTGTTGAGTTAGATTAGAAAAGAAGAGGCGGTACATGTACATGGCTGCAGCTTGTACTTCGAAGCCACCGATATCTTTGCCAAGCCAAAAAGGAGAAACTTGGCTTTCACGTGGCACCACTACGTCTTGCCAATTCTTCATGAATTATAGTTCAAGAGTGAGAATTGAAAGACTCAGTGGTTGTCTTGCAGCTTTAAGGTTAGAAAGGAGCAAAAGGGCCAAGCTTTCTATAAGAGGCTGCGGCTGCGGTTGTGAGCGAAGTAAGGGGAAGAAGGAGTACTACTATGGTGTGACGGATCAGGAAGACCAATATTTCGTGAAGGTTCTGAGGGAATCCCAGCCTTATATTTCTGTGCACAGGGATAGAGTCTTTGTTGTGGTCGTTTCTGCAGAGATTGTTGCTAGTCCTTACTTAGATGCCATTCTCAAGGTACCACCTCTCTCTTTCCCTCCGAATACACACACAAACTCCTGAATTAAATTAACTCTACATGACTTACCAAAATATATAAAATAAATAAATTTACTCTACATGCCGGGCTCGTATTCGAATAAAAAAGTGGCCACAAACTTGGGGCCTGTTTATTTTTTTAGTTTTAAAATGTTAAATTAATTTTCCTCAAAAAAAAAATAGATGTTAAATTAATTAAAAATTTGTCGGGAAGAAATCTTCCTTTGTTCTTCCCTTCTCTCGCTATTATGTGTGTTCTGTCCCTTCGCTTTCACCTAATTTTAGTTGTCCGTCAAATGTTTTGCAAACATTGTGTACGGCTTAGATGGGTTCAGCCAGTGGCGGTGAGGATATTGGATTGGACGGTCTTCATGTGGGTATGAGATTGAATGATTTTTGTACGGAGAGGGTAAGTTGGGAAAATTTCTTTACACGTCATCAAGTAACCACAAAATTAAAATAGATTATTTTATATAAAAATTATTTTATTTTAATCTTAAACAAACAGGCATGGTCAATAAAAATCAAATCATATCGAACTCATTGTATTGATTGGACTTTATAAGTGAGCCAATTTTATTTTTCCAAATTTAGTTTTATTTCGGTGAACCGATTTTAGACCAATTTACATGTAGAATCAATTTTAATAAAAGAAATGTTTAAGTATAGGCACATTTCCAATACCGTCAGAGTCGATGTTGCCGACCAACGAAAATTAGTCCAGTTAGTAAAGATTCAACTCATATCCAACAAGGATGTGAATTTGAACCTCGTTGTCGATGTGAGGACTTTGTTAGTGGATAATATGTAAGTACATTTGTAATCACTCAAAAGAGTCTTGAGGCTTTCCTGAACCTTTGTGAGCTTTTGGGAACTAAATTTTTCTTTATAAAAGTCGACATTGTTGATCATGATCTAATAGTCGCTGAGGGAGCACTTCTCACTGAGCTTTCCAAGCATGGTGTGCAACTCGTTTGTGGATCTAAGGTTGCTTATGTTGGGTTTGTTGAAGTTGAAAGTGTCACAAAGCGGATTTGGATTCTCTGCGGTTGGAATCCCACAATTAAGCGATCTAGGTCGTCTGATCAAAATTAGGCGACTAACAAATCGTGCAGATTTAGATTTTTTTTTATAATATGAATTACTGAGATTGAAATCTAGATCGTTTGATCTTAATCTAACGGTTCCCGGCGTGGTGACTGCAGGATGACTGTAGGCAATCGAATCGATCACAAAGCTTGTTGAAATTGTTTTTCTCAACATTGGTGTAGTAAAAGTCAGCAAACTCCTCGAGGTCAATGTAACCTTTGTCGTTCTGCTCATATCTCTTCCATCATGCTTCTCACCTCCTCAAAGGTCGTCTTGGACCCTAGTATGAGGACAAGTTCTTATTGAACTTGTCGAAGATGTTGACCACCTTGTTGTCCACGATGTCTTCTCTTCTTAGACAACAGTGAAAGGGAGATAACGAAGGCTCAACACTCTTTATCTCTCTCCCCCTAAAACTTTTGAATTTAGTTAATTATGGTCTTGTGAAAAGGGGTTTGGATATTATTGGATCTTAGCTAGTTTGAAATATTAACTGTCTATTTGATTGTGTCTGTTTTTTATTTGAAAACTATTGTATAAAATAATTTTGAAAAATTATCTTTCAAAATATTTACATTTAATAACATTGATCTGAAAAAAAAGTTTTAGAGGCAATAAAACAAAAAATTACTTGGTACTCTTTTTTCAAAACATGTTATGAAATAGGGGTTGCTAGACGATAATGATGATGGTTGACAATGTTAGGGTGGCGACAATGAAGGGTGTTAGATAGAGACTGTGGTGATTGTCGAAGGTCTCAAGCAGATGTTGGAACAGAATATACACTCACACACACTCACTGTTGAATGATAGAAGAGAAAGAGAGAATGAATATTATGAAAGGTACTTAATTTTATTGAGCTATAAATATGTTTATATACAAACACACACTAATAGGCCACACATTGGACCACATTAGGCCCAATACAATAAGCCCACACTTAACTAACAATTAACTAACACACTATTAGTTACACCAATTAACTAACTCTATTTGTTTGAATTACCTCCAACGCTCCCCTGTAATTCAAACACCCTAATTACATCTTTATTCACTAATTTGCTTTTTTATAATGCACACATTATTAACACATACTCAATTACTAGTACACAACACATTTTCCTGGGTCCCACTGTTGGAAGAACTAAAACCCACTCACTGCAAAAGTGCCTTTGTATAATGCTCCAAATCCCTCATATTGCACTGTTTTCTTGAATGCATCAGCCATGCCATTATACTCAGCCTTTGACCCAGAACAACTCTTGAACTCGAATTGGGCTAGGCCTATTGGGTTCAGCCATTGACCCAAGTCAATGAACCCTAATTCCAGGAAATGCTTCTCTTTTCTTCCCTGCTCCTCACCATATGCGTCACGGCTCCCTTTACTCTGCGTTCTCGGAGCTTCAACGCGCACTACACCACGGTTGCGATGCCAACAGCCGCGAGCTTCCACCTTCGTTTCAGTCACCGCGTCAAGACCCACAATCCCCGTTGTCTGCTTTGCCTTGGCCATCAATGGCTGCGCCACCATACGCAGATTTGCGGCCCATGATTCCTCTGTGTTTCCAGCAAACGACGTATCTTTGATATGAAACTCCTCTTCCGTTGTCCCCACATCTCCG
Organism: Calophaca sinica; assembly: GCA_037113605.1. Classification (NCBI taxonomy): domain Eukaryota; kingdom Viridiplantae; phylum Streptophyta; class Magnoliopsida; order Fabales; family Fabaceae; genus Calophaca; species Calophaca sinica. Next base: position 12,060,618 of record CM073736.1, read on the forward strand.
TGCGAACCCTTACCAGCCACATCACTAGAATCCTCGCGTTCTTCTCTTTGATCTCCAGCCTTCTCCACTTCCACCTCTTGGGAACTTTGTTTCCCCAATTTCCCAAAATTCCCCCAAATTCAGAATCTTAGCAGGGGCCACCACCATGTGAGCGTCACTGTCCTGCGGTTCGAGTGGCGGCAGTGGATCATCCGGTCTGTACGAGACCCATTCCTCCAAAATCAAATTCACCTGCGGCTGAGGCAAACTCTCATCCTCCAATCTTGAACTCAATTGTGGTTGAGTCGAATTCTGGTCCTCCAATTGTTGCTGGGGTTGATCCCCAAGAGTTCGACCATCATCTTGGTCTTCATTCTTCTTCACTTCTCCCATAATGTGTTGAGTGATCATTTTCTGTATCTCATTCTGTGAGATTTCTGTTTGTTCTTCTTGCACAAGATGGCTCCGATTTTCTGAAACTGAAACTGAACGCTTTGAATCTGCCTGCACCTTGTTGTCTTTGCTCTTTTTTGCAGTGCCTTGATAAGATTGCTGCAACACTTCCCATGCCTCTTTAGCATTCTTGGCAGCACTAATAAGCCCAAGATCTTGAGAGTTCACACACTGATGAATCAAGGAGAGAGCCAACCAATCTTTCTCCTTGGAAGCTCTTCCTTCTACATCTGAAATTTCCTCTTGCACAATTTCCATCCCCTCATGGAAATTGAATATCAGATTCATCATCACACTCCAATGATGGGAGTTCTTGATGCCACCGGTAAAGGAATTTTCAGATCTCCACTGATGCTCTCCATCTCCATAGACTCTCCCAAGATCGTTATAGCTCTAGATACCATTTGTTGGAACAGAATATACACTCACACACACTCAGTGTTGAATGATAGAAGAGAAACATAGAATGAATATTATGAAAAGCACTTAATTTTATTGAGCTAGAAACAAGTTTATATACACACACTAATAGGCCACACATTGGACCACATTAGGCCCAATACAATAAGGCCACACTTAACTAACAATTAACTAACACACTATTAGTTACACCAATTAACTAACTCTATTTGTTTGAATTACTTCCAACAACAGTAATAACAATGGTGGATGGCGCTATAGGGGTGATGATTGGCGAAAAAATTAGGTAGCAATACCATGGAGGGTGTCAAGATGCAAAAGTGGTCGAGGACACTAGGTAGCAATGACAATGGTGAAGGGATGCCAATCGATGACTATAGTGGTGGAGAGTGTCAAATAGTAACAATGACGATAGTGATAGTGACAATGAAAGTAGTGGGGGAAGATGTCGAGCGGCTATGATGAAGGTTGCAAGGTGGTTGTGGTGGTGTTGGAGCATGGTTAGTTGCGAAAGTGGTAAAGGCTGCCAAACAACGACAATTATATAAAGGATTCTAAGTAGTGGCAGTGGAAGGTGTTGGGGTAGAAAGGGAAGAGGGTGTTAAATAATAGTACCATGCGACCACAATGCCAGAGGATATCGAGAGTTAGTTAGGGTAAAAAGGGAAGAGGGTGTCAAATAATAAGTTAGTGGGGTCAAGTGCCCCCAATTTAGTGTATGTAGATCCGTCCATGTGTGAGAGAGAAAACAACTCATGTCATTATTGTCGAACCATCGTCTCGCATCGATTTTTGCTATGTGTAGCCTCTGATGGTGGTGGGCGTCTCCACTAGCTACGAGTGGTCTCATTTTCCTTCTTTCTTTTGCCCTATGTGACCCATACGCGGCCCAAAGACCTCTCTTTCACCGGTCGCTGCTGTGTGAACACTTTTCATTATGTCGCCACACATAGGTGTGACTTGTTCTGCCAAGCCGCCACGAGAGTGACTATTCTTCTTGACTTCCACGTCGCTGGGGCAGTGGTTGGTTTCCGGTAGCTTCGTCACCCCGCCGCCATTGCTCCACACATCGTAACTATAAATTATTTCATGTTTATTTTTATACATGGTTAAAAATATTTTATAAATAGTATACTCTCTCTGTTACTTAATATAAGCAAAAATACCTAAATTCACGCTTATTAAGAAAGTTAATTAACTGTAATTAATTTTTTTAATCTCATAAAAAAACAAGTATATTCCCTAAACTACATTTAATGATGATTACTTGTTGAATAGGGTCATTGAAAAACAAATTTTGAATTAATTAAGGGCAATTGTGTAAACTAAACATTAAATATGATGACATTAATTAATTTTTGCTTATATTAGGCAACAAAAATTTTGCTTTTTTTTTTTTGCTTATACTCCATCCGGTCCATATTATAAGGAACAAATGTGTCATTTTTATTGGTCCAAATTATAAGAAACAAACATCAATTTTATAATGCATTAATTGCTAATTTCTATTTTTACCCCCTTATTTAATGCGAGACTTATATTAATGAGATGTACCTACTTTCTATGCATTAATTATATACTATTTCATGGAAGGAGTAGTTTTGAAAGAAAACTTAACTTTTAAGAGTACTAATTAGGAAAAATAAGTTTTAATGCAATTTCTTGGTCCTTGTAAATTGGTTTTGTTTCTTATAATATGGACCAGAAGTAGTATTAGGTAACAGAGTACTCCTTCCGAAATAAATTATAAGCAAAAAAATATATGTATTTGGTCCAAATTTAGACCAAATATATTTACTTTTTTTTACTTATTTACTTTTTTTCCTTATAATTTATTCGGGAGAGAGTATCAAATATGAAATGTGGAAGGACAATAATTTTTTTGCTTAATTAGCAATTTGGTCCCTTAACTTATTTTTGAGGTTCAATTTGGTCATTTAACTATTTTTTTGGGACAAATAAGTCTTTTAAGTTTTTAAGTTGAGTCAAATAGGTCCTTTTCGGCCTTAAGTTTTTAAGTTGGGTCAAATTGGTCCCTTAAATTTTTAAGTTGGGTCAAATAGGTCCTTTAAAATTTTAAATAGGGTCAAATGAGTCATTGCCCCGAAGACATATTTGACCCAACTTAAAAACTTAAAGAACCTATTTGGCCCAACTTAAAAACTTAAAAGACCTATTTGACCAAATTTAAAAAATTAAAAGACTTATTTATCTCAAAAAATAGTTAAAACACTGAATTAACCTTTAAAAATAAGTTAAGAAACAAAATTGTTAATTAAGCCTAATTTTTTTTGTGAACGAGAAAGGACAATGATGATGTAATGTAGAGATGTCAACGTGGTCCAAATACTCACTGATTTTCAAATTTTTGTCAATCTCTCTCTCCCATTATTGCTGTCACAAATGAGGTGTTTCTGACGCGGCTCGTGAATGTTGGGGAGAAGATGGAGAATTTGATAAAAATTATTTTTTTATGTATTTTTTGTCCTATTATAAAGAAAAATATTGGTGTATTTTTTAGTCTTAATTATAAAAAAATAACACATTTTAAGATGTATTAATTATTAAAATTTATTTTATAACCCTATTTAATGTCAGATTTATTTTTAAAAGAAGCCTATCTTTTTCTATACACTTTAATATTTGAGATAATATTTTAATTTTATATCATTAAATAAGTAGGTACCGGATAGAATTATTTTGAACACTGTATATATTTGATTTTATGACAAAAATTGTGATAATTAATTTTTGTCTAAATTTTCTAGAAATAATAAAATTAACTTTTGTATTATATTGAAAAATTTATAGTAAATTTTTATAATAAAAAGCATTCAATAAAAATAATTTTAATCAAATCAATTTTATAAAATTAACATTAAACACACAAAAAACCGTAGTCTTACAGTCACATAAGAAAGGAGAGATAAGACAATGTAATGCGAAAAATTTTAAAAAAAGAGAAAAAATGTATAAATACTGTGAGAAAAATAAAAAATGATTTTTCAATCAAAAAGACCTTTTAAAAAACATGTAACACGTGTCATTTTATTTTCTCTTTTGTCTTTTTAATAATTTTTATACAAGTTCATTTTTATTAGATATAATATTGTTTTGACTAGTAGATATGATAAATTTAGGTAATAGTTCATATAATATTAAAATAATTTTAATACAAATTGTAATATCTAGTTTATTATAAATTTAATATATTTTGAGTTTTTATTGTTCATTCTTAATAATTCGGTACTCATATAAGAATCAATCTTATTCTGATTATTTGTTGTTTTGGATGATTTAAAAGTTTATTTTAAATTTATTTTACCCTTAAATATCTGTATTGAATAAAAACAAAAACATTAAAAAAGTATGGATAGTTAAATTAAGTTAAATGAAATATATTATATTAAAATTAAAGATATTTTAAAAATTAATCTTCATACAAAATCCTAAATAATAATTAATTTAAAATACCAGCCAACAAATTAATTTAAAATAAAATCGATATCATAAAATTAGCTATTGAGAATGTCACTTTTTTTTATCACAATCATTGCAAGGTGTTGTATCCCCTTTTTTTATATAAAAAATAATTAATTTATATAGGTTGTCAGTGTAAAAGTATTTTACACATGTATCAAATGATGTGTTGTCAGATCATTTAATGAGTATGTCAAGTCATGTATTTTTAAACTCATTAAATTATGAGTATGTCTGTGTAAAATCTTTTACACCGACTGTGGATACAAATTAACCTCTAAAAAATGGTGGCCAAACCACTCTGCACCGGGTCGGCTCATGTAGGGCAAAGTGCTACCTCAAGTTGCGATTCAATTCCCAAGAATTGAACACATGACCTTAGTTAAATGACAAGACTCACAAGAGTGTCGAACCACTCACACTAACATTCTAGGGTTTTTGTATCCCCTTTCTTAATTCTCTAGTTTAGAAAATAATATATATGTATTTTTTTGTCAAAAAATAATAATATATATGTATTAAAAATGTATCTTTTTTGTAAGGTATATTTCATTAATTTGTAAAAATTATTTCATTATGATAAATATTATTTTAAACTTTTAACTATTTACATACTCAAATTAGTTATTTATGAATTTATTTTATATTAAATATAACTTTTTTAAATTGACTTAATATCTTATTGCATTGTCTTTTTAAAGAGCAACACATTAAAATTGTTATAATCACATGTATATATTTTTTTTACGAATAAAAATAAAAGCTGAGGGGATTACACCACAGTCCAAAAAAGGGAAAACCTCCAAATCTATTGATCACTTATGAAGAGAATTACATTTACTTCACTCAAGAAGACTAGTGGAGACTTTAAACTCACAACATATCGAAAGTGACATAACTTTCTCTCTATCTCTCTCATCCTTATCTCTCCAACTTTTATCACTCTTCCATCTCCTAATTAGCTCTAATTAGCTCAAAGGTACCGTGACTTTCGCGGGAGAATGTGAGGAATCTATTTCCCCATGCTAAACCTTTGGGTTATATGTATATTTCATGATTTCAGAGACACATTGAATTATACTTATTCAGTTTTTTTGGCAGGATAATTTTTTCATTTAATTTTAAAATATTTAATACAATATAATATATGAAGATAATAAAATATAGATATGATATTTACACCAATTTTTTTTTTTTAACCTTTCACCAAACCATCGATCCATCAACCCTTCATATTGAAAAGTCCTGCCTTTCATAATAAACAAACAAAAACTTTATGATTATATTTTTTTTTTGTTACAAACTTTATGATTATTTAAAGTCGAAAAATATAGAAGTACTAGCAATAAACAAATCTTACATATCGCCATGGAGGAGGCAACAATTTCTCAAAGCGGCGCGGTGGCGGCTAAAGTTTGTGTGTGTCGAAACACATCCGCCGCTGCCGCCGACCACTGACCGTGTCGGAAATCAATTCCACCCCACACTCCCAATGGCTCCTTCCTTATTCTGTTCCTTCATTCCAAACCCTCCCAACTTTTCTGCTCTCAACAGCAAACTCTATTCTACTACTTCTCACCAATATTCCAAACTCCAATTCAAACTTCCTCCCCCACAACCCTCACCTTTGGCGACCAATTTCCGCAACCGAAAGAAAGGAACCTCAAAAAAACACAATGCGTTGAGTGAAGGAGTGAACGGAATCGTTGAAGAAGATAACTACAACAACTCCACAGAGGATAAACAATTCGTGCGTTCGTTTCGTGAGGCGTGGCCTTACCTTTGGGCCTATCGAGGAAGCACCTTTGTTATTATAATTTCCGGTGAAATTGTCGCTAGTCCTTTGTTGGATCCCATTCTCAAGGCACGTCCATCAAATATTTTCAACTCGTGTGTTTCATCATCTTACTTCCAAGTTCAAACCGTAATTATCTTATTTTTAATCATCTTTGAGCCATTTTTAAAAACATGTTTCTGCGTGCAGGATATAGCTTTCCTTCATCACTTGGGAATCCGGTTTGTTATTGTTCCGGGGACTCATGTGCAAATTGACAAGCTGTTGACTGAGAGAGGTTTGTCTCAGTAACTTAGTCCCTTAAAAATGAGTGCTTTTTAAAGCTTAACACTGTTATTTGCAAAACCCTATCTCTATACTACTTCCTCAAAAACAGGTTAATTTGTGGCTAGAGGGTGGAGCATGCTTCATGATGCTTCAGTCACTAACCCTGTATTAGGATAGTTAAATTAATTGTCTACTCAATTCTGTTGTTGAGTTTGTTTTCTGTTATTCAGTTAGTTAACATATTAACTAACTTAACTGAGTAGTTCAGTTACTTTCCTTCTGTATAATGAAAGTAAGAAATTCATTCTCCGCATTTCTAATGCCCTGTTAATGTATTTGTAGGGAGCAAGCCTAAGTATGTTGGTAGATACAGAATAACTGATGATGAATCTCTAGAAGCTGCAATGGAAGCAGCTGGGGGAATAAGATTGATGATAGAAGCAAAGCTTTCTCCTGGACCTTCCATATGCAATATTCGTAGACATGGTGATAATAGTCGATGGCATGATGTTGGTGTCAGTGTTGCCAGTGGTAACTTTCTTGCAGCCAAGGTTTGAATTTTTGTGATTGATTCATTTACTGTACAGTGATAATGGTCTTGTAAAATTGTCCCTCCCTAATATTATTATTATTATTATTTTTGTTGAATTATCACTGTGTTAGAGCATCTTGTTATTTTGGTTTTTGGCAGAGAAGAGGGGTGGTCAATGGAATTGATTTTGGGGCAACTGGGGAAGTTAAAAAAGTAGACGTATCTCGCATGCGTGAGAGACTTGATGGTGGTTGTATAGTTATTTTAACCAACTTGGGCTACTCCAGCTCTGGAGAAGTATTGAATTGCAAGTATGCTTCGTTAGCTTCTGATGATTGCACTTTCTACAGCTTAGTATAACTTAATACATATTCTGACATACATGCTGCTGTCATTGCATTTTTGTAATTTCTGATTAATCATATCTTGTATGCAATTTATCTTGGATCTTTCTTAAGAACTACTACACTTATGAATAGCTCTGAAAAAGACAGAATCTTGAGATTATGAATACAAGTAAAAGCACAAATGGAACTTGGTTGCTTGCGGAAAGAATAAGAAGGGTTTTATTGACGGGTTTATCATGCAGTTCATTACTCAGTAACATAGCTGATTGCTAGAATTTTTTTCTTCTTGTGAAATGTGAAAGTAATTACCGAGAAATTAATGGTACAAAATTTTCAGTATGTGAATCAGAAGTTGACTTTTGCCAATGTGTTCAATTTTTTTCCTGTTATTATATTTTATTATTTTCTACTTGGATATGATCCAATCATTCAATAGAAAAAATAATAATAATAATAAAGAGAAGAAATGGGCAGAAGTAACCTTGTGTGCATGACCTGCTTCTCTTGCCTGTATGAGTATACACATGAGAGTTGCTGGACTTGAATATGGTGTTCCTTCACCAAATTGATGAATTTGACAAATCCTTGATATTGATAGTTTTATTTTTTCTACAGCACCTATGAAGTTGCAACAGCTTGTGCCTTGGCTATAGGAGCGGACAAGCTTATATGCATTATAGATGGTCCAATACTAGATGAGAATGGACGCTTGATTCGATTCTTGCCTCTTCAAGAAGCAGACATGTTAATCCGTAAACGGGCCGAGCAAAGTGAAACAGCTGCTAACTATGTAAAAGCTGTTGACGAAGAAGGTTTCAATTCTGTTGAGCATAACAACTTTAATGGGTCGGTCACATCTCTACCTAATGGGAAACGCATTACAGAGTGGCATAATGCAACTTTCCATAATGGTGTTGGTTTTCAGAATGGAAATGGCTTAGGGACTGGTGAGCAAGGTTTTGCTATTGGAGGTCAAGAGCGGCTAAGTCGAATGAATGGCTACCTGTCTGAATTGGCTGCCGCGGCTTTCGTTTGCAGAGTGAGTCCATGATTCACCTTTATTTTTCATGTCAACTGCACTAGTTGTGCTTGTTTAAATCTATATTGGTAGCATTTATATGAACCAAAGCATTTTCAAAATCATGATCGGACCAAGAATGTTTGTGTGCGCGCCCGTGTGTTGTACATCTATATCTGCTACTACAATATGTAGGGGAGGATCTTAATCATCTAGAGCTTTGAATCACTTCAAATATTGCCACTGTACAGTGGGTGGTTCAGATTGGCTTTTAATTTTCCTTGAGAAGTTGCTGGTTGAAGCAATGACTATGCTTGAAATTTCGGTTGATGAATGTTTCTCAAGTATGTTACTAAAAATACCATCTTCCATTTGTCAGGGCGGGGTTCAAAGAGTTCACTTGTTGGATGGCACTATTAGTGGAGTTTTATTGTTGGAATTGTTTAAAAGAGATGGGATGGGAACAATGGTGGCTAGGTAAGCCATCTTTGCAATCTGTCTCTGGATTAAGTTTATATGCTTGAGAATTACTTGTGCAAGGGTTGGTAACTATTTGGCAAGAGTAATAGGATGGTGCTTGGAAATAAATTGTATCCTTGACTTATCTATCCAGTTGTTTTTACAATAGTTTGGTTGGCATCCCAGTGGATTAGCTGATGATTACATAGCAGTTTGAGATTTTTATCTGTAAGGCTGTAAATACGTGAGTTGGATCTGAACTCCATCTGTGAGCATCCCCCCATTCTCCCTTTTATGAAACCATTAGTGATCACAAAGATTGAAGGACTAGTTGAGATAACTGTCCATATAGTCTTAAATAGTACATACGTGTTATACACAAGTGCAGCTTGTTATATCTCCAAGTAGATATAGTTATACTGTACCACTACAAAATTCAATTTATACCAAAAGCTATGATGTTCATGGGGTATCCTAGATGCCTAGCAATATACTGTCTGCAGCAGATTGTTCATAGTGTTATCTTTGATTAAGCTTTTTTTTTTTTTCCTTCCATTTTTTTCTTAGGAAATCTCACCACTCAAACCTTTATTTCATTTTCTTATCCTTCAATTAAATTTTGCAGCGACCTCTATGAAGGCACTCGAGTGGCACAGAAAAAAGATATTTCTGCAATAAAACACATTATTCAGCCTTTGGAGGCATCTGGCATACTGGTTAAGCGGACTGATGAAGAGGTTTGCTTAACTACATATCTTCGTATCTGTTGTTGATATATACACAGCATACATAGCCGCGGTAATTTATCTAAACATCTCGTTTTTTGTCATTCTCTGTTTATAGCTGCTACAAACGTTGGATCATTTTGTTGTTGTGGAAAGAGAAGGTCAAATAATTGCTTGTGGTGCCCTTCTTCCTTACTTTGAGGATAAGTGTGGAGAGATTGCTGCTATTGCAGTATCTCCTGATTGTCGTGGCCAAGGACAGGGAGACAAATTGCTTGGTATGCTATTGCTTCTGTGCTTGAAAATGCTTGTGGCTGATGGATGGGTGACTAATAATTTGTGCAATATATTGGGATGTTTTGGGTATTTTTTGTTGTTTATGCGTTTCACACCATATTTGTTACAAAAGAGTTTTGACATAATTGAAAAATGAAGACTGAATTTTATAATCCTGAATTATGATCAAGAAAGGATATCATTATTTCATATTAACTATTTGGCATAAAAATACCAGAATAATTGTACTATTATTTAATATTAATGACTATATCTAATGAACTATTAATACTAATAACTATATCTAAGGAACTCTTAGTGAAGATATCTTGAATTTAAAGTTATTTGAAAGTTTCAACATGTTTGTGTTTCAAGAAGAAGATGATATGGCTTAGGCTTCAGCTTAGGATGTTATTGAGCAGATGTATGATTTTTTTCATCAATCCTGTTGCTTTGTAATCCTGCTTGCCACATGTTTTTTATATAATGAAATATATGCAGATTATATGGAGAAGAAAGCATCATCTCTTGGATTGAATATGCTTTTCCTACTTACAACTCGTACAGCAGATTGGTAAGGAACTTCCCTTATGCATATCATGTAAACCTTGTCTGCAATAAATGTCATTTTTCACTTCTAGTGGCTTGTTATTGCATTTTAGGTGATTCTTGGATACAGCTTATGTGTTTTTATCCCATTTTGGCAATTTAATATTTGGCATGCCTTTGTTTTTTTTCTTCTACCATTTATAGATTCAAGGTAAAGTCAAATGTAAAAAGCAGTTTTCGTATGTACATTTGAGTGTGGTGGATTACAGAGTTGATACGTTCGTATACATGGAGTTCCTAAAATAATATACAAATAAGGCGGGTTCCAGAGTGAACCACCTTCATAAGTGGTCCACAGTGGACCGGTACTTGAAGATTGTCCGGAGCTCTAACAACGAACGACACCGCTTTCGAGAAGCAGAAGCTCACGGTCCTTCTCGTCCTCACGGCTAAGGCGATGACCTTGATCGGTGTCGGTTCAACAAAAAAATAATAATTATGATTTGAGTTCTGAGATACTCATATTCGTTTTCTCTTGTTTTTGTTAAATCGGCACTAATCAGATCATCGCGTCAGCCATGAGGACGAAGAGAACTGAGAGCTTCTGCTTCTGTGGGCGGTGTCAGTTATCGTTGGAGTTTCGAACGATTTTTAAGTACTGATTTACCGTGGACCACAGTAGAATTTGCCTACAAATAATGGCCTACTTTTTAATGTATGCTCTATTATCTTCATAACTGCATTTTTAACAAAAGGATTCCCAACTTTTTGACAGGTTTGTGAGGCGTGGATTTTCAGAATGTTCAATTGATTATATTCCTGAAAAGAAGAGGAAAACGATCAATCTTTCCCGCAATTCCAAGTATTATATGAAGGAGCTTCTACCAAATAGGAGTGGAATAACTGTTGGTGGAAAACGTGCTTCAAATTAGTGCTACGAGTATTATATTTTATTTTCTACTTAGAAAGAACGGGGGAAGGGTGATTGGATGCAACATGTTAGGCACTTATGTAGACTAGAGATAATAATGTCGTAACAGTATGGTGGCTGGGAATGGGATCTGTCTTTCTGACAGGTCTTCCACATGTAGCATTAACTTTCCTATTGTAAATTTATTGTTAGTATTTAATTTCCAGGTTTTGAGTGTTTATTTCCTTCTCTTACCCACAATTCGAATAAATTAATACTAGTATCGATCTGCCAGTTTGAAAGATGCTTTAATTCAAGGAATTGATAGTTTGTTCTACCTTTTTATTAAGATAAAGAAATCAACACATACACCGGGGCTGGTAATTGGTCACTAGTGTGATGCTATACATCGTGAAAACACTGTATGTGAAATTTCACGAGGTTGATGTGGTTTGTTTTTAAAAGCTTAGAACCATTATACTTTCGTGTTTAGTGAAATACACAGGATGGTCGATGTTTGACTAGCCAATTAAAAATGGTCGTTATTTATTCTCGATGGAAACTTCCGCGAGATTTATCATTTCCGATAAAAATATTAGTGTTGTTCCCTCACAGAAGGGTCAAAGGGGTGAATTTTAGCGATGGTGTTGGTGGTATATCCCGACCCATTACTTGTATGTATGTAATGTGATATATGTCTCTAATTTTCTTATTATTCACAATATTAGTGTAAAACAATATGGTGCAATATCAGAGTTCAATGATATCATACAAAGGCATAATGTCAATACATAAAGCATTATGCATGGATTAAAAGTTACTCACAGATTTAAGTATATGCATACCCAAAACAATTTTTTTTTTTGGTATAGTCAAACCCAAGCTTTAGTATCAATTCCATCACATTTGTTCGAAGACAAGCTAATATAGCAGCTCATAACTTGGCAGGGGTGGCTATATTAAGGAATAGTCTCCATGTTTTTGAGTCAGTTCCTGATTGTATTGGCGACATTATTGATTTAGAAATGCAATGATTTTATTCCAGTAAAAAAAAAGTAACAATTCCATTGCATTTTTCGCTTAATCATTTGTTTTGTTTGTTGATAAATCGCTCAATCATATTTAATATTTCAATTCATATTTATATTTATATTTTCAAATTCAATGTATCATTGGATGAATTATCTTTTACAAAAAAATCACAATTTCAAATTATTGATGTGCATTAATTTTGATTTTTTTTTTTTTGGGTCCTTACTCCTTAGTACAAGTGGTTGGGGGCGGAGGGATGATGATAAGGAAGTGGAGCGTTACGGGTTCGAGCTTGTGTTTCTAATGTCTCGCAGTACTTTACTATTCGGCTACTTTTTCAAGGACATTAATTTTGAATATTTATTCATATTTTATCTTTTATTTTATATATTTGTAAACAAGATAACGCATTAAAAGCCTATCTACATTATAAAATTGTTATAAATTGATACTACTTTTCGCAAATTTCCTTGTGCTCCAATCACGAATATTAATTAAAAAAGATTGCCAAAGGTTTCGTTAAAGCAATTTCATAAAATTGCAAGACATATAACAGGGATTGCAAGTCTTAGAGAATAAAAATTAGAAAGAAGCAAAAGATTGTGAAAGAACACTGAAAGCATTTTAAGAAAATAAGGGGTTCCTTTAGCAATTTCCAAAAAACATGAAATTGCAAGCTTTCAGAAAACACAAATAAAGAACACATTTTTCTCGTATATTATCTCGTTATTCGCCGGTTCCTCGCAGAATTTATCGTATCATATCAAATTATCAAATCGATTTATCTGCGTGTAAATACTCGAACTTCTCCCAATTCGCACCCACGCCCTTTGTTCCCCGATCCGCTACACCTTTGTCCGTCGATTCTTCTTTAATTTTCGTTCCTTTTCTCCCAATTCAAGTACATTTTATGCCATCTATATTCCCAGGTCAGTGTGCATGATTTTAGTTTATGCACCAGTGATTATTTTCTGTTTTTTTATTAAAGAAACTCAAATTTTGTTAATTGTGCCTGTACGAGCAGAAAACCATTTTCTTTCTTTCTTTTTTGGTGTATAAAAGCAATTTCTTTCTGTGTTGCCATTCTGTTTAGTTTTAATGTAATTTCTATCTGCTTAATGAATTTGAAACTGTATCAACAGCATCCCGTTTGTTTTTTATTTGAAGTGATGCGATATAACTTAGATAATTCCATACTGTTGTTATTGTTATGAGTTTTGTTGATTCTCTATCATCAAGTATCAATTTTTGTGTAGATGTAATGTAACTAAGCATTTGGTTGTGTAACAAAGCCTGACCATATTGCATTGGCGTTGCAACAAAACTTTGCATCATTTTTTTTCCCCTTGCCTTGATGCTTCTCACAACGTTATTACACAGTCACATTGGATGTCTAGTAAATGTGATTGGAGTTAATTTGGCTATTGAGGTCAATGTTTGATGATCAGGATGAGCATTTTTTTTTAATTCTCTTCTGGTTATCTCCAGATTGTTTATAATTATTGAAGGTTGAAATGTGTTTACAACTTGCCTTTGTTAATGTTATTATTTTCATCTGATTTTTGTAGGTCAATAATAGTAAGAATTTTCTTATCTGTGGATGGACATGCAGAAGAAGACTACATTTCACTTTCAAGCTTTTCTCTAGAATAAAAGCAAGAACGATACCGTCATAAAAAGGTTGTGGACTTCTTTTAATGGGTGCTCCTAAGCAGAAATGGACTGCAGAAGAAGAGGCAGCACTGAAAGCTGGAGTAGTCAAACACGGGGCTGGAAAATGGCGCACCATCCTTACAGACCCAGAGTTCAGTGCCATTTTGCGCATACGTTCAAATGTAGATCTCAAGGTAAGTCTTTTCAAAGGCCTAGCAGGTGATGGAAAATGTTACAAAGTAACTTTTATTGTTATGTCAGGTTTGAGATGTTGCTGCTATTGCACTTGCTGTATGATCCACTCTTTATTGCGTCATAAGTATTAAGAAATACATGCAGTGTTCTTAGTTTGAAAGTTTTTCCAAATTCATTGTATACCAAGGTGTGTTTCTATATAACTATATATGCTTTAATCTGTGAACAGGACAAATGGAGGAACATAAATGTGACAGCAATATGGGGCTCCAGGCAGAAGGCAAAGCTTGCACTTAAAAGGAACCTACCTCCCCCCAAAACTGGAGATAACCACACAGCCTTGAGTACTGTAGTTCAACATAATGAAGAAATTGCGGATGCTAAGCCTCTGGCAGTTTCTGGTGGAACATCTCCTAATTCCAAAGAACAAATATCAAGGTTACAGAACTCCAAGCTAAATATATCTGCCATTTACTCTTTACAGAAAATAAATGGTCTGTGATTCTTGGTTGATACGATCTGGTTCTTGAATAGCAAATGAACAAACATCGTATAATTATAGATATTACTTCCCTTGCTAGTAATTAGTTATAAGATTCTTAAAGCATGTGCCAGTGTACCAAATTTTTAAATGAATAAATAACTAAAACAAGTTGCGGGCAATTTTCGCCACATTCCATGCACCATGAGGGATATTGTTTTCTGATCTTTCACTAGTTATTTAATTTCATGATGAATCTTCTCGAAGCATAACAAAAATACACTAAGATGATTCAAATACCTTTATGTAGGTTCCAACTGCAGTTACACGATATTTGATAAATAGTTATCTTCTGTTGTCACTTCTGATGACAACACCCCTGTTAGGATACAAGTAAGGGGTGAGTTAGTTAAAGTTAGTTAATTTCAGTTAGTAGTTGATGGGTTAGTGAGAGGGTTAGTTAGAAGGGTCTCTTTGTATAAATAGGGGGTTGTAGGCTTAGAGGAGGATTATTCAGCATTGTAATCATTTGTTAACCCTAAGCAATGGCTCAATGGTGTAAAGGGGAAACCCTTAGGGAGATTATTCTCCTAGTTGAATACATTCTTTCTCACTTTCTTTCTCATTATTCTTCTTTTTCCTTCTATTTTCTGATGTCAATTTCTGGGGTCCTAACAATTGGTCCGACCTGCCGGCTCTTGGAGGGAGGACCAACATGCCAAATATTGCCATGAAGAATCGAGTGGCAACATTGGAGCGCTTCGTAGCCGATCAAATGGCCAAGATGACAGAACTGAAGAACGACGTCAATTCCATCAAAGAAATCTTGTTGGAATGAAATCCAAAATCAAGATGCGACCAGAGGAAGAAGAATCGTCGGTGAACAAGAAAACACCAACGGCAGAAGAAGAATTCCAGGGGTTCAAAACAGAGGAAGAAGAATTACCCCGTTCTTGGTTAAAGAAGGTGGAATTACTAACCTTTGAAGGGAACGGACCCAGATGGAAATGGGTTTGAAGGTCTGGTTGATGAACTATCCTCTATTATCGCAAGAACAGAGGAAGGGCATTTCTTTGAGGCGTGCATCGAAATAGAGACGACGAAGAGGGTTGAGATTGTCGCAAGAGGAAGATAAGGTGCGCCGCCGTCGAAATCGTCGGAGACCCAACTGTCGCAGGTCCCAACCAATCTGTTTCTCCCTTCAGAACCGCCGAGCGCGACCCGTGGTGCGGAACCACCCCCCTGTGGTGAGTATGGAGAAAAGAAGGTAGATGCAAATGGCTTTGGATGAGCCCCCACCTCCGCCGGAACCACCGGACACCGGCGCACTCATGACGACCTTTCTCCACTCAGTACCGCCACCAAAGCCGCCGGGTTTGGACGCTTCAGTGGACGGCGATGGTTCTTGGTCGCAAAAGAGCCTGACTCACGTTGTGTCGTCGTCGGAATCATCAGATCAGCAGTTGCGAGCAGTAGCAACGGAGATCCAACTAGCGGAAGCATTGACGAACAAGAAGCCTGATTTGGGGCAAAGAAGAAAGAAACAAGTGGTTTGGGCTGAGCTACCGCCGGAGCCGCCCGACGCTGATCACCTTGCAACCAGCACTGGGTTGCTGTCGAATGAATCACGATGGGCGCACTTCTTCAAGGGACAGACGCGGACGAAGGAGAAGCGAAGCGGGTCATGTGTTTCGGGTCAGGTTTTAAACCTAATGGGCCGAGCCCAATTTTTTTGTCTCCGGTTTTGGGCTCTCTTCTGCAAATCGGGGCAGTTTTTGGAGTTAATGGGCCAAGCCCAATTTTTCTGGCAGTTTTTGCAGTTAAGGGGCCGCGCTCAATTTTTCTATTTCCTATTTTGGGCTCCTTTCAATTGGGCAACTAGCTTCTTATTTTTTCTGCAGCAACTCTTTTTGGGCTTAATGGGCCAAGCCCAACTATCTAATTGACAGTCCTCATTCCATGGAAAACCGCTTATTAGGAGCGATCTAGAGATGCTAAGGGCGGAAATGGTTGCAACTCTGTATTTTCTCAAGGCTGAAGGACTCTTGGTTGCTTGGACACTATCATCCTGTTATGATTTTTTTTTTTTTTTTTTTTTGGAGAAGTCATTGTTTTCAGGAGTGTTTTTTATGTTTCTATTTCCAACCTTGAGGACAAAGTTGTTTTGGGGAGGGGTGTATTGTTAGGATATAAGTAAGGGGTGAGTTAGTTAAAGTTAGTTAATTTCAGTTAGTAGTTGATGGATTAGTTAGAAGGGTCTCTTTGTATAAATAGGAGGTTATAGGCTTAGAGGAGGGTTTTTCAGCATTGTAATCATTTGTTAACCTTGAGCAGTGGCTCAATGGTGTAGAGGGAAAACCCTTGGGGGAGATTATTCTCCTAGTTGAATACATTCTTTCTCACTTTCTTTCTCATTATTCTTCTTCTTTTTCCTTCTATTTTCTGATATCAATTTCTGGGGTCCTAACAACCCCATCATGTTTGTGGTTTAATTGCGTTTTATGTGGCAATGTTTTTCAATGACGGCAGCAATATTCTTTTTAATGATGGCAGATTGGATAATCTTATATTAGAGTCCATCATCAAGTTGAGGGAGCCAAAGGGTTCTGACAAGGCCGTCATTGCTGCTTATATAGAGGTATTTAAACTTTGATTACACGCACCGGAAGACACTAATATCCTATTTTAAATAATGTCCAGTAGCAGACCTTTAATTCCAAATCCTCCGTAATAGTTTGACCTATAGATTTCTTCGGTCTCCCTCTAGATGATCCAAATGTTGGTGCATGTAAACTTAAATGCTACAAAGTATACTTAATTTCTGCTTTTGTAGGCCTCATCTTTTTCAATATAATTTCACATGTGCATCTAGAATTAGACGGTAAATTACTTTAATTTATTCATTTGCTATCAAATAATTTATCTTTCAATCTATACATTTTATACTGATTGATGTTCTAACTATCTGTGACAAAAAATTTATGTACGGAGCTGCCTGCTTTGGGATCAAGTTTACAACATTAAAGATATTTTAAACTGTTTGGAAATGCTTCTCTCCCAGGACCATTGGGTTATCTGTTGTTTATTAATCAATCATCAATCATCAATTCAATTACTATTTTATCAATTCAATTCAATTCAATTCAATTCAATTCAATTACTATTTTAGAAAATCAATCCCCTTTTTTGTCATTTTGTCTACATGTCACCTCCTTGGCAATTTCATTCCCTCCATTTCTTCTTTTTTTTTTTTTTTTTTTGTCATTCCCTCCTTGGCTACGTGTCTTTCCACTCAAGGCCCATATATTTGCCTCTTATCACACAATATATTGTTATTGAAAAATACACTATTATTATATTATTTCTTTGATACTCACTTATTTGCTTTTGCCTGACTCCACGATGGTGAACAACATTTTTCATTTAAAAAAAAAAATTGAACTTTCTCATTTTTCTCTACATTCTTTTCAGCTTCTAAACAGTTCTATCTCTTTTTTACTTTTTAATTTTCCGGCCTAAAATAAATTATTAATTTATTATGAATTATTTATTATTATTATTATTATTATTATTATTATTTTCCTTTTTTCATTTTTTCATTTGTTTTAATTTTTTGATATTTTTACTTTTTCTATTTTTCTTATATCTATATTTTTTATTTTCTTTTCATTTTATTCTTAATATTTTTTTATTTCTTTAATTTTTAAATTTATTTTAGTTATTTTATTTTTAATTTGTTTTTTTTATATTTTGTCTTTATAAATATCTTTATTATTTATAAATGATAAATGATTATTTGCTTTTGAATCCTAACGAGGAATGTTTCATTACATGTACGTTACATGTTATCGGTATAATTTCATTGTCTTTGAGCATATATCAAATTTTATAAATGTTTCATTATTTATAAATGATAAAATTCCTTTTGAGTCATGACGGGGAAACATTACATGTTATCGGTATAATTTCATTGTCTTTGAAAACATATCAAATTTTCTTTGAGCACATATTAAATTTTATAAATGTTTCATTATTTATAAATGATAAAATTCCTTTTGAGTCATGACGGGGAAACATTACATATTATCAGTATAATTTCATTGTCTTTGAAAACATATCAAATTTTCTAAATGTTTTATTATTTATAAATGATTATTTTGCTTTTGAGTACCGACGAGAAATCATTACATGTTATCAAAATAAATTTATTGCCTTTGAGAACTTATCAAATTTTATAAATGTTTTATTATTTATAAATGATTATTTTGCTTGAGTACCGACGGAAAACTATTACATGTTGTCAAAAATAAATTTATTGTCTTTGAGTACATATTAATTTTATAATTTTTATTATTATTTATAAATAAATATTTTGCTTTTGAGTCTCGACGAGGATACATTACATGTTGTCGGTATAATTTCATGGCCTTTAAGCGCATCAAATTTTATAAATGTTTTATTATTTATAAATTTTTTTGACGGGTTTTATTATTTATAAACAATTATTTTACTTTTGAGTCCATACCGGGAAATATTACATGTTATTGGTATAATTTCATTTTCTTTTAGCATATATCAAGCTTATAAATCTCTTTGTTATTTATAAATAATTATTTTACTTTTGAGTCCCGATGTGGATAAATTACATGTTGTTAATATAATTATTTTCTCTGCTTGAATACCCTTACTCTTTTTGCATTTTTAGATAACTAAAACAACTAATTATGTTTGTCACAATGTAAACTTTAATTTTATAAACAAGTGTATTTCAATAATACGTGAAAACAGAATGACTCGTGCATATGCATGGGTATCTTGCAAGTTATCAGTAATTTCAGCCAGTTGTGATATGTAATTAATAGTTTTCCTTTCTGCTGGGTGCCAAAAAATTCTGGCATTTTTTTCTTTTGAATGTTTCTTTTTTGTCAAACCTAAACAGGTTGTCTGAGTCTCTGACCTGGCAAGAACAAGCTGTTAACTTTTTGCCCTCCCATGGTTTCGAAGGCTTAGCATAATTCGACCAATCATGTTATGCTATATATCGCTAGTCTTTTTAAGTAACCTGATAAGCTTTCAGCAACAGGGAATGCAATTAATATTGAATACTAGCAATTGAGTATTTCGTTTTGTGCTTCTCTGTATCATTGCATCGAATAGTAATTCTGAAAGTTTTCACCTCAATAGGATCAATACTGGTCTCCACCAAACCTCAGAAAGTTACTGTCAACAAAACTGAAGCATATGCTGGCAAGTGGCAAATTAATCAAGGTAAGTTTACTCTCTGTTATGGAAGCTTGGCTTCTTGGAACTTAGTTCCCAAAAAGCAGCATCTTTTTACTGGCAAACCTGTGTAATCTATGAAGCACAGTAAATCAGGATAATTTTTTGGATCTTGCATGACATAGATACTCTGCTAACTTGTTTGATGTTACAGAAAGTAATTAACAGAAAATCATTGGGTCAAGAAATTGATTGATTGTATGTAAAGATGTAAATAGAAATATATTCTGTCATGGCAGTTGAACTACGCATATCTGGGCATTTTCTTTAGCGGGAGTGAAAATTTTATAAGTTGACAATTTTCCCATCTTATAGTAGTAAACCAATATTACTGTAAATATTGGGCACATAATTAAACAATCATATATGGTCAATTGTTCCCGAGTGTGACATACCTAATGGCAGGTAAAGCATAAATACAGGATTGCAACAAATTCAACAACAATATATGAGAAAAGAGGCTCGTCCTTGTTACTCCTGGAAGGGAGGCCCAAGGATTCTCGAAAATCAGAGAAGACTAATGTTAACACCCTTTCAAAATCCCAAATTGATGCAGAGCTATCAAAAATGAAGGGTGTGACAGCTCAAGAGGTGGCGGCAGCAGCTGCAAAAGCAGTTGCAGAGGCAGAAGTGGCCATTGCTGAGGCTGAGGCAGCAGCTAGAGAGGCAGAGGTTGCAGAAGCCGAAGCAGAGGCTGCACGAGTGTTTGCTAAAGCGGCAAGGAGGGCACTAAAACGCAAAACGCTTCATTTTTGGCAAGGTTCCTTACCAAGAGAAATTAACTAATGCCTTTTAGCTGTGATGTTTATAGCTTCCTTTAGACCATTGTTTCGAATGCTTTCTGCAAGTGGTTACTCTTCCCAATTTTTTACCAAGTTAGTTTCTTAGTTTTTGAAAATATCTACTTTATAGCTCTATTCCATCTTTTCCTAATGCCCTATCCAATCGTTCCAAAGTAACGTGTGACAGAATCTTTGTTAAATCCTTTTCACTCTTATGAAAAGACCCCATTTTCCTTCAGGTCAAAGTTTATTTTGTAAGCTTTGACTTGCTTCACATTATTCTGATGATTCCTCCAGAGAATTGGTTTCTGTCGGTTCATTCAGCTAACCATTTTATTTTTGCAAATCTATGCAGATGCTGCTAGGCTGCCTAGGTGAATTTAATTACTGTACATAATTTAGGCTTGTAAATTTGGAATGTGGTATTGATCCATGAAACATTTTGTCAGGAATAGTTTTACTATTTATTAATTTTTGTAACCTTATTTTTAAAGAAAGACAATGAGGCGAGGGTACGAAGTATTTAGTGGAAGAGTGGAAGTAGTGATTGAGTGTGTTGCAGTGGAAACTGTGATATCATAGGCATTCGATCATAGCAAATGAAAGAATACAATTTCTTTTTGGTTGTATTCCAATAGCATCATGGACTCATGGAGTGTCTCGGTCTGTACTCGGTAGGTCATTTACGTGGAATCTTGTTGTGAGTGGTTGCTACATTACTGTATATGATAATTATATTGATGTTTTAGTTGTTAGTTGTTACAAAGAGGTTTCAAATCCCAAAAACGACGAAAGGAGAATTTTACGAGGAAATGTAATCAGTAAAATTCTGAAGCAACACACGCCCTGTAGAGTTCAAACCAGAGGATACTATAATATTGGCTTTGTACTAATCATGAGATGATATAGTTCACAGGTATTTCGTAAATACATTGGATACATTATTTTTTAAATTGATGTTACACACATACATGACAAACCATGGATACGTTGGAATATCAAATGTTGATTTTCATCGATAGTTGAAATTACTTATTTTACCCTCCTAAGTGAATTACTTATTTTAGAGGAGTTACATCCCTTCCTATAATATAAAAATTGGATAATGCAGATATTTTTCTGATAATTAACCCCATAAAATTATAAACAATTACAAGGAAGTCGTTATACCAACCAAACACAAACCTCTGACCACTCTCTTCACCATCCACTTCCATCAACAAACCACCTCATATAAGCTGTCGTCCAATCACTGTCCTGTCCAGTCTAGACCACCTTCATCTCTCTTTCCAGTGCACAACCACCATATTCATGGCACCCTGTGACCCATACCTAAGCCACTGCCGTCGCTGCACACCTAAACCTCACCCAAATTTAATTTAATGATTATCAATTCTACGGTGGCCTCTAATATGAACCTGTTAAAATTACCTACTACAAACAGTTACCACACTAAGGAACCGATTTTGCTGTATGTAATATGACGTCAAATTAATTTGGGTTTAAGGTCTTTAACTTTTTCAATTTACGTCTTTCCAAGTCAAGGAACGAATGTCGGCATATTTCCCATCTCCTATCCCATTAAACCAGTCTCTGCTGCTAGTGACTGTCATCCACTTTTCTCTGTTCCATACCCTCTTTAATCTACCATTACCACCAATCTATAACGGCCTCATTTTCACCACGAGTGGACATCCCTCATGAACATTAGTCATGTATCCCTCATGGTTTACCCGCTGTATCAAGTAAAAATAATGGGTCCAATCTTTTCCAAAACCCTAAAGAAGGGTGAAGTCTACCATGAAGTATCATCATGGGTGGCATATAGTGAAGAGCATGAATTTTCCGGTCATCGCAAATATTCAAAATTGCATATAGTTTTAAAATTTGTACATGATTTTGGATAGATGATAATCTAAAACAAACAGACCCAAAACCATCCATTCGTCTCGCAAAAGCAATTCTGTGGATTTTTAATGATATAGCTACACCGATAATACACAATATTATTTACTCATAAAGTAACCCTTGACATGTAAGTCAACCCGTTTAATTCCCTATTGTACATGAAATATTACATCGCAAAGCATATGAGGAAAGGGAAGAATAAATCAATCTGTGACCAAGTTAGACACGCAAATGCCTCTATAAAATCCAGAAATGTGCCACTGAGAAATTACATTAGATTTCAAAGCAGAAAGTAGGTTC
This sequence comes from Calophaca sinica, assembly GCA_037113605.1. NCBI lineage: Eukaryota > Viridiplantae > Streptophyta > Magnoliopsida > Fabales > Fabaceae > Calophaca > Calophaca sinica. The sequence continues at coordinate 12,083,459 of CM073736.1, forward strand.
TCAGCTCTTTGATTTGGAATGCTTTACAAGCCAGTCAATAACGGAGTCAATGTTGGTGGAGTTTTTGCATGAGATCATGAAGCAGCAAACTTCTCTGTCAGTAATTGATTTCAGATCCCTGCACGCCAGAGAGCAACCAACACTTGAGTAATAAAAAGAATAAAAAATGGAAGGACGAAATAATAGTCAAATAATTTAATTCTGTAACTTCCTAGGGTTAGTTTACTCCATTATTGCTCCAATACAACCAGAATACAGGGGACACGTATCATACATTTGGTCAGTCAACGCTTGTTTAGACAGAGCCCCCGGTTTGTCAATCTTGTTCCCCAACACCAACAAAGGGATACCACTCAATGATGGCTTGCTCAGCAAATCATGAAGTTCACTTCTTGATATGCTCAGGTTATCTGGATCAGCAGCATCAACAACATAACTGCAGGAAGTATCAGATTACAAGAAACTGGCTAAGTTCCAAAAATTCAGCTAATGATTACCAGCTCAAGAGAAAATGCTTCAGTTCGTTAGAAATTTGAGTACATGATCATATTAACAAGTGCACTAGATCTAAGAGGCAGAGAATACTCGGCAGCATCACAATGTTCAACAGAAAAAGTGAAAACTGCTTTGAACTATAATCAACCAAGACTTTTCAAAACTGAGCAGCAGCAGAGCATATAGAGTGAAAGTTTTAACTTCTTAACCTTTGGACCACAATACACTAAAGGATAATCAAGTTTGCGTACAAAGTTTCAAGAAGCTATATTATACTCACTTCCTTGCCATACAAACAATTTTAACCATGATGCGCAACATTAATTATGACTCATTGCCTGAGACAATGGTTGGAGAAGGCATTAGTGAAATCAACTTGTACAGGAAAATCTCTCGGCTTTTTCAGGGACAAGGCAAGGATATTTTCAAGATATTCCCTCTGTTTTCATATATAAGCAACGAAACACTTTTTTATGTGGACAACATTGTACACGAGTTGATTATCAACCCAACACTATTCATTACTGCAAATATAAATTTATCAGTTACATCTACATCTGTATGCATGCAGCCATGTACCAAGGCTCCTCTAAGAAAATCACACACACACACGAGTTGATTATCAATCCAACACTACTCATTACAGCAAATATAAATTTATCAGTTACATCTACATCTGTATGCATGCAGCCATGTACCAAGGCTCCTCTAAGAAAATCACACACACACACATACAAAGAAGAATCTTCAAAGTCAGAAAAACAAAAAAAAAGTAGAGGTTTGATCCATACACAATAGCAGAAACCGCACGACAGTAACGTTCCCACATGCTACGGAACCTAGGTTGCCCACCAAGATCCCATAACTTTATTGTAACATTGCCTTTTGTTACTTTCCGCATATTGAATCCCACCTGGAATCAGATAACAATAGAAATATTATTGCCCTAGATAGATAGAAAACTTCATAAAATCAAACTGTTACAAAACAAAGAGTAATAAAGGTCAGGATGAGGACAGATAGCAAACCAAGAAGAAAGTTTCTCTGAATCATGGATTGAAGAGACTAGGTCAAGATGACCTTCGAAGGGAGAATTCCCTTCTTACATGCCAGGACCTTTTTCCAGTATTTTTTTCCCCTAATTGTAATTCCTACTTATATCATATTTATTATCTTGCAACTATGATGGTTGTACCCTAATGAATCCTACTGATCCTCCTACCTACAAAAATAATGGCTTTTTCTAAAACGCCTCCAACTGTATCGACTAGTTGAGCTCCTTCCGGCTACCTCTTCTCGTATGCACCTTCAAAACCTTCCCTCCTGACTGCTGCCCGTAGCTTTCATTACCTCCTCCTAAAAGATCAACCTTGGCCTCAAGGTTGAAATGAGGAAATCGTTCCTGCATCAACTGCTTATCCTCCTATTAGGATTTTGGGCTTAACTCATCCTTAGAAAACCGGCTTGTAAAATGAGGGGTGTCATTTATTTATACACTCTTTTTAGTCCTTACCTCTTGGCTATGTGGGACATGGGTTTTTCCAAATACACCCCCTCATCCCCTGCACTATTGGGCTTGGTGGGTGGCCCATGGATCTTGGATAGGCTTTGATACAATAATAGGATTTTGAGACTAAATCATCCTTACAAAACCGGCTTGTAAGGTGAGGGGTGCCATTTACTTATAAACTCCTATTGAGCCTTACCTCTAGTAGTCTATGTGGGACTTGGGTTTTTCCCAATACCTCCCAAGTAGACCTGTTTGTTTGGGTAATGTTGCGTTTCAGGAGCTGTACTCGCGGCTTTACCGAGCAGCTGATGCCTAGGACCTGTTCATGGCAGCTTCGTGCACTTGGGAAAATGGAGTATGGATATGGGGTTGGCACTGGAGGAGACAATTATTTGCGTGGGAAGAGGAATTATTGGAGCAACTCGAGGTTTTATTGGTTGGGACAGCCCCAAATTCATCGGAAAACGACACTTGGACTTGGAATCTCCATCCCTCAAAGCGTTTCTCCGTAAGTTCTGCATATAAGTCCTTGTTATTTCTTGATAGTCATAATGTGATTCATGATAACATGTTTGTGGCTCTTCAACAGTTATGGAACACCTCTATCCCCTCTAAAGTTGTTGTCTTTGTTTGGCAAATTTTTTTAGACAAGCTCCCCACGCGGGAAGCCCTAATCAAGCGAGGCATTTTAACAGGCAGTCATAATGCGTGCTGCGTTTTCTGTTTTTAGCACTTAAGAGACCGTTAACCATATGTTGTTTACATGCCCATTTGCTTATAATGTATGGAGTTCAATTTTTGCCTTGTTGGGTGTAGTTGGTGCGTTACAAAGGGATGGAGTTGCAAACTTTCTACAGCATAGTGTATTTATCCGGGGCAAGAAAGTTAAAAAGGTGTGTCATCTTATATGTTGTGCTAGTGCTTGGTCCTTGTGGTTTTTAAGGAACAGAATTTTATTTCAAGGAGCAATAGCTGAGCATACTACCATCATTGCACACATTAAAAAAATCTCATGGGGATGGTTTATGGCAAGGGAAGGAAGGGGGTTACTTTGGAATTATTCCGATTGGTGTACTAACCCTTTGGGGTGCATTGCTTCACTTAACATGAATTGTTAACAAATACTTGTGTACGGCGTTGGAGTACCCCTTGTACTCCCTTTTAATGAATTTTTTGCTTACCAAAAAAAAAAAAAGAGTAGACCTGTTTGTTTTATCTGCGTTGCTGTTGAAAGGGAATTAGAAAGGATGCAACAAATTTTCACACCCCCACCTTGTGCCTCGCAACATGTGCAACACCTTTTTGAGACACACAAACACACCTGTAGCCTCTTCCTCTGGTCTGCCTTGCCATTGCAACAAAATCTGGACTACAAGCTCACCATGTCTGCTGAGAAAACTGTCAGCCAATACTTGACTAGTGCAAAGAGCAGCGCTTCCTCTTGAGGTCAGTGGGTATCTTCTGTTTCCACATCCTGGCTCCCCACGACCTTCTTCAACTAAGATACACGAAATACAGGGTGAATTCAAGACTGCTCCCGCAACTGTAGTTTGAAAGCAACAGAACCTATTTGTTTGACAACATGATAAGGCCCATAACATCGTGATGCCAAATTGGGGTACACATGCTTTTGTATCGACCCTTGCCCGTGTGGTCTAATCTTCAATTATACCCAATCACCTTGTTTAAGACCCTATAATCAATGCAAAATTGCCAGCTCCCACCCTTCTACTTCACCAAAATCACGGGGCCGGAGTATGGGCTGGTTCTAGACCTTATGACTCGCGACGACAGCATCTCCGCTACTATCCTTTCTATCTCATTCTTCTACTGATGGGATACCTATAGGGTTTGGCATTGAATGGGCCAACCCCCGCTTTCAATAGAAATTTATGACCACCAACCTGTGTGATGGCAACCCTTTAGAGGCAAAAAATACCATCAAGAAACTTTAGAACAGTTGCCGCAACTCGCAATCGGTCCCTATTTTGGGGGTAAATCTCCTTTGACTCCAACGGCTATTCCTCCTTCTGAATAGAGAGGATCCACAGAATGGATGACGACACCACCTCTGTCATCTTCAGCTAGACTCTGGATGATACTTAAGAGTTGATTAGAGTAGAATCCCCAACTAATAACATCGTACTTTCATCATGCCGGTAATCTATGCTCAAAGTTTCCCAATTCGTAGTCATTTCCCCTAATGATGCCAACCATGCTACAATAATAACATCTACACCTCCCAAATCAAACACTACGAATTGTCGAGCCTTTACAACATCGCTATGCCTTTTTCCTATACCTATCTCCTAATTTCACCATGTACAGGTCAGGTGAGCATCCCAATAGATTTAATGCTTGCGCCAACATTCTCGTGTTTAAGTTGTGACTGTCCCCATTGTCGATCAATACCTATGTTGCGCCACCCATCAATTCCCCTTAAGTTTCATTATCCTAGGTAGCATAGCTCCTCTAGTCGAACACAAAGACAACCCCAACCATTGACACCCTGCATATTTTTTATCCCTTGGCTCGTCCTTGTTTGAGATACATGTGTTTGGCAGTGCAAAATCACCCCCTCAAACTGTATCTTATCCTCAGCTAATATAATCCCCCGCAGACTCATTTCGAGGCATTTATGACTTGGGCTCGAAGGTCCCTCGCATCGAACAGACCTTCCTTCCTCTCACCTCCCTACGTACTCCTGATATGGCAGTTGTCGGGTGCCTCGATTTCTAGATACATAGGCATCTATAATCTCAATCTTTGACCCAACATTGGGAATTCCAGAATGAGTGTTGCCTTGCGTGCTATACTCAATGGTTCCTGCGCCATGTACCTTTGCTAGGGGAATATTTTCAGTAGATGCTCCTACTCTCATTGTTGTGCCTCCTATACTAAAGCCTAGCTACCCGTTGCACATGGCAAGTCACCCCCTCCGATGGTCCACAACTCTTCTTTAATATCTCTGGCAAGATCAATGGTTCATGCAACATCGTAAGGTCATGTGTTCTAATTCTACACCACGCCTCCAGCTTCAATCCTCTTAAAAACAAACCCCAACAATATCTCCTCCGAAATTTCCATCGCATGTGCCACTAACATCTCAAATTGTTGGACATAATCCCCCACAACATTTGCTTGTCTTAGAGTTGACAGCCTTCCATATATATTTTCCCCATTTCTACTCCCAAATCTCTCCATTAATGCTGCCATAAAAACCTCCCAATTCTGATCACAATGTTTCTACTGCCAGAATTTGAACCAATGCATTGCCACCCCCTCCATGGTCACAAAAGCAAGCTGCGCCTTCTCCTTCGGCTTTATTTGCTACACTTCAAAGAATTTTTCTGCCCATCCCAGCCATCCCATTGGATTATATTCCTCGAAGTCGAATTCCACTCTTTTTTACCCAAAATTGAGCTTCATCATTGTCGCACAACCCCCCCCCCAAGTCATCCCCATTCTCCTCTACCTGCTGTCATTGCCTTGAGTGGTATTTGAACCACCCTCAGAGTTGTTGCTGATTTCATCATCGTCTTCCAAATCCAGCAATCTTTTCATCCATTGTGCCCTGAGCTACACTAGATGCTATAATTGGTCACCATATATCGTCACAACTCGCAAGTTTACTAACTGGGTGTTGTGTTCGTTGGCTGCCTTTGTGAGTACTTCCATTAACAATTCAAGAGCTTTGATGTGCACCTCCATGTTTTCTGGTATCTTTGAATTCAACAAGTTGGACCACTTGTTACGAACCCACAAATTCCTCTGTATTATTGATCAAAAAGACAAGGCCAAGATGACCTTCCAAGGGAGAATTCCTATATTACATGGCAGAACCATTTTCCTATATTTTTCCCTGATATCCCTTTTTGTCTCTCCTAGTTCCTATATATATTATATCCTATACCTTATTATCTTGCCGCTACGACGGCTGTACCTTAACGAATCGTAATAATCCTCCTAACCGTTAGCATAAAGGTTGTTCCTAAAATTCCCCCAGCTGTATTAACTCACTAAGCTCCTTCCCACTACCCCTTCCTTCTTGTGTGCACTTTCAAAACCTTCCCTCTGTACTGCCGCCCATCGCTAACACAAACAAATAGAGGAAGAAGTGATAACTAAAAGCATTTGGTGAACAGAACTTACAGTGGGAATCATGTCCTCGCTATATCCACCAGTCTAGAAGCAATATAAAAAATAATCCGTCAGTGAATCAGCCCTGAAGAATAAATTAAAAAAAAAAAAAGTCAACATGATTATTGTACTTACAGCAACAACATTTACAAGGGAAGTCTTTCCAGCATTCTGAAGTCCTATCAGAGATAACTCCATTTCCTGCTTGAAGAAAAGGCTGCAATCAAATTTAAAACATAGTAAGCTCATGCCTTTTGAAGAAAGTGATCCAGTAACTTAGCACAAACCATGCATAGACATAAACATAAATATAAAGTTCAACTTCCAAGTGTAAACTAAAACTGAAATTTTGTGTTATGAATAGGGAAAGCAGGTTTAATGCAATCAAAGGCCAATTATAAAGGAATAATGCTGTTTAACACGAAAACAAATTCGTGTGTGTTGAACCAAAGATTCTGACTAGGCGATTTCTATTATCTTTCCATCTCAACTGCATCCACTTTCATTCTATAGAGCAGCTAGCGTCACTTATCCAAATTTTGGAACACAATAACTTCAAAATTGAAAATAAGTCACTTGAAATCAAATGATTTACAAATCATATCAAAGACGGGATGATGGGATGGATTTACATATCGTGAAATATTACTCACGAAAAAGATAACTATTCGCATTGAACACCTTCAAAAGTACTAGAAACGAATACATGAAAACCTTGGAATACAAACAAATCTTCTTCCTCCACAATCAGCAAATTCCTCACCCAATTACAGACAGAATAGACATTGCAAACCATCAAAACGGCTCAATTTGAAGAGAAAAATAATGCAATAATAATAGCATAAAACTACCAGAACCTGATTTTTTTTAAATTAAATAAATAAGAAAGAAAAAAAAACTATGAATGAGAGAACCCCGCCTTCTAGTTCTAGTCCATAACAATGGCCGGATCAATTCTAAAACCAAAAAACGTAAGGCGAATGGCGTCGTTTTAGTTGAAAGGAAGAATACACAGCGATCAGCGATACCATAGGGATAAGGATAGTTAAAGGAAGCAAGAAAAGGTTACCTGCGTAGCCAATTCAGAAAAGCTTCCCACAATCCCATTGCTTTTTCTTCTACTCAATTCTGATCACAAAATTATTGAAAGAAAGAAATCAGATCTACGATTCCCCTCGTCGAGCACAAGAAGAGAGAGAAAGAGAAAGATCTAGAGGCTTCGCTGCATCCAATTCACCTTTCCTTCACACACCTCCTCCTCCCTCTCTCTTCCCTCCCTTCGCACTGCTTACCGCACTCATATCAAATACGAAACAAATTTTATTTTTGTTTTTAAAATTTTTAGACTTTTTTTAGGTTTGGGAGTCTTCTGAGATCGAACGGTTGTAGATAATTTACTCCATCATATCCATTTAATGTGGTGGGTCCCGCATACATCAGACCATGCTACGTCGCTCATGATCTTTATTTAGAGGGTACCTGTGGTGGATTGCCACGAATGGTGATAGCTGGACTATACCGATCATGTGGAGGCTTTCATCCACGCTCAGTTATGATGTGTGGAAAACACGCACCGTCGAAAACTGCATCGTGTGGTTATGCGGAAGAGCGTGTACGTATAGGTGAGTGTGAGTGAAGACGCCTCAGACAACGAAATTCTGAATATCTGAAGTTATCATGATCATGATAACCAATCAAGGCAGGTCGGAAGCATGCCAAGTGTGAGCTGGATAATGGTTGAAAGTTTTTTTTGGGGATGATAATGGTTGAAATTCAAATTATCGGGGAAAAAATAATATAATAATATGCATATGAGCCGCTGTGACTGTGGTTGTGTGGGAGGCCCAGGCCAACCATCCGGATGCTGCCACGCTAGGTTCCAGGGATTGTTATAGTTAAAACTAGCACAGTAGTATCCGTGCCTATGCAGGGGTCAATCTGTCGGGGTTAAAAAAAAAAAATCACTTATAAATAATAAAATATTTATAAAATTTGTTACATGTAAAAAAAATGGAACTATATCCAGAACATATAATATTTTCTCGTTAGGAGGTAAAAGAAAAGTAATCATTTATACTGACATGTAATGTATTTCTATCAAGAATCAAAATTAAGATGATGAAATTATAAAATTTTCCTCCTATGACTTAAAAAAATAATCATTTATCATCTATAATTAAAAAAAATTATAAATATTGAATATCAAAAAATATCAAAAAACTAAAGGAAAAATGGATAAGACGACACGAACAGTTATATAAACCTGTGCGACAACATCTAATGTTTTCCCATTGGGGTTTAAACGTAAAAGTAATCATTTATGAAATTATACCGAGAACACGTAATATTACCCCGTTAGGACTTAAAAGCAAAACAATCATTTATAAATAATAAAGACATTTGTAAAATAATCATTTAAGAAACTATACCGACATGTAATGTTTTCCCGTGGAAAATCAAAAGTAAAATAATCATTTATAGATAATAAAGACATTTATAGATTTTGATATATAATCAAAGACGATGAAATTATACCGACAACATTTAATGTTTTCTGTAGGGATGCAAAAGAAAAATAATCATTTATACCGACATGTAATGTTTTCCCGTGGAAAATCAAAAGTAAAATAATCATTTATAGATAATAAAGACATTTATAGATTTTGATATATGATCAAAGACGATGAAATTAAGAAGTAAAAACATTAAGTAAATACGAAAAAAAAATAGGAAAAAAATAAAAAAAATTAAGAAGTAAAAAAAAATATCATAGGGACTCAAAAGTCAAATAAATATTTAGAAATTCTAAAAAAATTAAGAAGAAGAATACTTCACTAAAGGTGTTGTCTTGTGGTTTAATGAAGAAAGAAAAGAAAAAATGGGCAAAAAGAAGAAGAGAGCAAAAAGAGAGAGGACGGTTGGAGAATCGCGTTGAAAAGAGAGAAAAAGATAAGGAAAAAAGGCTTAAAAACCTAAAAATTTAAAGGATTTATTTGGCCCAACTTAAAAATTTAGAAGACTTATTTGACCGAAAAGGACTTATTTGGCCCAACTTAAAAACTTAAAGGACTTATTTGGCCGAAAAAGACTTATTTGGCCCAACTTAAAAACTTAAAGGACTTATTTGAAAAGAAAAAAAAGTGTGAGCTGTCGCACCAGAGAGCAGAAATTGAAGAAAAAAAAGAGATAATTGGGAGTATGTGGCCCAACTTAAAGGATTTATTTGTCCGAAAATCACTTATTTGACTCAACTTAAAAACTTAAAAGATTTATTTGGCTTAACTTAAAAATTTATAGGACCTATTTGGTCAAACTTAAAAATATTATAGGACCTATTTTGCCCAATTTAAAAACTTAAAGGAGTTATTGGGCCCAATTTAAAAACTTAAAGAATTTTTTTTGCCGAAAAGGTGGAGAAGTGAGCAAAAAGTGAGAATTAAAAAGTTAAAAATTATGTATCAAAAACTTAAAAGCTGAAGATTGAAGTTAAAAAGAGAGGAAAAGATAAAATAAAATAAAATAAAAAGTGTTTCTTGAAGCAAACTTATCACAGTAGCTCGCAGTTTTTTTTTTTGCGTTGTTTTTTGAAGCAGCAGTTGAGTTTATAGCTTATAGTTTTTTTTATCTTTTCTCTCATTTGATCTTCAATATTTTATTCTTTATCATTTTCCAAATTTAAAATAACGGTAAACTATTATATTTTTCTGCCATTTTATATTTACTAGTTATTTAAACAACTAATTTTAGCAAACACTTCAATTTTAATTAGCTCATTTTTTAGAATTTCAGCTATAATTTATAAGCTAGATTTTTAACTATAAGCTAGCTAGCATTTTTTTTTGTAGTACCACATACAGATAGCATTTTAACTAGAGGGAATGATAAGATAAGTTGATGAGATTGAATTATCATTTTATCTCATCCTGCTAGTTCATCAAATAATAGATTAATACATGGTATGATAATTGATCCTTTCATGTCTCTCTTATCTTGATCATAAAACTGTTGGAATTAAAACCTTATTAATAACAACAACAAGAATAAGCATGCTCAAATCTAGTAGAAGAAATACTTTAGGCGGAAGCTATAAAGACATACAAGCATACTCAACAAGAACAATATGTTATCTACCCTTAGGATCTACGACATGTTGGATTATCAAGGATTAAAAAAATACCTGGATCCATAGTAATCAATCACCTAAAGTGGAATGCCAAAGGAATGATTACGAACAAATTACGAGCACCTGGATCCATAGCAACAAACATCGAGTATGTTAGCGGCGGCTTTATGGTTCTTCCTCAACCGAATCTTTTTGAGCTCTCTCACGAGACTTTAGGTTCTCTTCAGATGGGGAGAAGAGAATGGATGATGACGATTCGATGTATTGGGGACCATAGCCTTCTTTATAGTGTGTTAAACCTAACAGGATATCCATTATCCTCTTATCGGGCCACACTTACATCTATTCATATAAGGTCCATATCAATTAAATTAGGAGTCTAATGAGTTTATCTTATTTTAACTTTATATGATCACATAAAATATAGCTCCTTTATGATAAATAGTTAATATAATTATTAATGATATCAGCCCATATTAATTATTGGAATATAAAATTCCAACAATCTCCCACTTGGGCTATATATCATAATAATTATATCAGAATTTCTTAGTGCGCATATCTGAATGCTATTTATCTTTAGACTTCCTCCTTACAACCTGGTCCACCTCATGTATCAATAATGAAACCATTGCGGCTTTTGTCACTTCTGTAAATTGCGACTAAACCCCGACGATCACCACATCAACACACTTGATGACATAGATCAATATGGATGAGTAGCATGGAAATTACATGGAATGTGATCTCAATCATGCCTATTTCCAACTGGTCCTACTTAAATCTTTGGTGAGATCAATTTTGCAAAATTTAATTCTGCAAAACAAAATCCTTAATATGCAAATTAATTTTGCACACAAGATACAAACATGTTTATAATGTCTTCATAAACATAATCTTTATTTCTGCAGAAAATCTGAAATAACATAAAGTTTGTATCTTAAACATAGAACACAAATAAAGACTCTCACTAAGCTAAGGCAACCTTAGTGACAACACACCCATATAAGCAACATGCTCATGAAAAACCTTAGGTGTCAAGCCCTTAGTCAGTGGATAGCTAGCATGGAATTAGCCTCTATGTGCTTTATAGAAATTCTTTTATCCTGAATTCATTATTTCAACAACGAACACCTTTATGTCAATAGACATTGTATCATTCTTTATTGTTGTTGAAGTATGATACGACTAACTTATCTGTCACACTGTAACTTAAGTGGTATTTTAATACCTTTTACTATATGTGTTACGGGTCGGTCCCCGAGCTGGAATCCACCGAGCCGACCCCAATGCCTATCAAGTGACATCGAGCTCGGCCCGGTGCCGATCGTGTTTCTACGAGCTCGGGTCACTACCGACCGGGCAGAACCGAGTATGCACGAGCATAGGCCTGCGCCCACCGAGCTACTATGGGGCCTCGCCCCATTTCCCGTGATTGGCCGCTCCGAGTCCACTATAGCACTCGGGACCCGAGCCGCGGGCCCCGACATGGAACCCCCGTAGAAGGGGGCCACAGGGCAGTACCGTTGCGAAGAAGGCGGGGCACGTTACAGATCATAATGAGCCGTTACCCTTATCAGGTGCGAGCCGTTACCCCGCATGAAGAAGGTGGAGCGTGCAGTTCAGATCGGGGGTAACCAACCTCCTGCCAGGCTTCACTATATAAAGGGGGCTTAGCCCCCTAGGTAAGCGGATACACTTCCTAAACCCTAATTCACTCTGCTCTCCTTCACTTCTAAAGCCCTATCTAACTTAGGCATCAGAGTGCCTTTGCAGGTACCACCCCCCTTCGATTCCAGAAGAAGGAGTACTCAACTCCAAGGAGGAGGAGAGCTCAACCATTCCCAACATTAACATTGGCGCCCACCGTGGGGCCCGGTAAAACTAGCCCAGGCCTCAAGAACACCCCGAGCAAGATGGTGCGCACCAGGAGCACGACGAGTCACAGATTGCCACCGCCGAGTCATCACTCGGTCAGTCAGGATGAACGCCCACCACCAGACCCTGTCTTGGAGCTTCTTAGGGCGGAAAACGAAGAGTTAAGGCGCAGGATCGCGGAAGCCCGCGATCGCGAGGAAAGACAGGGCCACGAGACGCCCTCAAGGACCAGAAGAGACGACCGGGACTCATCCAAATCGGACGGATCTAGCGCCACGGAGAGCCCCAGGCGAGAGGGCCACACCCGGCACACACCACGGCGTGAGAACCGACCCTCCGAAATCGGACTAACCTTGCTCCCCTTCATCGAGAGGGTTATGGCCGATCTAGTCCCGAAGCGATTCCAAATTCCCAACATGGACGCTTACGAAGGTAAGACCGACCCCGAGGAACACCTTACCTCCTTCAACGCACGGATGCTACTGATCGACGCATCCAAGGGCCTGAAATGTAGGACCTTTCCCTGCACCCTGAAAGGGCCGGCCATGATGTGGTTCTCTAACCTCCCACAGCACTCGATCCACTCATTCAGGCAACTCGCTGAGCAATTCGTGGCCAGGTTTACCACTAGCCGAGCCTTCCGGAGAAACTCCACTTGCCTGGTCGGACACAAACAGAGGTCGGACGAGACTCTGAAGTCCTTCATAGAGCGTTTCAACAACGAAACGGCTCAAGTCAGAAATATCAACACCGATGTGGCGCTCCACGCCATAGTGTCAGCACTGAAACCTGGTCCCTTCTCGGACTCCCTCGCTCGCCGGCCTGCAGGATCTCCGGACGAGCTGAGGCGCCGAGCAGTGGGATATATCAACATGGAGGAGGTCGCCGCCGCTAAAAGGGAAACCCATAATCGGCAAGACAGGAGTAGAGACCTGCCCCGAGAGAGGGTAGAGAGAAGAAACGAGCGCCGAAGGCGGCAAGACTACGGAGGGCGGTTCACTCCCTTGACAGTGGGAAGGGACCGAGTTTTGAAGGAAGCCTACACGGGCAACCTCATCACCTTGCCCCCTCGGAAGGACTCCCCACCGGACGCGGATCGCCAGAGATACTGCGAGTACCACCGGATCTACAGGCACACCACAAACGAATGTCAGGCACTAAAGATAAAGATTGAAAAACTCATACAGGCAGGACATTTGACAAAATACGTGGACAAAGGGACTGGGGCGGCCCCCAGGGAAAACGAAGCAAATCGTAGAAGATCCCGTTCACCTGAGCGCAGGAGCAACCGATCGCCGGCTCGGAGAGGGCGAGAAAGGCGTTCACCCGCCCGTCAACGCAGGAAGGGTCGAGACGAAGGTACCCCCTCACTCAATTTGATTGCAGGTGGTTTTGCAGGTGGAGGCGAATCTAGCAACGGTCGGAGAAGGCACCTGAGGTCCGTCAATAGCTCAACGTCGCTAACGGCCCCTCCCGCGGCCTTACCGACCATATCCTTCTCGGAGAGGGACTACCAGGGAATAGATCGCCACCAAGACGACCCCATGGTGATCACAGTACACCTCGCCGGGTTTAACGTCAGGAGAGTGCTCATTGATCAAGGAAGCTCGGCGGACGTAATCTACAAGGAAGCTTTCGATCGACTCAAGTTACCGAGCTCGATTATCAGACCCTACCGAGGTACGTTAGTTGGTTTTTCAGGTGCTAAAGCTCGGGTGACAGGATATTTCGACGTCTTGCTCACCTTCAAGGCGGACGTCGGAGTCAAGACAATCGAAGCCCACCTCCTGGTGGTGGAAGCCGAGTCGGCCGCGGACACCGCCTACAATATGATAATCGGCAGAACTGTCATCAACGGGATCGGGGCCATAGTCTCTACCCCCCATTTGGCGATGAAGTTTTCCCTATCCGATGGGCAGATTGCTACGATACACGCCGACCAGAAGGAGGCGAGACAGTGTTATGTCAACAGTCTCAAGGATGACAGGAGAAGAGATCGCCCCAAGTCGAGCTGCATGATTGAGCTCAACCCAAGGGGCGAGAGTGATTTCCGGCCAATGCCGGACGATGACATCAAAGAGGTCGAAGTAAGAGGACCGGGTAAGAGCATATGAATCGGGACACAACTGCCCCAGTAGAGCGAATAGTCCCTAACAAAAGTCTTGCTCGCCAACGCAGATCTGTTCGCATGGGGCCCGGAGGACATGCCCGGAATATACCTCAAAGTGGCCTGTCACAAGCTAGCCATCGAGCCCGGTGCTCGCCCCGTTGCTCAACGCAAAAGAAGAATTGCAGGAGAAAAGAAGCAGGCAGCCCGAGAAGAGACCTCAAAGCTCTTGAAAGCTGGATTTATCAAAGAGATCAAGTACCCTACTTGGCTTTCTAACGTGGTACTGGTCAAGAAGAGCAATGGTAAGTGGAGGATGTGCACTGACTTCACCGACCTGAACAAGGTCTGCCCTAAAGACCCATACCCCCTTCCGAGTATCGATGCTCTGGTAGACGGCACGTCGGGGTACCAGGTGCTCAGTTTCATGAATGCATACTCGGGATACAATCAGACCAGGATGCACCCACTCGATGGCTTTCATGACGGAAACCTCCAACTTCTACAATGTCACTATGCCCTTTGGTTTGAAGAACGCAGGGTCGACTTACCAGAGGATGATGGATGAGGTCTTCGTCAAGCAGATCGGAAAGACGATCGAAGTGTACATGGACGACATGGTGGTCAAGACCTCGAGCTTCGAGGCACACTACCGAGACCTCCAGGAGGTATTTGACATTATGAGAAAATATAACATCAGGCTTAACCCCGAGAAGTGCTCGTTCGGGGTGCTCGGAGGCAAGTTCTTGGGGTTCATGATCACCCACAGAGGCATTGAGGCCAACCCAGGCAAGTCTTGAAGCGGTGATGGAAATGCTGGCTTGAGCTCTATCAAAGAAGTGCAAAGACTCGCTGGTCGTCGCGCGACCCTTTCCAGGTTCGTAATTCGTTCCGCTGACAAATCGTTTCCCTTCTACCAGGTACTCCGGAAACCAGCTCGGTTCGAATGGACCGAGGAGTGTGAAACGGCCTTCCAAAAGCTCAAGGAATTTCTGGCGTCACCACCGGTCCTTACGCAACCCACCAAAGGAGCCCCCCCTCCTCCTCTACCTGGCGGCCACCGACACCTCGATCAGCTCGACCATGATTGAAGAGAAAGAGACCGAGCAGCACCCAGTGTACTTCGTGAGCAAAGTCCTCCACGGGGCGGAGCTAAGATACCAGAAGGTAGAGAAACTGGCGCTCTTGATAGTAACCTCTGTGAGGAGATTGAGACCTTACTTCCAAGCTCACCCGGTGGTAGTCAAAACAGACTACCCAATCAAAAGGATCCTGCAGAAGCCCGAGCTCTCAGGGCGAATGGTGGCGTGGTCGGTGGAACTCTTCGAATTCAAGATCAGGTATGAGCCCAGAGGACCCATTAAATCACAAGTTTTGACTAACTTTATTGCAGAACTAACACCGACCCCCGAGGTCGAGTACTGGACGCTCTACGTGGACGGCTCCTCTAATTCCAAAGGCAGCGGAGCAGGAATCATCGTTGAAAGCCCTGCAGGAATCAGCGTCGAACAGGCACTCAGGTTCCTATTCAAAGCTAGCAACAACCAAGCCGAGTACGAGGCTTTACTGATCGGTCTCAAACTCGCATGGGAGCTGGGCGCCCAAACACTCCGAGTCAGGAGCGACTCCCAGCTGATGATCAACCAAGTCAAGGGCGAATACCAGTGTCGAGACGACATACTCGCCCAGTATGCTCAAAAGGTCAACGCCATGATTCAGAACTTCCAAGAAGTCCAACTCGAGCACATCCCTCGAGAACAAAATAACAAGGCAGATCTGCTGGCAAAGTTAGCTAGTATGAAGACCGAGGGACAGCTCCACACGGTGGTCGTCCAAACTTTAAGATCACCGAGCATCGCGACAGCCAGAACCTACGCAATAATCAGCTCGGACTCTTGGATGAAGGACATCATTGAATACTT
This sequence comes from Calophaca sinica, assembly GCA_037113605.1. NCBI lineage: Eukaryota > Viridiplantae > Streptophyta > Magnoliopsida > Fabales > Fabaceae > Calophaca > Calophaca sinica. The sequence goes on from CM073736.1 coordinate 12,099,634, forward strand.
GAAGCAGGGAAGACTGCCCAAGGACCCGGTAGAGTCACGCAGGGTCCAAAGGCAGTCTGCACATTACACTCTAATCGGAGACAGGCTCTACAGAAGAGGCTTCTCACAGCCGCTACTCACCTGCATAGAGAAGTCGGACTCCGAGTATGTTATGAGGGAACTGCATGAAGGCATCTGCGGGAACCATTGTGGGACTCGGACCCTAGCAGCCAAAGTCCTCCGAGCAAAGTTACCATCGCCGACGCTCAGGTCGGATTGCCTGGAATACGTAAGGAAGTGCGACAAGTGCCAAAAGTTTGCCAAACGAGACCACCTTCCACCAGAAGTCCTGCACGAAGTCATCGCCCCTTGGCCTTTCAACACCTGGGGGCTTGACATACTTGGCCGCTTTCCCCTTGCAAGACGACTCAAGTTCATCGTAGTCGCCATAGACTACTTCTCCAAGTGGATAGAGGTATGCTACCGCGACCATCACTCCGAGAGGATCAAAAAATTTGTCTGGAAAAGCGTGGTTTGCCGCCACGGCCTACCCCACACCATCATCACAGATAACGACACACAGTTCACCAGCTCGGTGTTCAAGGACTTCTGCAAAGGTCTAGGGATCCGAATCGTCTATGCCTCCGTCGAACATCCGCAGACCAATGGCCAGGTCGAGGCCCCCAACAGAATTATCCTCAATGGCCTCCATGGCTACCGGACAGAGCTGGGCGGCGGGCGGAAGAACTCGTAAGTGCTTTGGGCATACCACACCACCCCCTAGTCGGCAACAAATGAAACACCTTTCCGGCTAACATATGGACTGGAGGCCATGGTGCCAGTAGAGCTCGGTTCCACCTCGGCAAGAAGAAAGCACGTTCAGGCATTGGCGCAAGAGGAGGCGAGAGTTGAGCTCGATCTCCTGGAAGAAACTCGGGAACTTGCCCGAGTACAAAACTTTGCAACTAAACAGCGCGTCGCCAAGCACTACAACTCCAGAGTCCGACCAAGGACGTTCAAAGAAGGGGACCTAGTCCTCCGAAAAGTTGAACTGGCTCGAAAAGACGCAAGGCAAGGCAAGCTCTCGCCAACATGGGAAGCGGCCATACCGCATCGATCGAGCACCGACACAAATGATACGAATTGGAAGAACTATCCGGGAAAGCAATACCGAGGACCTGGAATGCCACGCACCTCAAGCTCTACTTCAGTTAAACACTTGTAAACGGATGGCGTACTCTTTCCTTTGCAAACCTTTTTTCCCACTGGGTTTTTGGTTTAGAAAGGTTTTAACGAGGCGCATCCTTCTTTCCCCTTCTTCCCCATTTAATAAAAGTCAACCCCCATTGCATTCAGAGTGTTGTCATTGAGAATCACCGAGTCTCGAGCTCGGAAGGTCTTAACCGACCTACAGACCCCCGTGATCCTAAACCCAAGTCAGCATAAAGGCTTGGTGAGCTCATTCGCAGCTCGACCCCTGTGGTCCTCAACCCAAGTCAGCATAAAGGCTTGGTGAGCTCGCTTGCAGCTCGACCCTTGTGGTCCTAAACCCAAGTCAGCATAAAGGCTTGGTGAGCTCATTCGCAGCTCGACCCGTGTGGTCCTAAACCCAAGCCAGCATAAAGGCTTGGTGAGCTCACTCGCAGCTCGACCCCTGTGGTCCTAAACCCAAGTCATGGTGAGCTCATTCGCAGCTCGACCCGTGTGGTCCTAAACCCAAGCCAGCATATAGGCTTGGTGAGCTCGCTCGCAGCTCGACCCCTGTGGTCCTAAACCCAAGTCAGCATAAAGGCTTGGTGAGCTCATTCGCAGCTCGACCCGTGTGGTCCTAAACCCAAGCCAGCATAAAGGCTTGGTGAGCTCGCTCGCAGCTCGACCCCTGTGGTCCTAAACCCAAGTCAGCATAAAGGCTTGGTGAGCTCATTCACAGCTCGACCCCTGTGGTCCTAAATCCAAGCCAGCATAAAGGCTTGGTGAGCTCGCTCGCAGCTCGACCCCTGTGGTCCTAAACCCAAGCCAGCATAAAGGCTTGGTGAGCTCGCTCACGGCTCGGAAGGTCTTACTCGACCTAGAATACCCCCAACTCGGAAAGTCTGGCTCGACCTCTACGAGCTCGCATAAAAGCTTGCACTCGGCTAGTACGGTCATGACAGAGGCAATGCTTCAAACAATTTGAAGCAAGTTTTTTTCGGGGGAAGCTACCCGAGGACTACTCCTGGCCAGTAGCAGAGTCCTCCAAAAACGGTGGCACCCGAGTACGACGACTAGGACTACGTAACATCAATAACGCAGCTAACGAAAAGTAAGTACTCAAGAAAGACAATTTATTATCAACATTCTTCAATACGTAAGGTCATACAAAAAGGCTCAGGCGAGCAACTACAAAGTCAAAGCGAGAAAGAAAAATAAATACAAGTTACGCAAGTGGCATCCCTCGTCCTCAACAGGGGTCTCAACGACCTCCTCAACCACAACCGCCTCGCCTGCGGCCCCAACAATGGCCTCGGGCTCGACTTCACTTCCCCTCTCAAACTCGCCCTCAGGCTCTTTCTCAGGGTCACCATGACCTTCCTCCTCTTCTTCCTCCATGATCTTCCCGTCCCTCACAACCTTAGTAAAGTCAAGCTCGGAGAGGTCGACGGTGGGGGCGATGACTTGCAGCTGGGCAACAGCGTTGTCAAACCCCTCCTTATACCAGAGAGCACTATAGGCTCGGTACTCATCAACCTGGGCAGTCTCAGCCGAGCACTTCTCCTTCTCTTCCCACATCTGACCCTCGAGCTGACCCACGAGGAGGTCTTTCTCGGCCTGAATCTCTCTTTACCTCTCAAGGAGCGCGGTATTGCTCTTGTTAAGAGCGTCCTTGACATCGGAGAGCCTATCATAGTCCTCCTTCAGCTTCTTCGTTTTCTCCTCAAGGTCGGCAAGAGAATTGACCTTCCTTTGATACCTTATCTTCGCGAGCTCGGCCTCCGTTGCCCGAGCCTTGATCTGATCAGAAAGAAACTGAACCATAGCAGTCTGGCTTGTAGGTGCCTGGGCTTTACCTGAGCCAAACCAGCTCACGCCTCGATCATGCTCTGGTCATCAGCCCGCCGCATGATTTGGTCGATTTGGTATGAGTGGTCGATCCCCAAGTTCCAGAGGGAGTCGGCGGCACCTTCCCTTTCATCGACAAATTCCCCCAGGTGGCGGAACCACTCGGACCCATCGGGAATGTTTAGTGGTATGCCACCGTGAGGTCCCCTCGGCGCCAGCAGAGGCTGGTCGATCCGATGATCGGAGAAGAGTGCGGTCGCTTTTTAGCGGCCTTGACGGGCGAAGAGGCAGCGGCGCGAGTAGGCACCGGCTCGGGAACTTGTACGACTTTCTCCTTCTGAGCCTTCTTCAAGATCTCAGCCATTTCCTTCTTGCTCATTTTGGGGGCCATTTCACCTGCAACAAAAACAAGCGGTCAACAACCATGTCAAAACCGAGAACTACACAAAGAAAAACACTTTACTTACTCAGATATTCCTCCCACTGAGGTGGGTTCTTTAGAGATCGGGAAATCAGAGGACCGCAGTGAAAAGTAGGCAGACGACTAAGAAAATTCACTATCGTCTGGTCGGTGACCGATAACGAGTTGAAATCGACCTCCTTGATCGGGTGAGGGTTGGAGGTCCAATAGAAAGGAAACAAGGGCTCCCCTTGAGCTGAGAAGAAGAAGGGGTCCTGGGCCCGCACTTCAATCTTGAAGAAGTCATTCTTCCAATTCTTGTAAGACTGGTCGAAGAGCTCGATAAGATAGAGGTCAGGGATTTTGTTGAGGGAGCACCATTTAAGCTGCCTCGCAAGCCTAAGCTGGAAAAAGCTAAAGAAGAGGGCCACAGAAGGGGCGACCCCATAATGCTTGCACACAAGCTCGGATAAACGCCCAGCTATTGGCGTGGAGTTGCGAGGGGGCTACGTTCAGCCACTGGAGGACCTCGCACTCGAACCCGCTGAAAGGAAATCGAAGACCGACTCGGGCAAAGAAGGTCCTGTAGAAGAAACAGAAGTCGGGCGAGCTTGCCTCATCCTTCCCGAAGCACACTCGGTCCTCGGGGGAACAGGAGAGGCAGGTCACCTCCCCTTCTCTCTTTCCGTTCGATGTCAAAACCACGCTCGACCTAAGGGCGACCAAGCCCGTCTCCGACAAGATATCCGAAGACACCTTGAGCACATCAGGGTGCACCCAAGTAAGTCTATCACCCCCCACCTGACGCCTCGCCTCCCTATGGAGCGAATAGACGGGGGCAGAAGAGGCCGGAGCCGGCGAAGAAATGGGGGAGCTGGGGTGAACGACTTGGAGTGGCATGGGGTCCTCTCCATCGTAACCACACACGCGGGGCGTCGCTCCAGAAGACTCATCCCAGTTTCTAGCGAAATGGGGAGGAGTAGAAAGGTCGAAGGACGTACTAGCGGTAGTGGCTGAAGAAGAAGCAGAACTCAAAGAAATAGGGGAAGGGGGACGACGAGAAGAGGAAGCCATTAAACAAAGAATGCCAGAGAACTTACCGGGAGAAGGAAGGAGGTGGGTAGGAAAACTGGAAGTAAACGCATGTGGAAGAAGCAGCGTAGGCGTCGCGAAAGCAAGGAAGAAGAAATGGAAACGGGAGAGAGACAGGGCAATTTAAAGCCCGAGATCGAGGGAGACCAAGGGGCAAACCAATCTGGACCCACCGTCGCCGAGGCCAGATGCCAATCCAACGGCCCGCGTCAGATCAAGCGATCAGCAGTGGAGAAGAGCACAACAGGGCAATGTCTGTCAATGTCCCATCAGATGACGAGACCGACCGGCAGAAGGACGATGCGCGGAGTGCTGAGCCCTAGGCAAAGAAGCTTCAGGGGTACGCTTCCGAGGAGATCGGCTCGGACACCAATGAGCGGGACTTAGACCCTTTCCCCTTCCAAGCAAAGGGTCTAGGGGGCTTGTGTTACGGGTCGGTCCCCGAGCTGGAATCCACCGAGCCGACCCTAATGCCTATCAAGTGACATCGAGCTCGGCCCGGTGCCGATCGTGTTTCTACGAGCTCGGGTCACTACCGACCGGGCAGAACTGAGTATGCACGAGCATAGGCCTGCGCCCACCGAGCTACTATGGGGCCTCGCCCCATTTCCCGTGATTGGCCGCTCCGAGTCCACTATAGCACTCGGGACCCGAGCCGCGGGCCCCGACATGGAACCCCCGTAGAAGGGGGCCAGGCGCGATCTGGTGCGAAGAAGGCGGGGCACGTTACAGATCATAATGAGCCGTTACCCTTATCAGGTGCGAGCCGTTACCCCGCATGAAGAAGGTGGAGCGTGCAGTTCAGATCGGGGGTAACCAACCTCCTGCCAGGCTTCACTATATAAAGGGGGCTTAGCCCCCCAGGTAAGGGGATACACTTCCTAAACCCTAATTCACTCTGCTCTCTTTCTCTTCTAAAGCCCTATCTAACTTAGGCATCGGAGTGCCTTTGCAGATACCACCCCCCTTCGATTCCAGAAGAAGGAGTACTCAACTCCAAGGAGGAGGAGAGGTCAGTCATTCCCAACATTAACAATATGCAACCTAGTGACATAGATATTTCAGTCATATCCCATAATTTGATGTTTAAATTATTAACATCCTGAATATCAGAGTCAGAGTTCTTAATGATCCCTAATCTTTCAGATCTCTGAATGTGGGCATATATAGACTTTTGTTCTCCTTAATGATTCTTATGGTTGCATTTTGTAATAATTTAAACTAGAATTGCTCAAGTATCTGCCACATGATCCCACGATGTACGTCGTTTCCTGATGTGTACAGATAAGATCATGTATCAGACTTCCCATAGCTAGAGCATAGGGAACTCCCAGTATTTCCTGAATTTCTAGATTTTTTTTCGGGCAAAAATTGAGACTAAAATTGTCTCCCTTAGTAACTGTGGTATCCTCTGGTTTACTATATTTCATGTCGAAATTATTTAAACTTTGTCGATATAGCTCTTTTGTGATAATCCCAGAATACCCGAAGAGAGATCTCTCAGAATTTTGGATTCCAAATACAAAAGAGACGTCCCCAAGCTCCTTCATCTCTAAATTTTCGTTAGAGATTTCTCGATTTCGTTCAACCAGACTATATCGCTATTGACTAGATAAAATATCATCGACATATAGTAGCAGTAATATAAACTTACTCCCACTGACCTTGTAATACCCACAGTCGTCCACAATCCTCATCTCGAGACCAAATGAGACAATTAGACTTTGCAGTATCACTAATGAGACAACTTTTTTAGCTAATGGGTGGATTACATCAGTTCGCAAATCATTTTTGGGTCTATCAACACAAGGTATATCGATTTCACCATATACATTTGTTTCATTAATGTTGCCATTAAGAAACACTATCTTGGCATCCATCTTATGTAGCTCCAAAGTTATAATGAGCAATGAGCGTTGTGATTGTCCGAAAAAGAGTATTTCAATAAAACCAAATAGAATGACTCTTTACGGTCAATCCTTTCTTTATGGCTCCCAATGCTCTAGTTCTTGAGGGTGTTGAGTTTGATCTTCATGAATAATTTCCTTAACTTGATTGGGAGGAAGAACAATAATGTCCTCACGAGGATCCAAATTTGCTACACCAATAGCAACTGTATGAATTGGTTCAATAATTAGAACCGCTTCTTCCTCACTCAATTTTGTTCTCTAACCTTATCTCTCTCCCAAACTCAATATCCTAAAAGAACTATGTATGCAGTTTCCGTCTCAAAAAAAAATCTTTAACTTGGGATCAAAGTTTATACCTCTCAGACCTTTTATAGATTGTCACAAGTCACAACTCAATTGACTCCAACAGTATTTGAATTTAAAAGACAAATTGAATCCATTGTTTAAAAAAAAAAACTCAAAATCATCTTAATTTGTTCAAAGAGAAACAAAAAACCAAACTTTGTCCCAAAATTTGATTCAACCAAATTGTCTTTTAATTTCAAATATAAGTCAGTAACAACAATCTAAAATGCCTAGAGTCTCAATCTTCACCGACTTTACCAAATTCTATATGGATGCATTTTTTCAGCGTCTCTTGGCCTTTGTCAGTTAAGACAACCTTAGTTGTTTCTTTTGAGAGAGACCATTAACAATTTCATCCTTAGTTTTTTTTATTTGCCATTATCTTTTGGGGTATTTGCCAAATAAACAATATTTTATTTTTCTCTTGCTTCACCATTTATTTTCTTGCACACCTTATGAAATAATCTTATTAAAGATTATTTCCTCCTTTGACAGTTGTAGACTGATTTAATCTGATCTAATTATGCAATAAAGAATACAAATGCTAAATGTTTGAGCAAGTCGTTACACTACTCAAGTTTTAACGCCTTAAGTTTGAAGACAAGATTTGAATATTTTCATAATGTGCTCCTCATATTCCCTTTACTTTCATACTTAATGAAAATTAAGCTCTCCAACGAGTGTTTATTTTCGCCTCATTGCCTTTTGCAAGCACTTTTAATTTCAGCAAGGAAATTTACGACATAAATTATGTCATTGAAAATAACACCCCTAAAGGTCTCTGAAATATTGTACTTTATGACCATTAAACTTATGTGGCTGGAGCAGTCCTACTTCTCATACTTGATTCTCACTTCATAGATACCGAATTGAGCGAGAGAAAGTGGATTTCTCCTTTCTTATGCTAGGTCTAGATCCAAAACTTTCTTTAATGTTCTGTCTTTAATCCTAAAACTCTAAACTTTTAAGGATTAAATTGAACTCAAAACAGCAGATACACAAATTATTATAGTTCAAAAAGAGAACAAAAATACTAAAATATACTTATCAAAATATCCGATGCAACATTAATACCAAGTCTTTGGACTATGATATTAATTAATTGCTATTGGTATTTTGTTGTAATGATCAAACACTGACGATAAGTCCTGTCAAACAATGGTTGTCTTTGGACATCTCATTGCTCACATAGAGAAATTATCCTTATAATCGCCACAGGTTTACCATTACAGGTGTGAATGCAATCCGGCCAAATATTAACCTTCCTTTGGGCTGATTAATATTCGCATGGACACGCACCCACACAACATCAATTGTCACGTCAAATTAAAATAATTAATAAGACATGTTCAATTATTCTTTATCTGTAAATTAAAGACCCAAACAAGATACCAAGCGCACCATTAATCCCCAATCTTTGGATTGTAAGGACTAACTGCAAGCAGTACTCTCAACGCAACGATTAAACATTGGCGATAAGTCCTGTCAAGCAATGGTTGCCTTTGGACATCCCAATTGCTCACATGGATAAATTGTCTTTATAATCACCACACATTTATCATCGCAGGTATGAAATTATGCGGCCAAGTTGCGCCTTCCTTTGGGCCGACAACAACTCGCATGAATAACTCCACACTACATCTTTTGTAAATTTAATCGAACTAATCTACGCAACAGAGGTTACTTTGGCAACATGTTGTTTCAATCAACTCAATTAAGGATACTAGACAATTATTAATTAAAAAATGGGAGGGCCTTAGTTTACATAAATTCAACACCTAGGTGTATGAATATATATAATTGTATGTTTACAACATCACACATCAGTCAAAAGACCACTTAGCAATCCTAAAGCGAGAGAAGTATCTCACACATCACTGCCTAGTGGTGTTGTTGGCCGCTCGATGGCTCAAATACGACAAGATGACGAACCGAGACCACCGCCCAATGGCCTGTTGAAAACGGCAGTGGTACCCTTCATTGCCCAGCGGTTGGGAGGCGAAGTTCCAACTACGTGCGGCGCTTAGCATGCAAAACATATATAGCATACATGCATACACTTCATACATCACACGCATAATTCATAAGAGTTATAATGGTATGGTTATGACCTCCTAAACGGAAAAGAATTAAATAACTATTTATTACAATTCTTTAACCCAAAAGCCAATCGCTCCAAACCGGCTTCCATATGGCATTGTCCCCTCTTTCGTCTTTTTTGATCATTTATAATATTTTAAAAAATAAAATAAACTAAAATAAAGAGAAAGTCACGACACGCAGGTCGTATTTGAATTAAATCACGACACACAGGTCGTATTTAAAATAAATAAACAACACCCAAAAATTCTAAGGTCATAATCATACACCTCAAATTTGAATTATAATAATATTTCATGAATTATTATTAAATTCAAAATCCAAATCTTAAAATAATATCACGGTAATAATTTTATTTGATTCATTCTCAATATAGAGAAAAAACATGAAATATGTAATAATCAAAGACAATCAAATCTTATTATCACAATAAAGAGATATTCAACCAAATATTTGTATGTCTTCGTTCACGATGGCCAGAATAAACAATATATATACCAAATATTATTGAAGATTCACCGCAAATGAACTTAATGCAAAGGCAAAAAAAACGTGAAATTCTTATGGCACAAATCACATATAATATCTTGCTCAAATATTTTGTCCAAATCAAACGTATAGAATCATAACCTTAATAATTACCAAAATAAATCACAAAATGACAAAACTTTATAGGTTTCCTTTTTACGCAATATACAAAAAAAAAACCAAATCTTTATTATTTTGTCAAAAGTATCACGTAAGCCATCATTATTAGTATAATATCCCATGAATAATTTATTCAATTTGATTTCAAAGCAAATTGATTTCAAAATCAAATAAATAGATTTCTATAACAAAATATACACGTTCACGGTAATCAAAAAACGTGACGGTAGTGCACAAATCGTTTATGGCAAAACCAAAACCAAAACATTATTAGCTTTATGTGTGATGCACAAATCAATTTTTCCCTTCAGGCATGAAATCAGTTTCAGTAGAGCCAAATTGCAATATTTCATCACATAGGCAACGAAAGGAAAACAAAAATACTCAAATTCTATAATTTTGGGTTCATGTATTTTTTTTTTGGAGAAAACTCAAAACCCAAGACATCAACAAAAAACCTTAATTCTAATAATCCAACATTGAAGACCGCTCTGATACCACTTGTTGGAATTAAAACCTTATTAATAACAACAACAAGAATAAGCATGCTCAAATCTCATAGAAGAAATACTTTAGGCGAAAGCTATAAAGACATACAAGCATGCTCAACAAGAACAACATGTTCTCTACCCTTAGGATCTACGACATGTTGGATTATCAAGGATTAAAAGAATACCTGGATCCATAGTAATCAATAACCTAAAGTGGAATGCCAAAGGAATGATCACGAACAAATTACGAGCACATGGATCCATAGTAACAAACATCGAGTACGTTAGCGGCAGCTTTATGGTTCTTCCTCAACCGAATCTTCTTGAGCTCTCTCACGAGACTTTAGGTTCTCTTCAGATGGGGAGAAGAGAATGGATGATGACGATTCGGTGTATTGGGAACCATAGCCTTTTTTATAGTGTGTTAAACCTAACAGGATACCCATTATTCTCTTATCGGGCCACACTTAAATCTACTCATATAAGGTCCATATCAATTAAATTAGGAGTCCAATGAGGTTACTTTATTTTAACTTTATATGATCACATAAAATATAGCTTCTTTATGATAAATAGCTAATATAATTATTAATGATATCAGCCCATATTAATTATTGGAATATAAAATTCCAACAAAAACATGTCCTTAGTATTTAATATCTATGTACACACAATTTAAACAAGTTTTACACGTGTCTAATTATATTTAATTGTTTTGTTAATTATTACTAAAGAAAATTAGACTCCTCTCCCCTTATGAAAAACTTAAATTTCACTCATTTCATGTCTTATGTTAAAATCTACACCCTCCATCCTAAAAAATAAATTTGTGTTACACTTTAATCCATCTTAATATATTGAATCAAGCTTCCTATGCATTTTTTTTCTCTGTTTTTAGTTCTCAGTATCATTAGGATATAGTTACAAAGCCCTACAATCAATTATTGAATAATAAAAAAAAGAGTAAATTTTTTTGGACAAATTCCAAAGTTAATAAAATTAATATTCAAAACAATATTTTGTCTCTCAAAAATATAAACTTAACAATAAAGTGCTCAAAATTAGTCACGAGTGATATTGAAAAATTAATAAATAAATAAAAGTTTTTACTACAAGTATCGTTTAAAATCACTCACCATCATTTAAAGACGTGTTAGTGTTAACATAGACTAAAATGAATGAAATATATATTTATATATGAGGGGAAGGAAGTGTAGATTTTAACGTGTGAGTGGAGAAGAGTGTAATTCAAACATTTTTTATGGGAGGAGTGTGTAATTTAACTAGTTAATATTGTGGTGCATCAAGCCAATAAAATGTAATTGTACATATGTATAAAACTTGTTTACATTCTCATATATTATTAAATTCTTTCTTTTAAAGTATTTTTTTTAAAAATAAAATAAATTTTACCCACAACTAAAAACCTAACATAAAAACATTGGCACTAATTAATCTCTATATATACTTACTAAATTAGAGAAATAAATTAATAACTATTCTAATTTCTTGCGCGCTTTCTGTAATTGTATTACTTTTCAAATAAGTTAATTTTTTTATTAAGTTTAAAATATTAATAATTTTATAAAATTCATTATGATATATCAAATCAATATTTATTTTTTTTCCAAAATTTATATTTTTTATCTCAAATATTTTTATTGTATTTTTAACATTTTACTGAATAAATAAAATGCTTGTAAAATATAGGATTACTTAATACATACTTGTGGATTATACCTTACCCGAAACAAATTTCGTTATTTTTCACACTTATGACTGCAATATGGCATATTTGCTTGGTACATGTCTTTTATTTAATATTTGATTTGATTTCTTTAAGATCAACCTAAAAGATTATTAAAAACTATTTTTAATAAGGTTTTTAAATAGACTAGGAGACCTATATATATATGAACTAATAGGTTTAGGTTTTTGTATAGGTCAACAAATTTAAAGCTTGTTCATAAAAAGAAAATAGATTTAAAACTTTTACCTTGGCAACCAATGAATATCTACAATAGATTCTAGGTCATTACCTATAATTAAAACGTCGGCTCGACGCTATTGATCTAAGCTTGCCTAATAACCCAATGTAAGAAAGTTGGGACATGTGGCCAAAAAGTACAAAGTGTCTCGAACAGGCACACTTATTTACAACTGAAAAGATATAGTTGGTTGATGTAACTAAAAGGGAATTAAACATGCCGATGCCAAAGTATAAGCTACCCCGACCTCAGACTAGGGGAAGTTGATCTGACATAATATATCGGATTCAAAATTGGTTGAAATAGTGTGAGCCTAATTATAATCAGGGCCATAACACAGGGCTTGTAGAGAAAACCCTTCTTTATGAAATCACTGGAAATAAGGGTGAAACGATATCCTTGCAACATAGGAACCTAGCCCGTACTCTATACCAATTACGTATAATCTTTAACATGGCACATCAAGGAGTTAGAAATGTACGACTATGAAAAAGGATTCCCCCTCTTGTCGAAGCTATACCTCAACAACCAATGGATATCTACGATAGATTCTAGGCGTACCTGGGTATATGGGCCAAGGCTCGTGGGGTTCAGCTGTTTAACCCGTGACCCAAAACACACACAAAAGCCCATTTTGATACAGGCTTATACGGGTTAGCCATTTAGCTCGCTGGTTAGTGGTTAAAGTCCGCGGGTTAGCGAGCTAGCCTACGACCCGTGTAATTATTATATTTTTAAAAAAAGTCAGATTCTTTGGCCCAAAAAAGTTAGACGGTTGGAAGATTATGGATATTTTTCATGCTTGGACCATTTATATTTTGTATGAGTTGGACTATTTATATTTTGTATGAGTTGAACCCGATTTCTGAATGTTTTTGTTGTATGGTTTTGGAATTATGCTTTGTAAAATTTCAAGTTTTTTAGTATTTTTTTTAATTTTTAGTCATTTCCTTTTTTGTTTTGTTTTATTAGTGCAGGCTACGGGGCAGACACGGGCCCAAACATTTTAGCCTGTTTTTTTATGCAGACGGGTTGGCTCAGTCCGTTTGTGTTGTGGGCTTATGCAGGCCGGGTTGAAAGGGTCGGGCTGGCCCACCCAGCTCTATACCTAACAACCCAATGTAAGACAAATTGGGACAAGTGGCCTAAAAGTCACATTCACAGTATAGGCTCCTGAGAAAGTGCATCCCACACCAGGAAAGGTCATCATTAGATGGATTTTCATGTACTAAAGCAGATACCCACCCCGGTACTAAGTCCGGACTCAGTGTCGAGGTGCGACCTCAGTACATGAAGACAGAATACATAATTCCACTTAAGTCAACCTCTATAAAAATGTATCATAAATCATGTAAATGTATGTTTTTTGTCCATTATTTTAGCCAAGGCTAAACACATATTAACTTGAGAGACATAATGTCTTTGCAATTATCCACCCCGTCAACTCATCAAGACCATATCGGATGAGTTGTATCTTAGACCATATATGAGAGAGACTCAAACCAACTCTCAACTTGTAGAAGAATCTGGATAGAGCAATTTTAAACAACAAAAAATTAATAAGGGTGTTTTAATATAATTTTTATATTTTAAATTTCAAAGTGCTCCAAAATAACTAACTATACCTCAAGCAAAAGAGAGAAAGAAAGAAGAAGAAGAAAAGAGTGAAAAGTTGTTTGTGCCTCGTGCTGCCTCAAAAGAAAATCATATACAAAGCTATTTTTTTCTTTGGTTAATTGATTCAGTTACGTATATTCTCAAGGAGTTTGGGTACAAGAGGACCGAAAATAGAGAGATAGAAAAAGGTCGTAAGGAAAAAGCGCGAAGCATAAGCTTAAGAAGAAAGACACGGATACTGGGTTACAACATGTAGTAATAAACAATGAAAAGTGGTCAATTTCTTGGATTTGACGAACCAACAATTTCGGCTTCTGATTCGTTACTTCCATCTCTTAACATTACCATTTGTCCTTCCTTCCTTCACATTAACAAAAATAATAATTTCCACAAAACCATGCCACAAGTTATTCTTACCTTGCCCAGTAAGCACACTCGTAAATTCCCTCTCTCAAAACCAAATGTTGTCTTTTTTACCTTTGCTAAAAAAAACAACAACCAGAAAACCGACCCTGCCATGCTCAACTCAACTAACCGCTTGTTATTTCTTTTATTGCTCTTGTTCTTGATTTCTGTTCCCGCGTTTCAACAAAAATGGTTAGCCTCAGGGTCCCCTATACATGGAAGAAGCTTCAAGAGACCCGATCCTTTGCGACATTTCAAAAACTATAATGGAGACTTCGATGTTCGAAACAAGCATTACGTGGCTGTGAGTCTCTTTCCAATTAATTAATTCAACCCATTTTTCCATTCTCTATTTATTAATTAAATTATGCAATATATTTTCATGTTTCTTTGGTCTTGGAAAATAAATAACGTGTATGTATGATCATTACATGTATCTATATCATCACAACGTCACATGACATGACAATAACAATGTTGTGGGGGCATATATAGGATTGAGAAATTGAAATTACTTTCTGATCCTTTTCAGTCTGCGGCATTTACAGGAGTTCACGGGTACGCAATTGCAGGAGTTTGGTTGTTATGTGGGGTGGCTTTGGGCATTTTCATGATGGTGAAGTGTCTAAGTGGTGGCTCTCCCTCCTTACCATGCTTGGATCATTACCATCTCCACATTTTCTTTCTGCTTCTCTTGTTAACCTCTCTCGCCATGTAAGTCCCCATTTTCCTAACTTTAACGCTATACATATTTATTTTGCAACACATTTTTTAACGCTCTCTTAGTAACACTGACTTCATGATCAAGTGAAATTCACGTAGGTCTCAACATTTAGGAAATAGTTTCCACTAAATAAGCGATGAGATCCACTAATTTCGTGGAAATCACGTGAGTTTCACCCAATTATAAAAAAAAAGTGTTAAAGAGGGTGTTGTTAACGCTTGTCATGTTATTATGTGAAACTGTAATTGGACCAATTGTGTAAATATAACAGAGTTGCTTCCAGTTTTGTACTTGCCACAAGTCAGAAGACCCTGCAGAGGACAGAAAAACTGAAAGAAAGTGTGGTGGGTATAGGAGAAGATGCTCTTGAGGCCATAGGGAGGGTAATGAAAACAACTAAACAAATGCAATATCTTTTGCTGCCATATAATCCACAGATATGTGCGAGTTTGAATTCCACCACTGAAGACCTCAGAACAAACTCGCGTGTGATTCGTCGTTTTATTGACAGAAGTGGAAAATCATTCGACAAGGCCACTCATACTTCGTATGCATTAATTAACTTGTTTTCCGTCCTTTTTAAACTATTTGTGTTTCCTACTTTCTCATTCAGTTTGTTGAATTTACCCTTTTAAATTTTAATGTGTCATAGGCATACAACACATCTCGTTGTTCTAACCGTCAACTTAGTGACACTGGTTGCAGCACTAGGTAAGCATTATTATACTATTTGGCTAATTTCCTTAAGCAATTGGTTGAGATTAATTTAGTTTAATTAATGGTTTGCACACCTTTACCTACCTTGTTCTTTTGACTCAGTTCTAATGCTACTGTATTGGCGTCCGGGATTTATAATGTAAGATAGAGTATCATTTCAATTTCCTATTTTATATTTTTTTTAGGGAAAAAGCATGCATCACCCCTAATATTTGTGCTTTTTCACAAATAGCTATCTTGAACGTTCATTTTGTCTCAATTAATCCATAAACTTCTACTATCGTTACAATAGTCTTGACCACCTTTAGCAACTTAATCCTAATAGTAAGGTTTGTTATAACAATAATAGAAATTTAACAAATTGAGACGAATTGAAAAATCAAGTGACTATTTGCAAAATACACAAAGTTTAGGATATTTCTATGAATTAATCATAGAGTAAGTAATCTGTTCTGCATTTTTCTCTGACTTTATTTTGCATTCGTTTCATTAATTTCAGCATAATTCTATGCCTTTGGATCCTGACAAGCCTGTGCTGGTTCTTGACTGGTTTCGATTTTTTCCTTCACACGTGAGTAAATGAACTGTTCCATATATGCATGATTGAGTTATAAGTATAATTGAAGTCAATTCATTGAGCTCTCTTTTCAAGTGTCACGGTGTTATGTAAACTGTGCATGCAGTTTTGCAGATGATGCATGCTCTGCTTTTGAGGATTTCGAAGAAAATCCACAGAATAGCAGCTTGGGTTCGATGTTACCATGCATCAATGACTCATTCTCAGGGAAATTGATAGCTCAAATTGGCAATACCATCCACAGTTTCATAGTTGAGGTACAATATTTGGTTGCAATTCACTCGTCTATCTATCTTTTTTTTTAAAAAATAAAAATAAAAATTAACTACACTAAGTTGGGTTGTAGATGTTTAGCCACGTGACAATATCTCCATCTTTATATATTTGATTTGATTCTTATAAATTATGTTCTGATATAGTGATTGTTTCTTTCTGTCCCAGTTGAATTCTAATATGTCGGTGATTTATCAGCTCCTAGGAGTAGTCGAAGAAAATGAAAAAGAATTAATAGGAGTCATGAAGATTTGTGACCCTTTCTCTGGAGCACCAAATTACACCTACCTTCCATATAGTTGCCCTCAGGATGCCATTAGGATTGGCGATTTACCAAAAGTAAGACTTCACGAAATTAATGCCAGAATATATTCAGTCATATTTTAGTACCAACATGCAATCATATAATTGGTTATTTAAGTATATAATTGATTTATACAACATTCCATCCCATAGAAGTAAAGTCGTAAATCATAAACTGCGTTTGGTTATAGATTCTTGCAAGGTATACATGCCAAGAAAAGGACACAACAGAAGAATGCAGAAAAGAGGGGAGATTTCTTCCACATGCCTCATACAACATGGCTCACGCCTATAGTAGATCCATCCAGGATTTGCTTGATATATATCCAGATTTGCAAAGACTGTCAAAATGCACCATTGTGAAGAACAAAGTTGCTGAAATTGTGTTGCATCAGTGCAGGCCAATAAGATTTTCAACTAAATTGTTGTGGGCATCTATGATGTCTCTCTCCATTATTATGATGGTCTTGGTATTAACCTGGGTGGCAGAGGCTCTTCGATGCTGGGAGAAACCCCTCCTTATATGTTTTAGGACTCCCACATCTAGATAGGAAATTTTATTTGTATACAAATTTAAAAGGTAGAAAATCAAAGGTCATAATTTGGGAAGAGGAAGAAGGGGAGGGGGGGTGGTGTTGTTATACCTTTTTTTTGTTCCATTTTTTCTGTTAGTTTTTGCAATTTTTCAGCCTAACAAATAACAGGGAAAATAACACTCCATGCAGGTCGTAAGACAAAGTTGGAGAATAATGTAAAAATTGAAAATAATTTGTTTTAAGTGTGAATATTACATGTCTCTTTTGTTGTTTTTTTGTTGTTGGGGGGGGGGGGGGGGAAGAAATTAGTGATACATGGCAGCTCAATGATCGTATGAGTTACATAGTATGCAATTGTTTCAAAATTTTAAATATAGCATTGTAAAGTATCATACTCGCTTCCTTTATTTGGGGCGTTTTTGGATTAGTATATTACAGTTTATTTATGTTTATCTTATGACATAATTAAGCACTTCTGTAAATATTCAAGAGAGCTTGTAAAAATAGCTCGTCATATATCCGTAAGTGGTTATCATTATATTTCATTAAGCTCCCTTATGAAAACACTTTACAATTTATATGATAATTATTTATTCGGTAAGCATTTAATTAAGTCGTATACTCAAACACATCCTTGATGTAAAAAATATATAATTATTTATTTTGTTTTGGATTTGCTGAAAAAGGTTCCTCAAGATTAATTTGGCAATACTTGTAAAAACAATGTTAATAATGTATTTTCTAACATAAAGTTTTAATGCTCTTTATTATTATTATTAGATGAAAATCATGATGATATTATTTTTATTTTGGTGAGATCTATATACTTAAAGTGATGAAACTCATATGAGTATCACTTAATAATAAAAAATATCAAATAGTAGTATATCATATCAAAAAATGTGTTTTTGTTGATAGTTTTCGCTGCTTCTAAGTAGATGTGCTCCAACCCATGGCACTATGAGACAAAATTCATTTTTTAGTATGAGAATGATTCAATAATCGTACAAAATTGTAACCAACGTATTTTTTTTTAATCGACGGTGCAACATTTCATTCATATTGGGCAAAGAACTCAAAAATATTACACTAAGTGTAAACTAAAGATCCACTATTGAGGCATAGTATAAGATTAATACAAACTTTTAGATACAACATTAAATTTCATGAGTTACTTTTGACCCAACAAACTATTAGGCCTAACACCTAAGAACCAACCAAGGGTACTAAAGCCCAAGACTCCCCTCTAATTCTACTCAGGGCTAAGGCCTATTATCAAAGAATTGGTGGATAATAATACTTGGGCTTATTCACTGGTTTTCCAAGGAACCCACCGGCCATAAGACCAAAATACCCCTCTATAGTCTTTTCCACCGATTATTATAGTTCCAAAACAATGCTAAACTCACTGCCGGCAAAACTAGCTGTCGACCTTCATACCAACGTCTGTTGGTCTAAGTTACAATGAGTTTGGTTCCACTTAAGCAATATCTCGTGTTCAAGTTTTGTGAATGAAAAAAATAAGTGCTACATAAGTCCACACTCGACTTAAATTATAAAGAGAATTTAAACCAAAACAAAATTGTACATATACAATAGTTTTACGGTAACGAGTTTTTTTTTTTTTTTTTTTTGCAACCTCCACGTGAAAGTATTACAATATATGAATTCACAAAATCATCCTCGTTATTTTATTCAAACATGGAACTAATATATAGCTTTTTTTTTTTGAGCAAAAGAACTAATATATAGCTAAACATTTAATTTTGACAAAAATGTTATTTCCACATAACAATGCCACAATAATATTTTTGCAACCTTTCTTTCTTGTCAAAAAAAAAAACATCTTTGCAATCCAAGAGTCTGTTTCATTCTCCTTGGATTGAAATTACAATTATGAATTAAGAATATTAAAATCTGCTTAAGAAGAACATAAAAAGTCTTCTCCTCTGCGTACACAACATAGGAAAGTTTTTGTTTTAATTTTTAATTTTTAATTTTTAATTTTTAAAGACTCGTGTTAGATCATCCATCATCGTCACCGTTTGCCACAAGAGTATTATTGTACATAATTGAATAATAAAGTGGACTACTTCCACCGTCCCTTAATATAGAATTTTCTTTGACCATTTCACGTCTTTTAAGAAAGTAGATTTTATTAGTTATTAGTATTATGTGCTATTTTTTTTAAGTTACTCTTCTCATCTTCTAATACTATTAAGAGAGAGAGAATTAATACACCTTAGTATATAAGATAATTTTACAAAATAAAATAAAATTTAATGCATCTAAATCTTTTAAAAATATCTTATATTAAGTGACATATTTTTTTTTCCCACAAAAGAGTCCTATAGGAGGGAGTATTCGAATGCTGCTGTGTCGTTAGCTGTCATAGTTTTATTGGACAATCAACTGTAGAAACTAAAAATCTAGCATTATGTATCTCAATCGGGTAAGCAAACAGAAGACAACTACAGAAAGAAAGAAGAGAGAAAAAGCAACAACTTACAGAACATAAGGAATTGAAATTGATTAGTCGATGCTCGCTCGTATTTTATGGTAAAAGAAAAGTTGTAGAACTGTCTCCGGGGTCGGTACCGAGAGCCTCAAAGCCACGGTAAAAAGTAAAAACAGCTTTGGTTGCAAATCAATGTCATCACCCTCAGGCTCAGATCCAAACGGCACCGGAAGTTAACTACCCATAACATACCCAACAACATCATCTTACTATTTTATGTTCCTACTTTCTCTCTCGTATTTGGACTCGCCTTAGTTCGGTGGTTGTGTTGTGCCAGTGTGTCCGTGGCGTTGAAAAAGCACCAACAAAACCGCATGTCGGGGATTTCTACTCATTCCTTAGTTCGGGTGGTACCAGGTGAGTCTCTTCCACTTGTTTTCACACTTCGCTTTGTTCCGTGGCTTCTGATTATTCCTTAGCTTTTAACATGCATCTATTAGGGTTTCCTTTTTTTTTTTTTGCCAACTTAGAATCTGCAAGGGTATTCCTCTTTTCTCCAACTTCAAGCGTTGTTAATTGAACTGTGTTGTGTGATTGCATTGTTAATTGAACTGTGTTGTGTGATTGCATAGTGGATCTAACACGTGGAGTTGACCTCTGATTTCATCTCATGTCTGTTACTGTGCAACAACTCAGTGTATTGTCCTGATTTTATTTATTGCACTGAAGATAAAAATGATTAATTATTGGTGATCATTATTATTTATTTACAACTTAGGGTAAAGATAGTGTGTTGAATTGCTTCTGACGAACTTGTAAGAGAGGGTGGCTTATTGTAACTAATCATGTAAAATTCATGAAACTGAAAAAGGGACAAACCTAATTTGGCAATACTTCATTGTCGTCATTTGCAGTTTTTTATAACTGAATTTGATGAAATTACCTACCATGTAGGTTAGATGTTTGTGACTTCTATTTGGTCACGTTGTCGGGTTTCCATAGGTTGCATTTTGTATATTGCAGCATTTTGTTGAAGATAAAAAGGAAGAGAAAATGAGGATGAGGAACAAATACAGGAAACCAACAACTTTACGTTGCAATGCAGGGAGCAGATGTTCCACGTTTGTTTTGGTATTGAGCTTGTTAGGATGCCTTCTTTTGCTTCATTTGTATTCCTATATTCATCACACAGAGAGACACGGTGGGGAGCCTCAGTTGCGTGTGACTCATCATCCCCAATTCCGTGAGCTTCAAGAAGTGGAAGAGGAAAACATTCAGATTCCCCCACCGAGGGGAAAGAGGTCCCCACGGGCAGTGAAACGCAAACCTCCTAAACGGACTACACTGATTGATGAATTCTTGGATGAAAATTCCCAACTGAGACATGTGTTTTTTCCTGGTCATAAAAGAGCTATAGATCCGATGCTGCCAGTTGCGAATGATAAGTATTACTATTACCCTGGGAGAATTTGGTTGGATACCGATGGAAATCCAATTCAAGCCCATGGAGGGGGCATTCTGTATGATAAAAATTCAAAGACATACTATTGGTATGGAGAATATAAAGATGGGCCCACCTACCATGCTCACAAGAAAGGAGCTGCTCGGGTAATTCATTTTATAAGAGAGAACTCTTGTTTTGTTTGCAAGTTAGTAATTGCCCCTGTTATTATGTCTATAGGATTTTATGTAGCTTTATTGTTTACTATTATACAAAGTTAATGTCTGTTGAAGTAGCTTGCATCTTTTTATGCTAGTGCAATATCTACATGGTTGCATCTTTTGGTTATTTTGAAATAGAAAAACAATAAGAAGACATCCTGGTAAGCAAGTATTCACTAGATTAGAGATGCATGTTCCGCTCATATCTGCATTGATCCTTCTTTGCTTCCAGTTGCGTACTTAGAGATGCTTTTATTTTGTGTTGGATTATTTTTTAAGGTTCTGTGTGCTTCATATCTATTTTAAAAATTTTCTGCATCTTTAAGTTCTGAACATTTTTACTGTGTTTAGATTAGCTTATTTTGGGGAAGCAATTGCCTTTTTAATGCAGCTTCCTGAGAGAGCTTTAACTAAAAAAAATTGAAAGTATTTCCCGTACTTAAGCTTTCCTAGGCACATGCTTAGCATAATCATTAATAATTGAAGTTTTTGGCAAGGAAATGGTATATAAGGTCTTATTTTGTTCTTGAAATGCTAAAGTTGGAATAAATTTCTATATTCTTGTTAGTCCATGAAAAGGGGATATTACCAAATTTAAGTTAGCACATTTGGCACATGGACAGAACAAAATGGGACTTCAGCGGAACCAAATACACCATTTTTTTAATCTTTTGTCCTGTTCTGCCCTACTTTTAATACAATAAACATAAAACAAAACTCCTTTTTTTTTTTTTTTTTTTCCGTCTTGTTCTAACCTATCTACCAAATCAAATGCAAACACTAACATAGAGACAGCTTTTATTATGGAAACGAAAAGAAAAAATCTTCCTAAGAGATATAAGCCTTGCAGATTTGTTCAGAAATCCATTGGCTATTTGTTCAAAGACTCTCGGAAATCCAATGACGATAAGTTCTTATTACTGAACAAAAAGTTTTTACTTCCAAGAGATCTAAGCTGCTTTGCAATTTGATAATCCTATAAAGAAGTTTCACCTACCTTGTCCAATGTTGTTGAGTTCTTGCACAAGCTAGACATGGCTCTGTGTTTCATAAAAAGGAAGGATAAGACCCTGGTTTTTTTACCTTCCACATGGTGTTCCATTACCTGACCCAGTTGGTTAGATTTTACGTGATTGCAAAACTTAGGAATTTTTTTTTTCAGACTTGAAACTCTCCTTGCTAAGTGACAGGCTCATCTAGTCGACTAACAAGTTCACAAGGGAGTGGTTGAGGAAAAGTATTTTCATCTGTATCCAAATAACTTGGCCAATCTTATCTTTTTCGTTTGTCACTTCATCTTTCTATTAGTATGAGCACAGATTGTACGCTAGTGAGTTTGTGTGTAGAATATTTTTTATTCCATTCCCAAGTAGATGTCACTATGAGTGATCTTCTTAACACCAATGAGCGGTACCTTGTTTTATTTTTTCTTGCTCTACTTTATGAACATGAAGTAAACTTGTTTCTCCTTAAATCAGTATGCTCTTTCAGTTACTTGCATAATTTGAAATATCTGTTTTCCATTCTCTTGTGGTTACAGTAGTGGTTTTGTACCATGTTATGAGCCTCTATACCTAGGCTGTTATTACCTCACCTTCCAGTAGCTACCAAAGGAATGCATTTTTTTTATGTTCCTCAACTAACCTTGTATATTCTTTGATGCATAACCTTGTCTCCAAACTAGTAATCATCTCTTTCTCTACCAGGTGGACATTATTGGAGTTGGTTGTTATTCTTCTAAGGATTTGTGGACCTGGAAACATGAGGGGATTGTATTGGCAGCAGAGGAAACAAATGAAACCCATGATTTGCACAAGTCTAATGTGCTTGAGAGGCCAAAAGTGATTCACAATGAGAAGACTGGAAAGTATGTGATGTGGATGCATATTGATGATGCTAACTACACCAAAGCGGCTGTTGGCATAGCAATTAGTGATTACCCTAATGGTCCTTTTGATTATCTTGGTAGCCAAAGGCCCCATGGTTATGAAAGCAGGGATATGACAGTTTTCAAAGACGATGACGGTGTTGCATATCTAATCTACTCCTCTGAGGACAACAGTGAACTGCACATCGGACCCCTTACTGAAGATTATCTCAACGTGACATCTGTCATGAGAAGGATTCTCGTGGGACAGCATAGAGAAGCACCAGCTCTGTTCAAGCATCAGGGCACATATTACATGATCACATCAGGCTGCACGGGATGGGCCCCGAATGAGGCACTGGCTCATGCGGCCGAGTCAATCTTGGGGCCTTGGGAAACAATGGGAAATCCATGCATGGGAGGAAACAAAATGTTTAGACTCACAACCTTCTTTGCTCAGAGCACTTTTGTGCTTCCTATTACTGGGTTCCCAGGTATGTTTATCTTCATGGCGGATCGGTGGAATCCAGCTGACTTAAGAGACTCGAGATATGTATGGTTGCCTCTGATAGTGGCAGGACCTGCTGATCAGCCTATGGAGTATAATTTTGAATTCCCATTGTGGTCGAGAGTTTCTATCTATTGGCATAGAAAATGGAGACTGCCTCAGGGGTGGAACCCCTTTCAAATAATGTAGGTTGCTTTTGTACATTCATGGTCATATACAAAAGACTCGGTATATATCTTACCATGTTGCGGGTCAAGCACTTGTTGGAAAGTTCGCGCACTACACACAGAAACGAACATAGAAACATTTAAGTCTCAATAACGTGCTGCGGTCTTGACAGTTGATACCTCTTAAATTTGAGATTAACTTGAGGGAGCGTACGTGTATCGGGAAAGATTATCCACTTGATTGGAGTTTTGCTAATAATCCAGCATTGTTGATCAGTTGTGCCACGGCACTATGTGTAAAATTAGTTATGTAAATGATTCTTTCATGTGTGTACTTTTTTTTTTTTTTTTTGTTCCCGTGGCTTCTGGCTACACCATGTGGACTTGCTACACATGCATGTAGGAGGTGACTGTGTGTTTGGATTGGGAAAGATAGTGGGAGGAAAGAAAATGATATGAAAGAAAAGAAATAAAAAGTGAGATAATTTTTAAATTCTTTAGTAAAGAGAAAATAAAAGGAAAGAAAGTAAGGATTTGTTTGGTTGAAAAAAAGAATTCTGTTTTCATTATTAATTATAAAATTGTCACTTTCTTTTCACCATTCTGTTTTTAAAGATTTGTACAGGAAACTTTAAAAAAAATTGTTTCATGATTTTTAGTACAAATTTTTGAAAACGCGAAACAGTGATAGTTTTTTAATTAAAAGTGAAAACAGGCAATAAAAACAATTTTCTCAAATCAAATGTCTTGAAATCTTTCTTTCTCCTCGTGTAATTGAATGAAAATTAAGAAAATATATAGTTAAAAATAAACATTTATACTCTTGTATATTACTTTTTTAGCTTTCGTCATCACCCCACTTTATTATCTACCTTCACTATTTCTCTCTCTTTCTATTGTTATTTTTCCACCGTTACATTTTTTTGGAATGCAAAAAAAATTACTAAAGGAAATCTTAAATGCTTTTGTCAAATATGGGTTCTTACCATTTAAATGTATATCTTTAATCTACACATCTAATTTTTCTTCCTGAAATAGTTGTATTATAGTCAATAGAAACATATTTCAGCATTGCTAGTTTTCAAGAGAAACATTTGAAACAGAAGAAACTAGAATGGAGGAAGGAGAAACTATTGAAACAACAGAAGCTACGATATAGGAAGACGATATGAAAGGTAAAATTGAGAAAGGGAGCCTCCCCATGCGGGACCCAGATTCTCTACAACGGATGCATAGGTGCAATGGCTTCAGAGTCTCTCCGTTTTGGAAATTTGGGGTGTATGAATGAAAAAAGTGGGTTGTAGGTAACATTTGCGCATAGTAGTTACTAATATTTTTTTTTTGTTTGGAAATTGCTGAATGTTACGAAACACGTTTCCACGAAATGAGCAAATGATGTGTTTTTCAACCCTTCTCCCGTGTACGGTCAATGGCCCCCACATTGGTTATTTACTCGTTCATGCGTTTTTCGTATAAAAACTTTTCGTAATAAATAGCAATGCTCTTTTTTTTTTTTGGTTGGGCAAAGTGTTTGGACGCAAATCTGTAGCCCGTGATTAAAGTAGATGGCCCTAACATACACACCTATGTGGGCTCTTAAATTGCATAAATCCATAAGCCAAAAAAAAAAGAGCAGGAGACCGTAGACACATTAAATCCATTTTATTTTAATTGCAGGTTTGGTCCTCATTTTCTTTCTTTATTCGTTCTTTGTTAGCTTTTCTTATTCTAATATTGTCGGCAAATTATAATTCTTCCATTATTGTCGGAAAGGGGAATTTTTTTTCGTTTTCCAATAAGGATTAATATTACAGACAGAGAGACAGAGATGGTGAAGTTCTATGGGTTGGAAATTATGCACTGGAGTTAGCTTTCTACATGAACTTGGTCCCATAAAAGTATAAAGACATCACCCTGTCGTTGTCATTGCTATAGAAAAGGATACTAAAGCTTAAACCTGCAGAAGAAGGTATGGGCCAACATCAAACTACCTTTAAAAAACATCGAAAGAAAGCAGATATATATAAATAAGGGTCTTGTTAACAAGTGTCTTTAGGACACTAGTTAAGAAATCCAAAAATGGAAATTTTGTATTATAAAGAACAATATTTAAATTTTTAAGTAATTAAATACACCATTTTTAATACAAAATTTTTTTATTTGATTTCTTAACTAATGCTCTTAGAACACTTTTATAAATAAATGTTTTTATTTTAAATGGGGAGGGAAATTAAAGATGCAAAAGAGTGGGGAAGAATGCATATGTTAACGTGGAGGGGGCAAGTCTCATCGATCAGAACTTGAAGATATGCAGCCCTAAAAAGATGAACCCACTATACATATTATTTCCTTTTCATTGTTTATGTACTTACAATTTATTGGCTTTCATGGGAAAAAGGAGCCTCTTATGAGCTAGCCCCCCTTACGAAAGAGCTCAGCTCAGGGTTTTGTGGGGGCCATAACAGAGATCAGAGAGGGGTAAAGCTAAAACATGTGTCATATGGAAAGATGATAAAGTTTAGACTCCAAAAGAGAGATAGTGATGATGGGAGAAAATATAAAAGAAGAAAGAAGACCATTTCAAAGGCAGCGTGCTTGCCACTCAAACCCTTAACCCACTAATGACCATACGCCTTTTAATGAGATTCCCACCCAACTTGGTGGCCGTCCTAAGATTCTATTGCCCATAAACTAGATAACGACCTCGTTTGATGGATGTGCTTTTACATAGTCATTAAACTCCTTACGTTATTTTTTTAGTAATATAGTATATCCTTAAATTATCTTTTTTTTAATGAAAAATATTAGTTGTTAATTGTTACTATGTTAGTGGGGTAAGCAGGGATAGAACCCTGGACCCCTTACTCTTTCAACTTCTTGATGTTTCTTAGCTCACCACTTGAACTACTTAGCTGAGACATATCTTTAAATTATCTGATATATATCATCCTCACACGCCAAAATACCAAACCCTACTTCTTTTGGACAAATTTATGAAAATAAATTAAGATTATCATGGTAGGGCCGGTAAGGCTAAGTTGGCTAACCTACTGTTAATGATAGAAAGTACAGTATTATGGTAAACCTTAAAATATATATCAATCAAACCATTGTCCTTTCTTAATTAATATGTCTTGCCTTAATTGTTAGTTAAGCACACAAACAATTATGCTGCTCATCTCTGGTCAAATCTGTATCAAAACCAAGCTTAGATAATACTAGTACTCAATGATCAACTACCACGTACTTAGTCAATATGCTTGTAAATTAATTAACCTATAAATTTGGATTGTGACAATTTATTTATCCTGAGAAATTAAGACTGCTATTGAAAACAATAAAATAATTAACTTTGAGAGAATAATTTCACAACCACCGGGAATTCATTACTATTTTTCTTAGTTATTGAAAAGGTCCCAAGTGTTTTTTCTCTTTGCTGGCAATGGTGTAATGGTTAAATGAGATAAATTTTAAAAAATCTAAACGTGATATATTATCACTCACTGCAAATTAGACTTGGCATGAAATACTCTATTCACATTTCTATTTTTTTTTGTTTATAACTCGATTCATATTTAATTTATTCTGTTTTGATTATTTTTAAGGGTCAAATTCACTTTACACCCCTAATTTATCGTTTTAGAACATTACTGAATGCTGAAGAATTAATTAGTTAATTTTTAAAGTAAATGAGTGTTAATAATATTTTACATAATTTGTGAAAAAACATTTAAATTAATCAGTCAAGGACTTCAAATACACTTAACTTTATTTACTGTGACTTTCTAATTATTGATTACACATATTTGACAAAAAAAATTAATTGCATAATCATCTTTTTTTTTTGACAAAATTGCATAATAATCATCTTAAAAACCAAGAAAAATGGGAGTACATTTTGAACAAATTTGATGCTAGATTAACTGCTAGTAAGGGACGTTATTCTTTTTTAAAATTCATAACACTGACCAATTGAATTGAAGCTGTTTCAATTAATTCATACACACCCACAAAAACACATATATATAATTTGTAATGCCATAACCTATACTATACTCCCCGAACTAATAAATTAACACGAAATGCTAAAAAAAAAGAGTTAATTAGTTCATGATTCCTTTTTCAATAATTAATACATGCAAAATCCCTTGGTTTTACTACCACCCCCATAGGCCATAACCTCCAATTAATCCCATTGTCTTACTTACCAAACTCGAAAAACAAATCCGTTTACTGAAGGAAAAACAAACCCCTTAGTTCCCACGTGATAGAAGAACCATGAACACGTGCGAATTCAAGGCCTCCATGCACTGGCCCACACCACCGGCTGCTCCTTCCACGTCAAGAATATTCCGGCATCGTTGCACTGCGTCATCGACCACCCTTCCTTATACCTCCTCAACAACGCCCTCACATCATCACAAACCTCCTCACTAAACGGCACCGTATTCAACCCTCCACCATGCAGACGCCTCGACCACCTCGCTGCCGTCTCCCTCCGCTCCATCGACTCCGTCGGAGCACAAGCCACCAAATCAACCATCGCTCTCCCCGCAGCTCGTTCCAGCATCAAACGCTCGTTGCTCGTCCTCGGAAAACTCTCTTCTAAAGCCTCAAAGTAAACCCTAAACCATCTCAAACATTCTTCAAAACCCTTAACGAACTCAAACCCCTCAAAACCAACGTCCAAATCAGCTTCCTCTTCCACCACCGTCACTATCCTCGGCCGCAACCCGCTCAACAAAGAAATCAACGCGTCGCGGCGGTTACCGAGGGCAGTTATCGAATGCAAAGCGTTGACGCAGTTAACCGCCAAGGCCTCGTCGTCTTTGATATCTAATTCTGAGAAATCCAAATCGGAAAGATCACCGGCGTGATGAACGACGTTGAATTTAAACGGAACGCCCATGAGTCTTGCGAATTTCTCCATTCTGGTGCTGATTTCCTTCATGACCTTTTGAACGGAGCCACCGCCGCCGCCAGGTCTGGCAGTGACGACGGTGGTTAAACGGAGGTGCGGAGTGTCGTCGGTGCGAGTGGCCAACGCTTCGAAGAGGGTTGGCCATTGAGTGCAATAGGTGTTGCTGATGTCGAGTATGTGCAACTTTGATTCTCCTTCGAAGGCTTCTAAGATGGCGCCATTGGAAGCCACGTGGCCGAAGGTTGTCCAGGGGCTAACCTCTTGGAATTTGAGAACCGTTTTTCTGGTTGATTCGAAGGAGCATGTTTTATCGGATGCGGAGGTTAAGGTTTGGAAGGTTCGGTTTCCAGCTTCGGTCATGCGAGAGAACAAGGCTTGGAGGAAATAGGCGGCGAGTTTTTGCTCCGTGTCGCCGTAAGGGGAGCTGAGTTCGTTGAGCATCCACATGAGTTGCTGGACACGAGTGGTGTTTTTTTCGGCAATGGCACGTGCGGTTTCGAGGAGGATGTCGTGGGCCCACTTCCCGGAGAATTCGAAGGAGAAATCAGTGGTGGAGGGCGTGAGAGTGGGTGTGGGTGTGGGGGTGTTTGTATTAGTAGTGGTGGAGGGGTGGGGTTGATAAGGATAGTAGTGCTTGGAAGAAGACGAGGAGAGGTCTTCTTCATCCATGAAAAAGTTGAAGCATTCTTCTTCTTCTTCTTCTTCTTCGTCTTCTTGTGGGCAGTGGTGATGATAGTTTTGTGATCGGGAGCTGCTGCTGGTTGTGGTGGAGTTGAGAGATTGATCGGGTTGTTGGTGTTGAAAACTCACGAGTCTAAACAAGGTATCCATTTAACTGGCAAGCAGGAGACCCACATCAATAATCTAATTCACTCTCTACGGGAGGGATATGGTCGCGTCCCGGCACAAGTAATGCACGTAACGTGTTTGCTTTTAACGGTGATGGTTTGTTGGATTCTAGTTAACTTGCTAGAAAATATTTGGTTAATTTTTTGAGAGAGAGGGGTGAAGTGGGAAGAAAAATTGATTGATAGTAGTGGGGTGGCTGTGGCTGGCTCGATTGAATTGAATTGTGCTTTCCTTTCCTGCTTTTTGGATGCGGAGGGAAGGGATGGGGAAGTGGGGTTGGTTATATTCTTAGTTTTATTGGGATGCTGACTTGTTTATTTATTTGAAAATAAAATAAATCTATGGCTATAGAGGGGATTGACTGAGAAGTGTTTTTTCTCGGTCAATAACTAAATGCTTTTGGTGTAGGGGTTGTGGCCTAGCTGATGCTAAGAATGGAATTGTGTCTGACAAAAGATGAAAAATAACAAAGTGCGAGCTAAAGGTGGGAAAGAGAGAGAGAGAGAGAGAGAGTTGCGAGTATTTGATGAGTGGGAGCAGGCGTGCCAAATTGCCAATTGGGTAGAGAGAAACTAAGAAAGAGTAAAGCTGCCGGCGTGAATCATCTCCATTCATCAAATCCACTATCACCCATCATCAGCACAACCCACAAGCGTTTCTTGCCTCCTAATCCCTCTCCAAACCCTGCCAAACTTCCCACCAACTTTTTTTATATACTCCCTTGATACTTTTGGTCTCATATATAAGAGAAAAATACACTTTCTAGATTCATTAAATAACTGATGTATCTGGAATATAATGACTTGAGAGTGGTGCACAAGTTATTATTCCCTTCGGTCCATATATATAAGAGACAAAACCCTAATTCACACAGAACAAAAAAATGTTTTGAAATTAGCTAATTCTAATTAATACTCCTAAAATCTTAATTTTTTTTTCCAAATATACTCCTTTCATAAATGGTGACTGATAATTAATGATATTTAATTCACACAAATTTCACTAACTTAAATAAGGGCATAATTGAAAATTAGCATTTAATGTATGTAAAAACTTATGGTTGTTTCTTATATTTTAGACAAAAAAATTGGATTCATTTGTCTCAAAACATGGAGGTAAAAATAAAGAAAAATTAATTAACATTATATTAAAAAGATAAAATGATACTCTCTTCGTCCCATTATAAGTGTCACATTTGTAAAAAAAAATTAGTCCCAAAATAAGTGTTATGTTAAGTTTTCAATGTAATATTAATTACTTTTTTTCAGTTTTACCCTCAAATTAATAATGAGTACATCACTCTCAAATCATTATAATCTACTATGCATTTATGACAATTGTTAATATCCAATGATTAATAAAGATAATTTTGTAAAATTGTTACACTATTTCATTCATTTATAGCTTCTCTTTAATATGTGTAAAACTTCCTAATGAGACACTTATAATGGGACGGTATTATCGGATCGAGGGAATATTGTATCATGATGTTGGGTTCTACGGTAATACCAAAATGCACTCCTTCTCAAACTTCTAGGGCATGCCTTCTTACTTTATCTGCACTCTTATTTGATGGTTTATAAGCACGCATACTAAATCCCCCCCCCCCCCCCAAAACAAAAAAAAAACAAAACACCTAGTACACTCGTAACTCTAGGCCATTCTTTTAATTTTCAACACCATTGCTCTCGTCCTAGTCATCAAATATTTTAATATATATGATTGCTAAAAAAACTTTGCTTAACTTTCCGTTGGTCTAACTCAGGCTACAACCCCTTAATTCTTGTTAGATTAGAATAAAATTACTTCCCCATTTGTGGCCCAGACTACCTCATTACAAATTGACGTCCCAATTTTTATTCTGCGATTAAATGTATATATTGTTAGGAAGCGGCTTCGGTATGTCGTCCACATCTGTATATTTTAATTAAGAATTATAATAATAATATTATTATAAGGCAGCGCGTTTGTCGTGAAATTAGTTTTCTTAATTTTAATTGCAAATTGATTATTGAGTGGAGGTGCAGGGCTTAATTTCTTAATTGTTTGGAAAGGTGCAGGGCATTGTTTTTCTTTTATCAAATTCACTAGGAAAATTAATCCACGTTCAACCTCCAAATAGTTTCCCCCTTTTAATGTGGGGCATTCAATTTGTAGCAAACTTTTTTTCCATAAGCCACTAATCCCAGACAGGATAAGACAGATTATTACCCATACTGAATGAAATGCATGTATATAAATGGGAAAGGGGGATACAGAGGGATTTCAAGAGCTTTTTCTTTCTTCTTTCCTTTTCTTCTTTATTTGTTGCCCCTGATTGTGGTGATGTGGGGTGTGAGTGAAGAGTATCCATCTTTTGCTTTCATCATCAACCAAGAGAGTGAAGCAGTTCCCAATTTGCACCCATCACCAGAACTTTATATTAGATGTTGTTGATGAATTTAGCTACAAATATTAGATTAGATTAGATTAGAAGTTTCAATACCCTTCTCTATCCCGCCAACAAATAAATAAATAAATAAATAAATAAAACAAATTTTGATATAAAAAATAAATAAATAAAACAAATAGTAAGACATAGACGAGTGCCAGTTAATTTTGGCGACTTCCCTTCTTTCTTTTTCCTTCGTTGAGGTGAGCCCCATTATATCCCATTTTATATATATTGAAAGCCATTAAATGTGTATCATTGGTATGTCACTGCCTCAATCATGATACTAGTTAATTTTCGGTTGGACTGTAGCATAGACAAAAAAATATTATTATATTTAATTTTTAGCATAGTGTAGTACGTCATTTTCATATATGTTAATTAACTTCTTTCATTTATTTTGTCAAAAAATAAAAAACTTCTTTCATTTATAATTTAAAAACAACTCATGAAATAGAACAAAGAGTTCAAAAACATGGAAATGAGCTACTGTTTTATTTATTTATTAATATGATATAACACAACATGTTTTATTTAGTAACTTCTCAAGAAATATGCGAGTTTATTTACTCTCAAATAGCAATTGTTCTTTTTTATTATTTTGAATGATAAATTTTAGTCTATTTCAGGATTTAAACCCCTGATATGGTACAGGAAGTCGTTTAGATCACAATTCACTTCTATTACAACCCGTCACTATTATGTGTTTTTTTTAATATTATTTTGTTATTGCAATGGGGGCAACACATTTGACACATTCTATGGAGGTATGTATTGAAGTTTGAAAAAGTAATAACACTATATATTTTTAATTTCTGAAAATGTGAAGATATTTTTTGCTTTTTAAAAAAATACATATTCATTACAATTTTTGCAAAACATTTTAATTAAAAATAATTTCTCTTTGATAAAACACAGAGAAACATGTTCTAAACCACAAATTTTGTTCTTGCCAGGAACAATATAGGGTCTTGCTAACTTGATAAGAGAGCCCTTCTAGGTTTTTCATGGCGGTGTAATTACAAAGACACGTGTAATTACAAAGACACTCTGATGCTTAAGTCCTCAATGTATTTGACACGAGAAATAGTGAGAGTAAATGACAGATACCTAGGAGGGGGGGATCCCTCTCCTCTTATAGGGTCTGGTTGATTGAAGAGTCCTTGTATGACTCTAGCTCCTATGATGTGCTATCTTTGCTCCCCTTGTTGATCACTTTCTACTTGAATTTCTATTACGGATAACAGGATAAAGGTGCGCTCTCTCCAATCTAGAAGCTTCTAGAGCCTTCCTACTTCATATCATTGTGATGCCCAAGGGGTGTGGGGGTGGAGGCCGTGGTGGGCGGAGGCCGCAGGGATGTGCAGGGAAAAGCAAGATGGAAGGGTATTTTGGGAGAGGTGTAGGAAAATGGGGTGTCGAACGAAATTTTTTTTTTGGGGTGGGGGGGGGATATGCTGGAATCAAGCTCCTGATAATATGTCTGCATTTACCACACTGATAAAAAGACTAGCTAGGCTAACTAACTTGGAAATTGGAAGTGCTTTTGTGAAGGACAACCTTCTGAATTTTGCATCCACGCCAGACAACTGAACAGGAATAAAAAAAAAATTCTCTGCAAGCAGAAGTCCTGGACAGCGAGGACAGAACAGGAATAGAAAGCGAGGACAACTGAACAGGAATAAAAAAAAAAAAAAATTCTCTACATGGTGGAAAACTTAAACCTCTAGTACCACTACCATGGAATAGAGTTGTATAATTTTTAATATTATATTTGGAAAGCCCCTCCATTAATCAAATCCATAAGAAAATTATGAAAATTCTGACAAGGCAGCAACGTAACACCTGAGAGAGAAAAAGGGCAAAGCACACTCGAGACAAAATGATTCTATTCTTACATCCAATAAACTTACTATACAAACCCTGAATGGCGTGCAAAATTTTGTTTCCTCTATTCTGTCAATTTTCCAATGCAAATGTTTGCTACAGGAAAAGTTTACAATGCTTTACAAATTGTAGTACGAAATTGGGATGGATGATTACCATGCAGAAAAATCTTTAAAATCACCACTGACTACTGCTTTTCTTTTCTTTCCTACAACTGCTGTACCGATGTCGACAGTAGCAGATTCAGCTTGAGCATTCTTAGCTTTCAAGTACTTGCCAACACCACCACCAACCCCCGTGCCTCCAGATTCAGATGTTCCAGCACCAGGATTGCTATACCATGAGCCAACTTTATCCTGAAAGGTAAGCCAAAAAAAGTCCACAGGATTAGTTAACAACGACCTTATAGAAGTGGGGAAGAAAATAACCAATAAAAGATATCTCATATTCTGGAACAAACATTTTCTTCATCATCTGCATTCTTCTCTTTAGCATTGTCTTGCTCTTCTTCCTCATCTGGTTCTGTGTAAGGATTGACAAAAACTGTGACACCTGTTATCTTGATTTCCTCCTGCAAGCCAAAAAATATATATAGCACTTTAATGCATTGTTTGAGGAGGCAGCATGGCACGCTTGATAATGGTGATCATTCTGAAGACATCAAATGTCCCAGCAAGCATTGTTAAATATCAACTCTTCAAACCAGTGAAAACTTGCCACAATTTAGCAAATAAGCTCTTAAGGTATCATGAAACACAAAAAAGTATTATTTGTACTGTACAAGAGATAGTCCAAAACCTCAATGTTTACAAATGAAAGTACAAAATATTGTAATCACATATGTTATACAATGATATGCACTACCAACAATGAAAATTCAATGCATGAAACCCAAGGACCAAACTAGCTACACAGATGCTAAGGTAAAGAACATATTCATGCAAAGGACAACAAAATGTGAACGATGGCAGAAGAATCTACTTTTTTCTAAAGCAGATCCAAATTTTGGGATCATATTTTGTAAATACATTTTGAAAAGAATAAAACCAAAATAAATGGGGGGGAGGGGGGACAGTCTATTGCATCAACAGTGAAAAGAATATATGACTCACCAGAGGTCGGTCATTGTCATCAACAGGAACCTTTTCCATTGCTGCTAGTGTAGTCATGCCACCGACAACTCCTCCAAAAACTGTGTGTTTGAAGTTTAAATGATTTGCAGATTTGTACAAGATGAAAAACTGGGAACCATTAGTGTGTGGGCCACTGTTTGCCATGCTAACCACACCCCTTCCAGAGTGGATTAATTTGGAGTTAAGTTCATCCTTAAAAGGCTTTCCCCATATTGATTCGCCACCTTTACCAGTGCCAGTAGGATCACCGCCTTGTATCATAAAATTCCTGCATAAAATGGATTATAAGACATCATGAATGGACTCTTGATTTACTCCAGGGAGAAAGACCCAAAAGTGGTCACATTACCTAATGCTTCTATGAAAAGCAACTCCGTTATAATATCCACGTTCACAAAGCGTGATAAAGTTCTCACATGCCCTGGGCGTTATATCACAATGCAACTCAATGTTCAAATCACCATGTGTTGTATGCAATTGTACATATCCCTTCTTCTTCGGATTCTTCTCAACTTTCACATATTCAAAATCATTTTTTGTAACTGGATCAAATGATGTTGAAGTGAAAGACCGGGAAGCAGCACCTGTAGTGAAACGACTTTTTACCTGAAATAGGGAACTTCATTAGACGTCGATAATACATAGAATAGGGATTACTCAACCTCTCTTCATACAGTAAGTAAAAAGGGATCATTTAATTATGCACGAAAGATCCAAATATGCACTAGGTCAAAAATAAGATGCATCTAGGAAGCTCACCATCTTGGCATTCACCGGTGCCCTGTCACCAGCCACGTGCATAGCTATTCTAGCAGCAGTTTTATCATTTGATGAGGCTTTTGCAGCAGCTGCACTTCTTCCATGTACTGAGGCAGATGCAGCATCTACAATACTAAGTGCCTGAGAAGCATTGGCCACTCCATTTGGATTTGATTTGGTATCTTCTTTAATTTGTGACCTTGCAGCTAAGATGGCAGCAAGTGCAGCAGCCCTTTCTTTTTGTGCCTTGCCACCACCTCCCCCATGCATTGCGGTTTCCTTTCCTTTCTCAGTTCCAAGCTCCTTCAGCATTTGCTTGATATCACCCGACATGTTTATGTTATAGGTTGGATCTGAACTCATTCTCTGTATTTCTGAGAAAAGAAAACAGAAGGTCTCATAGCTAGTAATGATAACAACAAAGGAAGCAATATCAAGACCAACAAGAGACTTATAGCTGACAAAAGAAGGAGGAGCTGCAGGCTGTATCATACCTTCATCATCAATTTTCAAATTGTGTTTAACATGATCGAAATCAAGAAGAACCTTCTGTTCAAGTGCATTAGGATTCTGCAAAGAGAACATGAACAAACATTGACATGATATTAAGCATATACACAAAATGTTCTCATTCAAAGCCAACTTACCTGAATTGTTATAAGGTCATCCTTAGTAAATGGTTCATCAGTGAGGAGCTCCTTCCAGTTTTTTGTCTTTATGTTTAACTCTTTAACGGCCTATATCCCACAACTTACATCAATATAATCTAAAAGAGTAAATTAGCAGTGTTAACACTAAGGATCCTGAAAAACAAACCTCATAGCAGAACACATTTCCAGTAGTCTTCACTGCCACAATGTGTGTAAATTCAGTGAAAACTTTGTTTAGCACTGGACATTGATATTCTCCTGCAGAATGACAAAGAAAGGCGAGTCAATACAAAACAGCCAGAAAACTGGATATATAACAAACACATTCAGGAAAACCATAAATGCATCCCACCCACATCCCTTCCCCAAACAATAAAAACAAACTGTATGTAACATAAGAAATTTGGTTTGAACAATGACACAGCTCCACAAGAATAATATCCATGTAATTTCGAAGAACAAAAAAGTGTGCTTAAGCTTACTCGACCAGCTTCGGAGAAAATCTCAGAGTCTAAGCAAAAAAATTCGTTCACTATTGACAATGACAGTAGTTTAGTTTGGTCTTTAAAAAACAGTACAGATATTGGTATTCCATCAAGAGTCCAACATCCAGTTGTTTGAGAGTTTTGCTGTTATTAGTTTGTAAGAACTCCGGATCTCTATTTTGCAGAAGAAAATATTAAGTTCTTAAAATCAATTTTATTGTAGTAAGATTTCCGAATTTTTGTTTGGTAGAGCAGTACTAGAATCTTAGGAAATTCTCCAAAACATGCCACTCAAATTAATTTCTATTAATAATTATAGATTTGGCGTAGAAAGTTTGACCGGAAACAAATCCCAGACTTAGGCCATAGACTGCATCATTATAGAGGCGTAAAAGCTTCCAAAATTCTCCTTCATACACAATGTTCACTTCCCCCCAAATATTTATTTCAATCTTTTAAACTTTTGAAGCTAGTGAATAGAGCTGTTCGTAACATAACGGGTGCACACCATGTCATTTACATTTGACACCATGCTGATTCTAAGACACAGACATCTCCCCAAATATTTATTTCAATCTTTTAACCTTTTCAAGCTACTTGCCCCCAAATATTTATTTCAATCTTTTAACCTTTTGAAGCTAGTGAATAGAGCTAAATTACCAATAATTGTTCGTAACATAACGGGTGCACACCATGGCATTTACATTTGACACCATGCTGATTCTAAGACACAGACATCTCCATTCAAAGTCTTGAAGCTTGAAAAACAGAAAAGATCCAAAACATATGTATCATCCTTCGTTACTGTTGAGACATTGTAAAATAAGATTAGTATTGGCTAGGATATTATGCAATATTATCCCAATTATATTTACAGGAGACTTTCCTGTTTCTTTTTATAGTTGATTATTTACAGGAGACTTTCCTGTTTCTTTTTATAGTTGATTATTTCCCTTGATCTATGGGATTGACTAGGATAGACTCACGTATATATATTTTGTACAATCTCCTCACAAAAATACACAAGTATTTTCAATCTCAAGTTCGTATCAGAGTCTATCCTATATTCGTTGTTAGGCCACCCGTTATTGGGCCACCTAGGCCACGCTCTAGATGTCTTATCCTAGGCGTGAGGGGGGTGTTGGAGATCCCACATTGACTAGTGATATGGCCAAGTTAGTGGTTATAAGTGGGGGAACTCTTACCCCATGAGCTAGCTTTTGGGGCTAAGTTAGGCCCAAACCCAAATTCTAAGGGTTACAATCAAAAGTAAGAGAAAAGTGGCTTCAATTTTCTTCCTTTTCTTTTTGGTTGAGTATGAAGAATGTTAACCTGTTTCTCTCCTAAATACCATAATTTTCTAATGCACAAAAACCTAAGAAAAAAAAGTGTCACCTGATTTGACATAGCTGATGTGATCTTTTAGAGTGTACACCTAGAAGTGTACTATTTGCATGAAAAAAGGGGGCAAAACTCAAACAAACGCTACATTCAAAAACAATAACCAAAGTTTTTTCCTAGTAGGTTAGGTCAGCTACATAGAGCAAACGACACCACAATGTCCTATTATGATCAATGTCTTCCATGTGTTAAATTCAGTGCTGTAATAAGGCGGTGCGATGGCAGCATGCAGTGGTGCATTTTCAGCAAAATGCCATTTGATGGCTATGGTGTGGCAGCTTTCACATGGAAGCTTGTGGTGACTACTAATTCCATGGCAGGTATGGCAGTTCAGCAACCTAGTGGAAATAGAGGCTAATTAGAAGAGGGGGGAGAGAAAAGGGGGGAAAATAGGTATCAATGATACTGTTTTAAACCCTAATGACCCATCAAGCCCATAATGACTTGGAAAAACTCTAATGACCCATCAAACGCTAACACAAGCCCACACATCTCTGGTCTCACTCCCACACATC
The DNA here is from genome assembly GCA_037113605.1 of Calophaca sinica. Taxonomy (NCBI): domain Eukaryota; kingdom Viridiplantae; phylum Streptophyta; class Magnoliopsida; order Fabales; family Fabaceae; genus Calophaca; species Calophaca sinica. The sequence goes on from CM073736.1 coordinate 12,138,471, forward strand.
TTTGCTGACTACTTTCATTCCCATATCTCTGATCATACCTCAAAAGTCCAAGATCATCTGCTCAGCTGCTCGCACATCTCCTGCCATCTCCAGTGTATTGATCATATCTGTTAAACAACCCATCTTCAGAAAACTGCAGATCCCGGGTGATCGACCTAGTATCTTCATCCTTTCGTTTTTCTGCATTAACCTCTTTCTATGTCTCAAATCTCAATCCCTGTTCAATATTCTGTTTTCTATTCCTCTGTCCATCCGTATTTCCTTTTTTAATTTGTCCTATGTGTTAATTTATTTATGATTCTGTACTCTTTGTTCAGTGGTTCAAGGGCTGCTAATAAAGGTATTGAGAGTCTCACACTGGATAGTCATATAGCCTCATTAGTGGTTATAAGTGGGGGGAAAACTCTCACCCTATATGCTAGCTTTTGGGGTTTAGTTAGGCTCGGTCCCAAATTTTAATATGGTATCAAAGTCTATCCGAGATTCGTTGGGCCACCCGTTACCGGCCACTCGGGTCACGCTCTAGATGTTCAATCCTGGGCGTGCGGGGATGTGTTGAGAGTCCCATATTAGATAATAATATGCCTTGATTAGTGGTTACAAGTGGAGGACAACCCTCACCTCACAAACTAACTTTTAGGGTTGAGTTAGGCTCAATCCAAAATTCTAAATTTCTAATATAAGATACTTTTGGTGAATCGTATTTATTGCAATATATTTCTAGTTTATTCTTCAGGAAAGAGGTTATTAGTTCTTTTTAATTTTATTATATTCTGCAGTTTTTCACATTTTCATTATAGCCCCCCTGCTCCCACCATAGGCCACAACACATATTGTTATGTTGCTATGGAAGATTTAGGCTTGCTGCCAGCCATGAACCATCATCCACAATTAATAACATTGATTAAATTTCTTTTCTCCTGATCAATGTTACAATTACAAAAACTGCATACAATTTTTAAGTCAGACATCTCTCCAATGGACCAATAGTATAATCAAAAGGATGACCGAGCACAACGATAATTCAATGTCAACTAAGATCAAAGAAGCCAACACATGGCGGCAGAGTCTCATACCGAGAACTAGAAGTGAAGCTAATAAACTAAAATCTCAATCAGAAGATCAATTTGTGACTGTCCCTAAATAATAAGCTCAATGAAGAAACAAAAAAATAAAATAAAGCCAATAGAACACAAAAATAATGCAAAAAAGTAATAACCTTCTGAATTCTTGTGAAAAGTTAGTGGAATGAGATCTTGCTGCTTCAGCGAAGCTCCAGTGACAGGGTGTTTACCATATTTTATAACATAGGGAGTTATGTTCCTGAAGCCAAATTGCAAAACAAAGTTATCAAACAAAGCAAATGTGAAGACTTATAATCATGACTTAACGGATCACAGAGATGAGAACTCACATAACATCGAAAACACTGCCATCAGGTGTGCAAACTGGATACTCAAACGGCGTAAACGTAAGCCTGAAACAATAATATTATTTTTTATTAAGAAAAAAATTGAATGAAAAATGGAGTGAAAGAAGGAAGCTGAGAGGGGAGTGAGAGAACGCACGCGCAGCAATAGAAAGGAAGACGTTTGAAAGCGGTGCGAATTTCTTTGGATTTGGCGCCTCCCCATTCCGTTGCCCACTCCGTTTTGGTGATATACATCCTATCCTTGCTGTGCTGCTTCTTCCCCATTGTTAGGGTTCTTCTTAATCGCTACTGTGGTAGAGTTTCTTACTTTTGCAGTTGCACACGCCAACCTTACCTGTGGGATTGTGCCTTCAGTTTCCGGCGATTTTCAGAAAGAGACGTGCAACTTCGTATTCTCGGCCCTGACGACCGCCTTCCACAGATTCCACAGTTTTGCTTAACACCGCCGTAAGGACGTTCCTGGGCCGGGTTTTTTTTTTTTGTTTTTGTGCTTTGTTTGGGGGGTGGTTAGAATTAATTTTTAATTTTAATTAATTATTCGATATTGACCAAAAAAATCGTTATTTAAAAACTTAATTTACTTATTTTTAACTTCCTGATTGCTTCCAAGCTACTAGGAGGCAGGAGCTGAGGGTTATGAGTTTTTTTTTTCCTTTTTTTTTTGTTTTACTAAAATAATTTCATTGTATTTCTAAATCAATAGTGTAACCAATACAAATAGGTATCTTCTCAAAAATATGAGGACTAACCCACAATGTGGCTTCTCTAGTTAGTTTATGAGCTACACATTTGTTTTTCTCCTAATAAATCATACCTTAAAGTTTGGATATAAAAGTAAGATATCGCTACTATGCTCAATTAAAATACCAAATTCAGAATTATCATGTCTATTAGAAAGGACGTCATTCATCACTAGTTGAGAGTCAATTTAGAAGATAATATGAGACAACTCTATCCCATGCGCCCAATGAAGAGCCCTTAAGAGTTCCCACGCTTCTTCGTCCTTAACATCTAATTTTTGTGATTGTCATTTTGTCCTAGCTAGAAGAAAATCATCATCCTCTCCTCTTAAATACATACCAATACTAGTAACCCAAATATTGTTAGGAAAAGTCGCATCCACATTTAGAGCCAAAAAGTCTGCTAGTGGTTTTACCCACTTCTCATCAGGTTTGATGGTGGTCATAGGTGGCCCTTGTAGCAAGCTAGTTTTATCTAACTTCCACTCCTCTCAAGTTAAATGTGCTCTGATAATCACTGCAAGCGCATTTTTCCTCTTTACCATCCAAAAGGAGAGCATTTCTACAAGTCCACATACTCCAAGTGATCATCACAAAATTTATAAATTGAGGCATAATGAGACAAGAGTGAAGAGCAAAAAATAAATCTTTAAAATTTGACACCTGACCGAAACAAGTTAAAATATGAGTCCATATGCTATCTTTCCCCGAGCAAGCTTTACTAAACGGGCAAAGTTGAGGGTTATGAGTTGAGTGTTAAAATTTTATTACATTCCCCTCCCCCCAAAAAAAGTTATGCTATTTTTAAGAGAGGGTGACCCATTAATACTGAGTGTCAGATTTAATATTTAATATTCAATATTTAATACAAATATAGTTTATTAGTTTTATAGAATACAAATCAGAATAATTATTATAAAAAAAATCTGAATAATTCACTATTGAGAGCTTGTTTGTATTAGGATTCCCACTCTCTAGAATCAATTCTATAAGAAGGAGCTCTTGGGATGCTTTGAAAAAAAAAGTGTAATGGGAAGGCAAATCTACACGAAAACTGTGCTTTTTGTTGTTTGCGTTTGAAAAAATCGAAACCACTCGGTTAGAATAAGTTTCTTTTCTTTTAGATTTTGATAGAATTAATTCTGAAGAATCGATGTTAAAAGAATTGATTTTAAAAAATTAATTTGTGTTTGGTAATAATATTTTAAAAATGTGTACAAAAAAATTAATTTTTTGGATAAAAAAAGTAGAATCACTTTTAATGTGTAAATATAAAGAAATTTGTAGGTCCTATATTCATAATTGATTTTATTAAACACAACAGTTAGAAAGAGTATAGGTCCTTTTCATTTCTCAAAAGAAATAAAAATGTCCATTACTATATTTTTTAATGTATAAATACACATACATGCACATATTATGTCACTATTTTAAACATATGTGCATTTATATATCCAAAACTATAGTAATGGAGTTCTCAATTTCTTTTGAGAAATGGAGATGATCTCTACTCAGTTAGGAAAGTCTTGCATCCAAAATAATCAATTCTAGCCACCCAGAATCAATTTTATCCATCGTAATTTTACAACCCAAACACATAAACAATAATTTTTAATTATATTCGTATTGTTTTTACTCTCAGAATTGATTCTGGACTATCAATAATCTAAACCAAACGGGCTCTAATGTGATATAATGAATTATCAACTAATTTTTTGAATTGTATGAAATTTTGCAAATTTAATCTACTTAATATTAATTTTTATTTTAGCCGTTGAATTGATTAAATTCATGATTTAAAAAAATTATTAAAGGTATGGTTTCGAATCGGTCTATATGTAAGGTGAGCTGAACATGTTTGATAATGTTCTTTATCAAATTTGTTCAAGATATTTTATTTATTTATTTATTTATTTATTTTTGGGGAATTTTGTCCAAGATATGTTGACTCCACTTAGGATAACAGAAAGAAAAGAAACAATATTAGCCACCACTTTCCGTAACCTAATAGTGCTTTCATTTTGGCACTCCAATAGATATAATTTATCCATCACTGTAATTGCTTGAGCGGTGTGGTGCAGTTCTGTAATGCTAATAGACCAAACGTATGAGCTTCCTAGAGATTCGAATGGTGGAATTTATTGACAGATGGGTCATTGGAAGAAAACGAGGAAGACAACGGGTTAGCTTTACTCGAGAAATAGATTATTTGCATACACCAATTTCTTTTAATTCAGGATATAGTAAGGATTTGGTTTTATACATCTAAAATTATTCTGCAGGTCCTTTAACTTATTTTCAGTTTTCGAATCGGTTCTTTATCTTTTTTTTTCTCGAATAAGTCCTTTATGTTTTAAAATCCTTGCACTGTTACCTTTTTTAAATGGCCTGTTAAATTCTGTGGAAAAATAGGTCCTTTAAGTTTTTAGTATGTTTCAAAATGACCATTCAATGAATGGACACGAAGGCCTGTTTTTCACAGAATTTAACGGACCATTTAAAAAAGGTCAATGGTGCAAGCATTTTTTTCTTTTAAGCAAGGTGACAAGTCACCATAGTTTTATTAAAAAAAGAAAAAAGAGAACAAAATCATGGGAGGACATAAACCAAAACCCATGCAAAATAAACGGGAATCAAGTATACCTAAAATTAAGTTTTCTATTCAGTCTCAGGTGATACATTTTTCTGAGATTTGGACTTAACCACCGTAAAACCATCCTCAGCAACATTATCATTATTCTGCTCTTGTTCCTTAGAAATGTTTGTATCATTTTGATTTGCCCACAAAGTAGATAAAACATTAAAATCATTCAGAACAACAGTTGAAAAAGAGCTAAGATCTTGAACAATAACTAGACTAATGTTAAGGGGACTGCGCATAGATGAAGCAGCACTCTCAGTTAAAATTTGACCAGGGGTCTCCATGGAGTGGCCAGTTATTGTAGCATCAACAATATCCTCATGCTGAGTAATCGAATTTTCTACTACAGTTTCTGGCATTGAGTCTCTAGGACTGACCGTAGCTTGTGATGGTGTGTTAAAATCAGCAATGTTGGCAGTCCCTGAGATAGCGGCATCGGCATGAGTATGTGCAGCTTTGGGCTCCACCACCGCATTGAGGTCAGCTTGGTGCTCCACCAGCGGATCCTGACAAGGATCCTGACAAAAATTTTCAGCAATGTTAATTGGATCCCTGGTCCTCCAGAGCATCCCACTCCGTCCACAATATTCAAAGGCTGCTTGCCAACAACTGTAACAACATGATTTTCAGTTCCCAAAGGGTCGTGCATGTAGGGAAATCGCGTATACAAACAGATTAAACGCAGCAGAAAAATTAAAACTTTCCTTCCAAGAATCCTTGTGAATGATCATGATTCAGGGATTATATGAGTTACCTCTTGTAGCGCAGAGTTTTGCAGACGAGAACTGGAGATGAACACGAACGTTGTACAACCGACAACGTCTCTACGTAGTCCACACGAACAAACTTCGAATGGGAGCGACCACCGCTTCACGTTAGCCGATTTAACGAACCGGCAGTCTCGATGCACACACAGTCTCTCTGTACGGCTAGGGTATGAAAAACGTGTTTTGCACTTCAGCTTAAGTATTTTATTTATAGGATCACTTAAAACTGACATAGCGCACCGTACCTTACTGTGTGCTGCATTTCTTGACTCACGCTGGTGCGTCATAAGAGCGTACTACTGAATAAAATGAGTCTTACTCATTTATTTTTAATCTCCCATTAATTTGTTCTCTCGTGTGTGACCCTGTAGGTTCCCGCAATATTGGCAATAATATTAAATCACTACTTAATATTATAAACAGAGAGCGGTGTCTAGCAACACATCACTGTTACCCAAGTAACGAGAATGTCAGTGATTTGACGTAACCTTTCTGTGATAATGATCGTGTGTATAATTACCCTTTTGCCCATATATTTATATTGAACACAAGGCATAGTATGTGTCACCCTTGTATAGTTCAACATTATATTCCTTGATACCCAAGCAGACTTAGTAACAACAAATAAGATCAATATCCCATATTGGCTCATTTCAGCATGGCCATGCATTTTACAGTCATACTCTATCAAGGGGCTCACAGATATTACTCCTGCTATGTAGGAAGGGCAAATCTCATCTAAGTCACTCATGTCCCTCTGCATGACTCGTGGAGTGCCTAGTAACCGACTTTATAATTATCCTGTTACAGACAATGTTTGACGGCAATAAAACACTCGATTTCTCATGTAGGGACCATAGTGGTTTCAGGTCAAAGGGTGGCATACAACACTATCACTATGAGAATAACTTATGACACTTACATAATGCACTATGTAGTATTTTCATGGCGGGTCAATCCAGTACACAATTACCTTAATGTGTATCTATGTGGTGACTTGATATCTGTTGTAATATTCTATAATATCCTGTAATTATGTATTTATTTAGGATAGTCAATGATTTGGTCAATCACAAATATTAGGTTGAAATCAACATTTATGTTAGTCTTAATTAGGGAGATATATTTCCTTTATTATTGCTTAAACTTGTCTATAAAAGACAGCTTGTACAGTGTATTTCATTAAGGAGAAATAATAACAAATACAAATTCTTCTTCTATATGGTATCAAGAGCAGGAGAGACTTGAGACCTGGGCCTTCGTTCGTCGCCGCGACAGCTTCTTTTGTTTCTGCCGCGAGCCGCGACAGCTTCGTTCGCCGTTTCTGCCGCGACACCTAGGATTCTCTGTTTCGATTGTTCCATCCCAGAATCATGTCCGACACATCCGATATAGAGTCTTAGCCTCTGAAATCCTCTGAGCCGAAACCGAATCCTCCTCAGATTGCTCGAACCCTTCACGAGAATCACCCGATTTAGATTACCACGATTCGACTGAATGGCGACAACTTCCTCCGATGGTCACATTCCGTTCGCCTGTACCTCAGGGGGAGAGGGAAAATCGGCTACATCACTGGAGATAAGAAGAAGCCAGATGCAAAGGATGTTGCGTACGAAACCTGGGATGCTGAAAATTCCATGGTAATGACATGGCTGATCAATTCCATGAATGAAGAGATAGGTGCAAACTATCTTTGTTATTCTACAGCCAAGGAATTATGGGACAATGTCTCTTAAATGTACTTTGATATGCAGAACCAATCCCAAGTGTACGAATTAACTCTCAAACTGGGAGAAATTCGCCAAGGTGAGGATTGTGTAATAAAGTACTTTAACTGTCTGAAGCTTATTTGGCAGGATCTGGACTTGTTCAATGAATATGAGTGGAAATCACCTGAGGACTGCAAGAATTACAAGGAGATGGTGGATGTTAGCCGTGTCTTCAAGTTCCTTGCAGGTTTAAACATTGAATTCGATGAGGTCTGTGGCCGAATTCTTGGCAGAAATCCTATACCCCCAATCAGTGAAGTCTTTGCAGAAGTTCGCAGAGAAGAGACTCGAAGACAAGTCATGCTTGGGAAATAGGTTGCTGGTACTACCAAACCTGTAGAAGGATATGCTCTTGTTGTCCCTGAAGCTCAAGTCAACCGGAAAGCCTTCCAAAATCAGCGGGGTGGAGACAGAAATAACCTGCACTGTGACTATTGTGGTAGAACTCGTCATACTCGAGAAAATTGCTATAAACTACATGGCAGACCACACATTACCAGGCCAAATAAAGCTGGTGATCGTAATATGCCTGCAACAAATGAGGCTGAATCATCCCCATTCAGTAAAGAGCAAATGGATCATCTTCTCAAGCTTCTAAAATCATGTTCATCTCCTAATGTTCCTATTGGTTCTGTGGCACAAACAGGTAGAAACTTATGGGCACTCTCTATCCAGCAGCAATCTAACCCTTGGATCATAGTTTCAGGGGCCTCTGACCATATGGCTAATTGCTCTCATTTATTTAGTTCCTATTACCCTTGTTCTGGTTCTGAAAAAATTAGGATAGCTGATGGTAGTTTTGCACCTATTGCAGGAAAAGGAAACATTAAAATATCAGAACAAATAACCTTGAAATCTGTCTTGCATGTTCCTAAACTTGCCTGCAATCTTCTTTCTGTTAACAGATTATCTAAGGACACTAATTGTTCTATGCTTTTCCTTTCTTCCACTTGTGTTTTTCAGGACCACAACTCGGAGATGACGATTGGAACTGCCAGAGAAATAAATGGACTATACTACTTCGATGAAACCTCTCTCGGTAATAAAGGGGCTCAAGGTTTAAGTAGCATTAGTTCAATCTCTGTTTCAGATCAAGTAATGTTATGGCATAAAAGGCCAAGATTAATTCCATCAGAATACTTCTTTCTCTTGCTGTTAACTTCAACTGGCCACTACATCAATTTGATGTAAAAAATGCCTTTTTGAATGGAGACCTACATGAAGAAGTATACATGGCATTGCCACCCGGATTTGAAGATAGTCTTGGAAGAGACAAAGTTTATAGATTCAGAAAATCCCTATATGGGCTAAAGCAATCACCAAGAGTGTGGTTCGAACGATTTGGGAGTGTTGTAAAAAGGCATGACTTCTCACAAAGTCAAGCAATCACACCTTGTTCTATAAACACTCAGCCGAAGGTAAGATTGCTATTTTAATAGTGTATGTGGATGATATCATCATGATTGGAAATGATTTTGCTGAAATCAACGACTTGAAAAGGAAACTTGAGGCTGAATTTGACATTAAAGACCTAGGAAAGCTGAAGTACTTCCTTGGGATGGAGTTTGCAAGGTCCAAGGAAGGCACTTTCATCAACCAGCGCAAATATATCCTAGATTTACTCAAGGAAACAGGGATGACCGGTTGTAGAGCTGCAGAAACTCCAATGGACCCTGATGTGAAGCTAAAAACAGCCGCAGAAAATGAAGCGGTGGATCGAGAGCGCTATCAAAGGTTAGTTGGAAGGCTAATTTATTTGTCACATACAAGGTCTGCCATAGCCTTTGCAGTAAGTGCAGTAAGTCAATTTATGCATGCACTCGAACCGCATCACTTTGAAGCTGTTTTCAGAATTTTAAGATATTTAAAATGGACTCCAGGGAAGGGACTTTTGTTCAAAAATAGGGGCCATGTTCAAGTTGAAGCATATACTGATGCTGATTGGGCAGGAGATATAAATGATAGGAGATCTACGTCAGGTTACTGCACTTTTGTAGGAGGAAATTTGGTTACTTGGAGAAGCAAAAAACAAAGCGTGGTAGCAAGAAGCAACGTAGAGGATGAGTTTCATTCCGTTGCTCATGGGTTCTGTGAGGTATTGTGGATCAAACAACTCATAGAAGAACTGAAGGTCTCTACTACAACTCCCATCAAAGTCTGTTGTGATAACAAGGCAACTATTTCTATAGCTCACAATCCCGTTCTACACGACAAAACAAAGCATGTAGAAGTGGACAAACACTTCATCAAGGAAAAGATTGATAGTGGTGTCATTGCATGCCTTACATACCCACCACAAGTCAAGTAGCAGATATTCTCACTAAAGGTCTTCCTAATAGACAATTTGAAAATCTGGTTAGTAAGCTATTCATGAATAACATATTCATGCCAGCTTGAGGGGGAGTGTTGGAATATTCTATAATATCATGTAATTATGTATTTATTTAGGATAGTCAATGATTTGGTCAATCACAAATATTAGGTTGAAATCAACATTTGTGTTAGTCTTAATTAGAGATATATATTTCCTTTGTTATTGCTTAAACTTGTCTATAAAAGACAACTTATACAGTGTATTTCATTAAGGAGAAATAATAACAAATACAAATTCTTCTTCTATAATATATCATATCTATAACCTGTAAGATGAGGTTATCAGTCCACATACATAATAGTCTTGATGTATTATTATTGCCCTTAATAACAATACTCGACTATGAATGTTTAAGAGTAAAGTTCTATAGTATCTCACAACCGAGTCGTCCACTCGATGTTCTATTAAAATCGAACTTTTACTCAAGGGCTTTATTACGTTAAAACAAACATAATAACTGAAATGTCTCATATCATAGATAAATCGCATGATACAAATTCTAAGTTCAAATGAAAACATTGGCCTTTAGGGCTTACACCAACAATCTCCCACTAGCACTAGAGCCAATTAGGCATGTACCTAATACCGATAGATCTAGTATGACCATTGTTATACCCCAATTTTGTCCTTTCTCCTCTTTTAATTTATTTTTATTTTTATTTTTTTATTGTGTTTTTATTTTAAAAAATGAAGCAGGCTAAATTTGATAATTATTGGGCTTGTATTTTGTGTTAGTTCTTTTTGACTAGTTTCAGCCCAATTACAATAAAAAAGAGGTGCAAATTATAGGCCCAATATATATATATATATATATATATATATATATATATATATATATATATATATATATATATATAATAGCCACTGTGCATTTGCAAAGTCCATGCACAACATTGCAAGCCAAAAAATTACAAACCCAAAAATACAAAAATTCCAAAATCAAAATGAGGATTCCACACCCATATCTCCACCAAAGTCTTCTGCATATCTCCTCAGCCAGTCTACGAACTCTGTCTTACAGCTACATGTCCCCCATAGCCTCTTGCTTTTCTTCATCTGCCAACCAGATTCAATAAATGCTCATGAGTCTATATACTAAACCAATGCAAGTTTAATAAAAAAGAGGGGAGCACCGATCTATTTCTCTGTTGTTAAAGTCACGGGTAACTGCAATTTTTTTCAAACTAGCTGCAATTTTTTCCAAAAACTATTACGGCTAACTGCAATTTTTTTTTCAAATCATTAATGCCATCTCAGACTTTGCACATGTTACCATCTCCTTAACATCATTTCAGCACACATTTAGCATACAAGTTGCAGCCTCAAGTAGACAAACTGAACCTTTTTTTATATATAAATAGCAGAGCAAGAAGAGGGATAGGGGGCGAAAAAAATTTCACTTAATTTCAGAATTGGATACCTCATTCTTGGGTACCAATTATACACAACAATTTGAGAGAAAATTTAGAGAAAAAAGAGAGGAAAGTCAAAAGCATCAGGATTCAAGCCAAAAAAAAAAAAAAGAGCCAGCAAAATAGAAATAAGAAAGAAGAAAAGGAGAAGAAAAACCTCCACATAGGACCACCGTGAGCCACCGCGAACCACCACGTTCGCGGCCTCAACCTTCCCATCGCGACCTCCTCACCTTCTCGCCGGAGCCACCATCAGTGTTGTCCCCCTTGCCAGTCCACTCCACCGCAAAACCCACCACGCGGTTAACACCTCCACCCATCTCCTCTTTTCTCTCCATGTTTCCTTTTCTTTTCTCTATCTGGCTGCAACAGCCTTATTTTTCGTTTTAGGGTCTCAAAATGAAACCCGTGAACTACCCTCCCCTTATTGTTTCCTATTTTGTTTGTTTTATTTAATCAGTTTGTCTTTTTCTATGATTCCTGTTTCTTCTATAAACATTGGGCCATGGCCCATTTGCTCTCCTTACTAGCCGTATCCCCCTCCCTCTTTTTATTTCATTTATTTTAATATTATTATAGTTAATCATTGTTATTATTATAACCGATTATAATTATTCTTTATTCTTATTTTACTATTATTAGTCTAATTAGGACAATGGGCTTATTTTTGTTCCAAATAGACAATTCTGTTTGTCAAAACCCAACCCAATTTATTGTCTTAATGTCAATACTGTTTTAAGAAAAATAATAATAATAATAATAAACATTAGTAGTGACAACACTAAATCTACTTTTGATTTGGTCACTACGCAAACTTTTTTCGATCTAAAAAACTCAAAATCAATGACTACTCCAAATCCTCTTTTGGTTTGGTCATCACAAGCTCTTAATAAAAAAATCTAATAATAATTAATATTAGTAGTGACAACACTAAATCCACTTTTGGTTTGGTCACTATGTAAACTTTTTTCGAATTCAAAATAGACTCAAAAATCAATGACTACTCCAAATTCTTTTTTGGTTTGGTCATTACAAAAATCTTAATAAAAAAATCTTAAAATATTAGTAGTAATTACGCCAAATCCACTTTTGGTTTGGTCACTACGCAAATCATAAAAATTAAGTCACAAAATAATTAATTAAAATTAACCAACACACAATCATATTCTACCCAAGAACTACGTAGCCTTTGATTTCTCCACTGCGCCCGGAGATACGTAGGAACAGGAGCCAACTCCTGTCAAGTGCAAAAATAAATAATTTTTATTGTTAAATTTTTCTTTTTATAAGAGGGAAATAGATATTTTAAAGGTTAACATAAATTTTGCATAATTAATTAAAGGTAACCTTTTTTTAAAGGATGTCGTAGAGTGTTAATACCTTCCCTATGCATAATCGACCCCCGAACCCAAAATATGGTTTCAAATACCATTTTCTTTTAATAGGGTTTTTCCAATATTTTTTCCTAATAAATAAATCATTGGTGGCGGACCTATTAACCACGAATAAATCCCTCCGGATTTTTCGGTCGCTACAACCATCATGCTTCTGTTGAGTAAGAGGCTTTGTAAGTGGGTCAGCAACATTGTCAAGTGTTGGTACTCTGCATATCTTCACATCTCCTCTATCGATAATCTCTCAAATGAGATGAAAGCGCCTAAGTATGTGTTTGGATCGCTGGTGAGATCTGGGTTCCTTAGCTTGCGCAATGGCACCGTTGTTATCACAATAGAGATCAATGGGGTCCACAATGCTAGAAACTGTACCAAGTTCAGTAATGAACTTCTTTATCCAAACTGCCTCATTTGCTACATTGGAAGCAGCAATATACTCGGCCTCTGTAGTAGAATTAACGACTGTTTCCTGCTTTGAACTCTTCCAGCTCACAGCGCCACCATTTAGGCAAAACACATAACCAGATTGCGATTTAGAATCATCTTTATCTGTCTGGAAGCTAGCATCAGTGTAACCTTTTACAGCGAGCTCTTCCTGATCTCCATATACCAAGAATGAATCATTAATTCTTCTCAAGTACTTAAGGATGTTCTTCACAGCAACCCAATGACCATCACCGAGATCAGACTGGTACCTGCTCGTTGTGCTCAAGGCATACGAGACATCTGGTCGAGTACACAACATGGCATACATGATAGATCCAATTACAGATGCATATGGAATCTTATTCATGCGATCCCTTTCTTCCTGAGTCGAAGGGGATTGTGCCTTTGACAGGCATACACCATGCGTCATAGGCAGGAATCCTTTCTTGGAATCATGCATATTAAAGCGTCTCAGGACTTTGTCTATGTATGTACTCTGATTCAGGCCAAGCAATTTTTGCGATCTATCTCTATAGATCCCGATTCCTAATATGTAGGTAGCTTCACCCAAATCTTTCATAGAAAAACAATTCCCTAACCAAGTCTTAACTTGTTGCAAAGTAGGGATGTCGTTTTCGATGAGTAATATATCATCCACATATAACACCAGGAATACAACTATGCTCCCACTAACCTTCTTGTAAACATAAGGTTCATCTTCATTTTTTATGAATCCAAACTGTCTTACAGCTTCATCAAAACGAAGATTCCAACTTCTGGAAGCTTGCTTCAATCCATAGATTGATCGCTGTAACTTGTATACTTTCTTGGCATCATCTGAAGTGTCAAAGCTTTCAGGTTGTGTCATGTACACGTTCTCAAGAAGATTTCTATTAAGGAAAGCAGTCTTGACATCCATTTGCCATATTTCATAGTCATGGTATACAGCGATGGCAAGTAAAATCTGAACAGATTTAAGCATCGCAACTGGCGAAAAAGTTTCATCATAGTCTACACCATGAATTTACTTGAAACCCTTAGCAACCAGTCGCGCCTTATAGGTATGAACCTTACCATCCATGCCAGTCTTCTTTTTGAAGACCCACTTGCACCCTATGGGAGTAACTCCTTTAGGTGGCTCTACCAAGGTCTATACCTGGTTGGTGTACATGGAATCCATCTCAGATTTCATAGCCTCAAGCCACTTCTCAGATTCAGGGCCAGTAATGACCTCCTGGTAAGTCACAGGCTCATCATGATCCATGAGAAATACATCACCCTGCTGAGTCACGAGAAATCCATATCTCTCAGGTTGGTGACATATCCTACTTGACCTACGCTGGTCTTGTGTTACTTGAGCATGCTGTTCTACCACAACATCTTGTGTAGGCTGCTCTTGTTCCTCTATAGGTGTGTCGCTACTCTGTGATGCTTGAATTTCTGCAAGCTCTACTTTCCTCCCACTGATTCCTTTGGAAACGAATTCCCTTTCTAGGAATACACTAGTTCGAGCGACAAACACTTTGCCCTCAGAAGGATTGTAGAAGTAGTATCCCTTGGTTTCTTTAGGATATCCCACAAAGAAGCATTTATCAGATTTGGGCTCAAGCTTAGTGGAAACTTGTCGTTTCACATATGCTTCACAGCCCCAAATCTTCATGAAAGACATACTGGGTTTCTTGCCAGTCCATATCTCATATGGTGTCTTTTCCACTGTTTTGGATGGAACACGGTTAAGTGTGAAAGCTGCAGTTAATAGAGCATGTCCCCAGAAGAAATTTGGAAGATCCGCATGACTCATCATAGACCGGACCATGTCCAACAAGGTTCGGTTCCTCCTTTCAGAAACACCATTCCATTGCGGTGTTCCAGGAGGAGTGAGTTGGGATAGGACCCCACACCCTTTCAAATGATCATCAAATTCTAGGCTTAAATATTCACCACCTCGATCTGATCGAAGGGTCTTAATATTCTTACCTAGTTGATTTTGTACTTCATTTTTGAATTCTTTGAACTTTTCAAAAGATTCCGATTTGTGTTTCATGAGATACACGAATCCATATCTACTATAATCATCAGTAAATGTGATGAAGTACTGAAAACCTCCTCTGGCTGATGTGTTTAGTTGTCCACATACATCAGTATGTATGAGGCCCAAAAGATCACTAGCCCTTTCACCTTTTCCTGTGAATGGGGTTTTTGTCATCTTTCCTAATAAACAAGATTCACATGTCTCAAATGATTCATAATCAAAAGAGTCCAAGAATCCATCTTTATGGAGTTTGAAAATACGCTTCTCATTTATGTGGCCTAAACGACAATGCCAAGGATAAGTCGGATTCAACTCGTTTGGTTTTATCCTTTTAGTATCAATGTTATAAATGGGCGTTTCAAGATCAAGAACATAAAGTCCATTACTCATTTGTGCACTAGCATATAAAATATAATTTAAATAAATAGAGCAACATTTGTCCTTTATTATAAATGAAAAACCAAACTTGTCCAAACAAGCAACAGAAATAATATTCCTGCTAATTACAAGCACAAAATAACAGTTCTCTAACTGAATAATAATCCCACTGGGCAAAGTCAACATATAAGTTCCCACAGCCAAAGCAGCAACCTTTGCTCCATTGCCAACTCGTAGATCAACTTCGCCATTTACCAATGGTCTACTACTCCTTTTGAGTTCTTGCACATTAGTACAAATGTGAGACCCACATCCAATATCTAATAGCCATGATGCAGAAGTAGATAAATTGACTTCTATAACAAAAATACCTGAGGTGAAAGTCTCACTTCCCTTCTTCTTTTCTTCCAGGTACTTTG
Organism: Calophaca sinica; assembly: GCA_037113605.1. Lineage (NCBI taxonomy): Eukaryota > Viridiplantae > Streptophyta > Magnoliopsida > Fabales > Fabaceae > Calophaca > Calophaca sinica. The sequence goes on from CM073736.1 coordinate 12,154,255, forward strand.
GGCAGTTCCTCTTCCAATGTCCAGTCTTACCGCAGTAGAAGCAATTGCCCTCTTTAGCCACACCGCCCTTAGGCTTCAAAGCATAAGTGGCAGGTTTGGGCTTGTTAATTTCCTTGCCTTTGCCCTTATACTTGTTCATGAGCTTCTTGAACTGCTTCTTGCCCTTTCAACCATTGACCATCAAAATGGCCTTCCTTTTCCCTTTGTTTATGTTATGTTGAGCAGATTCTGACAGAGTTTTGTTGGTAAAATTCATGACAAATTGATTGAAACTCTTCGGCAACGATTGTAGGATCAAATCAATCGCAAGCTCTCGCCTGAAGGCAAAACCCAATCCATCAAGGTTCTTAACGTACCCAATCATTTTGAGTACATAAGGACCTACAGGGCATCCTTCTGCCAGTTTGCTTTGGAAAAGGGCTTTGGAAACTTCATACCGCTCATGTCTTGCTTGCTCTTGATAGAGCATCTTGAAGTGCTCGATCATATCGAACGCTTCCATGTTCTCATGTTGCTTCTGAAGCTCAGAGTTAATGGTAGCCAACATGAGGCAGCCAACTTCCAGGGCATCATCTTGATGCTTCTTATAAGCATCCCTTTCAGCCCTAAGGGCAGTAGCAATTAGTGGCTCTTGTGGAAGGGGCTCTTCGAGAACATACAACTTTTCTCTTGTTTGAGGACAATCCTCAAGTTTCGGTGCCAGTCCAGAAAGTTTGTTCCAGGCAACTTATCCTTCTCAAGGATTGATCGCAGCAAGTTATTGTTGCCATGGTAATCTACATTAAAGAAAATGTGCAGAATATAAGTATCATGCAATAAACATATTTAATTAGGTCTTCAATTAAATACACCTCCCACTATTTTACTCAAATCAATGACCCTTAACATTGATTCGAAAAATCCCGTTGGAAGATTTTCTAGTGGGCCGAGATCCATATTTCACTTTATTTTAAGTCAGCTTTGGCTAATCACTTAAAACTTAGTTGTTTAGGTAGGAAATCCTTCCAATTGTATCTCATACAATTCTCGGATAGTTGGGTGAATAACTATTATTCTGATCCATCATATGGATAGTTCCTAACTCACTTGCCTCTAAACCTTTCAATCCTATTATACTCGGTTTAGTTAAATTAGACCCAAAAGATAGCATTTGGATATTACATTTACCCCATCGCATCTTACTAGTATAGAAAATGCACTCAGCTTTGGCAAACCCACATTTTCAATATTAGTCTTGACGAGTGCTAACTTTTGGAAGGCATTTAGGTTTAACTTAATATTTCCTTTTGAGGGATTTTTAATTAAAATTAGATCTCACCATTTGTTAAACTATTTAACACACTATATTCATACATGCATCTTATACATATTTATTAAACTATTCAACCTACTATGTTCATACACGCATCTCATACATATCTGTTAAACTATTTAACATACTATATTCATACATGCATCTTATACATATATAGAAAATAAATGTGATGTGGTTATGGCCCCTAACGCATTAATTCTCATAAGCCAATGAGAGAATCTAAGCTAAACCTAGGAACGATCGAGCTTCTCCAAGCGTGACCTCCAATGTAGCCCTCTTATGATATTTCCTTCTTGTCTCCTCCATTACATTACACTAATGAGAATATTCGTTTTACATACGAGGGAGTGAGATGAGAAGAGAATGTACATATAGAATTAAAAGAGAGGCACGACTCTCAGGCCGTATTTTAAAACTCCAAAATAAAATAAAATATAATAATAAAATAAAAGGACTAAGGCCATAACCACTCACCATTCATCACAAAACAATAACGACAATCAATGATAATAATACACATTTATTACTATTAATCTTATCACTAAAGTGTGGTTAAAGCCAATTAATGAAAAATTGAATTTCAAAATAACTTGCTTCGCAGATTCAAGGGGAGGACGCCCCTCGCGGGGTGCGGGGCAGCGCCCCGAAGCAAAATTTTCCTGACTTTTCTGTGAGCATTTCACGTTGCAGGAGCAGTGCCCCCTCATCGTGACTGTGAACACTTCACGCCACAGGAACAACATCGCCATTTAATGTTGTTACCAACACGGTTCTGGGTACCAACGCCCAAACCCATCGACGCCAACCCTCAGACCCGCAGTATCAACACTTAACATAGAACCGAATCGTTATTCAAATAAACATGCAGAATCACCATATATATCTCATATATACAGATAATTCATAGCAACGTATATATCACATATATACCTAATCGGGTTTTCGCAATCATCATACAAAATATAATTTTAAAACGAACAGATTCATAATCTAACATTAGCATACAAGAACGCATGTCATACATACATGTAATCACAGAAAACCGAATCCTGGTTTCGCAAGTGGCTCTGATACCACTGTAGGGAAATCGCGCATACAAACAGATTAAACGCAGCGGAAAAATTAAAATTTTCCTTCCAAAGATCCTTGCGAATGATCATGATTCAGGGATTATATGAGTTATCTCTTGTAGCGCAGACCTTTGCAGACGAGAACTGGAGATGAACACGAATGTTGTACAGCCGACAACGTCTCTATGTAGTCCACACGGACAGACTTCGAATGGGAGCGACCACCGTCTACAATGCTAGCTGACTAACGGAACCGGCAGTCTCGATGCACACACAGTCTCTCTGTACGGCTAGGGTATGAAAAACGTGTCTTGCACTTCAGCTTAAGTATTCTATTTATTGGATCACTTAAAACTGACCTAGCGCACCGTATCTTACTATGTGTTGCATTTCTTGACTCACGTTGGTGCGTCATAAGAGCGTACCACTGAATAAAATGAGTCTTACTTATTTATCTTTAATCTTCCATTAATTTGTTTTCACGTGTGTGACCCTGTAGGTTCCCGTAACGTTGGAAATAATATTAAATCACTATTTAATATTATAAACAGAGAGCGGTGTCTAGCAACACATCACTGCTACCCAAGTAACGAGAATGTCAGTGATTTGACGTAACCTTTCCGTGATAATGATCATGTGTATAATTACCCTTTTGCCCATATATCTATATTGAACACAAGGCATAGTATGTGTCACCCTTGTATAGTTCAATATTATCTTCCTTCATACCCAAGCAGACTTAGTAACAACAAATAAGATCAATATCCCATCTTGACTCATTTCAGCATGGCCATGCATTTTACAATCATACTCTATCAAGGGGCCCACAGGTATTACTCCTGCTATGTAGGAGGGGCAAATCCCATCTAAGTCACCCATGTCCCTCTGCATGACTCGTGGAATGCCCAATAACCGAATTTATAATTATCTTGTTATAGACAATGTTTGACGACAATAAAACACTCAACTCCTCATGTAGGGACCATAGTGGTTTCAGGTCTAAAGGTGGCATACACCACTATCACTATGAGAATAACTTATGACACTTACATAACGCACTATGTAGTATTCTCATTGCGGGTCAATCCAGTACACAATTACCCTAATGTGTACGTATGTGGTGACTTGATATCTCATATTTATAATCTGTGAGATGAGGTTATCAGTCCACAAATATAATAGTTTTGATGAATTATTATTGCCCTTAATAATAATACTCGACTACGGATGTTTAAAAGTAAAGTTCTATAATATCTCACAACCGAGTCATCCACTCGATGTTCTATTAAAATCGAACTTTTACTCAAGGGCTGTATTACGTTAAAACAAACATAATAACTTAAATGCCTCATATCATAGATAAATAACATGATACAAATTCTAAGTCCAAATGAAAACATTGACCTTTAGGGCTTACACCAACAGTGCATAACTTTCAATTTATAAACCTGCCCTTTCCTCATAGGATTAATTTTTTGGTTGCCTTTCTGACCTTGATTATCAGCAGAGGATATATCCTTTGACCTATTCACAAATCTACAAGATCCTAAAGTATGACCTATATTCTGACAATGAGAGCAAAAGGAGGGTAGTTTTTCATATTCAATGCCAACAAAAAAACCATATGCCTCTCGTTCTACCAAAATTTGATTACGAAAAGTGCCATTCAGATCAACATCTACCAGAACACGGGCAAAATGACCGAAAGTTTTCTTACTAGTTGCTTCATCCAATGCAAAGGGAGTACCAACACCACTAGCAATAGAGAAAATCATTTTGGCTCTCCAATATTCTTGAGGTAAGCCTAAGATACGAATCCATACCTGTGTGTGTGTGTTTGCCACTGAATATGAGGATTAAAATCTGGAGTCCATAGGGAGAGCCGCAGGGTGCCAAGTTTGAGATCCCATGAGCCAACAGAAAAAACACTGCGCATATCCTCTGTGGAAGAAAAGAGAATTCGTAGAACCCTTTCCCAAGAGAAATCAGATTCCATTTGTTGATGTCTTTCCATCGGAGGAGAAGCTTATTACGCAGATCCGCGACTTTGATTGGAGCATCGCCCTTAGCCAAAATTAACCTACCATGTAGATGATTCTTGCAGCCTTCCAATCCGGCCTGGTACTCATCCTCTGGGATTCAGATAGCAAGGGCCTCCCCTTTCAAATAAGGCTTGGACAGTTGACTTACAGGTATGTTGCAAGCGTTAGTCAAAACCTGCACAAAGGATTTGCGCTGAGGAGAAGCAGTGGAGTGAGGAGAAGGATTCGCGAGGGACGAAGAGAACGGGGCAAGAAAGCCCCAGGGGCTGATCGGCGTTCCGAAGACCGCCATCGAAGGGAGCAAGAAAGAAGCAAACCCTAGCACAGAATCGCGTTTCGGGTCGAATCCATACCTTTCTGCAAGCATTTTAAAATATAAAAAACCTATTCGGAAGAAAAAAAAGATAAAAGACTAATTCGAAAACCGAAAATAAGTTAAAGGACCTACAGAGCAATTTTGTCTTTTATATATCATAGAAAATAGAAAATAGATAATAGCTTGATTTTTCGAGGCAGCCAGCATTTGTTGGCTATGGGGAATCGTTTACTACAGATCATCAAGGATCTTATTATACCAGCGGGCCAGCATTGAGTATCTAAGCAGATATTTCAAGGACAAGGGCTCCAAGACTTAGTATTATCGGTTACTATTTGCCGATGGCGGCTTTCGCAGCAGGATAGATTTCACACAGGATAGCAAACAAATATTTACATGTACTACACATTTCACAACAATCATATGTTTTCTAAAAGATACGCGGATCATATATACACTAAATTCTCACTTCCTTTATCTTACACCATAATATCAATCAACACAAACTCCTTCCTCACGATCCACCTCACTTACTGTGACCTATATAATGAAGTCATAAATACAACATGACTGTTATTTGCCTTGCCAATAGGTTGAACCAGATGCATAGGGGACGATAATTTCCTTGAGGCTTGAAGAATGAAGAAGCAGTTTTGTATGTGCCCAGACCGTGTTGCAGACAACATACCTACAGCAAACAAGAGAGACCCCATTCAAGCATAGTCAGGCCCGCAGGTACCCATTCTTCTCCAAGTAGGATATTACTATATCTGCCGCATCACTCGGAGACATACAGTGACTTACTTTTTGCTGTAATAATATCTGCAAGAAAATGCAAACGTGTAAACAATTTAACGAAAGTTCAGCAGAAGTTTGATCAAAGAAAAGCAGAGGTTGGATTACTCTGACATCTCGTTTATAAGGTCAAATTTTCAAATCAAAGTTGGATCCTGGGCAAAGAGAACTAAAATATTCTCATGCAGACCAGTATAGTATGGTATACATTTGTTCAACTTATACCTCTATAACAACACTAACATTTGTACAACGCAACAAATACACACCTCACAACTACATGGGGGTTCATATGGATCATCTATCCCTGTGAAACCTGCAGACTTCCAAATAGATAATTCAATACTGATGCACAAATCGATCAGCAGTAAAACGAGAAATAAGCGTAATTTATACAGCTAAACAGCTGAAGCTAATATAGCCATGATTGTTACGCATAATACCAAGAAGATATCTAGTAGATAAAGCCGTAATGCCCAAAAAAAAAAAAAAAACAAAGATACCTTTGATCATTCCAGCTCGAGCAAGCTTGTATAGTCCCTTTGGGTCCCTGGCTTCACACACAGCCAGTGGCACGTCTAAGAAAACCTACAACACGTGTGGGATGAGGGATGTAAATATTGCATTGGCAAATGGCAATGAAGAACTTCTTGTCTTGTTCAATAACCGTAGTGAAAACTATTGCTCGCATTTAGCAGATGCTACACTACCTCCGTAATTTGGTTCACCGCAGTAATAATGTACCTCAATAAAATCTCCTTTGGGCAGTAGAGCTCGGCAAGCATCCCTATCCTTTTGGTATGGTGATATTAAGCTAGTGATGCAAATAAATCCTGCATCTGCCAAGAGTTTTGCTACTTCACCTGAAACACTAGTTGATGTTTGACTATTAATAAATAATATAGCAGAAAAGGTGGAAGACTGAGGGAAGAACTTTTGTATCCTGATACATATATCTGCAGTAACTCACCAATCCTTCGTATGTTCTCTGAACGATCTTCTGCTCTAAAACCAAGATCACGGTTTAGACCATGTCGAATATTGTCACCATCAAGGATATAGGTCAACTTTCCTCTCGAGTGTAAGCTTCTACTCAAAGCACATGCCACAGTGCTTTTTCCTGAAATTGATGTCCAAGACTAATTAATCAGATAGAAAAACCGAGAGATAGTGCTGCTATATACCATCTAGAAGAACGAAAGGTAAGGGAATATCCCAACATTTTAAACAACTAAACATGATTGCTTTCATTTTCTTGGTTCACTATCTGTAGATGTTATACAGCAGTGACAATTAAATTATATTTGGAGAAAAAACGTGAAACTTCAGCAAAGGCCATCATTAAATTAGGCAACAAATAGATAATGCTTTTTTGAAGATGCACTATCTTTAACATCCGCGTTTTTGAGATAGCGCATTATTTGAGAAACGCTATCAAAACTGCGATATCGCATCCACAATCTGGGGTAGTGATACTGTAATTCGAAGCACATTTCGCGTTTGTAATTTAAAGTATTCATAAGCCAAGAAAATTCATTTGGATTGGCATGGTTGCTGATCTATGGCTAAAACAACTTCATTTTTTTATTTTTTGGTGATTGAACAAAGTCTTCTGATTTTACATGAATAAGTGCAACTAAAACTATAAATCATAAATTAAAAAATGAGCTTGAATGACATAAGTATAGATCTAGGTTCGAAGGAAGACAAACAAAAAATCAGCACATTATAATGAAATGTCATTATCCCTCTATAGAGGCAGAATACCATCTGAAGGAATAATATTAGAAATAGTTGTCCTGTTTTAAAGTGCTTCTTCTGGATCGATATATACTCTGGGGCATATATATTTTATCCTCTTTCACATGCATATATCAACTATTCGATGTCAGATATAAACAAAAATTTTGAAAGTCTGTACCATTTTCGTTATCTACTAGTTAAGTTGCGGGTTATTACATATTAGCGTGTTCATATCATTCCTATCAGGCAAAACAAAAGCAACTGTGGTTGCAGTGGTCAGAAAAAAAGAAGCTGGTACATAGGGAAGAAAAGTAGCAGAGAATGGTACATGGCAAACAAGAAGGAACAACATCTAAACTGTTTATTGTTTAATCATACAACAACATGAGACAAAGAAAAAGGAGTATATGCCAAAATGAATGTTCACTGTTTCGGCCTGTGCATACAATGTAAGACAAAGCACTACATATAAAAAAAAAAAAAAAAAAAACATCAAATACAAGAACTACAAATCAAATCACCAATGGAATCCTGGAGACATTGAAGACTGATAAAAGGAAACCAGGACTCTATTATTGCACACAATAATGAACTACAGCGAACATGCAAAATAGTGGCTATCTAAAAGGAAACTGAATTTCACAAACCTGAACCACTGAGACCAGTTAACCAAATGACACAGCCTTTTTGCTGAAGTAGTTTCTGTCTGTCAAGCTTCTGGATTGGACATTCATGCCACAAAATGTTTGTTGAATTCACAACATTCGACATACCGTTGAGATTTTTACCTAGCTAGATGATAACTGGGTTAAAGATTTGAATTATCACTCTTTAAATATTAGAATCTAGACATACAGTCATTTAATGAAATCCATGAGATTTACAGTTTCTGCTCAAAAGATGTTCCACAAAAAAAAAAAAAAAAAATCCTGCTTTGTATAACCTCCAAAAGAATCAGATCATTTAAGGATTGTAAAATGCCTCTATCAAAAAAAAAAAAAAAAGGATTGTAAAATGCCTTAAAAGATGCATAACCTCATTGCCTGCTTTGTATAACCTTTAAAAGAAATTGCCATAAAAGAGGAACAGAACCCGGGGGTTTTTAAAAATAACAGTCAAAGCCTTTTTTTAAGGACTGTGCACAGACACCACTCTTTTTATTAAGGATAATGAATGAAAATTATGTTTATCTGGAAAATTGCCTTGGAAGCCTTTTCCCCTGATCTTTTATGTTTGGGTTTCACCTAGCATAGCATCAAATCTTTCCAATCATTCTATCACGCTAATATTTTGTTCTCCATCTCCCCATGACCAAGTTGACCCTCTTCAGTATTTTATAGCGACAAAGGCATTGGTGAACCGGTTTGCTGGTTTTAAGTTGACTGTTTAGCTGGAAAGAATCTTAGACGCAACTATTGTAAAAATAAACAAAGATAGTACCAGAAATTGCAGCAGAGTGATTAGGCAAAGACGAATCAAGTTCATTGTTGACGCAGTTCCGCTTATTCACAGAAAGTCCCTTGTATTTAGGACTACCGTTACCGTCATCGACCAAAGACGCGCCATGGTCCTCCTTCGCCATAATCGGCTTCAACAAGCTTTTACGACAACGACCTAATCCAACGACATTGAACCCGCAGAGCTTCACAAACCCTAACTTCTCCGCCGCCGAAGAACCGCATTCGACGTTCTGAAACAATCCACCACGACACGGTGGACACAGTGCTTGTACGGTGCACATCTCCGCCAGCCAGTAAAATTCAAGATTGGGTTCAAGTGTTTGAAGGAGAGAATGGGTGAAAGCGGTTTGGTACGACGCCTCTGTGGCTCGGGCTCCGTAACGGCTTTCAGTTACAGCTAGTGTTCCGTGGCAGAATGTTGCGAGTTTGGTGATATTTGCTCGACGGTAAAATGTGTATAATTTTTCAAAAATTAAATAAAACTCTCTCCTATGAGAAAGAAACAAAGGAAAGCACAGACTTAACCTTGAGCGAGTGTTGTCCTTTCAGGCAATTGAAGCAGCAGCAGAGGCAGTATTCGCTATCATTTTGTGTAGTAAAGGAAACTGCGTATCCTACGTGGTCACGTTAAGGTGGAAAATGACGGTGTGGTGGATTAGAGAAATGGGTTATTTCAATTGGACAGCTGTGTGTGGGATCTCCAAATGGTGCATGCCGCCACCTCAGTAATCACGATGATATTATGAGATGTCTACCTGTTTAGCACTTTAGCTTTATCCACATTGTATCCCGAAATTTGTAATGTGTGGTCACGTGTACCCAATTATCCTTCTTTGATATTACCAAATGAAGACAAAAAAACTGCATGTATTAGGGGGAAAAAAAAAGGCCAGACAAAGAGCTGCAATTCATTATATATGTGACATTTGGCACGAGAGAGGCGTGGTGATTGAAGTAAATCAATAATTGAGATTTAATGGATATAATTATATAGCACTCCCTCCGTCCCAAAATATAAGCAAGAAGGTACATGTATTTGGACCATACTTGCTTATATTTTGGGATGGAGGAAGTATGCATTAGGAGCTAACCCCACAAGGTCTTGGTGCTTCCTTTGTCTTTTTTCCCACGCGATCTTCATGTTCCAAGTGATTGTGGATGAGGCCATCACATACACACATGCATATATACATGTACAGAAATGATTTCTGAATAACAACTTTTGTTGTCCGACACCATATTATCATACGGTTTCCCTTTTTTAAATTATTTTTTTCTCTCTCTTCCATCAAATCATCATTTGAACGCAGTGCATTGTTCTACGGTGTCGAATACGATTGTTGAATTTCAGTTGTCGGACTATCACAACTCATGTATGTATATATAATTATACATGTTAATATGGTGTGACATGATTAATAGATACTCGAATCTTTTAAGCATGTAATTAGAAATTCAATCTCACATTTTGTGCGTATGAAAGACGCTATGCCGAAAAAGAACTCCGGTGTTGTTCATTTTTTATTCTAATAATGCAAGTTGAAGCCTTACACGTATCAACATCATCTTATGTGCACGTGACTCCAGATAACGCTTCAAAAACATTACCATAGTTAAACAAAAAAACATGTGTGCGTATTCTAATTGAGGCATTCATATTAACACTTGCTTGATAAAATATTATATGGACGTCATCTGAACAACACTTTCTTAAGATCATCTGGTTCTGTCATTTTTTATAATGTATGCTTAAGCAAGTGTCATATGAAGAACATTCTCATAACGCTTACTCAAGCAAATGTCATCTGAGTAATCTTCATATAATACTTGCTCAAACAAACGTTATCCAAATACATTTTTTTTAAAAAATTCATACTATTTTTTATTATCCCATATACAAATATGTATTGTGCCTTAGATGTATATCGTAAATTGCTTACGGTTGGTGAATGATTTGAAAATGCTTGTGTTGTGTACTATCACTTTCGGGAAGAGATAGTGGACATCCTCTCATTGGGATGGAGCAGAGTAATACCAACTTCCGGGAAGGGGAATAGAATTGAGAACAATCCACTTTGCACACACTTGAGAACTATCCATGTCTGGGACATGATAGCACACACTTGAGAATTATCCACGTTTGGGACGGGGGTAACATAGACTTGAGAACTATCCACGTATGGGACGAGACATCGTACACTTGAGAACTATCCAAATCTGGAACGACATAATGTATACTTAATAACTATCCACGTCTGAGACAGGATAACGTGTACAGTATACCCGAGAACTATCCGAGTCTGGGACGGGATAACGTACACTTGAGAATTATCCACATCTAGGAAGGGATAATGTATACTTGAGAACTATCCATGTTTGGGACGGGATAGCGTACACCTTTCCTTTGTGATTGGGCAGTTGATCCACGTCTTTGATGGGGTAGCGTGCACCTTTCCTCCGGATTGGGCAAATTAAGCACTACCCATGTCTGGGACAGGACAACATTGCCAATTGTGAATTATAGAGTTCGATTTGGTCTCTATGCTTATATGGATTACCTTGCGCATTAAGTTGCTTGAGTTATTCTATGTTGGTCTTATGTTTGTTTAATGCATGTCTGTCTCTTTTGTATCATTTTGCCTTGCGTGATGCCGGGTGCGTGTGTGACAAAAGCACTCACTGAGATTTTCTCATTCCTTTAAGTATATGTTTTTACAGCTAATCAACTTGGAGCATTGGATGATGTCTTATCAATTTTGGGCTTAGAGTAGCGGGCTTGCATATTTGTAAATAATGTTCTAAGTGTATAAAATGGAGTTGTATTGAGAGCTCATTGGTATTAATGTAGATTAATTGGATGAGGCTCAATGGATTGCATGATGTTTTTCAGAATACCTAACACTTCCGGAGAATATAAACAGGATAGGGTTATTTCTACATTTGACACATAAGATTAATTATTAGGTTTAGATAATTTAAAATGACAGTAACAAAAAACAAAAAGTGAACGAAAATAGCAAACTATGGCTTTGACCTATCAAGACAAAAGAATATTTTTCCACAGCAAGAAGTATGAATAAAAAAGGGAACAATCACAATATGACTCTCAGTCAGCAGTCACAGTCACAGATGATCCGCGTTCATCATATGTATATCCTTTAATTTCTCATTTTTTCTGTGCGGAAGGAGTCATCATTCTAACTTCCTTAAATTTGATGCAGAATTCGATATCCGGAATGCACTCTTGAGCCCAGTAACGAACCTATGGCGAAAACTTGTGGTAATCTTTGGAGTACCGCTCCCGTCTACGGCGTAATTAGCATTATATTTGTACCTCCCCATTTCATTATTTTTCTTCGTCACGGTATCAAGCACAAAACCAGAGGACGAAACAGACCCTCTTCCTCCCCTCTGTATTTTACTATTGTTCTCATCAGCTGGGACAAAATGAAAACTCGCCGAACGCTCTGAGTTCAAAACATTCCTCTGCTCCTTCTCCTTCTCTTTCTCTTCCTCAGCTCGATGGTCTAGAAGGACCTTCTTCATACCCCTAAGCTCTTTCTCAAGGCTTTGAATACGAGAATATGTGGAATCCATAGCTTCCTTCAGCTGTGCCGTTTGGCGAAGAGCAGTGTCACGCTGGAGAAATTCCCCGAGTGAGGTTCGTTCTGCTTCTACTTGTTGTTGTTGTTGCGCACCTGTTGTAGCCGCCGCAACGACGGAGCGGCGAGTGCTTAGATGCTCCACCAGAATCGCTCGCATTATGAATCTCAGCGGCATTGTTGGGTTTTGAACACAATTCACCAGGGTACGAGGTGAGAGCTTAGTACAATCTATGGAATTGCATATTTCGGTTCTCTGTTCCTCCGTTAGTTTGCCGTACTTGTTTTCCTTCGCACCAAAAACCAACCATCAACGGGAAAAAAAATAAAAAATAAATCAGAGTTGAACATTATTGCCATCATGCTATAAAATTAAGTTGCGTTATTTTATACTTCATTTTTTTCTTAGGTTTATATATTAAAATTAATTAATCTTTATGCGAATATAAATAAATTCATAACGTTTCAAGCACTTTATTTTTTCTAACAAAAAAATAGTATTATATTTAATATTTTAAGGATAAAACTTACGTAAGGTTATATAGGTGTGATTGGTGTTGTTCCTCTCATAAAATAAATAAATTTTCCTCTTTATCCATTCCTACTATCTCTAACCTCTCATAACTGCCACTATCAAAACAGTTTGGTGAGAACTCTGATACCGTAGAGTTTTATTGGATATGAATACCCAGTGACTAATTATTTGACGCCACATCATTTTTTTACTTTTTTAAAGTGAAATTAAATGCTTAGTTTTCATACATGTTGTTAGTGTGAGAGTATGGGAGAAATTCCCTGAAAAATTTCTATATTTATTAATAAACTTTGACTTTCTCTAAGGAGTCTTTTTATTCTGTCTCTATTTCATTTTTTATAAAAATTATTTCTCTATTTTTGTTATTTGGATCACTGCTTAAATAATATTCTAATACTTGTATAAACTATTTAATTTTATTCCTAACTTATTCTTCTTTTCTTATTTCATTCCTAATAATAAAATTATATTTTTGTCAATTTCTTCTATTGTTTTACTTATTTCATACACGATTTTAATTTCTTTTGATATTTCAATTTATTTTTTTATTTCGAGCTTGTTTTGTAGGTTTTATTTGTTTTGTTATTTATAATTTATGTTTGAGTTATATTTTTTATTTTTATTAAGATTATTTTTGTCTGTTTCACGGATGGGTATCGATACCCACTTTCCTTCTTAGGTATGGAAGAATTTGCCAAACAATTTTTATCTTATTTTGTGAGAGGAACAACACCAACCACACCTATATAACCTTGGATCCGAATCCTCTCGTAAATTTTATGTCTCATTCCTTCTACAAAAATGCATCACAACCATTAAATTAATCGTACAGATAAAAATTAAAAATAAAAACTGAATTTGAATTTTAAAATAAATAAAAGACTATTCTCACTCCCAATTTGTCGCGTGTATTTTCTCCCTGATTTATGACCCGTTTGTTACAGATTAAAAAAAGTTTTGATACAAAATAATTTAGATATTTTTTAAAAAAAGTACAAACTAATTTATGTTTGTTGACAATAATAAAGAGCATTTATTAAAAAAAATCATTTTAAACTTGTTTGGAAACAAAATCACTAAATTATTTTAACAATAATAATTTTTACTTTTTTAAAAGAATATCTATTTTATTTTGTATCAAAATCACTTTTTTTAATCTATAACAAACAGGTCTTAGAGCCCGTTTGTTTCATATTATTTTATGAATGAATCGTTTTATTTAAAGAAATAATCACTTTTTAGGATTTTTTATTCGTTTGTTGTAGTTTTAAAAAATAATCAGAATCTAATATAATCTGAAATCTGATTATAATAAAAAGTTATTTGAAGTAGCTTCTCAGAAATAATCTATTTTAATGAATGTCAAGATTAGAGAGAAGATTAAAAAATTAATTTTTTTATCTTTAATAAACACAAATTAACTTCTACTTTACTTAAAAATCTCTTAGAAATAATCTCTAAATTATTTTGTTTCAAAATCACTTTTTTTAATCTTAAACAAACGGACCCTTAAATTTGAGAGAAACGCATACGAGAAATTGAGAGTGAGAATATCTTTTATTTATTTTAAAATTCAGTTTTAATTTAAAATTCAAATTCAGTTTCGATTCTTAATTTCTCATCCGTACGATTAATTTAATGGTTGTGATGTATTTTTGTAGAGGGATGGAGACATAAAATTTAGAAGAGGATCCGGATCCATAGAACATTATCTAAGTTTTGTCCATATTTTAATTGCTAGATGGATCTCATATTTTTGCTGTCTTGCAATTGGTTCATTTCAAATACAAATGAATGTTTTTTATGTGATTTTTAATTATTATATTTCCTCAATTATTGTTATTTTAGATAAATATGATATTTACATTTTTGACATGTATGGATGAACTTAAAAAAAAGGTTCTTTAAGTTAAATGTTAAAATATAAAAAGGTGGGCATTTACAAAAATAAAATATCTAATAAAGTCAAATACTGTTGAGTTTTAGCAATATTTATTTTTTTAGGAACCTACAGTAAGCAATTTTGGAATTTGTGTTTCTAGTAAAAAGGATATTACCAATTTTTTTTTATTTTAAAATAGTGATTACATAATCTATTTATTTTTTTGACAAAGATTACATAATTTATTGAGAATATGTTGATATGAAATAGTTGACTAATGACTATATTCTTTTTTATAATAAGTTGACTACACTAATGTGACTACTCCCTCCCTTTTTTATTATAAACAAAAAAAATACACGTATTTGGTTATAATAAGTTGACTATCCTAATATGTATACTTTTTTGCTTATAATAAAAGACGAAGGAAATATATTCTAATGTCAAAGATTCAATTTTATTATGAAAAAGAAAGATTCGACTTTTATTGATGTGAAAAAATACTTTTTTTCATACAAGAAATTTAGGGTGAGACATGGTGCCCCAGCCTAAGCCTAAGGCAGAGAAACCATTCAGGTTCAGTGAACACTTAACTACTTCAGGGTGCGTTTAGATGAGGGATTTTAACGAGATAATGTAATTTTAGAGGGTAATTCAAATGTCTCAAATCAAATAACCTTGTTTGGATAATAAATGCGGAGAATTTTTAAAATGAAGAAATTTTATGAGGTATTTTACTAGGACTAAATTTCGAAAATTTGAAATACCACCTAAAAGCTAAGAATTTGAAATTTTTTCCTTATTCTCTCTTCTAAATTTTTTCGAAAATAGTTTTTTTTTTTTTTTGGAAACTTTATTTTCCCAAAAAAATTTCCAAACTTTTTTTAGAAAAAAATCCTGATTTTTTTTGAAATATTTATTGTCTTCCCAAAAAAAGTGGAAAAATAATTTTAAAAAATATGAAGTTTTTATGTTTATACCCTACATTTATTATAGTAAAACAAAAAATTTTAAGAATGAAGAAAGTTAGGGTCTGTTTGATTACACTTTTTAAAAACAGTTAATTTAACAAGAACAAAATTTGTTCTTTGTCTATTTTTAAAACTATTTTTAAAAATAGAAGAAAAAAATTTAAAAAGTGTATCAAACAAGCCCTAACGTATTTTTAAATACTCTATCCAACCAACAAATTTTAAACTCAAGGGAATTCAATTGAAGCAATTTAATAAACTAGAATTTTGAATTACCTCATTTAAATGCATCTCAAGAGAATTACATTTACCTCGCTTTAAGAATACTAACGAGGACTTACCCTAATATGTGGAATACAAATCATCACAGAGAAAAATACTTATTCAGATGCTAATAATTGAGATTTATCACACATGATCTTAAGAAAACTGTTTTGTTAAAGAAAAATGATCCATGGACACTCATATCCTCTACAACACCCAGGGAGAGAAAAAAATATAGAGTTAGAAGTGATAAATGTGATAGGTGAGTGATGTGATAGATGAGTGATGTGATAGGAAGCGAGAGATAGAGAGAAAGAAAGATGTTGAATGGGTGTTGAAGATTTTGGGGTGTCCAAAAACCAGGGTTGATTAATAAACTACTAGGAGTATTAGTACGTGTTTTGTCAAAAAAAAAAGTATTAGTAGGTGTAGGTGATTCTGTTACATGACATGTATACAAAAGAGAAACATGGTAGCATACCTTCGTGTAAAGTTCAACCATCTTGTAAAGAATGTCGTGGTTGGGTAGCTTTTCGTTCAGGGAGTTTGCCACCGTTTGAAAATCTTGAGGCTGCATTCCTACGATGACGTCCAAACAAGCATCATTCAGATTGCGACCGTCGTTTTCCCAAACCAGCGCTTCAATACATCTACTTGGAAGCGACGCCGTCGTTTCGACTTCGGGAAGCAGAGGCAGGCATGAACGCAAAACAGTGGACGCTTCAATGTCAACGATTCTCTGGAAGTACGATTCTGCCACGTCACGCAGATTTTCTCCCTCTTTCATGCCCAACAACTCCGCCGCCATTCTGACAGCGGCTACGTTGATCGGCGTTAACCGAATTTTGCGGCTGTAACAGAATTCGGCGACTGCGGCAAAAATCTCGACTGTTATGTTTAACGGTGGGGAGAGGGTGAACTCTGAAACTCCTGTTAGATGCCATTTCAGATATGAGCTTCGTGATATAATACGATCCTGAAAAAAGCCAAGAGAATAAGAGGAGAAACAGAGTGAGGTATATCATATACTCCCTTCGTTATGATATATAAGCAAAAGTTAACTCATATAACATGATATAAAATATAAGCAAAACTAATCTCTTTTCACAATATTTAATGATGATATCCTCAGAATACCCCTCATTTATTTTAAATTTTATTTTCAATGATACTAAGTTTTTATATAACTAATGAGAGATAATTTAGACAATTAAGCAAAATTTTAAATGAGATTAACAATATTTATTATAAATATCTAATTTTTTTAATAAATATAAAAAATGACTTTTATTTATAAACGAAGACAAAAGAAATATCCTAACATGTCGTTTCATGATCAATACAATACAATAAGACACAACAACGACGACGACAACAACAAAAAAACGTGTAAGTGGCAGTTCATTATCTTAAAAAAAAAGGTGTAAGTGACAGTGTTGCACATATTTTTATGAGATTAAAGGAATGTCCCCTTGTTGGGATTTAAAAAGCGGATCTTTAAAGACCTTTCAGACAAAACAAAGCGTTCCTCAAATTGAAAAGCTTTGCAAAATTAATTAGGGTCCCATTATTTGAACACAAAAAGGGACATAATTTTGGATATACAGTCCGTACTGTATGACATACGGTCCGTACAGTATGGATACAATATTTTTTTTTTCAAAATTTTTATTTTTTTATTTTTTTAGCTGTTTAAAAAAATATTTGTCATTAACCAGATAATGAACTTCAGGGTTGCCATTCACCAAATAATATGAACCATTAACCAAATAAGTGAACTTCGTTAACCAGATAAATAAATGGTTCACATTATCTGGTGAATGCCAACATTTTATTTATCTGGTTAACGAAGTTCATTTATCTGGTTAATGCTATTCATTATCTGGTTAATGCCAAATCCTAAAACTTTTTTTATCTGGTTAATCAAGTTCAAATATCTGGTTAATGTAGTTCATTATCTGGTTAATGACAAAAAAAAATTTAACCAGTTTAAAAAAAAAAAAAAAATTGAAAAAAAAAAGTTGTCCGTACATGTACGGACATACGGTCCGTACATGTACGGAAATATGCTGTGTCCACTTTTGTGTCAAATTGTGTAAAAAAAACATTTCTCAATTAATTAACATGTAGTGATTGGATTTACTACCAACTAATTTTCTTTCTTTTCATTTTCTCAACAAAAAATTGAAAATGTTTCTGCAGGTGTTTGGGACTCAGCAACGATTAAAATACTATCCAAGAAAAAAAAGTGAGATTAATATGAGCAGTATTTTTTAAAAGGCTTTGGTCAAGTTTGATAGTTTGTTGACTGTGATTTGCTCTAAATTTAGACTAAATACATATAATATTTTACTTATATTTTGTTAGGAATGGAATAGTGAACAAAAAGATGTGACATATGTGGTGGGGGTTCTTCTTGTCTTCTTTACCCCCACGAAAACGACAATATGAGTTCTCAGTTATCCTAATTGAGGAGAGTTTAATCTTTGAGTAAAGTCTCATTTTAGTCTCTGACAATTTTTGCGCGACCTATTTTAGTCCTTGACAAAAATTAAGTTCAAAAATAGTCTCTGACATTTTCAAAACAGGGTCACGTTAGTCCCTCCGTCCATCTCCTTCTAAATCCGTCAGTTAACGCACTGAAGTGTCACGTTAAATGTTGACATGTCAACGTTAACCCTGCCAAATCACCACCAGCTGACCCTTTTTTGTCCAAACCCGGATTTGGACGTTTTAGTCCCTGTCAGAAATGGAAATGAGACATGTTAGTCCCTGTCACGTTAAATCTTGAGTTGACCCTCCTTCTTCTTCTTCTTTTTCCCTAAACCCGAGTCTGTTTTTTTCCCTCTTTGCTTGGGTGATGCATGCACTGATATTGGTTTATTAAATCTTGTTGCCCACAAAATCTTGTTTTTCCACTATATAATTCAAACTTTATTTTTCCATTGATTGACAAACTCTGAAAATCTTAAAACATAAAGTTCAATGTTCTTCTTATCCTTCTTATGTTCGGCATAAAGAGCCTTGAAATTTTGGGAATTTTCATGTCGTTGAAATTTTGCCTCTTTGAAAATAATCCTTAAAAATAGTGTTTTCATACATATTAGGATGTCAATTTTATGTTATTTCGCCAACATATGCCATATTATTTTGATTGATTACTAGTGGCATTCTTCACTGTCTTTGGAGGAAATACAAGTTGATGATTAAGAAAAAAAATTCCTATCGTGAACAATTTTGTGCAAAATCGATCACAATAGGCAAAGAAAATAAATCCTCCACTTGTATTTGCACCCAGTACTACATTGAATGCCACTGATAATCAATCAAATAATAGGGTATAAAATTCATGATTTGAGAGTTTTGGAAGAAAAATAGTCAGAATATCGCATTCTCTTTGGAACGATATGAAGAAGAAGACATTGTGAAGAAAAAGAACGAGATAAACCAATATTTGTGAGCAACAAGATTTAATAAACCAATACCAGTGCAGGCATCACCCAAGCAAAGAGAGGAAAAATCATATTAGGGTTTAGGGAAGAAGAAGAAGAAGAAAAAGAAGGGTCAGCTCAAGATTTAATGTGACAGAGACTAATATGTCCAATTTTCATTTCTAACATGGACTAAAACGTCTCAATCTGGGTTTGGACAAAAAAGGGCCAGCTGGTGGTGATTTGGCAGAGTTAACGTTGACATGCCAACATTTAATGTGACACGTCAGTGCGTTGACTGACGGATTTGGAAGGAGATAGACGGAGGGACTAACGTGACCCTGTTTTAAAAACGTCAAGGACTATTTTTTGACTTAATTTTTATCTAGGACTAAAATGGGTCGCACAAAAATTATCATGGACTAAAATAAGACTTTACTCTTAATGATTTTACCGTAAAAAAAAGATGTTGATAATTGTGTGTATAACTGTATGCATTCGATTCTAAGAATAAGCTGTTCAGGCTTATGAAACCATAACCTGGTTTATCATTTCGTTACACAAAAAACATGAGGTTGTTGACTAGTACTAGTAATAACTGTGTGTTAAAATTGTTACTAGTATGAGGTAGTAGCCAGCTAGAGTAGTAGTAGGGTCCGCTACAGAAGGCGGGATATTTTCCTAGGGTTGATAGATTCATAAAGCCTGTTTGGTAGGCCATACCACTTTCAATGGGAATTCCAGTTGCACAGTACAATATGCTTTATTAATCATGTCAAATCTTATAATTTGAAACAAATAAATACAATCATCTTATAATCATGTCACAACAACCCCAAATTTGCAAATTACTATAATTCAGCCTTCAATTTGCCAAGTTATATCTCGTGAAACTATCTTTCCGGGATTGATGTTATTGTTGTATTCAAGTCATTACTCACATTCTTGCATGTATTTTCTCTTCTTTTCTTTTTTTTTCTTTTTTGGTAACAATGCATGTACTAGTATTTTCTTTAGAAAAACAAAAAACAAAAAATAGTGCACCAAAAAAACGTCATATTCTGTAGCTGCAGCGAAGTCGGTGCAGTAATTAATTTGATCCAATTAAACACAGAAACTACAGCAAGCTAGTAAACAAACAATTTTGACGGAAAACAAAAGAGGAAGGGAAAAAAGGACATTCACGTAATCAAAACAAATTAAGCAGCAGCTGAATCAACAAACCTTGTGGAGACGAAAACAGGTTCCTTGAACCCGTATCAAGACGTCTGTTTCACACCCAGAGTCCAGAGACCTATAATGAAATCGATCATATATAATTTCATATAGAAGGGGAAAAATAATTTTGGGGAAGGGGGAGTTACTGTTACTCTGTATATGAAACACGAGAATTATAAGTGTAAGTTAAAATAAAAAATAAAAGAGGAAAAAAAGAAAGAAAGAAGAAGATATCAGAATAATAGAGGAGAGAAAGAAACGGTACCAAGCATTTACTGTGGAGTGAAGGGAAGGAGGAGAAGAGGAAAAGGATGGTGAAAGAGAAGGGGAGGAGGTGGAGGAGAACTCGCGTTCTTCCTCGTAGATGGTTTCAATGACCCCAAATTGGTTCCAACCCCTCATCTGTGTCTCCTTGGCTTCAATTCCTTTGAATCACACACACTACACTACACACAGTTTTCAAAATTGTCTGAATAATAATAACGCTGCTACTGCTATTTCCATGGAGTTTTTGGAAGGTCATAAATATGGTTTGGGAAGGGTATTAATGGCACATGTGATGACTCTTAAATGCTGACTTTAATTTCGCTTTGCTTATTTCATTTTCACTTAAATATGTTTTTAGTCATGTACCAAAAAAAAAATGTTTTTAATCCCTGTAAATATAGAGTATTTTGATTTTAGTCCCATTAAAAAAATTTGTTTGTTTTTTGTCCTCGCAAAATATTTTATTTTGATTTTGTCCATTCTAACCAAAATTCATAGCAAAATCTGCAGAAACACTTTATTTTTCTGTCAAATTTCTTGTGAATTTTGATCCGAATAAGTAAAAACAATTATTTTGACCAAAATTAATAGCAAAATCCATAGAAAACACTTCACTTTCCTACATAATTTCCTATGAATTTTTGTCAAAAGGACCAAAATCAAAATAAAATAATTTTTAGGGACTAAAAACAAAAAAAATTACAGAGACTAAAATCAAAATACTCTATATTTACAGGGGCTAAAAACATATTTAAGTCTCTCATTTTTTACTCCCTCCGTTACTTTTTATAAGCCATTTTTAGAAAAAAAATTTGTTAACTAATTATAAGTCCCTTTTCAAATTACAAGATATATTAATTATTTTTTTTAAAAAAATACCCCTAATTAATTACATAGTATTTAAAAATCTAAGAGATAAATTAATTAATTAAAAGTATGATTGAAGAATAAATTGAAAAAATATACATATTATAAATAATTTAATTATGTTAACTATCTTTTTAATATACGTTTTTTTTGTCTAAAGAGACCTATAAAAAATAACGGAGGGAGTATGTCAATATTGCAATTGCAATATAATAAAAACCTGAAATTTCGGATGTTGACAAAAATTCTCCTTGGCTGGTTAATTTTAATCTTTTTCGGAAGAAATGGGTTCATTGCTTGTAAGAACAAATTGTGTTACTATACGAAGTCACCTACCGACTCGAATTCAAAGTCAAAAACCCTTTTCTTCTTCCTATCACACGAGTAACCAATCAGATGCAATAACCGAAGCCAAACGATTCCCTTTCTCCTCATATAAAAGACATTTACTCACTCCGAGCGTTTCTACTTTTCTGAGTTTAATTTTGATGAAACGTAAATGTAAAATAATGGTGTCAAAATCAAAATACATTTAACAAAATTAGTCATGTCATTAATTACTAGTACATAAAAATATTAGTCATGTCATGTCACGTAACAGTTCTATATTTATTTTTTTCCCGCAAAAATAAAAAATAATTTATTTTTTATTTTTTAATTCATGATATTTCATTAATTAAGACATATCAATCAATTAATGTTCATATCTAAACTTTAACCATTCAATCAAATTTAAATTGTCCTAAGTAGGTAGCTCGGTTGGTGAGCTAAGGGACGTTGAAGGAGTGTAAGTTTGAGGTCCTGGGTTCAAACCCAGAAAATTAACATTTCTAATAATTACTAACAACTAACATTTGCCTATAAAAAAATCAAATTTGAATTAAGTCAAATTCAAATTTAAAAATGTAAATAAATTAAAGCATATCAATCAATTAATTCTCATATCTCGACATTAGTCATTCAATCAAAATATTATCTAAGTCATGTGACAACATAAGAATCATTAATTTTTTTTACCTAAATCAGTTTAATTTTTTGAGTTATTATTTTACCTCATGTCAAACAATAATTTCACAGTGTAAAACCTTAAATGACTTATATATTTTTATTTATTAATCATATCAATTATCAATCACTATTCATCATTATTTTGCTGTACAAATTTAGTTACTTTTAATTTTATAACTTTTCATAAATATTTACTTTTTCGTCTAAAAAATAAATAAATGATTTATTTTAATTTACACATCATAAAATTTTGATAACCCGTGTGAGCACGGGTAAATACACTTGTATTATATAAAATAGAGTTTTGTCTTGTGAGATTATGCCATGTGTCACTCCCATATTCATCTATTTTTTCGTCTAAAATAAAATTTAATTTTTAATTATTATTATTATTTTAAGATAGTCATTATTACAATATCTCAATTAATTATCATTAACAATCAGAAATGTATTTTCTTAAATGACTTACTTATTTTAAAGTATATATCATTCATCTAAATCAATTATCATTTATTATATTTAGAACTAATGATAAAATAATTATTAACTTTTCTTACAAAGTTAGTAATTATTATATATTGTATGACACCAATTATTTTTTGTGTATTATTATTTAATTTAATTAATTAGTACATATTATCAGTTGTATCATTAAATATAAGTAGAGTATTGAGTAAAAAAAAATATAAGTAGAGTATAAACTTTTTTTCAGTCAAAATAGAATATTTTTTTAATAATCGTGTATCAAAATGAAACTACTTTTTTTTTATTGGGTACAAAAAATGAAACAACTTTTATATAACCGAAAAAAAGATAGCTGATGCATGTAACAAAAAAAAAATGAAACGTCTTTTCTTTTTACATCATCAATCAAATGACACTAATAATGTAGAGAGAGGCTAAAGGACCATACGGTAAACTTGTTAATGCAAGCGAAAAAATAATATAAAAATTTTGTTATAAGTTTAACGCATTTTAAAAAATTTGACGTGCCTCAAAAAATTTGACGTGTACTTCGGAGAAAATTAAACAGAAAACTTTGGTACAGTGTTATTGTCCCTCCCGTTTTTCACTAAAAATATATCACAGTTGTTGGGAATTACCATTAACTATTTTTCAATGGAGTTAAGCATGGCGTGAGTCATCTTTGTCTATGTTTTGGTCAGGGCCATCCACAGGTGCTTTGTGCGAACAAAAAAATATTGATATCCTATTTTTATAGATTTTTCTAATATGTGTAATTTACCACACGATAAGAATCATTAGTTATTCATATTTTTCTTTATTAATTATCTAGTTTCATATTTTATGGCTAAAAAAAAATTACATAAATGTGAATATATAAAGTAAATAGGAAAATAAATAATTAATAAGGAAAAAAGTGGGCAATTAATAATTTTTATCGTGTATAAGGTTGCACACGTTATAAAAACCATTTTTATAAGTCAAATATATATTGATTATCAAAAGCAGATATCCTTCAGCACACAAGAGGTGTAAAAAGTTAGCAATTAATTAGGTAAACAACCAC
This sequence comes from Calophaca sinica, assembly GCA_037113605.1. Taxonomy (NCBI): domain Eukaryota; kingdom Viridiplantae; phylum Streptophyta; class Magnoliopsida; order Fabales; family Fabaceae; genus Calophaca; species Calophaca sinica. The sequence continues at coordinate 12,178,572 of CM073736.1, forward strand.
TTTGTTCCCTAAAGGCTAAATTATAAAATTGGTCCTCTATGTTTATTTTATGTTTCAATTTGTTCCTCTATGTTTTATTTGTTTCGTTTTGGGATTAGCAATTAATTAGGTAAACAACCATTGTCGGAGTCACACTTGTTGTTGAAGCTCAATCTCCTCCAATGAATATGAACTAACTCCAATGGGATTAGGATGTAGTGCATTGTATATCTGGCCAGTTCACATGTACAAGGTAGCCCATGAGTGTATCGTAGCACGTGACCACATGAAGAACTATCAATACCAACCATGTTAACTCGACGAAGCTCATCTGCAATGTGGTCTAATGCACTCCTCGCCACAAGTCCATTTAAGTGCTTGTAGATTGCAGTATTATAACAATGTTGTTGTCTACTAATGCTATGTTCGAATGAAGCCTTCAGTTCAGTGTGTTGTAACTTGATCATGTTGTTTATAGCATCCCAACAACTACATAAGTCTCCTCTATTATCAACTAACAACCTTTTCAACCTCCAATGTGCAGATTCACCCCTGTTAAAAATGAAAAACACTAACAAATGTGAGTAATCAAACCTTTACAAGATGCATAAACACCAACAAATACGAGTAATCAAACCTTTACAAGATGCATACCTGTTGGTTGTTGTGTTTTACAAGGTGCATTACCAGATCTATCTATACTGCAACGAACTTTTCCTTGTGAGGATTCAACTAAGTGGTTTTGACATAGTCACCGAAGTTACCGAATGGTGCTGATTCATTCTCAAAATGTGCCAATCGGTCCAGTACGCATCCACATCAGGGGAGTTAATAACTGAATCAAATGCAGTCATAACCAACTCAGTTTTCTCCTGTGGAGACACTTAAGTCTTGCACTTGGCCCTCACATTCTTGCGGATATGGAATTGGCACAGCAGGTTAGATGACATGGGAAAAACTTTAGCCACTGCGTTCATCAATGCAAGATCCCGGTCGGTTAGTATCAATTTTGGCAAGGTATCCTGTCTCAAAAACATACTCTTCAGCTTCTCAAGCACCCATATGAAGTTATCAACTTTCCCATACTCCACAAAGGCAAACGCAACAACGAATGTCATCTCAGTTAAGGTAACACCAATAACCTCAAGTAGTGGCATCTTATATCTATTAGTCTTGTAAGTAGAATCAATAAGCAAAATAGTGTTAAACGAATTTAGAAGCGTGATGGCTTCTGGATGTGCCCAACATATATATCTGACGACATCAGCACCATAAGTCTTTCTGTGCCAGTGGACATAATGATCACGATGCATCAAGTTCATCAAGTGTTGTAGCTCAGTTTTGTCATGTCTAAGATTTGACCGAATCTTTTGACGTGCACTGTAAATTTGCCTAACTGTATGTGGCTGTTTGGGTTGTGCTGTTGCAATGATAGTAAGGCTATTATCGGCTTGATCATATTCTTCGTCATGTCACCGAGAAAAGACTTCTCTTCAGAAGTAATCCGACCGACATATGTACGACCTTCGAAGTTTTTTATCAGCTCGTGATTGTGAATTCCACACATTACCTTCAAAACCCACCTTCCAACACCTTTCACTAGTTTTCCTTTCAGTCTGAATGGACACTGGCTTTTTCTAGTACCAGTAGCCTTCAATCCCGTCTTATAAGGTTTATACTTGCCACTTTTTTCACAACCCAACATCACAAATGTCTTCTTGCTTGATCCCCCGTTGTCTGATCTTGAAATAACAATCACGCATCCGATAGATTTGCCAACATTTCATGCCCACGCCAATAGGTCATCTCAGGTAGAAAAGACCTGAAAACGTACAAAATAATGATTTAAGAGCTAATCCAATAGTAACAACTTACAAAACTAATCAACAAGATAGTAAGTATAGTCGTAGTAGTGAATGCACTAGTACAATCCACGTTCTGCGTAAGATCCATTGCAGTACAATCCACGTCCTGTGTAACATCATCCATTGCAGTACAATTCACATCTTGTGTAACATCCATTGCAATACAATCCACGGCCTCTGTAATATCCATTGCACTAGACATTGGGGTGTCGAAAAAATTGCCTTCCATGGAAATCTATCTGCACAACACAAGAAATTTGTCAAATTCAAAACTGACTTAATTCCGGAAACTAACTTCAGGAACTCACCAGAAATATGAATCCGGAAGTTTTGAAAACAAAGTGGCGGTGAAAATAAAATAACTTCTGGAATCTTGTTGGCGGGTACTTCCGTCAACAAGAATACAACATTTTTTAACTACTAGATTCATGTTGACGGACGTATCCGACAACAAGATTCCAGAAGTTTGCAAATCGCAGGAAAAAAAGAGGTCGAACGCACCTCAGATGACAACAAACAGTGGCTGTGATGCCCACGGAGGCTGGGACAGGACAATGCGCGAGAAGTTGAGGTTGAGAGAGAGATGTAGTGGGAGAGAGAGTGATTGAGAGAGGGATCGTGAGAGAGAGTGGGAGGGGCAATGTCTTTGCTGAAGAATGAGTGGTGGGAGGGGAGGTGAGGAAGAAGGAAGAAAAAGTGGGAGGGGAAATTTTGTCTTTTAGAGGGTATTATTGACTTTTTAAAAAATTGGGGAGGTGTTAAAATTAAGTGGGAGAGGTGGTAAAATAAAAGCCAAAACTTTTGCCCAAAAAGGTGTCCAAATTGGACAGGACCCGATCCAAGACGACGCAGAAACTAGGCAATCAAATTTTAAAAAGAGTGAAACTACTAGGGTTTGAGATTCATATATGCTCTCGCCGTTAGCAATCAGAAACCTTTCCGTTAGAGAGAAAGAGAATGAAGTTCAATCCAAGGGTTTCGAGCAGCCGGCGCAAGAGCCGAAAGGCTCATTTCACGGCACCGTCGAGCGTGCGGCGCGTGCTAATGAGCGCGCCACTCTCCGGCGACCTTCGTTCGAAGTACAACGTGCGGTCCATGCCAGTTAGGAAGGACGACGAGGTCCAGATTGTGAGGGGAACGTACAAGGGGCGCGAGGGTAAGGTTGTGCAGGTGTATCGCCGGAAATGGGTGATCCACATCGAGCGCATAACCCGGGAAAAGGTGAACGGTTCAACCGTCAACGTCGGAATCAACCCTTCCAAAGTGGTTATCACGAAGCTTCGTTTGGATAAGGACCGCAAGTCGTTGCTCGATCGCAAGGGAAAGGGTCGTGCCGCCGCCGACAAGGAAAAGGGAACCAAGTTCGCTCCCGAAGACATCATGCAAACCATCGATTAGTCCCTCATGTTCTTCTCTTTAGTTTTTGTTCTTTTTTTTTTAAAAAAAAATTCTTATTATCACTACTTTTATTTTTGTTACCATGAGAATTTGGTTTTGTTAGTGTCTTGTTGTTTGGATCTTTAGGAATTCAGTATTTTGTGGCCTTTATGTTTTGTTTAATTTAATCAAATGTTTGACATTATTACTAATAATTTATGTTACTGTTTTGCTTCTTCTAGTTTTTTGTCTTAGTTGTATTGTTTAGCTATTTACACCTGCTATTGAGCTCAGCTGGCCACGTTTTTTATGAGTTATGTAGTTAACTTCATATGGTAAGGTTATTGAATTGAATACCTTCTAGGGTCAGAGTGAACAAAAATCTACTTGTTTGAATGTAACCGGATAGGATTGAAGATGGAAATGGCATTCGGGCAATTGTCTTGGTCGCAAAAAGCTTAGGCTAAATAAATGGTTGGTATTTACTGTAATTTGAGATGTCATTTATATTCAGAGCACTACTGCAATCACTGTGTTGAGTCTGTAATAGTGAGGTAGGTTTACATGTTATGTGATACGAAGGCAACAAAGAGAACTTGAATTCTCACTGATGAAAGGGAAAGCTGAGGGATAGAGAAGGGAATTGTGTAATTTTCTCTTGCGATTTGCTCACATTTTTATCGCGAGAGAAAATTACCCAGAACTGTGTCGATTTGTTCCAGAACTGTGTCAATGTGTCACGACTTCTCTTGGGTACCCAGATTTCTGGCGGATTTGAGCAAGATTGGTTCTTTTCTCTGGTTCCTATGTTTGCATTTGAGTGGTGACATATGTTTCCTCCTCTTTATTTTTTGTTTTCGATTTTTGTTTTAACAATGGTTATGTGTTTCCTCTTTGTTTTCATATGTGAGCTTTGTTTTCCTCTGTCTTTGTGTCTAAGATATGAATTGTCAAGGAAGGAGTTTAAGTTCGATGCAGATCCACTAATGAAGGGCATGTTCTATTCAATTTGAGCTTAATTTCAGATTGAAGGATTTTCTAGATAGGTTCTTGTTCGCATTTTTGTAATTTTTTTTAATTTTATTTTAAAGCCTTTTTTTTTTTGAAATTTTGATTAATTTGGTGGTGAATGAATATTAATGATGATCTGGCGACAGGGTTTGAAAAAGAGCTTGGAAATTGGTTTTTGCTATTGTTATGAAAGGGTTTCTGCATTTGTAAATTTAGTGGTGTTTCCTTCTATATTGATTTTAACTTAATAGAGGTTACATGCTTATCATGTGTTGATTTTGAGTGTGTTCCTTATTGATGTTCTGTAATATTTTTCTTAATAGTACTGCTAGCGGTGTAATTGTTTGAAACACTATCCAGAGGCTGAGATAGCAGACCGAGGATTGAAAACCAATTTTTTACACTTTTTTTTTCCTTTCAAAATCATTGCAAAAAAAAAAACTGTACTTTTGAACAGAAGTTGATCAGGATAGTTGATCGAGAACAGAAGTTTGGCTGGTTTTTGTTAAGTGTATCAGTGATGCTTCATGCTCCTTAAGATTCTCGAATGCTATCTAGTTTTGTGGTTTTGCTTTGTCTGATGGTGAATGAGCTAATTGTTGTTTTCGCTTCTCGTTATACTATTACCTTATGTTACTTGGTATGAGGCATCTAGTGGGTGCGGGTAGTACCTTATGTTACTTGGTATGAGGCATCTAGTGGGTGCGGGTAGGGCTAAACGTGGTGGGGGCGTGGGTACTAGTGATGGCGTGTGTTTAGGAGGGTAATGACATGGGAAAGAGGGTTGTAGGGTGCAGGATGCTTGGATTTTAGACTCAATAAGTTTAGCAAGACCAATGACATGGGAAATGGTAGTGGGTTGCAGGATAACCATTTTGTGCTGAATGACGGAAGATAAAACAGTCAAGAATGGCAGATGAGGGCACACCAATTACATGATTGCGAAGGCGCTCAATTTCCTTGCTCTAGGGCATGGGTGAAATATTCCCAGCTGAAAAGAAGCCAATTGTGGTGCATCCATTGGGTACCATTCTAATGGATCACCAGCAATGTTAGGGGATACACGGGGAAGGCGTTGTTCGGCTGGTATAGCATAGTGAGTAAAGAATTGCTCTGCCCGAAATATCCATTTTAGTGGATTACATCCATCAAATAATTGCAAATGCAATTTAGGAGGTTTCATGGGTTGATCCATACAGGGGGAAGGCCTCCAGTATCAGATGGGCATGGTGTAGAAACTGGGACTGAAGGGTTTGGAAAGAGTTGGCATAATTCTCATGTCTGTAATCCTGGGCAGTTTTGAATTCAGTAAAGGCAGCAGTACGAGCATTGCTAGACTCTTGGAGCTCATGAATGTCTGGTTTATCAGACTGTGACCGAGGCATGGTTCAGGGATGAAAGCGCCAAAGATAAGAAGGCAACTAAGAGATCTTGAATTCCCATTGATGAGGGGAAAAGCTGAGAGATAGAGAATGGATTTGGGTAATTCTCGATCTGCTATTTTCATGTCACTGTTGGGTCTATATAACCAACTTCATACAATTTTTGTTTCCTTTTTTTTACAGGATGTCATGACATCTGTTCTAATAGATTACATCTTGAGAGGTTTCAATTCAACCCCTTTCTTATGACAGTAGATTCCACTTCACCAGTTACATGTCATCAGAAGTTCTATATAGTTCCGTAAAAAAAAAAAAGTTCTATACAGTTGGTTAATGTCGGAACAAAATTTCATGTGTGTTTTGATCAATTTTAAGAGTGTATTTATCTTTTTCAAAGAATGTTATTTTTTACAGTGAACAAAAAAAAAACACTTTAAATTTGTTTGTTTAAGGTATTCTTAAAAAAATCTGAAAAAAAATAAATTTTGTATTATTTTAAGTAATTTAAAGTATAAATAATTTTACTGAACAATTTTTACACAAAATTAACGTTATTTATTCTAAATGGTGATGAAAAGCAGGTTAGATTTTTCGGTAGAGGCTTATGGCGTAGTTTACACCATGCTCAAGCTAAACTTATTTATTAAACCAGCTAAGTCAAGACTTTTTTAAAAATTTATTTAATTAAAAATGTCAGATTCTAAATTCTAAATCATTTAAAAACCCTTTTAGGCTTATTAGAGTAGTCTATTTAAGTAAATACAAATATAATAATATTTTATGTAATTATTATTATTATTCTATTGAATTTTTTATAATAGAAAAAAACTAATTCATTGGTTATTTATCTTAAATTTTAGTTTTAAATTAGTCTTTTATCTTTTTTTTTTTCAATTTAGTCTCTCATGTTCTAAAATATTAATTTTGAGGTAAATATTGAACGATCTAAAACGAAAAATGCATATGTGCCACGGACACAACTTGCTGTATTGTGTCATGAATCATAATATAAAAAGTCGTTGTAGAAAGCAAAAAATAAGTCAATTAAGCCAATACTGTTAACGTTCTAAAACATGAGGACTAAACTGAAACTAAAAAAAGACAAAGGACTAACTTGAAACAAAAAATTAAGATAAATGACCAACAAGTATTTTTGCCTTTATAATATTTTAAAATTATATATTTATTTACAATTTTAAAGATTTAGACATGTTGATTTACATAAAGACTTGAGCCTATAAATTTTAGGGATAAACTTACCTCATTTAAAGACTTTATTGTAAAATAGGCTTTTTAAATAGGTATTTCATGTTAGGAACAGAATGTCATGCGTTAGTTTATTATACATAGAGTTTAGCCGCGTTATTTTTTGGCCTATATAGAGATAGAACATATTTAAAGGTAAAATAAACCTTTAAATATGCTAAGAGGCCTTGGCTTACAAAAATGTCAAGTCAGGCAACAAAAAAAAAATTTCACGAGTAACAAATATTAACCTTAAAATTTTAAAATAGGTAAAACCTATTTAAGTAAAGTCCAAATCATTGCATGCAAAGTAAGGTGGTCATGTCTTATGTTAACCCTCATGTTTTTAGCATTATCTCTCTTGTATTGGATCAATTATTATGAATGAAATGCGTTAAGCTTGTTTTCGTAAAAATAAAATAAAAATCATTGCATGCAAAGTTTCTAATTTTTAACTTCAGCAAGTTCTAGTTTTTAATTTTAGCAATTCTTCGCTATTTTGTTAAATAATTCACACATACACATGTTGTAATTTTTAACTTGATCAATTCTTCAATATTTTGTTAAGTAAATTACACACACGCATGTGCACACAAATTTGTGCGCGCACACAAGCAAAATGGGGAGTAAGTCTTCTTAATTTTACTCTATTTAATAATTTTTTTTAGAATATTAATTTAACAAATTCAATTGTTGAAACACACAAATATGGTGGGGAATAAGTCTTCTCAATCTTACTCTATTTAACAACTTTTTTCAAAATATATATTTAACAATCCAACTATTAAATTGAAAGTTGTCGCTAAGTAGATCAAATGTGCAAAATTTTATAAAATTTGGAATATGATTGATATTTCATCGGATAAGTTCACCTTATAGCGTACGATATTCTTTTTGAAATAGAATTAAGTTATTTGAAACTTGACATATATAATCATGTTAATATATTCAACGGTTGGATATCAAAGAATTAATCCATTTGAGATCAATATTTCATCACGAGTCATTTTATCCTTTACCAAATTGGGTCATTATCTTATCCCAAATAGGAATGACAATGGGTACCCTCTGGGCAGGGTATTATATTGTCCGTCCCCATACCCACATTTGAAAAAAGTGTCCGTACCCGAGCCCATACCCGTGTGGGCAGCAACTTTAGTGCCCATCCTCTTGCGGGCTGGGTATCTAAGTGTCCGTACCCGCACCCGCTACCCGCACTTTAACCATGAAAAATCAATAAACAACAAAAAGAACATCATTACTTAATTAAAATACGATCCAAAAAATTTTCAAATCAATTCTAAAATATTACAAATCATAGTATTTAGCCAAATATTGGACCATCCTACATTTAGTCTATGCTTCTTACTATTGCTTCTTTGGGTTGTTCAATACAGATCAAAATAAAAAATTCAAATTCAACTAGCAATAGTCAATTGATGAAAAACCCCAATAATAGAAGACAATATATATATATACCATCCAGAAAAATATTACTACAAAAATTGCAACAAGAATTTTGTGGTTCTGTTGTTGAAGGTTTTATGTCCGCTGAAGTATCCTTAAAATAAAGATAATATTATTAGACTTGAAATTCAAAGCATCCACAGGTTATGAGATTCACAAAAAAAAGGACAAAAAAAACACTTCCATAAAAAGCCAAACAGATCCTGAGATTCACAAATGTAGGCTTGCAGAACATGGATATACCTGAAAGTGAGAAAAAGAGTGATAATCAAAGAAGCAGAAGAAGCGCGATCAGAAGAAACTCGTCAGAGGAACTCGCGACCAATGTGTAAGAACAGAAGAAGCAGCGCGATCAGAAGAAGCGGCGGCACGCAGTGCAGAGCAGAAGAAGCAACAGCGCAGTGATGGTTGATGGGGAAGGAACAAAGAAGCAACAGCGCAGTGAGGGTTAGATTTTAGTAAATTTTTAGTTCTAGGTTTAGAAATATTGGTTTGGTTTTGGAATTGGAAGCAGCCCTAGGTTTAGAAATATATTAATTACTTAATATGACTATAAATATATATATATGTGTGTGTGGGGGGGGGGGGCGCGGGGCGGGCTGGACACTAGAGTATCCGTACCCGCACCCATACTCACTCAAAATTGCGGGTAATTACCCAGGCCCAAGCACAGACCCATAATGCGGGCAATTACCCTACCCATTGCGGATTTTTTTTGCTGGTACCCAGTGGGCCTGGGTCTAATTGCCATCCCTAATCCCAAATCCTTTTGAAATTTGGAATATGATTGATATTTCATCGGATAAGTTCACTTTATAGCGTATGATATTCTTTTTGAAATAGAATTAACTATAAGATTACATAAATGAATGTTTGATTTATTTGAAACTTGACATATATAATCATGTTAATATATTCAACGGTTGGATATCAAAGAATTAATCCATTTGAGATCAATATTTCATCACGCGTCATTTTATCCTTTACCAAATTGGGTCATTACTTATCCCAAATCCTTTTGATATTGGGCTGAACACAATACTTAGCTGGCCCATGATTTTAACACCTCCCTCACTTAATTTTCTCACCTCCCCTCCCTTGAAAATTCTCATTTTACCCCTATTTTTATTATCTTCTTGCTCAACTCTCTCCCAATCTTCACCTCCCACTCTTCTCACCTCTCTCTCTCTCTCTCCCCCCTCTCTCTCTCAACTCAATCTCATTAAGAAAAAGAAGCAACAGAAGAAAAAAAGAGGTGAAATTGAGGTTAGAATGAAAGAAAGAGGGAAGTGATGTATCGAAAAAAAGAAAGAAAGAGGGAAGTGGGAAGTGAAACTGACCAGAAAATTCAGAGAAGAAGCACTGGGTTTGGTGCGCGCGCGAGAGAGACATAGAGTTTCGCCGAATTTGATTGATTGGGTTTGGTTGGTGCTGCACTGCTGCATTACTGAAAATACGTGTTGATGTTAGTATTTTTTTCTTGAAAAATTAACACTTTCGGATTCTTGTTTCCGGAAGCTCCCGGAATCAAGTTTTCGGTTGAATATAAAAAAACTACTTCCGGATTCTTATTGCCGGGATATTCCGGAAACAAGAATTTGGAAGTGTTAATTTTTCAGGTCTAGCAAAAAGGGAGGTGAAATAACATTACGTTGTTCAAAAACGGTTTCAGATTCTTATTACCGGGACATTTCGAAAACAAGAATTCGGAAGTGTTAATTTTTCAGATCTAGCAAAAAGGGAGGTGAAATAACATTACGTTGTTCAAAAACAGTTTCAGATTCTTATTACCGGGACATTCCGAAAACAAGAATCCGGAAGTGTTAATTTTTCAGATCTAGCAAAAAGGGAGGTGGAACAACGTTATGTTGTTCAAAAACACTTCCGAATTCTTATTGCCGGTAGTTTCCAGATTCTTATTGCTGGAAAATTCAAATCTAGCAAAAAAAAAACAAAAGGAGATGAAGCATCGCATACGAAAAAAGTAAAGGGGTATTTTAGAATTTTTCAAGAAGAGGGGAGGTGATAAAATTAAGTTGGGGAGGTCCCAAAATAAAAGCCCTACTTAGCTCGTTGTTCTAGGGTGTAACATTATACATACCCACACATTATATTTATTATTATGTTTTATTAGTGAAATCTGAAATAATTTTGAACATTTTTCATTTAAGTTAAATAATTCCGTTGATAACTTTATTTTTTAAATTACATATATTTTTTACTATTTTTAAATTAGTTATATATTATACTTTTAATCAATACTCTTTTTTAATCTTTTTGCCATTAATATAAGTATTGTAATAGCATCATGTTTTACTATATTATTAAACGAGTAAATACCCAATTTAGTCCCTAAATTTGTAAAGGTGTATCAACTAGGTCTTGACACTATCAAAATTCTAAATTAGTCTCATAAATTATAAAATACCAATCAAGTTAGTCCCCCGCTAGTCCCTGTTAATTAGCAAAAATGGTTACATGAACGGATGTAGCATGGTAATTAGCAAAAATACCAATCAAGTTAGTCCCCCGCTAGTCCCTGTTAATGTAGCATGGTAAGTGCTTGAGTGACACCCATATAAGAAAGCGTCCACGTGGCCTCCACGTAACATGATGCAATTCTAGGGATCAAATGGATACTCCTTTCTCTTTTCCCCTCTCTTCCTTCATCTCCCTCCGACCAGCTCCTCTCTCTCTCCTCCCTTTTATCCTTCCTCTCCTTCCCTTTTATACAATCATTTCTTACACTTTCACTTCCCAGAGTCGATACATCAAATAACCCCAGAATACATTCAGAACTTTCCAATCTATATAATCATGTCGAAGAAAAATTTTTAAAAAAATACTTAAACGACGTTCACCGTAAAGCCATATATTCAATAGAAGCCATTTTTTTTCAATAAAATTTGTTACTAGACTCAAATGGGTTTTCAACCGTGAGCAAAATTTCAAAGTAGAATTGCATGTTGAGGTAACTAAAGGCAGCGATCAATAAAAATTATATTGGGTGAGTGAAAATGTTGGTGTCGTTGAGATATAAGAGTGATTTTTAATTAATTGATATGAGCAATGAGTATTTTGGAGATGGGTACAGGGTACATGGCTGGCATGCTGGTATTATACTTTACAGGTTTCATCTTCATTTGAGAGATAGGAACTACTACCTTTACTGTTTTCTAAGAGGGTGTTTTTTTTCTTCTAGTTTATGTTGATTTTTTACTACTAGTAAGTTGGCGCTAGCTAGCTACACTTGTTGGTGAGTACTCCTTATACTCATTATAATTATGTATTTATTTTACTTATAAGAAAATATTAGTTATATATTAAATTTCTCGTATGTGTCATGTATTTGAAAATTTAAATTTTCTTTACTAAATCTTGCTTTTTGGACTTGGTTCCTTGAACAAATAAAATTCAAGGACATGGAGCCACCCAATGTGTGTGAAAAAAGTATGTGATAGAAAATATCAAACACAGAACTTTAAGGAAAATGCAATCATTGAGAATCCTCCCAGAGAACATGACTTCCATACATCAAAATGTCTGCTACAATGCAAGAAGGAAAGCAAAAAATTCAATAAAAAAATGGGAAACAGAAGCCATTGGTGGATTACAAGTTATTGAAATAGTTGATCCATTCAGAAAGAACCTAGAAACACTCATTTGTGAAACTAATTATTCCGCCCTCCCTTTAAGGGCCACAAAAAAAATTAAATTGAAGTTTGAAATTCCAAGCACCCGTTTTAAAATTGAAGAAAAAACCTCTAAGGTTTGAGGGCAATGGCCAACCCAAACCTGGGATTTTTATCCAGGGCCTTGGTATCAACCTCACCAGAAATAGTTAGCACTGACTTTGGAATGATCTCATGCTGTAGGAGAGCCCCAAGCTTTCCATGATTATTGAGCCTTGCTTTGACCTGTGTCAGATGGTCAACGGCAAAAGACCCTCCAACAGTAATAGTGTTCTCATTTGTTGAGAACCTTCTGGTGATCTCCGCAACAGCAGCACTCTTCTTGAATTGGTCTAGATGGTGGAGGTATGATGCTTTAATACTGTCACCCTTATCGCCACTGATTGGAAAGAACATGTTCAATATCAATTTGTTGCTCACATGATCCATTGCTAGGAGCACAAATCTAGAGAAAAGAATCTTACATGATTACTGAAGCAGATGAATCGAGTCTCGTGAAATTAATCCCGGAAGTGTACTTAGTAAAACGACCAGATGTAGTATCATAGCCTGCTTCAACCCCAAATGCAATGGTTGGGGTACCAACGGTGGCAGAAACATCAATTATAGGAGATTGGTTCAATGTAACAACTGATGTTAAGGTAGCATGGTCGTGGAAGTATTGAACCTCTAACTGCCAAAGACAAATTAGTCAAATTTTCAGAACAATGTACATCAGTTAATCATTTTCTAGACAAGAGATGCAAAATTATGTACCTTGCCAGAATTATAATCAGGCAACTTAAATGAAGCAATAGTCTTCGTGGATGGAAGAACGTCGGTGAATGTGAGGGTTGTGGAGATCTGGAAGAGAGAGAACCAAATAAGATGATTTATTCAAGAACATATAATATTATTATAATCTAAAACAACAAAGTCACCCACAATTGATGCTGTGTCAAGTTTCACATCAATAAGAGTGTTCTTATACTTGTACAGTGCTGCTACATCCCCAGTTGAGAGTCCTCCTTTCTTCACAGCAGTTGAAGTGAGGGCCTGAAAGGATAAAAAGGAAGAAGCCACATTGAAAGTGAACATTAGGCATCCTTTGCTCCTAGCAAATGATATAAAGTAACCATGGGCACCATCACAAATACTTATTATTACAAAAGCCACCATGATAACCAGACAACAATTTAAAATGAACATATAAATTCCAGTCACACACAGTTTAAAGGAAAACATAGAATTGTTAATAGATCATAACCACCTACATAATAAATAAATAAAAACTGTAAACAGCTGTCACTTAGATGTGAAGCATCACCTTCAACGCGAATTCACCGCGATGCTACATTAAGAATGAATTTTTATTGTTGTGCAGTTGGTTATTGTTGATTATGGAAAGCCTGTGAGCTTAATACTAAAAAGTAAAAATGGAATAACAATAAAATAAATGAAATTAAAAGTAATTGCCTTCAGAACAACCCAACTTAAGAAAAGTCTTCATTGCTATTAACATGCATCCATTAGACAATAAGCATGCAGTTTGCAACATGAAAGAAGAAGTTTCAAAAGGAGTTTTGGAAATGCACAACAACAATACTAATTATTTGGAGATTAAACAGACTCAGTGGTCCATACAAAAATTGTCGACATTTACGAATTCAACATTAACTTGAATTAGAAAAGTCAATTGATCATTCGTGCACCTTGTCAATTTTACAATATTTTATTAGTTTACAAGGGATTGAATCTATATGTCCTCTACCTAGATCTAATGTCACCTTACCCAACTGGTAAATCTTGCATTTTCTAAGTCTTAATTATATACTCTTAATTACTCACATCTTCACAAATCAAATTTCAACATCAAACAATTTCTCTCAACTTCTGTAGTCTATTTTTGGCTTTTTTTGTGATCTTTCCTATGCAGTGAAGCGCCATTTCAAGTCACCAGATTATCATTATCAGATACTTAATTGGTAAAGATGCACATCTTTGTTTAATATTCTAATTTCTAACACCTGTTACACAACTAACAAAGCTTGTTATTATGTCAACTAAAAAACAATTCATCTATAAATATAAAAGAATTCTGAACCGAATATTTCATACACGAAAATGGCACAAACTGCATGATAACTTTCATCAGCAACAACTTTCGAGAATATCCCTTCTAAAAATTATTTTCTTATTGATTTCATCCCTGGATCTATGTTTCTTCAAATTCTGACTCCCAACACCCATCCAAGGATAATGCTATTTTTTGATGTAGCATTATTACATAAAAAATAAAAAAACCCTTCAGCCCAAGTATACATACAATCCAATTGGCTCTAAAGTTAAACATTGAGTTTCTTTTTTGTCTCCCCAAATATTGTTCATACAGCATTATTACCCAATCGAATCCCCATCCAAGAAATGCCATTTTGATTAAAACAATCATGTTATAATAAGATAAAAGTTGTTTTCTATAAAAGAACTAGAATAATTGATTGTTTGTAGGGACTCACATGTCCAACTACATATTTTGAAAGCCACATGCTCCACTCTTATGACAAAGCACACAAGCAGTAAGCCAAAAAAATCCACAAAAATAGAACACCATGAAACAGCTTTACACAAAAGCATTTTAGCAGAGTAGGTGAAGACACATCCAATGTCCTACATTTCCTTATTTTTTATTTGCAGAGACAAAATTTGTCTACACAATACGGATCAGCATAAAGTGGTGACTGCATAACATTATATGAAACTAGCTCAATGTATTGATAAAAATATGTGAGCTCATGCTAAATATTTCTCAGAAGCAAACATGATTCAATGTCATTTAAAAAACAAATCAACGCAAGAGGTAACGATTAATGAAGCCATTAAAGGAATCGACAACGGACATCATCAGCCTCACAAAGCGAACAAATCAATTGCCGCATATAGCATCAAACTAGATCTTGATCACAGATCATGTAGACCTCACATCTACGAATGTAATTGTGTGTGATTGATTGATTGATTATAATGGAAATTCGAAGAGCTTACCACTCCAGCGCTGCTGTAGGAGAAAATGGTGAGTTTATGATCGGAGCTGTAGTCCTTGGTCAAAAGATCTAAAAGCAACAACAAATCAAAACTATTTGAGTCATTTTTGTTTTTAGCTTCAAGAAAAGTGTAATCGAATCATAACAGAGATTGGGAGAGATCGAGCGAAGGTTAATAGAGGACACTTTCATTTACCTTTGGCTTTCTTGCCGATGTCGGAGAAGAGACCCGGTCCCATGCCCATCGTCGATTTTGGGGAGAGTGTTTGAGAGAGAGAGAGAGAGAGAGAGATCTTGAGGCACTGAGCTTCACGAAACAGGGTGTGGCCAGGAAATGGCACCAATGATGCTCAATGTGACGAATCTGTGGTGATCCTGGTCGTCTTTAGCCGTTGAATATGGAAGCGAAGATGATGCGTGGTTTATTAGTTGTAATCCCTAATAATAAGATTAATTTTTCTGTAAAAAAAAAATTATTTTTAATTTCTTGTGTTTTTTTTTACGCAATTTTAATCTCGTGTTACCACTTTAATTATAGAATTTTATCACTCAAGCATATTTTATTGTAGTCAAATATTATTAAATAATATAGTAAATTCTCTATTTACTCTTCAATTATTATGACCTTCTTATATTGGTTTTTTTACGGATTCTTATTTTGGTTTTTAAAATTTTTTATTAACAAATTACTTATTATCTCATTAATCTTTCAAATATTTTTATCAAATACTTATACACGTACTTATATCACAATATAAATCTATATAATTTCTTTCAAATATTCCCAAATTAGGGCTGGCCAATAAAATCGTTGCTTTAGGTCTCCACCGAAAAATTTGTTTTTGCTTTACATTATGTTACATGTGAATTCTAGAGCGCACAAAGAGAAAAAAATGTACTGATACACACATGGGTAAAATAGAGAATAGACTCCACCTCATCTCCCGTCTCATGACTATCCCCTCCTTTCTCTCCACCACTAACCCCAACCCTGGCCACCTGTTGTGGTCGTCATAGGCAGGGCTCCGACTACACCATTGATGTTGTCTCCACTGGCGCCCTCCGCCTCTTGGAGGTCATCCACTCCCACTTCCTCCCTCACTCCCCTTACGCCGCCTACTGGAACACCCCGAGGCAAACATGATCTCATCGCCATATGCTTGTTAATTTTAACCATAAAGTTTTTTTATCCAAGCTTGATTAGAAGCATCAATTTCTAATTATACTCTCTGCAAGGTAAGATCCTTAATTAATCTGTTATTTTCAAATTTGAATTCCGCTACAGAAAAAGGAGAGGGAAAATGGGTGAGAATTTAAGTAGAAGCATAAGTAGGAATTTAAGCAGGAACATAAGCATGTCAAGTTGGAGAATGGAATTGCGAGTGGAAGGAATTTAAACATTTGCACAGATTTGGCCCAAATCTTCTTCTTTGCTCAGTCCCTACAATCTTCGTTGAAGCTTTGCAGTAGAAGGAAAAGGCACCAGGTGAGATCCGAACGACGACGATGAAGGCAAGCGCAATGGACAGTGGTAGAGTTCTAAGGATCCTCTTTTATTTCTTTTGTTTTTCCCAAAAGCGAGGGAAAGAGAGACGGGTGATGGGTGGTCGGGGGAGGATTGGGGGAGGAAGAGTGAAGGCTGGAGGAGAAAGAGGTAAAGTTAACGTGACCATTGTGCCCTTGATATGGAATTTTAATCTAGACACTCGATTCAAACTTTTTTAAATCTAACGGTTGAAATACGTGCACAAGTTTTAACTTGTGTACCTTAGACGACACCTAAGTTACATGCCCAGTCCAGTTCGTGTATGCCCTTTGCTCCTTTCCCGTGCGCAAAAGTCATGAGAATGTGTGTTCCCAAACTCCCGTGTGCTGACCAGTCTCCCACCTTCGAATACAAATTTCACTACGCTCCCAACCTGATGTAATTGAAGCGCTACCTGATAGGTTGCTATTACTTCCCTGAGAGCTAAGAGAAAGCTAGGGTTTGCTACTAAGAAATGGAAGAAGGGAAATAAACAACTTCATTTATTTCATGCTGATCAACGAGAGGAACCCTACAATATAAAGCTGATACTACTGGGTCATGACCTAACATAGGCCCATAACACACTTAGGAAACATAAAGTACAAAGGAAATAAAAACCCAAACATATAACATTCATTGTTTCAGCCAAAAACCCACAATTAAACAAAGTCTTTTAACCAGGAAGGCTTTTGGTGGCTTCTTCTTGCTCTAGTTCGGCCCAAAGATTCTGGCCCACTAGCAATACCGGCCCGGTGACATTGAATCTTGCCCTCAAGGTTCTAATGTAGCAGCGGAGGCTTCTCATTGGCTAAAGGGGGTAGCACACGGATTGTGCTAGTTGGCAATGGTCCGGATTTGTTGTGGTCTTCTTCAGCGTGTATGTCTCGTGATATGGGCAGGTTTGGACGGTGCTCCTGAGAATGTGCTGGGTTATTGAAAGAAAATTTTGACTTTCCCACATTGGAAGCCAGCTAGTCCGCAGAAAAAGGAAAGATTGAATGAGTTGGTTTTTTGGGCGGTGGGCTGCGCGAATTAGGAGAGGTCGTGTGGTTTGCTTTAACTGAAGCAGCCTATGCCTGCAGGAAATCCAATGGGCTCAACGGTTCAAAAATGAACGATGTAGATGCATTTGGAAGGTTTTCTTTTAAATCAGGGGCATCCAACGGTGAAGAATGGAGATGGGGTTCAGGAGAGAGATAGATATTAGGATCTATCAAACTCTCTGACTGCAAACTTAACTCGGTTGGGTTTGCAACACTAGATTCTATAGTTGCTTTCTCCTCCAAAATACAGTCCCTAAGGTCCTCCTGGTGGGGAATAATGTGGCTTTATGGGTTGTGTCCATAGAAGGGTCGCAGCAATGAGAAGTGTATCACCGAGTGAATACGCGATGATGGAGGTAGAACCAATTGATACGCGACTGCTCCGACACGACGGCGCATCAAGAAGGGGCTTGGCTAACTTCTAAGAGGTCCTTCTAGCCACTGTTTTCTGATGATATGGCTGCAAACAGAGCAAAACCTAGTCCCCTGTTTCGAAGGTACGATCCTTGCGTTTCTTATTTGCTTGATCTATCGTCTGTTGTCTACTTCTTTTCAAGTTTGATTTCAATGTTTCCAAAACCGCGGTCTGTTGTTGCAGTGTTTTGTCCAAAGACTCCATGGATGAGGTGCCTTGGATGTACTCCGGAATCGCCGGAGGGGCCCTACCATACAAGGCTTGGAAAGGGGACATCTTGATGGCAGATTGGAAAGCTGTGTTGTGCTAGAGCTCTGCAAGGTGGAGAAATTTGTACCAAAGACGAGGGTGGTCGCTGGTGAAACAGCGCAGATAAGCTTCCAAGTTGCGGTTGACCACTTCAGTTTGGCCGTCTATTTATGGGTGGTACGTCGTACTATACTTCAACGTGGTGCATTGCAACCTGAACAGTTCTTTCCAGAAGGAATTGAGAAACAATGGATCTCTGTCCGAAACAATTGATTTTGGGATGCCATGAAGGCGACAAACTTCAACAGAGAAATGGGTTGCAAGATTTGAAGCTGTAAACTTGGAAGGTAGAGCCAAGAAATGAACATACTTGGTAAGGCAGTCACAAATGACCCAAATGATTGTGTGACTAAAAAAGTTTGGAAGGTGAGTGATAAAATCCATTGTGAGATCTTCCCAGACTTTATTTGGGGTGGGTAAAGGTTGAAGTAACCCTTTTTTGTGGTAGGTACTTGTTTTGTTGGCAGATGGAGCAGTTGCGAACAAACGTCTTAGCATCCTTGTAAAGACCTTCCCAATAGAAGGAAGCGGCAAGACGGGCCAGAGTTGGTTTCAGTCCAGAGTGTCCAGCCACTGGTGTTGCATGGTACTCACGCAGCAGTGCTTGTCTCTGCTCTAAAATGTCAGGTACGTAGATTCTTTCTTTGAAATAGAGTAGCCCTTGATTAAATCTGTAAAGCTCTTGCATCTGACTATCTGTTTGACATTTTCATACTAATGATTGACCATTTTTGTCAGTGGTATAATACTTCTTGAGCATGTGGATGAGGGATGGAAGTGGAGAGGAAATCATTGAGAGTAGTAGCCCATCATCTGTGTATTTCCTGGAGAGCACATCTGCCACTTGATTGGATTTCCCAGGTTTGTAGAAAATTTCAAAACTGAATCCTTGCAATTTTGTAGTCCATTTCTGCTGCTCTGGGGTTTGAATAGTTTGAGAAAGCAAACTTTTGATACTCTTTTGATCTGTGAAAATGTGAAAATGTCTACCAATGAGGTATTGACGCCATTTTTTTACTGCTTCAGTGACTGCAAACAACTCACGAATCTAGACGAAGGAGCCTTGCATTCGGGGACACATCTTCTTGATGAAGAAAGCCAAGGGATGACCATCCTGAGATAAGACTGCCCCAATAGCAACTAAGGAAGCATCAGTTTCTACAGCAAAAACTTTGGAGAAATCTGGTAGCACAGGCACTGGCATAGTTGTCATTTTATTTTTCAATTTTGTAAATGCTTGTTGGGCCTCTGGACTCCAAGTAAAAGTAGTGGATCACAACAGATCGGTGAGTGGAGCCGCGAGTGAGGCGTAGTGGCAGACAAACCGTCTATAAAAGCCGGTGATGCCTAAAAAACCCCGGAGTGAGGCGACTGCGGCCAATCCAAAATTGCTTGTATTTTTTCTGGGTCTGGCGCCACACCTTGGGCTGATATAACATGGCCCAGATAGTTAACCGTGTCCACCGCAAAAACACACTTAGATAATTTCGCAACAAAGTGGTTAGAAGCAAGTAATTCTAAAATCAGCTTTAAATGAACTAAATGGTCGGGTAAGTTTTGACTATAAATCAATATATCATCAAAGAAAACTAAAACAAATCGCCTTAAATAAGGACGAAGTAGATCATTCGTAGCTGACTGGAAGGTTGATGGTGCGTTGGTGAGGCCAAAAGGCATAACTAGGAATTCGTAGTGTCCATCAAACGTCCGAAAAGCTGTCTTGTGTGTATCTTCTGGAGCAACTCTGATTTGATGGTAACCTAAATGTAAATCAATTTTGGTAAAGACTGTAGCAGACCCTAATACATCCAATAGCTCATCAGTCGTAGGAATAGGAAACCTATCTTTGATGGTAAAAGCATTTAGGGAACGTTAATTAACACAAAACCTCCATGTTCCATATTTTTTTCGCACCAATAAGACTGGGGAAGAGTATGGGCTGGTGCTTGGGATTATGATTCCTTCAGTGAGCATGTCTAGGATAATAGTTGTCATGGCTTCTTTTTGACAGTGTGGGTAACGGTATGGCTTGACATTAACTGGTGTGGTATTTGGGAGGAGGGGAATATGGTGATCATGAGGTCTTGATGAGGTAACCCATGTGGGTCTTGGAAAACTGAGGGGTAGGAAAGCAAAAGGGATTTAATTTCATGGTATTGGGTGTGGAATGGTGAGTTACTGGATGTGAGGGATGTTGAGGGTGGGTGTGTTAGGATAGTAGGATCGGATGGTTGGAATGTAACTGGCAGAATTGGTGATAGGTAGTGGGTGTAAGTAAGGATTTGGGTTCACCTTTGAGGGTAATTAGACTGTTGTTATGGTTAAATGACATGCTAAGTACTGAAAAATCTGCATAAACAGGTCTTATGGTTTGTAACTATTCAATACCCAAAACCACATCAGCTCGTTCAATAGGTAAGAGGAAAAATGGAATGGTGAACAAAAAGTCTTGTAAGGAGATGTGAACATTTGGGCAAAAACCTTTACAGCTTATGCGATCTCCATTTCCTACCATACCAGAGAACTTTGGGATGGGTGTAGTAGGTAGATTTAGGTAGGCAGCAATGCGTAGTTGTAAGATGTTGTGGGAGCTGCCTGTGTCAATTAGGACCATGATTGTAAGTCCTCCAATCATCCCTTTGAATTTGAGAGTTTGAGTGGAGAGATGTCCAGTGAGTGCTTGAGAGGAGAGTTGGAAATGGATGCTCTCAGTGTCAATAACCGGATCAGAATCATCAGGAGGGTCTTCAAGAGATGTCTTGAGTTGGTTCAGTATGATCTTCAACTAAGAGAAGTAGGAACCTGTTAGTGGAACACTTGTGCCCTGGTTGGAATTTTTCATCACAGTTGTAACAAAGACCTTGGGCTCTCCTATCTTGCATTTGGGCATGTGTGAAGCGTTTGATTGGGAGGCTAGAGTTGGTAGGAGTGGTTGGTTTGTGAGGTACAGTGGTGGAAGGGTTTTGGTAAGGTGTATTTGGTTTGAGTAGGATTGGGTTGTGGGTGGTGTTGGTTGGGCGGGTCGATGAAAGGCTTTGATTGCTGCTAGTGGTTGAGGGGTATTAGGAAGCTCTTGAGAATCTTGGTTTATAGTCATTGATTTTTGCCTCAAGGAGCTTAGCTATTCTAATGGCTTGTGAAATTGAGTATGGTCTTTGAATTGCCATTTCATTGGGAATTTCTGCTTTCAGACCAGAGATGAAACAATTTAGGATAGCTTCAGGTGGGAAACCCACAACTCAGTTGCATAGTTTTTCAAATTTAATTTGATAATCAGAAACTGACCCCTGTTGCTGTAATTTGAATAATTCTGCCTGATGGTTTTCATAAATGGAAGGTCCAAAACGTAATTCCAAGGCTTTAATGAAGGAGAACCAATCAGTGAGTTGGTTATTTTGATACATCCATTTAAACCAACTTAGGGCATCTCCCTTCATATAAAAACCAGCGATGTACAACCATTGCTCAACAAGAATTTGATGCAGTAAGAAGTATTGCTCAGCTTGAAATAACTAATCTAATGGTTATGTGCCATCAAAAGATAACAGTTCTAGTTTGGGTGCCCTAAAAGCTGGTTGTGGAGTAGGACAAAATGGGGGGTTAAATGGTAAATTCGTGAACATAGGGTTGGTGAAAGGGGGGTAGTTAGGGTTATGTGGTGTGCTCTGAAATGGTGTGGAAAAAACTATTGGTGTGGTGACAAAAGTATTAAACGGTGTTGGTATACCTTGAGTGTTTGGGAAAGGTGGGGGTTCGGGTGGTGGTCTAGCTAGGCTTTGTGTAAGTGGGGTGTGCGGTTGTATGGTAGCTATAATGGGCAGTGTGGTGGTTGGTAAAGATGTAGTGACATTTTCAAAACCTGGGGGGAAGGGTGGGGTTTGGGGTGGTTGAGAAATACCTGATGTGGAAGCATGTTGTAACTGAGAATGAGACCCCAAAGCTGCGATTTGTCCCATCAGACCAGCCAAGATTGCAGCAATAGATTCATGCCCTGTTGCCATGGTGTGCTGCAGCGCCTCATGTCTGCTGTCTGAGATCTGTTGCTGGTTTTCTAGCTGGGTTTGCATAGCTCCAAGCTGGTGAGCAACTTACTGATTGATAGCTTGAATGACCTCATCTAGGTCCTTTGATGTTGGTTTAGGAGGCATTGAGAAAAAAAAAATGAAAGCACCAATGTGATAGGCTGCTATTACTACTTTGAGAGCTAAGAGAAAGCTAGGGTTTGCTACTAAGAAAAGGAAGAAGGAAAATAAACAACTTCATTCATTTCATGCTGATCAATGAAAGGAACCCTACAATATAAAGCTGATACTACTGGGTCATGACCTAACATAGGCCCATAACACACTTAGGGAAACATAAAGTCCAAAGGAAATAAAAACCCAAACATATAACATTCATTGTTTTAGCCCAAAACCCACAATTAAACAAAGTCTTTTAACCAGGAAGGCTTTTGATGACTTCTTCTTGCTCTAGTTCGGCCCCAAGATTCTAGCCCACTATCACTACCCCTGCTTGGGCTTGTCTCAAAAAACGGGCTGATATCTCCCAACATGTGTAGGTTTCGAATTTCTTGGCATGATAGATGACTCACTGATTCTTCATACCGTACCAAAACCGCAAAAGGCAAAACATGACATAGTGTACCTTCTCTTTTCATTGATTAGATATGTTTCTTAACTTTCTTGCTCCTCTTTCTTATTGAGTTTTAATTTTATGTGTGTGTGAGTGAATATATTTTTATACTTTGAATCAATTATAAGTATTAAAATTCTAAACTCTTTTTAATGTTTCAAATTAAAATGTAATAATCTTAATCAAATATCATTGTTAACTTTAAAAAAGTCTCGTCTTAGAATTTGTTTTAGGTCCACATAAGTGTTGGGTCAACCATGTCCCAAATACAACAGTGATTTGATTACTGATATAAATAAATACAAGGATGCTAAGCATGTAATTTGCTTTTTAAATGGCCTCAATGATTCATACAGGAAAGCATGAACCCAAGTATTGCTCGTAAAATCTCTATCACCAATGAATAGAGATTTCTCTTTGATTTTGATTTTGCAACAAGAAAGACAAAAGGAGGAAATATTTGAGGGGAATTAAAAATTTTGCTCTCATACAAAAAATTGTATCCGATTGACTAAATGAATGAATTTCAATCAAATACAAGCTACAAGCCTACAACTAAAGTTTCCTTTCAAAGATAGTGGTGTTAAAATTGAGTATTAAACTTTCCTTTCAAAGATAGTTAATGTAACTAACTAATAAATCAATATTAGCATATTTCACTCATCGAGTTACATCAGGATTGCCGATATATTAAAATATAAGTAGTGTGTGATAAATATCATAAGACCTTGAACCCCCTTTGACGTTCTTCCACTAGAATGAGGGTATACATTGTAAATATAAGTATTTCATCAACTACCTAAAAAAGTGAATGAGCATCATCATTGAAATATCATCACATACCGGTTGGCGAAGCGCAAAATCTGTTGATTACCGATATTTTAATGAGGTACATACATCTTTAGACCAAGTCCATATTAGAGGCTCCCACAAATGAATAAGAAAAGAACTACCAAAAAAAGTGAAAACAGAAAACAGAAATCATGAATGAAAAAATAAAAGTAAAAAATAGAAAGTTTCTTTATAATTAGACCATTAGTGCTTTTTCAAAAGAAAAAAGACCGTTGGTGCAAACATTGTTTCTTTTCTTAAAGTTAAAAGACGTTTCCCGTCCAAACCAAAAGGACGGTCCGAGTCATTGACGTCCTTTCCGCGTTTTGTTTTTTTATCTTTGGAACGTAGTTTACGCGTTTTGGGTGAATGATTAGTGATTACTGACAATTACAAACAAATTTACATTTACAGAGGAAACGCGGAATGGCGAATGGGTTCGATTTGATTCGGAACCAAAAAAAGCATTCAAGAATAACGCGTGGTTTACAACCATAAAGTTAGTCACGCATCCATATCATAAATAAATCATAAATTGATATTATAAAAAAAAAAGTTACTCCCTCTAGTTTCTTTTTATAAACCAACCCATTTATTAAAAAAATATATTAGTAATATTAATCTTATTATAAATAAGAGTATAAATAAAAATTACATATTTAATATATTTAAAAATTAATATTATTTTTTATAATTAGCTTAAGGAAAAAAAATTCTTATAAAATGGACAAGGGAGAGAAATAAATTGAAGACGACAAAGAAACTCCCCGCAGAAAAGAATCTCCACTAGTCATTTCCTTTTAATCTGTTCGTTTATAAATAAATGAGCCAAACCTAACCTCCTGTAGGCAACAAGAGTTGCAAGAACAAACAAGCTAACACATTTTATTTTAATCATAATAATCGCAGCCGTTGACGCCGAGCATTTCCCTTCGCTTCTATCCCTGCCTCCCTCCCTCCCAAGAGAGACCGTAACTCATTCATTCATTCCTACAAACAACAAATGTGCAAAACTTCGTAAACTCGCGTTTTGGCTTTTACGACGTACGATAACCTCACTGTGTCCCTCCCCTCTCTCTCTCTCTCTCTTTCCACGAAATGTCATTCAAAGTTGGTGAACTTCTAAGAAGGCTGCTATAACTTGTTACCCGGTCACTGCTTAGAAACCAAGAAGAGATACATATATGCCTTTTTATAAAGACCAGTGATCTGAGAGCCTCAAAGTTCATTTGAGAAGAGAGATAACAGAAAAAGGAAAAGGGTGTTGTTATTGTTGTTGGAGAGCGAGGATGATGGAGAGTTATTTAAAAGAGAATTTTGGAGGAGTGAAGTCGAAGAACTCATCTGAAGAAGCTCTTCGAAGATGGAGGGAAGTATGTGGGGTCGTAAAGAACCCCAAACGACGCTTTCGTTTCACTGCCAATCTCGACAAGAGGGGCGAAGCTGCTGCTATGCGTCGCACCAATCAGGTTTCTATTTTTTATTTTTATTTTTATTTTTATTTTATTTTACACATTTTAGATGTCCAATGATTTTGGGGGGGGGGGTGCTCCAATGATATTTTAGATAAAAAAAGGCCTTTCTTGTTAAATTATTACATTTGGAAGACATTCTGGAAGATTAATTTCTACTTGTATCTCTTTCCTAAAACGGTTATAGACGAAAACTATAAGACTAATTTCAACTTACTATTGTCCCTAACCTTAACCGTGGTTAAAAATTAATGGACATTAATTATGCTTGAACACACCAGACCAGACGTGTCAAACAGCAAAGGGGGTTCTGCTAACTAGTGCCGGACGGGGGTACTCGTTGGACAATGATTCACTGAATAAACTAGTTAAGAAATAAAAAAAAAAAAAAAATTGATAAGTTATTACATTTGTTATGTAAAAAAATATTTTTTTTCCTAGATGAAAGTTTTAAATTTATAGTACAATGGTCAACGTTTGTTACAAAAATATATTTGTGATATATGACATGTCTTTATGTGTGTGTATTTGTCTTGTCGTTGAGTTTTTGAGATATTTCTTGGACTATTAGGCTGTATCTTTGCTTCATAGCATCCAATTTATGTTTGTGCTTGTAATTAGTTTTCTTTCTTTCTTTTTTTTTTTTTTTTTTAATGCTGTTGACTCTCATCAGTTTTCATATTCAAATTGATATAACCTGTTCGCAAAAATTCACTAGAAAAAAAAAAGAGTTAAGACTTGGCCAAAATACCAATACACACTAGACATGTCACACCACAGAAGGGATTCTGCTAATTAGTGCTGCAGGGAGACTTACTATTCTTTCCTTACTGCAGGAGAAGCTGAGGGTAGCAGTTTTGGTTTCCAAAGCAGCATTTCAATTTATCCAAGGTGAGTTTCTTCAGCATTTTTCACATAGCTTATAAATATAAGAGCCAATATGTTTAACTTCTGATCATATGCACAGGTGTGCAACCAAGCGATTACAAAGTGCCGGAGGAAGTTAAAGCTGCAGGATTTCAAATATGTGGTGATGAATTGGGGTCTATTGTTGAAGGCCATGATGTAAAGAAGTTGAAATTTCATAATGGGGTTAATGGCATTGCCGAAAAGCTTTCTACATTAACCACTGAAGGGCTTAGCAAGGATGCTGATTTACTGAACAGAAGACAACAGATATATGGAATCAATAAATTCACAGAAAGTGAAGCTAAAAGTTTCTGGATTTTTGTTTGGGAAGCCCTTCATGACATGACTCTCATGATACTTGCAGTGTGTGCTTTTGTGTCTCTAATAGTTGGCATTGCAACAGAAGGATGGCCTAAAGGGGCTCATGATGGTCTTGGAATTGTTGCAAGTATCTTATTGGTTGTCTTTGTGACAGCAACAAGTGATTATCGCCAATCGTTACAGTTCAAGGATTTGGACAAGGAGAAGAAGAAAATTTCCATTCAAGTCACAAGAAATGGATATAGGCAGAAAATGTCTATATATGAATTACTTCCTGGTGATATTGTGCATCTTGCCATTGGTAATCAAGTCCCTGCTGATGGGCTATTTGTTTCAGGATTTTCTTTGTTGATTGATGAGTCAAGTTTAACAGGAGAGAGTGAGCCCGTTGTGGTGAACTCAGAAAATCCATTTCTTCTTTCTGGAACAAAGGTCCAAGATGGATCATGCAAGATGTTGGTTACCACAGTTGGAATGAGGACTCAATGGGGTAAGTTGATGGCTACTCTCAGTGAAGGTGGAGATGATGAAACCCCATTACAAGTGAAGCTTAATGGAGTGGCAACCATTATTGGGAAGATAGGCCTATTTTTCGCGGTTGTTACTTTCGCTGTTCTTGTGCAAGGACTAGTGAACCGTAAACTCCAACAAGAAAGCTTCTGGTGCTGGAATGGGGATGATGCATTGGAGATGTTGGAGTTCTTTGCAATTGCAGTTACCATTGTTGTTGTTGCTGTTCCAGAAGGGCTGCCATTAGCTGTGACATTGAGCCTTGCATTTGCTATGAAGAAAATGATGAATGACAAAGCCCTTGTCCGAAATTTGGCAGCTTGTGAGACCATGGGATCAGCCACAACTATATGTAGTGACAAAACTGGGACATTAACAACCAATCACATGACAGTTGTGAAAACATGCATTTGCATGAAAAGCAAGGAAGTAAGCAACAACAAGGCTTCTAGTTTGTGCTCTGAACTCCCAGAATCTGCTGTGAAACTGCTGCTACAGTCGATATTTAATAACACAGGAGGAGAGGTTGTGGTTAACGAACATGGAAAACATGAGATTCTAGGAACACCAACTGAGACTGCAATATTGGAGTTTGGTTTATCATTAGGTGGTGATTTTCAAGGAGAGAGACAAGCATGCAAACTTGTTAAAGTTGAGCCATTCAACTCTACTAAGAAAAAAATGGGTGTAGTGGTGGAGCTTCCTAGCGGAGGTTTAAGAGCACACTGTAAAGGTGCTTCTGAAATAGTTCTAGCTGCTTGTGACAAAGTGGTCAATTCAAATGGTGAGGTTGTCCCTCTTGATGAAGAATCAACTAACCATCTTAAGAATACAATAAACCAGTTTGCTAATGAGGCACTTAGAACTTTATGCCTTGCCTATATGGAACTGGAAAATGGATTCTCTGCTGAAGACCCCATTCCTGATTCTGGATATACTTGTATAGGAGTTGTTGGTATCAAAGATCCTGTTCGTCCAGGTGTTAAGGAATCTGTAGCATTATGTCGTTCAGCTGGAATAACAGTGAGAATGGTTACTGGTGACAATATTAATACTGCAAAGGCTATAGCCAGGGAATGTGGAATTTTAACAGATGATGGCATAGCCATTGAAGGTCCAGACTTTAGAGAGAAAAGTCATGAAGAGTTGCTTGAACTGATTCCCAAAATTCAGGTACTTGTTACCTTCTTTTATGCACTACATGTTAATTGCTTCAGTACCAATCAATATTAAGATGATTTCATGGTTGATCATTTCAGTAATATAATGTTTAATTCCTTTTAGGTTATGGCTAGATCCTCACCTTTAGACAAACATACATTGGTGAAACACCTGCGTACGACGTTTGGGGAAGTTGTAGCTGTAACTGGTGATGGAACAAATGATGCTCCAGCACTTCATGAAGCTGACATTGGACTTGCAATGGGCATTGCAGGAACTGAGGTGAGTGCAATGCAATGTTTCCCTGAGTAAAACCACTCATTCTACACTGTTAATGAGGGCATGTAAATCATAATCAAATATCTGAAACCAAAATAAAAGAAAAAGCGTTGTGCTACATTTTATTTAGTCATTGAACTCTTAAATTTTTCTATTGCAAGGATAATACAAGAATTTGGCTAATTTCATAATATATGTACAGGTTGCAAAAGAAAGTGCAGATGTCATAATTCTGGATGATAACTTCTCCACAATAGTTACAGTGGCCAAATGGGGACGTTCAGTTTACATAAACATTCAGAAATTTGTACAGTTTCAGCTGACAGTTAATGTGGTTGCATTAATAGTGAACTTCACATCAGCCTGCTTGACAGGTTAGAAAATTAGCCTTATTTAGTAATATCTCTACTTTTTATAATAGTAATATTTCTACTTTTTTTATGAACGTATATCAGCATACAGGATATAAATATAAAATCCTTTTATTACCTCAATTTCTTTATCTTATGATATAATATGATTTTTTTCTCTCTCTAGGGACTGCGCCCCTCACAGCTGTTCAACTCTTGTGGGTGAACATGATAATGGACACACTGGGAGCACTTGCGCTCGCAACTGAACCTCCAAATGCTGATTTAATGAAGCGTTCACCCGTTGGAAGAAAAGGGAATTTCATCAGCAATGTCATGTGGAGGAATATCTTGGGACAATCACTCTATCAGTTTATGGTGATATGGTTTCTTCAGTCAAGAGGAAAATCGATATTCTCACTTAATGGCCCTAATTCAGATCTGATCTTAAACACGCTTATTTTCAACTCATTTGTATTCTGTCAGGTAAATTTTCTGAAAAACCTGATCAATTTGCTAAGGAATAAGTATGACTCCATGGCTAATTAGGAAAGATTAAATTCAAAGCATATGATATTTAACTGTTGTATGAATAATGAATGTGCCTTACCATTTTTGGGTTGGTTTGGTCTTGCAGGTTTTCAATGAGATAAACTCACGTGAGATGGAGAAAATTGATGTTTTTAAAGGCATATTGGATAACTATGTATTCGTGGGTGTCATCAGTGCTACAATTTTCTTTCAGATCATAATAGTGGAGTACTTGGGAACCTTTGCAAACACAACACCTCTCACTCTGGTACAGTGGTTCTTTTGCTTATTGGTTGGATTTTTGGGCATGCCTATTGCCGCTCGCTTAAAGAAGATCCCTGTCTGAAGCACGTGCAAGGATGACTCTTCCACAGTAAAGATTCGTTCTCGTTAAGAGGCCCCTTATTCTTGTATATTCACTAACTCGTCTAGTATTGCTGGAAGCTTTCTTGGGTTAGAATCAGAAATGGAGCAGCGAACTCTGGAGCCTAGTGGCAGTTATCCTTAGGTGTCTGACAAACCACCATTTAACCATTTTATTTAGTACATTGTGTTTTTTTTTTTTTTTGTACATTGTTTATTTTCAAGGCCAGCAGAATTATAGTTGAAAACCTGGACTTGTTGCTGTAGATAGTGTTGACACTTGTTGCCGTGAAACTTGATTATTAATTAGTCTTCTTTAATTTATTGCAATTTGTATGGACAAATTCCACGTTTTTAACTTTTTATATTCTATAATGGTGATTCTGAATTGGGAACAGGATGGTGGCAAACTCAATCGCT
This sequence comes from Calophaca sinica, assembly GCA_037113605.1. NCBI lineage: Eukaryota > Viridiplantae > Streptophyta > Magnoliopsida > Fabales > Fabaceae > Calophaca > Calophaca sinica. Next base: position 12,208,687 of record CM073736.1, read on the forward strand.
TTTGTTGTTACATTTTCAGTTGCATTGTGAAAGCAGAAATTTATGTACATCAGGTATATAAACGCCTTCGTAAATTATCCTCTCAAATTCCCATAGAGAGTTACAAAGCAAAGAAGAAAAAACATTTTAGTCATCGGTCATGTTGACCTTTCCACTTTCATATAGATGATACATCCAAAGAGGTTCAATCAATTCCTTTGCATGGGTTAATTTCTCGAGTTCATTTCCATCAGTTTCTTCTGCAATTTTCCTCTCTATCTTAGGATAGATTTCTTGCAGAGAAGACAGCATCATATCACCCCAATCCTTGTCATCATGTTTAAACAGCTTGGAACATACAAACTGCAAGAGTCCTAATGCCAGTCCAAAGTCCTTTTGTTCTAGTCCAACAAGTGAACAATCCAGGAAAATAACCCCAACGGCATCCATTATACTGGGATTCTTTTTAAGTAATATAATCAGCATAGCCAGAAGTTTATTGAATGCTGAGAATTTCTCTGCTTGAGAACATTCATCCTCTCCTTCACCTTCATTTACTCCAGAGAGCTCAGTTTTGGCTACAACCAAGGGCCATTTTGGAAAACGTAACTTCATTTGTTCAGATGCAGTTGAATGTTCCCTTCCACTGTCAGTATGCTCTAGAACGCTTTCAGATCCCAATGCCAGAACCACATCAGGCAGCCAAGGCTTTGCTGCTGCAACAAGACGTGATGCATATGCAGAGCCGAAACATGATTCAATGGAAACAATTAAATCAAGCAAGTCATTGGCAAGAGTAAAAGCTTTTGGTGGAGCTGTGGAGGATCCACTGGAATCTGTTAGTATCATATTGAGTATTTTTGCAGTATAGGTGAAAGAGCTTTTCAGGCAAAACATAGTATTTTTTTTATCCTCTTCCTTGAATTGAATTTGGTTATGATACAGCTTGTCCAATGAAGACACGATGTGTTGCATGCATCTTGATGTGTAATTCAAGAATAATCCATGGTTGTGAGGAGCAAAACACATTGCGGTGGTATCAGCCATGAACTTGAGAACAGCAGTAAGCATCTTCACCTTACAAATGGATCCTGTACACATTGGTTTTAGACAATTAGTCACAAACAAAGACTAGAGAAATATACAGAGACGATGTGCATAGTTCAAAGCTTCAATTACTACTCGTTTAAGTTTTAATCAGAGTTAGCAACACACAAAAATCACTAAACAAAACTTGGCTTATATAGAGCACATTTCCATTTATTCTGCAGAAAAATGAAGTTTATTCCAAGCTAAGCATATGATGAAAACATGGAATATCATAATCATAAAATTTACATAAAGTAAATACTCCTGATCAGTCATTGATTTACTAAAAGCAGCAGTCTTCTTAAAGGACTCACGATATCAATTACAAATTGAGCCTCTACAAATTTACGGAAAAAACTACATTTGAACGTAGATGCAAGATTTTACTTAAATCCTTATAGTCGGGACTAACAAATTGGCATATTTTGCTGTCCAAATTTTTGTTGCCAACAATAGTAATTAAGGTTTTGGAGGGTGATGTTCCTTTATTAAAGAAATGCCTAATAATGCTTTGGAAATACAATGGTCAAATCAAAAGAGAAGAAACCTGTAAAGAATGGTTAGAACCAAAAATGTAATAGAAATCTGTGAGTATAAATACCCATATGTCCAGACCCAACTACCCATCTAACTGTTTGCTACAGACAAAATCTATTCGATTTAAAATTTAAAAATTGACTTAAAGATGCAATCAATTTAAGTACTTTTGTTGTGCTTTAGCTAGTTCCCCCCCCCCCTCTGCTAAGTGTGCTCAAGTTACTGATGTCAAAGCAATCCAATCCATTAGATCTAAAAAACAGTATAATATATGTATAGGAATTTACACACCTCCATTACTTGGGGAAGATGCATTTGCAGGTGATAACCTTCGCCTTTTTTTAGAATTTTGATTTTTCCCAGTGGTTGACTGCAAGTTATATGAATCCACATTGTGATTTTGTATAGCGTCATCAGATCCAAATAGTTTTTCTAAGCAGTTGAGCACATGCTCTATTGTCAGATCCAAGACAGTCTGCTTAAAGAAAAATTTCATCAGAAAATTAGGCAAGCCACAACAAAAATTAAACTGGTTATTTTACAACAATATCAATTCATCCATACACTGGAAGTTCTCAACTAAAATAAATTAGTGAGCTAAGTAGGTATGATTACAATAATATAATAGTCATGCCAGAAACCTTTCAGGGGAAAAAAACAATTTCAATATTTTGCTAGACAATTGAAACTTTTAGCCGATAATGAAAATCAATCAGTAAAACTGGGCAAAAGAAGATGCAGACAAAACCAAATTCCAGGCAAACTTATTTTAGTCGCTAAATCAACATGAAATTACAGCTGCCAGAAATGTCAAACTAATTGGTGCACAGATGAAATAAATCGTATAGAATTGTAATTCAGACACCAAAAGAAAAAAAAAACTTGAAATATCATATAAATGATGTATTGAGTAGATGGTGCTCAATGTAGGAATATAAGTCAAAATCACAGGGTCATAATTGAGTCCAGCGTTTCAAGAGAAATCCGACCACACTCTGATATGCTATCTGGTTCGTATAAATGGATATGAGACATCAATTCGCACAATTCAAATTACGAATCGAACGATTTCTATTACCACGTTAGAAAGAAAACAAACGAAATAGGAAAAGCACATGTTTCAAACGAATACAAATTCATATGACGAATTAGAAAATAATATAACTGGCAATTAGGCATTGACATACAAGGCAATAAAATAAAATGCACAAAACCATTTTGAAAAAACAAAATAGAAAACTGAGAAGATCAAAAGATGCAAGAAGCCGGGTAGATAAATTTTAAACAGCCAAAAATTGAATAAAAAAAATGTGCAAGAAGATTCTACTTACCTCTGAAAGCAATGTAGAAGAATCAATCTTACGTTTCTTCCTCTTTGAATCACCATTATTTTCACTACTTGTGCCAACATTATCAACCGTCATTTGCAGAGCAAGGGCCATATATGCCAAAACAGGAGATATGTCCATATATTCATACTGCCCGCAATGCACAATGCTGACCTCAGATATCACCTTAAGAGAGAAAAACAACATTTCTAAAGGTTGAGATCTGAAGATAGCTTTTCTGGTATCCTCATGCTGAAGCAAGTCTCTAACTTGCCATGCTACCCCGACAGCTACTAAATAATCATCTTCAAAAGATTGCTTTCTGTTAATTATCTTTGATTTAATTGAAAAATTTCCAGAGGATTTAGATTTCTTTCTCTTAACAGTTGAAACACTGTGTGATGGCATGTCTGCACCAAATTTAATGTTACAACGATAGGAAGCCTTATGTAAGAGGGTTGTTAAGGCCTCAAACATGTCATCAAAACCACCCATTGAAAGCAACATCTTATGTGCAGACCTAATTTTAGATTGGCGATCAACATCTTCAGGTAAACCACGGCAGTTTGTGACAACACTCATACATTCTTCAAGAAGTCCTGCGACATCATCTGGACAGACAGTAGAGAAAATGTCGAATAAAGAAGATTGAGCTTGTCCTGTAGATGCCATAGTTAGTAAACCTTTCACTTTCTCTGCAGTAAGTAACTCTTTGAGGGTATTCATATAGCATGGTTCACTGGCTAAGTCATCACAAAGGTAGCTAGCAGCAACAAGAAAACCCTCTATCTGATCTGCATCCAGCTTATCTGTCGACAAAACCAAACTCAGGAATACTTTGACCAGTTCCATGAGATGAGTTTTAGATGCTCCTTCCAAGATGGCATACTTGCAAAATCTTGCGCCAGCCATTGGAGCCCTTTTTACAAGTGTAATGCAACGATTACATGCCTCCTCAATGGGTACTTTTGAGGGAAAGTACGAAGGTATGAGCAGTTTTGTTATCTTCTCAGCTACAGAAGGTTGATCACTGGCCAGCATAGACAATAGCAAATTGAGATCCACCACCTATATGACATACATAACAACAGCCAGCCAACCAATGGGCACTGATAACATCAGCAAATACATTAGGTAGTCTTAAACAATTATGAGTTTAAGAATATATGTACCTTGTTGAACTGAAAATTTCTGACATCCTTCAGATGGAGCAAGAGATCTGCTGCAGCAACTCGTACTGTGAGGACATTATCCAGCATTAAGTGCCCCAGTCTTGGCAATAGCACCTTAAGGATTTCATGAGAATGGGGATTACCAAGCAAATAAATGATGCCATTCAACACAGAAATCCTAACATCATTGCATCCATCATGAGACATGTCATCAAATATTTTTGTAATTATCTTTGTTATAATTGGAGATGGAATAATTTCCCAAAATAGATGAAGGACACGGCAACAACCCTCAACAGCAATTGTTCTCACTTCTGGACAATCATCCATAAGTAACCTTTCTAACAACAAGAACTGTTTATCAAGCAACGTATCCTTTTCCTCTTTTGTGGCATCGGGATCTTCAAGGGGAAACATGTCCAGAAGCAGATGCAAAGCATTCTGACGAACATTTGAGTTTGCAACCTATTGAAAAGAAGGCAAAGTAAAATTCTGAACATGGAGAGAGGCAAATGACAAATTATTATAGATATCAATGTCATATAATTCATAACCATTACTTATTATAATTTTTTAAAACCAGCTAATCCAAAAGAATTTTGTTTCTCTTAAGAAAACCCAATTTTAAGAGGACTCTGAATTGTCTATAAGCAGTATATAAAAGTATAAATTTGCATACCAGCCCACAAAGTCATATACTGGCTTTTTTCATCTTCACAGGCCAGTGGTCGTTTACAAATTACAACTAAACACTACTGATGCATACATGGCAGATATCTAGACTTGTGAAACTAAAGCTTATAATACAACACCACAGTAAACAATCACCCTGATGAATATTTAAGGACCACTTCAGTGCTACCCTAACATATTTCCTATGGCTGCTGACCTTAGCTCCCATGCAATACCAAGTGTTTGGAAAACCAACATTCAACATATGATAAAATGCGGGGTGGAAAAAAAAGTTGAATTTGACGATGCATTTACCTGCAGAGACCTAAATATGACAGGCTCAGCAAGTCGATAGAGTAGTTTCTCAACCCCATCAACAGTCCTCTGGTTAATAAAAGCTCCCAAAATCCTCCTAATATATGAAGCAAAAGCTCCTGAACTAGCATGTATGGAAGCCTCAATCAAATCCTGCAAGAACCCATTCTCAATTTCACCTCTTGAATCCTCCGGTGCAGCTTTCCACGCCCGAAACAATATATCCCCATAGGCCTCCAGTATGGACTTCCTTCCAAACGGTATCTGGGAACGAATCATTGCCAACAGCTCCTTCCCAAGTTGATCACTCAGCCCAAAGATAAACGACAGAAACCGTCTTCCATCTTCTGTTTTCAGATATAAAGGTGAAATCACACACCGAATTAGCAATAGCTTCAAATCCTCAATGCTCTCGTCCTCGAAATCAAACAATGCGAACGCTTCACGAAGCATGTAAACCCTGTGCACGTCCACCTTCTTCTTCAGCGTCAGCGACCTTGATAGCAGAAAGGGGAGTGTCTGAGAAATCAACGATTCCCTTCGGGGGAGATTCTCCTTCCACCATTCTTCGCACAGAGATTCAATTCCAGAAGCTAAAACCGAATCCGATTCGAACACGATTAAATTATCGTGCAATGCTTGAACGCCGGGGAGCAAATCGGAAGGCGCGAAGGGTTTTCTAGGGTGCAAAATGCACAAGAGAGCGATGTGAACGAGGATTTCAAGACGCTCGAGAAGTTGGTGCTTGTCGTCGGGTTGGGGTTCGGAGCGGGTCTTGGAATGGCGGGAAGAGCGGCGGAGGGTGCTGGTGGGAGGGGTCCGAGGGTTTGCGGAATTGGGTTCTAGAAGGTTCTGGAAGGATTGGACGGAGGCGGTGATGGATTCACAGAGAGAGGGAGGGAGAGAAGAGCAGAGGTCGGAGGAGGGCTTAATGGAATGGATTAGGGTTTTGAGAGAGGATTTTGAAGACTTCAGGGTTTGTTTTATGGCTAAGGACACGAATTCTTGCGCTGAAGAGTGAAGAGATGAGCGAAGCCTCTTCTCCATGGCACTTTCTGCTTCAAACTTCAAACGTAACTCTCACCTCCAAATTTCCATTCCAGGGACACTGGACAACAGCTTCGTGACAGGGAAAAGTTCAAATTTCAAACTACAGGGGTTGGGCCTTTCTGAAATGCAAACTACAATCCTGAACGGGTACTGCTATCCCCACCCTCTTTTCCCACAATTACCCCTTAAAATGACCACAATACCTCTATCCCTCCATCTCTCTTTCCACTCTCCCTCGGGTTTGGATCTTCTCCTGTAAACACTCTATATTGCTTGTGTAACAATCATACCTATTTTTCTATATCTCTCCTAATTTTTTTCTCTCTCATCATTAACTACTCGTAATCGCATCATCTTCTCTCTCCCCTTGCACTTGTTTATAGTGCTGCAGAAGGTGCAGCGCTGGAGATGATCCAAACTCATCTCCCCTCCTTGCAACCTCCACCCTACCCCAGAGTCGTGCCTACTAATTTTAGGGCCTCAGACAAAATTTTTAGATATACTTAATATACTGTAAATTATATATCATCGTCATTTTGAGTTGCAAAATCACATTATCACTCTTAAGAATTTATTTCAACAGAATGTGAAGATAAAATATTCAAATTTGATTGCATAACCAAAGAAAAAAAATTAATTGTTGCTGATAACAATGGAAATTGTTGATGCAACAACACAAAATAATTTTCTTCTTTGCTCTTTCCGTAATATGTGTGCATACATTGCAATGGCATGTTGCAATCAATGAATCAAATTCCTTTTTATATTATTGTTAGGCCTAACTAGCAAGACACCCGTGCATATGCACGGGTCACTCCGTTCATACATTTTTAAAATTCACTTGTTTGTAAAATTAAAATTTTACATTGTGACAAATATAATTATAGTTGTTTTAGTTCTGTAAAAATACAGAAATAGTGAAAGTAAGTAACATGTAATGTTTTCCTGTCGAGATTTAAGAGTAAAATTGTTATGTAATAAAAGACAATGAATTTATACCGATAACATATAGTGTTTCCCCATCGGGACTCAAGAGTAAAATAATTTAAAAATAAGACATTTATAATTTTTTTGACATAATAAAATTGATATTATGCTCAAATGTTAACACATTAACATTTTACTTATAATATGTAATGTTTTCCCATAAGGACTCAAAAGTAAAGCAATCATTTATAAACAATAAAACATTTATAAAATTAGTGACAATGAAATAAATAAAAATTATAAAATTAAAAATATTAAGAAAAACCAAAAATAAAAAATAAGAAAAATAAAAAGTAAAAAAACAATTCCCCGTAGGGACTCAAAAGTAAAATAATCATTCATAAATAATAAAACATTTATAAAACTGATATGTGCTCAAAGACATTAAAATTATACGACAACATACAATGTTTCTTCGTCAGGATGCAAAAGAAAAGTAATAATTTATAAGTAATGTTTTCCTTTCGAGAATCAAAAGTAAAATAATGATTTATAATTAATAAAGATACTTATAAATTTTGATATGTGATCAAAGAAAATAAAATTATACCGACAACATGTAATGATTCCTCGTTACAACTTAAAAATAATCGGTTATCACTTATGAAGATAAAATAAAAATAAATTAAAAGTTAAACAAATTAAAAATCCACAGAAATAAAAAATATTAAAAAAAGGAAAATAAAATAAAAAAATAAATATAAGAACTATAGAAAAAATTAAAAGTAAAAACAAAATAATAAAAATCAGAAAACAAAAAAATAAAAATAGTTTTTTTTAAAGTAAACAAAATAAAAAAGTAAATAACAAAGACATTTATAAAATTGATATGTGCTTAAAGACAGTAAAATTATACCAACAACATCTAATGTTTTCTCGTTGGGACGCTAAAGAAAAGTAATTGTTTATACTGACAACATGTAGTGTTTCCCCGTCGAGAATTGAAAGTAAGCGAATCATTATAAATGATGAAGACACTTATAAATTTTGATACGTGATAAAAAATGATGAAAGTATTCCGACAACATGTAATGTTTCCCGTTAGAGCTTAAAAGCAAAATAATCAAACATAAAGATAAAAAAAATTAAAAAGTTTAAAAATTGAATAGTAACTAAAGAAATATAAAACATTAAGAAAAAACGAAAAGAAAAGAAACGGAAAAAATATAAATATAAGAAAAATCGTAAAATTTAAAAATAAAAAATAATTATAAAAGTTAGAAAACAAAAAATAAAAAAAATATTTTTTTAAAGAAAGTAAAAAAAATCAAAAATAATAATAAAGACGTTTATAAAATTGATATGTGCTCAAAGACAATAAAATTATATCGACAACATCTAATGTTTCTTCGTCGGGACCCAAAAAAATTAATTATTTATACTAACAACATGTAATATTTTCCTGTCGAGAATCAAATGATGAAATTATACCGACAACATGTAATGTTTCTCCACTGAAACTTAAATGCAAAATAATCATACATAAAAATAAAAAAAATAAAAAAGTTTAAAATATGAAAAGTGTAACACCCCGTTCCTAGATCGCTACTAACTACCTATTTCTCTTGTCAGTTCAATATCTTTCGAAAATGGAATACGCTGTTTGCATGGTTTTCAAAAATGTGGACATATTTTTTTTTTCTTCAAACTTCTTTTGAAATTGCAATCAGAGCATTGCAGCATTTTTGAAAGGTGGTGAATAAATAAAACACCATGTTCAACTCACAATAACCATACAAGTTGATTTATTTAAACAAACACACATGACAATTCAAGTCTTGAAAACATAATATACTTATTACAACGCTACAATTAGTACAGTAAGCATCCTATAGCTGGTCGACACGCTACAACACTTACTAGACCTCTAGTAATTTACAACCCAAAACACAAAGCGGATAGCCGGATAGAGTTATCCTCAGCTACACTTGTCAGCAGCCTCGAACATTCTGCAGTCTTCATTATCTGGGTTACAATCATTGATTGAAAGAACCACGGGCAGGGGTCAACTTCTTAAAATAAACAGATATTACAAAAGTAGCAGATACAATAGCCTATCCTATCGTACAAACATCACATAACATGGAACAGCATACTCCAGCACGTATAAACAATCATGTCAACCGTATTCAAAACAAATCAATAAGGATGCACCCAAATCCTATTGACTCAACTATATGCCAGTGCAGTTTTAATTCTGGAATCCATACGCTATGGTCAGTCGTTGCATGCGTGCGTAACTAAACCTTTTCCATGCGATGGTTAATTTAACGACGTTCCTTGAATTCCTTTGGCCATGGGCAATCCATCACCCAGGATATTCAGGTCGACGTTACCAACAAGACACGACAATGCCTTCCACCAATCCCAACGAACATATCAATCATATGATATTTTAACAAAGCATAAAACAATAAATATTTAACTATCCAACATTAAATACTATTGCATTATCCAAAACATCAGCAATATATTTCTTAAGCACAAACAAGCATATATGTAAACACATCATGTTATCAATTCAGAATTACACAGCTCAATAACTCAACCAACTTGCATCCACATATCAATAATCACAAACATAAGCAGGTAATCATCAATCATATTTCAGCATATCCATATCCAACCCTAATCATATTACAATCATTCATCAGCATCGATAACACACTTCATCCCTTTGAAACTCGATGGAGTTAGCAAAGAGGTAATCAAACAAGTGTGGGGGGTTGGGGGCAGTCGCCAACCACTTGCAGACAAACCCACTAATTAATCATATATAACGCTCAAACGATAAAATCAAGGGGGTACGAGACCCTCACTTCGAACCCTGAGGTTCTCAGACTTCCTTGATATACAAAATAAATGTTAAAACCTAAACTTGACTAGAAGTAGCCCTTACAGAATAGAGTTCCACGTCCACGCTAACGTCAAAGATACGTCACGAACTCTCGCATGCACGTACTCACGACCTCAACAACCCTAAGACAAAACCACTAAGTCTTAGAAAAAAAATCTCTAAATCTCTTAAAAGTAACCCATAGGTCATGGTTTGCAACAACCCCTAGGGTACAAAACCTAAAATTCTTTTAATAAAACACAAATAGTAAAACACTAAAATAATGTTAAGGATAATATTCTAAATACTTTACAACTTACTCAAAATAACTAATCTTTTAATTTTAAAAACACTAGAAAATCATTTTCTTTCAAAATCAAAGTAAAGATTAAACTACTAAAATATTTAATTATTAACTAATAGTATATCAATTAAGTAAAAATTTCATAACAACATTAAAACACAAAATGCTCCCTCGGCTTTTACAACCAAACAATACCTAAAATTTTCTAACTTCCAAATCTTTTCAAGCAACAAAGCTAACACTAAAATTAAAAGGTTTCAACACTAAAATCTTTTCCAAACAATCAAGATTTCAAATCAAAATCACTACACCAATTACTTTGCTCCTATCATAGCCTTTCAAACATCAAGGAGTCTCAAAACACAATGTTTCTTTAATCAAGCTTAAATTAACAACAACAACAACAACAAAAAATTCAAGTATCAATTAGCAAAAACCCCAACCCAATTTAAGGATTCACATGAGCAATCACACTTTTCGCTTTTTCATAGAACCTAGGGTTCACAAAATTTGGGGAACATTTGATCCTTTTGCTCAAGATCATAATCAAAGCATATTAGAAGCATTAAACAAGAAAATAGAACCAAAATTAAAAGAAATCTCACCCAAAAATATCTTAGGGTTCACGTTTTGGGGCTAAAGGAAAAGTAACAATTTTGAGGCATAAAAAGAGGGGTGCTACGGCTGGACTTAAAAGGAAAGAAGGGAAGGTGAACTTGCTCTCCAAAATCCCTCACACTTGGTGCTTAAGAAGTGAAATAAAAGCAAAGTGAACAAATGGGGGAGATGGGAGGGCCACGACCTGTTTTTCTTGAAGAGGAGGGAATAAAAAAATGAAGTGAGGTAGTGATAATGAGGGGAAGCTTCGGCTGGGACAAGGGGAAAAGAAAGAAGAATTGAAAACTTTGGCTTATTCTCACACTTGGAAATTGGAGAATGAAATGAAAATGAGATAGTGATGGTGGAGATGGGTTCTTCGGATGGTCCAAAATGAGAAGGGAAAGGATTAAAAAATTTATTTAATCAAACTAATAAAAGTTAGTAGATAAGCTTAACCAAGATATTTGTTTTGAGACACTAAAAGGATGACACCTTACACAATTAAACTTGGAGACCAAGCAAAACAATGAGTGAATAGGAATGAAGAAGGGTCACGCTGATTTCTTAAAGAAAGGAGGAGGAAAAAAATATAAAGTAATGTTGGTAATTTATTAGGCTCAAAATGGTTTAAGATCAGAACTACCAAATTAACCACCAAAAGAGTGACACTTAGTCACTATAAAGTAAGATCCTAATCTAATCAATAAGTCTAAATATTTAATCTCTCTTTTCATGATTATCCCCTAATCCTAGAGTCTTGAGTGTCCTAAAAAAATTACGGCATCGAGTAATCGCGTTACCAATTAATTCGTTCACCGATGAATCGCGAAAATTAATTTATCATCGCAACAAGTTATGTTTCGATTTTCATCGAAATTGGAATTCGTTTTAAATTTTTATTGCGGATAAGAATTACTCGGCAATTCAAAATACGGCGAATATTCATAAGAATTATTCGACAATTTTTGAAATATGAATTTATATGAAATATAACTTCTTAAATTAAATTTCATCTTGATTTAATTCACTCACTTTCTTAATAACAAAAGACGCTACATGCCACAAACAGAAAACTTATAATAAGTTTAATTGATGAATTCAACTTAAAAACAGCATACGTCTACGCTGTCTATCAATTTGAATTGACATCATAAATAATAATTATTTATAATAAATAAATTATTCAAAATAAGTCAAAATAATTTTTCGTACTCTTAGTAAATCATTGAGGTGATCAATCTCTAAGATTTACGTTCAAGTATTCGAGATTTATTGTTAAAACAATTTTTCTTAAAAATTGAGGTGTTACAAAAAGTAACTAAAGAAATAAAATACATTAAGAAAAAACGAAAAGAAAAGAAAAAAATATAAATATAAGAAAAAAATTAAAATAGAAAAATAAAAAATAAAAAATTAATTATAAAACTTGGAAAATAAAAAAGTTTAATTATATTTTTGGTCTCTAAAATTTTTCAATTTGACGATTTTGGTTCCTATACTTTTTAATTTCACTTTTGATCCCTCAAAATCGTAAATCTTTTGTACTTTTGATCCCAAAAATCTTGGATTTTGGGAAAGTAAAGGACCAAAAGTGCACAATCCACGATTAATAATATAGGGACCAAAATTACAAAAAATAAAATAGGGGACCAAGATCACTAAATTGAGAAAGCTGGGGACTAAAAGTACAATTATGCCTAATAAAAAAATATTTTTTTAAGGAAAGTAAAAGATTAAAAAATTAAAAAGCAAATAATAAAAACATTTATAAAACTGTTATGTAATCAAATACAATAAAATTATATCGACAATATTTAATAGTTTTTCATCGGGACTCAAAAGAAAAGTAATCATTTATACTGACAATATATAATGTTTTCCCGTTGAAACTTAAAAACAAAATAAAAGATATCAAAATCAGAAAATAAAAAATAATTTTTTTAAAAATGAAAAAGTTAAATTAAAAAGTACGGAGAAAAGTTAAAAACGTAAAAGTTAAAAAAAGGGGGGGACGACGGGCTGTGTCAGAAAGTGAGAGATTGGGAATATTTGGAAATTGTGAGAGAGAGAGAGAGGGACAGAGGGTAAAAGTTGAGAAATGAAAATAGATAGTAGATGTGAGAATGAGAAAGCCGGAGAGCATGTACCCAAAAAAAAAAGCTGGAGAGAAATAGGTGTAGAAAGATTCGAGTGGAAACAGAGTTATGTGTACAAAATGACAAAATAAGGGAACAACTTTTTCAAAAGATGTAGATGAGTTAGTGAGCTTCTATACATTTTTCTATCTATATATTAGCCAATGGCTCTTGCCTAAGTAGGGCCTAAGACACTTGTCTAACTTGCTTATTGTTGCCACGACTCTGCCCCACCCCCATCCCACTACCCCCTTGCCCCCAAGATCGTCCCCTATGCGACCCCACAAATTGTGTTCCTCTTTCCCTGTTTGCAGCACCCGCCCCTTTTTTCTGGTTTTTTCGAGCTGTCTAGAAATCAAGTTCTGAATATGTCAGAAAATGAGTTTCTAGACTTTATTATTATGTGGTGTGCCCTTTTCCACCTTTAGAGTTTTAAGGTTATCTAAAAACTAAGTTCGAGATGGAAATTAGTTTTCGGATGTACAAAAAAAAATTCCAAACAACGCATATTTTTTCCTATCAAAAACTAGTTTCGCGCGAAAGGTGTTGAGTTTCCTAACTTTTGAAAACTAATTGTCGGACACATCTAAAATTTTGTTTCTGAACAGTTGTAAAACATTGGGAAATTTTTTTTGTCGCAACTGAGTTGCAGGTGGATTGAGAAGAAGGAAGGACGAGTATTTGAGGGGAAGAAGAGACCGAAGATGAGGTGGGAGGAGTGCCGCCAGAGTAAGGGTTGGGTGCGGGTGGGGGGGTTAGGAAATAAGATGGAGGGTTATAAGGGAGAGGGAGTGGGGATGGGGTTGCATGGGAGGGGAGGTGGGTGGGGATTCCAAGAGAGAGAGGGGATAGGGGTAATTTGGTAAATAGAAAAAATGAGGACGGTTGGAAAATTAGAAAAAAGATGGGGGATTGCAACACCGATCCTAAAACTCACCTTGTTGGGCTTCTGAAGTTTTACGTTGTATTTGAAAGACGCGAAAGAAGAAGGAAAAGATTAGCGACAACGAAAAACACATGAATCGAGGCACCTTCCTTTGTTTTGAACATTGTCATTACGGAAAGAAAACTTGAAAAAGTAGCGTGGGTTCCACAATTTTGCTTTCCTCCCAATTTGGAGAAAGGTCCCCAAAGACAAAAAGATTTGTCACTTTCTCAATTTTACCCCATCTTTTTATCACATCACATTTTTATCTAGGGATCTCTATGTCATTTTATAGATATATTGTTTTCTTTCTTTTCACTTTATATCCAATCAAACCAGGGGACATATTTGATTACACTTTATAAAAATAGTTTTTTGTTTTTAAAAATTTAACAAAAATAAAATTTGTTCTTTGTCTATTTTTAAAATATGTATCAAACAGATCCTAAGTTTTACCTTTCTTTCTTTTCACTTTATCTCCTACCAAGCAAATAAAAAGTCATCTCTGTTTCTTTTCTTTCACTTTCTTCCCTTTAACTTTCTTTCTAAAACCAAACATACCATTAGGGCTAGCTAAGCCTATCAATCACGTTTTGCTTCATGCCTTAAACCGCCATAATTGACCTCATCGTCTTATTATTTCACATTGTGTTTTTAAAATTAAAAAATAATATAAAAAATATTATGAGATAAAACATATTTTTTTACTAAATGAGATAAAACATTTAAAATTATAAAGAATATATGTATAAATTCTAGAAATGAAACTTTTTAAATTACCAAGAAAACTAATAAAATAAATTACGTTCCAGTCAAAAAATAAATAAATAAATTACGTGAATCAAAATATAGTATTATTTAAGTCTAGTACATATTAATTTGAAATAATGAGTCAAAATTTATGGTTATAAATAATGAGTCAATTAATAAAAATAATAATGAGTCAAAATTTAAACATATGAACTTTAAATTCATAATTATGGAGAGCTTGGACGTGCATAGTAAAAAATCATGAAGTTTATGATTTTGCCAATGAGTAGCGAGGAGCTCGAATTGTCGTAAAGAAGGTTTTAAATTTGAATTTTATGAATAAAAAAGCACAGGTAGTGGTAGAGCTCAGTTGCTAATAAGCTATTCTCTTGAGGTATATTTGGATTGAGGTTTTTAGAGGGTTTTTTAGGAGAAAGTTTTGGAGGGCTAAGTCTATATATTTGAAATTTTTAAAAAATTGAAAGAATAACATGATAGATAATCATATAATATTTCAGTCACACTTCATTAATTTAGGAAAAAAAATAAATAAATCCTCTCCTCCTCTCCCCTTCAAAACCGTCCATCCAAACATATCCTTAAACTCAACTTCATATTAGTGAGGTGAAAGATGTTAATAAGAGCTGGCAAAACGGGCTACCCGGCCCGATGCGGGCCGGCCCATAACGGGTTCGGGCTTTTTAGGGCCGGGCTGAAAAGCCCTGGTTGAAATATGGGCTCAAATTTGACTACTAAGTCCGCCTCTTGCGGGTCATGTTTTTCGGCCACAAAGATAATTTTTCACACCCTGTATAATTGATGCATAGAATGTCACTTCTTATAATCCAATAATCCAAAAAGAATCAGATGCTGTAATATTGAATAATTCATTTATAAATTTAAATGGACTTCAAAAAGTATTCAAAAAGCTTATGAGTCACCAAAATCATACAAATCCAATGCATTAAACAAAAGTTTAAAACAAAACAGCAGCAACACATCTTCAACTTCCATTCTTAACATCGAAGCAACTTCCATAACAGCAGCAGTAACTTCTATTCTGAACATACAACATAATCCTGGAAGTCCAACACTGCAGTCTGCAGTATCTATTTCCTACAAAACAACAACAATAGATTGTTTGAATCAAATAATATTGCAGCTTATTATTTGTTCAGAAAATTTAGAAACTCAACACTAACTTAATATTTGTTCCCAACAGTGGCACTCGAGTTCGAGCCTTCTTGGGAAAGCTTTACATCTTCCGGATCAATAGCTTCCCGCTCATCATCATCATCTTCATTATCATATTCTAAAAGAAAAAAATAGACTATGTTATAAATTGTTATATAAATTTGTTTATAATTTTAAATTGTTATTCTAGAAGGAAAAAACTTACCTACAAAACCATGCAACCAACTATGTGTGCACAATAGAGCTTGAACCGTATCATCCCTCAAAGAACTCCTATACTTGTTCAAAACTCGGGAGCCAATGCTAAAAGCATATTCGGATGCCACGGTGGTTATTGGAATACTCAGTACATCACAAGCCATCCTTGCAAGATCAGGACCTCTACGACTTCTTTCCTTCCAATATGCTAAGACATTAAAACAACCTGATGATGGAAGCCTTTGCTCATCTAAATAAATATCAAGTTCAGATTTCCCTGTATTGGTAAATGCAATGCTTTCATATTCTTCAAATTCCTACAAAATAAATAACCAAATGAATTAAGAATTATATACACATATAATGACAATATAAATAGTGCTAAAAATTTGATAAAATGAACTTACTTCAATTACATGTAATGACATTGGCATCCTTTCTATTCCTCCTCCAAATGAAGCTTGCACTTGTTGTGATTGACTCCCATCAGATTGGGCACCAGCTTTGACGTATTCATCATAGAGCATAGACAAATGATCCTTGACTGTTTGCAGCTTCTCTTTACTTTTGTTTGGATCTACTTTATGATATGTAAATGCCAAGAAGTTGAGCTTCTTGGTTGGATCAAGAATAGCCCCAAATGCTAATACTGTGCTATACTCACTCCAATACTTGTCAAATTTTTCTTTCACTTTTATTGCCATGCTCTTGATCAAGATATCTTCACTTGTCAAGTTTGAGTTCAAAAGAATCTCTATCTTCCATATTTCTCCAAAATACAAATTTGACGTCGGGTAAAAAGATCCAGATATCAAATTTGTAATATTGTAAAATGGCTTCAAAAATTCACACATTATTTCACCTCTTCTCCACTCATCATCATCCGGACATAACATATAATTCGGATCAGACAAACTTAAGCTATAAAAGGCACGACGATAATTAATTGCACTCGCAAGCATTATATAAGTGGAGTTCCATCTTGTGGGGGTATCGGTTCTCAATCCAATTGATGTATCAATCCCACCAACATTGTTAACACAATTAAAAAATTCCATTGTTCTACTTTCTGACGCCCTCACATAATACACGCTTTGTCTAATTTTATGCAATGCACCACTCGCCACCTTCAATCCATCTTGAACAATGAGGTTTAAGATATGAGCACAACATCTTATATGAAAGAAATGTCCCTTAAGCAACAAGCTATTTGACAATCCTAAGTGTTCTTTCAAATACTTTTGCATGTTATCATTTGAAGAAGCATTATCCAAAGTGAGGGAAAAAACTTTTTTTTCTATGCCCCAATCCCTTAAAAATTCCATCACTTTCAATGCTAATTGGGGCCCCGAATGTGGGGGTTTCATGTGAGCAAATGCTATAATCTTATTATTCAAATTCCAATTCGCATCAACATAATGAGCAGTTAAAGAAATATAACCATAATTCGTGCATGCTGTCCAACAATCAGAAGTCAAGCAAACTCTCCCAGGAATTCGACTCAATTGTGATTTTAACCTTTCTTTCTCAACCTTATAAGTTCCTAATACATCAGCTTTCATGGTATTTCTAGTAATCCACTTACACTCCTCATTCAAAAAAATTTGGTATTTTCTAAAGACCCTCCACTCAACCATATTAAATGGTGCACCATGTGTAATTATCATTTCAGCTAAAATTTCACGATTAGCCTGAGGGTCAAATTTTCTCCTTTTCAATCTTCCTTCAGCATCAAGAAGCATATCCCCCACATCACTGTATTTTGCAGCAATAAACTTACAACCATCCCTATGACGAAGTAAATGAGAAGTTCCGTTTCTAGGTGCACAACCCAATTCCTTTCCACAACCCTTGCATTTACACTTATCTTTCTCAACACCAATCTTTTCAAAATAGTTCCACACATCAGATGTTAGGGTCTTAGACCTCTTTTCTTTTGGCCGAGAAGGCGAGTTTCATCTTTTACATTATCACTCTAATTAAATTATTTTGTTTACTACATGGTGGTGGAGTTTCCATAATTTGAATATCATTATTATCCTCAACACATTTTCCAAAGACCCAATGTATCCATACCTGAACCATATTCATATTATTTATATCACTTAATCAAACATTTGCAAACAATCCCCTTATCACGATGGAAGCCGTGTTAGGTTAAGAGGGGGGAAAAAACAACAACCACCAAAGAAAAAAAAGGAAAACAGCAATCACCAACCAGGGGGTGGGGGGAACAACTATCACAAGATTAGAGAAAAAAAGAAAGATAAAAGAAAAAAACTTACGAGTAGTTCTGTGAGAGGGAGGCGCGATGCTGTGAGAGTGACAGTCTGACAGAGGGGGCAAGCGGGCACGAATGCACGATGAGACCGAGAGAGACGGAGAAGAAGAAAACTGATGCGTCGTGCGGTTCAGAATGTTTAGTGCAGTGCCATTGAGAGAACTGAGAAGGAACTATGAAGGAGAGACATTGAGACCGAGAGAGACGGAGAAGAAGACTCCTTGCGCAGTGGAGAAAAACAGAGCGAAGAAAAAAGACGTCTGGACTCTGGTGGTGGTGTGGTGCCGTCAGAGAAGATAAAGGCAAAAAGCATAAAAACGAGAAGTGAAAAGGAAGGATTAAACAATTAGGTTTTAACTTTTAATTGGACTAAAAGAAAGAAAGTCAAATACTGGACGTGCAGTGTGGTGCCGTGGTGGGGACGTGGGGTCATTTTATTTTGTTGAATTGGATTTGTGTTTTTAAACAAAAAAGTGAAAAATGGAACCTGACTGAGTCACTGAGTGGCAGTGCCGTGGGTTTATTGTTACTTTTTTTTAAAAAAGTTATTGGTGGGCCAAAAGTGGCTAGCATTTTTTAATTTGATGCGGGCTTTAGGCGACCGGCTTGGCCGCTAGCACGCTTCGGGTTCGGGTTTTATAGGGCCGGGCCAAAAAGTCCTGATAATAAAGTGGGCTCAATTTTAGCTATCCAAGCCCTCCTATTTATCAGTCTAGCTCGGCCCGGTCGGGCCGGCCCATTTTGCCGGCTTTAGTTAAGGTCTTGAAGACTTAGAGGTTGGGAATTCGATCCCGGGATACTAAAAGCAACCCCCGAATACCAGGGGTTCATACTAAAAGCATAAAAGGAGACTTTGGTAGGGATGTAATTGGGGAAAGTGAAGGGGAAAAAACAATTAAATCCATGCTTTCGCAATCTGAGAAGACATAACTCTACGAGACAGAGTCATCATATCAACCACCAGCAGTGTGGGTTAAAGAAAAAAGCATCTGAGAGCAACAAAAAAAAAAAAAATGCAACATCTATTTCTCCTTATGAGCATACGTACATTTTCCTTTTGTCATTAAAGTCAATATTGTTTACACATATATGTTCATGTGATAACCTCCCAGAGAAAAGGAAATTGAGGAATGAATGAAGATACCTATGACACTCGACGAGACAAAGAACGCGTTTCCACGCAATACATTGTCATTTGAGGTTAAAATCTTGCATTTGGTCCCTTCCTCTCTACAATATACTCTTGATTCAATTTTGTCCACAAGTCATTTATCACTCAAAGGAGACAAATAATCTTTTGTCCAATGAGAAAAGAAAGAAATAGATGATGACAAGAATGTTTTCCTCATGACACACATAAGAGCAAAAACTCCTTTAGCCAAATTTGCCTTATTATGTAAAATGTTGATGTGGTCCAGCAGACATCTCACTGCATCCCATTCCGTGACAGTAATGTACTAATGTATAAGGAAGCATTTGGACTTTAAACCGTATATGACATCCAATGCGATAGTCATTATCATTGACAATGTTGAAAACTAGTGTTTAATTTTCCTAGTCTAAGCTACTAGAGGTTCATTTCGTAATAAAAAGCAAAAAATTATAACTACTGATAAAAAAAAATTAACAGTTGAGTTCATTTACATGTACATTTGTAGTAAATTATGAAATTATTGAAATTTCAACTGTTATTTGTTTTTATCAAATGTTCATAAGTCCTACCAATCATGGATCATGCGATTCGTATCTCGATTCGATACGAAATCTAACACAATCGATGCGTATCAGAGTGTGAATTTTATTTTATTTTGCACCTAAATCTCATCATGAATCCCGATTCAATAAGTTGAATTCCGACTTGAGTGCAACCCATAAATGGACCGAGTAGCACAAACCGGTTTCTAAAGGTTTGCTAGAGTTGTGTTTTTTTTCCCTTCAAATTTTTCTTAAATGGGACATAATCAGCCAAAATCAATTCTTCCAAATAACCCAAGTCAGATTCACAAACAATCAACCCTAGCACATTATGTTTTGGTTCGTACTCCCTCCTACGATGCAATTTTTTTGTTCTTCCTACCTACGCAGTGTTTCACGCCCTCCCTTCTCTTATGTTCTTCTCAAATTTTTGTTCCATGGTTTATGACTTAAATTATTTTGAAGTTTATATATATATATGATTTATTAGCTTATATTTTTTTGGCTATGTCACTTGTTTTTACTTACAAATGTCATATTTTTATTGATCATGTACCTTGCGATTCATAAAAAAATTCGATTCACAATTCGGAAAATAGTTATTCCGATTCATGATATATATCTCGATTTGATAACCATACTACCAATAGAGTTGGGTTAGGTCTAGCAGAAGGGATTAGTCCTCACATTGTGGTGAACCACGGTTCGAATTCCCAGTAACCGATCGTCGAACAGGATAATCGTTTTCTAACACTTATCTGAGTAGCTTTTAGAGAAAAAGATATATATTTTTTTTCAAAATTAAACCAAAACAAACATGATGGCCCAGTTTATCATAATTCAGGAAATAAGAGATCCCAGTGTTCTGTTTAGATTTTGGGGGTGGGGGTACCGAAGATAAGATTAATGGGAAATTGGTGTCAGAAATTGAATCTCATCACAAGTCCTTTTGAATTGCAAACAAATCCAGTCTGTCATCAACCTTGTATTTTGCTGGAAGCAAATTACCGTGAGTAGTACCTCATTGTTTTGTTGCTTGGTTCACATGGAGACTGAAGCAGTGATGGAGGAGATTCTATTAGCCCCTACACATTTGTTGGTTAAATTTTGCTTTTAAAATTGCTGATAAGGTCATATTGACTTTTGTTTAAGATTTTGAAGTCAAAATCTAGTTTGCAAATTTGGGTTTTGTAAAATCTAACACATACATCCTTTTGTAAACTTGGGTTTTGGTGTATTGGGAAGCCAAATTTGGCAAAATTTTGGTGGAAAAAATCTAAAACAAATAGGCTAAGATTTCTGGAAGTGCTGACTTTACATGATTGATAATAGCTGAATAATTTATAACCATACTGAAGAAGATTTCTTGAAGAGTTTCACCCACTGAAATTTTTTGTTTGGCATGAGCTTGAAAATATACCTTTGACAAACAAGCACGATTCCACTCTTAACAGACTTCAGTCTGGACTTAAATGATCAATCATAGGCGCATAAGTTAACATTCACATTTTTAAGTCTGGATTTGTTTTACGAAGTTGAAACGTGAACCGGCTGGAGCGGCTCCTCTTGAAGCTGTGAGGTAACTATGGCTACCCTAAAAAAATATTATAGATTAGGTATATAAATATGTTATTTTAGCCCCAAAATATATATTACAGAACACAAATACAAACTTTGGCTAATTGATGAGTCACAAGTCACAATATGATCTCTTGATTTGAAAAGTTATAGGGTCTAAAAGTCATTGTTGAAATTCTGTTTAACTCTTTTATTAGTAAATTGAGTTAGACTGTTAGTTTTGTTAAAATAGAGTTTATTATTTTTCTTGATTATTGTTTGTATATAAACTCCTAACACTTTTATTGTTCTTATATTTAAATGAAGTTCGTTTTACATATAAAAAAAATTTACTCTTTATATTTGATTCCCTCATAAAAATTATGCTAGCTCCGCTGGTTGTCGTGGCTGAGACCGTCTGACCATAAACCAACGGCGAGAGAATTATTTCTCGATAAATACTACCATCATAATCCCCTTCTTTCTTTTTTCTAAAATGGGTGGCAACCAAAGCTTATGAAACATAAGCTCTATTAGATTAGATTATCTCCTTTAATTATTAGTTTAGGTAAGTACTGGCACTGGCACTAAACCGTACCAGTCCAATGCCCCAATCTTATGCCACTTATAGGACTCTTTACATTACTAAGCCACAGTACAACCAACAGTTAATGGAAAGTTTCACAATCCTTCTGAAAAGGAGCCTCCCGCGTCCCAAGCAAACACATAATCACACTCAACTTTTACAAGCTTTATTACCAAATAGCCCAACCCAAATGCTACACAGACACATCAAATCAAATCAACCAAAACCAATTTCCATTCTCCATGGAAGCCTGTCTCAAAACATAGAAAAGAATGCATCCCAAAGCTAACTTGGTAGGGTGGGGTTGCTAACATTCATTGAGTAAAATTCCAGTTACAGCAAAATAAATAAGTAAATAAACAAATAAGTAAAAAAAAGAAATGTGGTTGAAAAAGTAGAAATGTAGTAGGAGTAGTACAAGAAAGCAAACACTTTCACCATGAATAATAGTCTTCCACATAGCTTTGGCCTCTCTGGCTTTCACTCATGTAACATCTTTTCATTTCACCTCCTCCTTGTGAAGTTTCATAACTTACTGTTGGATACTAACCACTTATTTATTTATTTATTTATTTACTCTTTCTTCCTTTTTCTCTATCATCTTGGTTGTCACTTGTCACTCGCGGGAACCTTTTGTTGGGTACTAAGAAATAAAACCCCCAATCATCAATACCAAATCATTCCACAAAATGGTGGATGACACTCATTAGCCCTATAAACTAACAAAAACAACAATAATTTTTCAGTAGACAAATAATTAAGTTCCTATAATCCAATCAGTAATTAAACACCAGTCAATTAATATTTCCTGTGTAGAGATCACAAAATCTGCAAGGTGCAAACTAAGGCCGATGTAGCTTTTGACCTGAACAATTTTCACTGTCCTCATAAGTAAGCTTTCTCTTAGCTCCCAAACAAGCATTAGATGTGTTCTCAAGAACACACGTGGAATTCGACTCTGTTGACAATAATAAATCCGAGCAAGGTGTCTTCTTAATTTTGTCTCTCTTTTCCTGTATAAGATTGTAGCAAGAAAATACATGTCCCTGTTGCATTAAAAAAAAAAAAGGAAACATTGTTATTCATTTTCTTTCAATCCAAAATAACAAGATTTGAGTAAAAAAAAAACAAATTAATACACTGCTAATTAAACTCACACTTTCTACATTTCCCCACGATGGGATTAAACTTATCCGAAGATCCATAGCCTTTTCTGTTAATGTATCATCAGAAGCTGCTAATATGGCAGCCGAAGCAATTATAGATGGTCGTTGATCCATGAAATTAACATCTGCACAGAAAAACAAAAACTCACCTTTTAGTTACAATCTTGATACAACTTTTTAAATTTGCATTGCCGAAAATTACCTTTGACCATGGCCACAATGTGTTCAGTGGCTTTTGTGATTATTGTTTCTGGTCTGGATCCAGGGCAGAACTTTCTGAAAAAGTAATGCAAATAAGCAAAAGGAGTTGCTGATCCCATTTTCCATTCCAAGGTACTCAAAATCAGCAACTCCATGTTCTTAATAACTTTGTTCTCAAATCGATATTCTATTGGATATTCGAATAGAGGAGGCACCCTCTGCTCTTCCATTTTTGCTGCTAGAGATAAACATGCCACTGATAACAATTGAATAGCCCAAGGTTTTGATTCCTTCATCATTCCAGGGGACACAAAACCAAAGCAAAAAAGGAAAGGTAAAATCAGTAAAAGAAAAATATAATAATAATAATAATAATAATAATAATAATAATAATAATAATAATAATATCACTTAGATTATTAAGAAATAATAATGTTAAGCTTACATCGATGGATCGTTTTGAAAGAAACCGATCGAAATAAGTGACTGACAAATAAGCTGTCTGAACTGTGAACCCAAATTTTGCTTGTGTCTGAATCAACAACAAAAACTTTCAATAACAGAACAAACCAAAACAAAAGCAAAGCAAGCACGATAGTTTAAAGAGCGAAAGGGAAAACTAACATTGAAAATCCAATCAATGGCATGTAAGCGAGCACTCCTCAACCAAAATCTGCTTTTGCTTGAATCATCATCATCATCATCATCATCATCATCAAAAGACAAGAAATGAGTCTGGGATTCAAATCCAGTTTCTTGTTTGAACAAATACTCAATGTATTCTTCTTCATCCTCTAAAACGAAGCACGGGTTATCGAGTGAGTCGTCGGTAATGAGAGTGTTGTTTTGATCTTCGTCTTCAAAGAAGATGGCTTCGCCTTCTTCACACATAAGACTAGACAAGGAAAAAGAAAAAGGGGTGCCACCAGAGCTCCCCATTTGTGCTGAACAAAATATCTCGAAGTTAACTTGAGTTGTCGTGGAAGAACCTAGCCGCTAAATACTATGAAAACTTTGGAGAGAGAGAGAGATTGGATTTGGGAAGGTAAAGTGGAGAGTGGATAGAAGTGAGTGGGAAGCAGCGGTTTTAGTGCCGCCAAAATAAAACAGATGATGAGATATAACACGTTAATTAGCGGTTACAGGGTTTTGAACTCTGTTTGTATTGGTTGTATAGTTATAAGTACACTCTACTCGACAAACTGCCAGAGAGAAACCCCAAAGTCTCTCGGTACCATCCTCGTTTTTTCGCAATTTTATTGCGCTAACTAAGGGGTGTATTATCTTATGGCGCGTTTTTTGTTTAATGTTCGAGAAAAAAATAAAAGCGAAGTTGTATAGAATGGAAAAACAGAACGATAGTTTGTCAATTTACAGTCAACTAAACGAGAGTTAAAAAGTAAAATTGGGAAAAAAATAATACACCAAAAAACGTAATTGCTTGAGCTTATTTCCTTTATAGAATAGATATTTTTTTTTGGTTAATAAAAAATTTAGGGTGAGGGGATGACGTCTCAGTCCAAGGTAGAAAAGACTTTCGGGCTCTTTGAGAGCTTACGAGACCTCCAGACTCTTTGAGAGCTTACAAAGTTAATTACATTTACCTCACCTTAAGAGGGCTAGTAGGGACTCAAACCATCGACATGTCGGATACAAGTCCTGTCATACTCCACTAAGCCAACTCTTGGGATACAATAAAATAATATTTTATCAATTAATTTGTTGCAGATACAATATATCAAATTATGAATATATAAAAAGTATTAATGTACCAAAAAATATATATTATGTAGTATTTCCTCCGTTCCAAAACTTTGAGTGTTTTAGTTTTTTTATTTTTGTCCAAAAATTTTAGTTGTTTTAGAAATTCAAAGCATAATTAAGCATTTTTTTCCTATTATACCCTTAAATTAATAGCATACATTAATTGTTATTTATTTTTACTAGGTAGCTTTAGTGGAGTATTAGTAATTCCCAATAGATTTTGCATTGAAGTGATATATTTATTAAGAGTATTTTAGTAAAATTTTGTCTAAATTAATTATTAGTGTGTGTGTTAAAACCCTAAACAACTAAAGTTTTGAGATGGAGGTAATGTTTTAAAAACCGGACCGGAGATCGAATCAGCGAGACTTCCTAGTCATGATTCAATTGGTTCATCCTGTTGAACCGGATGATAATTAAATAAATAAAATAAATAAATAAACTTTAATATTCACACTTAAATTTATTTCAAATTATTAAATATTACTACTATGCCACAATTCAATTATTTCCGTTGGAGACCACATTTGGGCTCTCATAATTTATTGCTCTCAAAATTTGTCTGTTGGGCTCACTCACATTATTTTTTCTAATTTAAAAAAAAAATCAATGAGAACATTCCAGAAATTGGGCTCACTATATCCCTCATCCCTCATTTCTCTCACAATCACCCTAATCCCTAATTTTTCTCCCGCAGCGTCTCCTTATTTCCCCCACCCTAATCCCACTCTCTCATTTTTAGATCCTTCTATCTGTCAACGTGTGATTGTGATCCATTCCCTCACTCACTTCTCTCCCTCCCTCACTCATATCCCTGATCTCATTTCCCTCACTCGTCTCATTCGAGAATCTCATGATCCTCCCCCCACATCTCCCTCACTCATGTCCCTGAAGGTCATCTCCCTCACTCATCTCCCTCAAATCGTGCCCCCACATCTCCCTGATCCTCGCCTGATTTGCAAGCAGACAAGGTGGCAGTGCTCTACTATTCGTGGCGGCGGTGGGGCGAGCGGTGGCGGGGGTGCTGCACTGATGCTGCATTCGTGAGATTGGGAACGAAAGGAAAGGAACAACGGGTTCTGCTGTGCTGAGTGAGTGAGTAATCTAAGGATCTCTCGCAAGGGTTAGGCAGGGATTTAGGGTAAAAAATGAAAAAAAAAAAGGTAAAAAAAATGGACCAGACGGTTATGCGAAACCCAACCCCGTTCTTTGATCACGTCGGTTCAAGGTGGTTTCGGGTGGGCCAACCGGGTTTTTACTGATTCTTTATGACTGCTGGGCCATTTGGGTTGACCGAATCGCTTATGCCTCCGGGTCCCGGTCGGACCGGTCAGTCCGGTCTGGGTTTAATAACATTGGATGGAGGAAATACTCCCTTCGTCCCAATATATATGTCATATTTATAAAATAAAATTGTCCCAAAATATATTCATTTTCTATTTTCAATGTATTATTAAATGCTATCTGCCAAATTTACCCCTAGTATTGAATACTTTCTGCCAATGTCACGTAATATTAAATGTTTTCTGTCAATGTTAATTTGGTAAAATTGTTGTCCTCTTTATTTTATTTATTATTTTTTCTTAAACTGTGTGATTTAGCCAAGTAGGAGGGAGTAATATTTTTCATCGGTAATTAAAATCTCTTACTAAATTCCTCCAAATGTTGGGAGATTCTAGACTTCCCAATATTGAGTCAATGGGGCACCGCTATGGTACATGCTACACCACTTTTGAGTTTTTCCTAATAGTTTAGGACAGCTGTAGATGGTCACTTTTGTCCCATGTGATGGTAAAGGGTTTCATTTGGTCTTGGTGTTCATCATCGTCCACCTTGTTTCTGCCTACTCCCTTTTTTGCTTTTGTTTTTCCTTACCATTTATTATTATTATTATTTTTGGTTACATTTTCCTTACCATATATAAGTTCCCCTTATTCTTTATTTTGGCAATGTCAATTTTTTTTTAAAGAAAAGGAAATAAATATGTAATAATGCTGAGCTAAGCCATCTTTTTGTTTCTAATTCAATCTGCAATATTGTAGCTAGCTTACCAGTTATGTGTTGCTATATAGTATACATTCTGATTGTCTATATTAGCCTTTAATAAAAGAAGCGACTAAAGTTCAACCTACTATATCATCGAGCATACTATAGTACAATTTGTTAGAAAGAATATCCACACACAAAGTGGAAAGAATTATAAATTATGATAAAAAAATCTAAAGTGAGAATGATTTTAAAATGCACAATTAAGATTGTGTGGAACATTAAATTTTAGTAGATTAAAATCACGATATATTTTAAATTAAATGAAAAATAAATGTACTTATTTAAATATCCTTATCATAAACTATGAGCTCCGTGACCTTACCTGTCGCCCAAGTTCCATTCGTACATTATTGTCAATGGTCTAACTTGTTGGCCTCCCCTGTCTCACTTTTTTGGTTTCGGACATCCTTGTAATGTACTAAATTAGCCCCTAATATCCATATTTAAGCATCAGCATCAAATATGAACAATTGAATCGACATCTTATTTCCTAGTCATGACAATGTACAACAATAATTTTGCTCCCCGCACATATCCATACGTACTTAACACAACCTATGATCAAAAGTAGATCCGTGTCATAATAAAAACCATTGCTTGCTATTCCCCTGTTTTTCATTTTGACTACAATATATAATTTGAACCTTAATGTAAATCTCAGAATCAGTGTAAAAATTATTATGCAACAGCTAGTTCTGCTTCTGCTATAGCATTAACTCATGGTGCGTGCTATTACAGGCATGAAGATAAAGTGATCAATATACTTTTTGTAGTCTTCTTTGGTCCATGTATTTAACCTTTTTTGTCGCTTATATTCTCAGTGGAAGTGCTCAAAAATCAAAATCACTCTAAGCACGGTGCTTTCAGCTCTCTCTCTTTCTTGTTTTCCCAGGTTAACTAAGATTTTTAAATGGGAAAAATATGGATAAACTACGTGGACTTGACTTGCCATAAGTCTTCACGCTTTTGTTTTTAAACAGTGTTGTAAAGCATTTTCTTAGTGAGATAATCAGAAAACGCTGTCCATTTGGGAATTTATAATGTACCAACAGGGATGAGCAGAAGAACAGAGTGAATCTTTTTTTATCAAAGAGACTAGATCGATGTTATGGCCCTAATACAGTTCTTAATACATGTACAGAGCAGGTTAAATAACTAACTAGTTAGTAAGTTAGAATTAAATTAAACTAAATGACACAAGATCCAAAATCCGGGATGCAATTAAAACAGTTGGAATGACATCTTTAACAGTCCAATTGACTGCCAGGTAAGATCACACTGCCCGTCTCACCAAAATAAATAGTAGTGCATTATCTTCATCATATATATTGCAAGCACGTTCATCCTTTTATCTTATATAGCAGGTCACATGGATACATTTTAATTCAGTCAGTAATCAGTAATTAACTAACCTTTCAAACATAAGTTTCAACCCCGCTTTGAATATCAAAAGGAATTCTTTTCTTAAACAACCGGAAGTAGGTCAGTGATGGGGGAATTGACCTGTGATAGATTCTACTAGTAAATCGCTAATTTTGTATTTGAAATTATTGAATTCAGACAATTTAATTCTTGAAATTACCAAATTTTAAAATAATTCATAAAGTTGAAAATTTTCAATTATATTAGTCCTTCTGAAAAATTTTCAATGACTAAAATGATTAACGAGAATTTTGAATTTCATGAATTATTATAAAATGTTGTCAATTTTGAAGGAATAAATTACTTAACACATACAATTTTACGGAATAAATTAGTGATTCACTTAGATTTTGTAACTATGAATTGCAATATGGTTAAGGAGAGGAATAATTTGGAGGGGAAAGAAAGGGTCGCGCTACTTTGACAACTAAAATGAGACAATTTTCACGATAACTTTTTAAGTGGTTAATGCAGTTCAAATACATGGTTATTTACATTCGGTGAATGGTTAATAAATATATCATGTGTCGAAACTCATTAACTATAAACGTAACTTTATTAACCACGATTTTGAAAGTGATTAATAACGAATTTCAGGTGTTCAAATCTACATGTAGTTAAACACTTGGAAATCGTAGTTAATCACGTTCAAATTCATGGTTAATGAAGTTACGTTGATAATCAATGAGTTTCGATACCTGATATATTCATTAACCATTTACTAAACGTAATTAACCACGTATTTAAACTGCGTTAACTACTTAAAAAGTTATCGTAAAAGTTGTCTAAATTTGGTTTCAAAAAATCATTTCTCAACGAAAATGATGTAGGAGGGGGGTTTAGATGGGCCAGAATGAGAAGGGTAAGAAAAGAAAAGAATTGATGGAAGTATGATAGCACACGTGAATAAAATAGCAGGGGAGGAGCGTCTTCACGTGTGAAAGGCTGGACCACTTCCAGTCTGTGGTGGTAGCATAGCATCAAAGATTTGATTTTATAAAAGGAAAGGCACAATGAGGAGAAGACGCTCCTCGTCTATCCTAACTTGCCACCCACTCATAATAGAATATAAACAGTATTCTGTTACATGATGAGATGTGGCGTTGTACTAGTACGTAGATATGATATTATCAATTACACAACATATTCTTATACACAAGTAAATAAATAATTTTTATTTTAATTTGCCATTACTACTACACTACTACTAGTGTGTCTTGACTAGCTTAGGTAATAGTGATGGGAAGACTAGCTAGCTAGAACCTTTGACTCTGAAACATCAGCAAGCCCAAGATGGTCAGCAAGTTTGACCCTTTTTTATATGCTCTCTTCTCTTGCTTACAGATGCAGAATGGGGGTGGGGAAAATCATGGTTCCAAGACCATTGCTTTTATTCAATCACTACTATGTGTCACTGAATGGCCTGCCCTGCCCTGCCCACACTCGCACAAACAATAACGACAACAACCCTCATTTTGTAGTATGTATCATGAGTGCGTGAGATTTTTCTTCATGGAGAGAGAGAAAGAGAGAGAGAGGTTATAAGAGACATGTTCTGTGCATGAATGAGGTTTATGTATATGGAAATTTAATTTAATTTTTTTTTATTAAAAAGACGTGTGGTTGGAATTGCTGAGCTTGAGAATTACTGGGACTGGATGTGTGATATTGCATAGCTAGCATTCAGCAAATTGAATGTTGTTTGGCCACCATTCATCAATCCATCCCCCATTTCGTCAAGCTATTCAGTGTTGGTTTTCATCATTTCGCAACCACCATCATTATTCCTTTTCCATTTTTATATACTACATATTGCTACTGTTTCATTATCAAATTGGATGACGATGGATGATGGATGGTTGCTATTATTGTGATTTCATTAATTTGAGAGACCAATATCTTATAACCAAAAATACCGTACTTCACAATAGCCTATAGAATAGATTTGCAAGAAAAGTATTTTTTTACTATTTGATTAAATGTTCCCCTTTTTCGTCTTGTTTTAGGGATTTAATGTTCCCTTTTTTCAAACTGTTATTTTTTAGATATTTTAATATTAATAACAGTATAGTTTGTGGAAGAATTAGCGTCATTTGTAAAAGAGTCATTGAACGCCACATTATTCTTTTATGTTTAATTATTTTTAAGTAAAATTAAGTTTTAAATTATTTTTGTCTTATGTGTATTAGCATCCACCTTTCTCCATCGGTACCGAAGAATTCACCTATACAAATTTCACATTACTAGTTGACAATAGATAAAGAGACAGCTTTTACATAAATTAGAAATATCTAAAAATTGGACTCCACTTGTGTCTACACTTAGTAAAGGCTCCATGCCAGCCGGCGGTGACCGAAGCTGCTCCACCGAAATGTCACCTTGGCTAGGAAATCCACACAATAGTCCTCTTCACGGAGCATGTGTCCCAACTACACAACCTAATCGCACCGAATGTAATACCCCTTGATGTCACGTTATTCTTAATCTCATTTAACTAACTTAATCGCATAGTTTAGCGTTATCGAGCACAGAACATACAAACATACTTGAAACTTTATAAACAAACATACACATTTACATAAAACATTTATATCATAACATCAAACTCGAGTCGTGCATTTCGTGTATCATTTATTCGTACTATATAGCATTTGCTAGAGTGTTTTCTAGGCGATATATATATATATTTGTGTGTGTGTAGCGTTAGACACTTACCATACATCAAAATAAATATAAAATATTATTGAATAGGGTTTTATTTTACCCAACCTGCCATTACTCTTCTATTGATAGAAACTAGTTCTCATGCATGTTGTTTTTAGTTAATGACAACTGAGTAGTCATCTGCCTGAGTTCCCTACTCTAAGAAGACTTTTAATCTTTAAAGCCAGTTCAGTTTAAGCTGAAAAATTTAGGAATGTTTTTAAACGGATGATAATTGTATTAAATATCAATATATCAATTGTTTTATGTCAATCTTCAAGAGGATACCAAACTGAGTCATATTGTTGGGCTTGTATAGTTAATCGCGTAAGTTCCCTTTGGTATTGGAATTTGGTTCCATTGATCAACCAAAAAAATTGTTTCAAGTTAGATTTTTTTTTTGTTAAAATAATGTTTTAGTCTGACATCAATTATTAATTTAGTCCTATACGAAAAAAAAAGTTATTAAAATAATCCCTACACGTGCAACTGTTACCCATTTAGTCCCTATCGTCCAACCACGTTTTTTAACTGTTACCCATTTGGTCTCTATACGTGACATAAATTCTTAATTTAGTCCCTATACGAAAAAAAATTATTAAAACAATCCCTGTAAGAAACATTGACTAAAAGCTTATTAATATGATCCCTATACAAAAAATAAACTATTAAAACAATCCCTATACGAAAAAAAATATTAAAATAGTCTCTATACGAAAAAACTATTAAAACAGTCCCTGTAACAAAAAAGTAACTAAAACCTGTCCATGTTGCAATCTAAATATGGTCTCTATGTAACACTTGTTCATGTATTAGGTACATATATGACATATTTAATCCCCAAACAAACATATAAGATATTTAATCCATAAACAAACATATAAAATCACTTTAATTAGGTACATAAAAGTGGATATAAATCCACAACATAATATGTTTGTTTGTGGATCAAATGTCTTATATGTTTGTTTGTGGATTAAATATGTCTTATATGTACCTAGCACATGGACAAATGTCACATTAGGGACCATATTTGGATTGCAACATGGGCATGTTTTAGTCTTTTTTTGTTACAGGGACTGTTTTAATAGTTATTTTCATATAGAGACTGGTTTAATAGTTTTTTTTTCGTATAGGGACTGTTTTAATAGTTTATTTTTTGTATAGAGACCATATTAATAAGCTTTTAGTCATTGTTTCTTACAGGGACTATTTTAATAAATTTTTTTCGTATAGGGACTAAATTAAGAATTTATGTCACGTATAGAGACTGCTAATAATTGTTTTAAACAGTTAACGCCGTTAGAAAATGTGGTTAGACGGCAGGGATTAAATTAAGAATTTATGCACGTGTAGGGACTGTTTTAATAACTTTTTTCGTATAGGGACTAAATTAAGAATTGATGTTACGTATATGGACTAAAACATTATTTTAACTTTTTTTTTTTTTTACAATTTCAAGTTATCTGTTAGAAATCTATGAAAAGTAATAATTTATAAATTAAATGACTCCAAACGAAATTATTTTTAGGTTAAATATGTTTTTAGTCCCTATAAAATTTTCACTTTTTGTTTTTAGTCCTTAAAAAAAAAAATTCGAACTTTCGTCCCACAAATATTTTTCGTTAGCAACTTTGGTCCCTGCCATGAAAATTTTGCTGATTTGGCAAACGGAAGCCCAGTTATACCCTATCATGTGGACATTTTAATTGATATGTCATCCACGTGGCAAATGACTCACTATTTTTAATATTATTTAATTGTTAACCCCATTTATTATTATTTAATTGTTAAACCTGTCGCACGACCCCCTATCCCATTCAGAATCCCAATCTCATCCATTGTCACCATCTCCAGCAAGCTCAACCTGCATGAACCTTCCCTCACCCATTTTCCTTACCCACGACCACATCACCGTCCAACCACTTCATCTTCAAAACACATCTCTAAGAACCACTTCCTATTCCAAAAATCAAATCTGAACCCACAAATCTGCAACACAACCCAAAACCCAGAAACACCCTGTTTTTGCTTCACCCACCACCACCCAAAACCCAGAAACATAAAACAACCCAGAATCTGCAAACAAAACCCCGTGGTAAAGCATATATAAGAAAAATCAGGTACTTGAACCCATAGTTGCTAAGCAGGTACTTGTTCAATAATAACACCCCAATGTTTGATGAGTACCACACTGACACTAACCCGATCGTGAAAAACCGACTCGAACCCTTCATTCTGTTCTGCTCCATGTCTTCTCTTCCTACCGTTCGGGTTTTTCTCCCTTAAGGAGGGTTTGGTATGAATTTGGGATTATCCCATGGTAAAAGAAAATGGTTTGGTAAAGTTAAAGGTAGAAAGGGTTGGGAAATTGTTTAGGATTATTGCTAGTAGAAAGATTAAATTTCATGGGGTTTCCTGTTGCTGGGTTGAGTTGTTTTCAAAATGTATTTTGGGTTCGGTCAAATCTAAAGTGGCCCATATTACCCACACCCCCAACCTGTTTCCCACACTCCCCAATTTCTAAAAACCCCAAAATACCCATCCCTAAATTAAAAAAATTCCAATCCATTTTTTCTCTCACTCACTCAATTCTGGGAAATTCAAAATTTCAAACCCAAACCTTTGCATTCTTTCCAGAAATTCATGTTTACGGTATGCATTTTTTTCATTCTAAACATGCTACTGTAAATAATGAATTTACGGTATGCAAAAATGCATACCGTAAATTCATTATTTACGGTAGGAATCTATTTTAAATTTTTTTCATAACGTAGATATGAATTTACGGTATCCATCTTTGAAATGCGTACCGTAAATTCATATTTACGGTATACATCTTTGAAGAAGCATACCGTAAATTCATATTTACAATATGCATATTCAAAGATGGATTACATACCGTAAATTCATACCCTAGCTGAAGCCCAGGATCCCTTTCCTGGAGGACCTTACGATAGGTCGCTCCTTACAGACTTTGAGCATCGCGTTGCCTATCAGATATGACACGGACATGTATAAATCTGGTTGTTGTTTGAATTTGATCAAATGTTTATTTTTTGTATGATAAATGATGTTGGGAAAGTTTATTTGTGTGCAGGATCGTAATGTGCTTAAGGTGGCCGCCCACGACCTAAAGTTGCATAAATGGTTGGGGTCGCGTATACCACTGCCTCCTCGGATAGAGGAGGTAGTCGGGCGAGTTGGCCTATCATCCTTGATGTAATGTAGCTTCAGGATGGTTGACAAGGCATTATTATCCGCCTTTGCTGAAAGGTGGCACCGGGAGACGAGCACCTTCCATCTGCCATTCGGAGAGATGATCATCACGCTTGATGATGTGTCGTGCCTTCTAGGCGTACCGGCCAGTGGCTCATTCTACGTAGCCCCAGTGATGGATGTAGACATTGCTATATCTTATATGTAAACATTGCTGGGGTGTACATATGCGGAGGCATTTGAGGAGGTGAACGACCATATGGGTTCTCATATGGGTTTAGAGTTCTTGCAGAAGACCTATAACAAGCGTAGAAACGAAGGACAGTGAGGCTATGCAGTCAGGGCCATCATTATGATGTTGCTGGGCTGTACCATTTTGGTAAACAAGAGCCAGGTATATATTGATGTCAAGTAGTTGGACTTGGTGCGTGACATACAAGAGGTTGGTAGGGTGTCATGGGCTAGTGTTGCTTTGTCTATCTTGTATGGCTATCTGGGCGACGCTAGCCTGTATACCACTAAGCAGATAGGAGGATATATGGCACTATTTCAGGTATATAGCCTATTTTTGTAAACAATTATTTATTTAAAATACTGGTATGGTGGTTGATTTGTTATTGTTGTCAGATGCATGGATATATGAGTATTTCCCTTCTATCAGCCTCCGGAGGGATACAATGGGCAATGGCTACAACGAGAGTAAGGCATGAGCCATGAGGTGGTCGCCTGTTAGGGGTACAGGCCAGTGGAGCCTATCAGGAGAACATTGGATGCCTTGACACTTGATGGTATTTGTTGGATGCCGTGGACTACCCACAGGACGCATTATGCTCTTCAGGATGTGTCCCTGTTTTCAGGGTAAATCCGCTGTGCAAGCTATATAGTGTCGCACCTGCCGAAGGGGGTAGTTAGACATTTCAACTATAGGCAAGACATTCCTCTGCCACCACCACGACTTCCGCGGCTGAGGAGATTACGGATGCGTGGATATCTTTTTCTCTACACTCTATCTGTTCCACTGTTGCACTACACGCGACCTCTCATCCAGCAGACTGCATTGTGAGAGATACATTGGGTGGCATCGCGGGATCTCGTATCCACTTCTGATACCTCCGACCATAGATGTTCCAAAGGCTGAGCCTGAGGCCAGGACTGCTTGTGTAAGTGTTTAGATATAGACAATGTATTTATCATATTTGTTTATTTCCTCTGATGTGTTGTTGTAATTTGCAGGCGAGTTGTCATGATATGATGGAGAGGCTGAACTCATTCACTAGCATTCTCCATACGATGTCTGAGGATGAGGACATCCCGCTGGACGCTAGGCTTGCTAAGTACATTGCCCAGACACTACAGATAGCGTAGGGTGGGACGGAGGCATCCACATCTGGGATTAGAAAGAAGGCTCGTCCACATCCGAGACGCTAGGATGTTTTTT
Organism: Calophaca sinica; assembly: GCA_037113605.1. Classification (NCBI taxonomy): domain Eukaryota; kingdom Viridiplantae; phylum Streptophyta; class Magnoliopsida; order Fabales; family Fabaceae; genus Calophaca; species Calophaca sinica. The sequence continues at coordinate 12,244,839 of CM073736.1, forward strand.
TTGTTTTCATTTTATTGTATTTATTATGATTTTTTGCTTATGTTATGTAACATTGCACATGTTTTTAGTTTTTAATCGTTGTTTATGTTATTATTTCACTGTTGCTACCATACCGTGACCAAATATTAAAAACAAACTTAATAAACGTGACTATTTATTAAACGCAACTACTCGTTCAATAAGAACAACAACAACAACACAACATTAGATGATCACCAAATGTAACTACAAAACCCAACTACAAAACTAACCCCAACTATTTATTAAACACAACTACTCATTCAACAACAGCACAACATTACATGACCTACTCATCAGTTCTAATCGTTGGCTATGGTTGATGATAAGCAGCAATGATCTTATCAACTGTTCTTGGCGTATGCAAATTTTCAGTGATCTCGTCGGTGATCTAGCAAGCACAACATACAACTCTATTAGGCCATGGCTAGAATGATCACCGAATGCGTCCCACATACTTTGTATATCGATGTCATTTAGAAGTGTCATATTCATATACTGAACACGCCCACTACCTACCGAAACAGGGCATCGATAGTAGATCTCTGCCATTATACGTGATCGAGCTTCGAGCTTTCGCCGAATCTTTTGCTTCAGTTCTTCAATAGTAATGGATATCTTCATCCTAAATGTTTTTGGTTCCTCGCATTAAAAAATATGCCATCCGCACTTGTTGTGATTCTGCCATCGTAATAGACAACAATAATGCTCGAAGCCATCGAGAACTGGGTTGACTAAGTGAGTGACATGGCTCATGAGTGGGCTAAGGGATGAAATTGATTTAGGGTTTACGTGAATTTTGGTGTGTGAAAACGTTTCTATTTATAGAACGCTCGATGCGATCTGAACCGTTAAAAGTGTCGGTCGCATCTCGTCCATTGTTTTTTTCAACAGAAAGGAGAAAAAGGAATCGATTCCTTCTGGCCCACACACTGTATCAAAGGACAAGATCATAAATAAAAAGCACGCACAGTTAAAAATAATAAAGTTCATTTCGGATCACTACAATGTAATCGTCGCCCAAGTTTATAGGGTCATTTGGATCCTATGGTGGATAATGACGTGGCGGTGGAAATAATGTAGCTCATTCTTGCAATCGAGCAACATACAGTGTTGCCCATGAATGAGCATCAGGACGACAACGTTGACGCTAACTAGGAGCAATGGTAGGCAATGGACATCTGGGCTTCAAAAGTAACCAAAATGATGCAAATTAATTAGACAGAGATTGCCTAACTGAATGTAAATTTAAGTTAAAAAGAAATCATTGTCGTAAAAAAATTACATGTACCCAGTGATTACCGTTGACAAACCTAATGCAAATTAGAGTGTTACTTGGCTGGGATAGCTGACACATGCCCCTAAGAGGGAAAAATGTCCAACACGTTCTACTACACTCATTCAAAGAGACCAGAATCAATTTATATTTTGATGCTATTACGTAACCCATGTCTGGTAAGGACATTCACTTGTCATGACAACAGATACCGATTACACTGAGCAACGACTCCATCAATTCTTGATATCGATTTCCAAAAAGTCATCCATATAAATCAGGATGCATTCTAATCTCTTTAACCAAGTCTTGATGGACTATAGGCCATTTGTCCTCAGATTTACCAAGTAATGCTGCAATCGAACAATATCCGCAGTTTCCATCATCTCTCACGTCCACTATATCCTCAATATATGGATGAAACTGTGGAGAAAATTGACCCAGGTAAGACAATCGTTTCTTTTTCCTTGTGGGTACATTATATGATGCCTTTGATGTATCCCTAGATGGTACGTCAGAATATATCTTGTCCACATGCTCAAAATATGATGGGTCGCGTCTAACATCATATTCATCCATTGTTGGGGCCTTACTTTTACCCTTTTTCGGTGCTCCCTTGGTGTTCACCTTTTCAGGAGGTGGACACATTCTAGTACATGAAACGCCTAAGAATTAACCATATTACATTGGTTTCTTATATGACAGGTGTAAAATGTGAACGCGGTGGCAATTTTGCAATTAATAAGCGAGTTAGATAATTTACGCGTAACATTTTACACCGGTTATTTAAAAAATGGGTGTAAAATAAAAACGCGGTGGCAATTTTGTAATTAACTGGTGATATTTTCTAAACATTTTACACCTATTGTTTATAAAACTGGTGTAAAAGTTTTAAAATTTAAATTTTATAACTTTTTACACCGGTTGTTGTTAAAAACCGGTGTGAAAATTTTGTTTTCCACCTTTTTATTCGCAGGACAGAGAAAACATTTCATTCTCCCTCTTCTTCCAGAAACCCTTACACTGTCGCTCTCACGACAAAACACCTCCTCCATTATCTCACTCTCACGAAGAACCACCTCCACCACCTCCTCTAACAGTCATTATTCCGTTCTCCTTCCCTGGTAAAACTCCATTTCTCGTTTTAGTTCTCCTTCTTCTTTCTCTCGTTTTCGTTAGTGTTCTCATTTCCGTCGCCGTTTTCATTATCTTTTATGCAGCTGTTATCGTCGCCGCTATTTTCGTCTCCTTTACTGTCATCGTCATTCTCATTTGGTAGGTATATTATTGTTGATGAAGTTGATGAACTCGCTTCTTGTTTTATTTATTTATTTATTTATTTATTCTTTTTGGATTGCAGTTACCAATGTTTCTTGGTTTTGTGATGAACTTGATGATATTAGATGCTTTTTGTAGTTGATTCCATGTCCTTAAAAAAAAGAAGTACTTTGCATGCATATTTGTTTCCATGTCCTTAGATTTTAGGTTTTATTTACTAAGTTATTTTACTGTTTTGATGGTACTCCTAGTGATGAAATTGCTCCTTTTTTTTTCCTATTTTGATGATTCTCCTAATGATAAAATTGCTCCTTTTTTTCTTCCTATTTTGACAACAGACAATGTCTTCAGAGGAAAACCATGGTCGTAGGGGCCGTCATACTCGGATGGCTTTGAGGAGGTCACGTTCGTCTATTAGCAGGCCGATGATGACTGCGAGGGAGTATCGAGCTAGCTTCGTGAGGATTGAGGATCACGATTTGATGGTTGGGGCTTATGTTGATCCCCGTGTCGGTACTTATCGTTGGGGCCCGTGTCATCGTATGGGCATGGTTCAGAGGAGACCACCCTCTCCCATGAGGCCCGTAGCTGCTAAGGAGGTTCTTCAAGGGCCAGACATTGTTCAGATCCCCAACGATGACGATGAGATCGAAGAGTATATTCCATTCACACTGGAGTATTCTCCCATCGCACCCTAGTACACTACATTGACTCATTTAGATGAATCTACTGCCCGATTTTGTCCTAGTTGCTCTTCTAGTACTGGCCAAAACTAGCTTTAAGATGGACACTCATCATCGCTATTGTCGTTTGCGTCACTTCCCTCTACTGATTCTTTAACTTCAACATGTTACCGTTTAGGAGACGGAACCTTCCCAAGGCTTCATGATTCTTCTTCGCATAATATTGGAATTCTAGGGTTGATGCATTAGTTGAAAAGATACAATGAAGAGCAAGCTAATACATTTTGTCCACAAAATGGTGGCAAAACCAATGAGTTCTTCTCTGGATTCTATGATGGTGTCAGGAAAATAACTCCTTAGTTTCCTCCTAGCTGAAGAAATTTGTCCCCAAGATGATGGGAAAACCAAGGAGTTATTATAGAATCCAGTGAAGAACTCATTGTTTTCACCATCATCTGGTGGACAAAATGCATCAGCTTGCTATTCATTGAATCTTTTCAACTAATACATCAACCCTAAAATTCCTGCATTATGTGAAGAAGAATCATGAAGCCTTGGGAAGGTTCTGTCTTCTAAACGGCAACGTGTTGAAGTTGAAGAATCAGTAGAGGGAAGTGACGCAAACGACATTGTTAACTCGTTTGTACATCGATCTTTCCTTGTTTTGAAAAGTTTAGTAATAATGTAGATATGTCATTGCTTTTTTATTTATGTGTGAAATTGACTGCTAAATTAAATTATTGTTTGAATTTTGGGCAAATTTGGTGCTAATATATTCTGCTGCCAATTCTTGTCAAATTTTGGTGCCTATTTTAATTGTCATTTATAGTGCATCTGTGCTATTATGGACAAACAAAGCGATATTAAAAAAAAAGGTAGTTTTTACACCGATTATTCTGAAATCCAGTATAAAATACAGACATTTTACATAGGTTATCAAAATAAACTGATATTAAAATTAAGTATTTTACACCGGTTTTAGCATATAACCGGTGTAAAAGGCCTATTTTTTACGCTGGGTAAAAAACTCAACATATTACACCGGTACTAAAACCGGTGTAAAATGTCGATTTTAGCCGGTGTTAAAACACTTTTCCGCACTAGTGACATTGAAGTTGTGTCTGGAAATACAAGTTCACGCACTTTGGCAAACATTGTCCTCTTGCCAATAACGTCAAGTGACCGAAATCGCCTTACCAACGCATCTCACTGAAGACACCCCGTCTTCTGTCTGATGTTCATGTTGTTGTTCTTGTTGCTTACCAAAATGTAATCTCCTCCAATACAAGTGAGTTGCCTCCAATGGAATAGATACACACAGCCTACTGTAACCTGCCAACTCACAAGCACAGGGTAACCCATGTGACGTTCTGATTGTGCAACCACACACAGATTTATCAATACCCACACTATTTACTCTACTGTACTCGTCGATAATATGTTGTAGTGTAGTCCTTGATACAAATCCATGCAATCTGATAAACATACGGGTGTTGTGCCTGTGCTCCACTATGTTTATACTTCTCACAAATGATGCATTTATCTCGTTGTGTTGCAGTGCAAGCATATTGTTCATAGCTTCCGAACAACTACACAGATCACCCCTGCTGTTTTGCAGATTCCTCTTCAATGCCCAATGTGCAGACTCAACCCTAATAACAAACAAAAATTAAACCACATCTGATGCAATGACACAATTAAACAAAAATTTATCCTTCCAATTTTATCTATTAGTTTCAGTATACCTATTTGTTGTTGTATTTTCTAAGTGCACGGTTGGTCCATGCGGCAACAAACATTTTCTTGTAGGGATTCAACCATGTATTCTTGACATATTCGATAAAAATAGGAAATTTTGAGTATACACACTCAAAAGCCATCAAGCGCTGCTAATACTCAATCTCGTTAGCCGCATGAACAACACCATCCCATGTATCCTTCACTGCCTCATGTTTGTCTTCACGAAATACTAACTTCTTGCATTTCACATAGACATTCTTACCTATGTAAAATTGACACAACGAATTGACGATGTTGGAAAAATGGACGCAACTGCATTCAACAAAGCATGATCTCTGTCGGTCAGATAAACTTGAGGAATTGATTCCTCTCTCACAAACAGTCCTCTTAACTTCTCTAGTGCCCAGACAAATTTATCCCGCTGCTCAGAATCCAAATAGGCAAATACCACTGTGTATGTAAGAACTGTAGAAGTAACACCAACAATTTCAAACAGTGGCAGCCGATATCTGTTGGTTTTGTAGGTGCTATCCATGCCCAAGACAATGTGAAATGTATTCAATAAATTGATAGCATCTGGATGTGTCCAAAAAATATCTCTCACAACGTCAGAATCTTGATGTTTTCTATACCAGAACACATATCGATCACGTTGTATTAAGTTCAACAAATGTTGCATTTCAGTTCTTGGGCCTTTCTGAGTTGATCAAAACTTATGCCCTCATTATATACTTGACTAATGGTAGTGAGGTTGTCCTTATTGTGCTGTTTCAGTGTCAGTAGAATGCTTCCCGACTTTACATTGTTCTTTGTCATATCACAAACTATTTCTTTCTCATTTTGGCTTAAACGACCAACAAATGAATGACCTGTCATGCTTTCAGGTATCCGATGGTTGCGAATTCCATAAAGGACCCTAAGTATCCAGCCTTCACTCGTTGACAAAGGTCTTCCTTTAAGCGCGAACGGACACTCACACTTATGAGATGCAGTTGATTTTGAAGAACTTGCATCCTTGATTGGTCTATACTTTCCACCCCTTTCATAACCCAGAATGATTTTTGTTTTCCTTCCTCTTTGTCCCATTTCTGTGTCTGATCTTACAATGACAGCAACAATATTGTTTTGCTTTCCAACCTCTCGAGCCCAATACAAAAGATCATCTCGTGTAGGAAATATCTGGAAAAATAATTAAACTCAATGTTTTGATGATAAAAATACGATATATTCACAATATCAAACAATAATTAAATTACTTGCGTAGTAGTGAATGCGTCACTACAATCGACAGGTTGGGAAATGTTGGTAGGCTTGTCAGCTTCATCAGAATTGAAGGCATTACAATCATCCATTTCCAATAAAATTAAAATAAAACAAACAAACAAAAAATCATTAATAAAACATATACAAATAAAATATTAAAAATTATTATGTGAAAAAAAATGTAAAAAAAAATAAAATAGGAAATGTACTATAAATTCCTTATTTATGATAAGTTAGATAATTTCAAAACGTACCGTAAATAACGAATTTACGGTATAAACAATTTTATACCGTAAATTCATATTTACAGTACATATTGAAATTGTATTGCGTACCGTAAATAATGAATTTATGGTATACCATAACGAATTTATGGTATACCATAAATTCGTTATTTGCGGTACGTAATACAATTTCAATACGTACCGTAAATTCATTTACAGTACAAAATTGTATACTATAAATTTCTTATTTACGATATGTTAGTTAATCACAAAAAAAATATATACCGTAAATACAAATTTACAGTACAAAATTGTATACCGTAAATTCGTATTTATGGTACGTATCTATTTACCATTACCGTAAATTCCAATTTACGGGACTTTCTATGTTTTGCTGAAAAATTAGGGAAAATAATGTGGAAGTGGGGTAGAAGTTGAAAAATGAAGGGGTATTTTGGTCAATTTGTTGGAATGAGGGGGTGTGGGAAACAAGTGGGGGCGTGGGTAATATGGGCCTCTAAAGTTTGTGAAGACAAATAATTATGGTCAAAAAGGGCCAACATAACTGTTCCAAAAATTGGAAAACATTCGGAATTACCAAAGATACCTAATTTCGGGCTTTGATTTCCCCACCTCCCCCACTTAATTTCTCCACCTCCCCAACTCATAGAAAAGACCAAAATACCCCTGCAAATTTCCCTCCTCTCATCTCCCTCACCTCCCCAACGCAGCCCTCTCACTTCACCTCACCTCCCACTCTCTTGAACCTCACTTCACCTCCCTCTCACCCTCAGTCACGAGCTCCCCTCCCGCTCACTTCGAACGCCTTTCTCCCTCTTTGGAACATGCATCTCCATCTCAGACAGCTTCCATGTCTGTTAATTTTTTTTCCTGCGTGCTCTGAATATTCGGATTCTTGAATCCGGAGGTGTCCGGACTCAAGAATCCAGACGTGTAAAACCCAGTTGTTGTGCACTAAACGTTCGGACTTAAGAATCCGGATGTTTAGTATACAACAACTGAGTTTTAGACGTCCGGATTCTTGAGTCCCGACACCTCCGGATTCAAGAATCCGAAAGTTGCCTTTACAACATGTTTTCAAATTTGCACATAATTCAAAATCTGACTACTTTAATGGACTAAACAACATCATTAAACTTAAGCATAAGGCAAATACAATTAAAACACAAATCGAACCATAAACATAGAGATCCAATATATAAATATTCAATCTACTGCTACATGTTTTGCGGGTGAAATAAAAATAGACGTCCAATGTTGCATGCGACTAAGATATGGCGCCTCCCAATCCCTAGCACAATCGCTCCTAAACCTTTTCCATTGAACATGCAGCTGAGGTATTGGAGCATCATGCTTTAAATAGACCTGAAAACATGTCATTTTGAAACCAATCAAACAAAGTCAAAAAAATATGTAAAGATTACAAAAAATAAAGAGTCAACACAACTATTGTACCTATACAAAGTGTTCCATTCTATGCAGAAATCCAATGCAGAGGATGCGCTGAGTTTTCCAATCCTTCGGTGGTCCGTGCTTGAGAGGGAAAATTGTGGTACTTCCCCTTGGGTCTAAACATATCAGAACTACCTTATATTTGTTAGCAATCACAATCCTGCATCTGACATGGTCATCCATTTGTCTTTTTTGGCAACCTGATCAACCCTGTCAACATATAGTGATCGCCTTAGTGCCTCAACATGGTCTTCGCCACAAAGAACTCCAACATAGTCGTCCCAGTTTCTCTCAACCTCTCTAATCAAATCCTGTCGGATTAAGGGCCATGCATTCTCACCAAAACCAAGTAAAGCAGTGATGCTACGATACCCACAGTTCCCATCGGGCTGTACATCAATAATGTTGTCAATGTATTGATGAATTTCATAAGGAAACTGATGTATGAATGGCAGGGTCGGAGCTGACTTCATCAGTGGAGGAGGAATTGTAGGTGGTTCTAACTTGATGGGCGGAGGAGGAGGAGGAGGAGCTGGATATGTAGATGTAGGTGGCTATGACTTGGTGGGAGGAGGAGGAGGAGCTGAATGTGTAGATGTAGGTGGCTCTGACTTGGTGGGCGGAGAAGGAGCTGAATGTCTAGACAGAGTGTGAGCTGATTTGTTGGGCAGAGGAGGAACTGAACGTCTAGACGAGGTTGGAGTTGACACACTATCGTGTTGGGATGCAAAGAAGTCATCAACATGCTCCCAATGGGATGGATCACGTCTTGTTAAAAATCTTCCTAATTGTGGTGTGACTATTTGGATTATTATGCTGCAATGAGAGTAAGGCGTTTCTCGGCTTAATCATGTTCAATGTCATATCGCTCAGATTAGACAACTCTTCAGAAGTTAGACGACCGACATATGGATGACCCTCAAAGTTTTCGACTAACCCGTGGTTGTGCATACCACACATTACTTTCAAAACCCACCAATCGACACCTTTCACTAACCTTCCTTTCAATCTGAATGGACATTGACATTTTCTAGTGCCAGTAGCCTTCACTCCCGTAGTCTTGTAAGATTTATACTTGCCACTTTTCTCGTAACCTAACATCACAAAAGTCTTTTTGCTTGACTGCCCATTGTCTGATCTTAAAATAATAACCACACACCCAACAGATTTTCCAACGTCTCGTGCCCACGCCAATAGGTCATCCCGCGTAGCAAATACCTGAAACGACAACATGTATCAATCACCAACTCATCTAACAAATCTTAACAAAACTGATCAATAAAATAAGTACCCGAGTAGTAGTGAATGCACTAGTACAATCCATGGAAACGACCTCTGGAACATCAGGAACAATGGGCATATAGTGTCGGGAAAGTTGTCTTCCATTAAAACTTCACTGGAAAAGACAAGTCAAAACTCTAACAGACACAGGGTCCGGATTCTAATGTCTGGAGCCTTCCGGATTCTTAAATCCGGACGATTTTATACCTCCGGACTTTAGAATCCGGATCCCTCCGGACATTAGAATCCGGACTTGGGAAATAAAGAAAGTAAAAAACAAAAGTCCGGATTCTTATATCCGGAGTGCTCCGGTAATAAGAATCCGGATTCTCTGCGATTTCAGAAAAGAAAAAAAAGAGCCCAACGCACCTCAGATCGGCGGCAATGTGGAAGAGCTATGGCGAACAAATGCACCAGGGATGGCTACGACCTCCAAGGTGAGCAAAAAATCTTCAAAAAGTGAGAGAGATTGGGAGAGGAAGCTGCAAATCGAGAGAGGGAGGTGGCAGAGAAAGTGAGGGAACGAGAGGGTGATGATTTTGGGGAGGTGATACTTATTTTGTGTTTTTTATTAAGGGTAAAATTGGATTTTCATAAATATGGGAGGTGGGAAAATTAAGTGGGGGAGGTGAGAAAATAAACGGCCCTAATTTCCGATAGCATGCACCCACCGTCTTTCTTTGAAAATCAGTTTTTAACTACTTTTATCATTTAAAAATTGTCTTGTCCACTTTTTTTCAAACTTTTTTACTCTAACTTTTTTTCTTATTTTGAGAACTACTACTTTTTAAATGCTCTTTCTTTTTCTCCAAAAAACTTGCTCTAGAAAATATTTCCTCCCCCTTTCTAAATATTTATTTTTACTCTAAAAATGATTTTTTCATACTTTTTTGAAAATTACTACTTCCCACTTTTAAAAATTATTTCTGCTATTTTGAAAAAAAGCCAACGCTTTTTCTCCAAAAACTTATTCTTTAAAATATTTCTTCCTCATTATTTTAATATCATCCATTCCTCTTCTATTTTGAAAATTAGTATTTCCCACTTTTGAAAATTAATCCTTCATATTTTGAATTTTTTTTAATCTTTTCGTCCAAGAACATGAAGTTTTAACTACAACTTCCATTTTCGAAAACTTACTTTTGTCTATTAACTACTTTTTTCAAATGTTTTTACCATAATTTTTCTCCTTATTTCAAAAAGTTACTTCCTTTTCATAAAATACTTTTCTCCCAAAACTTGTTTTCAGAATTATTTAACTACTATCTCACTCTTTTGAATATTATTCCTTCCTTTTCCTTTTGAAAGTTTTTTTAACCACCACTTCTCATTTTTTAAAATTAGGCATTCCTCTTTCTTTTGAAATCATTTTTAACTACTTCTTTTATCTTATAAAAACTGTCTTGTCATTTTTTCAAACTTTTTCACTCTAACTTATTTTCTTATTTTGAAAATTACTTCTTCCTTTTAATTGCTATTTCTTTTTCTCCAAAAACTTGTTCTTCAAAATATTTCCTTCTCCCTTTCTAATTTTTTTTTTACTCTAAAAATTATTTTCATCCAAAAATGAAAAGAATGAATGTGGAGCTGCTACGTGGCATGAGTCTACGTGGCAAAACTCTATTTTATATAATATAATAAATTCCATCCTCTTCTATTTTAAAGATCACTACTTCTCACTTTTGAAAATTTTGCCTTTCTTTTTTGTAATTTTAGTCCAAAAAAATATTTTTTTAACTACTACTTTCACTTTCGAAAACTTCTTTTATCTTTTAACTGCATTTTTCAAATGTCTTTACTCTAACCTTTTTCCTTATTTTGAAAATTACTTCCATTTCATAAACTCTTTATCTCAAAAACATGTGTTTCAAAATTATTTAACTAATATTTCTCATTTTTGAAAACTATTCCTTCCTCTTTCTTTTCAAAATTTTTTAACTACTACTTCTCACTTTCGAAAATTATTCCTTCCTCCTTCTTTTGAAATTTTTTAACTACTACTTCTCACTTTTAAAAGTTAGGACTTCCTCTTTCTTTTGTAATAATCTTTAACAACTTTTTTAACCTTTTAGAAACTGTCTTGTCCTTTTTTTTTCAAACTTTTTTACTCTTACATTTTTTATGATTTTGAAACTTGCTTTTTCTTCTTTTTAAATGTTATTTCTTTTTCTTGCTTTTCAAAATATTTCTCCTTGCGTTTTTAAATATTCTTTGCTCTAAATATTTATTTTTCACTTTGTTTTTTTGAAAATTATTCGTGCTCTTTTGAAAAACAATCTAAGCTTTTTCTCCAAAAACTTATTCTTAAAAATATTTCCTCCTCCCTTTTTAAAGTTATTCCTTCCTCTACTATTTTTAAAATTACTGCTTCTCACTTTTGAAAATTATTCCTTCCTCTTTTGAAATGTCTTTAATCTTTTCGTCCAAAAACCTGGTTTTTTATTACTATTTTCACTTTCAAAAACTTCTTTTAACTATTTCTTTTATGTTTTGACTACTTTAATTTTTTTTCAAATGTTTTTACTCTAATTGTTTCCTAAATTTGAAAATTATTTCTATCTTATAAATTGCTTTCCCCCCAAAACTTGTTTTCAAAATCATTTAACTATTACTTTTCCCTTTTAAAAACTATTCCTTCCTGTTCCTTTTGAAATTTTTTTAACTAATGGTTCTCACTTTTGAAAATTTGGCTTTCCTCTGTCTTTTGAAATCATTTTTAACAGCTTTTCTCTTCTAAAAACTATCTTATCATCTTATTTTTAGACCTTTTTACTTTAACTTCTCTTCTTATTTTGAAAATTCTTCTTCTTTTTAAATGCTCTTTCTTTTTCTCAAAAAACTTGTTCTACAAAATATTTACTCCTCCCTTTCTAAATATTTTTTTACTCTAAAATTTTTTTTGTTCATGCTCTTTTGAAAATTACTGCTTCTTTTGAAAATTATTCTTGTTCTTTTGGAAAAAATCTAAGCTTTTTTTTTTCAAAAATTTGTTCTTAAAAATATTTCTCCTTCCCTTTTTAAAATTATTTCTACCTCTTCTATTTTGAAAATCACTATTAATCTCTTTTAAAAAAATTTCCTCCATTTTTTGAATTTTTTTAATTCTTTTCGTCCAAAAACATGTTTTTTAGCTACTTCTTCCACTTTTGAAAACTTATTTTGTCTTTTAACTACTTTTTTCAAATGTTTATCCTCTAACCTTTTTCCTTATTTCGAAAATTACTTTTATTCTATAAACTCTTTTCCCCAAAAACTCATTTTCAAAAAAATTTAACTATTACTTCTCTGAAAATTATTCATTCATCTTCCTTTTGAAAACAGTTAATTTCTTTTCAATTTTGAAAAATATTCCATCGCCTTTCTTTTGAAATCATTTTATCTACTTCTTTTATGTTTTAAAAATGTCTTGTCCTCTTTTTTAAACTTTTTTACTCTAACTTTTTTCTTATTTTGAAAATTACTTCATCTCCTTTTTAAATGATCTTTCTTTATCTTCAAAAAATTTCTCCTTTCATTTTAAATCTTCTTTATTCTAAAAATTCTTTTTCCACTATTTTTGAAAAATTACTACTTCTCATTTTTGAAAATTATTTTGCTCCTTTGAAAAAAGACTAAGCTTTTTATCCAAAAAACTTGTCCTTAAGAATATTTCTTCTGGCTTTTTAAAATTATTCCTTCATCTTCTATTTTGAAAATTACTAATTCTCACTTTTGAAAATTTTTCCTTCCTCTTTTAAAATATTTTTAATCTTTTCATTCAAAACTTGTTTTTTTAATAACTACTTCCACTTTCGAAAACTTATTTTATCCTTTAACTACCTTTTTCAAACGTTTTTACTATAACTTTTTTCCTTATTTCAAAAATTACTTCCATTTATAAACGCTTTTCCCCCAAAAAACTTGTTTTCAAAATTACTTAACTATTATTTCTCACTTTTAAAATTTATTCATTCCTCTTCCTTTTGAAAAATTTTTAACTACTTTTTTTTTCTTTTGAAAATTATTCCTTCTTCTTTTTGAGCATTTTTTAATTACTACTTTTCCCATGTGAAAATTAGGTCTTCCTCTTTTTTTTTTTTTTTACGGATCGAAATATAAAAATTTAAAAAATATGTTTTTAGCTACTTCTTTTATCATTTAAAAATTGTCTTGTCCACTTTTTTTCTCTAACTTTTTTTTCTTATTTTGAAAACTACTTCTTCTTTTTAAATGTTCTTTCTTTTTCTCCAAAAACTTGTTCTTCAAACTATTTCCCCATCCCTTTCTAAATCTTTTTTTGGAAAATGCTAAACCCCACAAAGGATTTACATAACGAAAGTGACGCGGTTCATGTTTTTCTCCACCTCTATCAGCTTTCTTGCTTTTCTATACAACAACTTAATAACTTTTTCCTTCATTTTTGAAGAGATATTATTTCAAGATGCGAAGTTACAAACTATTTTTAATTTACGAATCCAGATCGGTGACTACAAGTCACTACGTTGCCTTCGTCAACCACCATCGACCCCTCGTAGATTAGACATGTCAATAAGTAAAATACAACAACCGTCGACCACCATGCCACTCCATCGACCCCCTCGCCTCGTTTCTCATACCACCGCTAGCCATCATCAGCGTAACCATGCCGGTAACAACCAACTGCAAGAGAAACTTGTGACCCATCTCTTTGCTGGACCATTAGAAACATAGCAGGCCTCCAACAAACACTGCCCTCCCCGCAAGCCATCACTGCAATCGCCCATCAACCGCCGCTCATCGCCTAAATTGAAACATGAGTCGGTCACAGAGGTAGTGGCAAAACTGAAATACGAATGGCCAAGGTTGATGAGAGAGCGACACAATTAGTGGAGAGCGGTGATACAGTTACTATTTCATATATATTTTTTAAAAGTTTTATAGGAAATAAGCGTTTGTGAAATTCGCGAGAGATATCTCTCACCGAGGTGAAATGCTGCTTGATCCGAAGATCCTCCAGGATTTTTCGAAAACCGCAATCTGTGAATTGCGTTCCGTTGTCGGTAACAAAGACTTCGGGAACTCCAAACCTGGTTAATATATATCTATTAAGGAACTTGATCAGGTTTTTTACTGTTATTTTTGCCAATGCCTCTGCATCTACCCATTTGGTAAAGTAATCGACGGCCACTGCTAGATATTTCAACTGACTCGGAGCCATTGGAAATGGTCCTAGGATGTTGATACCCCACCAAGCGAAGGGCCGTAGAGCGGGCAATGATGTCAACTCTGTTGGGGAAGCTAAGTGGAGGTCGTCATGCCTCTGGCATTTATCACACTTTTTAATATACGACCTCGCAGCCTCCTTCATCGTTAGCCAGTAATAACCTGCGTGCAAAATCTTCTTTGCAAGAGATCGACCCCGGAGGTGTTATCCACGGATCCCTTCATTTACCTCGGCTAGCACGTACTGGGCTTCCGTACTGTCAAGGCATTTAAGTAGCGGAGTGGAGAACCCTCTTTGGTACATGACCGTCGACAATGGAATAGGAGCATGCCTTTCTCCGAATCTTCGCAGCCTTTTTTCCCTCTTCGGGAAGTTCACCAAGTTGAATGAACCTTCGAATGGGTGTCATCCAATTATTTCCTAGGCCGACCACGTTGTTCACGCTTGGATTAAACACTCCAAGACAGAATTTCGGCGAGAAATCTGCAAGAGGTGTTGTATTGTCGATTGCAGAGATTATGTTGGGTTTGGCCAATGTTTCCTGAATCACCGACCTATTGTTCCCGAAAGTGCGCGTGCTAGCGAGTTTGGACAGGATGTCCGCCCGAGCGTTTTGTTCTCTTGGGACGTGATTGATCTCGATCTTCGAGATGCAGTCCATTTTTTGCTTCACGAGTGCGAGGTATTTTTGAAGGAGAGGATCTTTAGCCTAGTATTTCCCACTGATCTTGGACACCACTAGCTGAGAATCAGTTTTAAGTTTCACTTCTACTGCTCCGAAGTCTCGAGCTAAGGTCAATCCTGCTAAACATGCTTCGTGTAACACCCCATTTCCGGAGCGCTACTAAACTACATATTAATCTCGACAGTCCAAAGTACTTCCGAAAATGGAATACGCTGTTGCATGGTTTCTAAAGATGTGAGTCTATTTTTTTTTCCTGTTCAAACTCCCTTGAGTAATTCGTAACCAGAGTATTACAACATTTTTGAAGGCGGTGGAAAATACATTATCAGGTTTAACTCACAAAACCATGCGAAGGAATTTAATTAAGACATTCACATAAAATGATTCAAGTCTTGAAACATAAAGCATCTATTACAACAATTGTGATTAAAGCATTTGACACCCTATAGCTGGTCGGAGCACTACTACACTTACTAGACCCCCTAGTAAGTTTACCATACGGCTACGCAAAGCAAATAGCCATGTAGGACATCCTTGGCTACGCTCATCGACAGTCCCGAACAATCCGCAGTCTTCATCATCTGGGTTACATTCATTGATTGAAAGAACCACGGGCAATGGCCATCTTCTTAACAAAACATATAACGCTAACAACATGTATACTAATCACATCATACCAATGAATTATACATGAACACAGTATAACATAGCATAGGAAACACCATAACACTTCAACATGTAGTTCAGCAACATCATAAATGCATCTAGTCAGTATGCGGATGTAGTCAGCGTGAATTATTACGGCTTAATTCCTATACCAATAGGATAAAAGGCAACCTGCCAC
Source organism: Calophaca sinica (assembly GCA_037113605.1). NCBI lineage: Eukaryota > Viridiplantae > Streptophyta > Magnoliopsida > Fabales > Fabaceae > Calophaca > Calophaca sinica. Next base: position 12,260,786 of record CM073736.1, read on the forward strand.
AACAACTTTTGTATACCCATACCAATGGGATATGTGACACCGGGCCGACTAACACCTCCCGATACATACGCTCTCTACAAATGCACCTTAAGTTCGTAATCGTCCTTTAGGCCAGGGCCAACGCGTGAATAACCTGACACTAGGAAACAACCATCTAGTGACACTAGGAAACAACCATCTAGTTTAGGGTAAACGATATCTTATGATCGTATGCTTACACAAAATCCAACTATCCTCGGATGCACTTGCAAGAAGTGTCCGTGATTTGATGCCACAATTTATATTATCGTAATTGATGTATTGACAACCACTTCCTCCCTAATCTCATTTTCTTTAGAACTCTCCGCGTGATTACTTCAAACACCCCCCTTTCTTTTTCTTTTTACTAGAAACCACCCTTGCTAAGAATCTAGTGTCATCTTTTTATTTTGTTGATTTTATTGGAACTTAGCTATTCATTCATTTAGTTATTTATTTTGAAAACCCCTTTTATTCTTTAGAAGAGTTTGAAGTCCCTTTTTCTTTCTTGAAAATTCTTTGAGTTGAAAACATAATTCCTTTTTAACTGCAAATCCCATCCTTGCTACTAGGCTCCGTTGGAGAGCCCTTTTTTTTTTTTAATTATCGCATTCAAAACCTACATTCTCTAGTTTCGCAAATCGTATTCGTTTTCAAGAAAATGCATCGGAGTAGCGTGTCATCTGTACATCAATTACATCGTTCAAATTGTGCATCATCACTACATGCATACATACAACTTAATCACAACAATACAATTAGCCAAATCCATCCAATACAACAACATATAGCTCAAAGATGCTTACACTCATTGAAGGGAATTTCCTTACTAAGGGTTATACAAATCATAAACACAAATCACATGTACTGATCAAACAAGATATCAAGAAGAAGCACTTTCATAAGCATACAATGGCAATTATACATCACCTAAACAATATCTAGAAGATGCCCTTACCTAAAGGCTTTCCTTCCACGTCAAAGTCGTACACTCGGACTTTACGGCGAATCCGATCACGATCTCGTATCCACGATCCTAACCAAACAATTACTTAGGGCTTAGTAAACAAACTAAAACCTTAAACTCCTAGGAATAGCCACGGTTTCCAGCATCCCACCCCTAATCAAAACACTTCAAGTCCTAACTTATTTTCCACACTCAAAGGGGTAGAACAAGGTTTGAAGGTACTAAACACTTTTAGAAACTTTCAATACTTAAACACCAAATATTTTTGAAAGAAACTTCATTTATCTTTCTAAGGATTCAAGCCCTAGACTTGTTCCTTATCATTAAGATCCAAAATAAAAACAATTTGATCGAAAACCTTAGTATAGACTCAAGCACATGCAAATGCCAAATCTGTCCCCCAACTTCATCGATTTTATTAATATAGCAAACGACGTTGTATTCGAGCAAATGACCACTCCCTGGAAAGCTTGGAGTGTCTAGGTTTTGGAAATGAATTTTAATTTAACATTCCATCAGCCATTTGGTACAGTTTAATAAAAAGGATTTCGGATGTACAGAAAAGGACAGATTCTGTTTCCCAAATTGCAACGCATTTTAAATTATCAATACTCAACCAAATTCAGTAAAGTTTGTGTGCAAAATGTAGAGAAATGAGTCTAGTTTCCAGAACATCAAGAATCAACGAAAAAGGATATTTGAGGAAAACTTTATGACCAAAATACTAAACATATGTCAGTGCTGTTTTTGTTTTTCAACAAGATTAAAACCAACACCCTTTTCTTCACTCAATCTTTTCTTGGAAACACTTAGGTTTTCTCAAGTTGAAGATTCTCATTGTCAAGGGGTTTTAAATAACATTTTCTAGGGAAAAATCTTCTTCCAATCATGGCATAAATCAAGCTCATGTAGGAGAGATCATGACATGCAAATCACTAAAACTTAAAATAACAACAAAATACCCACATGCAAGATAAGGTTCACTTGGAAAACAATCCATTCTTTTTCCCTCCTTAGGTCGTGGCCTAGAGCTCTTTAAGGAAGGGGAAAATTTGTCATTTTGTCTCCTTGATCATTATCAAGAACATGCATGAAGAAATAAGTAAGAAAATCAAAAGTTCAACATCAAAAACCCACATGTAAGACTACATATTTTTCCTTTACCACAAAATCACTTAGAGCTTGGCTTGTGATCTTTTCATCAAGTAGATCCACACCAACAAACAAGGCTCACATATTGTTCATAGCCTAAAATATATTTTTGAAGGAAAGAAGAAATCTTTATGTTTCATAGAAAGAAAGAATACCACTATTTTTTTTTGAAATAAATTATATCATGCCATTAACACTTAGGTGACAAAATAGATCCTTCCTTTTTGTGGTTCTTGAGTCCATCACCTCTTCAACAAGGAAGAGTGAAGTATGGAGGTTTTCCCCCACCTTTTGGATGGCTCAAAACATTTACCAAAAAGGAAGATGAAGAGGAAGAACTATAGGAAGACAAGTTAAGAAAACATAGAAGATTCAACTTGTTTCAAAGGAAAACCATGTAACATGCATAACCATGACAAGAACTAAGAAGAGATAAGTATATTACCCTCACCATGGGGCTGTTCAGTGGCAAGATTAGCAAGGGGAAAGGAAAGTGCAAAACCTTGTTCTTTAGCTTGCAAGATGTGCTAGTTTTCTCACTACTTCTCTCTCTATTTTTCTCTCAACTTCTCTCTAGTTTTCTCTCCACTTCTCCACACCACACACAATGAAAGAATGAGCCGAATGAGACCATTCCTCCCCTTAGGAATTTCGTCCTCCCTCATGCAAAAAGGATGGGAGAGAAGCTTGCACAACCATTGGCCACACAAACCCCAAAAACTTGACTTAGTCATACTCATTTGCTATCACTTAGACCCCTTTTTCTTAACCAAATTTCTGAACTAAGTAAGCCTCTCCCATTGGTTGCATGGGGCAGCCAAATTCATAGGTTGGGGAAGAAAATCTCAATTGAAATCTTATGACAATTAGTCTAGTAAAAGGCTACACATTTTAGCCAAAAATGTGACCAAAATCTAATCATTTTGGAAACAAAATCCTCCCACCTCACCTTTGCCCAATGAGATCAATCCAAACCTGTCCCTAACAGCTTGCTTCTCACGAAATTAAGGGGATATTCGTCCCCGTTTTGTCGCGCGTTCGGTTTTACGCGTCTCGCGTCTTAACCGAGTAGAAAATACGATATTATAAAATTTCGTCCAAAAATTACCAAACCACTCTCAATAAATCTAAAATAATATAAAACACTCAAATTACAAATATAAAAATATTCGGGTCGAATTAAAGTCTTCTATCGGGTAAAATCTTACCCAGGTAGTCCAAAACTCGACCGAAAAACGGTGGAATTTTAAACTGAAAATTTTACTGTGACTTAATAAAATATATTGAGTCCCAAATATAATTTTATTTTGATTTAATTCAATCACTTTCTTAGTCAATAAAATTACGCGTCGCTGCGTCAAACTGAAAACTTATATAAGTTTAAATTGATGAATTCACATTAACGCAGCATACGTCTACGCTGTCTATTAATTTGAATTTACATCATGAATAATAGTTATTTATAATAAATAAATTATTTCAAAATAACTCAAATAATTTCCCGTACCTTCAGTAAATCATCGAGGTGATCAATCTCTCTGACTTATTTTCAAGTAATCGGGATTTTAACGCTAAAATCTCTTTCCATAAAAATTGGGGTGTTACACTTCGTACTCTGCTTGGTTATTCGAGGTTGGGAATGAAAATCCCAATCAGAATTCGACAATTAGCCCGTCATCGTTTTCAAGTAGTAGACCTGCACCGCTGCCCTTTGCGTTTGATGATCCATCGACATGGACTGTCCACTTGGAACAGGGTTCAACCGCCCCTGGGGTCATCTCTGCAATGAAATCAGCCATACATTGGGCTTTGAGTGCTTATCGTGATTCATATGAAATCCTAAATTCGGACGACTCAACCGACTACTTAATCATATATCCTGCGAGGTCAGGCCTATGTAAGATTTGTTTGATCTATTGGTCTGTTCAACCTACAATAGGATGTGCCAGAAAGCATTGTCTCAACCATCGAGCTACGACCACCAGTGCTAGCACGACTTTCTCGATCTTCTGATATCGTAACTCGGGGCCTTGAAGCGCTTTACTCACAAAGTAAACTGGTTTTTGCCCTTCTTCGGTTTCGCTCTCGAGGACAGCACTGAGAGCTTCATTAGCGACTGCCAAGTAGATATAGAGGACCTCTCCGAGGGAAGGTCTGGTTAACACCGGTGGTTGAGACAAAATATGCTTCAGCCGCGACAAGGCTTCTTCACACTCTGGGGACCATTCAAATTGGATCCCTTTTTAAGCAATCTGAAGAAGGGCAAGGCGTGTTGAGTAGATTTTGAGACGAACCTTGTCAACGAGGTGAGCATTCCAGTTAGTTGTTGGTTGTCCTTCCTTGAGGTAGGTTATCGCATCTCGGTGATAGCGCGACATTTGTCTGGATTTGTTTCAATTCCTCTGTCGGTCAAATAAAACCTGAGGAACTTGCCAGCTCGTACCCTGAAAGTACACTTTTCAGGGTTAAGCCGCATGTTGTGGCGTCGGACTTCGTTGAAAACTTCATTTAGGTCGACATCATGGTTGACCTCTTTGGTCTTTTTCACGATCATGTCGTCCATGTATACTTCCAACATTTTCCCGATCTGATTAGTGAATACTTTGTTCATCACGCATTGGTATATCGCGACAGCGTTTTTAAGGCTAAAAGGCATTACTTTATAGCAGTAATTTTCTTTGTTGGTCATTAAAGCTGTTTTTTCTTGGTCAGCAGCGTGCATCGGGATCTGGTTGTAACCAGAGTATGCATCCATAAAAAATAGCAATTGGAAACCCGATGAATTATCAACGAGTTTGTCAATATTGGGAAGGGGATAGTCGTCTTTGGGGCACGCCTTATTAAGATCAGTATAGTCAACACACATGCGCCATTTTCTATTAGATTTCTTTATAAGTACTACATTGGAAAGCCATGTTGTGTATTTCACCTCCCTAATGAATTCAGCTTTAATAAGATCATCTACAGCTTTGGCTGTGGCTTCAGCCTTCTCGGGAGCTTGCTTACTTCGCCTCTGGGCGACTCAGCGAGCTGTGAGGTCCAGAGCGAGTTGGTGGCAGGTGATATCAGGAGAAATGCCTGGTATGTCAGCAGCTGTCCAAGCAAAAAGATCTGCGTTAGACTTCAGACGCTCTATTAACTGTTGCCTTACCTGCTCAGGGAGGTCGGTATCAAGCTTGACAGTTTTCTTTGGATCGTCACCGAGCTGAACTTGAATGAATTTACCATCAGGAATGGGTCTCTTGATCTTCTGTTGGAGTTCTCGTGCTAGGGGGTTGTTCTCCTCCTTGATTTCTTCTTCAAGCTCAATTCTGGCGTCGGAGTCCGTGAGGTTTACTTCCGAAGTTGCATCTGTCTTGGTTTTGCTTTTTCACAGGTGGAGGTTGTTTTTGCTCCTCAACTCCGTCCATCTTCAACGATAGGAGATAGCACCTCCTGGCCGCCTCGAGGTCCGTTTCTACCATGATGATCTTGTCGTTGTTAGCGTGAAAATGCATTTTGAGATGAACTGTTGAAGTTACTGCTTCGAGCTCACCCAACGTCGGGCGACCAATAATACCATTGTATACCGATTTGCAAGGGAGAACGATAAATTGAACTTTGACAGTTTTTGTAGTTGGTTCTTCTCCAAAAATTACCATCAGTTCAATATAGCCGAGAGGCTTTGTTCGAGAGCTGTTGAATCCCTGGAGGTCGGACCCTGTGTATGGAACAAGGTCTTTCTCTGATAGCTTCAAGGTTCTGAATAGATCGTGGAAGATGATGTCTGCCGAGCTTCCTTGGTCAACTAGGATCCTCCTCGCGTCGAAGTTAGCCATGTAAGCTCTAACCAGTAAAGGGATCTGGTAATTTGGCTTCCCATTTATCAGGTTCTCATTGTAGAAGGCGAGGGGCGGTTTTCCTGATTTGTGCTTACTGGTAGAGGGAAGGACGGTGGAGATTGTCATTGCTTCACACAACTTTCTTTTTGCCGAGTTGATACTGGCACCTCCTTTGTCGGAAAATCCTCCATAAATGACCAGTGCGACTGGAGTGGGTCAAGGTCGCCCTTTGCTTTCATCTGAATCGCAACCTCCCTCGTCGTGTTGTACCATTGCAGCAGTCGACTGGTTCTTCTTCTGCCGAGGAGAACGCGATCTCGACTTCCTTTTGCCCGACCTCGGCTTTGAACTTGTATATTTCTGCAATTTCCCTCTCTGAATCAGATGTTCTATTGTATCTTTCAACTGCACACAATCGTCAGTATTGTGCCTTGCACTTTTGTGGAAGCGACAATACTTGGATTTGTCCGCGTCTGGCCTCTCTTTCAGTGGCTTTGGGAAGCGTATTCCCGCATCTCAAAATTTTGCGTTCGTGCACTTGTTTAGAATACCCATTCGGGAAGTGTTCAGTGGGGTGTACACGTCGTACTTTACCAGAGGAGCTCGACTCTCCTTCTCCTTGCGTGATTTGTCTTCACGTTGTCCTCCAGCTTTGTCCTGTGACACTCTTTTCTTGACTTTCGTTGCCATGAGTTTCTCTTCGTAGTTTATGTATTTCTTTGCTCGCTTGAGGAAGTCATTCAGATTGGTCGGCTTGTCGACTTCGACGTTGACGCTAAAAAGATTGTCCTCAATCAGGCCTTGCTCTAACAGATACAACTTCATCTCATCAAAAACCTTCTTTACGAAAACTGCTTCCTTGTTGAAACGCTCGATGTAGTCTCTGAGGGATTCGTCTTTCTTCTGTTGGATGGCCGCTAATGCTGCAGTTGACTTCGGTTGAACTCTGGATGCAATAAAGTGAGAGGTAAACTGGTATGTGAGGTCGGACCACGAGTCTACTGAGCTCTTCTTAAGATTTTGGAACCAAGTCAGGGCGGCTTTCTTCAAGGTATGAGGAAAGATTTTGCATTTGACTGGTCCTTTGGCACCTCAGTATCCCACGATTGTGTCAAAACAACCGATGTGCTCGTCTGGATCACCAGTTCCATCGTACGTGTCTAGAGGAGGAGGCTTCTGGAGAGGCATTGGAATAAGATACTTAGCGATTCTGGCAGTGAACGGTCCAAACGAGCCGAACGCGTCTTCTTCCTCATCGCTTCTTCGGAGCGAAGTGGATGAAGGAGATTGGACGCGGCGATGACGAGAAGTATGTTCAGCAGATCTAGCACGACATCGGGAGAATGCAAATGCTCGGCAAGGTGGTGTATCACTGCTCGTGGTTACATCTTTGTGACGAAGAGAGCCCTCGGGAGAGCGATGACGACGTCATAGAGAGCGTCTGCCCACTCGTCCAGAGGAGGACCTATTAGGGGAAGCTCTGTTGCATTGAGTTTTATTAGTCATCCTTTCGCCTTGGGGAGAGCGGATCCGAGAACGTGTCAGAGATCGGCGTGGTGGAGAACGGTTCAAAGATCCGCTACGGCGAGTGGTGCGGAGTGGAGATCTGTGATGAGGTTCGTCGTGTTGAAGGCGGTGAACGGATCAGCGAGTTTCAGATCCTCCAGATCGTTGGCGTGACAGAGAAATCTGGCCTGGCCGATTCTCGATCTACGTAGCAACGCGAACTGAGATTTCTTTCTACTGGTTCTCCATGCGTTCAAGACGCTGATTCTGCAACTGCATCGCTTCAGTATGTTTTTGTACGAATTCGCAGAACTCGCAGAGGAGGAAGGCGGTGGCCGTCGGAGCGGTGTCATCTGTTTCTGTGGTGGTTGGAATGGTGACTATCAGTTTTGCATTAACCTGCAGAGGAGGAAGAGTCCTCGGCCTCTCGTACTTGACGGTTATCGGCTCTTTCAGGCTGAGGAGGATTTACAGGAGTAATAGGAAGATTCGGAGGATTCAGATCCGTACGGAGTTAAGAACTCCGCCTTGCCACCGTGCACTTTGATCCGGTCATGGTTGAAGACAGAAAATGATCTCAAAAATGAGGATAGGAAGAAAGATCCCCATAGACGGCGCCAATGTTCTGAGGTAGAACTCGGAGTAGCCGAAAATGAAGCACTGCGGTGGACTTCGCGGTGGTTGACGACGGCGTCAGGATGGTGTGTACCTGCAGAGACTCTGATGCCTAAGTCAATTTAGGGTTAGAGATGAGGTAACCAAATATGAATGAAAGCGTACCTGAGGCGGTTACAGAGATCGCTTATATAGTGCTCGGAAGCGGTTACCAAAGTGTAACCGTTCGCGTGAAATCCAGGTAGCCGCTGGATCTCTGCCAGGCTGTAATGTGCTGGAAAGACGTCGAGACACCATTGGATTTACCACGCTGTCATTTGCTAGGAGGGAAACGAGTTTCGCTCGCAAAGTGGACTCTTTAGTGAGCGCTGGTTGGATTGGGCCTCAGCCCAATCCGAAACACATATGGTGCTTTGTTTTAATTTTGAGCATATGTACTCACCCGAGTGTCTTGTCTTGTTTATATATATATATATATATATATATATATATATATATATATATATATATATAGGGTCAGGATCAAATGACACCGGTGTCAAACTTGGGTATTGTGACACCGTTCAATAACTTTGTTCTGAATACCTGTATTACGAAACTCACCATTGGATTGAAAGATACTATCAAATAGATCATATCTACAAAATTTCATATTAATATGAAATCATTCGATATATCATTGAGATATATCAAGATTAAAGTCTTATGCACTTTATTAAATAACATTAATCTTGATGCATCTCAATGACATATCAAATGATTTTAGATTAATGTAAAATTTTGTAGATATGATCTATTTGATAGTATCTTTCAATCCAACGGTGAGTTTTGTAATACATGTATCCGGAAAAAAGTTATTGAACGGTGTCACAATACCCAAGTTTGACACCGGTGTCATTTGATCCTGACCCATATATATAAAGTTAATTTTTTTAAAAATAGAATTAAGTCATGGGTGTCACACACAAAAAAAAATTAACTCATGGGTAATCACTATGTATCACCGTAATATGCTTTTTTTGTCTATAATATTTGGCCTGAAATCAGCACATTTCCTGTTGGTGAAAGTCATGGCAACAAATAAGTAAAGTATTATGCCACCTCCAACTGGCCATTCTTGTAGCTTCTGTCGATGGACGGAGCATAACTTGTCTCTTCCTTTTGTTAACATTTTACACAATCAACTTTAGTACTTTTATATCATTAGTGGGGACGGATCCAGAAACGTATCAAGGAGGGGCGAAAAAAAATTGATAAAAATATTACGTAAATACTAAGTAATAAAAATAGATAAATAAATTTAATAATTTATATAATATATATAATAAAATATATATTATGTATATGCTAATAAAATAATATATTTGACCAACGTCTAAAATAATATGTATATATTGTTAGTAAATAATATGTTATCCCTCAAAAAAAATATTAAAATATTTAATATGTTTATGAAATAATATATAGATTATGTACACATAAAATAATATTATAGCAGCATCTAAAATAAGTTGATAAGAGCACTGTTACATTGCAACATATAGCAGTGTAAAACGATGTTACATCCTTAATTTTTAATAATATATACATATTATTTTATACATAATAAGCTTCATACTCAACAAATTGTTAAGGGGGAGGGAGGGGCAACAACCCCAGGTTGCCTTGCCCCTGGTTGCCCCTAACTAAATCTGTCGCTGATCATCACATGTATATGCCATGACAAACCGACCCAGTCTTTTTGGTGTATACTAATGGCGGTGTCCAGGTAGACAGGCGTGCAGATTTTATCTAACATTCTCTGCAACGCCCATGACCCAACTTTCTGTATATATTAAGATTTGTGGACTTTATTTTTTCTAATAGGAACTTCAACGTTTAAATGATGGTGGTTATTGTTTGATAAAAAATAAAAAGAAATTATGGTAGTTGGAGAAATACCAAATTACTTCTCTTCTTCAATGCAACAATCTATTTTGTTGCACGTTGTCATCCCACCATTAAGATTTCTTATATTTTAGTCCAATATGGCTTGATTAATCTCCTAATGTCTTTTTAGTTATCTTTTCTAATTTCTAATCTCTTTAGTCATCTCTATAGTCATCCATTCCGGTCAACGAATCCGTGACCTTAAACCAATCTGGAAAACAAAGATGCAACACTCTGACTGGCCAGAAACAGTCTTGTTAAAGGTTGTCGTTGTCCATGATGCCGACAAGTCTCCTTCTGTGCCCATGGAAGTGGAGGCTGTGGTGTCCCCTTGGTGTCTAGATCTCAAAGTCACAACCTTGTCGATCATTTCTTTTATAGGGTTGTTGCCTCGATGCATGTGATTTTTAAATTGGGGAGATTCATTGATTTCGTGGCAAATGTGGAGAAATCAAAAGTGCCTATCGTGGTCAAGTCGGTCGAAGAAATGCTCAGCCAAAGGAAGAGGGAAATTGGAAGGGAAGAAGAGAAAAAATTCAGTATGGATGGTGCAACGTAAGATCTACTGGAACTATTCAATCCAAAGACTCTTAGCCATGGTCCATCCATGAACCACTTAATTGATAGTCCACCGTAGACGAAGCCTGATCCAAAGACTCTTAGCCATGGTCCACCCATGAACCACTTAATCGATAGTCCACCATAGACGAAACCTCATATCACATGTCGAGTACTACCTCAAATTTTTTAATATCCATCATACTGTTAGGTGTCAAATTTCAAATTTGGGTTACTCGATAGAATGTTGTAAATTCGACAAGTGAAGGCATAAGAGACCAAAATAAATGATCAAAAATTAACTAAGTTTGAAAGACTAAGTGATGAGGCGGTTGTTCGACGGAATGCATAAAGCGTCGAAGATGTCAAAATGAGCGTGGTCAAGACATGCTTGGATTGTAGGCAGTAAATGTACAGTCCGACAGGAAGTGTTACTGTCAATTAGGTAGTTTTAGCGAAAAAAAACTTAACTACTAACTCGTGTCCATATACGTGTCAGGTTGGATGTTAGGTAGTTTTTGTATTTTTCCCTATAAATAGTAGTTTCTATGATGTAATTCGGGTTGGATATATGATCTAAATTCCTAACATCTCGACGGCTAAAACAGATTAAGGGAAAACGATCACTGTATGCCTTCCAAACTCTATCTTTTTGCAATTTAATCAATTCAAGTCTATTTTCAATTATTTGCATTGTCTATTCATTTACCTTATCTGTAATTTTATATTCTGTCTATGCATTTTACTTTAAATTTTATTGCATTCAAACTTTATCTTTTTACAGCACTTCAAACTTATTTGTTCTTGTTCTCTGCATTTCTATTTCCATTGAAAATCAGTTTACTTCTTGCATTCTTTTCAATTTCAGTATTTTCTTTCATGTCCTTTACCTTTATGTCATTTACCTTTCCGTCAATCTTTCTTTCCTTGTCATTTTCAAGTTTTCCTTTTAATTCATGTTCTTTACATTTTCTAGCACTTTTACTTTCAAAGTCATTTACAAGCCTTCTTTAGATTCATGTTATTTAAATGCTTTCATTTAAATTCATGTCTTTTAAAAGCGTTTCTTAAATTTAGTCGTTTTAAATGCTTTTATTTATCTTCCTGTATTCAATTTCCAATTGTATGTTTTAATTTGCAAGTGCATGTTTCTTAACATCGCATTGTATATTTTCATTTAAGATGCTATTTAATTACTTGTTGATCAAGTCATTGGCTTTTAACAGTCAATCTTGCTTAATTAAACCTTTAATGCCATTTCGACAACAACTTGTTTGTTAGTTGGAATCCTCATAACCAAAATTGGCATAAGACATAACAGTTAATGGCTTCAGAGCCAATAATGTTATAAAACCAATAACACGTCGAGAAATTGACCGTTATTTTATAAAACCATTGTTTGCAAAACGAGATTACCACATAACTCGTCGATCTTGCAATCGTTTGAACTAATTATTTGTTACTTTGCTGAATTTGGTAGAAATACACTAAGAAAACCAAATTTTCCAGTAAACAATTGGCACGCCCGGTGGGATGAGTTTAGAGTAACTTGTTTTTAAACGATGGTTTTATGCGTTTAAGAAGTGAAAAAATTACTGCTTCTGACATAACGCGACAAAGAAACATGAGTGGCAGCATGAATAACAGTGCCACGATACCAAATGTTGCTAATGCGAATGTGTCGTCAAGCAATACTAATGCTTCGACCACCAGTACGAACGCATAGGTAGTTAACATCCCACGGATGAATAATACTATCATTGGGACGGGTACTGGAATGACAATGGCCAACACGTAAGGAGAGGCTATTCCAAGCGCTGTAGTACATGAACACCCGGTGGTTCAAAGTGCTCCAGAAGTTCAAGCATCGCCTGGAAGTGCAAGGAATTCAAGTGTTAGGCCAATACCGCAGGCAACACAACCTCTGTTTGGAATGTCGTATGGTTATTTGAATAACTCGACAGTTCCCGCTATTGGTTCGACCATGTTCAACCAATATGTTAACCAGCCTTTCTTGCCCTTTGGGAATTCTTCCAATACTCAGGGAATGGCAGGCATGACTACTACCACAACCAATCGACAAGGGCTTAGTGTAGGGGAAATGTCAAGGCAAATGCCTCAGAATAATGGGGTCTGACCCAAAATTCATTAGCGAGTATTCGACAACAGATAGATGAAAGTAACCATGAGATGGTGAATATGTTCACTCAGCAAATGGGTGCAGTTATTACGCCTCTTATGCAGACTACTAACCAAGCATGTAATGCATTGGTTGTACAAATGGAAAGGCTGAATCAAGCGTTGGGTTTGGCAACACCAGTGAATGATAACGTTCAGCAAGACCTAGGAATCAGGCCTCAAGGTCAATACTTGGGGGGGCATCCCATAAGATGTGAATAACCCCAATATGGTGCAGAATGAAGTCATTCAACCAAATCAAAATCTTGGTCAGAATGTGAACAACTTGGCTTATGGTCAGGTTCAAGTTTTACAAAGGAATCAAGATCAACGGCCCCCAATGCATCAAGGTTTGGCCAACCTTAGGCATAATATCATGGGAAACCAGATAGAGCAAAGTGTGAATCAAGATGTCGAGCAGATGCTTAACAGACTTGGTTTCAATATTGGTCAAGCTAATCGACCATATTTCATTTCTGCGTTTCCTCAGTGGGTACAACAAGCTGAAGTGCCAAGGGGAATAAAGATTCCTAAATTGTCCAAGTTTTCTGGTGACAGTGGAGAATCGACTGTCGAGCATGTTGCCAGATACTCGATAAAGATGGGGGAATTGGCCACTATGGAAGGTTTAAAATGAGGTTCTTTCTAAGTTTGTTGACAAAGAATGTGTTTTCTTGGTTCTTAACTTTAAGGGCCAATTCAGTCCACTCTTGGGCCCAACTAGAGGGATTGTTCCATGATCAATTCTTTAGGGGCGACCTAAGGGTTAATTTGACTGATTTATTCAATGTCAAGCGCATGTATAATGAATCTATAGATAATTACATCTCCAGGTTCAAACACATGAAGAGCAGGTGTTTTACACCTGTCCCTGAAGCGAAAATTGTTAAAATGGCCGCTAGTGGTTTGGATTACCATATTAGAAAGAAATTGGTGAACCAACACATTGTCGATCTTGCCCAATTAGGGGAAAGGGTTCGACAGATTGAACAACTTAGGTCTGAAAAGAATCAGAAAAACAATAAGAAATTTGTTAGACGTGAGAAAATCAATTGTGTCAAGCAAGACCAAACAGACAGTGAGGACGAGGCTGTGACTGAGCAAGAAATAAACCTTGCTGAGTTGAAAGAAGGGCCACCTTATGCCTGTCAAGCTTTAGTACCTTCCAAGGGGAAGGAAAAGATGAGCTATGCAAACACGAAAACATATACATTTGACATAACTAAAGCTGATAAAATATTTGATATTCTGTTGAAAGACAAACATCTTAAGTTGTCAGATGATCATCAAGTAAAAAGGCCTGACGACTCCAATGGTCAGAATTATTGTAAGTACCATGGGGCTTTAGGCTATCCTACTAATGAGTGTTTTCGTTTCAGGGATTTTATACAAAAAGCTCTAAAAGAAGGCAGACTCAAGTTTGCTGACAAGCAGAAGCCTAGCATGAAGGTGGACACTGATCCATTTGGCCAAGACATATCCAATGTCGAAGGCCATAATGCAAGAAGCTGCAACATGGTGAATATCAGCGCCAAGCAGAAGTATGTGATGAATGTGGAAGACTCATTCGACATTTACCCAAGGCCTCACGAGTCTGTTGAAGACTTTTTGAGAAGGAAGAACAAAAGGGGACAGTTGAGTTTATGCCCACATTGTGGCAGGTATTTTGACGTGAAAGCTGCTCAGAAAGCGAAGAATGATCAAAAGGTTATATCTCACCAGCACATACGAACTGGCTATGCGAAGAGGAACTATAATGTCGTTCCAGTGAACCAGATGCCTGTTTCAGTGAACCAAGTGCAGAGGCCTATGGCACATAAGCCTCACAGAGCAGTTGGCAGTTGGTTGGTTGAACCCTCAAGGGAATCAATTGGAAGCAACCATGGGTCATCTCCTGGTCGAGTCTTAAATAAGACTAGGAAGCCTGATGCCAATGTGGTGGTGAACAAGTGGGTCGAGAATTCTTCCAAGGCTCGTTGCCCTGAGTTGAGAAATAGGGTGAGGACTAGAAAGAGTAATCCTCGACAAGTGCCGTTTTGGAATGAAGATTACCAATTTGGCAGAATACCTTATCCTGGTGGTGATCAAGTGAAGAAAGCCCCATTGTCGAAGAGTCAGAAATGTCGTCAATAGAGGATGAGAAAAGCTTAGAAACAAAAACTGAAAGCTGCTGAGATGGCCAAGGCTCAACATGAAAACTGCTTCATGATTGGGATCCAGAAGGTGCCATTGCCCAAGGAGGTTGGGTCGAGATTAAAGAGTGTGGTAGTTGATGTCAAAGGGGCTGACTTTGAACGGGGTCAAATGTCCCAAGCCCAGGGGCAAGCATTCTCACCAGATTCCAAACGGAATGCCAAGCTTGCTAAGGCTCCTTCGACAGTTCAAGAGAGGAAGCTTTGGCCAACAGGTTTGATTGAAGCTGAAAAGTTGGCCTCCGAGCGAGGAAGGTTTGATGTTCAAGCAGCTCCAGTCGAAGACACAAATAGTTATGTGTCTATGGAGGAATTAAGGATCATAGTCAATGATTCCGATTTTCTAGATGAACCCATGGTACCAGTGGAACAAAGTCTTGTCAAAACAGACTTGTCCATGGAAGAGGTCATTGAAGCATTGAATGATCCAGATGACCCAATTGGTCTTGATGACAAGGAGGAGTTTGATCCTGACACTAATTTAGACAAAGACCTGGATGAATTGGTGATGGCAATGGGAACAACCTTGTCAGATTTGGGGTATGAAGAATGTCTTCTTGATAAAGAGGACATGAGGTTGGGAAGTTATTTGGAAAATGAAGAAACAGCTACTGAGGAGGAGTTCACCAATCTTGATGTGAACTTGGTTTCGGTTTTGGCAGCTGAGTATCAGGCTCAGTATGAGTTTGCTGTAGAAGTTCCTGATGAAGAGGAGCTTGATGATTTTCCAATTGGTTGGCACTTTGTCGAGCAGGATATGGTTACCATCTTCGACAATTTTGCTCATTTAGACAAGTCAACTAATGAAGAAAGAAGTCATCTTCGGCCATTGCACATTAAGACAATGACTGAAGGCAAGCCTGTCAACAGGGTGTTGGTCGATGAAGGAGCATCTGTGAACTTGATCCCAAGAGCTATGTACAAGAAGTTAGGGAAGGATGAAACAGATTTGTTACCAACCAACATAGTGGTTACTGACTTTGGAGGTAGATCTGCACCGACAGATGGTGTAGCAATGCTACATGTGCAAGTGGGATCAGTAGAAAGATCCACTTTGTTTGTGGTGATCCCTTCAAGGTCAAGTTACAATGTCCTATTGTGTAGGGATTGGATCCATGCTGTCGGAGCAGTTCCTTCGACGGTGCATCAGAAACTTAACTTTTGGAATGCTCATGATGACATTGAGATTATTGCTATCTGCAACAAATGCATGTGGAGTTCAAAGTGTATGACCCAAAAGTGAAACCCATATTTGTGCAGGTTGGTGTTGTTGATAAAGATGCTCTAAATTCTTGCTTAGAGGAGCAGTTTGGAGTTAGGCTGCTGGATGAGGCCGATGAAAATCGGCCAATCGATAACAATGAGCCTTGAGAAGCTTCAAATACAAACGTCGGCTTGCGAGGCCGACCGACAGTCAAACTCAGAAGAAGGGGTGTTGGCTGATTGCATATTCGATGATGGCCCTTTAGGATTTGAGAAGGGGCTTGAGGATAAAAATGGTTTCGAGTTGGAAGATCCTTTGAAGGAGATTGATCTGGGGGATGAAGATAGAAAGAGGCCAATATATGTTAGTACTTTGTTGCCAAACTAGTTTAAAAGGCAGATTGTGGAATTAGTCTCTGAGTATAAGGATTGTTTTGTTTGGGATTATCATGAAATGTCGGGTCTGAGTAGAGATCTTGTGGAACATAGGTTGCCTCTGAAACCTGATTGTAAGCCTGTCAAACAAGCCAATAGGAGGTTTGCTCCTGAAGTTGTGCTGAAAATCAAGGAGGAAGTTGAGCGCTTGTTGAAGGCTAAGTTCATTCGCACAACTAGGTATGTTGAATGGTTGTCGAATGCAGTGCCTGTCATAAAGAAGAATGGCAAGATGAGGGTGTGTGTTGATTTCAGGAATCTTAACACTGGAACTTTTAAAGACGAGTACCCTATGCCCATGGCAGATATGCTAGTGGATGCAGCATCTGGTCATGAATTTCTAAGTTTCATGGATGGACATGCTGGTTACAACTAGATCTTCATTGCAGAAGAGGATGTACCTAAAACTGCTTTCAGGTGCCCAGGGTCTATTGGAACTTATGAGTGGGTAGTGATGCCTTTTGGTTTAAAGAATGCTGGTGCAACTTACCAAAGGGCAATGAACACTATTTTTCATGAAATGATAGGCAAGTTTGTGGAAGTCTACATTGATGATGTGATTGTCAAGTCAAAGAGCCAAGAGGAGCATTTGAGCCATCTTCGACGAGCTTTTCAAGAAATGAGAAAGCACAGTTTAAAGATGAATCCTGAAAAGTGTGGTTTTGGTGTTTTAGCTGCTAAGTTCTTGGGCTTTTTGGTGCATAGGACAGGCACTGAAGTAGACAAGAACAAAGCTAAGGCTGTATTGGAAGCGAAACCACCTACCAACAAGAACGAACTCCAATCTTTCTTGGGGAAGGTGAACTTTCTCAGAAGGTTCATATCAAATCTTTCAGGAAGGACAAGGGTGTTTGCTCCTTTGGTAAAGCTCAAAGCAGAGGAAGCCTTTGTATGGACTCAACAACATAAAGAGGCTTTCGACCAAATCAAGCAATACTTGACAAGTCCACCGGTCATGATGCCTACAGAGCCACATCGACCAGTGAAGTTGTATATTTCTGCATCAGAAGAAACTATAGGTTGTCTACTGGCTCAAGAGGATGAGAATAACGTCGAAAGAGCCGTTTACTACCTCAGTCGAGTGCTGAATGATGCAGAAACAAGATATAGTGCTATAGAGAAGTTGTGTCTAGAATTGTATTTTTCATGTACAAAACTTAAGTATTACTTAATGCCTTGTAATGTCATAGTGATGTCAAAGACAAATGTAATTAAGTACATGTTGTCCTAGCCAATTCTGAATGGTCGAATTAGAAAATGGACACTTGCATTGTCTGAATTTTCTTTGCAATATGTACCTCTAAAGGCTGTTAAAGGTCAAGCAATTGCTGACTTTTTGACGGACTATCCATGTTTAGAAATAAAAGAATTGACAGGGCTAGTTGATTTAAAGCCTTGGCATTTGTATTTTGATGGCTCAAGACACAGAAATGGGGTTGGTGTTGGCGTTCTGATAATTTCACCTTTAGGTGTGCCAACTAAACTAATGTTCGAGTTAAAATATGCTTGCTCCAATAATGAGGCTGAATATGAAGCCTTAATTGTGGGTTTGGAAATTTTGATAGAAATGCGAGCACACACTGTCAAAGTTTTTGGGGATTCACAATTGGTTATAAGGCAGTTAACTCAAGAGTACAAATGTGTTAGCCATAATCTTGTCAAATATTGTCAAGTGGCCAGCAAGTTAATGAAACAGTTCGACAGTGTCGAATTGGAGCATATCCCGAGAGAGCTGAATCAAGAGGCTAACGAATTAGCCCAGTTGGCCTCAGGATATAAGTTATCTTCAAAGGTGTTGACAGAATTTATAAAAGTCTGTGAGTTACTGTACCCTTTGGATGAAAGGGATATTCTTGTTTCCAATGCGTCAAATTCGCCTGATTGGCGTAAGCCAATAATTGAATATTTGGAAAATCTAAGTGCTGATGTCGCTAGGAAAATTAAGTACAAAGCAACTAAGTGCATGAACTTTGTATAGAAAGTCTGTCGATGGTAATTTGGAAACATGCCTTAGTGAAGAGGATGCCTACTTGGCATTGGCAGATATTCATGAAGGAATTTGTGGAGCTCATCAGGCAGGTGAGAAGATGAAATGGGTACTAAGAAGACAAAGAGTGTATTGGCCCACTTTAGTTAAAGATTGCATTATGTTTGCAAAGTCTTGTGAAGAATGCCAAAAACATGGCCACATACAAAATGTGCCTGCTAGTGAGTTGCATTCCATCGTTAAACCTTGGCCTTTTAGAGGATGGGCTCTGGATCTCATAGGCCAAATCTTTCCTACTTCTTTAAAAGGGCACAAATATATCTTAGTAGGGGTGGATTACTTTACCAAATGGGTAGAGGCAGTAGCCTTGAAAGGGGTAACACAACAAGACATTGTGGATTTCATTGAAAATCACATTGTTTGTAGATTTGGTATACCACAAACAATCACAACAGACCAAAGATCTGTGTTTGTTGGGAAGAGGGTTGTCGAGTATGCTGAGTCGAGGCAGATCAAGATGGTGACTTTGACGCCATACTATGCGCAAGCAAATGGTCAGGTCGAAGCCATGAATAAAATCATCATTGGGTTGATAAAGAAGCACATTGGCAGATATCCAAAAAGCTGACACTCAACTTTGGAACAAGTCCTTTGGGCATGCAGAAATTCTCCAAAAGAATCGACATGTACTACTCCTTATAAGTTGGTTTATGGCCATGATGCTGTTTTGCCTGTTGAGATAAATCTTGGTTCATTAAGAATTCAAAAGCAAGATGATGTACCAGTAGACCAATACTGGGACTTGATGTTTGATGAATTAAATGAAATCCATGATGAGAGAGTTGTGGCTTTAGAGCATTTAATTCGATAGAAAGAGAGAATAACTAAATTCTATGACAGTCATGTTAAGTATAAACGTTTCAAGGTTGGTGACTTAGTTTGGAAAGTCATTTTACCAATGGATAAGAAGTTTCGAGAACTCGGAAAGTGGTCCCCAAAGTGGGAAGGTGTAACGACCCGTTTCCGGACCGCTACTGAGCTCAATATACCGAGCTCGAGTTACCGAGCTCAACACACCAAGCTCAACATAAACCTATATGAGATGTGTTTTAAAAACGAAACTCTTGTGCCTTTTAAAAATACGATATATATATTTATTTATTTTTTTATATAAAACCAACTCGTGCACATCAGAGTAATTACAGCTTTTCGAAACATGGTGCAACTAAGACACAAGACTTAAATTCTAATAAAACATACATGCATAACATACACATATATATCACTTGAAATAATAATGTATACAAAATACAGAGTAGCAAATGTGCAAAGAAAATACACACTAAGTGCAGCGACTTCAAAAGAGCAATCATACCACAGGGGTACTTAGTGAGACTCCGCATTGTTGCTCAAAAAATAAGACCACCAGTCTACCACTGTAAGCAACAAAACAACCTTTGCCCCAAAATGGTCACAACCTCGAACACAAAAGAAAAAGCGAAATGCAGTCTTGAGAAAAACAAACATCCAACAAACAACAATCCACGACAGATAGAGAGTCGTCACTCGGAGTCTCGTCAAGCTCCTCCTCGGCATCGTCTCTTGTCGAGTTACTGCAGCCCTCGACATCGCACTGGGTAGCAGTCATGGATTGAAGGCACCACGGGAAAAGGTCGACTTCTCGACAATTCCAAGATAAGCTCGACATAAAAGATATAAGCAAACAACAATAATATATCTCAATTACCCGCGTGACTGACTTCGACGTCTCACTACAAACTCGACACAACTCGCCAAATCCATTTTCTCTCGACTCGACAATTTTTCAGGAATGCACCGCGCCGTCTGGTATGTCGGAAAGTCGGTAAAAGCCTTGGGATCTCGCTCTCCCTAGGGCCGATCCAACTCAGGTCCCATAAGCGTGGCGGCGTCTGGTCGATCTCAGTAAACAAAAAGGGGACCTAGCACCTCGATTATCTCCGGTCACGGCTCAAAAGCGTCATACGACTCACCTAGCTCGCTCACTCGATGAACAATTAAGCGCTCGATATTCAAAGAGTTAAACACAAGATATTCAACCGCATGTCAAATAAAAGAGCAAGCTCGACATGAAGAAAGCATAATTCAACATCTGACAATACACAATTCACGACATATATTCAATCACGTATTAAATACATGCAAAAAACTTCGATCATATCACAACATTTCAGCTCGACACAAATCGGAAATCCATACACAATAACATAACCACGTAGAATATGAAATGCCCTTACGCTAGCATACTACGAAAGTATTAATGTGAAGCGCCCTTCACCGAACTCCAAGTTAATCTTTGCTCGCCGACACCGACACGGTGTCTTCAACGAGCTCGACAGCGACGGCCGACCGCGTCTGGTCCTCAATCGAGCCTCGACACGTACGCTACCGATCGACCTCGACCGCGTCACGATCCTCGATCGGATTACTGCTTGCTTCAGCGTCCTTGGATTCGCTTTCCGTACACCTCGATTGAAATCACTTTCGATCTCAGAATCGGACTTCCTAAAACAAACATAACTCGGATCGATCCATGGTTTCTAATACATCTAGCTCTCATCCCAAACTTAACCACAACCCGAAAATATAATACTCGATAGCGAATATATTTTTCCTCTAACACAAAGTTAGGGATTTCGATCAAAGTTCATGAAAAAGGTTATCGATGCTTGGCAGATAGATCGACAACAACAATAACGAGAAGCAGCGAATGAAAAACAAAAAAAATCGAAAGCGAACCAAAATGGGGGTTTCGGGCACGCTTGGATTCTGCAGAAATCGAGAGAAAGAAATTTGTTTTACAAGCCCAATTAATCGGTTAGAAAGATAGGTAATATTGTGAAGAAGAAAACCCACCAGTTTGACATGATTTGGAAGCATAAAGCGGCTAAAAATGGAAGAAGAAATAGCGCTAAGCGATGCCTGAGAGAAAAAGAAAAATCTGTTCTTCATACCTCAATGGTGATCGAAAGCAGGGCGAGATATGTCGAGAAGATGATGATGAACAAAATTGATGAAGAAAGCGTGCGAATCTCGATGGAACTCACGGTTTTCGTCGATGGAAGTTTTGAAAACAACGAAACCACAGAAGCGAGAAGGAAGGAAGAAGAAAGAAGAAAAGAGAAATGAGTGTTTGAGGAAAGCCGTCGTGAATACGGTGGAAGGGCATAATCGTAACTCCGGCTATAAGATGCGATCCCATCAATCATCTACCCGTTTAATCGTTCCTCTCATAATTACCTACCTGCTCGTCGGTCAGCGGCAAGTAAACAATGTAATAATTACAAACAATATAATAATAACTTGTTGAATGCGTTCGAAAGAATCTGAGGTATCATCTCGACACGATGTCGACAAAGGGTGCTCGTGAGCGTGCAAAGGTTCTAACACGAGTTCGTGAGCAGCGGCCTCCTGACTCGACATGCGTCCTCGTATTTCGATGCAGCGACTTCGCCGGCTTCGACACGCGACCTCCTCATTTCGATAGCTAGTGCACGTGGTCTCATCAGCTCGACAAATGATCTCGACAAACGATCTAGTCACGGGATCTCGACACAAGGTCTTGGTCGAGGTCTCGATACGTCGTCCTAATACGATGTCGATCTCGTCCTCAGGTGTTACAGAAGGACCATTTGAGATTGTCCAAGTATTCTCAGGAAATGCTTATGCACTTGTTGAAGTTAATTCTGGTTTTAGAATTAAGTCTATTAATGGCAAATATTTAAAGTCATATAGACCAACAATGTGCGAGGTGAAAATACAACTTTGAAGTGTAAACTGAATTACTTTATTCATAAGCCATTTGGCAGTATACAACATACATTGTCGAATAGGCTTATAGCCTGGTGATACAAGTACTGAAAAGTCTCTGAATCTAGGCTATTACAAAATAAATCCGGTCGAAGAAGCTTTGCCATGTTCCCAATTCAGCTCATGCTGAGGAATAATTTAGGAAGAGAGAGGAACATGGGTAGCAGAAGCGGCCTTCGTGGCATGTCACCTAGGCAGACAATTAAGTCTGCAAGAGCCGCTGAAAGAGAAAAATATTCAAATCGACAGGAATGTGCATTTGAAGAGCGCGTCGAAGATGGATGTCAAACTTTGTGAGAATAAAGGAAAAGTTGAGATCAGAAGAGAAGCAGTCGTCGACGCCATAATGCGTTTCACAATTGGTGTCGACCGTGCAAAACTTTTCCAGTCAGCCTCCACGCCATTCACGTTGAATTTTGAACATAAGGTGTGAAGGAGCGCAAAACGATTGAAAGGAAGAATGGCCCAGGCCTTTCCCTTCCTCACAAAGATCAATGAGTTTGGCAAACCACATTAGGCAACTTACCAAAACTCATTGTTGGTATTAGGCAAATTACCAAAACCCAGAGGATCTTTCACCGTTGAGACAAAAACCTTGAAGAAAACTCCAAGAGTTGGAGTCCCCTGGTTTCCAAATGAAATGAGCAGAACCAGGAGATAAAGGTTTAAAATGGATGAAAGAGATTTCCATTGCAACTTGTTACACTCAGTTAGTTCGTTTGAGGACAAGGAGGAAGTTGGATTTGGGAATGGTGTTTGTAATACTAGCAATAGTTTCTTAGAGACTTTTGGAAGAGGAACTTCAAGAGTTCAGAGAGTGTTTGTGCTTGAACGGGAATTGAAGTTTGCCAAGTCCTTATTTATAGCGCAAACTGGCGTTAATTTTTAAGTTTTAACAGTCAAATTGACTGGTCAAAGGCTTTGAATGTAATTTATGGCCTGAAACTGAAAGTTAAAGTGGTAAAAGAAACGTGCTAGCTGGACGGTGAAACGATTGATCGAAAACATGTCAAATCGAAGTTCAGTTGTTGCAGTAGAGTACAAGAGATAGTCGAGCAAATGTGTTCGACATGAAAAATTAATACAAAGGTGGTAGACATGCAACAAAATAAAGGAATTTAAAAAGGAATCTTTCTGATGTCTTCCCAAGTTGTAGCAAACTCCATCTTTGCATTCTCAACGTTCACATAGTTGACTTCAAGAGTTTCAACTTTCGACAAAATGGCTTGCGCCTCTGCAGTGCTGTTAAACATTTCTTGGTCGAGAGCAGTAATCTCCTCTGAGCAAGAAGCCTTGATTGCCTCTTGTAATTAGGCTTCGGTAGTGGCTAGCTCTTGTTTCAAACATGCAATGTTTTGTTCCGGTTCAGGTATCCTTGCCTAATGAGGAGTGCCTTTCTCGACCAACGCAGACTGTTTTTGTCGAAGAAGCATTAGTTTGTCACGAAGCTCATACTTGGCTGTGAGAGCTTGCTGGTATGGGAGAATACTACCGTCAAGATCAGGCAGTTTGGGGATCAATTCTTTAACAAACTCATATAATGTGTTAATGTGCCCTCGATGGATTGGTGGTAGCCTTCTGCGGGAGCTTTGAAGCTATTTGACGACACGAATTAACTTGTTTCTTACTTCTTGATTCGAGTAGAGGTTGTCGAAAGAGTACTTGAAGAAACCCTTCAGTTCTTCAAGCAGCCCGTTAAGCTTATCAGCAAATGTTGTCTCCAGGAAATGTGGAGGATCAAGTTGACATGGGTGAAGCCTTGCTGCTAGATCCTGATAGCAAGCTGATCCATTCATCTATTCCAACACTGCCCTGTCCAGCGTTGGCATCTTGAGAAATGGGGCTGGTTGATGCAGCAGTTTGAGTAGATGGAATGGTAGAATCATCAAACAATTGATCTATGCCAACACTGTCTGCCCTAATTACCATGGGGGTACCTTCTCAGTAGCTTGGGGGCAGAAGCTGTTTCCACGGAAGTTACTTCCACGTGTAGTGTGGGATCATATTGGCGAGTAGAAGTGGGATTTGGATTTTCTGTCGAGAAGGTAGGCTGAGCGACATCGACATCCATGGCAGAAGGTTCTTCAACCTCATGCTCAAGTTGAGTCTCTGGGACTTCCTGAAAAAAAAAAAAATCAGTGCAAGTTGTAAGTCATTGTTCTGATGCCAATGAAATGACAAGAAGTGTCATACCTCAGTGGCAGGAGGAACAAAGTTTGGGAGAATTGTTTGCAAGGGTAGTGAAGTATCCACATTTGCTTGCTCAGGGGAGTCCTGACAAATGGGTATGATAAGGTAATGTTCAAAAGAGTAATAAAAAAAGAAAAAAACAAAGGTGGTTCAAAGGGACATACCTTATCAGTGCTCGACGAGTCAACTTCTTCGACAGAGGTAGGGTCTTTTGAAGTACATTCTTCAGACACGCCTTTCTTCAAAGATTTGACTCTTGGTTCCTGCAAATGTTGAAACAAATGAGTCTAGGGCTTGTATAATGTAAGGTGGCCATCATATTAGGCAATGGTGAAATTAAATGTACCATGGCAAACTCCACTGTTGGAGTATCTTCAGAGCTTCCAGAAACGGATTTCTCTGCATGAGATTCCTGAAAAAATGAAGGTTCGAAGAATGGCTAATTGATGGGTCATAAAAAATAAATAATTTTTTTTATATACAAGCAAAGAAAGAGAAGAACCGTTTGAGGTGTCGAGTGGGAGGGAGAGTCAAGCAGAATCATTCTGCGTTTTGGTAGTTTAACCTCAGGGCCAGTTGTTTGCACCTTCCTTTTGGTGGATTCTTGTTGGGAAGAACTGGTCGAATACTTAGACCATGTTGGTTTCTTCTTCGACACGGTTGGTTTTTTGCCAGTGTTGGGTTTTGTGACCACATATTTGGAAGATTTCTTCTTTGTTGATCTGGATTGAAGAGGAGGTTCATCGTCTTCATCATCCTCTTGTACTTCCATCTCTGTAGCCTTGCCACTTGTATGCTTGCATTTCAAAGGCTCTTTCAGAGTCAAAGCTAAAACAAAGCAAAGAGTGTAAGCATAAAATGAGTGGGTTTTCAAACAGAAGGCAAAGGAAACTAAATACCTTGAGGAAACTGGGTGATAACCTTGACAGCCCCATCATATTGTTCAAAAAGGAAGGCAAACCGACCAGCATAGGTAACTTCTTTGTTTTCATAAGTGTTGACATTAGTATGAGAATGAAATCTTTCTAGGAAAAGGAAGTTACCAGCTCTTGTCGGTTTCCCTGGAAATGGATCAGCCAAACCAAAATTTGCACAGGGTAAAGGCACTGGTTCAGGACAAGGAGGTTTCACAAGTGATTGACCTGTTTCTTGTCGATGTTTCAGAGCTTTAATGCCCCAATTATTCTCCTGCTTTTCTTTTGATTGGCCAGTCATTTCCTTTATTTGTCGAACAATGTGAAAAGGGTATCTAGGGTCCTATTTTATTTTGTAAAATTTCTCAAAGCTGCGTATGTCTTTTAAGTGCTCACCTTTGGTCTTGGTTGAGGGATCATGTTCCTGCACAAAGGGATCAACAAGTCTGTTCATACAGTCTTCAATAGATGGATGGAATTTCTTGTAGTATTCATCCCACCAAGCAACAAAATCTTGGGATACGCCCAAAGTGGGAGTGAAAGGAACAAAGTTGATAGTGGACATGCGCACTTCATTCCTTCTCTTTATGCCATCAAAGGTTTCTTGCTTTAAGTCGATGCAATCTAGGAGAATGTCTTCTTTCTTGAGAGGGAATGGACCCGGAATGAATTGCATGAAACCAATGTTGTTAGCAGAGGCATTAGGCAAGCAGGTGAAGGTTGAGTCGTCCGTCGAACCGGGTAGACCCGCAGGAAATACTTGACGGGCAAGAAGGTGAGTCCAAGTGATTGTACAACTTTTTGAAGTTGGATCAAAAGGGGATTTGAACCATGCAGGTCCATAGTTTCTACCAACAAAGGGTTGAAAACGGACACCTGGGGTATTGGCGGAAAGAGAATGGAAGAGGTTAAAGTAGTACTTGAAACTTTCAAGCTCATTGTCGAATGGCTTGGGAACGCGATACATGGATGATGTGCCATAAGTTTCATTGTCGAGTTTAGGTGGTGTAGTATCCTAATTTTGCCCGGCCTTTTTATTTTATTTTAACTTTTTATTAAATTAGCAGTAATAGTATTAAATAAATAATAATAAATAATTATGATATTTTTGGTTTTGGAATAAAAAGAGAGAAGAAGGCAAAAATGAGTAAGTGTGAAAAAAGAAAAGAAAAAAAGAAGGAAAAGAGAGAAAAAGAAAATTTATTTTTTCAAAGAAAGGGGGTGCCAATTAAAATATGTGGGGTGCCAAAATCAATCAGTCAAATGACTGAACCAGCCCAACGCTGTCCAGTTCAACACACAGCCTTTTACTTCGTGCACCGCTCCTTTTCCTGCATACACGCCCCCTACGCCTCATTCCTTCTGCCTGCTACCTCCCTGCTCATCGCACCCCTCTTTCTTTTATCTCACGCCTCCAATCCACTACCCACAACACACGGCCCATCCACTTAAGCCCAATTTCCCTCCAGACCCAACCTTTATTTGCCCCATTCTATCTAACCCTAATTCCATCCCTCACCTTCTCTTTTCTCTCATCCGACGCAGCGCCGTTCCACCCCCGCGTTCTCCCTCATTCTCTCTTCCCTCTCTTTCATTCTCTCTTCTTTCTCCACCATTCTCGGCCTCCTCTTTCTCCTCACTTTCTTCTTCCTTCTCCCCTAACCCTAGGCCAAAACGGCGCCACCTCCCTTCATCCTCTCTTCTCTTCTTTTTTCCTCTCCCTACCTCAACCCTAACCCAGCTTGCGCCTCTTTCTCGCAGACTCCTCACTCTTCTTTCTTTCTCTTCCATTTTTCTTCTCCTTCACCTTCTCAAACCCTAAACCTAGGAGCTTTAGCCGCGGCAGCATCCCTCTTTCTTCTCCTAACCCTAATCTGCCTCCACCTCCTCATCTTTCTCTTCACTTTATTCCTCTTCCCCCTGCCTCTTCCATTTTTCTTTCCTTTTTCTCACTCAATCTCACCCCAAGTCTCTCCAATCCACCAAGTCTTTTCCTTCCTCAATCTCAATCTCCAAATCGAATCACAAAAATCTCTCCCATTTGATTCGGTCCAAGTACAAAAATCAGAGGCAAAATCTCACAGATTCGTGTGAGAAACAGGAAAGGCGTGAATCAGGGAGTATTTGTTCTTCCTTTTTTTATTTTCTTTCCTTGTCCTCATTATCTGATTGTGATACTAATTTGGTCATTCTTTTTCGCAGGTACTAGGCTATAAAAGAGGAGGAAGACCGAGAGCAAGAAGGAGGAGGAACCCAGAGAGGAAAAACCGAGAGTGAACCAGAGAAGAAAAAAGGAAGGCAGAAGAACGCTGAAACAGAGAAAGCAAAGAGAGACAGAGGCGAGAAGCAGAAAGAAAAGAACTCGTGAGGTTAACATACCAAAAATCCCAAATTAAACACCACTTCTAGTCTTAGGTTTTTTTTTATCCCCTTCTCTTTACTTCTGTAATTTTCTGGGAAAAGCTAATACCCAGGTTTCATCTTCTTCCTTTTATTTCTTTCTAAACATGATTCTGTAACAGAGACTTAATCAACTTCTATTGCATTTTCTTACCTTTCCTCATTTTTGTTCTTTCATTTTTTGTGATTGTTGCTGTTGCTGTTGTTGTTGTTGTTGTTGTTGGTATCGTTGGTGATACCCACGGTTCAGATTCGAATTAGGTTTAGGGTTTGGCCTTCCAATGGGGCCAAATCCTAAATAGGGATCAATTTGCAAATATGTTGTCTAAGAGAGTATAAAAGCAACAAAGAAAGTTTTCATTTTTTTTATCTACACATTTTTAAGTAAATTTCTGAAAGTCACATTTATTTCATTTTTGTCTAAAATAATATTAATCATAAGTAAATTGAATTTTATGGGTTCTGTTTTAAATATAAAGTAAAAAAATAAATTGAAGTGTTTGCTTTTAATCTGGCTGGCTGAAATTTGTTTATGACTATTAGTTAATAATTAGAAATCTTATTTTTGAGGGAAATAAATTATTTAATGGCAAACAATTATTTTCAAACAATTAAAGGTACCGTTTCACGGGCGTCGCAGGGTGTTAATACCTTTCCCGCGCGTAAATAATTCCCGGCCCCAAAATCTGGTTCAAAGACAGTTTCTTTCAATTCTTTTCAAAAAAAGTAGGTTTTCCAATGTTTTCCTAAAATTAAATATTGGTGGCGGCTCCATTTAAAATTTAGGGTGGTTGTCACAGGTGGTGCTTTATCGACAATGTGGCCTGGAAATGTATTGTTTAGCCATAATTACATGAGCCACATTGGGCCTCCAATTCCACTTTTCTTTCCACCTTCTTTCACCATGGTGTATAGGTTCGATATGCTCGAATAAAGATTAGACAGAAGGAATGAGCCAAGGGCCCACCTTTTACCTTCATGGAGAAGGTTCGCCAAGTCGAGCAATGTTTTTGACATTTGAATGTTTTTGTTACACATAACAAAAGCAGATAGCCAATGGAACATGAAGGCTACATGTTCATGGTCAGAAACTTCAGGATCACCTTTCATTTGACTAGAAACGTATTTTGAAAATGAAAGTGGTTCATTGCTGAAAACATCAATGACGTTGTTCGGCGTGATAAGAGGGTGAATCATTTGGCCATCCGGTGGGAGGTCAGTAAGCGCAACAACATCAAAAAGCGTTGGACCCATCATTCCACAAGAGAAGTGGAAGTTGTTGGTAGTTTTGTTCCAAAAGAACACAGCAGCTCCCAACATTGTTGAGTCTAGCCTAAAAGCATGCTTGGAAAATTGAATAAGGTGATAAATACCTAATTTTTTCCAAGTGTCACCTTTCTTAGCTTCAACCCTAGCGAGCCAAGCAGAATAACCACTTACACTAAGTGGGGGAGTTGTAAAAAGCCTAGAGCTTTTTAAGAAATAGTGAATATGCAAGGTAGGGGAAGCAGCAAGAATGTCAGTTTGACCTTCTTTATTCGGGAAAGAATCCCTAAAATCTTTGGGAAAATTAGAAAGGGTCATGACTGGTGCTAAATAAGCAGCAGGGGGATTTAGAATGTAAGAAGGATCATTCGTGTAACGTATCATTACCTTAGATTTTTGCCAAGGGATTGATGCGTCGACATCCGGATTGCACCATGTTTTCCGAAGGGCCGTCGTAGTACCTTGAGTTGGGTTTGATGAAGACGCCATTGCAAACTCGTTGAAGCTTTCCGGAAAATTCAGAAGAGAGAAAATGTTTCAAGTGGGGTTTTGCAATCTATTTCTAGTAGAAGCTGGTGAAGTAAACATGCGAACAGGGTTGTAACCGCCTACTTTTGAAATAATGATGGTCCCATATTTTAGGGAAGTGGGAAGCGCAGACCTGTGATGGGACAATGCGGAAAGGTAACCGCCGCGCATGGAGTAGATAAAATTCTGGTTCTCTTGACATATTGGCGTCGAAAACTCAGAATTTGAGGGGCATCTGTTAGGTGCTAAATTTCAAATTTGGGTTACTCGACAGAATGTTATAAATTCGACGAGTGAAGGCATAAGTGACCAAAATAAATGATAAAAAATTAACGAAAGACTAAGTGATGGGGCGGTTGTTCGACGGAATGCATAAAGCGTCGAAGATGTCAAAATGAGCGTGGTTAAGACATGCTTGGATTGTAGGCAGTAAATGTACAGTTCGACAGGAAGTGTTACTGTCGATTAGGTAGTTTTAGCGAAAAAAAACTTAACTACCAACCCGTGTTCGTACACGTATCAGGTTGAATGTTAGGTAGTTTTTGTATTTTTTCCCTATAAATAGTAGTTTCTACGATGTAATTCGGGTTGGATACATGATCTAAATTCCTAACATCTCGACGGCTAAAGCAGATTAAGGGAAAATGATCACTGTATGCCTTCCAAACTCTATCTTTTTGCAATTTAATCAATTCAAGTCTATTTTCAATTATTTGCATTGTCTATTCATTTACCTTATCTGCAATTTTATATTCTGTCTATGCATTTTACTTTAAATTTTATTGCATTCAACCTTTATCTTTTTACAGCACTTCAAACTTATTTGTTTTTATTCTCTGCATTTCTATTTCCATTGAAAATCAGTTTACTTCTTGCATTCTTTTCAATTTCAGTATTTTCTTTCATGTCCTTTACCTTTATATCATTTACCTTTCCGTTAATCTTTCTTTCCTTGTCATTTTCAAGTTTTCCTTTTAATTCATATCCTTTACATTTTCCAGCACTTTTACTTTCAAAGTCATTTACAAGCCTTCTTTAGATTCATGTTATTTAAATGCTTTCATTTAAATTCATGTCTTTTAAAAGCGTTTCTTAAATTCAGTCGTTTTAAATGCTTTTATTTATCTTCCTGTATTCAATTTTCAATGTATGTTTTAATTTGCAAGTGCATGTTTCTTAACATCGCATTGTATATTTTCATTTAAGATGCTATTTAATTACTTGTTGATCAAGTCATTGGCTTTTAATAGCCAATCTTGCTTAATTAAACCTTTAATACCATTTGGACAACAACTTGTTTGTTAGTTAGAATCCTCATAACCAAAATTGGCATAAGACATAACAGTTAATGGCTTCAGAGCCAATAATGTTATAAAACCAATAACACGTCGAGAAATTGACTGTTATTTTATAAAACCGTTGTTTGCAAAACGAGATTACTACATAACTCGTCGATCTTGCAATCGTTTGAACTAATTATTTGTTACTTTACTGAATTTGGTAAAAATACACTAAGAAAACCAAATTTCCCAGTAAACACATACAAAACCTTTTACTCATGGCGTATTCATTTTTCACTTTTCAATTGTCGCTATTTTATCTTATGATTATTAACTCTACTATTCTTATTTTTCTTTTTGCTCTACTCATACATCCGTAACCAATACCATGCGTTGAGTTGTTAAACTTTTAAGATGCTCCTATTTTTCTTGAAAAATATTAGATATAATAAAACCAATATCTACATAATTATCTTACGTGTTAACATGCCTTATACCATGTCCTCTCATGGACCCTCAAATCTCGTGGATGTCCTACCCACATGGTCATTTTTTTAATGACAAGTATCAGTGTTAATGTTTGTATTTTGTTAGTGGGTTGAGTTTGAACCCACTTCTTCCTTATTACCACATTCCTTAACTCGCTCACCCCTACCACCAAGCCAATCTTATAAGTCCTTACACAAGATCACCTTGTAGAGAAATATTTTCATTTAAAGACAATTGTTGGATTAAACCTTCTATTTCCTTCCAAAAATTTACCTTTATTTGGTGAGTATTAGGGGTTAAACCCAAAAACAATTTTTTTTTTACAACAATTAAAATCTAGTATCTCCTAGATAAGCTTCATACTCCAACATGGGGATAACTACAAAATCATGAATATACTAAGAAATCTTACAACTGCTAGCTAGAATTCAGCCATATTTGGACAATTAATCTACTACATTATTTGATTCCCTAAGAATATGACTATAACTAATCCCAAAACTTTAGCTTGTATTTCCACTAGTGCAGAAATTGGAAAAAAAAACAGAGCTTTAAAATTGGTTATAACGAAAACCGATTTAAAAGATAAATGCGGTGGCAATTTTGTAAATAAATATCTATTCAAACACCTTTTAAATCGGTTTTTTTATTTTTTAAATCGGTTAAAAAACAACCGATTTGAAAGGTGTTAGAAAACTGGGGGAAAAATGACAAAAACTCTTTTAAATCCGTTTTCTTAGATAGCCGACTTAAAAGTAGCAATATGTTAAAACAATCATGAAAACCACCAATTTAAAAGGCAGATTTAAAATATCCTAATATTTATTTTTTCTCTTCCCTCTCAAACCAGTCCCTCTCAAACCCTACAGTACTCTGTAACAAAAAAAAAAACACTACAGTCCCTCACGTGTGGAATCAAGTCGCAGTGAGAACCTCTCCTTCGTGCCTCCATCCTCGTTGTCGTGTTGTCGTCGTTCTTCAAGCTCGGGTTGAGAAACTCTGGTTTTGCTCGCTGTTGTTCGCGTAGGCCTCTGGTTTTGCTCGCTGTTGTTCGCGTAGGCCTCTGGTTTTGCTCGCCGTTCTTCAAGCTCGGGTTGAGAAGCTCCGTTGTTCGCAACCACCTGGGGAGCCCAAACGCGACCACCACAAGCCAGATGCGGTCACCACGAGCCAACCGTCAACTGCCGTCTCTTCCCACCGCGTGACCCACCACCTCCGCGTCTACTTCGGCAAACGAGCTCTGCATAGGTACATAAATTTAAAGGAGCGTGATGAATTTTTGGTTTATTGTCTCGTAATGCTTTGAGCTATCTAGTGTTTTTTCATCAAATCTATTGCTATGTGGATTACATATTGTCGGGTAGGCAGGCATGATGAAGATAATATAATTCCTCATTCTGAGAATTTGACAGAGAAAAAAATCTCAAATGCTTTAATTACATCCCCAAAAAAACAAAATCCTCAGTATTGCTAGGACGTGAACCCAATTAGATGAACGTTGGTTCACTTATTTGACTGAGTGAAGTTAGTGATGTTGAGAATAAAATCTCACTCTCAAAGGTTTTGATGAAACCAAACTCAATGAGATATGGATTAAGTTATCTGATCATTTAGTGTACTAACAATTTTATTCGAGTATGATCAGTAAAGAGCAGAATCTAAAATCCAGAACTGCAAAACAAAAACAAAGGCAAGGATCTTCAAAAGACAAAGTGCAGGAAGTTGAGAAGACACACACACTGAACCCTCTCAAGATGAGAAGGCATGCACCAGAAGCAGAATTACATGCAGCTGAGTCACAAACAAAACATAATCGAATTAAATGTGATTAAATGCATCTACAAGAAAGTCAATCACTATTGAATGAAGCTCCTGCACTGAATAAAAGAAGAACAAATTTTATTGCTCTGAAGAAAGGACAGTCCGAGGATATAGAGGCTGAGAAGGTTCCAAAAGCTTAACAAGATAGATTCTAACATAAGTACAGAAGCAAGAGGAATTTTGTGCAGAACCTATACTACCTATTGCAGACTTGGTTTGAAGTGCAATGGCTCTCCCAACGGCTAAAAATATTATATCTCAGTTTATAAACAAAGCAGAATTGTTGAATCAAGTAGAGATTGAAACTGAAAATTGCTACATCCAACTTCAAGTGCACAGTTATCATCCTCTCAACAAACTCGAGATACTGCAACTGCAGAAACATTAGGGATTACCTTAGAGTGTGTTCCAACTTGTAAAATTTGATTTGAAATTGCCTATACTGAGTTTCCAAGCCTAAAAAAATCCCAACAAACACCTTTGTAAATCTGAACCTGATTACTGTCAAGAATCAAACCAAAACTATTTAGGGTAAGTGGGTGATGGTGAGGATGTCTTGATTCAGTGAGTGTGACTCAGAAGACAGCTTTTAGAGGCTGTAGGAGAAAGAATACTAGAAAGTGTATTTAACTAAGGGTTACTTAAGCAAGTTGTAACTATTTGCCAAATAGTGGAAATTCTCACAGGAGGTGAGGAGTGGATGTAGCCCAAGTTTCATTTTGGGTGAACCACTATAAATTTGTGTGTGTAATTTACTTGCTTTATCATTTTTTCTGCATATCATAAAAAACTGATTTCAGCTCATATCATATCTAAATATTTGTTGCATAAACAAATCATTTACAAAAAAGCAAGTCTCTAACACTTAGACAAAATTACCTTGTAGCATTATTATCATTAAAAGGCAGCATACTTTTCCTTAATTTATATTGCTCAAATTCAATTTCACTATACTCTTCAACTAGGTAATAACTTATAAATCATTTCAATCTGAAAGTTTTAGTTATTGAGAGTATAAAAATTTAAAAGAGATACAATTCAATCCCCCCTTTCTTGTGTCTATTATTCACTTCAAGTGATCTAACAATATTTTAGATTTGTTTATTTTTATCCACATTCTTTACCTTCATTCAGATTGTTGCTGATAGGTTTTTGGCTGAAAATTTTATTGAAGTTGTGAATATTTTGTTTTGGTGCTAGTGTTAATTTAGCTGCTCAATAACTTGATCAAGTGTCATGGTATGGCTCGATGCTTCTGGAGAAAAACCCTTGTTTGAATAGAGTTGTTGAGTTCAAGGCATAACATGAGAAGGCTAAGGCAACCTATAATGCTGCTGAATATTAGGTATGGCTTTTTTTTTTTTTTTGCTTTTGAGTTTGTTTTATAGTATGCCATTGTTTATTTTTTTTTTCTCTTTTAAAGCTGTTGTTTTTGTTCAGGATCAAGAGGGGTCTGATAAGCCTGATAAGGAAGCCCCTACAGCAGAAAGGGAGATAATAGAAAATCCAAAAAGTCTTTGCACATGTACTATCCAAAATTATTGCTCATGAATTTGAGGAAATAGGTATGCCATGGAATGCAGAGCTGCTACATTTTACTTAAATAATACTGAATCTTTCTTAATCTAATTCAATGGTTCATCCCAAGAACCAAAATTTGGATTATGCTTGATAGCATCTGCCATTAGTTTAGTACTCAGTCAATTGTAGTCATTGGTTTTATTATTATAATTGTTTTCCTTGTTGTAAAGGTTGTAAGTTGGCCATAGTACATTGGCTCTGACTACCGAATTTCATATTGGTATATGTTATCTAGTTAACTTGGTATAAAGGTGGTAGGTTGGCCTTTTGCGCTAGTTGCTTATATCTGAAATTAAATTTAACGGTCATTGGTTCTTCATCGTTTTATGATTGGATAAAGCCCACCTGCTATTGATTAGTAGAATTAAGAGTTTCAGTTTTCTCTATTTCAATATGTATTTCCTTTCTCGTTATTGAGTTAGGTTTTGTAGCCTATGCTTCATGTTGGACTTGGAAAGCTTATGTAAATTTTCTGGTAGTTCTTTAGTTACTGGTTTCGGGTTTTCAAGACTTAATTAGTCACGCCAGGTGTTCTTATTTGGCATTTGCTTTGTAGATCCTCTGTGCATTTATTGTTATGTTGCAGTTACAATTGTTTGGTAGGAAGCTTTTGTTTTATGTCATTCCTTGAGTTGGAGTTTGTTTTTGGCTAGGTCTTATTCTATTGATGTGGAATTACATTGATTTGAGTTATGCTCTTTTTCTTGGTGTGTCGCATATAGTTGCAACTTAATTCAAGACTGTAAGATATAAGTTTCATTTGAGGCTTCTAATTTGTGCTATATATAGGTAGAATTTTGCTTCACGTTTGGGAGTGTAGTTGATTGGCTTGGGTTTCCAGGACAAGTTATCAAATGCAAGTTCGGAGTAGAATTTATTTAATTTTTTTGTAATTTAAATGCCTATTTCAATATGGCTTGACGAATTCATGGTTTTTTTTTTTAATTTATCTGGATCATTCTAAGGTAGCTTTAGGACCATTTGTTGTGTTGATTCTCTAGATTAGACTACTGGATCTGAACTTTGATGATTTTATATTGTTAATCTAGGAAGAAATTTTCCTTGAAAATGGGATCATAACAAACCTCTAACATTGTTAAGTGTTTAAAACTTCACTTTTAGGTGTTGCTATTTGTGACTTCAAACGATACAGAGAAGTTCATTCTAGTATTTCAAGAAGCAGCAAAGTTTTTCAAGGGGAAGGTATGTTTCCTCACAGGGTAGTGTTCAATAATACTCTCTATTATTGCATTCATTCCCAATAATCTAGACAAATTTATATATGCCTTTTATTTCCCAAAAACTGCAAATATAAGTGGAATGTTTTACTGTTTATTATAACTGGTGCAGTGTGTGGTAGGGTGGATTATGAAAGTAGATTGGGGGAAAGTAAAGGTGTTTTTGATATCAATTTAATACTATTTCTTTTAAGAATACAATGTCAGCTTTATATGAAGACATTATTAGATATAATAGAAGTTGGCTCCCCATGATGTTCATCTTTCCTACTAAATGCTTCTATTTTTTTTTCCTTCTTCTGATACCCACCATGTTTTATATGATGAGATTAAATTCTCAGCAGATAATTTGCAATAACTTGTACATTTATATTTGCTACGTCTATGATATTCTTTTTTTTTTTGACTTTTAACAATCAATAGGTTTTGAACTTGATAATGTATTCTTAATTACTTTATAACGTAGATATGGACCGAAGTTGGATGCAAGAAAATCGCATGAGTGATGAGCATAAGAATGGAGTAGAAGAGTTTCTAGAATTTGCTCAACAAAATCTTTCCAATAGTAATGTAAAGTTTTACTGTCCTTGTGTTAATTGTATGAATATGAATCCACTAAAAGTTGGAGAAATACGGGATCATCTTTGTGTTGATGGGATTTGCCAAGGTTATACAACATGGATATGGCATGGTAAAGTGTTACAGAAGCCAAGTGTGTCCCAAAGAGAGAAAGTTGATGTTGATATGGACGATCGACAGGTTCGTGATATTGGACACGAGTTTTTTTAGCGAGCACATGTGTATGATGAACGTGAACACAAGTAAGGGGGGGTTGAATTGTGTTGAAAACTTTTCACAAACTTTAAGTTAAAAACACTTAGAACACATGTTTTTCAAAACAGTTTGTGTATCGGACGCTGGAAATAAACCGGACGTTGGAAAAGCAGTTTGTGAAAACTTGTTTTTAACAGAACAAGATAAAGATAAATAGAAAGCAGTAAAGCAAGAGACACAGAGATTTATACTAGTTCACTACCAAACTGGTAGCTACGTCTAGTCTCTTCGTTCCTGAAGGATTTTCCACAATAATCAACTGATTACAAAACCTTAAGGGTATTCTACTGTCACAACCTTGACAATACTCTCAACTTCTCAAAACGACTCAGTACATTCGAGCCTTTGAGGGTACAGCCTTAACTAGGCCAAAACAACTTTTACAAGTAAGTTGAATACAAGCAGAAATAACTCTCACAGAGAGGATAAAAGATTAAGCTCAATACAGAAATGCTTTCTAAAAGAAAGTATAAGACGATGAGTTCAATTCAATGTAGACCAGAAACTTGGCACGAAACTTGATTGCTCACAAAAGCAGTGCTTTTAGAGTATTGACTCTTTATAGTGTATAGCAACAGTGCTTGTTCTCAGTAAGTGAAGCAATATTCTCTTGTAGAGTTTTCGGCAGTTTCTTCAATGGATACCATGGGGTATTTATAGGAGTTCTAAAGGATATTACTGTTACAGTAAAAATGGCTCCTTTCCATTGAGTGAGGTGATTTCAAAAAAAGAGCTGTCTCTTTCTTCCTTTCCAGAGAATATCTCAGTAGTACACATTATCGTTTTCGTACTACCTTGCTTTTCACAAATGCTTGTACGATTTTTGTCTTTAGCTAAAGGTGTCACCTTTGATACCTCGTACAACAATTTGAGCGCATAAGATCAAATTCGAAATCCGTTCAAGCTTCGAGAGGAAGAGCAACTACGTGACCATCACGTGATTTAAAATGAAGTTGACGCCGCTCGAGCAGGAAGGTCGGACGCTCGTATCAAATGGATAAGCCTTGTGTCACAAAAAGATAATTCCAGACGCTCACGAAGACAGTATACTAGGATGAGCCGGATGCTGACACATGGAGTGTATCTTTCCATTGTGAACTTCTTCCTTTAGAAGTATATGTAATATTAGTATCTGCACACTTCAAGAATTGTTAGAACATAAATTGTTCTCTTGTGAATACTTTGTTATCATCAAAATTAATGAGGGTCTAAACTTCTCAATCGTTTAGGTTCCAACAATCTCCCCCTTTTTGATGATGACAAATATCCAAGGCTGATGAACAATTTTAAGTTTCAAATAAGAGTTTTAAGGGTCTCCCCCTGAGTTCAACAACTTAGATAAGTATAGCAATAAAAGACGCTGAGATCAGATGCTGAAATAGATCGGATGCTGAAATGATGTTATGAATGATTGATTAGCATGTATATCTATCCTTAGCGTGTTTATCTTAGCGTTCATCAAACCTTTCTTTTACTCCCCCTTTTGTCATCAAACAAAAAGAGTGTAAAAACACATCATAGTCAAAAAGCAAAATAGAAGACAAATTTGAGTAATAAATTCACAATATAATTGTACCAAAAATTAAGTAATATCACTCAGTACCAAAAAATTTAAAACAAAACAAAGTTTAAGGGTTTTGAGGTAGTAGGTTGATTCGTTCCATGATGAGTTTCAGCTGCATTTCAAGCTCAGGAACTTTCAAACAGGTTGCCTTCATGGTTTCAAATTCCTCCTTAGGAATTGTAACCATTTCCACTGAAGATGTGGAGGGAGCAGATTCAGCTTCTGGCACACTAGCAACACCTGCAGCTTCTGAATTCATCTTCTTATGGATTTCAAGAATAGTTTGAGACAAATCAGATTTTATCTTCTTCCTATCCTTTGCCCATTGGAAATAATTATCTCCTGGTGGAAACCATTTGATAATAGTTCCAAGTTTTCTTCTTTCAGACTCATATAGGGCTTCATTTCTTTGCTCAACAATATCAGAAAACAGAAGATAATTGAAGATTATTTCTCTGTGTTGAAGAATGTCTCTGGCATACCCATCAAATTGTTCAGCAGCAGCTTCTCCAAACACATTGCCTAAGAAGACACTTAGGGCATCAAAGGAGAAGTTGAGGCCTTCATTTTCAGCAATAAATAGTCTCCTCAAAATTTCTCTGTCATCTTTGTCAATAGTCAGGGGCTCAAAACAAGGCATAATGGCTTTGTCTTTCCAAGACGCAGACCATTGCATCCAGCCAAATCCAATGTAAAAGTGTTTCCAGACTAGATCCCATGGAGCATATAGCTTCACCAAGTTGAGCGGTCTAATCACAGAACACATGAACATATCATCAAAATAAGCAGTTCCAAGATTGGATTCAGGTACCTTCTCGATGATACCAACAGTAGGGATTGTTGCCTTCTCTGCATTACAGCAGTTGGAAGATCCAGTTCTCCATTGATCTTTCTTCAGAGCACTCAGATAATACCTTCTGGCATGATCTTCAGAAATTTTCTTTACCGGAAGCTGGGTGAACTCCTTGACCTTGTAGTCTTTGGGAGCTCTCTCATATTCCTTAGGGCCTATCTTATTGAATGGCATTTTGCCAGGTGCAGCTTCCTTTCTTTTTCTAGGAATAGACCAAGGTAACCACCTTTGCCTATCTGGAACAATCTTTATAGAGACAGATGATGGGTCTCTATATTCACCAATGACTTCAAGCCTTTTCTGCTCATAACAATGAGCCATCATACAGGCTTCAGCTTCTGTGATCCACCTACCACATTCCTCTAATGTAAGAGGTTCATTCTGGAGTAGGAACCTTGGTACATCAACAGAAAAGGAATAGCCCTGCTGTTTGGTTTGGGTCTCAGCCTTCCTTTAAAGGACATCTCAACATTGTCTTTGCCATCCTTGAAGACAGCATTCATTGGAGGGGGTATCTCCAGTCTTGAAACTCCAGAGGTGAAGGTCTTCAAGTTCCATAAAGATGGGTGATTGTAGATAGAGTTATATGACTCATATCTAACAAATTTTGGTCTAATGTCAAGAGGGACAGGTTTCTTTGGAATTAGGGCAGTAGTTTTTGGTGTCACTACTGTGATATTGTACTTAGGGGGAATGTAGGGTTTGAAAGGATTAAATGGAGGGACTTTGAAAAGGAGGTTAAAAGGATGAGAATGAAGTTTGGAAATGTATGAAGTGAGGGAGGTATATGTGGATGTTTGAGGTGAGGAGATGGTGAGTGTATTGGTCTGTGTTTGGGTAGGTTGTTTGGGGGCTATGGGAGTGGTTGTGTTTCTGGCTTTCTGTGCACAGGTTTGAATAGTTGATGGTTGTGCAACAGATATAGGTGGAGCAGGAATGGTATCATCAGTTTCAAAAACAGATACAGAATCATCAAGTAATTCAAGACCTTTGGTTCAAGCTCGATCGCTTTACCAATCTCTTCACCGTCAGGGGCAGCTGGAGGCGGACGTTGAATTGCCTTCTTCTATGCAGCGGATGCTGAAACTTGTTTCTCGGCTTGCTTGCTTTTTCCTCGGGACCGACCGATGGGAACGCGGTCCTCATCTTGATTCATCTTTCTTTAGGTGCAGGAGCCACCTTCTGCTTCTTGCTTCTTGTCTCCTCTTCTGGAGAATCAGAAGTCCTTTTCACACCATTTACTGAGCTTCTGGTGGTTTTATCAGTAGTAGACTTCTTGCTAAGAGAGGGACCAGATTCTACTTCATGTTCCTTTTTCACCTTCTTCATCTGTTCACCAGTGATCAATTTCATTCTGACCAAGCTGTTAACTCCAAAGGTGTCAGGAATCACAACACTCTCAGTGCCAAAATACTTCACCTTTTCTTGATCTGGCAAAGCGAAACTTGTTTACAACCGCATTCTTGGCCATCATCTCAGTGAGAAGAACACCATAAGGAATACACTTGTAGGTGTTTTTCTTGTCAGCAACACCTTTCCTCGAATTAACCAGTGCATTAATCAGGTTGTTGTAGATCAATCTTGGCAGGTTTACCTTGTGACCAGCCATGTAGTGCCTCCTAATGAACTTCTGTTCATAGTTGACTATGTCACTAGAACCATCCTTCAACCAGATGCTCTTAGTGATTATCTTGTGAAGAACTCTGTAATGACTCTTCAAATGCTTTGCAGTAGGGGTTTCACTAGATTCTTTCAGCTGTTTATAATTCTCAAACAAATCCTCATTGACATTCTCAAGGCCATGAAATGCATCAGCCCAATCTGTGTAGTAAACGATACCTTCACAGGGACAACCAGTGACTTCAGAAATGTTGGTAATGGTAAAAATGAACTTGTAGCCTCTCACAGTTCCTTCAAAGATACCACCTTGGTGTAAACGAGCATTACCCCAAAATTCCTTGATAGCAGTAACTAGAACCTCAACCTGTTTCCAAAAGAAGTAGTGTTCCCAACCCATTGCCTTGAAACCACTGTAGAAATCGAAGCCATAGAGTTTGAAGTTCTTTAAATCAATTCGATTTTCCAACAGAACCTTTCCTTCAGCCATGGTGTCGTAAATAGCAGTATACTCAGAGGTTGTTACACCAGACATGATTGCAGTTGAGAGATAGAGAAATGGAGGTTTAGGGTTTCAGAACAGTCACGAAGAGAAGAGAAAAAAACTGTTTTTCAGACTGAAAACAAAGTGAGTGATTGTGGAGCGAAAAAGAAGGAGTAGTAGGAAGGTTTTGTAATTGGTACAGTTACTTTTCAAAAACCTCTTCATTATCCGAGTAATAAAAATAAATTTAAAAAGAAATTAAAATAAAGATACCTCTTTTGATTAAATGCAGTTGCAAAATAAAGTAAAAGATTTTATTGAAAACGTAAATAATCATGACTCAGATTAGGTGTGATGAGACGCTTAAGTTCCACACGAGCTTACCACGTGTGTGTTTCGGATGCTCATAGCTGATTCATCGGATGCTGAGTTATGATGCAGTTGGCATATAAAAATGCTTACTCGTATGATGATGATGATGTCATACCAGATGCTCAAATGATATCTATCATAAGACGCTGAGATTAATCATTCTTTTATAAGATGGAAAATTAAATTTCTTCTTATAAAATTGAATCTATCTTCAGCAAGGGGTTTTGTAAGAATATCAGCACCGTGATCGGTGTCTACAAATTTGATTTCAAGTGTCCCTTCAACATAGTCTCTTATAAAATGATGTTTAATCTCAATGTGCTTTGCTCTAGAATGCAATATAGGATTTTTAGTAAGACAAATGGCGGATGTATTATCACAAAAGATAGGAATGTTACTCTCTTTTATCAAGTAGTCTTCAAGTTGATACTTCATCCACGAAGTTGAGAAGCGCAACTTCTTTCTTGAGATGTATTCAAACCTGTTCGTTGAGAGTGCAATAGTGCTTTGTCTTTTGCTTGACCAAGACACAAGATTAGCTCCAAGGAACTGGCACCTCCACTTGTGCTCTTTCTTTCAATTCGGTCTCTAGTAAAGTCAAGATCACGTAAACCTACTAATTTGTAATCTTTGATTTCTTATAAAGCAAACCAAGATTAGTAGTTCCTTGCAAATATCTCAATATTCTTTTAACAAAGACTCGTGTGTGATTCTCAAGGATCTGATTGAAACCTAGCACACAGGCAGACGCTGAACATAATGTCAGGTCTTGAAGCCGTAAGATAAAGTAGAGATCCAATCATACCTCTGTACATTTTCTGATCTACCTTCTTACCAATTTCATCTTTACTAAGAGTGCAGGTAGGATGCATAGGTGTACACATAGGCTTGCAATCCAGCATCTTGAATTTCTTCAATAATTCTTTGATATATTTGCTTTGATGTATATAGATACCATCACTGCATTGCTTGATTTGTATTCCAAGGAAAAACTTTAATTCTCCCATCATGCTCATCTCAAATTCAGCCTGCATAAGCTTAGAAAATTCTTTGCAAAGGCTTTCATTAGTGGCTCCAAAAATGATATCATCAACATAGATTTGAACAAGTATGAAATGCTTGATAGAAGATTTTCTAAAAAGAGTAGTGTCAACTAAACCTCTTGTAAATCCATTTTCCATTAAAAAGGAACTTAGTCTATCATACCATGCTCTGGGAGCTTGCTTAAGACCAAATAGAGCCTTTTTAAGTTTAAAAACATGTTCTGGAAATTCAATATCTTCAAAACCAGGAGGTTGTTTAACATAAACTTCCTCAGTTATAAAACCATTTAGAAAAGCACTTTTCACATCCATTTGATATAGAGTTATCTCATGATGTGCTGCAAATGAAAGTAAAATGCGAATAGCTTCTAGTCTTGCAAAAGGTGCAAAAGTTTCAGTGAAATCAATACCTTCTTCTTGTGAGTAACCTTGAGCAACTAACCTTGCTTTATTTCTCACAACTTTACCATCTTCATCAAGCTTATTTCTAAATACCCATTTAGTACCAATAGCTTGCTTATCTTCTGGTAGAGTGACTAGCTTCCATACATCATTTCTTTGGAACTGATTTAGCTCATCTTGCATTGCTAGAATCCACCCTTCATCTTCCAATGCTTGATCAATCGTCTTAGGTTCCATTTCAGAGAGAAGTGCAAAATCAGCATGTTCCTTGAAAGAGGATCTGGTTCGTACTTTATCACCAGGTTCTCCTATGATTTGATCTTTTGGATGATTGGTTTTGTACTTCCAGCTTTTTCTTGCTTCAGCTTCTGCTTGAGTAGAATTTTTCGTCTTATCACCACCGGATGATGAAGATGCACGTTCACCGTCTGACTTGTCACCGAGGTTTAATTCTGAAAATAACTCATCTAGCTCTGACATAGCTGTGCCAGGCTTCTTATCATCAAACTTGACATGAATGGACTCTTCAACTGTCAAAGTTTCTTTGTTGTATATTCTAAAAGCTTTAGACCTTTCAGAGTATCCCAAAAAGATTCCTTTGTCAGCCTTGGAATCAAACTTACCAAGCTGATCTTTAATATTCAAAATATAACAAATACAACCAAAAGGATGAAAGTAAGAAATGTTTGGTTTTCTACCTTTCCACAATTCATAAGGAGTCTTATTCAAAATAGGTCTTATAAGAATTCTATTTTGAATATAACAAGTTGTGTTTACTGCTTCTGCCCAAAAATGTTTCGCAATATCAGCGTCATTGATCATGGTCCTGGCCATTTCCTGGAGGGACCTATTTTTCCTTTCTACAACATCATTTTGTTGAGGTGTTCTAGGAGAGGAGAAATTGTGAGAGATGCCATTTTCTTCACAAAATTTTTGAAAGTTTTCATTTTCAAATTCTCCCCCATGATCACTTTTAATAGAAGAAATACAAATGTCTTTTTCATTTTGAACTGATTTGCAGAATACAGTAAATACCTTAAAAGACTCATCCTTGTGGGCAAGGAATTTAACCCATGTTCATCTAGTAAAATCATCAACAATGACTAATCCATATTTCTTTCCAGTTAAAGAGGCTGTCCTTGTGGGACCAAAAAGATCAAGATGTAAAAGTTCAAGTGGTCTAGAGGTTGAAACAACATTTTTTAAATGAAAGGAAGTTTTAACTTGTTTTCCTCTTTGATAAGCCTCACACAGGGCATCAGATTGGAACTTAAGATTTGGTAAGCCTCTAACAAGATTGTGCTTGTTTAATTTTGAGATTAACCTCAAATTGGCATGACCCAATCTTTTGAGTCAAATCCATTGCTCATCTTCAACAGACATAAGACACTTGACATCTTGTTTTGCAAGTTCAGAAAGATCAACTTTATAAATGTTTTGTTTCCTCTTTGCTGTAAAGAATATAGATCCATCATTTTTGCTTTTTACTGAACATCCATTTTCTGTAAAGACAACATTATAACCATTGTCACATAATTGACTTATGCTTAATAGATTATGTTTCAGTCCTTTAACATATAAAACATTATCAATAGAAGGAAGAGAGCTTTTACCTATGCGACCAATTCCAACTATTTTACCTTTCTGATTTCCTCCGAAACCAACGAATCCAGCTTCTCTAGGT
The DNA here is from genome assembly GCA_037113605.1 of Calophaca sinica. Classification (NCBI taxonomy): domain Eukaryota; kingdom Viridiplantae; phylum Streptophyta; class Magnoliopsida; order Fabales; family Fabaceae; genus Calophaca; species Calophaca sinica. The sequence goes on from CM073736.1 coordinate 12,305,756, forward strand.
CTTAGTTCTTGGAACATATGCTTTTCTCCCGTCATGTGACGCGAGCATCCACTGTCTAAGTACCAAGATAGGTGTGTTGACTTTGTTGCTAAGCAAGTCTGCAACATAGACTATTTTATCTTTAGGTACCCATATCTTTTTGGGTCCTTTCTTGTTAGTTCTTGAAGGATACTTGTCCTTCTTAGTTGTAAACACAGTACACGCATTTTTCAAATGACCAGATTTATTGCAGTAAGTACAATGCAAGCATTCACTATGATCATTGGTGTCATCAGATGCTGAATCATTTTCTAAAGGAGGTTTATCTAATATATAACCAAGACCATGAGTTGTCGTTTCACTGACACCCCAAATCATAGAAGCTTGCTTGCTTCGAGTTACACTCTCTGAAAGAAACTTTTGAAATGCATGTTCATAGTCATTTGATTTGCAGTTAGGATTGCCTGTAACTACAGAGCTTTTAACTGGAGAGCTCTCAGCTTCTGGTTGCTTGTTAGCTTCCAGACGCTGGTTATCCACCAGACGCTGATTTTCAGTTTTCAGCTTCTGGTTCTCTTAATTGAGTACAGAGTTTTCATTGTATAAAGAATGAAAATCTTGTGATAGTTTTGAAAATTTCTTTTTCAAATTCTTATACTCAATAGAGAGAGTGGCAGAGTCCTTTAACAGACCATCAAATGCAAGTTGAAGTTCAGAATAAGAATCATATATTATTACCTCTTCAACTTCTTCTTCTAAATCAAGATCAGTGTCTGCCATGAGGGCAATGTGAGCTTCTTCTTCTTTATCTTCCTCAGAGGAGGATAAGTCAAGATCTTCCCATGTTGCCATGAGACCTTCCTTCTTTTTCTTGAAGGAGCTTCTTGTGGACTTTTCCTTAAGATTAGGACACTCGGACTTGAAATGTCCAGGATTCTTACATTCATAGCAAATGACTTGGGCTTTGTCCTTGTCTTTGCTTTCCTTCTTGTCCTTTGTATCTTTCTTCTGAAACCTCCTTCTGAAGTTTCTCTTCTTCCACATTCTCTGGATCTTCTTAGATATGAACGCTAGCTCATCGTCTGATCCATCATAATCTCCTTCTGAAGCTTCATCATCTGATTCTTCTTCTTCAGCCTGAAAAGCTTTAGAAGTACTAGGTTTATGTTGATTAACTTTTAAAGCAATAGACTTACTCTTCTTGGTAGGTTCTTCTTCATTTAGCTCAAGTTCATGAGCTTTCAAAGAACTCATAAGATCTTCAAGTCGAAGGACATTTAGATCTTTTGCTTCTTGAATAGCAGTGACTTTGGATCTCCACTGCTTAGTCAAACTTCTCAAGATCTTTCTCACATGGTCAGGTGTAGTATAACTTTTTCCAAGGGCCTGCAACCCATGAACAAGTGTTTGGAACCTTCCAAACATAGTTTCAATGTTTTCTCCATCTTCCATTTTGAATAGCTCATCAAGTAACCATCATGCTAGCCTTTGTTTCTCTTACTTGGCGTAACCCTCATAAGACAAAACAAGAGAATCCCATTTCTTTGGCGAGATCAAACTTACCACATTTATCATATTCTCTTTCTGTTATAGCACAGATGAGGATAAATCTAGCCTTCTGATTGGTTTGATATCTCTTTTTCTGATCATCAGTCCAGTTTTCCTTAGGTATTGCAACACCAAGGGCATCAGTGGGAGAAATATATCCACTTTCAACTATATCCCACAAATCAAGATTTTGTGTCTCAAAGAATGCTTTTATCTTATCTTTCCAGTAATCAAATTTTTCTCCATTGAATAGAGAAGGACAGTTCATATGACCACCTTCAGCAGACATGTTCACAGTAGGATCTTTACTCTTAACATTGTTAAGTGCTCAACCAAGAGGCCGACTCTGATACCAACTGAACGTGAACACAAGAAGGGGGGGTTGAATTGTGTTGAAAACTTTTCGTAAACTTTAAGTTAAAAACACTTAGAACACAGGTTTTTCAAAACAGTTTGTGTATCGGACGTTGGAAATAAACCGGACGCTGGAAAAGCAGTTTGTGAAAACTTGTTTTTAACAGAACAAGATAAAGATAAATAGAAAGCAGTAAAGCAAGAGACACAGAGATTTATACTAGTTCACTACCAAACTGGTAGTTACGTCTAGTCCCTTCGTTCCTGAAGGATTTTCCACAATAATCAACTGATTACAAAACCTTAAGAGTATTCTACTGTCACAACCTTGACAATACTCTCAACTTCTCAAAACGACTCAGTACATTCGAGCCTTTGAGGGTACAGCCTTAACTAGGCCAAAACAACTTTTACAAGTAAGTTGAATACAAGCAGAAATAACTCTCACAGAGAGGATAAAAGATTAAGCTCAATACAGAAATGCTTTCTAAAAGAAAGTATAAGACGCTGAGTTCAATTCAATGTAGACCAAAAACTTGGCACGAAACTTGATTGTGAAGTAACTTGATGTCACAGAGAAGGGGGGGTTGAACTGTGACAGTTTAAAATTTACACTTCCTGAAACAAGCTAACTATCTCTCAAGAAGTTTCTTGGAGTACAAAGGGTTAGTGAATCAGTAATGACCAAACTTTCTAATGAATAGAAAGTTGATCAAATGATCTTTTGAGAAAGTAGACTGAAGCTTGAATATATGTTTCAATATTTAAGTTCAATAGAAATTCTTAATAAGAGATGTGAGCTGCGATGAACTTGTTAATATTGAATTTGTAAATGATTTAAACTTTCTAATGCGAGCAGTGCAGAAATATAAATAAGATAAGAGATAGAAAGTTTACACACAAGAATTATAGTGGTTCACCAAACTTAGGCTACTTCCACTCCTCACTTCCAGTGAGTATTTCCACTATTATCTCAAATAGTTACACTGCTTTTCAAGTCCCTCCAAGACCCAAAAGCTTACAAGATAGTTTGCTCTACAGCCCTATCAACTGTCTCAAAACAAGTTTAGAAAGTTCCACTTGCTAAACCTTCTTGCCAACACTCACCACCTTGGTAGCTTGGTAGAAGAGAGAAACAAGATTATAAATACAATAAAATGTTTGTGAGAAAAGAATAGCTTTGAATATTCTAAGTTTACATAAGATGAAGTGTAAGCTACTTGGACACTCAGCAAGTTGTATCTCAAAAAGATTTAGTGCTGAATCTGAGTGTAGATGAGAGAAAGTTTAAGACTGGCTATGATGTGCTTTCAGTGTTTTCCAGTAAGTTCTCTAACTCTGAATGAAGCACTTCAACTGGTATTTATAGGCTTCCCTTCATTATATCCGTTGGAGAAGGCTATACGTAGCTTCTGACTTGTAGCCTTGTCCTTGTGTCGATGAGTCAACTCATTGCGATCCTGCAGGCTAGTCATGTCAGTCTTCAACGGATGGATTTTGTTTCTTTTATAGCGAACCTTCTCAAGCGTAACTCAGAAGCAATCAGTCTTTGATCTTCCTCGTACTGAATCTTAATAGTGTCTTCACTTGATGGCTGTACAATAGTGCTTTGATTCGATGCTTTTGTACATTCAATTGTAAGAGAGAATTTTCTGATTTGTCTTTCCTTGAAGTAGCAAAGACAAGGAAGGTGTCTTTGATCCTTTTCATGTGTTAAGAAAACTTTCTCAAGACAGATTAATGAACTTTCTTGATACTCAAATTTTTGTCTAACTGCCTTTAACTTCCTTCTTGCGTAATGTCTCTTGGACCTGTCTTATATCATAAAGCTCAAGTAGAGACATTAGATAACAATGATTAGAAAGCATTTCACTCTTTGTCAAAGGTTTGATCATCACTCAAAACTCAAGATTTTAGGAATTGTCGCAACAATCTCCCCCTTTTTTATGATGACAAACTTTTGAGAGAGTGTTAGGTTTTCTAATGTTTAACCAAACTTATTATAAAGATTATTGGAAATATTTGTGCTCCCCCTAAATCTATGCATACAAATATTCAATATTTAAAAATTTCTAGAGAGTGTTTGATAATAGTGCAAGCAAGTTTTCAGACCCTGAAGTGGTTTTCATTCAACAAAAGGAGCATATAGCTCATATGAACTTTACATATTGTTCAGGTACTGAAAAGATTGTACTAGTTTACAAGTTTGATAGCCAACAACAAAACGGATCGATTGGCCAAACAAAACATACTTTAAGCATTGACTAGTACATTCAATAAACATATATTAGAAAATACTTAATAGTCTAATAGTCTAATAACTCCCCCTTTTGTCATTATCAAAAGGAAGGGGGACATCAGAGATGCACAGCAGTTACTTAGAGGGAGAGGAGTCTCCAGAGGAAGATGATGGAGCAGGAGCAGGCACATCTGGAAAGACTTGTGGTGGAGCAAGAGCAGGAAGTTGAAGTGTGGGGACAAGGTGAGGTACCACATGCTGAATGAGCAATGCTTGATACATTTCAGACCTAGCAGCATAGTAACTAACTTCCTGCTGAATCACACGCTGAGATTCAATGATGTGTTTTTGGTGGCCTCTTGATTTTTTCATGTGTTTCTCCAACTTGCTGATGCGATCCACAAGAGATAGTTCCTTGGCTTCAGGTGCCGCAGTCTCAGTAGCTTGTGGAGGTGGCATGGAGGATGAAGGAGGTTTGATTGGAGATTGGTCAAAGCGAAGCATTTCTAATGTGGGGTCAGGAAAAGCTGAAACAGATGGGGCTTGTTTAAGTGAAGTATCAAAAACCGGTGGAGAAGGATAAAGGAATTTTGCCATGTCTTCAGAGTTGAAAGTGTTGGCAGTTTTGGTGGGTGATTGAAAAATGCCAGGAATGAAAACGGGGGTGGATACCTTTCCAAGGGTGCTGGCCTCTAGAGTAAATTGGAGACTTGGAGGATTACCAGAGATGTCTTCCACGGAAGGAGGTTGCTCCCCCTGAGTTTCAGCACCAGGAGATTCACTCTGTATCTCTCCTTGGGAGAGTTCAGGAACTCTCTTTTTAGTAACTTCTGTACGTTCAGGTTGAGATTGGGGCTGAATTGGTGGAGAAGAAGGAGGTGGCTCAATGACAGGAGCCTTTTGTTGTCTAGCAAGTCTTACCATTTTCCTGTGTTTTCGTGCTTCCTTTTCTTCTTTGGTACGTTTGCGCTTGGCACCAACTGGAATATGTGGTATATCAGAAGGTTCTTGAGTTAGAACTTCAGCAACTGGAATGGATTCTGCTATAGGGTAAACTTCCCTATTAACTTCCTCTACTTCAGCAACATTAACTTCCTTTGCAGTAGTACCTTCTTGAACTGTCTCTTCTTTCTTTCCTTCAATCTTAAGAGGAGAGAGTATTGGTGATGATGGAAGTTGGATCTCCTCAGTTAGTTTTTTTTTTCAAGAGAGATTTTTCGAACAACCCTTTTTGCTACTGACTTCTTTTTTCCTTTAGGAACTTCAGTTTCCATAAGCTTTGCAGAAATTGGAACAGTTTCTTGTGAACCAACACTTTGAGTCACTTCAGGAGGTAGATCAGTGAGGCCCATTTGTCTGACATTCTTTGAGTAGAATGATGGTCTCTCATAGGAAGCTTCTTCTTCCTCAATTTCTATTCCATGAAATTTGAAAATCTTGGATAAAAACATACCATAGGGCAAGGCAATGGTAACTCTGGACGAAGCCGCCACTTGAAGCATGTACCGAATTATAATATAGGGAAGACAAAGGGGAGTTTTGGTGATGAGATGGTAGATAATAATGAGATCAACATTTGAAACCTTGTGAGAACTTCCTCCTCTAGCCGCAAGGTGATGAATGCTCATGCTGTGAAAGACCTTGGCCAATCCAACTAGATTTTGATGGTTGATGTCAGTGGTAGGATCTGTGAGAACACTTTCTTTGACACGTTCTTCTGAAAGGTGGAGGACGTCTAGCCAATCATCGTCATATACTCTGTTTTCACCATGAGGAATTTCCAAGGCTTCTCCAACATTTTCAGGAGTGAGTTCCATATGTTTGCCTCGAACAAAGCTTGTGATTTTGGTCATGTCCTTAGTATAGTGAAGGTTAGAGTAGAAAACCTTGACCATGGAAGGACAAGAGCTTTCAGAGAGTTGAAGAAGATCCGACCATTTTTGTGCTTCGGTGTAGGGAAAGAAATTCCATCCTTTTGTTTGAAGTTCAAACAATAGATAGATCCTTCCAGAAAGAACATATTTGTTAACCCATTTATCTGCAACGCTTTCCAGAGGCCTCTTCTTCTTTTTCTTTTCTTTCTTCGCAGATTTGGGTTCAACGGATTCAGGAACAACTTCCTCTTCTCGAATAACTATGATTGATTGCTCTGTAGAAGGTGCAGAAATCTTAGTAGAGGGAGAAATGGAAGAGATGCGAGATGACCTACGAGGTGTGGGGGATGTTCTGGGTTTCTTGGGTTGCTTGGAAGTTACTGGTGAAGCTTGGGCTTGATCAGGAGGATAATCAGGGAAGAGGTGAGGAGGTTTCTCCTGCGATGACAAGGTGTAAGTGGCTTTCTTGAGACGAACCATGTTGAGAACCTCAGACAGAGAAAGTTTGAGTGGACCGAGTCCACTTAAATAAATGGTGAGGCGGTGGTGGGAGTAACCGTTGGGTGAATAACGGTTATAGGGAAGGAGAAGGCAATCAATGCCATTTCTGACATATGTCACATAACTGATGTGGCGCCCAAATTCAAATAATTTTGAATGAGAGATATTTCATATTATTTTATCTTCCTCAACTACTTCATATCTGTAGTTGATGAGACTTCAAGAGGGAGTTCGAACGAGTACACTTCAGAGAAGGTTTTATCTCGCAACAATATATATTTTTCAATTATGGAGATTTAATAATATGTAATTTGCTTTTGATGAAAGTGAAACTTTCTTCAACAAGAGGTTTTGTAAATATATCAGCTAGTTGATTTTTGGTATCCACGAAAATCATTTCAACTTCCTTTTTCTGAACATGATCCCTAATAAAATGATGTTTGATATCAATGTGTTTAGTTCTAGAATGTTGAATAGGATTTTTTGTAAGATTAATAGCACTTGTGTTATCACAATATATTGAGATGCAAGGATACCTTATAGAATAATCTTCAAGTTGATTTCTAATCCAAAGGAGTTGAGAGCAACATGCTGAAGCTGAGATGTACTCGGCTTCGGTTGTAGAGAGTGCAATAGTTCCCTGCTTCTTGCATGACCAAGAAACTAAAGATTCTCCCAAGAGTTGGCAAGATCCACTTGTGCTCTTCCTCTCAACTTTATCACCCGCAAAGTCAGCATCACAATATCCAACTAGCTCAAAGTGAGTTTTCTTTTTATACCAAATTCCCAGATCAGTTGTGCCCACAAGATATCTGAAGATTCTTTTCACTACTATTAAATGTGATTCTTTTGGGGAGGTTTGAAATCTGGCACATAAACCTACAACAAACACTATATAAACTCTTGTGATTAGATATAACAATGAACCAATCATGCCTCTATATTCTTTCTCGCATACATTTACCTTCTTCATCTTTATCAATGCTTGAGTATGGATGCATAGGGGTAGCCATTTGTTTGGCTTCATTCATTTTATATTTTTTGAGAAGATCTTTAACATATTTTTCTTGAAAAATAAATATACCTTCCTCAAGTTGTCTAATTTGTAAGCCAAGAAAAAATCTTAACTCACCCATCATGCTCATCTCAAACTCACTTTTCATAAGTCTACTAAATTCTTTGCACAAGTTTTCATTTGTTGCTCCAAATATAATGTCATCTACATAGATTTGAACTAAGAGAAGATCATTTTCATGAGTTTTTCTGAAAAGTGTAACATCAATCTTGCCTCTTGAAAAACCATTTTTGATCAGGAAGTTACTCAACCTTTCATACCAAGCTCTTGGAGCTTATTTTAATCCGTATAAAGCTTTAGAAAGTTTAAAAACATGATTAGGTTTTTGTTGGTCAATAAATCCAGGAGGTTGATGTACATAAACTTCCTCATTTAAATATCCATTTAAAAAAGCACTTTTAACATCCATTTGAAAAAGTTTAACATTCTTGTGAGTAGCATAGGCAAGAAGAATTCTAATTGCTTCCAAACGAGCAACAGGAGCATAGGTCTCATCATAGTCTATACCTTCCTCTTGATTGTATCCTTGTGCAACAAGTCTGGCTTTATTCCTTGTGACCTTGCCATTTTCATCTAGCTTGTTTCTGAAGACCCATTTTGTTCCAATCACTGATTGATAGGCTGGTGCTGGAACCAGTTTCCATACTTCATTTTTCTTAAATTGAGTAAGTTCCTCTTCCATGGCTTCTATCCATGAATCATCTTGAAGAGCATCATTTACATTTTTAGGCTCAATTTCAGATATGAAGGCCATACTAGATGATTCTTTCCTGAAAGACATTCTGGTTCTGACTGGTTCTGAAGTATCTCCAATGATTTGATCTTGAGGATGATGAACCACCATCTTCCAACTTCGAGGCATGTCTTGATTCTGAGAGTTCTCATTGTTATTTGATTGCTTTGAGGAAGTTTCAGGTTCAGAAGTTGACTTGTCTTGCTCTTCCTTATCATTGAACTTTCCGGAGCTAACTAGATCTTCTTCTGACTCATCGTCCTTTCTCTTATTAACAAAGTTATCAATTTCATCAAAAATCACATGCATACTTTCTTCAACTATTTTGGTTCTCAAATTATAAACCCTATATGCTTTAGATGAAGTAGAGTAACCAAGAAAAATGCCTTTGTCAGACTTTGAATCAAATTTGCTAAGGTTGTCCTTGTTATTCAACACATAACAATTACAACCAAAGATATGAAAATAAGAGATATCTGGCTTTTTGTTTTTCCAAAGTTTATAGGGAGTTTTGTTCAAGCCTTTTCGAATGGTGACTCTATTCAAAATGTAACAGGCAGTGTTTATGGCCTCAGCCCAAAAATATTTCTCAATGTTTGAATCATTTAACATGGTTCTTGCCATTTCCTGCAAGGTTCTATTCTTCCTTTCAACAACTCCATTTTGTTGTGGAGTTCTTGGACAGGAGAAATTATGTGACACTCCATGTTTGTCAAAGAAGGTTTGGAAAAAACAGTTTTCGAACTCTCCTCCATGATCACTTCGGAATTTTGTTCATTCTGAACTTTCTTGAAGAAAACCTTGAAGGCTTGAAATGAGTCATCTTTGTTTTTCAAAAATAACACCCAAGTGTATCTTGAGTAATCATCAACAATTACAAAACCATATCTTTTTCCACTTAAACTTGCAGTTTTAATAGGTCCAAACAAATCTATGTGCAGCAGTTCCAAAGGTTTATGAGTGGAAATCAGATTTGTAGACTTGAAGCTGGATTTGACTTGTTTCCCTTGAGTACAAGCTTCACAAACTTTATCTTTCTCAAATTTTATTTTAGGTAGACCTCTCACAAGTTCAAGTTTAGAAAGTTTGGAAATGGTTTTTATACTAGTGTGACCAACTTTCCTATGCCAGATCCACTTATCATCATTTGCTGATACAAAGCAGGTTTCACTTGGTAACTCATCTAGATCCAAATAATATAGATTTTTACTTCTGAATCCTGTAAACAAGACTTTTCCAGAAGATTCTTCAGTAATTAAACATAATTTATTTTTAAAAATGACATTGTGTCCATTTTCACAAAGTTGGCTAATACTGATTAAGTTATATTTCAATCCTTCAACTTATTGAACTTTCTTAATTGAAGCAGAATTTTGTTTACCTATTGTACCTATACCTTTTATCCAGGCTTTGTCATTGTTACCAAAGGTAACAAAGCCTCCCTGTACTTTCTCTAAAGAGAGAAACTTATCCTTTTCGCCTGTCATGTGCCTTGAACATCCACTGTCTAACAGCCATAACCTTTTCTTGGATGCTAAGAGGCACTCCTGCATTTGTCATTAAAAGAGACTTAGGTACCCATAGATCTTTGGGTCCTTGAGGGTTAGTAAACCTTCTATAGTTAACCTTTTCTCTTTTGAAGCAATTTGAGATATGATGACCAAATTTTTTACAATATGCACATTGTACACTTTGTTTTTTTCCATGATAAGAATATCTATAAGCATGATTGTGATGTTTATGATCCTGTCTTTCTTTGTGTTCAGAACCATTTTGATGTAAGAATTCTCTATAAGATCTTTCAGGTTTTTCAAACGCTTTTTGAATTTGCACAAAACTATCTAGATCAGTTGTCAGCACTTTGATCTTTTCTTTTAATGACTCGTTTTCCTTTTCAAGATTTGCCATGAGAAGGTTTGGCTTTTCATCAATTTTCTCATTTAGCAGCTTATGTTGTTCAGAAAGTTTAAAGTGTGGGTTTTGCAAGGTTTTGACTGAGGCTACAAGATATTCATTTTGCTTCCTCAGTTCTTCATTTTCATTTTTGGATTCACATAACTGATTTTTGAACAACATGCATTTTTGAGATAAGATATTTGATTCATTTAAAAGATTGTCAAACATGCTTTCCCATTTTAGACATTTTGAACATGAACTACATTCAGAGGGTTCAGTGTCACTTACTTCCTCTTGGTCAGAATCTGCCATAAGACATAAGATGGCTGATTCTTCTTCTGGTTCAGATGATGACTCATCTGAATCATCACACGTAGCCATCAACGCCTTTTTCTTCTGGGGTTGTTTCTTGAAGTTCCTTTTATTTAAGTTCGGGCAGTCTTGCTTTATATGTCCTGGCTTGTTACACTCATAGCAAACAATGGGTGACTTGCTATTTTCTCCCCTTGGGAAGTTTCTTCTGGATGGTGGAAACCTTCTATTGTCTCTTCTTCTGCTCAGCATTTTTTGAATTTTCTTTGATATAAAAGCAAGTTCATCTTCTTGGTCAGAAAGTTCCTCTTCTGAATCTTGATATTCATCTCCAGATTCTTGTGCTGCCTTTAGTGCTGCAGCTTTGGATTTTTTTGACGGACTTCGTGTTGCCTTTTGGGAAGTTTTGAGTGCTATACTTTTTGATTTCTTTGGGTGAAGTTCCTCCATTATTTCTTGCTCATGGACTTTTAGTGAGCCTAAAAGTTCTTCAATCCTCAGAGTGGCAAGATCCTTTGCTTCCTGAATGGCTGTTACTTTAGGCCTCCACACTTTTGGTAAGCTCCTAAGCAACTTCCTTACTTTGTCCTGATTTGAGTAAGTTTTTCCCAGAGACTTCATTCCATTCTCAATTGTGGTAAACCTACTAAACATTTCATCTATGGACTCATCTTCATTCATTTTGAACATTTCATATTGTTGGACCAATATGTTTATTTTAGCCTCCTTCACTTGATCTGTTCCTTCATGTGCTGTTTGCAATGTGTCCCATATTTCCTTTGCAGTGTCTTTTCCAACTATCTTGTCGTATTCAGACCTGCCAAGTGCACATGATAGAAAATATTTGGCTTTAGAGTTTAGTAGTACCATCTTTTTATCCTCTGTTGTCCATGTTGCCTTATGCTTGGGTACTGTTGATCCATCATCATATGTAGTTGTAGGCACATATGGTCCATTTTCAACAATGTCCCATATGTCAGTATCTTGTGATTCAAGGAACATTCTCATTTGATCTTTCCAGTAGTAGTAGTGTTCGCCATTGAAGCCAGGGGGCCTGTTTAATGAAGCTCCTTCAGGAAGAAATGCAACTGAATTTGTATGACTCATTACTTCTTCCAGGATCTTTCCTCCTACACTGTGAAGTGTGCTCAACCCTTAGAGGTAGAGCTCTGATGCCAATTGAAGTAACTTGATGTCACAGAGAAGGGGGGGTTGAACTGTGACAGTTTAAAATTTACACTTCCTGAAACAAGCTAACTATCTCTCAAGAAGTTTCTTAGAGTACAAAGGGTTAGTGAATCAGTAATGACCAAACTTTCTAATGAATGGAAAGTTGATCAAATGATCTTTTGAGAAAGTAGACTGAAGCTTGAATATATGTTTCAATATTTAAGTTCAATAGAAATTCTTAATAAGAGATATGAGCTGCGATGAACTTGTTAATATTGAATTTGTAAATGATTTAAACTTTCTAATGCGAGCAGTGCAGAAATATAAATAAGATAAGAGATAGAAAGTTTACACACAAGAGTTATAGTGGTTCACCCAACTTAGGCTACTTCCACTCCTCACTTCCAGTGAGTATTTCCACTATTATCTCAAATAGTTACACTGCTTTTCAAGTCCCTCCAAGACCCAAAAGCTTACAAGATAGTTTGCTCTACAGCCCTATCAACTGTCTCAACTTTAGGAACTTCAACAAGTTTAGAAAGTTCCACTTGCTAAACCTTCTTGCCAACACTCACCACCTTGGTAGCTTGGTAGAAGAGAGAAACAAGATTATAAATACAATAAAATGTTTGTGAGAAAAGAATAGCTTTGAATATTCTAAGTTTACATAAGATGAAGTGTAAGCTACTTGGACACTCAGTAAGTTATATCTCAAAAAGATTTAGTGCTGAATCTGAGTGTAGATGAGAGAAAGTTTAAGACTGGCTATGATGTGCTTTCAGTGTTTTCCAGTAAGTTCTCTAACTCTGAATGAAGCACTTCAACTGGTATTTATAGGCTTCCCATCATTATATCCGTTGGAGAAGGCTATACGTAGCTTCTGACTTGTAGCCTTGTCCTTGTGTCAGTAGAGTCAACTCTGTTGCAGTCCTGCAGGCTAGTCATGTCAGTCTTCAACGGATGGATTTTGTTTCTTTTATTGCGAACCTTCTTAATAGTGTCTTCACTTGATGGTTGTACAATAGTGCTTTGATTCGATGCTTTTGTACATTCAATTGTGAGAGAGAATTTTCTGATTTGTCTTTCCTTGAAGTAGCAAAGACAAGGAAGGTGTCTTTGATCCTTTTCATCTGTTGAGAAAACTTTCTCAAGACAGATTAATGAACTTTCTTGATACTCACATTTTTGTCTAACTGCCTTTAACTTCCTTCTTGCGTAATGTCTCTTGGACCTGTCTTATATCATAAAGCTCAAGTAGAGACATTAGATAACAATGATTAGAAAACATTTCACTCTTTGTCAAAGGTTTGATCATCACTCAAAACTCAAGATTTTAGGAATTGTCGCAACAGATTGCTCACAGAAGCAGTGCTTTTAGAGTATTGACTCTTTATAGTGTATAGCAACAGTGCTTGTTCTCAGTAAGTGAAGCAATATTCTCTTGTAGAGTTTTCGGCAGTTTCTTCAATGGATACCATGGGGTATTTATTGGAGTTCTAAAGGATATTACCGTTACAGTAAAAATGGCTCCTTTCCATTGAATGAGGTGATTTCAAAAAAAGAGCTGTCTCTTTCTTCCTTTCCAGAGAATATCTCAGTAGTACACATTACCATTTTCGTACTACTTTGCTTTTCACAAATGCTTGTACGATTTTTGTCTTTAGCTAAAGGTGCCACCTTTGATACCTCGTACAACAATTTGAGCGCATAAGATCAAATTCGAAATCCGTTCCAGAAGCTTCTGAGAGGAAGAGCAACTACGTGACCATCACGTGATTTAAAATGAAGTTCAGACGCTCGCTCAGAACAGGAAGGTCGGACGCTCGTAGCAAATGGATAAGCCTTGTGTCACAAAAAGATAATTCCAGATGCTCACGAAGACAGTATACTAGGATGAGCCGGATGCTGACACATGGAGTGTATCCTTCTCTTGTGAACTTCTTCCTTCTTGCTTAAGTGGCTTAGAAGTATATGTAATATTAGTATCTGCACACTTCAAGAATTGTTAGAACATAAATTGTTCTCTTGTGAATACTTTGTTATCATCAAAATTAATGAGGGTCTAAACTTCTCAATCGTTTAGGTTCCAACATATGATACTCTATGCACTGACAAGGAAGAGCCTTTGTATCCAGGGTGCATAAAGTTCACACGGTTGTTAGTAGTGTTGAGATTGTTCAATCTGAAGGCGATAAATGGGTGGACTGATAAAAGCTTCTCTGAATTGCTTGAGTTGTTGAAGGATATGCTTCCAGAAGGTAACACATTGCCGAACCGTAACTATGAGGCGAAGAAGATATTGTGTCCGATGGGTGTGGAGTATAAGAAAATACACGCATGTCCCAATGATTGCATATTGTACTGGAACGAGTTTGAAGAGTTGAATAAGTGTCCAACATGTAATACATCACGGTACAAAAAGAAGGATGATGATGATAGTTGTGAGGTGAGCACAAAGGGTCCTCCTGCAAAGGTTTTATGGTATCTTCCAATTACTCCTAGGTTTAAGCAATTGTTTGCCAATGTAAATGACGCAAAGAACATTAGATGGCATGCAGATGACAGGAAATGTGATGGACAGATTTGCCATCCAGCTGATTCTTTGCAATGGAAAAAAGTTGATTCTTTATTTTCGAATTTTGGCAATGAGCCAAGAAACCTTAGGCTTGGACTTACTACGGATGAAATGAATCCATATGGTAGCTTAAGCAGAAAACATAGTTCATGGTCTGTTCTCCTTGTAATTTACAACCTATCTCCTTGGCTGTGCATGAAGCGCAAATACATTATGTTATCTATGATGATTTCAAGACCACAACAACCGGGAAATGACATAGATGTTTATTTGAGTCCCTTGGTTAAAGACTTGAAAGTGCATTGATGTGTTTGACAGACATTCCCGTGAAGCGCATTGATGTGTTTGACAGACATTCCCGTGAATATTTCAAGTTGCGTGTCATGGTATTTTGCACCATCAATGATTTTTCAGCGTATGGGAACTTGTCTGGGTATAGTGTTAAGGGAAAAGGCACATGCTACCATCAACTGCAACATGGAAGGAAGATTGTTTACCTTGGGCATCGGAGATTTCTCAAACGTAATCACTCGTATCGTAGATTGAAAAAAGCTTTTAATGGATTACAAGAGAATGAAATTGCTCCGAATGCCTTGACTAGAGAAGAAGTTTATCAACGCCAGAAGAACATCAATGTTAAATTTGGAAAAAAGAAAAAGAAGTCTGCTGAGAAAAAAAATGGAAGAAGAGGTCAGTGTTCTTTGACCTTCCATACTGGTCCAGTCTTGATGTAAGACACTGTATTGATGTGATGCATGTGGAGAAAAATGTGTGTGATAGTGTAATTGGAACGCTTCTCAACATTCAGGGTAAGACAAAGGATGGTGTGAATGCTCGTCTAGATCTAGTTGCGATGGGCATAAGAGAGCAGTTATCTCCATAGCCAAGAAGTAACAGGACATATTTGCCACTGGCATGTCATACATTGTCGAAACAAGAGAAAAGAAGTTTTTGTAAGTGTCTACAGGGCGTGAAAGTGCCACAGGGTTACTCTTCGAATGTCAAGAGTCTTGTCTCAATGAAAGATCTCAAGTTACTTGGCTTAAAGTCTCATGACTGCCACATCTTGATGCAACAACTGTTACCAGTGGCTATTCGTGGAATCTTACTATAAAAGGTTCGGTTTGCCATAATTAGGTTGTGCTTATTCTTCAATGTTGTATGTAGCAAAGTCATTGATCCTGAGAAATTGGACGAGTTGGAAAATGAGGCTGCTATTATCTTGTGCCAATTGAAGATGTATTTTCCTCCCTCATTTTTTGACATCATGGTTTACTTAATTGTCCATCTGGTGAGAGAGATTAGAGTGTGTGGTCCAGTTTATTTAAGATGGATGTACCCTATCGAGCGATACATGAAGATATTGAAAGGGGATGTGAAGAATCAATACCGTCCCGAAGCATCTATTGTTGAAAGGTACATCACAGAAGAAGCCATTGAGTTTTGTTCAGACTACTTGTCAAAAGCAGAACCTGTAGGGCTTCCTAAGTCTCGTCATGAGGGTAGATATGAAGGTAAGGGTACAAAAGGTCTAAAAGTTAAGAGTATGGGTCGGGCGGAAGTTCATCAGGCACACTTGTATATATTGAATAACAATGATGAGGTTGAACCTTACTTGTCTACTCACAAAAGGATTGTCAAGTCCAAAAACCCTCGAATGAACGAAAAATGGGTGTTAAATGAGCATAACAAGACATTCCTAAATTGGTTTAAAGAGCATGTTATGAATGATGATATTGCTTCTGATACATTAAAATGGCTAGCAAACGAGCCTAGCTTTAATGTCTTATGTTGGAGTGGATACGATATCAATAAATTTTCCTTTTATACAAAGTCACAGGATGACAAGAGTACCGTGCAAAACAGTGGGGTTATGGTCATGGCTTCTTCCATGCACTTCTCTAGTTTGAAGGATAAAAACCTTGTTCTGGCATTCATAGCTTACTTTGGGGTCATTGAAGAGATTTGGGAGCTCGAATACCGTAAATTTAGAGTGCCTGTTTTTAAATGTAAGTGGGTTAACAGTAACAGTGGTGTACAAACTGATGAATTTGGATTTACATTGGTGGACCTTGAAAAGGTAGGTTATAAAGACGATCCTTTCATCATGGCATTCCATGCAAAACAAGTGTTTTATGTCAAAGATCCTTCTAACAATAGGTTGTCAGTGGTCCTACAAAGAAGAAGCATGCATGAGAGTGATGAAAATCAAGATTCAACTGTAGATATTTATGACACTCCTTCTTTCTCAACACCTACTTTCCTTGATGAAAATGAAGTGGATAATGTATATGCCGCTTGTGATGATCATCAGGAAGGGATCTTGGAGGACATTCAAACTTGACCACGAAAGACTTTATAGGTTAATGCATGTTTTTTTTTATCCATGGTTTATATTATTGTTAATACGTGTTTGTTATTTATCCATTATTTAATCCAATATTATTGTTTCTGACCTTTATTATTTTTTGTTAAAACAGGCATCATGGCCGATTCATCAGAAAACGCTTCTACAAAAAAAAAAGCCTAGACATGCCACAACGTTACAGCAGTTGACTATTGGACATCGATCTGGGCAGAAGTTTCCCATTGAGTTTGATGTTTTTACTGGCCAACCTATAGGTGACTACGCAACAAAATTCAATAGTTATGTGGGGGTGCTTGCTCGAAGCAAGGCTAGTATCTTGGCAGAAAACTGGAGTAAAGTAACTAATGGAGTAAAAGAAAAGATTTGGGATGACATTTTGGTATTTACCTTTACTCTTCTATGTTTGTATATTTATATAGTGTAATTATATATATATTATATATATATATAATTATTTAACTTTACCCTTTATGTTTGTGTACTTAAGGAAACCTTTGACACTCCTGATGATGAAAATCGTAAGAAATACTAGAAATCTTATGGGGGTGAGCGTTGGAAGAGCTTTAAGACAATGCTCACCAGGACATACATATTTGGGGATGGAGATAATGACGGTAATACAACGTCGTGTGCTAAGTATAGTTTCATTGATGTCAAAACATGGCAGTTGTTTGTTAGGAGTCGACAGGAGGAGGAGTTTCAGGTTAGTTTGAATTATAGTTTTTTAATTGATCATGCTAATTGTTTAATTTTTTTTTACTGATTTTCGTTTTGTGTTATTTGTAACAGAATAAAAGACAAAAGGCAAAAGAAAATGTGTCAAAGAACGTCTACCACCACAGATTGTCTCGTGAGGGTTATAAAAAACTTAAGAAAAAGATGAAAGAAGATGCTTTGAAAGTAGCGCAAGAAAAGGCGGGTAATGAGGCCTTAGTTTTTGATCCTCCATCCCCACCACATCATGAGATGTGGAAGATGGCCCGACTAAAGCCAATAGGATTTTACACAACTGAGGCCTCAACGTCAGTTGCTTCTAAGATTGTAAGTATAAATTCAACTGATCAATGTAATTGTAACAAGCTTACATATTGGCTTACATCATCTACTGTGTATTATATGTTGTAGGATTCCCTGGTTGAACAGTCCACGCAGAGTACTTTTATTCAGCATGGACGTCAAGATATCTTGACTACTGCAATTGGAACACCCGAGTACCCTGGACGTGTTCGTACTGCTAGATGAGGTGTAAGCCTAAAGAAATATTATGGAAGACCGTCACGTTGTGGCCCCACCTCAGGAGCTATACCTCCTGAGCAGTGGGTGAAAGCCATAAAGCAACAGATGAGGCAAGAGATCCTGCAGGAGGTTTCACAGAGTGTTAATTCGCAGATAGAGAAAGCGGTAACAGAGGTATGTATAACTTTACTCTGATAAAAATAAAATACTATTTTTACGAATGTTATTAATGTTTACGAATGTTATTTGTTGCAGAAGCTGGCATCTATGGGTTGCATAAAAAAAATTTAGCTGACCATCCAGAGTGTTCCCTTAGATCCCCTAGAGCTATTGTGCATGTGAGCACTAAGGGCAGTTGTGCACCAGATAATGTGGATGAGCCGCCTAAGCATGATTGGATAAAGGAATTGATTGTAATGGGGTTGGATCTTGGTGAGGGAAGTGCAAAGTTTAAATTGGAGCATGAACATCAATCACTTTATTATCTTGATAAAACTAACCTTACGGATTTGTGTCTGGGTAATAAGTGGATTGGCTCATCCCATTTGCAATTATGGTGCATGTAAGCATCAATGTGTTATCAATTTACTTCCAAAGTATGTATCAATTATAAATTATAATGAACATTTGTTTAAACATCTTAGGTATCTGTATCGCCAATGCATTACAAAGTCCATCATGTGTATGGATTCTTCGACCCATGCAGCATTAGTGGTGTCACTGGCCGTTCAAAAGAGGCCGTTCAAAAGAGGTCGTTCAAGCATACATCCAGAATAAATTATTTAAAGAACGAAAAGCTTGTTACCTTGCACTGTATGTGAATGAGTAAGTAAATGTTATTAATTGTATTGTTAAATTGGTAGGCTGGTTTTTTTTGTCTGTTGATTCTGATACACCATTATTATTGCCCAATGTTGCAGCAACCATTGGCAATTGCTGATCATTTTACCTAGTCAAAATGTTGTAGTCTGGATGTGTTCGTTGCATTATAAGCTAGACACAGCCATTATGCACAAAATTGATTCATAAGCTTTTGTTTGTCATAATTAACTTACTTTGTGATATGTATTATTTAGTTTTATAATTTACTTATCATGAATATTCTGTTATCAGAGCTATGGCTGGATATCATAAGGTGACAGGTGGTCTGAAAAAAAAATAAACCTGAATGGCTTGTGTCCTTAGTAAGTAGCTTCAAATTTGAGATTTATTTACAGTTTATAATAGTTAATGTGTATAATAATTTACTTATTATATTCAACTTTGGTATTCGTTAATTTGTAGATACCAAAACAAAATAATTCATATGCCTGTGGGTACTGTGTCATGAAACATATGTTGATCATTGTCTCTAAGGTTGTTGTTGATAATTGGAAGGAGGTAATACAATTTTTAACCTTCTGCTATTATGCACTTTTTAACATAATGGTTTATTTTCTCTGGTTTAACTTAAATATAATTTTGTTTCAACTTGCAGATATTCAATGATCAGTTACCATTTGGCTCTGAGGAAATTGACCACATTCGGCAAACTTGGGCAGAGTTTTTTGTAAGAATTTATTCGAAGCCAAAGCAATACTTAGATAACAAATGACTCAAGTGTAGTTGGAAACTAGTTTGTGTGTTTTATCATGTTTTTTGTTTAAATTAATGTATGTTAACTTGATGATTTGTTGAACTATATGTAATATTTGAAGTGATGGTATTTGATGTTAGTTTTGTGAGCTAGTTGAATGGCTTTCTGTTGAATGGTATTTAAGCTGTCTCGAATGGTTCTGTAGGTTGGCAACCGTGAAAAACAAAAAAAAATTAAAAAAAAAGATCTTTTAAATCGGTTATTCAAAAAACCGATTTAAAATGATGTCTTTTAAATCGGGTATAACTAAAAACCGATTTAAAAGATCAATTTTTACAAAATGAAAAACGTTTAGAAATGACATTTTAAATCGGTTTTTAACCGAATTAAAAAACTCTTTTACATCGGTTCAAAATCTGATTTAGAAGATGTCCATATACCATCACGGTTGAATAGAAATCAGTTTCATAACCGATTTAAAAGGGTCATTTTAACCGATTTAAAAGACCTTTTCTGCATTAGTGTTCTTTGTTTTCCTCACTTCACTATAAATTTTTGGACCGCAATCCCTACTGCTTTAACATCTCTAACTTCTTTTAATGTTTATCTCCAATAATGTCTATCCTATTTCTAGATTTTATCCTTGTGATATACCAAAGTTTGGATCTTGGCGTGCTTGGTTCTTTAGTCTTTTCTTTTACTCACTTAGTTTCTTGCAGGCATCGTGATTTCCATTATCTTCATTCATTTATATGTAAGTGTGTCTACATTCCACATTCCAAAATGAATATTACCTTTGTGAACTAACTAATTTACATACACCTCTCTATGACAACATAGGAATCTGGCTTATTTTCACTACTCAATACAATGGTTCTTGCTCACTTAACATTGTACTTGTGCAATACAACACATTGCTTATGGGTAAGAACCTAGTAGTATTTATATTACGTCCAAATGAATTCATTTCCTGAAATTTCTACGAAGTTTTACGTTGATTGTCGATTGTCTAACACGATTCACTCTTTTTCCACAATTAGGATTGATTGAATATATATTATTCAGAGATTTAAGGGGTGAAAATAACAATAAAAATATAAATAAAATATACTCAAATAACAAAATAAAAAAATAAAAGTAGAAAATATAAAACATTTTTAAAATTTAAAAATAAAACTAAAATAAAGTGGAGTATCCAAACTAAAAAAAGAAAGAATTTTTTTTAAAATTTTAGTAATATAAAATTTTGAACTTTTAATTCCAAATTAGTAAAAGAAACAATGTATGATTTTTTTGAAAGAGAAAAAGAAAATTTTATTTTTTTAGAACACTAAATGATATATACTTTATTAACTATATGCTTACATATAATAAACAACTGACAGATCTAGAAAAAATATTAAAAGGGGATGAACATATGTATGTTAAAATATATCACATAAATTAGAAGAATCATTAAATATATTCCCATATAGCAATAAAATTGCATATATAATTATATATCAATATAAAAAAAATTCAAAGAGGGACACACATCATTAATAAAACGCCACAACAAATTAATCTTACATAAATTATATATTTTATTTACTTTTGATCTTACAATTCCTAATGTTAATTTTATAATTCTATTTGAATAATCTTGCAAGTTCTAATATGACATTCTCCGAACAAAACAAATATAGTCTGATGAACACTACACACAAAAAAAAGTTGGAGAAATACTAGCAAGATACTCTTTAACACTCTTGTCAGAGGCGGAGGGAAGGGGGGACAAGCAGATGAATGTCATATATACAGTTGGTCCCCCCGTGTTTTACAAATTCAGTTGAAGTATATATACTAAATTCCTTCATGGCCCCATCCTGCGATGTGTATTTCCCGAATCAGGTTAAATAGACCGAAGAGTGAAGCTACACTGCAATAAATGTGTCGTACTTTGACCAAGATTAAAATAAAAGGAACGTCTGACCCTATTTCTCTAAAGCCACAAAGCTATACAATAGTGTTTTTGGATAAATTCACCTCTAGTTTTTATATATTCATTTTTTTAGGGGAAAAAAGCTACTACTTTTGTAACCAAAAAAAAAACTACTACTTTCCTCAAAATTTTTCATTACAGACAGTACTTGTAACGCGTTCAGTCAAAAAAAAAGTATTTGTAGCGTTTCTAAGTTAACGTGTCTAAGTTTACAATGTTTATAAACTTCTCAGCAAATTAGAAAAGCTTATCATTATTATTATTATTATTATTATTATTATTATTTAATAAAAAGTTTAAATATTTATAAGCCAATGTGGTCCCCCTAATTTTTTTAGGCTGGCTCTGCCACTGACTCTTGTGTCAACACACTCCATTTTATTGGTTTGAATTTGGTAGGACTCACATGATTTAATAAAATCTATTTTCAAAATAATGAGACCCATTTATATTTTTTAAAGTGTTAGAAAGTGTGTTAATGAAACTCTTTAAAAAAGAAAAATTATACTAGAAGACTTTGTGAGATCAATGGATTGGACGATAGCCTATTGCGCACTTCAAGTGGATGTGGAAGTGATATTGCATTCCATGGTTTTCGCCTTTCGGTGACCATGATGAGGTGAGCAGGTGACATACGCGAAGGATTTATTTTATTTATAACAGAAAATACAGTATCCCCTAAGATATGACAATATGCATCTGCGTGGCATTGACGTGCACATTTCTGTTGTCGATATTTTTAGCGAGCAACTAGACTGACAGATAGACTTGGAGAGTTTTTTGAGCTTTATTTATATCTATTTATATCTATATCCTTCCGTAGAAATTTCTGGAAGAGAGAGAAGAAGAAGGGTGACTGATTCTGAAACCCTCGGCGCGCTCTTCCTTTCTTCTTTGCATCGCCTCGCTTTCGGTTTTCCCATTTCTCATTCTCCGAGTTCCATCTGTTCACCTGTAAAAGAAGGATAAACGTCGTCGTTTTGGCGCGGGAGGTGGTGTTATTGAGGTTCAAAAAGGAAAAATAAAAAAAAAATTACAGAGAGGAATATACTTCAAGGTTTGAATAAGGTAATAAGATTCATCTTTATCTTTTCATTCTTTCCGTTAATTGCTTCTTAATTCTTATTCATTCCGATAAATTCATTTCCATCCTTATTAAGATTTGTTTCCCGTACCGCAAGCCTCTTTTTATTTTTTATTTTGATTTTCATCTGAGATTGTGGGTGTGAATTTCAATTCCTTTTATAGTGAAAAATTGATTAAATCAAATTTACTGTTGATGGATTTGTTAATTTCTCCACTCAAACCGTATGCAGGTCAGTTAGATCCTCTGGCCTTTGTAGAATTTTGTTTTTTTCTTATAAAATAAAATCGTGATTATTTAAAACATTGATTAATGAAAACCCTCGAGCCATTGTTGGAAATGTGAGTGGAAGGATGCCGTTGTCTTAATCGTGATTTGACAAGTTGCGGAATAGCAAATTATCAATGAAAATGAAGCATCGCATGGTATTGAGATTGCAGGGTAGGTTATAAGTAATTAGTCTGATAAATTAAGACCACACAATTGACAATCAAAATCAACTCACATGTGATATTTAGAAGGCATTAATGATGATAGGTGTATTTAAGCATGAAAGAACTTGACACTGACATTTTAGGTATTTTCCTTAGTGGTACAAATCCATTGAAGTTTCTGTTTTTTTTTTTTTGGTGACTAGATTCTGGGTATTTTATTGAGTGATTGACATAACATTTCTTTCCAACAAATGTTCAAGACCGTTGCATTTTGACAATTTGGATACGTGCATTGTATACTTGTATGATCCAAGAGAAGATGAAAGAAGAGAAATTGAGTTTCGAATACAAAAGGCTTAATTGCACTTTTGGTCCTCCAGTTACCGCAATTGTGCGATTTTGATCCCCCAAGTTCTAATTGAGCGAATTGGGTCCTTCATGTATTATAATTGTGCGATTTTGGTCCCTCATGTTCTAATTGAGCGATTTAAGTCCTCTAGATATTGGGGTTGTGCGATTTAGGTGTGAGAATGCAAGGTAATTTGCTGGAATACTTCGAATTGTATTTTATTGAATGATTTATATCTAATTACAATCAGTTGTATCTTAACAGACTTACTAACAGAAAACTAACTCCTAATTAACAAACAACAGACAATAGGAACAATGGGCCAGACCCAAACAAGGCCCAAGCTAACCCAAATACAAATGAACCCAAAACTACTATTAGCATCCTCCCTTATACTGAATTGTGTAACACACAGAGAGCACACGGCACACAATCATTTTAATCACTAACAACACAAACCCAGTCTTCCTCACATCTTCAAGAAGGTCTCCAGCTTAAGAGGTTTTGTCATCACATCAGCTAACTAATCTTGGGTATTACAGTGCTTCAAATCAATCACCCCGTCTTGAGTTAGGTCACGAAGGAAGTGAAACCTAACATCAATGTGCTTGCTTCTTCCGTGGAGCACTAGATTTCTTGAGAGCTTGATAGCTGAACTATTATCACAATAGACAGTAGCACTTTCCTCTATGTGATGTCCAAGCTTATGCAAAATTCTTTGCTGCCATATAGCTTGGCAAGCACATACTGGAGTAGCCACAAATTCTGCTTCAGTAGTGGAGAGTGTGACAATGGGCTGCTTCTTTGAAGCCCACGAAACTACACCAGTTCCAAGCATGAAGACAAAGCCAGAGGTGCTCCTTCTGTCATCAAGGTCACCCGCATAATCACTATCTGTGAATCCCAGCAACTTTGCATTCCCTTCTCTTCTGTACTGAATTCCAAGCTCAGTTGTGCCTTTCAAATATCTCATGATGCGCTTGACAGCCTGCAAGTGTAGCTCAGTTGGTTTTTCCATGAATCTACTAATCAAGCATACTGCATACATCAAATCTGGCCGAGTAACACTTAGGTACATTAGGCTCCCTACCATCTGCTTGTAAATTGTGGCATCAACCATTGCTCCATCACCTTCCTTTGACAGCCTGCTTCTTGGAACAATTGGATTTCCCACTAGTTTGCTCTTGCTCATACCAAACCGATCTAGAACTTCCCTTGCATATTTACTTTGACTGATGAAAATTCCCTGAGAATTCTGCACAACTTCTACTCCCAGGAAATAAGACATTTTCCCCAAGTCACTCATGCCAAACTCTTTTTTCATAGACTCTTTGAAGTCTTGAAACATTTCCTTGCAATTTCCAGTGAATATAAGATCATCCACCTACAAGCTAACAATCAATAACCTTCCATTCTTTCTAATTTTTACAAAAAGGGTATATTCAGAAACACATCTATTAAACCCATCTCTAGCAAAATATCCTTCTATTTTACTATATCAGGCCCTTGGAGCCTGTTTTAGGCCATACAAGGCCTTTTTTAGCTTGTAAACTTTGCCTTTCTCCTTTAGTTTTTGATAACCCGGTGGTTGCTCAACAAAGACATCTTCCTTGATTTCTCCATGAAGAAATGCACTCTTCACATCTAGTTGATACACACTCCACCCTTTTAGTGCAGCAAGAGCCAATACCGTCCTTATAGTGTCCCATCGTGCCACGGGAGCAAAGACCTCAGTATAATCAACACCATATTCTTGTGAGTAACCTTTTGCTACCAAACGGGCTTTATATTTTTCTATCTCTCCTTTTTCATTGTACTTGGTTTTGAATACCCATTTGACTCCAATAACCTTTGCATTGGATGGTAGAGTAGTCAATTCCCAAGTGTCATTTTTTTTCTGTGGCTTGTATCTCCAAATCCATGGCCTTCCTCCACTTGCCATGTTTTACTGCCTCTTCAAAGTAAACCGGATCTTCTGAAGTAGTGAACATAGCAAGACTAGCAAAGTTGACTTCATCATTTGTACTTGGTAATTCAGTGACATAATCATCAAGGTAGGAAGGCTTCTTTTTCCTCATCCCTTGAAGTTGCTCCTCCCCTTCATCTGGTTCTGTGTCACTAGTTGCTGACCCTGTCCGATTTTCCCTTTCTGCAGTTGGTTCTGTTTGTTGATCAGCAGCCTCTGCAGCAGCCTCTGTTTGTTGAGTAGTGGTAGTCCCATTTTCAGCACTATCATTTCCTTCTTTCTCACCTAAATCAGTGAGCACACTGTTATCATTTTCTTCTTTATTTTTCCAATCCCATTTTCCAGCCTCATCAAAGACCACATCTCTGCTTATCACAATTCTTTTGGTAATAGGATCAAAGAGCCTATAGGCTTTTGATTCCTCACTCACTCCAAGATGAATGCATTTCACGCCTCTATTGTCAAGCTTCTTCCTTTGAGTGTCAGGAACATGAGCATATGCCAAGCAACCAAATATTTTAAAGAAATGGATTGAGGGCCTGTTACCACTCCATGCTTCCTCAGGTGTGCTGTTCTTTACTGCAACTGCGGGGCTCCTATTCTGAATATAGATAGCCCAGTTGACTGCCTCGGGCCAAAATTCCTTGGGAATTCCTTTCTTTGAGAGCATGCTTCTAACCATTTTGAGGATGGTCCTGTTTTTCCTCTCAGCCACTCCATTCTGTTGTGGAGTGTAGGCTGTTGTTCCCTGTTGACTGCAAAATTCATCAAATAAAGTTGAGGTGAACTTTCCTCCTCTATCAGTCCTCAAACAGCCAATATGCTCTACACTCTCCTTCTCAACTACAACTTTAAACCTTTTAAATGTGTCCAAAGCAGCAGATTTTTCAGATAAAAAATATACTCAAGTTCTTCTAGAGAAGTCATTAATAAAGGTATTGAAGTACCTTTTGTTGCTATTTGATTCGGGTTTGAGTGGTCCTCTTTTGCAGCTTTGAAGCATGCTGGAAACAGGACAGAAGCAGTAATTGCAAACATTCGGTTAGCAGACATTTTGGACTTCATGATTAGCCCTTTATCATGATGGTACACTTTGCAAGAATCTTGTTGAAAGACAATTGTCAATTCCTTCTCTTGTAGTTGCCAAATACTTAACAGATTATTTCTCAATTCAGGTATGTAATAGACATCACTCATAACCTGAACCAGACCCCCAATTTTAAGCTTGACTTTACCCTTTCCCATTGCCATCAATTTTGAATTATCACCCAACTTTACAGATATCCTGAAGCCCTCATCTAAGTCATAAAACCAGTTCTTGTTACCACACATGTGGTTGCTACACCCAGAATCTAAGAACCATACCTTGCTTTGGGTTGAATTCATAGATGCCGAGTGAGCCATCAAGAGCATTTCTTACTTCTCATCAAACTCGGCATAGTTGGCTGCATTCTCCTCCCAACTTGGACACTCATAGTGATAGTGTCCCAGTTTGTGACACTTGAAACATTCAATCAAGTCTTTGTTGAAAGTTTGCCTTCCCCTGCCACGGCCACCTCTAGTGCTTGAACGGCCCCTTCCTCTTGAGCCTCTTCCACCCGTTCTTCCTGTATTGGTCACCTTTAGGGCTTGTTCTTCTTCCTTATGCCCCCTCATTCTCTGTTCGTGGACCAATAAACTGCTCTGAAGTTCATCAATGGTAAGAGTTGTCACATTGTTTGACTCCTCAATAGAGCAAACAACGTAATCAAATCTTGCAGTCATTGACCTTAGATTCTTCTCAACTACCACGGTTTCTTCCATTCTCTCACCCTGTGCTTTCATCTTGTTGGCAATTGTTAGGGTTTTTGAAAAATACTCATCCACCGTCTCGCCCTCTTTCATTCCCAAGATTTCAAATTCTCTTCGAAGGGCTTGAAGCTGAGCCCTCTTCACTTTCGTCGATCCCTGATACTTCAATTTCAGCGAATCCCAAATGTCTTTCGATGTATCTTTCTTCAAGATTGTTTCTATGATTCCTCAATCAATCGCTTGAAACAAGTAGTTTTTGGCCTTCAGATCTTTAAATTTGGCATCTTCAACCACCTTGATTTGATCTTGATTCGCCGGTTGGGGTAGCGTCGGAATTCCTTCTTCTATCAGATTCCAATACTCCTTTGACTTAAGGAGATTCTCCATCAACATGGCCCAATGGTCGTAATGACCATCGAACTTTGGTATCGCTAGTTGGACAAAATTCAGTTCTTCTGTCATGGTTCTCTCGTAAACGATCGCTCTCTCTCTCACTCTTTCTGGGTTTCGAAACTGCGGTTTCGTATCAGGCCCTTCGCGGAGCTCTGATACCAGCTGTGAGAATGCAAGGTAATTTGCTGGAATACTTCGAATTGTATTTCATTGAATGACTTATATCTAATTATAATCAGTTGTATCCTAACAGACTTACTAACAGAAAACTAACTCCTAATTAACAAACAACAAACAATAGGAACAATGGGCCAGACCCAAACAAGGCCCAAGCTAACCCAAATACAAATGAACCCAAAACTACTATTAACATTTGATCCCTCCGTTCAATTGGCATTCGATTTATAACTGAAAATATTGTAAATGTTTTTTTAATTTATAAGCCAACTAACATGCCACGTAGACCAAATTATGTGTTAAGTCATACACACACATATGATACATCAACATTTTTAAATATAAATTGAACGGCATGAGGGATCAAAATCACACAATTGCAATAACTGAAGGACCCAATTCACACAATTGGAACTTGGGGGACCAAAATTGCACAATCGTGATACCTGGAGGACCAAAAGTGCAATTAAGTCAATACAAAAAATGGCTTAATGATCTTTTGTTCCCTATAAATTTTTTCATTTTGTCCCTATTAAATTTATTTTACTGCTATTGTCATCATAATATTTTTCTTCTTCTTGTAGTCTATGGCGTTAGTTTGGGTTCGTTAACTGCTGAACTAGCTAACAGATGTCCACCTATGCTAGATTGTGTGGTACCAACTCACCACACCTCACCTGACACGTAAGAACAACACATATTCGAACCTAAACCTTGACCCTTTTCTCAGTTATCACCTTATCGTTCCTCCTCCCCTACTAGCTGTCGTGTGCCTTTGTGTGTGCGAAGTCATAGGGCGAGAAGAGGGGGGGTGCGAAGCTCCTACATGTGCACGACTCACTTGTGTGTGCGAAGCCCCTTACTTGTGTGCCAAGTCATAGGGTTGCCTTAGGTGGAAGAGAAAGATGGAGGTTGAGGGGAGGAGGAGCCTGTTGGAACGCGAACAGAGGAAAAGACCACT
The DNA here is from genome assembly GCA_037113605.1 of Calophaca sinica. NCBI lineage: Eukaryota > Viridiplantae > Streptophyta > Magnoliopsida > Fabales > Fabaceae > Calophaca > Calophaca sinica. Next base: position 12,334,328 of record CM073736.1, read on the forward strand.
GCTATTTAGCGGTAGAGAGGAAGAAGGGGGAAGGCCACCACTGGAAGAGGTGTGAGTGAAAGAGGGAGGTGGGGACAGAGAGAGAGAGAGAGAGATTGAATTAGGGAGAGGAGTAGGGGACGCTATTGCAAAAGGCTGCTATTGGGAGGAGTGGGAAGAGTCGTTGGGGCTTAGGAGCCTACTTGTGTGTTCTCTCGCACCATCGCAACTGAAATTTGGGGGAAGGGGATGAGGTGGGCAGTGACATGACCCGAGAGGAAGGGCGGTGGTGGTTGGAAGGGGAAGATGGTGGTAGTGTAAGAAGAGATTAGGATTTGAGGGTGGCATACTATGTGGGGAAAAAATCAAATGGCGTGTTGATGATGCCGCAGAATCCTATTGAGGTGGACATCTTTTAGGCACCTAAGTAGTTAACAGACCCAAACTAACGACCAGGACTAAAAAAGGAAAAAAAAATTATAAGGACACGAACAGTAAAATAAATTTATTAAGTACCAAAATGAAAAAACTCAAATTTTATAGGGACCAAAAAGATCATTTGAGTGTTAATAAAAGAACGATTTTTTTAACATGCAACTTTGTAAATGTCAAGCCTTGTTAATTATTAATTTTTCTTATTAATAACCCATTTTCCTATTTGGTGGGGAAAAAGAGATTATAAAGAGGTAAATCTATTAAATAAATAGAAAACAAGTGATTAATAAAAAAATGTGGGTGTTTAATAAAACTTCATATGTACAAAGTTGCATATATATGTTAGAAAAATTGATAAAAGAAAGTAAAGTAAAAATTTGTTGGCTAATTGACAAAAAAAGCATTTTATTTATTTGGCTTAATTATTTTTTGGTCCCCCTATTTTGACCAATTTTGGATTTTAGTCCATCCATTTCTAAATTCAAACATTTAGTTCCCTTATTTTTAAAAATTCAGAGATTTAGTACATCTGTTAAGTTGTCATCCAAAATCTAACAGAGTTAATGATGTGGCTTTCATTAATCTTAACTGACATCTGACTGGGTGATACATGTTAGTGCCATGTCATTAAAACATGTCATATCATTAAGAAAAATGTGTAATTAGTGTAAATGTGTAATGACATAAATTTTACTATCTCTTAATGAGATGACATGTTTTAATGACATAACACCGACATGTATCACCCCGTCAGATGTCAGCTAAGATTAATAAAAGTGACGTCATTAACTCTGTTAGATTTTGAATGTCAACTTAACAGATGTACTAAATGTCTGAATTTTTAAAAATAAGGAGACTAAATGTCTGAATTTAGAAATAGAGGGACTAAAATCTAAAATTGGTCAAAATAGGGGATCAAAAATGTAATTAATCTTTTTTATTTTATTTTATTCAAAATTTGGAAACGTGGCACAATGAGAAAACGCGTTATGACTTTTTTGACTAAAACACTTTATAACCTACTGTATGAATAAAAAATACATATAAACATCTAACTTTTAAAAATGAAGACTCAATCTAGAGAGAGATATGATTTTTTTTTTAAGGAAAAGAGGGATGATTAACGTATCAAAAATCAAGGATTTTATTTATGCTATTTTCTATTGATATTTTATAGAAATAATTATACAATTTATAACTTAACAAGAGAGTGATAAAATTTTATCCAATCCTACGTGTTATAACTTATATTTTTTTCCCTCAAAAAAAAACTTATATTTTTTTGTAGGAAAAAAAATTTATATTTTTTAAAACCGTGACTTATCTTAATCATCATACAATAAAAGGAAATAAAAATGAGATATGAGATTTAACTGTTGATTATTTTTTAAAACCGTGACTTATCTTAATCATCATACAATAAAAGGAAAAAAAAAACGAGATATGAGATTTAACTGTTGATTGTCATTGTTTCTTTGATTTAATCCGTATATATTTTTAGTGTAAAAAAGGTTTCCAACTGTCATGTGTGTATACACATTTATGAGAAGGGGGAGGGATGATTATTTGACGATAATAACCATTTTTTTATGGAAAAAAAATTTATAGAAATAATTGTACAATTTATAACTCAAAAAGAGAGTGCTAAAATAAATAAATAAAAACTTAAAAGAGAGTGATAAAATTTTATCCAATCCTACGTGTAATAACTTATCTTAATCATACAATAAAACGAAATAAAATTTTTTGACAAGCAATTAAAGGAAATAATTGATATTTGATTAGTTATCTTATCCAATACTTTTAATTGTATGATTGACTATTCTTTTTTCTTTGAATTTAATTTATGCGTTTAGTGTAAAAAAAGTTTCTAACTGTATAATTTAATAATAAGATTACTAACACGTGAGTTGTCAAACTCACGAAATTGACGTGTTAGATCTTGTTTATACACCGCATCAAATCCTTTTTTTATCTGCCCCTTTGCCAACGTATTTTGTTTGAGGTTGGAATTGGATACAGCCACTGTCAGAAACGGAAAAATTAATATCTTTAGACGTTATCCTTAATTATTATAAATATTACTCTTTGACTGAAAACATGTATTTATATTTGCTTATACAGAGCAGTGAAGCATAAACTGATGGCTAATATGGACGGCAATTGTAGCAAATCACCACAGAACGCAAAGAAATCCATTCCAGCACCTCCTCCTTTGCCCCGTTCAGCAGCAACCGGTTGTCCTTGTGAGTGTCCGTTGATGAATAATTCAGCACCAAGATGGCACAGCAGCTGTGTCTCTTCGGCAACAAGAGATTTGTGGGAGCGTCTTTTCGATGAAGGTTATAAAGCAGATGTTTGCATTAATACTGATAACGGTGGCATTGTTTATGCTCATTCTAACATTATTGTAAGTCCATTCATCCCACTTGATTTTTGTGTATGCAAATGTATCACTGGTGAGCTACATCAAAATTACATTGTCTAAACATGTTTGCAATGAACTGTGCTCATATGTTTTGAACGAATTAGTAGTAGACACAAGGTTTTCATATGTTTAGCAGGTCTAGATAAGCGATTAGTCAATTTTTTAGGAGCTAGATGATTTAAATTTTGAGTCTGTGGAATGCTATGGTTGTATGATCTGCATCATCATGGAATACTAATATTTTTGTCATTAAAAATAAAATGATTACAAATTAGTGATTTTTATGTTATCTTGAATTCAATTTTTGGGGATACCGCTCACTTCATACTATATAAACAGGCCATGGCTTCTCCCGTCTTAAGAGGCATGCTGAAGGAAGCAAATCGCATCAATCGATGGCGATCAATCTCAATCTCTGGGGTTCCACATGCTGCAGTTCGAGTTTTCATTCGATTCTTGTACTCTTCCTGGTACGTTTGATCCCTTTATTAACCTCAAAATCATCAGAATGTTTATGTTTGTCTCCCAGTACTGTGGGGTCAGCCCTGATAATATTCTCTTGAATTTTGTACGCTCAAATTAGATGCCATTGCTTGATCGATATAGACAAATGCTAAGCAATATCAATCGGTAATGGAGTTCCTTGCAAATTACACCGGCAAAACCTGGGTAGATCAATTTCAAAACTGTAGAGATGTGAAATTGAAAGAAATGAAAATTGAGTCGTTTTTGTTTTTGTTTTTCTTGTGGGGGTTATAAACGTTGCTGATCAAGGTTAGAGAATTATTGGTGAATGCCATCCCTTTGTGAATGCATTTTAGTTGCCGCGGCAGAATACAAACGAAAAATCTTTCCAGTGGAGATCAGATCTAAGATTTTACTGGCATGACTCATTCTAGTCCTAAGTATTTTATATTGATATATAAATGTGCTGAAATTTTTGTGCCTTTTTTCGTAGTTATGAGAAAGAAGAAATGGAGGAATTCATCCTACCTTTGTTGGTGCTGTCACATGTATTCGTGGTCCCTCACTTGAAGCGTGAATGTGAACAGAAGCTAGAATTGGGTTTACTCACCATAGATAATCTAGTTGATTTTTTTCAACTTGCATTACTGTGTGATGCTCCACGGCTCAGCCTCATTTGTCACCGTAGGATACTAAAAAACTTCAAAGCTGTTTCAGAGTCAGAAGGATGGAAAGCAATGAAGCAGAGCCACCCAGTTCTGGAAAAGGAAGTTCTGGAGTCAGTGATTGAAGAAGAAAATGTAAGCCTCTGTCTTTTGCACCTCTTTTTTTTTCCTTCTTTATTTTACACCACGGAAACTTGATTAGGCCATCCTCAAAATTACCTTTGTATGCACTGATTATTCAGAGTAAGAAGGAGAGGATCAGAAAAACCAATGAAAGAGAGATCTACCTGCAATTATATGATGCAATGGAAGCTCTTGTTCACATATGTAGAGATGGTTGTCGAACTATTGGCCCTCATGATAAAGACTTCAAAGCAAACCAACCGTGTAGGTATGCAGCCTGCAAGGGGCTAGAATTGCTTGTCCGTCATTTTGCTGGCTGCAAGTTGAGAGTGCCAGGAGGTTGTGTTCATTGCAAGAGGATGTGGCAACTATTGGAGCTGCACTCTCGACTATGTGCTAATCCAGATGTCTGTAGAGTTCCTTTATGCAGGTAATAATGTTATGTGTTTTCTAACTAAGGGTTTGTTTGGATTGACTTCTGAACAACTTATTTAGGTTTATTCACTGACATAAACACTTATCAGCGTGATTGAGAGTGTTTATGAAAACAACTTATGACATGTCCATAAAGCTCTCCAAGATAGCTTATTAAAATAACTTATAGTTTATATAAACAGTTTGATTATATTTTTCTTTTTGATTATAGAAATAGTTTATACATAAACGTTTATATTATAAGTGTTTACTTTATTATATAAGCGTTTGATTAAGTTATTTACCCAAAAGATTTTAGTTAATGCAACTCGGTCATTCATCTGGATTGTATTGTAACAGATCCTTTCATTTCAGGAACTTTAAGCAGCGAATATCAAAACAAAGCAAGAAAGACGAAATCAGATGGAAAATATTGGTTGAAAAGATATTGAGAACAAGAGGAATTGGGATAGCACCGTGCTTTCGGCCGCAATGACTGCGTATTTTTGGTGGGGATATAGAACTGTAGATCACAGCAGTTGATCTTAAAAACAAGTTCAAATTGTATATTCGATTTATGTATTAAGTTAGTAAGAAATGGCCCTCCAGGATGTCAAGTGTTGCTCCTCTCTACCTTTATATTTAAAAATGAGGCAGAGGAACACTTTTTTCCAACATTTATTTATTTATTTTCTTCCTACTGTTGTTTTGTTTTTATGTTTAATTATTTTCTTATGCGTTCAATGACCCTGTTTGACGTTCCATTTGAACTCTATTCTTACACAATACTGCCCTAGTTGAACATGTGTTAATATAGAGAATGAATGGAAAGGATAATCGTATTAACACCCACATAACATTACAGGATTTGGTGTTGCATACAAGAGATTAGATGCATTTGAATTTAAAAATATGATTTGAACTGATTTTTAATGTCAAGAAACAGACTCCTTATGACGTGGTAAGGCTGAAACATTTATGGATCAAGTTTTACCTTACACACAACCGAGAGGTAGATAATGTCAACCTTAATCAGAACAGGTCTATTGACTCTATTCTTATTAGGATTTTTGGCCTAACTCATCCTTACAAAACCGGCTTGTAAGGTGAGGATTGTCTTGGCTTTATAAACTCTATTTAAGCCTTACCTCTAGCCAATGTGGGACTTGGGTTTTTTCCAATACACCTTCTCACGCCCAGCACTATTGGGCTTGGTGCGTGTATATAATGTGGTGGGTGGCCCATGGATCTATGATAGGCTTTGATATCATATTGTGATGATGGTATTCAATAACCGGGTGATATAGAGGTTTATTTATAGGTTCTAAGAATAATCTAATGCAAGTTTGGAACAGCCTACAGCACCTTTAACAGGTTATAGACTTTGTTTGGGCAAAAACTGGCTAATAATGCACAAGCTTGATAGCATATGGACTTATAACAGATAGTGAATAAGTTAGTTTGATAGTAAATGATCTTATGACATGTAGCTGATAACATATAAGGTAATTGATTGAATTGGAAGTGTTTAATAAAATTAGTGGATAGCTAATAATTAATTTTATTCATGGGAGGCCCAATGGTCAGAAAATAAATTATACCAAGACTCTTATAGGGATACCAGTCCCTGAGATGTCATTCCAGAGAAGGGCATAGCAATTACAGGGGAATTCTTCCATAATTCGCAAATTAGTGCAATGTTTGGCCATCCAATCCCCAACCATATTTGCATCTCTATGGATATGAATAGTCTCAACATTCCAGTTTCTGGCTAGCAAATCTTGATTGTATCCCATGTCCCATGCAAGCTTCATAGCTAAGAATATGCTCCACAATTCTGACATAAGGACACTACTATCACTCATATTCTTCATGGAGACAATCAGCCATTTACCCTCATCATTTATTTAAAATGCGGTGTTAAGCTGCTCTATTTCCTTCCTTATTCACAACACCATCCACACTCCATTTGAGCCAGTTGTTTCTTTCTCTCTCCCACCTCACATTCCTGCTCTTGATTCTTGAATCTCTGCAGCATGTGGTCGTTGCCCAACTCAACTTTCCGGATCTCCTCTCGTATGTACTACTGCACATGGAACTTGGGAGGCGACCTCACAAGGCTAAAATTGTTGTCTTGAGTCCATTAGAAATATAGTTAACTTAAATTAAATGAATTTTTTTCTTGCCAATATAATTTTCTTTCCCTGTCAAGTCATGTCTCTGAAATTGACTCGAGCATATGTAGATCCCATTAAAAATGTTTTTCTACTACCCTCGGCGACCCAAAATATTTTTATGCCTGAAACAATTTTTTTTGAGGTATGGTGTTTATAAAACTAAGGCCATTATTAAATGCACCCCCCACCTGGTAGGTACACCCCCCCATTTTGCAAATTTTCCAAAATACCCCTCTAATAAAATCAGCAAAAATTCTTTTTTTTTTAATTCTAAACATTTTACCGGAAATTGCAATTTCCGGTATACAATTTGTATATCGGAAATTGCAATTTCCGGTATATAATTTGCGAATTTTCCATAATACCCCCTTGAATAACACAACAAAAACTCAACCTTCACCCCGATCCACTCACACTCACGCTTCCGGAAATTCTAAATCCCTGAAACTGAAAACGCTCTGTTCTTACCGGAAATTGAAAATTTTCGGTACGCTTTTTTTTTTTAAACATAGTTCCGGAAATTGCAATTTCGGTACAGAATTTATTTTATTACATTTTACTATAATTGATTTATTTGTCTTTCAGATATGCCTAAGTCGAGAGGGAGAGGAGTAGCTTCCACTCCTGGTAGTGCGCCCCCACGTAGACAACGGCAGCTGTGGATCTCTCGGCGTCGAGGCGTATTGCAGTCGCCGCACGAGGATGTAGTTGGCGACCAGGATCCCCATTTTGTATACGAGGCTCCAGAGAATATAGCTGGAGGAGACCATGGTATAGTTGGAGACCAGACTCCCTTTCCTGGAGGACCTTACGATGGGTCGTTGCTTACAGATTATCAGCATCACGTTGCCTATCAGATATGGCAAGGGCAGGTATATATTTGGTTGTTATTTGATCAAATATTTATTTTTTTATATGATCAATGATGTTTATTTGTGTGCAGGAGCGTGATGCGCTTAAGGTGGCCTCTCATGGCCTGAAGTTGCAAAAATGGTTGAGTGGAAGAGTACCACCGCCTCCTCATGTAAATGAGCATCTCTCGGAGGCCGGCCTAACCTCCTTGCTATACTGCAGATTCAGGATGGTTGACAGGGCCTTACTGTCAGCCTTTGCAGAGAGATGGCATCGGGAGACGAGCAGCTTCCATCTGCCCTTTGGAGAGATGACAGTCACGCTTGTGTGAATACATGCCTTGACAGGATGGTTTTGATGATTGACAAAAGGGAGTTTTGCAAATAGTCAACCGTGCAAAAAGTGGAAAAGAATACCAAGACGCGTATCAAGAATGATAGTTTCTCAAGTCTTTGGGTTTTGGGTATTTATTTATTTTTATTAAGACTATTTGTAAGTAGTAATAAAAAGCTCTCAATTAAAATAAAATCACACACTCACAAAATGATTTTTATTCTAAAATTGATTTTATGATAATTTTTTCTAAATTATTTTTAGGCACAAAGTATTTTGAAAAATTCTTAAGTTGTACTCAAAATATTGTTTGGAAAATATTTCAAGTTTTCTTTGGAAAATATTATCGTGCCGAAATGTGGGAAGTCGCGTGTCGAAATGAGGTCGCGTCGAGGGGAAGTCGTGGTGTCGAGCCGAGGTCGCGTCGTCGAGCCGTGGGGAGGTCGCGCATCGAGCCGAGGTCGCGCGTGGTGGAGAGGTCGATGCCGAGCGTGTGGAGAGGTCGTATGTCGAAATGTGTGGAGAGGTCGTATGCCGAAATGGGAGATTGTATGCCGAAATGGGAGATCGTATCCGAAATGGGAGAGGTTGTTTGGAAATACGATGTCGGACACCAAGTGTGTCCGAGAATCATTTCAGATCCGTGTTTCAATTTTTAATGCCGCAACGGACAAATCCCTTTAATGCCGCAGAACGGACAAATCCCTTTAATGTCAGAACGGACAAATCCTCTTAAATGTGACGCTCTTCTCGGTGCCTATAAAAGCACCGCACCATGAGCATTGTTTTAGAAACACAACGCTAGTGCTTAATTTTTATGTCAAACTCACAAAATATTTTCCATCACTCACACTTATTTGAGCACAATTTTTTGAGAGCTTTTTTATTCTACATAATTTGAGTTGTATTATTTGAGCTTCAATTTGTTATATCTGCACTATTGAGTGTATCTTTCTCATCTCATTTTATTTGTAAAAATCATTTCTTTTTAGGTAGGAATCCCAAGGTGTTCATAGAGAGGTGATATCTCTTGAACATATTGCTCTGGTATAGAGTTGTAAAGGTTTCTAGCTGAACCTGATTTAAAAGCTAGTGATTTAGTGAAAATCTCATAGTGCTTTGCTTTGGGGACAGGACGTAGGCCACAGGGGTGTTTGGTGGCCGAACCTGTATAATTTCTTTGCGTGCTCTTCTTTGCTCTCTGTCTCTTTATCATTCAAGCACTTTATTTATTTTTGTTCTTTATTTATTTTTCTGTCATTTATTTTCTGTCATTTATTTATTGCAATTTAATTCCTGCAATTTATTCTTCAAGTTATTTATCGTTTCGCAATTTATTTCTTTCAAGTTTTTTTTTAATTCAGTAATTTATCTGTAATTTTTTATATAAGCACCGCTATCACAATTCACCCCCCTCTTGTGTTTGAAGTCACTTGGTAACAAGTGGCATCAGAGCTAGACTCTTGTATAAAGGACTTAACCGTCTCAAGAGAATGACTTCAAACAATAACGAGGGAACTTCCATGAACAGACCCCCATTTTTCAATGGTGAGGGGTATGGTTATTGGAAGGATAGAATGCAAATCTTTCTTGATGGTGTTGATCTTGATATTTGGGATGCTGTGGAAAATGGTCCATTTGTCCCCACTCAATCAATTAATGATGCAGTGGTAGACAAACCAAGATCACTTTGGACCGAAGATGATAAGAAAAAGGTCCAATACAATTTGAAAGCTAAGAACATCATCACTTCTGCTTTAAGCTACGATGAGTTCTATAGGGTCTCAAATTGTAAGATCGCTAAAGAAATGTGGGACACCCTTCTATTGACCCATGAAGGTACTACCGAGGTCAAGAGGGCTCGAATGAACACATTAACCCATGAGTATGAGTTATTTAGGATGAAACCAAGTGAAAACATACAAGATATGCAAAAAAGGTTCATCCATATAATAAACCATCTCGTAGCTCTTGGGAAAGTCTTCATGAATGAAGATTTAATTAATAAAGTTCTTAGATGTTTAAATAGAAACTGGCAACCCAAGGTTACTGCTATATCTGAATCTAGAGATTTATCTACTATATCATTGGCAACCTTGTTTGGAAAATTGCAGGAACATGAACTTGAACTAAATCGACTCACTGAGAGTGAAGAAAGTGATAAGAAAAAGAAAGGAATTGCTCTCAAAGCAATTGTAAATGAAAAAGAGGAATCTGACAACAATGATAGTCTGGATGAGAATGAGGAAGACATAAGTCTGATGGTTCGATAGTTCAAAAGGTTCATGAGGCAAAAGGGGAGAACAGGCAAGGTACAAAATCCTCAAAAGAAAAATGAGGAAGGAACTTCTTTTAATCCAACTTGCTACAAGTGTGGTCAAAAGGGACATATAAAACCCGATTGCCCTCATGGTCAGAAGAAAAACGAAAAATTTGATAGAAGACCACAAAAGGAATCAAAAGGAAGAAGAGCCTACATTGCCTGGGATGACAATGATATGGACTCGTCTGATGAATCAGAAAATGAGGAGGCCAACTTATGTCTCATGGCAAAACACGAGGAGGATGAGGTAAATGCTCTTGAACTCGAATCTCCCTTAACTTATGATGAGCTGCTTATTGCTTGTGAAGAATTAAATAATGAAACGACTAGACTTCGAAAAATTATTTCTTCTTCTAAGAAAACCATCTCTTCTCTTGAATCTAAAATTATTTTCTTAAACCAAGAGATGGAAGTTTTTAAGGAAAAACAAGTTGTTGTGACTGAAGTTTCTACTTGCACCTTTTGTGAAAACCAAAAGATTGATACTTTCAAGTGTGATGAATGCAATGTTTTGAAAAACAAGATTGAAGATTTGGAAAACACCCTTGCCAAATTTACCATGGGAAGGGATAACTTAAACATTCTATTGGGAAAACAAAAGGGTACTTTTGGAAAAGCCGGTTTGGGTTATAATCCACAAACGCATGAAAAATCCTTTAAATTTGTCAATCACAACAACACTTCAAGCAGCCCTTTCATTAAATGCTTTCACAGTGGTAGAAATGGTCACACTGCCTCCATTTGCAATATTAGAAAGAACAAGAATGTGGTTGGCAAAAAGATATGGATTCCAAAGGGTACTTTGCCAAAAACTAACTCATCTGGACCCAACTTAGTTTGGGTACCAAAGGTTAAAAATTAACTGTTGTTGTAGGTGTGCTTGAAAGCCAAGGACTTAAATTGGTATCTTGATAGCGGCTGTTCAAAGCACATGACAGGAGACAAAAGCAAGTTCTCCTCATTGGTACCTAAGAATAGTGGTTATGTCCGGTATGGTGACAACAACAAAGGTAAAATTCTTAGGATTGGTTCCATTGGTAAGAGTCCTAATCCCACTATTGAAAATGTTTTGTATGTGGATGGCTTGAAGCACAATTTGCTAAGTATTAGTCAACTTTGTGATAAAGGGAACAAAGTGGTTTTTGATTCTTCAAAATGCATGGTTATGAACTCTGTAACTGAAAATGTTGTTCTTATTGGACCTAGAATTGGAAATATCTACATGGTTGATTTAGATAGAATACCTTCAAATGACGTATGTTGTCTTATTAGTAAAGATGATGAATCTTGGCTATGGCATAGGAGAATGGCTCATATTCACATGGATCATCTTAATAAGTTGGTTCAAAAGGACTTAGTAATTGGCTTACCAAAGCTTCGTTTTGAAAAAGATAAATTATGTGATGCCTGTCAAAAAGGAAAACAAGTAAAGGCCTCTTTCAAATCAAAAAATATTGTTTCCACAAACCTACTTTACAACTTTTACACATGGACTTATTTGGACCATCTAGAACTAAAAGCTTTGGTGGAAATTACTATGCCCTTGTTATTGTGGATGACTATTCTCGCTATACATGGACTCTATTTCTTTCTCATAAAAATGACGCTTTTCTTTGCCTTTCGTAAACTTGCTAAAGTTATCCAAAATGAAAAAGGAATGAACATAGTATCCATCCGAAGTGATCACGGTGGGGAATTCCAAAATGAGGCATTTGAGGCCTTTTGTACTGAAAATGGAATTGAGCATAATTTTTCCGCACCTAGAACACCACAGCAGAATGGAGTGGTGGAAAGGAAAAATCGGTCTCTTGAAGAGCTTGCGAGGACGATGCTCAATGAGACCAACCTTCCTAAGTATTTCTAGGCAGACGCGGTAAGCACTACATGTTATGTAATGAATAGAGTCCTCATAAGACCTATTCTAAAACAAACGCCCTATGAAATTTACAAGGGAAGGAAGCCCAACATTTCCCACCTTCACGTATTTGGATGTAAGTGCTTTGTTCTAAATAACGGTAAAGATAACCTTGGTAAATTTGATGCTAAAGCTGATGAAGGTTTATTTCTTGGATATTCCACTTCTAGTAAAGCCTTTCAAATTTTTAATAAACGTACTTTAACTGTTGAAGAATCTGTGCATGTTTCTTTTGATGAATCTAACCCCAAATCTTCAGTAGAAGAAAGTGTTGATGATCTTGCAGAAGTGTTAGGAGATACCTATTTAGAGGAACAAGAGAGATCAAAAGTTCAAAAGGAGGATCAAGAGTCCTTGCCTCAACCCTCTCAAGAACTCTCTCACTCAAATCTTCCAAAGGAATGGAGAGTCTCAAAGAACCATCCTCTTGACAACATAATAGGTGATATCTCAAAAGGGGTAACGACTCGAAACTCTCTTAATCATGCATGTCATCATATGGCCTTTGTCTCTCAAATTGAACCAAATGACGTCAATGAAGCCATCTTTGATGAGCATTGGACCCTTGCTATGCAAGAGGAATTAAATCAATTTGAGAGAAATGATGTTTGGAAACTTGTCCCTAGGCCTAAAGATCACCTAGTCATTGGGACCAAATGGGTCTTTCGCAACAAGCTTGATGAAAACGGTATCATTGTTAGAAATAAAGCTATACTTGTTGCAAAAGGCTATAACCAACAAGAGGGCATAGATTTCGATGAAACCTATGCACCCGTGGCTAGATTAGAAGCTATTCGCATGCCTCTCGCATTTGCATGCATCATGGATTTCAAACTTTTTCAAATGGATGTTAAAAGTGCATTTCTTAATGGCTTTATTCAAGAAGAAGTATATGTTGATCAACCTCCCGGTTTTGAAAATTTTGAATTTCCAAATCATGTTTTCAAATTGAAAAAGGCTTTATATGGTTTAAAACAAGCTCTGAGAGCTTGGTACGAGAAGGTTGAGCAAATATTTACTTGAAAAAGGTTTTGAAAGAGGAAAAGTTGATACCACTCTTTTCATTAAACACAAAAATCATGACATTTTACTTGTTCAAATTTATGTTGACGATATCATCTTTGGTGCTACTAATGAGTCCTTGTGTGAAGATTTTTCCAAAATCATGCAAAGTGAGTTTGAAATGTCCATGATGGGAGAGCTCAACTACTTCCTTGGTCTTCAAATCAAACAAACAATGTAAGGAATTTTTATAAATCAATCCAAATATTGCAAGGAGTTGCTTAAAAGATTTGGAATGAGCAACGCCAAAGAAATCTCAACTCAATGAGCACATCATGCTATCTTGACAAAGATGAAGGTGGTAAGTCGGTCGAAGTAAGTAAGTATCGAGGTATGATAGGATCTCTTCTCTATCTCACCGCAAGTCGTCCGGATATTATGTCTAGTGTTTGTATGTGTGCACGTTTTCAAGCAAATCCTAAGGAATCACATCTCTTAGCGGTAAACGCATCATGAGATATCTCACCGCACACAAACTATGGGTTTATGGTACCCCAAAGGTGCCGATCGCACACTTATTGGGTACTGGATTCGGATTTTTGCGGGTTGCAAAATGGACCGAAAAAGCACTAGTGGGACATGTCACTTACTTGGGAATGCCTTGGTTTCATGGCATAGTAAGAAACAAGCCGGTGTGGCTTTGTCCACTTCTTGAAGCGGAATACGTTGCGGCGGTAGTTGTTGTGCAGATCATTTGGATGAAACAACAGAGAATGATTATGGAATCAATCAAAAGCTGCTCCAATTAAGTGCGACAATACTAGTGCCATAAACCTCACGAAAAATCCGGTTTATCACTCCCGGACCAAACACATAGAAATTAGGCACCATTTTATTAGAGATCATGTTTAAAAAAGAGATTGTGTGATTGAATTTGTGGAAACATCTAAACAACTCATGCAGATATTTTTACTAAACCTTTGCCTAAAGAAAACTTCTTTTTTATAAGAACCGAGTTAGGAATTTTAGATCAATCATGCATTGAATGACTGCGTGTGAGTGCATTTTATTATGAATAAGTTCTAACTTGGGCGTTGGAGTGTGCTAACATTTTTATGCAGGTTCCGTTACCAAGACTAAAAGTGGAGAAATGCAACCGACCTTCCTGTAATCGTTAAAATAAAAGTTTGTGCGAGGTTATGTTAATCGCAAACAATTATGCGCTTAATATCGGTGAAGATGAGGAAACAATTGATGATGAGGATGAGTTGATCGAGGTCTAGTCACTCTTATCCTAGTGCTTTATTTTTGCTATCTCCCTGAATAATTTTTTTTTACCAAGGATTTCTTATGCTTCATTGAACCCTTGATACTCTATTTTAATTATTTTTCGCCATCTAGTTACACGTATATGCATACGTTTTACATGCCTTTCCCTTTATCTTTTCCGCTTTTTGATGTTGCCAAAAGGGGGAGAGTTATATGATTCAGGGGGAGTGGTTTATTTTATGCATATTGTGAGGGAGAGTTTTTCTGATATCTTTTTTTCTAAATATTGTGAGGGGGAGTTTTTCTAAATATTGAAAAACCATGCTTATATCTCATTGCCATATCATGATTATATTTTACTAAATTCCCTCCATGAGATGTTTGTCATCATCAAAAAGGGGGAGTCTGTGAATACATGCCTTGACAGGATGGTTTTGATGATTGACAAAAGGGAGTTTTGCAAATAGTCAACCGTGCAAAAAGTGGAAAAAAATACCAAGACGCGTATCAAGAATGATAGTTTCTCAAGTCTTTGGGTTTTGGGTATTTATTTATTTTTATTAAGACTATTTGTAAGTAGTAATAAAAAGCTCTCAATTAAAATAAAATCACACACTCACAAAATGATTTTTATTCTAAAATTGATTTTATGATAATTTTTTCTAAATTATTTTTAGGCACAAAGTATTTTGAAAAATTCTTAAGTTGTACTCAAAATATTGTTTGGAAAATATTTCAAGTTTTCTTTGGAAAATATTCTCCGTGGCCGAAATGGGGAAGTCGTGTGCCGAAATGAGGTCGCGTCTTAGCCGTGGGGAGGTCGCGTCGAGCCGAGGTCGCGTCGAGCGTGGGGAGGTCGCGTCGAAATGAGGTCGCGTCGAGTGTGGAGAGGTCGTATGCCGAAAGCGTGTGGAGAGGTCGTATCTTGAAATGGGAGATTGTATCTTAGAAATGGGAGATCGTATGCCGAGGGAGAGGTCGTTTGGAAATCTGATGTCGGACACCAAGTGTGTCCGAGAATCATTTCGTATCCGTGTTTCAATTTTTAATGCTTTGCAACGGACAAATCCCTTTTAATGCTTTGCAACGACAAATCCCTTTAATGCCGCAGAACGGACAAATCCTCTTAAATGTGACGCTCCTCTCGGTGCCTATAAAAGCCAGCACCATGAGCATTGTTTTAGAAACACAACGCTAGTGCTTAATTTTTATCTTTGAAACTCTATCAAAATATTCTCCATCACTCACACTTATTTGAGCACAATTTTTTGAGAGCTTTTTTATTCTACATAATTTGAGTTGTATTATTTGAGCTTCAATTTGTTATATCTGCACTATTGAGTGTATCTTTCTCATCTCATTTTATTTGTAAAAATCATTTCTTTTTGGTGAGGAATCCCAAGGTGTTCATAGAGAGGTGATATCTCTTGAACATATTGCTCGTATAGAGTTGTAAAGGTTTCTAGTGAACCTGATTTAAAAGCTAGTGGTTTAGTGAAAATCTCATAGTGCTTTGCTTTGGGGGACGGGGCGTAGGCCACGAGGGTGTTTGGTGGCGAACCTGTATAATTTCTTTGCGTGCTCTTCTTTGCTCTCTGTCTCTTTATCATTCAAGCACTTTATTTATTTTTGTTCTTTATTTATTTTTCGGTCATTTATTTTCTGTCATTTATTTATTGCAATTTAATTCTTACAATTTATTCTTCAAGTTATTTATCGTTTCGCAATTTATTTCTTTCAAGTTTTTTTTTAATTCAGTAATTTATCTGTAATTTTTTATATAAGCACCGCTATCACAATTCACCCCCCTCTTGTGTTTGAAGTCACTTGGTAACAGCTTGATGATGTGTCAGTCCTCCTAGGCCTTAAAGTGAGCGGCTCTTTTTATGTACCCCCGGTGATGGATCCAGACATTTCCATATCTTATTTACAGACATTGCTGGGGTGTACATATGAAGAGGCAAACAAGGAGACGACAAATATGAGGGGCGCTCATATGAGTATTGACTTCTTGATGAAGACATATGACCAGTAGCGTTCACGATGGGCGGTGGGGCTGTGCGGCCAGGCCATGATAATGTTGTTGTTGGCCTGTACCATTTTGGCAGACAAGAGCCATGTATATATTGACATCAAGTACCTGGACCTGGAACGTGACTTGGGGGCGGTTGGTAGTGTGTCATGGGCTAGTCTTTGCACTAGTCTTCTTGTACGGATATCTGGGAGACGCTAGTTGCATGACACTAAGCAGATTGGCGGATACATGACACTTCTTCAGGTACGCAACATATTTTTGTAAACAATTATTTATTTAAAGTACATTGTATGGCGTGTTGATTCGTTATTGTTGTCACAGGCATGGATATATGAGTATTTCCTCGTCTCTGCAAGAGGAAGGATAACGGCATCACCCCGGGCATGACACGAGCCATGAGGTGGTCGCCGGTTAAGGGTGACGACCAGGTGGATCCGCCAGGGAGCGCCGGATGCGTTGGCGGTCGATGGCGTTGTTTGGAGACCGTGGGAGGGCATTAGAGGCGGGTTGTCATCCGGCGTGCCTGTTTCGGTACATCCGGTGTGCCTCATTTATTGTGCCGTACACGCCGAGAGGGTAGTCGAGGCGATTCGGCTACATCCAGGACATTCCCGGCCACCACCACCGCGTCCACAGTGCAGAGATGATGGATGCATGGATACAGTTTCCTATGCACTCTATCATGTCAACTGTCCCCGATTTATACCTGGCCTCGTATCCAGCAGAGTGCACTGACAGGTATATGGAGTGGTATCGCAGGATGTCGCATCCACTCCTGATCAATCCTGATGCTCCTGAGGTTGCGACTACTCCTGATTGTGTAAGTGTTTAGATATACATTATGTATTTTTTGTGTTTGTTTATTTTCTCTTATGTCTCTCTGATGTCTTGTTATAATTTGCAGCCGCATTGTGATGATATGGCTGAGAGGCTGGCCTCAGTCACCAGCATTCTCCAGACAGCCTCTGAGACAGACTATGAGATGATGGACCCCTCTCTGCTTGCCGAGTATATTTCCCAGGCACTACAGATAGCGCAGGGTGGGACGGAGGCGACCACATCCGGGGCGAAGCGTCGACAGCGGAGAAGATAGGGTTTTTTTTATGTTTATTATGTTTTTTTGTTATATTTGGACATCTTTTGTTGTTATATTTACATTTTGTTATATTTGCGCTTCTTTTTTGATGTTGTTTAATCGTGGCCACTCGCTCGTTCTTTTTTATTTGCGTAGCCTATGCTCCCAACAATGAACCAACTTCACGAGGTTTATAGAAAAAAAATGATACATTTGGACTGCAAATTCAACACTAAAAAAACCAACGTCACATTACATTACATTGCATAACCAACAACATAATTCACTCTGCCACCAATTCAACATTAAAAAAAACCAAACCCACATTTAAAAATAATAAAGTGTACTACATATCACTACAATGTAGTCAATCGTCGTCCAATCGTACATGGTCATCTGGGTACTGTCGTGTAGTATGACGCAACGGCGGAAATAATGTAAACCATTCTTGCAATCGAGCAGCATACAGTGTTGCCCATGAGTGAGCCTCTGGATAAGCATATTGACGCCAACTGGGAGCGACGTTAGGCAATAGACATCCGGGCTTAAGAAATACCTGAAAAAATGCAGATTGATTAATTAAACACATTGTTTAATTTTACATTAAAAAAAAGATAAATTTAAGTTAAAACACATTGCTGTAAAAAAAATTTACCTGTACCCAGTGATTTTTGTTGACAAACCCAATACAAATTATGGCGTTGTTTGGCTGGGTTGGGTGACACATGCCCCTAAGAGGGAAAAATGTCCAACACGTTCGACTGCACTCATTCAAAGAGACTAGAACCAATTTATATTTGGTTGCTATTACGTAACCCATGTCTGGTAAGGTCATCCACTTGTCATGAAAGCAGGTACCAGTTACACCTATCAACGACTCCCTCAATGCTTGATATTGATCTCCAAAAAGCCAGCCATATAAATCATAATGCATTCTGATCTCTTTTTCCAAGTCTTGCCGGACTATAGGCCATCCGTCCTCAGATTTACCAAGTAATGCTGCAATGGAACGATATCTGCAGTTTCCATCATCTTCGACATCCACTATTTGCTCAATATATGGATGAAACTGTGGAGGAAATTGGCTCAGGTAAGGCGTTTGATGTACATTAGATGGCACATCATATCGTTTCTTTTTCCTTGTAGGCACATTAGTTGGTAGATTAGATGCCTTTAATGTATTCCCAGATGGTACGTCAGAATACATTTTGCCCACATGCTCAGAATACATGTTGTCCACATGCTCAAAATATGATGGGTCGCGCCTAACATCATATCCATCCATTGCTGGGGCCTTACCTTTACCCTTTTTCGGTGCTCCCTTGGTCTTCACCTTTTGAGGAGGTGGACACATTGAAGTTGTGTCTGGAAATACAAGTTCACGCACTTTGGCAAACAGTGTCCTCTTGCCAATCACATTAAGTGATCGAAATCGATTTACCAATGCATCCCACTGAAGCGCAAGCTCTTCCTCTGACACCCCGCCTTCTGTCTCAACTTTGTGTTGTTACGATTGGTATTCACCAAAATGTAAACTCCTCCAGTGCAAGTGAACTGCCTCCAATGGAATAGGTGCAAACAGTCTTATGTAACCCGCCAACTCACAAGCACAAGGTAACCCATGTGTCGTTCTGATTAGGCAACGACAAGTAGATTTATCGATACCCACATAATTCACTCTGCCACACTCGTCGGCAATAAGTTGTAGTGCAGTCCTTGATACAAATCCATGCAATCTGATAAACAAACGGTTGTTGTGCCTGTGCTCCACTACGTTTATGCTTCTTTCGAATGATGCTTTTATCTCAGTGTGTTGCAGTGCAATCATATTGTTCATAGCTTCCCAACAATGACACAGGTCACCCCTACTGTTTTGTAGATTCCTCTTCAATGTCCAATGTGCAGACTCAGCCCTAATAACAAACAAAAATTAAACCACGTCAAATACCAATGACACCATTTAAAAAACAAAATTATCAACATAATTTTATCTACTGGTTTAAGCATACCTATTTGTTGTTGTATTTCTGAAGTGCATGACTTGGTTGGTCCATGCCGCAACAAACTTTTCCTTAAAGGGGTTCAACCATGTATTCTTGACATATTCAACAAAAATAGGAAATTCTGAACATACACACTCAAAAGTCATCAACCGTTGCTGATACTCAAACTCGTCAGTCGCATCGACAACATCATCCCATGCATTCTTCACTGCCACATGTTTGTCTTCATGAAATACCAACTTCTTGCATTTCGCATAGACATTCTTACCTATGTGCCATTGACACAGCAAATTAGCCGAAGTTGGAAAAACAGACGCAATTGCATTCATCAGAGCAAGATCTTTATCAGTAAGAATAACTTGAGGAAATGATTTCTGTCGCACAAACAGACCTTTTAACTTTAAGAGTGCCCATTCAAAGCTATCCTGCTGCTCAGAATCCAAATAGGCAAATGCCACAGTGTATGTAAGGGATGTGCTGGTAACACCAACAATTTCAAGCGATGGCGGTAGATATCTGTTGGTTTTGTAAGTGCTGTCCATGAACAAGACAACGTGAAATGTATTCAATAAATTGACGGCATCTGGATGTGTCCAAAAAATATCTCTAACAACGTCAGAACCTTCATGTCTTCTATACCAGGACACATATCGATCACGTTGGATTAAGTTCAACAAGTGTTGCATTTCAGTTCTTGGACCTTTCTGTGTTGATCGAAACTTACACCGCTCATTATATACTTGACTGATGGTAGTGAGATTGGGCACATTGTGACTTTTCAGTGTCAATAGAATGCTTCCCGGCCTTACGTTGTTCTTTGTCATATCATGAACAATTTCTTTCTCATTTTGATTTAAACGACCAACAAATGGATGACCCATCATGCTTTCAGGTATCCGATGGTTGTGAATTCCACATAGGACCTTAAGTATCCAGCCTTCACCCATTGACAGGGGTATTCCTTTAAGCGCGAACGGACACTCACACTTATGAGATCCAGTTGACTTTGAAGAACTTGATGACTTTGATCTATACTTTCCACCCCTTTCACAACCCAGAATAACTTTTGTTTTTCTTCCTCTTTGTCCTGTTTCTGTGTCTGATCTTATAATGACAACAACTATATTGTTTTCCTTCCCAACCTCTCGAAACCAATACAAAAGGTCATCTCGTGTAGGAAATATCTACAAAAAAGTATTAATCTTAATGTTTTACAAAAAAAAAATACGACATATTCACAATATCAAACAATAATTAAATTACCTGCGTAGTAGTGAATACATCACTACAATCGAAATGTTGGGAAACGTCGGTCGGCTTGTCAGCTTCGTCAGAATTGAAGCCACTAAAATCATCCATTTCCAATGAAACTAAAATGAAACAAACAATAGATTATTACGTGGGAAAAAAAAGTTTGAAAAAAAAATAACGTACCGGAAATTTGCAATTTCCGGAAAAAGATTAAAAATATAACGTACCGGAAATTCAAAATTTCCGGTACACAATATTTTTAATCTTTTTCCGGAAATTACAAATTTTCGGTACGTTATTTTTGTATACCGGAAATTGCAATTTCCGGTACAGAATTGTAAATCACCGGAAATTTCAATTTCCGGAACTATGTTTAAAAAACAAAAAAAAAAGCGTACCGAAAATTTTCAATTTCCGGTAAGAACAGAGCGTTTTCAGTTTCAGGGATTTAGAATTTCCGGAAGCGTGAGTGTGAGTGGATCGGGGTGAAGGTTGAGTTTTTGTTGTGTTATTCAATGGGGTATTATGGAAAATTCGCAAATTATATACCGGAAATTGCAATTTTAGGTAACATTGTGTGTACAATTTGTTACCGGAAATTGCAATTTCCGGTAAAATGTTCAGAATTAAAAAAAAGAATTTTTGCTGATTTTATTAGAGGGGTATTTTGGAAAATTTGCAAAATAGGGGGTGTACCTACCAGGTGGGGGGTGCATTTAATAATGGCCATATTTAATAATTGTAGCTTTTTTGGGCCTTCGGCCGTCTTTATGTACCCAAAAAAATAATTGTAGCTTTTTAAGCCTTCTTAAAAATGAACTTTGAGGCCTTTTATGGCCCAAATTAGGGGACAAAAAAACTCATATTACGCTTTGTAAGAAGAAATTATTTAATCTTAATATTACTTATTAGGCAATCAAAATTTTTATTTCAAAAATTTTAAGAGAGAATATTAACAGTTTAAAATAAATTGTAGGGCCTAAATCAAGGGCTTTACTTGTTTTGGTAAGATGTTTCACCTACACCTACACCCAAAAAGACGTGGATTCAAGTCATATAGGGAGGAAGTGGGGAACCACTATTGATCCCCTTTAAAAATAAAAAAAAATAAAAAAATAAAGGAGAAAAAAAAAAGGGCTTTACTTGTTTTAGGGAATGATCGACCCTTCTATCAAACACAAAAAATGATCGGGATTTTAGAGGCTTTGAATCCGAAACAAACCGACTCTTTATCATTAGGTTGAACACTAACAATGAGTCAGTATGCGGCAAGTGATGATACCCCATAAATAACATGGTTTTAGGAAAAACGACATTAGATTAGTCAAGGTGTGCTCAAACTTGGGTAATTCACCGCCAATAATATGAGGGATGATCCCCACTGAGAAGAAACAATATTCACCGCAATCAAACCAAACCTGTTGAGACTTCGGAACAATGTTATGCAACCTTTCAACTAGGATAGAATATTGAACCAATGGAATACTGGTGAAACTAGTGAGTCACGGGTTAAATAACTCGAACAATTAAATATTAAAAAATATAACAAACAGATTCCTAACCTTAAAAATTCCAACAAAATTCGTATCACACTTAAAAAATTCATACCATACTTTTTTTAAACCAAATTCATTGCATACTTCAATAGACATTTTCAAATTTATTTTTAACTTCATAGTTCTAATTATATGTCATTTATAACTCTTAGTCTTTTTAAGAGATTAAATAACCGTATCTAAGGTGTAGCTCAAATGATTGAGTTGAGCTGAGATATTTAAAAGAATTAGAGAAGAGAAGGAGGTCTATTTTTGAGGTCCCTGTTAGTCATCTTCAGATCATCTCTTGGGAAATAAATTCTCTACATTTAGGATAGGAAAGATACCGTGACTATCCTATATTTTATGAGAGATAAATGATATCTAAGATGAGAGAGTCATATAAAAGACAAATAGAGAGAAAATCACTGTGATTTTTCCGCCCCAATAGTAGAGAATCGGTGCCCTCTCTTGAGGAGCGGTGGATTCGAGGAGCAGTGTATATAAACATAACGTTCAAAAAAGCAATAGCTATCAGCAGTCGAAAGGCAGGCTCAACACTTCAAAGATACGGTGCCTTTGACAAACGGACATTCGATGATGAAACGGTGGTGATTTCCAGCTGGTTCTCGACAAAAGCAACCATCACTCCCTTTATTCGACAAACAAGTACCCTTTCTTTCCGTTGGCAATGTTTACTTTTGAAAAACCCTTATTGTTCTTTCCTTGGATTGGAATCTAGGTATGCTTCAAGATTAGATAAATAGAAGATTCATTGTGAAATGAAATCTACAGTGTACAGTCGTAAATCTTAAATGTAGGTACACATTAAGGAATTGCTGCAAAACTGCTATTTATTATCAATAATTGATTTTAAAAAATACATATAGAGCCTCTTACGTAAAATCAAAACATTCTATAACATTAAAATCTGTGGAACTCTGATCTAATAACGCCTATTTTGACTGTAGCTTATATATGTATTTGGAGTGGAAGAAACAAAATGATGCATCTCATGCACCTCCCATTTCAAAATTCCTTTATTCTTCATATGAAGTTGAAT
Organism: Calophaca sinica; assembly: GCA_037113605.1. Lineage (NCBI taxonomy): Eukaryota > Viridiplantae > Streptophyta > Magnoliopsida > Fabales > Fabaceae > Calophaca > Calophaca sinica. The sequence continues at coordinate 12,357,670 of CM073736.1, forward strand.
GGAGATCATGACATGAACCTTTGCAGCCCATTTGAGTAAACCAAGAAATCCATTCAATGGAGTGTTCACTTACTCTCCCCCACCATGACCATGCATTTAACGTGTTTGATGTTTGATCTCAGTGAAGGTTGTCCTTCTTCACTATAACCAATGATCAACATCAATTTGCAAAAACATTTTCATTTACTTTCACTGTTATTTTGAGAGGCTATAGTTTCTTTTGTATTCACAATACTAGGGGGATGAGCTTTCCTCATCCGAGCTTCTATCTTGTCTTGCATTGTACCTGTTGAGAACAGGTAATGAGGCACTTGTAGCTATTCGGAAGGACCTAGAAGAACCACCAACAATTCTATCATGCATCCTTCCCACTTCTTTGCAAACTAGATCCAAAATATTTAGAAAGTCTCTCACAATCATGAAAATTCTTAAAGGGTGGGCTTCTTCCTTTGCTGCATTCCCATGAAAGTATTCAGTAACTTCTTTCACAAGGAATAATGCCTCTTTCTCATGAGCCTTAATCCTTACGATTTCGTCTTCGGCATATTTCAGAAATAGCTTTGTGGAGTTAAAGAAATTGCCTCTCATATCTGGCTTCTCGTATTGCAAAACTGATCGCACTTTCTCAAGCCCCGTTTCAAGCTTTGCGACATAGCTGCTTAAGACATCTGAGTCCATTCCTGCTGCCTTTTTGACATTAGTAAGGTCTCTACCGAGACCAGCCACGACCTGCAATCCTTTCTTCTTGAACTCATCCTCGTTAAATTTGGAATCCATTTGGTTCTGAATGCTCCCGTTTGCAGATTCAGCCCCTGCACCTTCAGTTCTAATGATCTCTTGGACCACAAAGTGTAGCAATGTGGTCTTTCCATCTGTTCCCTTTATATCTACAAGTTTTAGTAGTGTGTCCAGTTTGAAAGCTTTAGCATCACCTCGATTAGTGCCGACATTCATTCTGTTTCCCGTCCTGAGAACAGCCTCAAGGAGTTTGAAGAATAACCGGCTGTTCCTTAATTCCTCGCTTGCTGCCTGACAGATATTAAAAACTGATTGGTTAGTTTCTTAGAAGACATCAAGAGATCAAAGATAACAAGGGGTTGAAATAAGTTGGCCAGACCTCCAGGGTTTGAAAAGACTTCCTGAGGTAGTTGATTTCTGAATCAAAGTTGGCTCTGTATAGCATAGCTTCAACTCTTTTGAAGGCAAAAGGGATATCAAGCACTGCTTTAAGAAATCTTTCTGCAGACCCAAGTTTTGAGAGATCACCCTCATAGTTTTTAAGTTTTATCTCTTCCTCTTTAGTAGGAGCCATCTTTACTAGGGTTTCCAACAGTTCAGCACCCAATCCTTCAGGATTCCCTGTTTTGTCCAAAAATAACACCACCAATGATGTTTGCAAAGTGAAAACACAGGATGCAGATAAGCAATTGCTTCAAGGCTAAAGCAATCAAGAATGTGTCAAGGAGGAAACAACCTAAGATATCATGTTATGTAAATACCTATCTTCAGATATTTCACTTAGTTTATACACTTATTACTGATTCAGTAAGCTGGAAACACCAGGTGTTTAGTGATTTCAACCAATACGATTGACAAATAAAAACTGTTTCGCGTTAAACTTGGAAGTAATAGTAAGCTTCATTATGGAGGAAGCTTTTTCAGATATTACTGCCTACAATTAACTGTCATCTGAGGTGGAGGCAAAAGGTAATGTAGTTTCTCTGTTCAGAAATATGAATGAAAAGATGGTAAACATGCATGACATCAACATATTTTAAAGTGTTTTCTTGGAATAATGGCCGATAATCAGTGGACTGTAGGGAAGCTAGGACATAGAGTTATTACTTACTGGTTATCCCCCTAATTATATCAAGCATCAAGGAATTACAGATTAGTACTTCTATTAGAAAAGTAAAGATGAAGATGAAGATTAAAATGAAAGATTGTGCAGTCAGAGAAATGATAGAATGGTTCATCTTTTGGATTAGAGCATGGAGCAAGCATAGTATGAGGATTTGGATGGATCATTTGTGATCATGGCTCTCACAAAACTAGGGTGCTATTGCTTTTAGAAGAAGCACTACCGTTAGAACAAAAAGACAAAGCTAGGTTGTTAAGTAGCATAGGTTGGTTGATTTTGTTGCAGTATCTAGTTTAATGACAAAAATTCCTTGGTAAAAGAAGACAAAAATGGTTTGCCAGTTAAAGATCTTTATCAGCTGGGGGTGGTAGTAGAAGACAAATATGATTACAACAGGGTAGATGTTGGGTATTTGTTTTATACTACTTCTAAAGGACGTTTTATGACCAGAACACTATAATTTATGAGCTGGATTTGGTCTTTACCACATTTTGAAACCTACAGTTTCAGAATACCATAATGATGCACCATCCTTAAAATAACATAATGATGCACATGGCATGATGTTGACTTAAGACATTTTCATACTAGATTACAGATGCAGTGATGATAACTTTTTGCATTAAGTTCTTGAGCCGTGCTTCTGTCTCTTATATGATCCATTATCTTTACAATTGTGGGCATGATATCTACTCAAGGGAATATTGCTTGTTTTTGCTGGGTGTATGCATAATGTATACCCATGAAGGCATGAACACGTGAATCAACACTGTAGATCAAGGCACCATAAATACATAATAAAAACATGAATCACCCATTTAGTATATTTTACCCAAATTAGAAAATGTGACTTTAAAGTTTGTCATCCATCATGCAAGTCCAATTGGTATCCAAAAATGGGAAAGAATGAAGGAAACAACTTACCATCCAAAAGAGCTTCAGACACTTCATCTCTTGTCACATTCAGTGCCCTCAGCAGTATAGCTATGTTTTGGGACTTCTTAGGGTCTAATACCCTGTTCTCCTGATCAGCAGATGGGAGAACTGGTTTTTTAGGAGGTTCTTTCGGGGCACCAGAATTCGTGGCCTTGCAGCCAAACAGTGACTCCATCATGTCCTCATTTAACCTATTAAATCAAAAAAAAAACGCCACACCACAGAAATGAATATTAATTCACAATTGTACTGCTAATACTTCCACTAGTAGTAGTAGTAGCTCAAAATTGTAGGGAATGAATTAATAAATAAATATAAATATACTGACTGAAACGAGCTTGTTTTTATTTGGTCCCACACAGTAGCACGGTCTGAGGTTGCACGGACTTTATCCCAGTGCAGAGCTTTTAACTTTGGTTTCCCTCCTTCCGCATCATTGGCTTCAAGCCTCTCGGAAGAACTCACACTCCCACTCTTATCAACATGCTCTGAACCCTTTGTTACACTACCAGCAGAAGAAACTCCTCCACTCGGAGACCAAGATTTCCGCTTTACAGATGCAGAAGAAGAGGAAACCCCAACCACCGGCGACCCACTTTTTGTTGGCGTTTTCCATTGCGGCGGAAGAGGAGGCGGCGGTGGCGGTGGCGGCGGAGGCGGAGGCGGAGGAGGAGGATTATTAAGTGACGTCCCAGACACGTGGAAACTTGAATTAGTTGTCGATTGAAGATGCGCCAAATTCGGAGGTGGTGGCGGCGTTGAGAACTTTGGTTTTCTCGAATGTCCGGAAGTTATTTGTTTATCAGGATGCTGACGTGGCAGAGGCGGCGGCGGAGGAGGAGGAGTCTGCTTTATAGATGGTATGATGACGTGTCTTATATCCGGCGACGAAGCCGAAAGTCGAGGTTTTGGCGAAGTTCTCTTCGAGAAAGGAAGTGCAAGCGGTGTTGTCGAATTTGTCTCTCTCTTCGCGGGACTACCGTTAACCAGAGAGCTCTGACGCGAAACCGGCGTGTAAAATCCGTCTTCCTGACTCACCGACGAGTTCTGCGGCGAATGAAACGCCGTCTCGTTGCTTTCCTCATCGGAAGACGATGATCCCGCCGGCGGATTGTTCCCGTCCGGAAGCTTACTTAGCGGTGGCATTGGCTGCAACTCCGGACTTGGACGGTACCGATCGGATCGTTTGATCGAATTGAGCTTATGATAGGGCGACCTGTTTGGCTTGTCTGGTTCTCTCTGATCGTTGACCGTCGTTGTCGTTCGCGTCGGTTCTACTGTCCCAATGTAGAGAAAGCTCGACGGTGGAGCCGTTGAATCTTCGGGATTATTATTATTCCTCTGTTGATTAGCACCTACTAGCTTTTGGGTCTCAACAGGGTGTTTTGCTCTGTGCTTGTATAAGAAGAAGGCCAGTGCCGACAGCATCCCAAGCGTTACTATCCCAACGGAGATCGCAATGGCCACTTTTTTTGTCCCCTTTGCTGGCTGTGTCGCCGTTGGGTTCGCCGTTGTGGCGTTCGTAGTTGAGGATGATGCCTGGTTCTGATCCGGGGGTGGCCCTGCCGGGTACTCGTGGAAGAAAGGAATGTCTCCGTCGGGGGAAGGTGGAGACTGCGGCAGTGGTGGCGGTGGTGACGCGGTGGTGGGAGCTGGCGGTGGAGCTGTACTCGCCGGGAACAATGGTTGATGGAGAATTCTTCTCGTGTCAGATTCATTTGTCGTGGGGAATTGGACGGTGGTGATGTTGACGCTTCTTGCAGTGTTGACTGGGATGGACAGAGACAGTGAGACGATGATGAATATGATGATATAGAAGCTCAAGTGATGAGCTTTCATGGTGAATTTTTTTTGTGGGTTTGGCTTATTCCCTTTTGTTTCGCCCAATTCATGTCTGAATTTCCTTTTTTTTTTTTTTGGTTTTGTTCCGCAAATTCCTCAGCTCGAAATAAGAGAGAGAGAGAGGGGAAACTTCTTTCGGCTGTAAGATCTAGATGCTATGTTGCTCCAACAGCTTCCGTCAGCTGAAGCCGCACTTTATATTTTCTCTTTTTCCTTTATTTTATTTTCCTTTTTTTAATTAACTTATGTCATCGTCAAACGCAATTTTCTGGTTTTAATTTTTTAATTTATAAGGTAATAAATGAGGCCAATATATTATATGCTGACAAAATATACTATTAGAGGGAATGTAACGTGGCACTGACCAGTGCACTTCGTGTCTCGTTTTAAGATTGGCTATAGATTATATAGAGTGTATTAATTTAATTTAATTTAATTTTAATATATAAATATACTCCATAAGGAAGTTGGTGGTTATGTAGTCGTAATATTAAAAAAATGAGTATGTAACCTAAAAAATATTAAAAATATGAGTACTCCTACGTTATTGTCCTTTAAATTTGGTTCGTAAGTAAGAGGCAAGGCACAAATTCGATCTTTGACGCCGTTCTATCCTGCGTGAATCCACTGGCCAATGAGTCCACTGCCTACCTTTGCCTTTTATCTTTTCTTTGCTTGATGCTTGCCAATTCTCATTTCAAAAGGCTCATTTCTTCAGTAAAAGATACTATTATAGAGAAAGATTCGCGCAAACAAATATTTAGCTAAACAACGTGCTCCAGCTCTACCATGCCTCCGCTCCCATGTTAATTATTTTCGTTAATGCTGACTAGGGGTTTATTTATTGTTTGTCAAATGGACCGGGCGTTTTTATTATGGAGATCCTTTGATCACGATGACTAAACAGTAAACACGACCACGTTAAGAGTGATTAAGGTCTGGCATTGATCATGAGTCATGAGTACTTTTGGTATCCCCAGTTTTAATTCTAAATTTCACTCCATAAAGATAATAGTCCACCTCTCAATACGTAACCCAAAAGATAAATTATATTTGAGTAATTTTGAAGAGTGGGATGTCTCGGGTATTCTCAAAGGAGTTATGCTATTATAGACTCAGATGTATTTAATCTAATCTAAACTTTATACATAACAACACATTTATGATTAAATTTTGTGACAAGGCATATATATAGATGTGATAGGCATATTTTTAATTTTAATGGAGTATATTGTGCATGTAATATTCACCAATTTCAAATCTACATTGTCACAATTATTTTCAAACGCCTATTCATTTATTCATTGAACCGCTTGGTTTGGCCAAAACTTGCACGACTATTAAAAGTACAATAATTTGTTATTAGTACAACCTGGCACGAGCATGACTAATGTGTCATAACCTAATTTTTTTTATTCAACTATTAGCGGCAAACCCATGCAAAAGCACGAATCTCGGGAAAAAAATTGTGGCATGAGAAATTGAAGAAATTAAGTTTTTATAGGAAAACCATTTTTTGGCGAGAAAATTGTTTTGAGTTGGTGAATGAGTTTTTGTCACGTGACATTAGTCTATTTAAGTTTCTTAGATAGATAATAAATTTATTCTTCATGATAAGTGATATCAAGGCAATAACTTCAACTTGAGTTAAAATGAGATTGTCTTGATTTAAAATCCACCAAGACTCCATTTGTTTTATTTTTTATTTTTTATTTTTCAAAAAATGACTTTAAAGTTGTACAACAAAATGACTTTTTTTTGGAGAATTTATATAAATTAAATGTTATTTTATGTTTAGTTATAATTATAAATGATTTTTCTAACGTGTTATGCAGTTACCATTACAATTTTTCAGAAGTTATTCAAACTAGTTTATTAAATAATCAAAAATATATTTTTAAAATTCTATTTTTTAAAAAACTTAAAAAACATACCTTAAAAGATTTCAAATTATTGTTTTTCAAAATAAAAGTGATTGTTTACAAAAAAAATAAATAAAGCTAAATTGAAAAGTGAGTACCGATACCCATTCGTGAGAAAGATAAAAATAATCCCAATAAAAACTAAAAAAAAAATAATACCAACATATATTATAAATTACAAGACAAATAAAACCTGTAAAATGAACTCTAAATAAAATGATAAATTGAAATATCAAAAGAAATTGAAATCGTGTATAAATTAAGTAAAACAATATAATAAATTGATAAAAATATATTTTTATTGCTATGAATGAAATAAGAAAAGAAGAATAATCTAGGAATGAAATTAAACAGTTTACACAAGTATTAGAATATTATTTAAGCAGAAATCCAAATAACACAAAGTCGATCATGTGTCCGGTCCATACAATCCACAAAACCGACAGAGTAAAAAACCGGTGAGAATCGGCTACGAACCGGTCAAACCAGTACAAAACCGGACAAAAACTGGTGATGAAAACCGGTTTGAACTGATTGTTTTCTATTTCTGCAATTTTTTTTGTATTTTTGTATTTTTGAACTAAAAAATATGCATTGTTTTGGCAAATAAAGGTCCAATAACAAGTAATAAATATTCATATTCATGAATTCTTATTATTTAGCATTTTAGTATTTCTTTTTATCTTTCAAAATATATAATATGATCAATTTATGTTCATTTATAATTAGTTTTATTATATTTTCTTAATATATTACTTAATAACTTTTATAATATAAAAAATATTTTATTCATTTATTCTCGGCTCGACCACAGTTCAACCATGGTTGAAACATTAAACAGTGAAACAGTACTTTCATCGGTTCAGTGACCGGTCCGGTTTTCAAAACATTCAGTGTAACAAAAAAAACTGTTATATATTAATGTAAATGGGCACATTAAAATACTCACTTATTATTATTTAAATAACATAATATCTTTTAAGACTTAAATGCGATAGTAATACCCAGTCAAAAAAATGCGATAATAATATCAGAGGTTCTGTCTTAAGGCTGTTTGTCTCCTTACCTTTTTTTTGACGCAAACCAAATCAACTCATTTCATTCATAATAGGATAAAGAATGCAACCAGGGATATAATAGAAGTCATTGCGAGGAGCGTAAGTGATAGATGCTCTTGTCAGAGCGTGAGCACTACCATTTGTTTGTCGCCTAGTAAAAACAACTTTGAAGTTGCTATAAGAAGTTAAAATGGTTCTACAATCCTCTCGTAATGAACCATATTCCGAGGAATCTGATTTGGCATTGCAAATGTCCTCAACTACTTGTTGACGGACCATCTCAAAAATCACTTGGTGTAGACCTGCAGCATTCTAATAATAGTATGTTCGGAAATTTGTTTTTCGCGATGAAAAATTAATTTTTTTCAGCGTTAATGAAAATGATTTACTAATTTAGTGTAGTTTTTTTATTTATAAAAACACTAATTTAGTGTAATTTGCTTCACATTGTCGAGATTAAATTTTTATGTAAAAATGTAGTATCAAAATATCTGACACAATAAATCAAATTTAAATACTATAAAAAAATCAAATTTAGAACTTTTAGAAAGTTAAACAGGTAGTGTAAATTTGACTTGTTTCAATATTAGCCCTTAAAAGCTCCAAATAATTCATTCACTGCATTTTTAATATGGGTTTTTTAACGTGTGCAACCATACACACGATAAGAATTATTAATTATCGACTTTTTGCCTTATTAATTATCTAGTTTGCAGTAAAGAGAGATTACATAAATGTGAATACATAAAATAAATAAGAAATTGGGTAATTAATAAAGAAAAAAAATTGAGCAATTAATGATCCTTATCGTGTGTAATCTTGCACACGTTAAAAAAACCATTTTAATAATTTTATTAACTACATCTCATTTTTCATCTCTTCAGTGTTTATTGTTATACAAATCAGTAATGACTAATTAATTTCACGGGACTTATTTTTGGGCCTAATACGACATTCAATTTTATTCCAAAAAACTTTTTATCCATTGTTTGAAATTCAAAAGTTTTATTTATACAAAAAATTGACACGAATTAATAGTTTAAACACTTATTAGCTAATAAAAAACTAATTACAATAACTCAAGGTTGGGTGCGAATGATTCATGCACTTTATTTAAAGGGACGAGTTCGGCTAGTACTCGAGTTCGATCATTGACGATGAAATAATTTGGGGCTAGACTTTACTTAACTCCCTGCCGAACTTCAAATTAGTCAATGCGAGTGGTAGATCCACCTTGTGAGGGTTTGGGGGGCAAGACAAATAATTTTAACTTGAATATGCTTAATTATTTTTTTGCCTCCGCAAAAACTAGGTATTTCCTCCATAAGACATTTTTAAAAACAAATAAAAGAAGAAAGTTATAAGAGATAAAAGAGAGAATAAGTTGGTACTAGTTTCATCTCTTTATCCTTCTAATTTTTACGGCTCCGCTAACACTAAAGTCACACACTGACAAAACACATTAAATTTCAAAAAAAAAAAATTATCCCAAATAGAGAGAGAAAGTGATTAAGAGGCTCAAAAAGCAAAGACAATTATTTTGATGATTTTCTATCAGAACCATTAAAATTAGATACAAAAAGTAAGACCAGTGAAAAACGCATGGGAGATGAATGGTTAAATGATTGTTTTTTAAAAAAATTCTTAAATGATTGTATGGTTACATACATATAGATATATTTTTCTATAGTATTGACAAGGAAAAAATCATATAACATTTTCAAAATATGAAAATTCTTAGAGGACAATTGTAATTTGTAGAATGTTAGGTACTTATGTCATAAGATTATGTATTTTGTAAAAACTTATAATATTTTTCTTCTATAAAAATATTATAGACTTTTTTTGGATCTGTCACTGGTTAGACCTCTTTCCCTCAGACACTGGAGCGGGGTCAAAAACCTTTTGACAAAAAAAAATCTAATTACAATTCAGATAACAAATTGTTACGACATAATGTGAAAGCTCACATCATACTGAGCCCAATTAACATGGTTTGAGTTTGGTGTAGATTGAGAGTAAAGATTCTCTCCAATTCTTCTTCTTTTTTATTAATAAAGATCATCTTTATCTCTTAAAAGAAATGAGGAACTCCATTACTTACTACAACATTTATGTCATCTGGCAACACATGTTTTCGCAACAGGTGGAAAATGTTGCCTAAGAGTAGATCAGGCGACATTTTCGAAGTGTTGCCACAAAACGAGTGTTTTATGCAACACTCTTTTCGTAATACTGAGTAAGTGTTTCCTAAAATATAAATGGGAACAGTTCTTACCTGTCACTATGTCATTTTTACCGTAACAATTAATAACTGTTTCTTAAACCATAAATGGCAACAATTTTCAACTGTTTCTTTGATTATTATAAAAAACTACATTTCTATCATGTTGCCTTTCAATTGAATACTGGTAAATAATACTTGGCGGTAATCTAATCATCCTTCCCTCCAAAATTTCATTTTATTAAAAAAATTCAAAATATTTTTTCAAGGAAATTTTTAAAAAATATTAAAGCTGAACAAAAATAAGTTTAGATTAGATGAAGGGAAATTTAGTTTAGATTAAAAATTATTTAAATCTGAAGAAAACATAAAATAGATCATAATCATAATCAGTGTTTTAAAAACCGAACCGAACCGGACGGTTCAACCGGTTGAACCTTGAACCGACCTTATTTACGGTCCGGTTTTTTGGCGGTTCAACCGCGGTTTTGTCCCGGTTCGAGCGGTTAAAAGCGATTAAACCATGACCCAGAAGTCTCACCGATTCGATGTCCGGTTCAGTTTTTAAAATATTGATCATAATCATAATTAAAATAAAGAGAAACACATTACCAAAGAAGATATTGAAAATTACCAAAGAAAATAAAGAGAAACACAATAGATCAGATATAAAAAACCCTCGTTCTCGATCTCTTAGCTAGTCTCCCTCGCGCGTCGTCCTGCATCTTCGACTTTTCATCTCTCTCGCTGTCCTTTTTCTTTGAGCCATCTTACCGTCGCATCCCCATCACCCCATCACTCCCTCACTGTCGTTCTCCTTCTTTGTGTTGGCATCCAGCCAATATGAAAGCAAATTGGTGAGTCAAATGGTTGGTGAGTCAAATGGTTGGTGGCCATCTAAGATTGACACAATTTGCAAGTGTTCACACCATTCATTTCTTCTATAAATAGGGAGTGGATGGTAGAGCAAAATTAATCTCATTCACAACTAAGTGCAACAAGCATTAGTTAGAGAGAGATCACCTAAGGGTGAAGTTTGTAATCCCATTATTGTTATAGTGGAAGTTTAAGCGGCTTACGGGTCCCGTGGTTTTTTACCTTCACTTTGGAGGGTTTTCCACGCTAAAATCTTTGGCGTTATTTTCATCTATTTGGTTTGGGAAATTATCTGGGTTCAGAGAAATTTATTTTATCTCACTTGCCACGCTTTTTCCCAACAAAGTGGTATCTAGAGCTAGTGCTGTGGAAAATTCTTAGTATGCTCTGTGGTTGCAGCTTTGTCTGATCTTCCACATCGAAAAGAATTATTCACCTGGCCAATTATTCATTCAAGAAGTTTCAAGCACAAATAAACTTGTTGGCGCCATCAAAATGGAGGAGAGCACGTTAATATGATAAAACCGACTTGCATTTAATTATGCAACTGGAAGCCAAAGATGGAAAGATCTTTTATACATTAAAGATCTATGGAAGCCGATCGTGATGACGAAGGAGAAAGCAACGACTACAACAACTCTGCGGATGATAAGACTGACGGCAATGCAGAAACTAACCGACGCCTTGACCAATCGACACTCGGGCCGTCTTTGAATCGGAATCTTTGCTCAAATCCGCAATGGATTGACAAGAGCATTTTTCAAAACTTTGCTAATGAACATGATGCTCATGCTCTTTGGCAAAATTTGGAGAAAATGTAATGCAAGAACAACCGCCTGAGAACAAAGCCAACTCGATCAGACGATTAGTCAACCTAATGTACAAAGACTCGATGGGTGTATCGGAACACATGAGTGAGTTCCAAGTTGTAGATCAACTCAACTCGATGAAGATGACCATCGACGATGAGTTACAAGCATCATGATGCTGATGCTGAGTTCTCTACCAAAAAGCCGACACCTTAGTTGTGTCATTCAAGAACTCCGCTCTGACAAGCTTACCATGGATATGGTAAAGGATGATGTTGAACGAGAGTCTCGGCGAAAAAGATGATGGATATAATCCTGAATCGGCGCTTGTCACGTAAAAACAAGGCAAGCAAGAAGGACGTGGAAGAAGCAAAGGTAAAGCTCTCAAAGCCAATCGGCAAAGAGGACGATCAAAGTCCGGTCGAGGTATGATAAAGTGCTACCACATCGCGGCCTTCCCGGGCACTTCATTCGAGAGTCGAAAGTTGAAACGCTTAAAAAGCGAGGAAGCGGCGAACAAATGACACCAAGCTGTCACCGAAGATGTTACCATTGTTCGAGATCATTATGTCAATCTTGCATGTCAAGACTTCTACCTGGGTAGTTGACTCCAAAGTGCTTCCTACCATGTCACCTCAAAACGGAGTTCTTCTCAACCTACACTCAGGGTGATTTTGAACGAGTGAGGATGGGAAATGATGATGCATCCACAATTATTGGCATCGGCAACATTTATTTAGAAACTAACCTTGGATGCAGGTTATGTTTGAAAGATGTGAGGCATGTTCCTGATATACGCCTCAATCTGATCTCCACCGGAGTACTTGATGATGATGGCTACAATAGCTATTTTGGTGAAGGAAATTGGAAGCTCACCAAAGGAAACCTGGTGGTAGCAAAAGGCAAGAAAGATACTTCTCTCTATTTAACAGAAGCCAAGTTATGTAGAGGAGAAGTAAATACCAGCAAGAAAGAAGTTCCAACCGAGCTATGGCATAAGCGGCTCGGCCACATGAGTGAAAAGGGTCTTAGGATTCTTTCCAAGAAGAATCTCTTGCCAGAAATGACAAGTACATCATTGGGGAAATGTGTTGATTGTTTAATGGGAAAACAACACAGAGTTGCATTTCGAAGTTCCCCACCATCTAGAAAGGCAAATCTTCTAGATTTGATACACACTGATGTCTGCATGATGAATGATAAGTCACAAGGAGGTGCACTTTATTTCGTGACTTTCATTGGACGCATTATTCCGAAGAAGTATGGGCCTTTGCTTTGAAAACTAAAGATCAAAGTCTTTGGAAGTTTTCAAGCAATTTCATATAAAAAGTTGAAAGAGAAAGCGTGAGGCAGGTTGAAGTGTGTACGAAGCGGACAATGGCGATGAGTATCGCGGACCATTCGAGAGTACTGCAAAGTTTTGGCATTAGATTAGAAAAATCGATTACCAAAGACACTCTCAATCTGCGGTGTTCTTGAAAGGATGAATAGAACCATCGTGAGAGAGTCGGATGTATGCTCTCAAATGCAAAACTCAAACTCCTTTTTGGGGGAGGCAATGAGGATGCGTGATTTGATCAACCTTTCTCCATCGGTTCCATTGAATTTATGATGTACCGTAAAGAGTCCTGGATAGGGAAAGATGTTTCATACAAACACTTGAAGGTGTTTGGTAAACATTGTTCACATCCCAAAAGATGAGAGGTTCAAGTCGATGCAAAAACAAAGATGTATCTTTGTGGGATATGCCCATGAAGAATTCAAGCACGACTCTGGGATCCGCTACGTAGATCATTAGAAGCGAGGCGTGGTATTTTTTGAAGATCAAACAATCAAGGATTTGAAGAAACCGTAAAATCCACGATCGGATGAAATTCCGCTAACTGGAACCATCTCTCCACCAATAGATTACGATGACGGGGAGCTACACCAGATAATCGATGATGTTGATCCCACTAGCGAAAGTCCGTGAATCAGAGTGTTTCGGCGGCTCGAGAACAAGAGTTAGTTCCTGAACAAGTCCAATCAAAAAGCGTGCCAGATGAAGGAAATCTACCAGAGCTAAAGCCGAGTCAAAAGTATTCACCTACGAGTATGTGATGCTCTCAATCGATCGGGGAGAACAGAGCGGACGAAGCTCTTACTCGCGACATAAGAATGAGTGGTTAAAAGCCATGCAAGAAGAAATGAAATCCTTGCATGAGAACCACACATATGATTTGGTAACACTACCACAAGGAAGGAAAATCAAGAACAAGTGGGTGTACAGAGTAAAAAGTGAAGAAGGCAGCTCACAACCACATTACAAAACAAGGCTGGTTGTGAAAGGATTCGCTCGAAAAAGGAGTTGACTTTGATGAAATATTCTCACCCAGTGGGTGAAAATGTCATCGATCGAGTTGTTCTTGGCTTGGTACTGCAAGTCTCAACCTAGAGATTGAACAACTTGATGTAAAAACCGCCTTACATGGTGATCTTGACGAGGAAATATACATGCGTAAGCTTTGAAGGTTTCCAAGTCAAAGGGAAAGAGAAATTGGTGTCGTGCATCAAGAAGAGTTTGTATGGTGCAGGCGAGCGAGACGATGGTATAAAGTTAGACTCATTCATGGAGAGAAAAATGAGTACAATCGAACGGCGACCATCAAGCGCTTTCATCAAGAAATTCTCGATGGAGATTTCATCATTCTTTTGCTTTATGTTGATGACATGTTGATTATTGGCCGAGACAATGCAAGATTAGCGAGTTGAAGAAAGAGTTGAGCAAGTCCTTTGCAATGAAGGACTTAGGACCCGCTAAACGTATTCTTAGCATGGCGACAATTACGTGACGGGAAGAATCACAAAATTTGGCTATCTCAAGAACGTGCGTGGAAAAGGTTTTCAAAGATTCAACATGGACAAAGCAAAATCTGTTAGTTCTCCAATGGCTAGTCACTTCAAGCTCAAAGTGAGCGGTGTCCCCAAGCAAGGAGGAGAGAATAGAAATGAACAAAGTGCCATATGCATCGGTTGGCAAATCGATGTACGCTATGGTATGCACTAGACCGACATTGCACATGCAATTGGTGTTGTGAAGTTGATTTTATCAAATCCCGGAAAAGAAACTAGCGGCGCAGCAAATGGATACTCGAGATATCTCGTAGACATCTAGTCATTGTTTGTGTTTTGGTAATGGAAAACCCGTATTAGAAGGATATCTGATTGAGATATACGGTGGAGGACGTGGATACCGTAGAAAGTCTATTTCGGGTATCCGATAACATTTGCGAGGGAGCTGTCTCATGGCAATCACGATTACAAGAAATTGTATTGCTTTAAGCACCACGAAGCGGAATACATTGCAATCACCGAAGGTTGCAAGGAGATCCCTGTAGATGAAGAAGTTCCTACAAGAGTTGGGACAAAACCGGGAAAATTATGTTCTCTATTGAGACAGTCAAGCGCAATACATCTCGGTAAGAATTGACATTTCATTCAAGGTCTAAACACATCGACGTAAGATATCAATCGATCCGCGGATGTGTTAGAAAGAAAGTCATGAAAGTTGAGAAGATCCACACCAGCGACACCCGGCCGATATGATGACCAAAGCTCTACGCAAAGGACGTTAGAAGTCCTGCAGTGCTTGCAGGCTTAATATCAACCCCATATTGATACGAGGATATTTCCCCATTGGTCGGAGGGGGAGATTTGTTGGCATCCACCCAATATGAAAGCAAATTGGTAGTCAAATGGTTTGGTGAGTCAAATGGTTGGTGGCCATCTAAGATTGACACAATTTGCAAGTGTTCACACCATTCATTTCTTCTATAAATAGGGAGTGGATGGTAGAGCAAAATTAATCCCATTCACAACTAAGTGCAACAAGCATTAGTTAGAGAGAGAAGCCTTGCTTAAGAGAAAGAGTGAGAGAAAAATTAGAGAGAGCCAATTTGTGAGAGTTTTATCCACAAATTGAGAGTACAATCTTATTGTATTAATTTTGAGAGATCACCTAAGGGTGAAGTTTGTAATCCCATTATTGTTATAGTGGAAGTTTAAGCGGCTTACGGGTCCCGTGGTTTTTTACCTTCACTTTGGAGGGTTTTTCACGCTAAAATCTTTGGCGTTATTTTCATCTATTTGGTTTGGGAAATTATCCTGGGGTTCGTAGAAATTTATTTTATCTCACTTACACAGTTTTTCCCAACACTTTGACCCATCGCACAGTCGCATCCCCATCGCCCCACCACTCCCTCACCGTGATTTCACGTAATCCACACAACCGTGCGCTGCTGCACCACGTGCGCCGCTGCATCAGGCCACCGCTCTGCCGTGCTCCGATGACTGCACAAACCACCGACGCTGACGCTGAACATCGTGCGCTCAGACCACCATTTTGCTGCACCTCCACCGTACATCGAAACTGGTTTGTTCCTGGACTTTGTTGTGGTTAATTGCTATTTAAATCGTGTAATAGTTGTTTGATAAAATGTTTGAACCACATTATTTTACAAAATGTGTATCTTTTTCACAACCCTACTTTCTATTTATTCTGTGAATGCCACTGTTTTGTTTTCTTGATTCTCCATAGGGATTGTGTTGTAGAGAATACCATAGCACAATGAGTCATCTCCAACTAATAGATAGGTTACTTTTGCCTTATCCTAGTTCATTGGTTTAACTAATTTTTCCCTTTTCATCTTCTTAGTCTCGTATGATATTACATACTATTTTTAAATTTCTGCTCAGTGGATGCACATTTAGTAATATGTAAATATGTGATGACATGCAAATCTCACTTAAGCAGTTCAATCTTTCACATAATCAAAGACCTTGTAAAAGTGTTTTAAGACAAAAAGAAAGCAGGGTTATCATTAAAGAAGGAAGTATTAAATATTCTTTGGATTTTCAAGATATAAAATGCTGCTTCTTTTCATTTGATAGTTTTTACTTTTTGATTCTTCAATTCAATGTGTGCTCTCAACCCAAACCAAAGAAGAAAATATATAACATAATCAAAGAACTAGACTTATAAATGACTCTGCAATGGTAAAAAGCAGCACCTCTGATGATACATGAGTCCCATGGAGGTGCATTTGTCATACATTAACATATCATCATATAGGTAATTCAATGTGGGTCAAGGACTGCCCCCTGTGATTCTTGTGGACGTTCAGTGATGTTGAAGGAAATGGACATACACTAGATTACTGTTCATCAAAAAGGCTAATTCTGATGTGTCAATGGCCATTGCTTCTTCACATTATATTGCGAAGGATTCTATCTAGGTAATAAACAGAAATTAAAAGAAACAGGAAGACAGATTGGGTAGTTGAAACGTTTGTATAATCTTATCTTTGATTCATTAGTATGGATGCTAATGAATGAATGTTCTTATCAATTATATATAATCTTATCTTTAGTTTAAATTTTTATGCTTAGTTTCTTAGCTGTATAATCTCTTAAACTTATTCCCTTATAGAAATAATTGATTTTGATTTAGTAAACCAAACATGATAAAGAAGGATTGGGTGGACTTGCCTCGATACGGTGACGATTATAAGAAAGGTGTTAATTACTTTTTGGATATTGCATTCACCAAAGGAGAGATTGTAGGAGAGGAGATATTGTGCCCTTATGCTGACTGTTGCAATGATGGTTGGGAAAAAAGAGATGTGGTGTTTAATCATTTAGTAAACAAGGGATTTGTAAATGGATATAACAAATGGATTTACCATGGTGAAGACGAAAGTTTTATGGGTCTTAATAGTTGTGTAGTTTGGAATCTTGGAAGTTTTGTTGTGTTGTTTCTACTTACAACTCTACTTTTAGAAAGAAAACCAATATTTATAACATACCCCATTATGTAATTTGTCTTCAACTGCAGTAGCACCAAGAAACTCAAGCTGTTGAAACTCAAATCTCTAAAGCAATGAAGATAAATAAGTGAACATGTTTAATATAAGGACAAGGTTAATATAAAAAAAATTGGGTGTCAGACTACTTTGATGTACGTTTTTTGTTTGTTGAACATGTTTAATATAAGGAAAAGGTTACTGTATCAAGCAGTGTATTGTACCTGATGCAGAGTTGCATACTACTTTGATGTACATTTTTTGTTAGTTGGGATGAAATAAGATCAAGATAGACAACTTATTCTGTTCTATTAGCTATTTTTAGATTTAGAGATGGTGTAGTTTGCTTATAATTTTTCTTTTACTTACATTAAGCAATAAGAAGCTAGTAAAAGAACCTGGCATGTGCTTAAGAGTATTGTGGCATAGTCGATTATTTTCAGTTTTGTGTGATACTTATTACCTTCATTGTGTGATCTTTGGCTCAATGGTGGTGTTGTCATTGTGTGATACTCGTTATAATATATTTTTTTTTTTTTTGGTTTTATGTAGCGTGCAAAGGAAAAGAGAAAGCTCACCCAAGCAGAAATTTTTATTGAAACTCGGAAAGGGAATAAAGGAAAACAATTGGATGCAGAAACTGAAAATACAATTGTAAGTAAAAAAGTTATCTTTAAAATTAATTGGTTGGATCATGAGTTTTGTTTCACAGGGTTCCTCCTTAGTCTGTGTATGAAGATAGGCTCTTCATATTGTGTTGTTACTAAAAATCTTGTGTTGTAATGTTTCATTTTATAGTAGTGAATCTTTTTGCCTATTCAAAATAAAATATTTGATAGTCATTAGTTATATTAGTAGATAACATTTAATTTCACTTTTTTGCTAGACTCAACTTCAAGAATTGATTGAGGATGTGGAAAGTAATATAGAAGACTTTCAAGTTGTGCTTGGGAAGGAACATCCTGGAATGGTGCGTTGTTATGGAGAAATGTCACTTTAAAGCAAAAGGAAAAAATCAATGTGTTAAAACAAGCACATAATAAAGAGGTCACTTCATTAAATGAAAAAGTGCAGACTATGGAAGATACAGTGGGTGGGTTAAAATATGCTATGAAAGCCTTATTCCAACATTGTCGTCCTGGAGATAGAATGGAATCATTAGAAAATTTGTTAGGATTATCTCTTGGTGATGTAAATAGTGCCCAAAAAGTGACTGGACACCACATATGCATTCTTCTACATCAACACAAATTCCAAATTTTAGGAAGGTAACTATTTTACGTAAGCTACAAATTTATCATTTTTACATTATTCAAAAGTTTTGGTCTTATTTTTCATTTTTTTTTTTTTTGGTGTAGAATGATCTCAATAGACAAGATGCAAATGATAAGGAGATGCAAAATTTTATCGAGGAGTTCCAAGATGACGCATTTGGAATTTAGTTCTCACTAGATATTTGTTTTGGATGTGTTTTTTTGCTAGCCTCATACTTTGAATTGTTAGATTTGATCAAACTATGATGTTATCTTGTTCATGACTGTGTATTTGGATTGGTGTTTAAACTCATTTGATGTTTAACAACTATTACAGAACATATATTATGTGACACTTAATCCATTTACGATTTATGAATTGTCTCTTTATTAAAATTTAAAGTTGTACACGAGCTGAATATGGAATCAAATTATGATTTTATTTGCAAATGAATAGATTATAATATTAAGGTAAAATATTTTCTTAATTTAATAGTGTTATTTAAAATTTTTTGAAACTAAAATCAAAAGGCTGCAATTGTAAAATGTTGTCTTTAGTCGTTTAGGCTACAGTTACCAACTAATCTCGAAATAATATTGTGTTAACATGTTAAAACTGTTTCCAATACTATGCGCAAACACTTAAAAACTATTGCCAATAACCTACGGCCACAGTTATAAAATGTTGCATTTTTATGTTTAGGGAACAGTTGTGACCTGTAGTTAAGTAAGACAACATTGCCCAACTGTTGCATTAGGATAGTGTGATAATTGTTGCCTATTTGTAACCAATAGGCAACAGTTTTGTGAAGCGTAGCCAAATAAGTATGAAAAACGGTTGCCTTAAACAATAGGTAACCTCATACAGACTACCCACGAAAATTGTTGCCTATACTTTTAGGCAACATTTTTTTATAGTTTTGCCTACAGTTTTCAACTGTTGCCAAAAAGCAAAAATGTTGTAGTGACTATATGAATTTGGGCGTATAAATGCAAACATTTTTAAAACCGGTGACATCAGTTAGACATTAATTATACATCCAGAATCATAGTAATGAAGCTCTCAATAAAATCTATACTCATAGATTGGACGCCAATTCATGATAGATATCGAATAAGGCTCAAGTACAAACCCAGTGGCGGAGCTTGAATTATTTTTTTGAGGGGGCTTAATGTGTTGTGTGTGTCTATATATATATAAAGAGGGATTAAATTACACCAGTGTAATACTTGGGCAATATTACACCCTTCAATAACATCCTACCGGATAAATATTTTTTAAAATCAATCGTTGGATTGAAAATTGCAATCATACATATCATATCTATAAATTTTTATAAAAATTTATAATCATTTATCATGTCATGAAGATGTGTCAAGATTAACCTTATATGCAATTATATTGTTGACGTTAACCTTATAAAAATTTACTTACACACACTGCTTGAGCGTCGTGTTGTCTTTACATGTACGTGCACCCGGTGGCGGATCTACTCATAATGGATTGGGGGAAATTGACCCCACAAAGTAAAAAAATTTATACTTGAACATTTTTAATAATTATTTGTTTGCCCCCATAAAAAAATAGGTATTGTCCCCAAAGATAATTTTTTTTAAATGGATGTAGAAAATTATAAGAGACAAAAGAGAAAACAAATTGGTACTAATTTTATTTCTTTATTCCCTCTAATTTTTACCGTTCTTCTAACACTAAACATTAACAGTGATACAAGAAACATCAGAGTTTAAAAAGGAAACTTTGTACCAAAAGATAGAGAAAGAGATTAAGGCTTAGAAAGCACAAATGATTTTCTTGATGATTTTCAATCAAGACCAAGAGGCAAGAATGTGGGACCAATAAGAAGCATATGAGAGATGAATGGTTAAATGATTGTTTGGTTACATGTATAACGAAATATATTTTTAATAGTATTGATAATCAAAAAATTATATAACATTTTCAAATATAAAAATACGTAGAGGACAATTGTAATTTGTAAAACTTAGGTATTTTGAGTCTTTTATCATAAAATTATGTATTTTTTAAAATTTTATAATATTTTTCGTTTGTAAAAATATTATAGACTATTTTCTTACCCCAATAAAAAAAAAGTTCAGGATCTACCACCGGGAGGAAGGAGCATCATCAGTCAGAGTAGGAAATTAGGGATGGCTAATATCATTGGGATTCCGGTTAGAACTTGAAACAGAGCACACATAATCTGAATAAAAACAATAAAAAAAAGTAAGAAAACTTTTATATTATGCTTGTCTGATCCCACCGACAGTGTTAACGGGAAGGACGAGGATGAGTGGTTACATTATGCCTAAATGCTCGTAACGCATAATGTCGCACCATCCTCATTCCTCGGAATATAACGTAAGTAGGTAACTTGGTAGAGAGATATGGGAATCCCAGATCAGGTGATGCATGTAATTTTGGGAAAAGTGATGCATGGGGTCACAACGTCGTATTCTTTCAGTTTTCTTTCGATTTCAATGGTACTTGCAGATTGATTCACTCACCGACCCTCACTCCTTCCTTGTGCTGTGTGGGGGACATCCACACGCCCAAGGCTGGCTAATGCTTTATCGCTTTTCTTTACTCCTTTTTCCCTTTTGTTTGTATTTGGACTCCTCCACTACGCAAAGACAATGCTATCCCCTGTTTGTCCACCCCCTCATTTATAATACCCTTTTCACAAAACGGGATGATTAAAGTTATGCCTTTCTTCTAAACTATGCGTTTTGCCACTTAGCTTGTACTAGTACAGGATTACTTTTAATTAATTAAACCAATAGAGAGAGAGAGAGAGAGAGAGAACATACGTGTTCTTTCCTTTTAAAAACAAAAATACTTGGTGAACTTCCCTCGTATTTAATTTCATTTGAGTAATCAACATTTTATGTTTCATTTTTATATACCAACTACCAAGTGATGAAAAGTTCTAGCGTAGGTGGCTCTTCAAACAGAAAAACGTTTGCAATAGATATGGATATGGATTAATGAATAATGGGCCTTTTATCCTATCACAAGTCATCATCGGTCCATTCCATAAGACCGGATTAGTGAACACTGGGCCTTTTATCCTATCACAAATCATCATGGATCCCTTTCGTAAGAGTTAAAGACATATATTTCGAATTTATATAGCAAAGATTTTGATTCGTTAAAAAATATATGTATCTGGTCCAAAAATTAGACCAGATACATGCATTTTTTAACGAATCTGGAAATGACTTTTTGCCTTATAAATGGTTCCAGAGGGAGTATTAATTTACGAGGGTGTATACAGGCAATATGAATCAAGCAGCATATTCTGTTGTCGTGTGTTTGGTTGCGGAAAAAAAATTGAGAAGAGAGAAAGAGATGAGAATGAGTATGAAAAAAGAGAGAAAAATTTGAGAAAAGAGAAAGAAGTGTATATTATTTTTGAAATCACAAAAATATCCCTAAAATTATACTTTGTTTTTCATAAATTGTTCCCATTTGTACATCATAAAGCAACTGTTTTATTGTATCCAAAAAAATGACTTTTTTTAATTCAAAGCAAAAAAACCACTGCCTGTGTTTCAAAGTAATATAGTTATTTCTTCTCCATTTCTCCTCCATTTCTTCTCACTTGAGCGAAGACCACAAAAAGTGGTGGGACCCATGTTATTTTAATCAATCTTCCCTATTTCACTTCATACCAAACAAAGGAAGTTTGTTCAATCTCTTCTCTTTCTCTCTTCTTCAACTCTCTCATCACTAATTCTTTGAAAACAAACATGCGCTTAATAAATAATTGTGGAACTTCTATTATAGTAAGTATGTGTTTGTTCGGACCAGGATTTACTGCAATCACAACAATAAGAGCCCTTCAATTTTCCTATAAAGAGACATTGGCTGTTGGATTTACCTTACCAAAAGGGGAAAAAAATGCAAGTGAAGAGAGAAAGAGATAAATGAATGCAAGGCATCCAAATCCGTGTTTGCTGGATTTGTATTACATGATGTCAAGGGAATACATAGTCGGTAATTATAAGCCATTGAATTAATCATTTACTTGAATCTTTCTCTTAAAAATTAAAGATTACGTGAAATTTAACGACACAAATTTAGAATGCAGATTATTTGCATTTCCCTCCTCTCTAACTCTCTCTTCTCCCATTTTTTTTGACAAAGTAAATCAAGAGTTAGGGGTATGAGAGAAACAAATCCCAAAAGTGTGAGAGATGTTGTCTGTGTGAATGCAGGAGATAATCCTGTTGCACAAATTTACTAGTTGTATAGTTTTGTATTCCCTTAAGAGAATCTAAATCCGTGTTTGATAGGTTTCACAATCCTCGCCTTTTGTCCTATTAGCCAAATTAGGACAAATGGCGTGTTTTAATTTTCCCCTGTTTTATGCTACTATTTGATTCCAATATATTTGGTGTTTTCAAGAGCTCGTTTTGTCTGATGTATTCTATCATTATTGTTTAGTCATACTTTAGTCTTAGGTTGGAGCATATATTCTTTTGGAGCAGATATTCTCTCATCACTCAAAAGAAATAGAGAGCTCAATATTATGATTTTGGGTATATAAAGGCATACATTTCTAAAATTGTGACTTCAGAATGTAGGCCATTTTATTCTTTTTTTTTCAACTCTTTGGTAAAGTTTATTAGCAGAAAAAGTAATGTAATTTTCTGACTTCTATCATTCTGATTTTATCCCTAACTAGAGTATTTGTTTTCATTAACAGAGTCGTGGCTACATTTAGGCAGCTTAGGCATTTGCCTTAGGCTCACAAGACCCAAATTAAATTTTAGTAGTATAAGGCCCCAATTTTTGGGAAAAAGCTCAAATTAATATATAAAAGTACTATATATGTTTCTCTTTATGGAGACAACAAAAAATAATACCATAATAATAATACATATATGCACTCAACGGTTAATACGTGTGCATAGTTATTGTATATGTTAATTAATTGTTCCCGCTTTATATTGAAAATGAAAAGACTTTTTGCGGAAGTAAAAAAACTATTTTAAGCACGATACAAACATCACTATTTACAAAATAAAACAATGGATAAATTAGGATTGACAAACATAACGGTTAATTTTACTATATATTTATTTTTAAGAAAATAATATTTTCTATTCAAATTGTTTTAAAAAAAGCCCAATTTTTTTTTACTCTCTAATGATTTTGCCTTAGGCCCCAAAAACTCTAGACACAGCCATGTTCATTAACTTAATGACCAAACACCCATGTTTGTGATTGATGTTTTATAGAGGATGCAAATGCCAAAGTGCTTTCCATTTTTCTTTTTGGGTACAAACTTTCCATTTTTATATCATGTCGAATATATTCTTTCGTGTGGAATAAATCCAATTCATCTTCTTTATACAAAAAAAAAAAAAACCAATCCATCTTGTTATATAATGAGTTGATGTTGATTGGCTTTCCACATCACATGTGGTGAGATACATTCATGAAATCACCGTAAGAAGATCATGCGGCATGGGGTTGTGTCAACTTCCCAACAAAAGAGTAAGTCATGCATATCCTTCTTTATGCTCTCTTAACCTTCATCGAATCTATCATACATACAGCTCGTCTATAATTGTCCCAAAGCCACTGTGTGTTGTCATCTTCACTCTTTGGAGCTTTTAGGAAAATCCGGAATAATTTATTTTAATAAACAAAATGTAGAAGACAAGACCTCTACTCAACTCAACAAGATGTTCCCTGTACTAAAGAGTATAACGCCATTTTCTTCCCTAAAAGATAGGGAGTTAAATCATTTTGGTTTTTAAGAGATGAAAATTGCAAAAAGAGTCCTAAAATATGAGTTCATCAGTCAATTTAGTTGCATTATTATTAGCTGTTTAATGTTAACAAAGATGCTCACGTGACATTTAAATTACCAGCAAGGATTTTTATATGACAAATACGTGGACAATCTCCTACCTTTCATAAACTAAAATGGAAAAAATTTAGATCAAATTGGTCCTTGCCTTTCCCCCTTTCCTCCACCTTCCCTTCTTTCTTCTCCCCCCACCCCTTCTTTTCCCCTTCTTTCTTCCCCCTTTCACTTGTGAAATAAACCCCTTCTTTCTCACCAGTTGATCTCTAAAAATATCAGTACCACTACTTTCTTGGTCAGTCTATTCTTGCAAAGCTGTCCTCTTTCCCATTGAAGTGTTATATCGACAAACAGTCTTCTATAAAATTATGTATAACTTCAAAGTCCACTTTTCACAAATCACTACTATAAAAAGTTGAAATAGCTACGTAAATTAGAAACAAAAAAAATTAAATTAGTCTCCAAATTTGATATTGTTAACACTTAACGACGGATTTAGAGACAAATTTTGCTTTTTTCCGTCTCTAAATTTTGATATATCAATGATTTTGATGTATCGACTTTTTTTTTATAATGATATATATATTTCAGTTTGATAAAAAATACCACACACATAACTTCATTGTATGATATGATAAAGAATTATTAAATCGAAGTTTAAAATTTTTTAACACAAAATAATTCTGCATCATAAAAATTTATTTGTTAATAATTTTTCTGTTTTGTGTAGGAGCTATAATGGTTTTTTATAGGAACTTGCCGTAATTAGGGCCTTTGACTCCCTAATAGATCCACATAGTATTCTTGCAAGCTCCCTAATGAATCCATCGAGTATTTTTAGTCACATTTAAAGTTGTTCGCTCTTCCCAAAAAATGTGTTCTGTGAATTGAACCGTGATTCCCTACAAGTTTTGCAAGAGGAAGGGGCATCATCAGTTAAGGTATGAATTTAGGAATGCCCAATATCATTGGGATCCCTGTTAGAATTTGAAACGCAGCACGCATAATCTTAACAAAAACAATATGAAAAGAAAGAAAACTTGTATATGCTTGTCTGATACCTCTTAGTTGTGGTGGTTTTAATTTTCATATTTTATAATTTATTTATTATATACAGAGAGCTTATACTCGTTGGCTTATTAGTCCATTAATTTATTTAAGGATCGGTCTGATAACTGATTTTAAAGGGTTTTATAAAAATAAGTGTTTAGGTAGGTTAAAAGGCCATACTAGATTTTCTAAAAAGTAAGATCAGAGACCTAAAAAAACTTATAACAAGTGACATGTCAGGCCTTAAATCATTTTAATAGCTCAGATCTCTTTAAGTAAAATCATACTCTACTTGACTTATTCCCACACCTATATGTCACCAATGAAAAATAATAGTGGTTTAAGTTGTTTCCTTTTTTTTTTGGTCAATGTATAAAAGGTTTCATAAAAACTGGGCAAAGCCCAAACCAATTACACCACAATAGCCCACAAGGCCACAAACATCAGATAACACTAAACAGGCCTAAGAAACACAAAGCCACAAAATAAAACAGCATGGTCAACTACCCCACACAAGACCAACCAACCGAGACCAAGTAACCCAAACAGGATAAAAAGAATTCTCCACCACATGAGTGGGATACAGACAAACCAATTCAACAACTTAATCAATGATGTCTGCCATTAGACCTGGTCTTTCAGTTGAAATGAATCTAAAACACAAAAAGCCAAATAACAAGCAAACAAAGCAAGCAAACTAAAAGCAATATTAAATACACCCTTCAAAGGATGACAAGCCCATCGATTTCCTCAGATCTAACCAACTGATGAACAAAAGCTTAAGCATGCCAAGCAGAAACTCAAAAAAAAATTCTCCAAGCAAGTATTGTCGGCTGTCTCTGGGAACACTGTTGAACACATCTTCTACACCAGCTCCAGCATCTCAAACAAATAGATTAACCCAACAGAAGACACAACACAAGCTTACAGATCAAGATGCATCAACCTTCAGCACTGTCAGAATACTATTAGGGGGTTCCAAGTCCAATCTCGAGGAAGCACTCTCCCCCTGTGCAGATCTGCAATGGTATGAGCCACTTTGTTCCCTTCCCGAGCCACCCAAAGAAAACCACAGGTAACAAAATCGAATTTCATAGCATTAATATCATAAACAATATTAGCTATTTCCCTATTATGTACCTCACCCCAACAAGTTTTCACCAATTGAAGACAATCATATTCAAACGAAATATAAGAAATACCAAGATTTCTAGCCATAGAGATAGCTTCTCTCAAGACATGCGCTTCTGCAACCAAGACACTACACGCTGCAAACGAACAGGTATGCCCAAACAATAGATCCCCTTTATCATTTCTAGCAATAATACCACCAAAACCTCTGCCAAGAAAAGGTAAAAAGCTAGCATCAAAATTAATCTTAGTGACTCCTTCTCTAGGCGCTCTCCATCTAGTAGAGTGCCTCGAAATATTTAAGTTAGTTGCTGGAGAATCATAATCAGTGTCCAGAGTGGAAATTTCATGCCATAACGCTAGAGAAGATTGGACAGTAAAAAAAGGATTAGGCATCTTATCTTGAAAAACAGCTGCGTTTCTTCCTTTCCACAAATTCCACAGTGTAATAAATAAACCAGAAATAGCACAATCTTTCCCCTTAGGGTGGCCCTCAAGCTCCTGTATACTCCTCAGCAGCCACATAGACATAGAAGAAATATGATATCTATTAGGCACTGGCATAATTTGCATACCAAACCATACTGGTTTAGTCCACTCACATATCAGGAACACATGCTCTGTTGATTCACATTCATTGTTGCATATGGGACAGATACCTGAATGAGAAATGTGTTTTTTTATAAAGATTTACCTTTGTAGAAATAGCATCATGACACAATTTCCATATAAACAACTTAATCTTTTGAGGAACATTTACCTTCCAAATAATCTTCCACAACACCTCTGGAATTTCCCTAGATACAGAGGGACCAAGTGGAATCATATATTTAGCCTCCCTCACCACAAAATATCCAGATTTCACCGAATATATGTCATCCTTTCCTTGCGGCCACCATAGTTGATCAGGACCACTGGACCACCCAATCGGAGTTCTAAGAGCATCCCCAACTGAATCTTGAGTAAGATTGGAAGTTAATTTAGTAAGATCCCAACAATTAGAAGACTCATTAATGAGATCATTTACAAACCTTGCATCTGCCTGAGGAAGAAAGTTTGCTCGATTGCCAGAGGCAAATCAAGCCTCATTTCGAATATCAATAGTACTTCCCTGACTAATCACCCACCTTCCACTTCTCTTCAACATATCCCTTCCATGTAAAAGGCTCACCCAAGCCCAAGAATCCCCAGGCTTTGGTTGAATATTCCAAAACTCGGCACTAGAGCAGTAAATACTTTGAAGAGTACGGACCCAATAATTATTTGGATTATGGATCAGTCTCCATGCCTGTTTGGCCAGCAAAGCTGAGTTCAAATCGTTAAACTCCTTAAAACCAAGTCCTCCTTTAGATTTGTGAAGAGTGAGTGCTTGCCAATTTTTCCAATGAATCCCACGATGTTTCCCCGCAGAACTCCACCAAAATCTAGCCACCATAGAACAAAGGGATTTGCAAAACATTTTAGGTAGCCTAACAATGGACATAACATAGGATGGGATGGCTTGAATCACTGATTTAATCAGAACTTCTTTCTCGGCTTGGTTCAGAAGTTGTTCCTTCCAACCTTCAATCTTTGAGAAAATCTTCTCTTTAATCCAATAAACAT
The DNA here is from genome assembly GCA_037113605.1 of Calophaca sinica. Taxonomy (NCBI): domain Eukaryota; kingdom Viridiplantae; phylum Streptophyta; class Magnoliopsida; order Fabales; family Fabaceae; genus Calophaca; species Calophaca sinica. Next base: position 12,385,917 of record CM073736.1, read on the forward strand.
ATTGCATCTTCGACCTACCCCAATCAGCAGGGATGCCCAAATACTTCCCTGGGTGGTTCCAAAGAGGGATGGAAATGATGGTAGATAAGTTGGTCCTCAACAAATTAGAAACAAACCTTCCACACACTAGACCTGATGTAGCCAAATTCACCCTTTGAGCTGAAGCATAAGAGAAAGTATTTATAATAAGCATGAGCTGGTACAAATCAGCAGGAGAAGCTTTGGAGAAGAGAATAGCATCATCCGCAAAAAATAAGTGAGTCAGAACAGGAGCAGATGGAGCAAGATGAATGCCCTGAATTTTATTAAGACCCTGAGCCTGAGAAATAAGTCTAGAAAACACATCAAAAACAAGGATAAAGAGGTAAGGAGACAAATGATCCCCCTGCCTCAACCCTCTTGCAGGAATCAGTTTAGAACTAAGAAACCCATTCACTTTATACTGATAGGTCACTGATGTAACAAGGAACATAACCTTCTCTACCCATGCTACCTGAAACCCATAGGCCAATAAAACATCCTTAAGAAACCCCCAATCCACTCTATCATAAGCTTTATTCATATCTAGCTTGAGAGCTACACTATCCTTCCCTCCCCCAGATTTTTTTTAAGGAAATGAAAAGCTTCTTGAGCAATGATCAAGTTATCTTGGATAATTCTATTGCCTACAAAAGCACTTTGCTGATGTGAAACCAGTTTGCCCATATGTTTCTTAAGCCTAACAACCACAATACGGGATATAATTTTATAAATAAAATTACAACAGCTTATAGGCCTAAGGTGGGAAATAGAATCTGGCAAAGGGATTTTAGGAGTAAAAGCAACAATAGTATCATTTATGGTTGAAGGAAGAGTACCATAATTGAAAAAACCTTTAACAGCATTGTAGACATCATTGTGAATTGTTGGCCAATTTTTTTTGATAAAATAATCCATTCAAACCATCAGGTCCAGGAGCTTATAAAGCTCCTAACGAGAAGGTTGCCCTCTTAATTTCCTCATCTGAAGGCTGATCCATCAACTCTGAATTCATCTCCTCATTCACCAGTTTAGGAATAACCTGCAAACACTCCCGTGGGCCTCCATTTGAACTAGCACTATAAATACGAGAAAAATGATCTCTAACAGCCTGCATAATCTCTTCTGTTCCTTCCTTCCACTTTCCATCTTCATTCTTGATCCTATGGAGTCTATTCTTGTCCCTTCTCTGAATAGTTGAAGCATGATAGAACTTGGAGTTCCTATCCCCATATTTTATCCACTTAAGCCTAGATCTTTGCCCCCAATATTTTTCCTCTTGTTTCCACAACCTGTCAATATGCTTTCTAATAGTGGCCACTTCATTCCAATCAGTTGACTGTCTGTTGCAGTTTAGAGCCTCTTCCAGTTTCTGATTCAACCTTCGAATTTCAGCCTCTCCATTTTTGAAACACTTTCTATGCCAATGCTGAAGATCTAACTTGCATTTTTCAGTTTTACACAAAAATTTCTACCAAGCATCTTCTTCACTACCCATAGCATTCCAACTATCATGAATGACATCATGACAATCCTGATGATCCTCCCAATACGCCTCATATCTAAACAACCTACCACTCCGAGAGTCTGGTTTGGGAGACAAAATAATTGGAGAATGGTCAGAGTTAATCATTGGAAGAGCAGTAGCAACAACATGAGGAAAGAGTCTCCTCCAACTCCAATTAACCAAGACCCTGTCAATTTTCTCCTTTGTGACCAAACCTTCACGAGGATTACTCACCCAAGTGAACTTACACCCCTTAAGATCCATATCCATCAAGCCTGTTGTGTTTAAGAAGCCTCTAAAAAGATCCATTCTCCTATTCTCAACCGGTCTCCTCCCTTCCTTCTCAAATTGATAACACATCTCATTAAAATCACCAATACAACACCACGGTTTATCCAGCTGTTTGTGTAAGTTGCTGATTTGTTCCCATAAATGTCTTCGTTGAATAAAAACCGGATTCCCATAAATGAAAGTCATTTCAAAACTAGTTTTTGATCTAACTTCCTCCACAACAACATGAATAAAATTCTGACAAGAATTCAAGACTTGAACCGCATAATGAGCATTCCACAGTAAGCCTAACCCGCCTGACAAACCTTGTGCCTCAACACAGTGCATATTCTGAAATCTAAGCCTTCTTCTAACCTTATCTAGTCATTCCTTACGGGCTCTGGTTTCCATAAGGAAAACTATCGCAGGCTTATACTTATGATTGAGAGCTCTCAACTTCCTATTTGTCGTGGCTGCCACCAAACCACGACAATTCCAGCTTATGTAAGTCATATCTCCGGTAGGGGCATGGACAGAACCGCCTCCTCAGTCATAACATTCGGCATTACCTCCACTGCTTCCCAAGTAGTTGTGAGGAGGTTTCCTTCATCATCATACCATTTTTCCAATCTCATTTTCTTTAGTTTCACTCCTGATTCAATAGAAATATCAGTAGCAATTGCAAACCTCTCCTCGTCCTCCTGCCTGTTTCTTTTGAAAGAAAGCCTATTAGCAAGAGAGAGGCTAAGATTTTGTTCTTCCTCACCTTTCATCGGTATCTCCTTATCTGTTACCCTTTCCTCATCATCAGGAGGAAATTCTACCATATAAGTAGGTGCTTTAACATTTGGACCGCCTCTTTGTAGCTGCCTTTTGGCCTTCCTTTTCCAAGTAGAAGCAGATTCCTCCCCCCTCATTCTCATGCACGCCTACCTCACTTTGTGAACATCTTCCCTGTCTAGCACATTGCTAGTGTATTTTGTAGCATCCTTTGGACTTGGATAGTCCATGATTACTGTTTTTTCTTTCAGCCCAATATCCTCTTTCTCCAACCCCAAATCTTTCATAATTCTAGGTCCCAACCCAGGCCTCAAAATACCCCGATTCAGATCCACCATAGAAGGTGCATGTTGCTGCATAGGCTGTTGATGAACCCCTTCCATTGTCTGTGTGTCTACTTTTGCATGTATATCAGCCCTTTTAGATTATGTGCTCGCCTTAAAAACAAATTGAAGCTGCTCATTGCAAGATTCTATTGAAACATCATGGCTATCCTTATCTTGCATTTTTTTTATTGTTCACATCATGCAGGTCAGGTCTAACCTTGGGTGGAAATCTTTGAGAAACTCATGTCTTTGTATCTTTGTATTGATTTTGCACCGGCAGGTAAGTATCTCTTGGATCTGTGGCACCTTTGTTGAAACCCGGTGCTATGGCTCTATTTTCTGACATAGTACTTCCTGCCATATTCCCATATGTAGACCCCTTCTCCAAAAGAATAACCTCCATTGACTTCGCTGTTAGGACACTGATGAAAGGACCATATTTAGGTAATTTTTTGTTGAAAGCAGCCATCACTCTATCATGCTTACAAATTTTTTGTTCATGACCCAATCTACCACACTTGTAGCATATTCCTTGTAATCTTTCATAACAAAACTGGACCCATATCCTCTCTTCATCTCCTCTATGAAGCCAACTGCCAGACCACAATGGCTTAGTCACATCCACCGTAACTCTAACACGACTAAAGTGGCGTAATATACATCCTTCCACAATAGCCTCCTCAACCTCCAAAACTTCTCCCACCCTAGACATAATCTTAGAGGCATTAGTACCATTAAGAGTATCCAGGGGGAGCCCATGTATCTGGATCCAAAAGGGCACTTCATCAAAATTAACTTCAAAACAAGATATCTTCTCTCCCCATAATTGTAGGCTTAACAAATTTGACATTACATACCATGGGCTTTTGCGCATAATATCTTCAGCTACATTGTTAGTGCTAAAACTAAACACATACAAGTTTGGACCCAGATCTGTAATATGAAAACCTTGCAACTCACCCCACGCCTTCCGAAGAATACCTTTCACAGCATTTTTGTTCAATATTTTTCCTGAAACTATTGTTCCCACCAAAGCTCGTTTCGCTAACTCCCTATTGGCTGGGATGTTGGATTGTACTGGTTGCGCATCACGTTCATCGTCAGGAAGCTCCTGCAACTCTTCATGTTCCATCACGTCTTTCGAAGTACTAGTCATAATACCTAGATACAAGTATCACCAAAGAAGGGGAAAAGCCTTCACACAACAACACCACGAAGTGCTACTGAGGGAGAGTTTCTGTCGTTGCTCAAATAACCAGCAATCGCGCCACAGACCCTACGCACTACCACCAGAGAAAACAGGAAAATTAATCGAACATCGACCAACTCCTACACACTAATTGCTCAACCGAACAGCCTGATCTCACAAAAGGAAACAAATTCAGCGCACTGAATACCAAACCCTAGCAAAGAACTGAAGGGAACAAGGCCAACCAACATTCGTGCTTTCTATTTTAAGTTGTTTCCTTTAGTAGCGTGTAGAACACTACAACGGCAATTGGGCCGTTAGCACTGTGTTTTGTGGGCTCTTTTGTAACGTCTTGATTCCGTTTCGGCCATTATTAAATGCACCCCCCACCTGGTAGGTACACCCCCCAATTTGTGAATTTTCCAAAATACCCCCGAAAAAAACAGTAAAAATTTTTATTTTTTTTTTTAATTCTGAACATTTTACCGGAAATTGCAATTTCCGGTATACAATTTGTATACCGGAAATTACAATTTCCAGTAACATTGTGTTTAAAATTGTATACCGGAAATTGCAATTTCCGGTATACAAATTGTATACCGGAAATTGCAATTTCTGGTAACATTGTGATTAAAATTTGTATACCGGAAATTGCAATTTCCGGTATACAATTTGTATACCGAAAATTGCAATTTCCGGTATACAAATTTTAATCACAATGTTACCGGAAATTGCAATTTCCGGTATACAAATTGTATACCGGAAATTGCAATTTCCGGTAAAATGTTCAGAATTAAAAAAAAAAGAATTTTTTTTTTTTTCGGAGATATTTTAGAAAATTCACAAATTGGGAGGTGTACCTACCAAGTGGGGGGTGCATTTAATAATGGCCTTCCGTTTCTATGATGGAGCACAGGACGCTGGGCCTTTCCTTTGATTGACGAGTCACACATCCTTTTTTCTTTTTTCTTTTTGTATTGCACGCATCCTTTATTTCTTCCACGAGTAATGGAGTAGGCTCCTAGTAGCATCCAAGACCGAACTAAGATGGCGACTTTTCTTGGGCTCTCTTCATAGGGGAAAATTCTCTCAGGGACTAACAATTTACACAAATTGCACAAGAATATGTACTTCCAAGAACGGTAGTGAAAGCAGAAATGATAAATTGTTTTTACTATTAAGGGATCTTTTATTTATTTATTTGAGTTTGCTTATAAAAATCTTATTAGAACTTGCAATACCTTCAAGTAGGGAAAGACTATATTCAGATTTCATCTCAGTAATACAAGGTAGATAGTGCAAAAATCTCTAGCATTAAGAGACTATCTGTTAGTGTTTTTTTTGACACCATCTGTTAGGGTCTGTTTGGTTCAAACGATGCGAGAGGAGGAAAGGGATTTTAATTGAGGAGGAGAGGGGAAGGGAGGGGAGGGATTTAATTTGATTTTGTGTTTGGTTGAGAGGAGGGGAGGGAAAGGGAGGCAAGTCTTTTCTTGTTTGGTTCAGGAGGGGAGGAGAGGGATTTTAATGGAGGGGATGAATTAATTTACTTGTATATCCTTATAGTCTTTTATATTATATTATATTATATTATATTATATTATATTATATATAAGGATATTTAAGTAATTTTATTTTAAATGATTTAATCTCCCCTCCAAAAAAACCTCGCTTTTGGAGAGGAGCCAAAATTGGCTTAGGAGGAATTTTGCTCCCCTTCCCTCCCATTTAAAAAAATGAACCAAACATATAAGACTATGCAGATAGTAAACTTGATTTAACAAAAAGGAAAAAGGAAAATATTTTTATAATAAAAAATATTTTTCCATATTTCAAATGGAATATATACCTTGGCAATGAATAAAAGAGAAACAAACACGGGAAATATAATAAGTGAGTGTAGTGAGTGAAAAACACGAAGAAAAGTAAAAATGTTTGCGAATCAAATATTTATGGATTATGCCCGTAGCGAATCAAATATTTATGGATTATGCCCCTGGCCAGTATCTTGGATATTCAACCCATGTGCACTAAAGCCCAATTTGAAAGCCCACTGATCGATTTCGAGGTCCAAGGGATTTACCGACTTGATAAGGCTAATAAAATAAAGATAACAATCTTCCTCGTATGAATAACGACTATCTAACTCTATCATATCAGTAATGCAGTATATAAGCCTGATTTCGTCCAAAATTTAGGTATGTTTTCATTCCACCCACTCTGACTTAAGCGCCAGAGTCCTTGCAGGTGGCCACCACCTTTCGCTCTGAAGACATCACCGATATTCATATATATATCGATTTCATCATTGATCATCACCTACCACTTGATATGTCTTGCCTAGATCTTAATCTTTGAGTTCCTAGCCGAACAGTGGTGTCGTTTGTGAGGACGATAACTCCATTGCTCCATAAGCCTCACATAGATCTAATAATGGTTGACACAAGAAAAATTGTCATCCCAAGATAGGGAACGAATCCTCCTCTGTCTTCTCCTTATCGCAAGGAGCCTGTTGATGGGACAAAGGCCTCTCTCAATGCTACTCCTCATGAAAACCCACAACAATCTCCTGAAGTAGGGCCACTGCAACCACTGTTTCTCGTTCTTGACAAAGAAATAATGCAATCTCCTTTGTTGCCTTTTCAGAATCAAGAAAACCCCTACAACCTCATCATCCGAAATTAGGGCGCAAAGAATTGTTGGAACTTCTACTCCAACATCAATGACTCATCTCCAAGCAAAACCATTGTCTTGAACATTGCGAAATGCAACATGCACATCTCTCTGCTCGGCATGCAATCGAACACGCACAACATGTGGTAAAAACCATGTTATCGTAACGTTTGTAAAGTAAGAGACCAATTTGAAAAAAATAATACATAAGAGGCTAAACTAAAATATAAAATAAATATATGGTACTAAAAGTATAATTTAGAATTATTTAAAAAAACAGATCGAAATATTATTTAGTTATTTTTAATTTTTTTTACTATAAAGGTGCAACCTTTAGAGGCAGGTGTAAGCACCATAAAGGGAAATTCTTGAATAGCAGAAAAACATTGTGGCTTCCTCTGCAATATTCAGCTAAGGTCCCATATAAGAAAGGCGAGAGACGAGATCAGAGTGTAGGTGTGCTGGTTACTGGCTTCAAAATTGTTCCTCAGAAACGTTGAATATGGATCGTTCCTTGATTCTTTGTTGGGTGGGTTTTATGGGTAAGAAAAACAACTCGAACCTGAACTGCTTTCAATGGTCTCAAATTATTTTCATTGTTAATGTGGCAATGCTTTCCTTTGTATGTATTCATCTCATTTTTTTTCTCTAGTTATTATCTAATGAAAGCCTTTGTTTTCCAGTTCTCATGGTTTACATTGCAGTTAATACTCATCTTGAAGAATCCGTTGAGTTCCTAAACCTATGTGAGACAAGCGATGACATTTTACAAACCCCATCACACAGTGACCTTCCCTTAGCAGTTTCACTCAGCGCCGGAGACCTCAATGGTGTCTCCGGCAGCATTTTATTGGCAGAAAATTGGCTCAGGTCAAACATTTTGCCACACCACCCTGCCTCCAAAGTCACCAACATTGTTCCGGTAACTTCTGCTTTCTGCCAACAAAAGAACCTCACTGTGGTTCTTTCTGCTTTGAAGAATGTCTATCATTCCCTCAAGAGGTGGGGTTTAGAGAAAGACATCAAAGTTTCCGTTGCTTTCCATTTAGACTGTTTGCTTCAAAACTCAACTTCTTACAAAGATGATTTGAAAATGGTTGAACCTCTTATGGGTTTCCTCCAAAGAGTAAACTCTACTTTCTCTGTCATCTCACATTTTTCAGATAAAAATTTGAGCTTGGTGTCTTCCCATTTAGAGTCCATGAAAAAGCTTGGATTTTTCTACCCCAACAACAGGATAAATGTTGTTACAGTTACGTCCATTGTTCCAAAAGAGAGAAAAGCCATAGCTAGAAAGCTTTTAGTTACCACATTCCCTGTTAGGCCAACACCAATGCCAGAAATTGCTGAACCCCCTTTGGATTTCCCTGTTGGTTTGCCTCCTTTAGCTCAAGTGGTTTCTTCTCCCCCTCCAATGGGTTCTTCCATTTTTGCCCCTCAACAACAACCACCACCATTTGTTGTTCCAGCTAGTTCTCCTCATGGTTTCACTTTACCTCCTTGCAATCCAATTGATAATGGTGCACCTTATCCACAGATAATTCCTGTTCAGAAACTGTGGTGTGTGGCGAAGCCTAGTGTTCCTGAAGAAACACTGCAAGAGGCTTTGGATTATGCATGTGGAGAGGGTGGTGCTGATTGTACGGAGATTACACCACAGGGGAACTGTTACTATCCTGATACTGTGGTTGCTCATGCTTCTTTTGCTTTCAATAGTTACTGGCAGAAGCATAAGAGAAATGGTGGAACATGTAGCTTTGGAGGGACTGCTATGTTGATCAATTCTGATCCAAGTAAGTGCATCTCCCTCTCTATGGACTATTTTTCTTTTTTATTTTTTCTTATCCTTTATTAACAAGGAGTGATGGTTGGTTGCAGGTTTCCTTCACTGTCGGTTTTTTCTCAGCTAGACACAAGTGAAAAAAAAGATTGGCATTTGTGGCTTTCTTTTGCTGCAGTTAATGTAGAAAATCCTATGTTAAGGTTTACTTTGTCTTCTGATACATTTAGCTGCTAGCCGTTAGTTTATGTTTAATGTATGGACCAATTTAGAGACTTTATGTGGTGGTTAGTTAGAACTTAGAACTACTAATTGAGTATCATGGACCAACTTAAAGAGCTTGGGGCTTAATTGTTTAGTATTTTGTTTCTCTATGATATTTAAGTGTAAGGATAACTAAGTTGTAGTTCCGTTCAAAATTAGGGATTAGTAATTGATGCCTATTTGCCTACAGTACACAGAGTTCATTTTATTGATTTATTCACAGTGAAATTTGGAGACCTTATCATAAAATCCTACTTAATAAGGATCGCTTGACTCAAAGTTCTTTTCTGTTTATAAGAAAAATTTGAGCATCTGTTTTCTATTAGAATAACACTGCGAATCATCATCTTGTGCTTTGATTTTCAACATAAGAATTGTCAAACAACTATTATGTCCTCTGTTTTGCCAATTACTTATGTGATTACTTAAAAAGCATTGCTATATATCTTTTTTATCGTGAAATTTGACGAAACTGAATTGTTGAGTAAAAGAAACATGAAACGAGCCACTTCCGAATTTGGTGGAAAACACTGTGAACAAAGGTGATAAATAGCCAATCACAATTATTCGTGATCCGCTCGTGATGGCAAGTCTCATGAGATTTAGCATTTCCGTTACTTAAAACATGTGTTTAACCCAAATTTAGCGACATAATTGCTTGGCACAACCCTAATTTAGCCAGCAGCATTTTGTATGTTTGGTAAATATCATATAGAGTAAAGGGAACCCTTCTAGAAAATAAGAGATGTCGCCTTAAATTTTTACGTAGTCTGGTGGTATTGAAGTCTAAACTTAATTTTCAACACCAAGAGTAAGTTACCTCTCGTTTTGTTTTAAGTGCATTTTTTTTATTCACTCTTGTTTTGTGAGAGACAAAAGTGATTTCAGAGATATCAAATTGATTTTGACTTGTCTGGGGTGTTTTCGAGTAGAATTTATTTTGTCTCTAAAATAGATTTTAACTTGAAATTAGAATAACTTTTGCCTTTAAATGTGATTTTTAGCCTTAAATTTATTGTTTAATTCACTTTTACGTGAATGTATCTAAATATAAATCACTTTATATTCAATTTATTTTTAACCAAAATTAATTTTATAAAATCTAACTCTTTCTATTGTATAACCAAACACACACTAAATAAAATTATCAACTTGTTTTAGAAGAATTTTTTTTATATAAAACTATGTAATGAATTAAGGGATTTAATTGGTGAATTTTTACAACTAGATGCCAGTAACAATTGGATTTTTGAACAAGTGCTTTATTGTTTCATGCATCATCCTATTTTTTAATGATCTATCACATTATGAGTCATTGCTCTTCTGATCCACATTGTCTCCTACGGTGTTTTAAAAACCGAACTGGACGGTTCAATCGATTGAATCATGAATTGGCTTTGTCTATGGTCCGGTAATTTTGTCAGTTTGACCGCAGTTTAATCCTAGTTCAAGCAGTTTAAATAATTTTGTCAGTTTGACTGCAGTTTAATCCTAGTTCAAGCGGTTTAAAACAGTTAAACCATAACTTGTTTAATGTCCGGTTCGATTTTTAAAGCTCAAAATTAAGCTAAAATTTAGCACGGGTTAAAAATTGAGGGTGCAAAGTGTGGGAATGTAATTGAATATTTGTTATCTAGTTTTCAACTCAAGTTGTCCTTTTGTCAAAAAAAAAAAAAAAAAACTCAAGTTGTCCTTTCGTCTTCTATGTCAAGAAAATTAGGATCATGCAAGTTTTATGCTCAGTACTCACGTCACGAGTCACGACCCTTCAGTGGTGGCACTTTTATTTGTTGATGTTGATTGTTGATAAAGCAGCGAAGGGATGTGGCAACATTTTTATTCTTTCGACCTTTTTTTGTTGTTGTTACAGTACCACCTGATGCATCTCGATTTTACCGTTTGGCGTTTGCTTTATATTTTGTCCTTTTCTAAAGCTGCATTCAACGGTTGAAAACCCAAAGGGAAAAAAAAAAAAAAAAGCATGAAAAGGAAGCAACGGTTAGCCACAGTGTGTATTCAATATTCATCATAGTACTCGAGTCACCATCAAAAGTTTGATGCTTTAGGCCAGTTTTACTATGATTTCATTTCAATAGAATTATTTTGAAATAATTAAGGTAAAAAAAAATTATTTTTGATTTTTAGTAAACCTTGGTTGTTGCCAGCTGCATTATTTCCCCTCTGTGGCAAGCTGCATGAGTTCTACGTTTCAAACACACTTTTGAGAAGGAAACAGCTGTGCAAGGGATGGATAACGAGTTTGACTGAGAAGACGTTCGGTATACTAATACCTCAGGTACCCCTTTCCATTCCATCACTAGTGGAAATTGCTAATAATTCCACATCATACACCAAAAATGAATCTGAAAATCGGAGAAAACTCCCCGAAATTGGGATAGTGGAACAAAGAGCAGCACATATGGATACAAGTTTTGGAAAACTACAATCCATAAAAATTTAAATAAAATGTAATGGAAAGAATATAACGTGCATGAAACAAGGTTTTTAGGGACACATGTCAGTCCCTCAAAAATATTAGTATTTTATTATATTTTTTACTTTTTTACTTTTTTATTTTTTTTATTTTTACAGTTTTTTTTTTTTATTTTGATTTTTACTTTTTATTTTTATCTTTTTTATCTTTTTTTATTTCCTTTTATTTTTTTCTTACTTTTTATATTTTATCTTTTTTACTCTTATTTTTTATATACTTTTTTCCTGATATTGTTTTATCTTTTTATTTTTTAATTTGAATTTTATTTTTATAATTTTCTTAACTTTCTTTTCTTTTTTTTAATATTTTTCCTTTTTTAATTTTCTTTATTTGTTTCATTTTTTATTATTTTAAAATACTTTTAATTTTTAATTTATTTTTTATATGAGCAAAAATGTCTTTATTATTTATAAATGATTATTTTTTTTAGTCCCTACGAGAAACATTGCATGTTGTCGTTGTAATTTTATCGTCTTTTATCACATATCAAATTTATAAATGTGTTTATTATTTATAAATGGTGATTTGGCTTATTAAACCCTACGAGAAACCATTACATGTCGTCATTGTAATTTTATCGTCTTTCAACACATATCAAATTTATAAATATCTTTATTATTTATAAATAATTATTTTGTTTTTTAGTCCCTATGGGAAAACATTACATGTTGTGGGTATAATTTTATCGTCTTTTAACACATATCAAATTTATAAATGTGTTTATTATTTATAAATGGTTATTTTGCTTATGAGTCCCAACGGGGAAACATTACATGTTGTCGTCGTAATTTTCGTAATTTTATCGCCTTTTAACACATATCAAATTTATAAATGTCTTTATCATTTATAAATGATTATTTTGTTTTTTAATTTTTACAGGAAAACATTACAAGTTGTGGGTATAATTTTATCGTCTTTGAACATATATCAAATTTATAAATGTTAATTTATAAATAATTATTTTCCTTTTTAGTCCTGTACATGTTGTCAGTGTAATTTTATCGTCTTTGAACACATATTATTTTTATAAATATGTTTATTATTTATAAAAGATAATTTTGTTTTTAGTCCTTTTAGGAAAACTTACATGTTGTCGGTGTAATTTTATCGTCTTTCAACACATATCAATTTTATGAATCTCTTTATTATTTATAAAAGATAATTTTGCTTTTTAATCCCAACGAAGAAATATTACATGTTGTCGGTGTAATTTTAACGTCTTTGAAGACATATCAATTTTATGAATATCTTTATTATTTATAAAATATAATTTTGCTTTTTAGTCCCTACAGGGAAACATTACATGTCGTTGTGATAATTTTATCGTCTTTTAATATATATCAAATTTATAAATGTCTTTATCATTTATAAATAATTATTTAGTTTTTTAGTCCTTACGGGGAAACATTACAAGTTGTGGGTGTAAATTTATTGTCTTTGAACATATATCAAATTTATAAATGTCATTATAATTTATAAATAATTATTTTCCTTTTTAGCCCCACACATGTTGTCAATGTAATTTTATCGTCTTTGAACACATATCAATTTTATAAATATGTTTATTATTTATAAAAGATAATTTTGCTTTTTAGTCCTTTTGGGGAAACTTACATGTTGTCGGTGTAATTTTATCGTCTTTGAACACATATCAATTTTATGCATCTATTTATTATGCTCAAGCTTATTAGAATTTAACAAAACATGAATATAGTATAGATAAGCTTTTAAATATATAGTAAACCGTTTACAAATAAGGTGTTTTCACGCACGGGTAACTTGCTAGTTGATTCAATAACTCGGGATAAAAGCTAATGGGTTTTCGCACATCAACCGGGCATAACAAAGAAAAGGTAATTTTGTAGAGAACTTAGATCTTGAAGCTTTTGCAATTTATGCTGCACTATTATTTACTACCTTTGGTCCCTGATCAATGCATTTTAATGCATCTTTTATAGCTTTGCACTTGGTGTTCTTAATTGTGTGTTTTTCCCAACAACTACTTTTTAACATGGTTTTATATCTTTGGGTCTTGATTGGGCTTTAGTGGAATTATTTGTTAATTTTCGGATTTTGTTACATCCTGACCCATGTCGCTTCTACAGGCCATAACTTGGGCTATACTTGTCCGATTTCAGTGCTCTTTGTGGCGTTGGAAAGATAAGAAGCAGAGCTACAATTCTTATGTTGGCACCGAAGCCCAGTTCTGCCGTTTTGAAGGTCGAAAATCCACTTTACTGAGGCTGGCGAGTTGCACTACGGGTTTTGGACCATTCACTCATGTAATTAGTTGTTATTGGGCTAATTAAACCCTTTTGGGCCTTTCTCTTTGGTCATAAACTTCAGGTTACCTAGGTTAACCTTAGGAGACATTATAAATAGGATTTTTAGAGTCTTAGGATTTACCTTTTGATTACTTTTGAATATTTTGCCGTTTTTGAGTTTTAGCAATCTTTTCTCCTTCTCCCCTTCTTAATTTCATTTTTGTCAAATCCTTCTATGGAAGGCTAAGACCTTAGATTAATTCACTGGTTAGAGAGTTTTTATAAGGATCTTGAGGTTTGATTATTATTGTTAATTTCGATTTTTGTGTTTCTATTTCTTTTCCTTTTGATCTTTCATCTCTTTGATTTCTGTTTGCAAATTCGTTTTGGGTATTGATGCTTAATCATATCAACTTCATTTTTGCTCTCTGATTTGAGATTATTTGAATTAAATTGAACGCTTGCTTTAGCTTATTTCGAATAGAGATTATTAGGATCTATAACGCTTAGTTGTAGGTTTGATTGAATTCGGTTATTAGATTAATTGTGCTCTTGTTTATTCCTTGTTCATGATTAATTGAATTCTGTGATGCTTAATCCAGTAGGAATTCTTATAGAATTAATTGACGCTTGATTGGTTAATTTTATGGTCAAACAAGAATAGAATCACGAAATAGAATAATCATTTGAAACCCGTGATAGATCCAAGTATTAATTACCTTGAACCAGTGGATTAGTCGTTTTTATATATTGATATTTGTATCTTTTATAACCTGTTTCTTGAATCAAAATCCCCCCAATTTTATTTCTTTGTAAGTTCTTGTTTTTTGTTATTGTTAATTAGAGATCCTTGTGAGACGACCAAGGTTGAATTGCCTTGTTACTACATTACTGTTTTATTTATTTTGACCCGTGTACGACAGCGGATCAAATTGGCGCCGTTGCCGGGGATCTCTAATCAAGATTAGCCAATCCAAGAATCCTACTAACGTTTCTAACATTTTATTTTGTAGTTTCATTGTGTCAGGTTCTGACGTTGGATTTTGCATTGATTAGTAAAAAAATCGTTTTTCGATCAACTTGCTCGGATTGCTCCGAAATTTGGCCAAAAAATCCGGAAAAAATCAAGGATCCAAAGTCCCATATCAAGGATTGATATAGGGAGTAGAGGCTAAAAATCCGAAATTCCATCGTTTAGACCACTTTTTTATTTTTCATTTTTTCAAAAAAATCCAAAAATATTAGCGTAATCTTTATCTGATTTTTAGAGATTTTTGGTGCTGTTTTTAGATTTTTTAGATTTTATTTGATAGGGTTTCTCGATTTCTTTAGTGTTTTAGCAATTAGGACATTGTTGGTATTTCCTAATTTGTTAGTTTATGATGCATAACTAGTAATAACATAGGTAGTGATCATATAGGTGATAGTGATAGTGATAGTGATAGTTATAGCTTATTTAGTCATACTCTCTTTGATTCTAATTTTGATTCTGATTTTGATTCTGATACAATGGCTGCTAGAATATTAAGGAACTTCACGCACTGATGTCACTTATAATGA
Source organism: Calophaca sinica (assembly GCA_037113605.1). Taxonomy (NCBI): domain Eukaryota; kingdom Viridiplantae; phylum Streptophyta; class Magnoliopsida; order Fabales; family Fabaceae; genus Calophaca; species Calophaca sinica. The sequence continues at coordinate 12,401,042 of CM073736.1, forward strand.
TTTATGCATTGAATACCCTGATGTTGAGGTGCCTTTTGAGCTTAAATCTGGCTTAATACATTTACTTCCTAAGTTTCATGGTCTTGCAGGTGAAGATCCTCACAAACATCTTAAGGAGATCCATATTGTATGCTCCACCATGAAACCTCAAGGTGTCCCAGAAGACCACATCAAGCTGAGGACTTTCCCATTCTCATTGCAAGACACTGCCAAGGATTGGTTGTACTACCTTCAACCAGGTTCTGTGACAAGCTGGAATGAATTGAAGAAGTTGTTTCTGGAGAAATTCTTCCCTGCCTCTAGAGCTGCTTCAATCAGAAAGGAAATATGTGGCATCAGGCAGATTGCGAATGAATCTTTGCATGAATACTGGGAGAGATTCAAAAAGTTGTGTGCAAGCCGCCTCACCATCGATTTACGAACAATTTGCTCATCCAATATTTTTATGAAGGCTTGCTGCCTATGGACCCGAAACATCATGGATGCTACTAGCGGAGGAGCACTTGTGGATAAAACCCCAGCAGATGCAAGAAGCCTGATTGAGAACATGTCCATTAATTCTCAGCAGTTCACTACCAGAACAATTCAGTGGTGCTGACAAAAGGAGTCAATGAGATACAGGCTGCCGAGCACAAGAACTTAGAGACCAGGCTTGATAAACTTGTTTCATTGGAGGAAAAGTTAGCTGTAACTAAAACTCAGGCAGCGAGAGTTTGTGGTATTTGCACCTCTACAGAGCACCCTACAGATGCATATCCTACATTGTAGGAGAGTGACAATGCTAATACTCATTAGGCCTATGCAGCAAATATATTCAATGACAGGCCCCAGCCCAACTATGATCTGTCTTCCAACAGGTACAACCCCAATTGGAGAAACCATCCAAACCTGAGATGGGGAGATGCCTCTACACAAAGCCTCAAAGGCCGCAACCTTCCCCACTACCAAATTTCAAAGAAAATCAACCTTCATTGGAAGACCTTGTTAAGCAAATGGCGGTCAAAATCTCCAATTTCAAGAGAAATGATTCAACCATTCGTAATTTAGAGACAAAAATTGACAATAGCAACTTCCATTAATCGATGCGCCTCGTGGGTCGGCAATTTGCCTGCTCAACCATTAGTGAATCCAAATGTCAGTGCAAATGTTAGTGCAATCACTCTCAGATCTGGAAAAGTTGTTAACACTCCAGAACCTCCTCCAGTAGAAAATACAAGTGGCAGTAGCAGAAAAAATGATAAGCCAATTTCTGCACCTACTTCTCCTCTTGATGAAGATGATGATGCACAACCTATACCACTTCCCTTTCCTCAAAGGGCTGTGATAACTAAGAAGATGGATGAGGCAGACAAAGATAAGGAAATCTTGGACACATTTAGGAAGGTTGAAGTTAATATACCTCTCCTTGAGGCAATTAAGCAGATTCCAAGATATGCTAAGTTCCTCAAAGAGCTGTGCACACACAAAAGGAGGAGGAGGCTGAAGGGAAATGAAAAGGTCAACATGAGTCGCAATGTTTCTGCACTCATACAACCCATGATGCCCCAAAAGTGCAAGGATCCAGGAATTTTTACTATTCCATGTACCATAGGCGAGAGTAAATTTGAAAATTCCATGCTGGATTTAGGTGCTTCCATTAATGTGATGCCTACATCTATTTTTAACTCTCTGGCTCTTGGACCTTTGCAGAATACAGGTGTTGTTATTCAGTTGGCAAACAGGAGCAATGCTCACCCTACTGGACTTGTGGAGGACATGCTTGTTAAGGTTAATGACTTGATTTTTCCTGCAGATTTTTACATTCTGGACATGGAGGGAGAGACACAATCCAGCAGGGCACCTATCATCCTAGGCAGACCATTCCTAAGAACAGCAAGAACCAAGATTGATGTCCATGCTGGAACACTCTCCATGGAATTTAGGGATAGCATAGTTAAATTTAACATCTTTAATGCTACTATGAAGCATCCCATGGAATAGCCTTCTCTTTTTCAAATAGAAGTACTTGTTGACTTAGTTGAAGATACTCATTCTGATGTTACAAATTGCATGGTTGTGCCTGTTAATGTTACAAATGATGTTGCTACACTGCAAGCTTCTGATGTAACTCCATCCACCAAGATACTTCCCTCCATTGAGCAGAAGAAGGATGTTGTGAAGAAGAAGAAAATCAAATCTTCCATGTGTTCCATTCTTGTAACGACCCGTTTCCGGACCGCTATTAAACTAGAACCAACTCTATATGCGATGCACTTTTGAAATAGTACTCTTGTGTCCTTTGGAAAAAGTGGTCTAATTTTTTTTTTTAAACGAACAAATGTGCCCGCAAAGCACACACACAGAGTTACCACAACATTTAGAAACATGGTGCAATCCTAAGACACAAGACTATGCACTGAAATCATATACACATAATATTACAAACACGTCATCTTCTATAACAGTACATACTGACGTAAGTAGTGCATACAAAATAAAAGCAGTACATAAGCGTGTGCAGGAAAACACACCTAAAGTGTGGGAGTCCTCGTGAGGATAATCACACCCTGGGAATACTCTCGGCAGTTACCCACGCAGGGGGCTGCTCCAAAAGTAAAACCTTGACACCTAATCAACAACACAATGTCAAACAAGCCGACAGACTGGTCACCAAACCGAAACTATATACAAACAGGTGAACATCGCCAACTACCATCTACTCAAGTCTTTTGCACCAAGTCATCTGCATCCTCGTCGGTTCCTCTACGCGAAGATCTCTAACACACCTACCATACATACATCTCAGCCGTGAGTGGGGCTTAACTCCTAGCCGAGGGGATCCTCATGCTCGGGAAGTCAGGAGCCACCTTCGATGAGGTCGTCGTCACTGGAATTTCCACCACGTCCTTCAGTGCCTGGGTTATCATCATTAATTGAAGGAACCACTGACAAGGGTCAACTTCTCGAAATAACAGATAATACAAAAGGAATGGCAGATACACGACATGTACAACACACACGACAAAAACATTCCGCACAATCCATGAGGATACACCGACTCCCCTATTGATACAACTTTGTGGCACTATTTATGATCCCACAACATATGCCTTCTATGGAAGTTATAAGCAACACATGCCTTCCGAGAAGTTATACGATAGACACAACACATGCCTCCTACGGGAGTTATAAGCAACGCATGCCCTCCGACAGGAGTTACACTTAGACACAACACATGCCTTCTACGGAAGTTATAAGCAACACATGCCCTCCGACAGAAGTTACGCTTAGACACAACACATGCCTTCTACGGAAGTTATAAGCAACACATGCCCTCCAACAGAAGTTATACTCTGACACAACACATGCATCCCACAACCTCAACGACTATTTCGCCGCATACGATAATTCAAGAAGTAAGTCGCATGATTAATCAATCGCATATTGAATAATTTAGAGCATACTTAATATGACAAAACACAATTCAACAACATAAGCAATTCGCATATTGGAACGCAATCCAACACGTATAAACAACTCACAGCATATATTCAATCACATATTAAATATTTGCATAACTCAATCATGTCACGGCATTACATGCTTGACGCACAAATCAAGGAATCCATCCCTCCGCAACTCGATGGAGTTGACGGAGAGGTACACAAATGTGGGGGGTTGGGTTCAGGAGACCAACCACAAAGTTTTCACCCACGAATGACTCGGAATATGTTCGACCGCACGACAACAATAAACGAAGGGGTTCGAAGACCCTAACTTCGAACTCGTAGAGTTCTCAGACTTCTTCGTATTTAAATAAACATTTAAATAGCAGCACAAGAATTTAAGCATCTCTAAAAGTCGTCCTTACACAGGGACATAAAAATAAAATCCTAGAATGCCTAGAAGTGCCCTTACCACCAACAGTCGCTAACCTTGCTCCGAAATCCTCAAGTTCGCGTCCACGTATTCCTTGGTTTTTGCACCGCACGATTTCGGATCACTCGAGCCTAACATCACAACAAACTTAGCACAATCTATAATTCTAACTAAACTTAAGCTCTCAACTTAGCCCCTTTTTCTAACCAAATTCATTCAAGCATTTTTAAATAATTAGCTACTAGAAAATAAATAAAGTTTTTAAATCAAATACTTTTCGAAAGGTAGCATAACACTTATCAATTTAGAAATGTTAACTTGCTTGAAAGAAATAAAGTTTTTGAAACTAAAAGCCTTTCTTGAATATTCAAGCAACACCAAAATAAATCATTTTCTCAAGTTTTCAAAAACTTAACACATACCAATATAAAACACTTACTTACTTAAAACCTTAAGCAATAAGCATAAACTACCAACCACTTAACATAAGACTTCTAAGGCCTAAACGCATATTCAATTCAGCTTTTAAACAAGCCAACGAATCAACTTCTTTTCCAAAACTACTCCTAGGCCTCTCAACCTCCAACCCTTTTTCTCCCAAAAATAATTGCAAACTCATTTACGTAAGTACAACACTTCCCAATTCATTTTCGAACATATTACAAGTGTTAGTTCACGTAGCATTTTCCTTCAAGGCCATAAGTCATAAATCAACTATCCCAACTAATTTTCAAAACTTAATCCTCATAGCAAGTAACTTACATACATAGTTCAAATCAAATACCAAGTCTATATATTTTTTTTCTTTTCAAAAAGAACAAGTCATGTGCAAAATAAAATTCTCCAAGTTGCATACTTCACTAACAATGCTACTAACTCTAAAACAAAATCTAAATCAATTATTTCCAAAAATCAATTAGACTAAGTTACAAGCAAATGATTTTCTCTTTCAATTCCCTTTTGGGCTTACGGCCCTTGCCTCCTTTTTTTTCCCAAACCATTACAAGTTTCAATTCCTTATTTCACATACACTAATCATGTCATCATTATGCTAGGGATTTAAAGGAACAAAGGATCATTTCCCTACATGCCATTCTAGTCCCTCAAGGATCAATTTTGCACAAAACCTAGACTAACACTTAAGCTAATAATCATGCATATCTATTCTATTAATTCCAAAACCATTCCAAACATACCATAAACATTCAAAAATTAAAGAATCACCCTACCATATCTTATATATCATTCTAGTCCTCCATAGACCCATTTTTTCATAAGCTATAACCTTGAATCACACCAACTCATGCATACAATTTCTAAGATCCTTAAAATTACTTCTAATCATTTAATAAACCAACTAACATGCAATTAAACACCCTAGCCACAAACTTGCATGGTTCAAGAATATAAAATAAACTTAAACCATCATGTTAAGCCTATTTAATTTAAACTACACATGGAACTAACATCAAAACAATCTCTAATGACACTTATAACATTCAATTGATTGATTCTCATGAGATCACATCATTTTCCCCATTCTTACCACATAGGGTTTTTGACCTAGAGGCTTAAGGAAGGGGTTAGAGATGTTCATCTCTCAACAATCATCATCAATCATTCAAACAACACATAACAAGCAACAATTTCAACTAAAACATAAATTAAATAAACACAAAGGGGGGCTGTTGGCACTGATCTGAGGGTTCAAAAGGGGTTGGAAAAATTCTGATTTCAAGCTCATTTGAATGGTTAGAAACATAGGTAATATAGTAGAGGACATAACCTAGCAATATGGCAAGATTTGGAAGCAAAATCAAAGTAGAAAATGGGGTGGACAATCACAATTTTGAGCAGAAAATGGGAGGAGAGAAATCAGTTTTTTCCTTACTTTGAATGGTGAAGTTGATGAGGAACTAGGTGGAGATGAAGGATTGGAGCAAGTTTGATGAAGACTTCAAGTTGTAAAGCTCAAAGGAAGTGGAGGAATCAACCATGGAAGCTTGGAACCTTGCCTTGCCCTAGAGATGAAAGATGAAGGAGATGAAGAGGAAATGGGGGTGCTGTCCACGACTTGGGGCAGCTAGGGGGGAGGGTTTTATAAAAATATTTTTTTTTTCACTTAATCACTTAATAATAAAAGGATTAAATTAAAATGTAAAATTTTGAAATAACCCACAAGTTAAGTGACACCTAATTACCTTTATTAGATGCTAATCACATCACTCACTCTATCCCATCTAATCTCACTTCACTCATGATTCCCCTCTAATCTAGAGTCTTAAGGTTTAAAAAAATACGGCGACGAGAAATCGCAAAACCGATTAATTTCTCGTCGGAAAAATCCCGAAAAATTAATTCGCGGGGAATTAATTCTCCGCGTGATAATATTATTTCATAAATATTAAAAATAATGTAATTTACTCAAAAATAATTAAAACAAGTTACGATTCGATTTTCATCGAAATCGGGGCTCATTTTGAATTTTATCTGCGGCAGAAACTGCCCGGCGATTCGAAACGCGCCGAAACTTCGTTAGAATTTTTGGACGATCTTCGAACCGTGAATCAATATAAAAATATTAATTCTTAATTATATTAGCTCTTGATTTAATTAAGTCACTTACTTAGAGAACAAGAAATTACTTTATTATAGCGTAAATACTATAAAATACACTAAAATAACGCTAAGTAACGTAACGTAAAAATATAGGTGTTACAATTCTCGCCTTAAAATCATGGCGGGTAAGCTTCGATCTAAGTGGATTGGCCCTTTTGTTGCAACTAGCACTTTTCCTTATGATGCAAATGGAATAAAAAGTGAAGACACCAGTAAAGTCTTCAAAGACAATGGACACCGCCTCAAGCTTTTCCATGAGAGCCCCGCACTTGAAGAGGAGACTGTAGAAGAGCTCCACTTGAAAAAGCCACCTTGAAGAGGGAGTTTTCTTTCCTTACTCCTTACTCTTATTTTATACTTGTTGCTTACATTGAGGACAATGTGTGATTTAAGTGTGGGGGGGATCTTTTAGCGTAGTTTTGTTTTTGTTTTTTGTTTTGAGTTTTTTGTTATTATAAAAAAAAAATTGCATGCATTTTCATTGGATTTCTTGGTTTATATGAGTGGGGAGTGATTTCACTATTCTAGGACTATAGGTCTTGTGGCATGATATGGATGACTTCCTTGCATTCTTAGTGTGATAAGTTGGATTGGAATATTAAATTGTGCATATTTTGTGATAGATCATTTTCCTTGGTGAGGTTTGGGCCTTATAATGGATGGAATACATTTTCCCATTCTCTTTCTTTCTTGTATGATGTTACTCATGATTGTTGGTTACTCTAGAAACTTGACTCTTGTTGAAACTCTTGTTCACATGCATGCATTGAAATGATCTAGGCAAATTTTGTTCTTTTTAACCACTAGCCAAATAAGCCTACCTTGCATTTATCCCTTTGTTTAGACCATTTGAGCCTATTTATCCCATTCTTTGTTGTATAGCTCATTACAAGCCTAAAAGTGAAAAACCATGATATGACCCAGTCTTAGGGGATAAAGGAGCTTTGCTTTGAAAAAAATATGATAATAAATATTGCATAAATGTGGGGGTGCTCAAAAATGTGGTTGTGTTAGAATATCTAATGTTGTGCTCTATTAGAAATTTGGCAAGTGCAAAATAATAATAATAATAATAATAATAATAATAATAATAATAATAAATAAATAAATAGTGGAGCACAACATTTGGTTAAAATAAAAGGTGTGAAAATGGAAAAATGGACTGAAATTTGGTTGAATTGCCCCCCATGATTATTTGGCAATTGTTTTCCATTGCTCCTCTATCCTCTTTGATTTTATAGCCTAGTTACCCTTTCAATTATCCCACCTTGACTTTAGCCCCATTATAACCTTAATAAAGACCTTTTGATATTTGTGTGCATGTGTTTCAAGTGTGGATGTTAGAGTCTTGTCAAGCCTATGGTAGTGCTAGCTTTCATGATGTGATTTGAGTGTAAACATTAGCCTAGACACTTGAGAGTTTGAGAGAAATATTTTTCTGTGAGGATTCTATCACTTTTGATGCATTCTTTGGTTATTCTATCCTCTTGTTTGCTTTGAAAGTAATAAGATGTTGTTCATGATTGCCATGAGTCCTTGAAACCTTGAATGAGCATTTTGCTTGCCACTATGCATCCTTGGGATTCATTGGAAATGCATCTTTGCTTTGTTTTGACCATGAGTTTTGCTCGGAGTGCAAAAGCTTAAGTGTGGGGGAATTTGATCAATGCATTTTAATGCATCTTTTATAGCTTTTCACTTGGTGTTCTTAATTGTGTGTTTTTCCCAACAACTACTTTTTAACATGGTTTTATATCTTTGGGTCTTGATTGGGCTTTAGTTGAATTTTTTGCTAATTTTCAGATTTTGTTACATCTTGACCCATGTCACTTCTACAGGCCATAACTTGGGATATATTTGTCCGATTTCAGTGCTCTTTGTGGCGTTGGAAAGCTAAGAAGCAGAGCTACAATTCTTATGTTGGCACCGAAGCCCAGTTCTGCCGTTTTGAAGGTCGAAAATCCATTTTACTGAGGCTGGCGAGTTGCACTACGGGTTTTGGACCATTCACTCATGTAATTAGTTGTTATTGGGCTAATTAAACCCTTTTGGGCCTTTCTCTTTGGTCATAAACTTCAGGTTACCTAGGTTAACCTTAGGAGACATTATAAATAGGATTTTTAGAGTCTTAGGATTTACCTTCTGATTACTTTTGAATATTTTGCCGTTTTTGAGTTTGTTTACACCCAAAATATTCACCAGAACCAGCCGAAGCTAGTCCCAGTCGAATAGATCAAATAGCCGATTGCTCAGCAGCCGATGTTCCTACCAGTCGATATGGCGTGTCACCGATAGGTTCAAAGGTGAAATCGAAGCTATACATGGGCCTTGGACTGATTGGGCTTCAAGGAAGATATTCAGGCCCACGGGATCGCATGGAGTCACGTGATGGGATCGATTCTTGCTCCACGAGTCGAGTGACATGAGAGTAATTTTGAATTAATTAAATATCCAAGGAAAAATTGATTAAGATTGTTCCCCATGGTTTTAGGAGCCGAGCGAGGAATCGAGGAGATCTTTGCACATAGAGGACCATTGGTTGAAGGGACGTGGCCACAATGCACTAATGCGCCTAGTTTTTAGGATCGTGGTTAGTGGAGCATGGCACGACTTCGGTAGAATAACTGCCAACTAGGAATGTATCAGTGTTAGCCAACTGAACGTGGTAGATAGGGATAGTTCTTAGTTGCTACTATAAATACCCAGTTGTACATACATTTTAGAGGATGGATCAATCAAATAACTTATATTTTTTTCGCTCAAAGCTTTTATTCGCAGTTTATGTTTACCTTTGCGTCCCAGTTTTATCTTAGTTCACCGGCTTAAACCTTTCTGTAGTGAGTTAAGGGACCCATAGCTAAGGAACAGAGTTCCTTCCTTGGCGTAATCGCTTGAAGAAAAGGGAATCACCGTTGTGAAAGTTATGTACCTTTACCTTCGGCTGTTTGCCTTTGCTAGCCGAATGTGTTTTCTCTTTGAGCTTGGCCTGAACCTCGGGAGGTTCTTCTATTACGATGCCAGGGGCCCTCGTTCTTTTCTTGGCGGGAGGAGTAACGGGGTCGTCTTCAACGACAATGAATTGTGGAGTAGTGGTTGTGGCTTCCATAAGACAAGAAAAGTAAGAAATTACTTTGAGTATAAAAGCAAGAACTGCAAAGAGCCGAATATAGGGGCACTTACTTGGCTGAAGTACTGAGGTCTTCATCCTGGTAGAAGACCGTTTCTGAACTTGGGTTTGGACCCGGGGCTTGGTCTTAACAGGAGTGCTTCTGGGGTGCCTCGCCGGCCTCCTCGCCTCGGCTACATCAGTGAGGATTAACCGTTGCATATCTATCCAAATTGATCAGGAAACAAATTGTCTTTCACCGATGGCCACCAATTGGAAAAAGTCAAGTCTCACCCGACACGGAGTGAAGGGGAGGAAGTGGAAGGCCTGGATCTTTTTGAAGTTGGTAGAAACCACCTCCATCACATCAGTGGCGCTAAAGGGCAGTCGACCCAGGCTCCCTACCATAGAGTCGTATGGCAAAGGAATGTGCTGTAACAACCCAAACTGCCTTGCCACGCAGTTTGGAAAGTAGAACTCAGCCGACGACTTGTTGTTTCGTGAGGTGGGTTTAAGACCACAAAGCAAGTCACGAGAGGTCAAGACTGAGCTCCATTTAAGCTCCAATTGGTTCTGTTGATCGACTGGGCGAGGGTCATTAGTGGAGAAGATCCAGAAAGGCCCAATACCTTTCTCCAGGACAGGGCACTAATCAGCAGCTATCCGGGTCAGACCAAAGAGCTTGGTGGCCACAGTAAAAGCATAAGAAGGCTCACAAGGAGTGAGCACCAAATGGGTACCCAATACACCTGCATCCCGGGGAAGAACGCTAGGGTTGAAGCGCGAGTCGATAAACTCTGGAAAATAGAGTATTATCCGAGTTGTAAAACCAGAGTGGGCCCTGAACGTTCTCGATATCTTCACCCCTTTGCACCGATCCATAATGGTGAGTGACAAATGATAGAGGTATGAGAGAAAAGGGTTCCCAAGAAAAGTTGCCATCAGAGTTCACAAGAGCTACATAAAGTCAGTAACTCTTGAACCACGGCAATGGAACTGAACAGAAAGTACTTCTTGAACCAAAGATGGAAGGAATGCGTTGTGTTCTGCATCAGACACAGACCCTCTGGACTTGGCATTATTGGCAATGAAATTGGAGTATCCGGAGGTGTGTTTGGAAAAGTGGAACCCTAGTTCAGGAACCTGGAAGGAATAATGGGAAAGGACGTCATCGCCTGTGATCGGGAGCCCCAAAATAGCCGCCACGTCCAGAAGAGTGGGGGAAACCATACCCCAGGGAAAAGTGAAGGTGTTTGTGGCAATGCTCCAGTAGCCGAAGAAGCCATAAAGCAGTTCTAGGTTAAGGGGGATGTCCTTGGTTGACAGCATGATTATGTCATAGAGACCCCATTGTTTCCACTTATCGGACTTCACAGCCTTTAGCCGATCCACCCAATCGAGGTAGGGCTGAGACGAACGAGGCCATGAACGAAGATCAGTAGGTTTGGACCTGGTGGTAAACCAGTCGCAGGAATTGGGCAATGCGTCCAGAGAGGGGGCCATATACTCCGTCAAGAAGACCGCCCCTTCACCCATATCGGAAGTGGAAGGAGCCAATGAAAGAGAGCCCTGAATCTCGAATAAGGGAGATTGGAGACCAGAGTTAGAAGCCTCAGGAGGGCTAAGCGAGCGGTCAAGGTTCATGGAAGAGGAAGAAGATTGTTCGCCATCATACGCGTGAGATTGGTTTTGAGAATCAGAAGCAGAAGACATGGTGGGCTTGGTTGCTAGGTGAAAGATGAAGAGGTTGGAGATGGTGAAAGCTACAGGAGTTAGGGCTGGAAGTAAGCGTAAGAGGTAATTCGACTGATGAGTATTTAAAGGAAAAGTAAATCACTGATAGTGGGATTTAAAGGCGAATAAATCGGATGGATGAGGATTAGCCGTTACGCGATTCAAAAAGTTGTTGTTAATGGATGACCTCACATTTATGATTTAAAAAGGTGATTTAACTGAAATCATTACGCTGCCCCAGCCTAAACCTAGGATGTTACGGCTGAGACAGTGTAGGGGGGCAATTGTTTACACCCAAAATATTCACCAGAACCAGCCGAAGCTAGTCCCAGTCGAATAGATCAAATAGCCGATTGCTCAGCAGCCGATGTTCCTACCAGTCGATATGGCGTGTCAGCTGATAGGTTCAAAAGCAGGAAACTGGAAGCTATACATGGGCCTTGGACTGATTGGGCTTCAAGGAAGATATTCAGGCCCATGGGGATCGCATGGAGTCACGTATGGGATCAGATTCTTGCTCCACGAGTCGAGTGACGTGGGAGTAATTTTGAATTAATTAAATATCTAAGGAAAAACTGATTAAGATTGTTCCCCATGGTTTTAGGAGCTGAGCGAGGGAATCTGAGGAGATCTTTGCACATAGAGGACCGTTGGTTGAAGGGACGTGGCCACAATGCACTAATGCGCCTAGTTTTTAGGATCGTGGTTAGTGGAGCATGGCACGACTCAGCCGAATAACTGCCAACTAGGAATGTATCAGTGTTAGCCAACTGAACGTGGTAGATAGGGATAGTTCTTAGTTGCTACTATAAATACCCAGTTGTACATACATTTTAGAGGATGGATCAATCAAATAACTTATATTTTTTTCGCTCAAAGCTTTTATTCGCAGTTTATGTTTACCTTTGCGTCCCAGTTTTATCTTAGTTCACCGACTTAAACCTTTCTGGAGTGAGTTAAGGGACCCATAGCTAAGGAACAGAGTTCCTTCCTTGGCGTAATCGCTTGAAGAAAAGAGAATCACCGTTGTGAAAGTTAGCCGTTCTACGGCTAATTGACTTTGCAGACAATAAAGTTTTAGCAATCTTTTCTCCTTCTCCCCTTCTTAATTTCATTTTTGTCAAATCCTTCTATGGAAGGCTAAGACATTAGATTAATTCACTGGTTAGGGAGTTTTTATAAGGATCTTGAGGTTTGATTATTATTGTTAATTTCGATTTTTGTGTTTCTATTTCTTTTCCTTTTGATCTTTCATCTCTTTGATTTCTATTTGCAAATTCGTTTTGGGTATTGATGCTTAATCATATCAATTTCGTTTTTGCTCTCTGATTTGAGATTATTTGAATTAAATTGAACGCTTGCTTTAGTTTATTTCGAATAGAGATTATTAGGATCTATAACGCTTAGTTGTAGGTTTGATTGAATTTGGTTATTAGATTAATTGTGCTCTTGTTTATTCCTTGTTCATGATTAATTGAATTATGTGATGCTTAATCCAGTAGGAATTCTTATAGAATTAATTGACGCTTGATTGGTTAATTTTATGGTCAAACAAAAATAGAATCACGAAATAGAATAATTATTTGAAACCCGTGATAGATCCAAGTATTAATTACCTTGAACCAGTGGATTAGTCGTTTTTATATATTGATATTTGCATCTTTTATAACCTGTTTCTTGAATCAAAATCCCCCCAATTTTATTTCTTTGTAAGTTCTTGTTTTTTGTTATTGTTAATTAGAGATCCTTATGAGACGACCAAGGTTGAATTGTCTTGTTACTACATTACTGTTTTATTTATTTTGACCCGTGTACGACAACGGATCAGTGCCATATATAAGAAAAAATTAAAAAACAAATGGGTCCTATTTATAAGAAAAGGTCATGTGATTTTAGATATATTAATTGTTAAAGTGACTTTTATACCCTTATTTTATGTTTACTATAAATTCATCTATTCCCCATTAAGTAGGTGTAAAACATTTAATGTGAGCGTTATGTTTGGAACATCCTTTCAAAATTATAATATTAAATGAATTTCTTTGGTTTGATTATTTTTGTTTTATTCTTTTATATATGGGACCAGAGGTAGTATTTAAACTAAAAGTGGAATGTAATAAAACAGAATGAAATAAAACAAAGTGAAATATAATGGAGTGAAATAAAGTTATAATGTTAATATTTGATTATTTTTATCACTAGTCAGAAGAGGGTTTTAACACCAGTTAAAATCGATATTTTACGCCGGTTTTACTACCGGTGTAGATAGTCTCGGTGTTGTATGTTGGGTTTTTAAACCAGTTATTTACCCGACGTAGAAAATAGGCCTTTTACACAGGTTATTGTCATAGCCGAGGTTCTATCCACCCTCTAGCTGTACTCACGGTCTTTTCCATCCCCATGTGGAGTTTTTGCCTTCAGCAAGGTTTGAACTCGGGACTCTGGGGCTTAAGTAATCTGGAAGCACCTTGCCATCACCAATTGTCACAGCGAGGTTCTATCCACCCTCCAGCTGTACTCACAGTCTTTTCTACCTCCCATGTGGAGTTTTTGCGTTATACAGGTTCGAACCCGGGACTCCGGGGCTTAAGTAACCCAGAAGCACCTTGCCATAACCAATTGAGCTACTAGCTCAGATGGTGATGAAAAGGTGCTTCCGGGTTACTTAAGCCCCAGGTCCTGGGTTCGAACCTTGTATAAGGCAAAAATTCCACATGGGGTGAAAAAGACTGTGAGTACAGCTGGAGGGTGGATAGAACCTCGGCTGTGACAGTTATAATCTAAACTCGGTGTAAAATACTTAATTGTTACACCAGTTTTTGTTGATAACCGGTGTAAAATGTCTGTATTTTACACTGATTTTAATAATTAGTGTAAAAAGTACAGTTTTTTTTAAATCGCTTTGTTTTTGTCCATACCAGTCCAGATGCACTCTAAATGACAATAAAATAGGCCCCAAATTTGACAAGAATTGGCAGCAAAATTAGCACCAAATTTTCCCAAAATTCAAACTATAATTTAATTTAGCAGTCAATATTACACATAAATAAAAAAATAATGATATATCTACATTATGTGATGATAGCTACAGCCCCGTTATCACTTCCTGTATTATGTGAAGAAGAAATATAGGATGCATGATTGTTCTTCACATAATGCAGGAATTCTAGGGTTGACGCATTAGTTGAAAAAATACAATTAAGAGGAAGCTGATGCATTTTGTCCACAAGATGATGGCAAAAACAATGAGTTCTTCTATGGATTCTATGATAGTGTGAAGAGAATAAATCCTTGGTTTCCCTATCATCTTGGGGACAAACTTAATCAGCTTCCTCCTCATGTATTTTTTCTTCTAATGCTTCAACCCTACACTTCCTGCATTATTAAGAAGTTTAGGGTTGAAGCATTAGAAGAAAAAAATACAGTGAGGAGGAGGCTGATGAAGTTTGTCCCCAAGATGATGGGAAAATTAACCAAGGAGTTATTTTCTTGACACCATCATAGAATCTAGAAAATAACTCATTGGTTTCGCCATCATCTTGTGGACAAAATGCATCAGCTTCCTCTCACTGTATCTTTTCAACTAATGCATCAACACTAGAATTCCTGCATTATGTGAAGAAGAATCATGAAGCCTATATTTCTTCTTCACATAATGCAAATGGTGTTGAAGCTAGTTTTGACAACTAGAGGAATAACTAGGACAAAATCGGGCAGTAGAAACCTCCGAAGGAGTCGATTGAGCGTACTCAGGTGCGATGGGAGAATACTCCGGTGTGGATGGAGTATACTCTTCAATCTCATCGTCATCGCTGGAGATCTGAACAATGTCCGGACCTCGACGAACCTCCCTAGCAGCTATGGGCCTCCTGGGAGAGGGTGGTCTCCTCTGAACCATGCGCATACGATGACCCGGGCCCCAACGATCAGTACCGATACGGGGGATCAGCATACACCCCAACCATCAAATCACGATCCTCATCGCGGGCCTCAATCCTTACGAAGCTAGCTCGATACTCTCTCGCAGTCATCATCGGCCTACTAATAGACAGACGTGACCTCCTCGAAGCCATCCTTGTACGACGCCCCCCATGACCATGATTTTCCTCTGAAGACACAGTCTGTTGCCAAAATGAGAAAAAAAATGAGCAATTTTATCACTAGGAGTATCATGAAAACAAAAAATAAGGAGCAATTTCATCACTAGGAGTATCATCAAAACAAAAAAATAACTTAGTAAATAAAACCTAAAATCCAAGGACATGGAAACAAATATGCATGCAAACTACTACTTTTTTTAAGGACATGGAATCAACTACAAAAAGCATCTAATATCATCAAGTTCATCACAAAACCATGAAACATTGGTAACTGAAATCCAAAAAAAAAAAAAAAAGCGAGTTCATCAACTTCATCAACAATAACAACAAACCGGCCATAAGACTTTTTTAGAAATAACATACCTGTGAAATGAGAAGGCGGTGACAGTAAATGAGATGAAAACAGCGGCGATGGTAACAGCTGCGTAAATGAGAACAAAAACGGTGACGAAAATAAGAATGCGAACGAAAACGAGAGAAAGAGGAAGGAGAACGAAAATGAGAAATAGAGAGACATAGAGCTTTCCCAGGGAAGGCGAATAGAAGAATGACTATCGGAGGAAGGTGGTGGTGGTGGTTCTTCGTGAGAGTGAGAGAATGGAGGAGGTGGTTCTTCGTAAGAGTGACAGTGTAAGGATATTTGGAAGAAGATGGAGAATGAAATGTTTTCTCTGCCCTGCGAATAACAAGGTGAAAAACAACATGTTCACACCGGTTTTTAACATAAACCGGTGTAAAATGTTTTGAAAAAATCACCAGTAAATTACAAAATTGCCACTACGTTAATATTTTACACCGATTATTTAAATAACCGGTATAAAATATTATACATAAATTGTCTAACTCACATATTAATTGTAAAATTGCCACCGCGTTCACATTTTGCACCTGTTATATAAGAAACCAATGTAATATAGTTAATTCTTATAAGTTTCGTGTACTAGTGTTTGATGGAATAGAGAGAATTTATGTCTCATACTCCCCAAATTAGAGGGAAAGTAAAGAATATTAGATGAAATGGAATCGAATGTATTTTATTATATAAATTATTTCTTTTCATTCCATTTTATTTTAAACAATCAAAATAACAAAAAAGCTTAATTGCACTTTTGGACCCCTAAGTATCACAATTGTGCGATTTTGGTCCTCCAGGTTCTAATTGAGCGATTTAAGTCCTCTAGGTATCGTAGTTGTGCGATTTTGGTTCATCTGTTCAATTATCATTTGATTTATAACTGAAATTTTTGTAAATATTTTTTAATTTTTAAGCCAACTAACTTGCCACATAGACCAAATTATGTGTTAGGTCATATTCACACGTGATACATCAACATTTTTATTAGAAATTGAATGCATGAGGGACCATAATCGCACAATTGAAATAACTAGATGACCCAATTCGCACAATTGAAACTTGTGGACTAAAATTGCACGATCGCAATATCTTGAAGACCGAATTCGCACAATTGAAACTTGGAGGACCAAAATCGCACAATCGCAATACCTGGAGGGCTAAAAGTATAATTAAGCCTAACAAAAATATTATTACTTTGATTCATTCAATTCCATTTCATTGGTTTTCATCTCAAACATAAATAACTGTTCTGCTTACCCATCTGCCTCTTCACGGGAACCATATGATCATGATCGACTTAAATAGAAGAGAGCAGCTGATCAACAGAGTAAGAGTATACTGAAGTCACAAACTTTTGGGCTTTAATTTGCCTTGGTAGTTGGTAGCTCCTAATAAAGGAAATTTTCTCTCAGAGAGAGAACACACATAAATACTTAAAAGCCAATGCTATAGCAACCTTCCCTTTTAATTTTCTCACCCCTTTCCCCACCAAAAAAGACCACAACACCCCTACCCCTAAACCAAACCCCCTTTCCCACCCTACCACCAACATCTCCCACCTCGTCACCATCATCCCCCAACAACTCCCTCCACACAACATTTCTGTCACCACCCTCTCCCCACCTCCCACTTTCCTGTCCACCTACAACCCTATCGCGAGCCTTATTTTTTTTGTATTTTCATATTGTCTGAAAACTAAATTTTGGATGTGTCCGGAAATCAGTTTCAGGATGTGTAAAAAGTGTACCACGTTGTCGTCTAGAAACTAATTTCTGGAAGCAAAAAAAATTGCATTTTGAAAACAAGTTTCTAGATGTAAAAATAAACGGGAAAAATAAATTTTCGGACTTACCTTCCTGAAACTAGATTCAGACAATTCTGAAAACTAGTTTACGAAAGCTAAAAAGTTTTTGTATCCAAAACTGATTTCTACTTGCTGTAAAAAATTATGGCAAAAAAATGTAGGAGATGGGTGGGGTTTGCAGGAGAGGGGAAGTGGGGGACGAGGTTGCAAGAGAGGGAGGGGGAAAGGGATGAGGGTGGTTTAGGGGAAAAAAAAGAGAGGAAGAGGGTGGAAAAATTAAAAGGGAGGGTGGGGATAGCATTGCCCATACTTAAATCGAGAAACACAAGAGAAATGCAATGTTTTTGTTACTTTCCAATATTATCCTTTCATTTGTGGGGCTTCACATGAACAATTGTGAACAATTTTTTTTATTTACACTTACATTTATTAAAAAATAAATTAATCTAGTTAATTAATTTACTAAAAAGCTAAATTAAGTAATTAAAAAATTAATTAATTGAATTTAAAAAATTAAATTAATTTTGATGAGAGACTTTTTCAGGGTAATTTGCGTACATTAAAAAAATCAATACTTTTTTTTCTCTCTTTCTCTTCTCTTTCTCTTATACCAAACAATATCTCAAATCTACCATATTTGTCACTTAATTATATCTTTTCAATTTCTCTTCATAGCTAATCACAACCCAAGAGCCGATAAACTTTGTCGACCAAAAAAAAGTTGATAAACTTTAGGCCTGAGATTTCCCTGAATAAACTTGGGCAAATGTTAATAGCCCTTCCCCTACCTCTAAAAAAATCCTAACTAATCCTCTTCCCATTTCCCACCACCACCATCTCCCCCCATGACCACCCTCCACACAACCTCCCACCTTCATTTGCCGCCCAAAACCCCAACCCTACCATCTCCCATGACTCTCATCACTGTCTCCACCCATTTCTGACCTCCCGGCATATTCGTAAGCGTTAATTTTTTCTTGCATTTTCAGATCTCCCTGAAACAAGTTTTCGAACATGTTTTTTCTGGAAGACAACATTTATTCAAAAAAAAGGTTTTATGGGACACATTTTTTTTTACACATCCGTAAACCTTTTTTGAAAAGTTCCAGAAACTTATTTCCAGAAGATCTGAAAATGCAAAAAAAGTGTTTTTTTTCCCGATACAAAAGGAAGGGTTTTTGGGTGGGACGGGAGTGGGAGACTGTTGTAGGGGAGGGTGGAAGGGGAGGAGATTGGGGTTGGAGTTACAGGGGAGTGGGTGGAGTTGGAGGGAGTGGGATGGGGATTGGGGTTGCATGCGAGTGGGTGGGATGGAGGGGGAAGTGAGGGGTGGGGGTGGGTTTGCTGGAGGTAAGAGATGAGGGTAGTTTAGGAAAAAAAGTTTGGGAGATAGAAAAATTAAATTAGAGAGGGATTAATAACATTTCCAATAAACTTGTTATGTTGTGACGAATAAAAATAGTCCCCCATAAAATTTATTGAACCCTATCATTACCCAGTGAAGAAAGTCAAGCATGTTTAGAGCATAATAATAAACTTATTGATTATTTATAAGAAAAATAATAATAGATTGATTGAATAAAAAAACATCAATTAATTGCTTGATTGTAACCATGGGTTTTGTTGCACATGCCGGCCCAAAGACCAAGTAGGTTAAGCCTTTGCTTTAATCATGTGAAAATTATTTTTATTTATTAATATTTATTCTAGAATGGTGGGGCTCAAATAGAAGAACAGGTAAAGGGATTAATTGGTTGAGTTCGGAGAAGTTGGCAATGAGAAAGGAACATGGAGGAATGGGCTTTCGCCATTTCCACGGTTTTAATTTGGCAATGCTAGGAAAACAAGTGTGGAAGATTACCACCGATAATGATGCTATAGTGTCTAGAGTCTTCAAAGCGAAATACTTCCCAAAAGGAGACTTCCTGGGGGCCCGCTTGGGCCACAGTCCCAGTTTTGTTTGGCGTAGCATCCACACTTCACTGGCGATTGTCAAATTAGGAATGCGATGGAGAATTGGTGATGGTAGGAAAATTAATATTTAGAGTCAACCTTGGTTGCGGTCGAAAGGACAATCTTATGTCACGAGCAACCCGATTGAAGGCACGAATGATTGGTCAGTGGCTCAACTTATTGATCAAGACAATCATAGTTGGAGGTATAACTTGGTTAGGTCCCTATTTAACCCATTGGATGCCCAGAAAATTCTAAGTATTTCGATTCCTTGTGTGCAAATTGAAGACAAGCCGATTTGGAGGCTTAGCAGGAGTGGCAATTATTCTGTCAAGTCCGCTTATTTTGGTGCTATGGAACAACTCATAGATACTAGTCACTTGAGGATTGAAGGGGATTGTAATTTAGTTTCGAAGTTGCGGATTCCACCCAAGGTTAAATTGCTTGTTTGGCGTGCTTTAAGAGGAGTGTTGCCCATAAGAGTTTGACTCCAATCTAAGGGTGTTAGTTGTCTAAGATTCTACCAGTTTTGTGAGCAAGGAGAGGAGAATGATTGGCACACTTTTATTGGTTGTGATGGCGCGGTTCAGTGCTGGGAGGCTGCATCACTATATCAGTTAGTTAAAGATCATATTCCTCACGCTCGGGACTTCAAAGATGTCTGTAAAGAGTTGTATATTTACTTGTAGATTCAACATGAGTACAATGTGTATATATACACTAGGATATGAACCTGATTTCTAGAGAAATAAAGACCTATGCTAATTCCTAGAGGAATGGATACAATGAATGGTAGAATACATTGGATAGGACTCCACCGTCCACACCGTCCATATTAATTACAAGCAATACTCCCCCTCAAGCTGGAGCATATATGTCATATGCACCAAGCTTGTTATAAATGGATTCAACCCGAGGTCCTCTAAGGGACTTAGTCAACAAATCAGCCAGTTGATTATTGGAACCGACAAAACTAGTCATGATTTCTCCTGAAAGAACTTTCTCTCTCACAAAGTGGCAGTCGATCTCTATGTGCTTAGTTCTTTCGTGAAATACTGGATTGGAAGCAATATGCATTGCAGCTTGGTTGTCACACATTAGTTTCATTGTCTTGACATCTCCCAATTTGAGTTATTGGAGTAATTGTCTAAGCCATGTGAGTTCACAAGCTGTTACTGCCATAGCTCGATACTCTGCTTCTGCACTCGATCTTGCGACTGTGTTCTGCTTCTTGCTTCGCCAGGAGATCAAATTACCTCCAACAAAGACACGATATCCTGTAGTGGATCTTCTATCTGATGGTGAACCTGCCCAATCAGCATCAGAATAGCCAACAACTTCGGTGTTACCCTTGTTTTCATAAAGTAATCCTTTACCTGGTGCATTCTTCATATACCTAAGAATGTGAACCACAGCGTTCCAGTGGCTGTCATAGGGAGCATTCAGAAATTGACTGACTATGCTTACAACAAAGGTAATGCCAGGCCTGGTTACTGTAAGATAGTTAAGTTTGCCAACCAGACGTCGATATCTACCAGGGTCTTTCAATGGCTCCCCCTGACCTGGTAGTAGTTTGACGTTAGGATCCATGGGAGTATCACTAGGTCGACAATCAAGCATCCCGGTTTCCTCTAGTATATCAAGCGCATATTTTCGTTGAGTAATAGCTACACCTGTCTTAGACTGAGCAATTTCAATCCCCAAAAAATATTTTAAGGGACCCAAGTCTTTGGTCTGAAAGTGGATGGACAAATGTTGTTTGAGCTGATGGATGCCCGCATGATCGTTACCTGTGATGATGATGTCATTAACATAGACAAGCAGATAAAGACAGGTAGTAGGTGAAGAATGAATGAAGAAGACAGAGTAATCAGCTTCACATCTGGTCATGCCATACGCTTGAAGTACAGTGCTAAATCTTCCGAACCAAGCACATGGAGATTGTTTCAAACCATAGAGAGATCGACGTAGCCGACATACGTGGTGAGGTGCATCACTAACAGTGAATCCCGGAGGTTGCTCCATGTACACCTCTTCCTGTAACTCACCATGTAGGAAGGCATTTTTGATGTCCAATTGATGGAGAGGCCAGTGATGAATAACAGCTATGGCAAGGAAAAGACGAACAAATGCGATCTTAGCAACTGGAGAGAAAGTATCCCCATAATCAAGGCCAAAAATCTGTGTGTATCCTTTTGCTACGAGGCGAGCTTTCAAGCGGTCGATATTCCCATCGGGCCCAACCTTAACTGTGTAGACCCATCGACAACCTACTGTAGTTTTGCCATTAGGCAAAGGTACCAAATCCCAAGTACCATTGGAGTGCAAAGCGGCCATCTCATCCACCATTGCTTATCGCCAGCCAGGATCAGACATAACTTCACCTGTAGTTTTGGGAATAGACACAGAATCCAAGGAGGAAACAAAGGCAGAGTAGGATGGAGATAATTTTTGATAATCCAAAACACAAGCATAAATAGGATTAGGGTTCTGAGTGGACCTATTACCTTTACGAAGTGCAATGGGTTGTTCCGGTGTAGGATGCAGAGCTTGAGAGTCTGGTAGAGTAGGAGATGAGTCCTGAGGTGCAGAAGTGGCTTTTGGATGGGGCCTCCGTTGATATGTGCGGAAGGTAGGAATAGAAATAGGGGTAGGTGCAATTGGAATAACAGAGTTCTCTAAGGGAAGAAAGTGGGACTTACCGGGATCATTTGCCTTGTCAGGAGTAGAAGGAAAGAAATGACTAGTCTCAAAGAAGCTGACATCCCCAGAGACAATGTACCGATGAAGATCTGGCGAGTAGCATCGATAGCCTTTCTGCAGACGGGAGTAGCCGAGGAAAAGACACTTGAGGGACTTGGAAGCAAGTTTATCTTTCCCTAGAGTAAGGCCGTGGACAAAACAGGTGCATCCGAAGACTCGGAGTGGTAGAGAGTAGAGGTGTTGGTGAGGGAACAAAATGGAGTGTGGTACCTGGTTGTCAAGAACAGATGAAGGCATGCGATTGATTAAGTAACAAGCTGTGAGAATCACATCCCCCCAGAACCGGGGTGGTACATTACTATGAAGGAGCATGGTACGAGCTGTTTCAACTAATTGTCGATTCTTCCTTTCAGCAACACCATTCTGTTGTGGAGTATGGGCACATGAAGTCTGATGGAGGATACCCTGTGAAGTCAAAAAAGATTGAAAGGAAGTAGACAAATATTCACGAGCATTATCACTTTGCAATTTTTTATTTGGGTACCAAGTTGTGTTTTTATTTCTGAACAAAAGGTTTGAAAGATGGAGAAAACTTCTGAACGATTTTTCATTAGAAATATCCAAGTGCATCGTGAAAAATCGTCAATAAAGGTAACAAAATATTGATATCTTAAACAAGAAACAACACGACTAGGACCCCAAATATCTGAATGAACTAAAGCAAAAGGAGACGCAACTCGTTTATTGACTTTGTCGGGAAAAGAACTCCTAGTATTTTTCCCAAACTGACATGACTCACACTCTAAGGTGGACACTCTTGAAAAACTTGGAACCATAAGACGCAACTTGAAAAGGCTAGGATGTCCCAAGCGTTGATGAATAATAGCCGGAGACTTAACAGCAGAACATGCAATAGGAGGTGCAGGTGTCGAAAGGTAATATAGGCCTCGGGACTCATGTCCTACTCCAATCATCTTCCCAGTACTCCGATCCTGCACAAGAATAGAATTGTTAGTAAATGTAACATCGTAAGGTAGGGTATTTTATTGGTTGTGATGGCGCGGTTCAGTGCTGGGAGGCTGCATCACTATATCAGTTAGTTAAAGATCATATTCCTCACGCTCGGGACTTCAAAGATGTCATTTTCAGGCTGCTGTGTAGCACAGATCAGAGGAGGCAGCGCGAGATTGCTATGGTCATGTGGTGTTTGTGGTGCCGAAGAAATGATAAGGTGTGGAAGAATGAGGATAGAGATGTAACGAGCTCGGTTGTCTTGGCTTGGAATATGCTTCGAAACTGGGAAGTGGCAAAAGGACAACATGCAAATAACTAGCAAGCTCCACGTTCTCAGGATCGCATGCAACATTCTCGGTGGAACAAACCAGTAGAGGGCACGTTGAAGGTTAATGTTGATGCAGCAATTTTGTACTGATATTGGAAGCTTTGGGATAGGCATTTGTATTCGGAACCACCTTGGGGAATTTGTGCAAGCCAAGACACTTTGTTTTCCAGGCATTGTCCCGGTTTTGGAGGCTAAAGCGAGGGGTCTGTGGGAAGCGCTTTCTTGGTTGGGTGACCTAGGCTACCAAAACATTTCGCTTGAGCTAGATTGTAAAGCGTAGTGGATGGCCTAACGTGAGTTTCAAATTGCCAAACAAAGGCGGGGATCATTATTAGAAGCTGTAAGGATAAGTTGAGTCGTTATCAAAACTATTCGATTAGTTTCATTAGGAGACAAACAAATGTTGTTGCTCACCTTTAGCAAGGGCATCAAGATTTTATGCTAGTCACCAAGTTTTTGATTATATGTCAACCTATACTGTGGACCTTATTTTAAATGATATGGAATGATTTTGTTCCCCTAAAAAAAGATTTATTCTAGAAAAATCTAAAATGAAGTTCCTAATAAATTGAAATGTAATATTAGGGGCATAAGATTTTCTGTCTAAAAAATAAGCCTCTTTTACTAGCAAAAAAAACTCTTATTTTTCATTTTAAAAAGCCCTAAAGATAAACTTAAAATAAAATTATAATTATTTTAATATATTATTTTAATTAATTTGTAAAATGCCTCATCTTATAATTTGCTTATTGGACCTGCCCTGTGCACACTAGACTGGATCCATAAACATTGCAACCAACATTTTTTTAGGTTTGTTTTTTGTTTTTGGTCAGCAAAATAGAGCTCATGTGGGCCACAAAAAACTGGCAATTCGAGCCCAATTACTAGCAATACAACTGCGCAGAAAGAGAAAGAAAATCACACACGTTTGCCTGGGTAGATACTGTTTTAGCAGGCTAAAGTGCAACTATTTCAGCCACGTTAATCAGTGAAATAACTAAAAACACCCCTCATTTTTACTAGCATGCACCCATCCCTCCAAAAGTTTATTTCCGGATGACATAATTTGTCTGAATTTATTCGAAAATAAACTTCTAGATAACAAAATGATATCCCTCTGGAAATAAGACATGTATATGTGCGTGTGTGTGAGTCTACGCAGAGGGGATGATATTAGCCATATACTTTCTTAGACACAAGTATAGCTATTTCAAGAACCACAATGTATTTGAGTAGGAATTCAAAACATATTGGAAACAGGCCAACCTGATACGCAAATGAGAATTAATTCCATACCTAATGAGTGCCAATGTGCGATAAACTCTTTTGGGCAGTACATTTTCCTGCACTTTTTTATATTGTTCCTCTATGATAGTAGTAGAATATTGTGTGAAATCTTTTTTCCCGTTTAATCTCTTCTATGAAAGGTTAATGCACAGCCCTGGAATGAGATTCCAAGGAAAGATTCCATATAATTACTAAAGCCTCACTAATATTTTGTTTATGTGTGAGATATAATCTAATTTTTTTTTGTATGAATGGTTCAAAAAAACAATATCTTTTATATGAATCCTTTTATTAAATCCATTAAATTTATGAGACCACTTTAATTTTTTCTCAATTAAATCCGTATCCAATACAATATAGTGTCAGCTAGGTAACTACGTAACAAACGTAATTACATTTTTATTTGTGTATGACCTCTACTGTTTTATTTGAAATTGGTTTGTAATAGAACACTTGTTTTTTTGGGCCAACCATGCTCGGGGTTAGCACTAATCCGACAGACTGTTTTTTGGGTCATATAGGACCTCCAGAATGACTGTATTTTTTTTGGGAGGGTACCAGATTTCAGCCACACGATTAATTGTATAAAAACATTGTCTTGGAGGTGGTTCTTAGCCAGGGCAAACTCACCCCATGTATGTTTTACGAGTGGTTCATTGATCCTATTGGGTGTCTCTCTAGGTCTTAGTTTTTATCTCCTTATGTTATTTTCAGTGTCGACGTTGTGACAGTCCTTTTTTTGGGTGTCTTGTAATTGTGTTGGTGTACCCCTAGTACTTTCATTCAACTATTAATAAATATCTTTGCTATTAAAAAAAACACTTGTTTTTTTTTTTGGTCAATATAGAACACTCTTGTAAAACATACCATTTGGTAGGACGATATGCATACAAGGCCATATTTATCCTAAAGGATGCCTCAAACAATTTGGCATAGAATTCAACCCTATAAAGTACATAGTAAACTGAAAATGACATCCATTCCAGAGCATAACACAGTTATGCAATAGAGTCGAAAATGACTCATTAAATCATTACAATTGATCTGCCCTGTGATGATTGGCTTGTTTTTTTGTTAGCTGCAGGCATGCATGATTGCATGTGCCTAACTATAGCGGAAATGATTTATCAAAAAAAAAAAAGTGAGAGAATTTGCAACACATTCAATGAATTGCTTTGTAATAAGAAGGGGGAAAAAAAAAAGAATTGCTCTCTGCACACTCCTCCTAATTGTGTCAGACTAGAGTCATTGGGCATTAAAACAAGGACTTTAATTTGACAATTATATGATATTTGATCAACTTCAGAAATTAAGCTATTGCTTGACAAAAGATATTTGAGTTTGATTCTCTCATGATTAGTTCATGTTTCTGGCAACTTTTTAAGCATTCATACAAGGTTCCAATGCAATTAACTTGACCATAATAATCAAAGTCCATGTGCCTTGTGATAATTACTGCAATCAAAGTAACACATATACTAGAAAAAGTTGAACTAACAACATAAATTTAGAGACCAAAAAACGTAAAATCCGTGTCTAAATATTAGCGACGCCAAATTTGAAAACTAATTTAATTTTTTTTGTCTTTAATTTTTGTCGCTATTTAATTTTATTTTATTTTTGTGGAAACCATGTTTGTGTACTACTTGCAAATAGATAAGTACTGCCCAATTGAGTTGTAATTTTCTACACTCCACAAAAGGCTTTTTCCTCAGCTTTGCTTTATATGGGGTCGCTTCTTTTAAATGTTTAATAAAAAATTACAGTAGGTGCTCTTAACTATCAAGGATGTCCCAAAAAATTTAAACTATTCACGGTGCCCTTGTTTTAAGGTCCTTCGTACTGAATGGTCCCCTCATAAGGAACTAGAACCAGATTTTCAGTTGAGCTGGAAAGACATTTCTTTTGCCAAAGCAAGATTTTCAACCAGCATGCCCACATGGTATAGGTCAATATTCCACATTATAATTTGGACCAAAATAAGTGAAGTCATCCATGATGCTCCATCTTACAATGGGCAATTTTCCCACATTTTATGTTACACATTTCAACCACATTGGTGTCTGTTTTCACACATTCATGAAAAAAATTACACTTCTTTATGTAAAAACTTACTTCATTGAATAATCATATTAAAGATACTATATTGCTGGAGCCTTTTAAAATTTGAGAAAATGTTGAGTTTAATTTCAATTATCGTTAATGATATTTGTGCACTACCTAAAAAATAAAATAAAATTCCATTGGAAATATGTGGAATATAAGTATTTAAATAATATGGATGAAATAGAGATCATCAAACCGACAATTACAAGCTGCCATTTAATGGGTTAGAGAATTGGGTTTTAAGGGTGTAATTTTTGACATGGATTTCAAATTAGTTGTGGACGAATTCTTGCAACCAAAGAGGTATACAACTGAATTTGGAAATATAGTTGGAGACTATTATAGGAAACTTTCAACCCATTGTAAAAATTCTCATGTGGAGTTCTCTAAGAAAACGGCAAATATGGCTGCTCATACATTGGCAAGAACGACCTTAAACAATACCAACCCTCATTTTTATTATGATATACCTACATATATTGAATCTTTCATCATTAGTAAAATGAATTGAGATTATTGTGTCAAAAAAAAAAATCAAACCGACAATCTTTCATGAATATAATCTTTCAGAGATTGTGACATAATGCGTTCCAATTTCATAATTCGGGGTCGCGACAGTTTTAGAGGAATCTATCTAATTTTTCATAGATCCTACTGTTGTTTTTTTCTTGCATCATCAGATGCATGATGCATCAGGTGTGTGAAACATAAATTTAATTAATGTTTATGTGTTGAGGTCCTTGACGAGTCTGATTTCCTGGGGGAAAAAAGATTCTTGAGGCAAGGGAAATTATAGATAACTGTAAGCATTATCATGGGGAAGTGTTTGAAAAATAGAATATTTTTTTTATCCTAGTACATATAGTTAGCTGGGAGGGGAGAAGTTAGAGGAGAGGGAAAGTGGAGCCGTACGAGTTCAAACTCTACTTCAAATATGTTTTACTATCAAATTGTGCTTTCTCGACTTTGAAAAATAGAATATGGTAAAACTACTATGTGATTATATATTTTCTTAATTTAATTTAATTTCTATTGGCATTGGAAAGAGCAGATTGGAGCATTGCATGTGGGATGGAGGGAATAAAAGAATGGATAAGATAAAGCGTTGTGGACACAATTTGTCCACAAGGAGGGGACTAAACAAACCGTTATACCAGAATTCAGATCGAGAGAACCACCGGCCAGTACCACTAGTCTAATCAAAGACCATCTTTCGTTAAGGTGGCGTTTGTAGACAATTTTTTTGAGTTTTATTATTTAGGATATATTAAAAACATAACAACGACAACTCCGATTCGTTATTTAAATTGCAAAATATAAAAATGTAAAATGGAATCCAATGAAATTTGTTGTGTTATTATATATTTTAATTAATCAAAATTGTTGGATATGCTCTGCACTTATTTTGATACTGTCTTCACCCTGCAACTGCATCCCCATGTGGCTTTTTTCTGTTGCTATGATCAATGATTTACCGTAGTTTTTTTTTTTGAGGAAATGATTTACCGTAGTTGTGACTTAAATATTTCATTCAAAAATTTATTTGGTATTGAGTTCTTGTAGGTTACTTGATTTTGTTAATTTTTTGGTGGAGAATAGTCGAATCTTCAACATATAGGAATGTTTAATTTTGTCAGTCACAAATTCGGCATGTATTTTCCGTCAAGAAAACGTTCTGCATGTATTATACCACCAAAAAAACAAGTTGTGCAAGTATTTGATCAACATAGAGATACAACCTGTTGTAAGGCTAGATTCAACAAAAGATTACAATTTAATCATGTTTTTAGTGCCTTGTTTTGTTAATATTCGGTCTTAGTCTCTAAAATTTAAAAAGTATTTCTATTCATCTCCAATGTCTTGAAATGTGTTATAATTGGTCATTGTTGATTTATTTTAATCACTATGATTTTGTTTGTTTGTTTGTTTGTATTAGTCCTTATAATTTTTTATTTATGTTCAATTAGTCCTCGTATGATAGGGACTAAAATAAAAAAATGAATATTATAGGGACTAAAATGATAAAATAATTATGTTATAGGGAATAAGAGAAAACAATGAGGACCAATTATAGCACATTTCATGACATTGGAGACGAAAAATATATTTTTAAAACTTTAGGGACCAAAACTAAATATCAGTATCGGTTGAGGGATTAAAAACATAATTAACCTTAATGTATAGTTTCTTATAGCTTCTAGGTCATGCACGTTTATTAGGCCCAATCCAGGCCCATTTACAAATTTTGAGGATGGGTGATAACTCATCGACAACGTGTTTCATCCTCAAATAGCTACTGCTATTCTCAATACTCCACTGTTGGGGGATTCAGTCGAAGAAAAATCATCTGGAACCTGACGATAAATGTCCTTATTTAGTGAAATAGGCCTTTGCAATGATCACAGAGCCAATAGCTGATTCAAGTTACCTAGAGGCTAAGAGTGATCGGGATATTATTTGGAAGCTACAAGTTCCCAACAAGGTAGAGGTACTTCTTTGGCAAGTCTGTAGGGGATGTTTGCCAAAACGTGTGAATTTACGAAGACGCATAATGATCTGGCAGGCAAAGTGTATTAAGTGTGCTTCGACTTTAGAAAATGAGTGGCGCGTTCTTATTAAATGCCCGTATAGTATTCTTTGTTAGGAGGAGGTGGGGCGATGGGAATCCATGGAAAGATAAATGGAGAGGGCTGAAAGCTTCCTTGAATTTTTCTTCCATCTCTATGGGGTCTCGAATCACTCTAAAAGAACTCAGTTTGGTATGATTATGTGGAGGAATATGAACTCCCAACTGTGGGAACAACAAAGGGAGAATCTATCATAGATTGTGCATTGGGCGAGGTACGTGTTGGACAAATGGGAACATGAAAGGATGCGCCCAATGCAGACTCGAACTGAGACTCCAGATGCACATATTTCCAATTGGTGAAAATCTTCGATTGACATGCTCAAGTGTAACAGAAGCGCAACTTTCTTCTTGGAGATGAATCTTATAGGCTTTGGAAGGTGTTTAAGAGATTACCAATGGCATTTTGTCATTGCTCATACCTCGTGGGTAGCCCCAGTGCTCCCAATCCAGGAAGGTGAGCCACTGGGATTATTATATGCTCTCCAATGGGCACAAGACATGAGGTTAGATGGTGTGCGATTTGAGCTCGATTGCAAGGTGGTAGTCGATAGCATTCAAGAGAAAAAGGAGGACACAAATGAATTTGGAGGCATCGTTTCCTGCCTAACTCAATGGCAGACCTACATTAAAGTGGGAGTGTGTAAGTGCACCCAATCATTTTTTAAAAATCACAAGTAAAATATTCTTTCAATAGAAAATTGGAAGTAAAATATCACATTTTTGTATTTTACTCCCTATATTTTTATATATTTAAACTCACTTACCCCAGTTTTTATATTTTACCCCCACCAAGTCGGGGTCTGGATACGCCACTGGCCTAATTGTAGAGTCCAATTTATCTACAGATAAGCAAATGTCGTTGTTCATAAGTTAGCGAGAGCGACTGCAAATTTAGCTAGTCCCCTTCTTGTACCAGTATTCCTCTTTGTATTGTTGATCAGATTTGTAATGAAAATAAGTAGTTTGGTTTCCGTAATAATAAAAACTACCACTTTTGTTTTTCTTAAAAATGCTATTTAGTTTAGCGGTGATGGGCTTTTTATGTACCCAAAGTAGGAGCGTAGGACTGGGTTACTATTTTATCTTAAACACAATATTTTCTATATTTTTTTCCCTTAAACACGATATGGAGAATAATATACTCTACAACGATTATCATAATGAAAGAAGACGGGGAAGTAAAATATAATATGGCATCAGAGAGGTCATTTTCTTTGGACTTAATTGCTGTGTTGGTTTTCTAGGTATCGCGATTGTGCGATTTTGATCCTTCAAGTTCTAATTAAGCGAATTGAATTCTCTATGTATCACAATTATGCGATTTTAGTTCTCCAGGTTTTAATTGAGCGGATTGAGTCCTCTAGATATTGCAATTGTGCGATTTTGGTTTATCCGTTAAATTGTGATTCAATTTATAACTACAAATATTATACATATTTTTTAATTTTTAAACCAACTAACATGCCAAATAAATCAAATTATGTGTTAAATCATACTTACAAGTGATATATCAACATTTGTTTATTAAAAGTTAAAGGATAAGAGAGACTAAAATCGCACAATTGTAATAACTAGAGGACCCAATTTGCACAATTGGAATCCCGGGGACAAAAATTGCACAATCACAATACCTGAAGGGCCTAATTTGCATAATTGAAACCTAAGAGACCAAAATTATACAATTGTGACATCTAGGGGACTAAAAGTGTAATTAAGTATTTTTTTTCTACTTAAAAATAAAAATAAAAGAGAGTGGTAGAACATAGCCCAACAACGGTATGTTTGTTTTCGCAGAAAATGCCGAGAGAGAGAACAACGAGAGAGAGAATGCACAGAGAATGCATACTGTTCATGTTTGAAAAGGCAAGGAAAACGCGGCGAGAGAAAATTAAACCATGGGACCCACCAACTTTTATTTTCTTCGCGCTACTGCGATGAAAATGGTGAGCGACGTGAATTTTTTTGCTTTTTCCAGATTCTATCCTTATTCTCTCCTTATATCTCAAATTATTTAAATTTTTAGTCAAGGACATTAATGTCTTTTCAAAAATAACCAACACTTCTCTCTTCTCATTTTCTCTTCTCTTTCACTTATTCCAAACAATACCCAAAATCTACCCAATTTCTCACATTTTTCTCTCTTTTCATACTCTTTCTTCACATTTTCTCTCCTGAACCAAACACACCCTTTTAAAAGTCCTCACACGCCGAAACGAATCGTTTTGATATTGGCAAAGGGTGCAACAAAGTGGCGCCTGTCAGATGGGCGTGCATTACATTACATTACATGGCATGAATAGTTATATATAGTGGACGGAGTGACAAAAGGTGAGGGACCTCATGTTTTCACTTCGAACAACTAATAAATAAATAAATAAATCGTTCACTCCGAAATTAAGTTCAAAGACTATAAAAGAGTTATAATTTTAAATTTTTTTACCCTAAATAAATAGGACAGTTGTTTACCTTGTTCATGTTTTGTTTTGTTTTGTTAGAAAAAGGTTATGAAATGGGAAAGGGAAAGTTGGGTGTGGTGGGGGCGTGAGTGAGTGCTACTGATTCAAAAGGTGTGAGTGAGAGGGTGAGGGGGGAGAAAGAGAGAGTGGGAACATTCTGATATCTTGGTTGGCTGCCTTTTTGTGTTTGTGTAGCTGTGGTGGCTGTCAAAAGTTGAGGAGGAACACCTCATCTTTTGTGATTGGTTTGGTGGCTCCCTGTGTTATGTTGGTAAGTGAACCCTTTGTGTTCTTTCTCCTCCCCACTCTTTTTTTTTTTTTATTCTTCCTACTCACCACACCCAGACACGCTATCAACTCTCTGTGTACCTTCTTATGCCTTTACTTCTTTCCTCTCTCGTTATAATTATATCTTCTGCTTCTAATTATTTTACTCTCATATATTTGTTCAGAGAACCAAGAGAAGGAACTTCTGCCTCTGCTAGGTATTCAACTATTCTTCTAATTGATATCAATTTTTCTCCTTCATCTTTCTTTTTTATTCTTTCTCTTTGACCATTTTGCCTAATTTCTATGCTGTGCTATGCATTATTTTTTTTTCCTCTTCTCTCTCTTTTTCTTGATGTTTCTGGGGTTGTGTTTTCAACTTTTTAAGCAGAACATGAAAATCTCTTACCGATTTCTCTGTTTCTTATTTGGCTTAAACCCATCATTATCTAGCTTGTGATCGGTGTCCAATTGGGTTGATTTCCATGCAGCTTTATTGATTTAAATTTTGCGAAACTGTTGTTATGTTGCTCTCTTTTTACTTATATAGAAAAAAAAATTCTTTTTTTTTTCTTACCTGTTGTTGTGTCAAACGTGTACAATGATCTTTGGAGCAGTAACCATAGAAAATGATGCCTTTTGTCTACTACATAGGTGGTTTTCTGAACTCATACCGAGATATGCTGTCTTCTTGTGTTTGCAGGAGTTGCTTGGCTGAATGTTGAGTATGGAATTTGGTTTCTGAAACTTTGAGGAGGACCAGAAAGGGTGTTGCTGGTGGTGTCTAAATTCCGTTGTTGGGAACAACAAACAAAAGGGAAAGAAGCAAATACCTAGATTCAGAATTAAGATAATTTTAATAGAGAGTGGGGCGGTGGTGTCAGTTTAAGCAAGTGGGGGTGTCTCTTACACTGCCTTTGAGAAATTATATATAGTAATTTATAAATATCTATGTGTGTGTGTGTGTGTGTGTTGGAGATAGTTTGTTTTGTTGGTAATGTCTCCTAAAATGGCCATCTTTGCCGGACACTTTGGACTTTGTTACCAATTTAGTAAGCAACATGTTCTTTGAGTCTCTTCTCATTCAAGTCAGAAAAGAATAATAACACACACAAAAAAAAGTGTTAAAAAAATGCAGAGAAAATAAAACCCATTCAACCTTCTCTCTAACTGGCCTTGGTTTGTGGGAAAGATTCGGTCATACAAGGGAGGAACTTGATCCTTCTTTCTTTCACCTTGTTGGACTTTACTCACATTTCCTTCTTTTATCCAAACTCCTAGTCGGTGGTTCGCTTGGTGGTGGAGGAGTTGCTTGGAGCTCTAGTGGAAGCTAGGAATTGGATTCCAATAGGGAAAAGAAAACAGAGTGTTGTAGCTTTTTTCTTTGGTCAAGATGAAGTTTATGAAACTTGGATCTAAGCCTGATTCTTTTCAGACTGATGGAGATAATGTCAGGTATGTGATCAGCTTCCTCTCTCCTCAGATCAGTTCCATCTTGATTAGAAAATATGTTGTGGAGGGTTCTTATTGATGATTTGTTCTTTTAATTTTCCTTCCAAATCCATTGGTTAGTTTCTCTTGTTTGACTTCTGCTCATATTTCTATTGTTCTTGCATCTTCCCTCTATTGTTTTAGACTTTAGTTGCCTGGACTGCTGCCACATCAAATTATTGCAAACTTCAGTTATTTTTTTTTGTCTTGGTGGACCCTTTTTCTCATAACACAAAAACTTTTTTGTTTCAGCAATACTTTGAGAAATGATCTTATTCTCCTAATAGTTCTTCAGCTTATAGGATGAAGTTGCCTGACTCGTAAATTTTTTGTTAAAAATATATTTGTCTCTAATTCATAATATAGGCATGCATTCCCACGGGATTATTTTCTGCAGTTGCGCAGAGAGATATTCGGTTTATATATAAATATGCGCAGAGAGATATCTGGTTTATATATAAAAATAAAAAAAAGTAGTATAGGCATGCATACTATTCTGCCTGATTGTCTTAGTCACAAATTGAGAGTAGATATGTTTGATGTCCTATTTTTTAATTTTTATCAGTCAAGGATATGCAACTCATTTCTCCATTTATTTTCAAACATGATAAGGATAACCGGTGGAGCAGAGCTCAGTGGTATCTTTCTGATCTTTACTGAATGTGTGGGGCTTCAGTCTCCCACATCCCTATTTCCCATTCTCCCATAACTCCAACATGACCTCCCGCCTCCCTAGGATCCAACAAAAAAAAAACAACAAAAGCTAAGGGCCCGTTTACTTATCATATTTCCTGTTTTCATTTCCACTAAAAATAACAAACATTAGAGAATACATTTTGGAAATTTTTGAAAATGCAATTTTGATACCCATCCATTATTTCTGGAAATATTGAAAATGTCAAAAAACTGGTTTTAATGTTTCTGAAAATGCATTTTGAAAATGTCTTCCATCTTCTCTTTGTCACAATTGTTCACTGCAGAAGCCTTCCATCTTCTAACTAATGAACTGAAAATGAAAATTGAAAATGTTTCTAGAAAGCAAACGAGTCCTTACCTTGTCACGGGAATAATTTGTATCTCTGATAAGTCAAGAAATAATATTTCACTCATTGGTGTTCATCAAATAAGTGGTTCTCTGTAGATGCTAAGTGACAGTAGGATATAGTACCAGATAGTGTTCCATCTTTCTTTCCAGTTTTATCAGTGAAAACCTTTTTCCATTCAGAAAAGATTTCTGATATAGATACAGAAACGAATCTAAGTAAACATTCATCATTAAACTATTTATACGCAGAAAAGGATACTTTTATATTTATCTATACATTAATTAATGGCAATTATCATTATTTGACTAAATAGTAGATGCATTTGAATTGACATGCTTACCTAAAATCTGTTAGTGATCATTTAACCAAGACTAAACTCCATGTTTTCTGCTACTTATGGAGTTATTAGGAAGTTAAATATATGTAACTACAAATCAGAAGAGTGTCTAGAACTTCGTTTGTCTGTGATATTGTAAATGACACAAGTCTGGGTACATTCAACTCCAATAGAAAACTGAGTCTTGTATATTTCAATGTAAATATCAACTTAAAAGTAAGGGTTAAATATGTTTTTAGTTCTTGAAAATGTTACCTTTCTTTTATTTACAATTAGTCATTATTTAAATTTATACATTTTCAGTCCTTAACAAACACAAAAATTATGAGTTTTTAGTCCATGATGAGAGACTATAAACACACTTTTTGTTAAATGTCGGGACTAAACACAAATAAAATTTAAATAAGACTAAAGCAACAAAATTGTAATATCTTTATGAAACAAAAACATTTTTAACCCTTTCTTAAAAGCATTTGATTCCCATCTTGCAGTATAGTTCTTATATGGATCTAATTTTGATTGAATGAAAATGTTAAAAGGTCAACACTATTAACGAACTATATGCTATCACCTTTTTAAAAATTGTGAAAAATTCTTGCCTCAAGTTAAAAAGCTTGGTTAATACAATTATGTATACTTTCCTGTTTACTGTTTACTGAGTGCGGGAAGTTTTAGTTTGAGAATGAATCAAATTAAAAATCTTCTCATTTATGTATTCTGAACTATCATGTAAGATTTGGGAGCTGTTTATGTTACCAGCTCACTTTTCCATCAATATTTTATAGGCATGATATACTCAAATAAGTGAGATAAAATTTCTTTTTTTAAAAAGGCTTTTGACCTGAATTTCATTCATGGGTTTTTATGGCTCCAAAATCAAATTGGTGGGTTCCTTCAGCCCTGATCCAAACTTCATAGAGTGGCCATAGCCATATTTGGTTTTTTGTCCTGCACCTTCATCATATTTATGGACAATATTAGATCCATGTTTGCTGTTATTTCAGCAGAACAACCATGTTTTATCAGCAATTGGAGAACAATAGACATAGTTTTTTTATTCCCCCCTCCCCCTCTTTTTGTTGTTAATATATGCATGCCAGAAAATATACTATTGCTTGTTGTACTGCAGTAGGTTCAATATGGTTCTCTCACTATTTTATTTTTCTTCTGGATTTGTTCATTTCATTCAAAATTAATGTGAACCCGCCTCTATTTGTCCAGGTATGTGGCTAATGAGTTGGCATCTGACATAGCCATTAATGTTGGAGACGTAAAATTTTATCTGCATAAGGTAAGATTCTATCTGACATTGAGGCAACATAGTCATTAGTTCATCTTTTAAAGGGAAGCATGTAATTCAATCTGACTGCCTCAAAGGTCTGATGATGGGGGCAAAGGATAACCATCTACATTTGTACTTTAGTCAATATCACTCTTAATGTATTATTAAGACTAGAGGAGTTTAGGCAAGTTGGATAATGTAGGTGTTCTCAATCACTCATTTGGTCTGTTTGTTTGACTTTACACTGTAGAAAATTTGTTCTAGTAGCTGGGATTGTGGGTTACATTATCTGTCAAAAAAAGCTTAATAAATAAATTCATAATGGCT
This sequence comes from Calophaca sinica, assembly GCA_037113605.1. NCBI lineage: Eukaryota > Viridiplantae > Streptophyta > Magnoliopsida > Fabales > Fabaceae > Calophaca > Calophaca sinica. The sequence continues at coordinate 12,437,844 of CM073736.1, forward strand.
TTTCCTAATTTGCCAACTAGAACACTCTTTTTGTAATTATTGTAGACAATTGGTTTGTTCAATTTGTTTGTGCTTGCTACATTAGTTGGTTTGATTAAGGACTGCATTATCCTTTCGGTTGCTGATATATGATCAATGTTTGCAGTTTCCTCTTTTGTCCAAAAGTTCACGCTTGCAAAAGTTGGTTTCAAACACAGACGAGGAGAACAATGAAGTTCATATCCATGACATTCCTGGAGGACCTGTTGCTTTTGAAATATGTGCCAAGTTTTGTTATGGTATGATAGTCACTCTAAATGCATACAATGTGGTTGCAGCTCGCTGTGCAGCGGAGTATCTTGAGATGTATGAAACCGTTGAGAAGGGAAATCTTATCTACAAGATTGAAGTCTTCCTCAACTCCAGCATTTTCAGGAGCTGGAAAGACTCAATTATTGTTCTTCAGACAACCAAGTCTCTTCTTCCGTGGTCAGAGGAACTTAAGGTGGTGAGTCATTGCCTTGATTCCATAGCTACCAAGGCTTCAATGGATACATCCAAGGTGGAGTGGTCATACACATATAACAGGAAAAAGCTCCCATCTGAAAATGGGAATGATCCACACTGGAATGGTGTGAGGAAACAACAGATGGTTCCCAACGACTGGTGGGTGGAAGACCTTTGTGAGCTCCAACTTGATCTGTATAAGCGGGTCATGTCAACAATAACAACCAATGGAAACATTTCTGGGGCAGTAATTGGAGAAGCTCTAAGTGCTTATGCCTATAGAAGGTTGCCTGGCTTCAACATGGGTGTGATCCAGAGTGGCGATATCACAAAGAATAAATTATTGTTGGAGACCATCGTCAGTCTCTTTCCCACAGATATGGGCAGTGGCTCTTGCAGTTTCCTGCTGAAGTTATTAAAAGCGGCTATTCAACTGGAATGTGATGTGTCGGTAAGGTCCGAACTGATGAGGAGAATAGGCCAACGCCTTGAGGAGGCTACAGTGGCTGATCTTTTGATTTGTGCACCTGTTGGTGAGACAATTATTTACAATGTTGATACTATGCAGAAGCTAGTCGAAGAGTTTGTAGCCCATGAACAGCAATCTCAGCCCGAATCCCTGGAAGATGAATTACATGAGATCAGAAGCCCCAGGATGGTATCAAATTCTTCTAATAAGATAAAGGTAGCAAAACTGGTAGATGGCTACCTTGCTGAAATTGCACGTGATCCCAATTTGCCTCTTTCAAATTTTGTCAGTATTGCCGAATTGGTATCAAGCTTTCCTAGACCATCTCATGATAGCCTTTATCGTGCCATTGACATGTATTTAAAGGTTAGTTCGTCGTAATTTAAGTTAGATTTCAGCTCTGCAATTATGCTCATCTTTTCAATTTTCACCCTTTCACTCAATTTGATACTTTTTTCCCAACAAATATTTCACATATTTGTCCTAAACGTAAACCTGAGGTTCCAAAATTGACAAATCACTGGAAAACTAATTTTTTTAGTATTATGCAGACATATGTTGGTGTCTTCCTCTAGGGATATATTCCAACAGGCTTCTGAAAAAAATGATCTCTTAAGTGACAATATCTAGTGCATTATTCATCATTCTAAATTACTCTATAGGTAGTTTCATTCTATACCCTATAGGTAGTTCTAAATTACTCTATAGGTCCTTATTCATCGCTCTATACTCTATAGGTAGTTCTAAATTACTCTAGAATCCTAAGGACCAGTGGCGGAGCTAGCCTTATGTTTATGAGGGGGCTAAATATAAACAATAAATTTTTTGTTTATAGGCGATATGAATTTCATTAAAATAAAAAAGTAACAAAAATGTTAGGAATTTATGTAAAAATAGTAATTAAGGAAAAATAACAAACTCCCTTTTTTAACAAAACTAGTAGTCCAACTCAATTTACTAATACAAGACTTAAACAGAATGTCAACACTAGCTTTTAGACCTTACAACTTTTCAAATCAAGAGATCATGTTGTGACTTGGGATTCATCCCTTAGCCAAAATTTATATTTGTATTCTAAGATATATTTATTTGGAGGCTAAAATAACTTATTTGTATGCCTAATCTATAACATTTTTTTTTTTTTTGGGTAGCCATGGCTACCTCATGTATACATGAGGAGCCGCCCCTACTACGGACCCGATTACAAAATTTTAAACTATAGAAACATATTTAAAATTCGGTGAAAATATAAGGACCTACACAGTAATTTAACCTGTATGGATATACCGAATAATTTCGTTAATTGCAACCGAATTTCTCATTCTGACATTACTATGTTATGCAGGAGCATCCTGGAATCAGCAAGAGCGAGAGGAAAAGAATATGTAGGTTGATGGACTGCAAAAAGCTGTCTGCAGAAGCTTGCATGCATGCAGTGCAGAACGAGCGGCTTCCTTTGCGTGTCGTTGTGCAGGTTCTCTTCTTTGAGCAGCTGAGAGCTACAACATCATCATCATCATCAGGAGGCACAAGCACACCTGATCTTCCGGGGTCTATCAGGGCGTTGCATCCCGGTGGATCTCATGAGAGCTCAAGGTCTACTACAACCAACACAGAAGAGGAATGGGATACTGTGGCAACAGCAGAAGACATAAAAGTTCTGAAAGGTGAACTCGCTGCGCTAAAATTATCAGGTGGAGGTAGTCAGGGTAGTGACAAAAACAGCAATGATAGTGGTAAAGGCAATACTGAAAAAGTTGCTGCTAACAAAATGAAAGGGTTTCTCATGTCAAAGAAGATATTCTCTAAGATTTGGTCAAGCAGAGAAAGAAATGGGGAGATTACTAGCTCGGATACTTCTGAAAGCCCTGCTTCTACAGTTGTAGAGGAGACAAAGTCCACCCCATCTAGAAGTAGGAGGCATTCAGTGTCTTAGAACTCTTTCTTTTTTCTTTCTTTTTTTGCTGACTTCAAACACTGTTCCATTGTTGTATAATCGTCTCACCTTGGTAGCATTAGGAGATAGAGCTTACTTGACATCTTCTAGCTGATTCTTCAGTAGAGCTTCTGTGCAAATGATGGCATAAAAGTCTGAAGGCCATTATTTGTTGTTTGTGGTTGTATCTTACACCTACGAGAGCAGCTTCTAATCAGCCATCACTAGTCTTTATTTGATTAGAGATGAGAGTTCAAAGAGGGGCCCGGTTTTGTTGTTCTATAATGAGTTAAAAAAATATCCATTCCCTTGTCTACTGCTACGACAAATTTTAAGATAAAAGAGGTTAACTAACTAGAATCAACTTCTAATGAGCTTATACCAACTGTTGGTAATTGAAAACACATGCTTGAACTCAAAAGTATTTATAAGGTTCTAATGAGCTTATACCAACGTGTTCAACTGTGGTTCAATCCGGTTGAACTTAGCTTTGAGTGGTTCAACCAAACTGCATATTAAATCAAGCAAGGAGAGTGTGACAAGTATTCATTTAAAACATAGAAGGGGCATGCGTACTATTTAAAGCATATTAATACTAGTAACGGGACTGTTTAAAACAACAAAATCTTATAATTTAACATTTCTTTTCACAAAATCATGAAAACAGAGAATGGGGTAAAAATATTTTTTATTCATAAAATATATATCAAATCAAATTATAACGAAAAATTAAAAAAAAATAAAATCGAACACACCTTCACAAGTTTTCAGTAATAAAACAAATCTTTTCTCATTTCATCTCTGTCACTCTGCGTCCAAACTGTGGTATGGTATCTTTTTTTTTTTTTTTGGTTGATAAACTGTGGTATAGGATCTTTATTCTAGTATATCTACATTTATTTCATTTCATTTCATTTAACTTATCAACCAATCTTCAAACAATACTATTCAAACAATACTTCAAATTAGTAAGTAAAAATTTGAATTTAGAAGGAAAGGAAATACAGAGTTAATTTTTCATTTAGAGATCATAATATCAATATGATTATCAGTCGTTCCTTATTTAATTTTTAAATTTTTTAAATTCTTTCATTTAAAACATTACAAAATCAATTATCTTCCTCCTCTTCCTCTCCCCTCTAAACTTAGCTATCCAGATATACCTGTTCTGTGTCTTTGGAAGTCCTTTAGAGGCACGTGCCCAACATTATCTGTGATTTCTTTTGGGTCAAAATATGTGATTCAAATGGGACCTTAGGCAACTGTTGGTCCTTCATTAAATTAAGCTGGTAAGATTCGGGCCTGGTTATAAATAGACTCGGCTGAACGAATGAGCCTATTCGAATGACAAAAACGATCCAACCCGTCATAAGAAAAACACCTTCTTTCAAAGCTTGGGCTTTGTTATCTAAACCTCCCCCATTTAATTTTTCCACCTCCCCTCTCCTTCGAAAAGACCTAACTATCCCTACTTAATTACTCTAACCCCATCGTCCTCGCCGTTTTTTTTCTTCTGAAAATTTGAACTTCACGTCAACTTATTGACGAGGCTTTTCTTCAACAAGTTGATGCCCGTGTTAATAGTAGTTCTCTCGTATTCATAACACGCTCATCAACTTGTTGATGGACGTGTAAATGATAGTCCTCTCTCGTAGTCATAACAAGCTCATCAACTTGTGATTGAATGATGCTTAACAAGTTGATGAGCCTGTTATTAACTCGTGTAAATGGTAGTCCTCTTGTGCTATTAACACGCCCATCAACTTGTTGACAAATATCCTCATCAACAAATTGATGAGTGTGTTAATGGTAGCCCTCTCATATTCATAACACGCTCATCAACTTATTGACGAGGGTTTTCATCAACAAGTTGATAAGCATGTTAATGGCAACTATGTAAATATTAATACCTCTCGTCAACAAGTTGACATGAACCCTCGTCAACAAGGTGACGAGAAATACGAAAACATAGAAAAAATAGGGACGTGCAATAGAGAAATATAGGGGTAAAATATTATTTTTAAAGGGAAGGGGAGATGACAAAATTAAAGGGGAAGGCTTAGATAACAAATCCCTTGAGCTTTATCAAGCTCTTTTAACTACCTAAAGGGCCAATCCATCCCACTTCCCTAATTCTTATTACAATCTTTAATAATATGCAATGCAATTGATTTTGACATGTTGTCAATGAATCATCAAATACTATGTGCACTGTATGAATATTTATAAATTCAGATATCTTATAAAAATATATAATAAAAAATGTAATCTTTAAAATATTCTTTATTGATTAATAGTAATAAAAATAATTAAATTTATATTTTTTATTGCGGCATTTAATTTTTTTTATTTTTAAAATCTTAAAATCTTTATCTTTATCTTTATAATATTAAACGTAATAGTGTTTTGAAGCATTAATTAGAGGGCAATTTGGTCAAATCACTTAAATAAGATATATTAACAACATTTTAACATTTAATAATTGTGAAGATTTATTTAAATTTGAAAGAGATTTTTAGCAAATAATAATTAAAAAGATTTATCTTAAAATGAAAGAGATAACAAACCTAAATACTACGTATATGGACGAGAAAGAGGCAACAGAGGTAACCTAAAATAGATTTTCCTCTTCCGGCGTTTTCCTTCTTCTCCTGCGTGCCATTGCTTCTTCTATCCTCAGTGTTTTCTGTGTTGATTTCATTTACGGCAACGAACAAAGTCTGCTCATGCGTATTTCCTTCGTCTCTCCTTCTTCTTCCTTTTTGATTTCGATTTTGCAGAGTCCCTTCCAATATTGACGAAGTCTCTCAATGCTTATCTCAATGCTTAATGAGAGAGTGAGATTGAAGGAGTACCTGTAAGGGAGATGGAGTATCTGACTTTTATGCTTTTTTTCTTCCTCCTTTCATTCCTTTATTCCAAGTTTCTAACTTTAGTTTAACTTCATTTCATTTCCTTTATTAACACGAATGTTAATTTGTTATCAACATGTCTTTGTCAAACGATTTATGAAATGACAAAAATTGAAGGAAAAAAAAGTTTGTTGCTTTTAATTTTTATAATAATTATTCACTATATATATGTAATACCTTTTTTAATAACATTTTGATTTTCAGAATTATTCACTCGATAATTAAAGGCTTTTCATATCATTGACACTTTTTGAAATGGATCTATATGTATTTTCTCGTAGTCTTCTTTGTTAATATAGAGAGGATCTTTGTTTGTTGTAAGGTGCATCATGCATATTTTGCATTCCTTTGCGATATACAATGCTATGTGTCTTTTATCGTGCTCCCTCTTTATTCTGCTCAGTGGCATTCTCGGATAAGAGGAACACGAGTTGCACTTTGGAGGACGAATCAGGGAGGAGATGACCATGCCAACTAAGATGGGCAAAACGGGCTAAGCACAAGTGCTATTTAACCTATGGGTGGAAAAAATTTGCTAGAGATAAGAATTTAAAGGAGGGTAGTCTTATTAGATTTAGGGTAACTATGTATGATCAAAGCAGGATTACCGCTGTCATTCAGGGTGGTTAGAAATCATGTATGGGAGAAGTAGAATTTGTATATGTGGTCTCATTTTGAATATTAATGGGATAAGGATAATTTCAAAACATTTTGTATAAGTCCACTCTATGATTGGCTTACTTCAATCTAGCCTCTTTCTTTTTTATTTCTCAAATTTCCAAATAATGTGAAGGTTGTCTGGGTTGTTCATACTCTTTTATTTAGTCAAAATATAATTTCTAAAATATGAACTAGATATGGCTCCTTGCGTGATTTATGGAAGGGCACATTCACAGTCCAAACAAGGAAATAATTTTGTTTCAGTAGTAAATCAATTAGAATCCCCTTAATTCACAAATCAATGACAAGTGAGATGTATTTTTGCAAAAAAATGTACTTTCCAAAATAAATAAATAAAAACTATTGAGTGACCATATCAATTATAAATTGACCTAATTTTTTTTCTTCAAACAATATTGATTTCAAATTTTAAACGATAATCTTCTCTCTCCGTCATTATTTCCTAATTAGCAATCTTTAAGAATCTAATTTAGCGAATTAAATTTTTTTTCTTTTTTTATGGACATATTTCCTTTTTATAAAATGTGCATTCATATTTAAGAAATTTATTTATGTTGTAATAACAAATCATACGTCAACCAAAAAAAGAATCATACGTATAAAAAAATATTTATAGTTTCAACATAAACACTGTTTCAAATTCGAAAAGATTTCAAATAAATTTCTATAATTAATACATTGATATTTCAATGAGATGATAAGTTTTTTAAGGCAATCACATAATAATTTAATGTTACCTATTTTTAAACCTATAATAGGAAACATTATAGGTTTGTATTTTCTCGCAGTCTTCTTTGTTAATATAGAGATGATCTTTATTTGCTATGAGGTGTATCATACACAAGTAATATTTTGGGTTTTGCATATTTTGTATTCCTTTACGATGTAAAATGTTATATGTCTTTTATCATACTCCCTCTTTATTCTGCTCAGTGGCATTCCCGGATAAGAGGAACACGAGTTTTGTTGACAAGTGACTCCAAACACAAGAGGGGGGTGAATTGTGTGTGAACTGTGCTTTCAAAAACTTTTGGAGAAATAAGTGCTAATTATGAGTTGCGGAAATATTAATGTGAAATAGATAAATCACTTGAAGAATAAATTGCAAACGAGTTAAAAATAAAGTAAATAGTAAGATATAAATAACAATAAAATAAAGTACAGAAATTTAATTGACTGAAAAGTAGAGATAAGGAGTAAAAAGCACACAACAAATTATCCAGGTTCGCCACCTAACACCCCTGTGGCCTACGCCCCGTCCCCCAAAGCAAACCACTATGGGATTTTCACTAAGACACTAGCTTTTAAATCAGGTTCAGCTAGAAACCTTTACAACTCTAAACTGAGCAATATGTTCAAGAGATATCACTTCTCTATGAACACCTTGGGATTCCTACCCAAAAATAAATGATTTTCACAAATAAAATGAGACGAAAAAGATACACTCAATAGTGCAGATATAACAAATTGAACCTCAAATAATACAACTCAAATTATGTAGAATAAAAGGCTCTGAGAAAATTGTGCTCAAATAAGTGTGAGTGATGAAAAATATTTGACAGAGTTTTTGGCACAAAAATTAAGCAACTGCGTTGTTATTGTTGTGTTGTAAGAAAGAGCACAGCGTTGTTTATTTATAGACCGACCGAGGAGCGCCTCTCACGCACTTAAAAAAATGTCCGCTGAAGATTTGACCGCTGCGGGATGATTATTAAAAGGATTTGTCGTTGCGGATTTAAAAAGATTTGTCTGCATTGCGTCGATTTGTCCGTTGGAATTTGTCCGCTATGCTGAACATGAAAGAATTGAAAACACGGAGACGGCTCGGCATACGACCTCTGAAGACAGCTCGGCAGACGACCTCTGAAGACAGCTCGGCAGACGACCTCGCCACACAGCTCGACAAAGCTCGGCATACGACCTCTGAACAGCTCGGCAAAAGACCTCGGCACACGACCTCGGAACACAGCTCGGCATACGACCTCCTCATCAGCTCGGTTCTCATAGCTCGGTACACGACCTCATCAGCTCGACACGCGACTTCCTCCTCAGTTCGACATACGACTTCCTCAGATCTCGACACGCGACT